>JAUIMM010000706.1:5555000-7955000 GCA_031769625.1 Taudactylus pleione
TAACAAATAAACGAGCGTATGTTTTGCTCGCTTGTTCAGACTTAGAGGTGTGAACAGACTGCAATTTGCGAACGGATCATTTGAATAGCCACCCCTTGTTTTTGAACGAACGACCGCAAATAGCGAACGGCTCTGAATCAGGCCCACTATATCAATTAATGTTAACTAAATAAATGAAATAATAAATTAGATCCCTGTAGGGATTAAGGCAACATTATGCCCCAGAAAAAAAAACAATACAACGTAAAAGCAAACACAGGTCATATAACAGTCTAGAATACAGAATATCCATCCACTTCTGTTGTCAGTAAACAATACTAGTGCGGAAGCTGGCTGTAAAGTAGGAAATTGTGTAACCACAGTGTTTCATGTGCAATTTAAATCAAACAGCATGGAAAAAAATTAAGATCCTACATTTTCGTTAAAATCCCCTGTGTGCCTCTGGTGCACTCTAAAATTTACCAGGCTTAAATACAAGCATATTATTATCCTACCCATTGTAGTTACACAGCAATTACCAGTGTAACTGACCATAGATTTTGCTCATGTAAACACTTTCACATTTAGCCCCTATGGAAGTACTCAACTCACATTAGAAGCCTGACCCTCTCCTTCTTCCAACCAAAAATATGCATCTACCTGCTGCTGTCCTCCAGCACTTTAAATGCTCAGATTTATTTAGCTAACAAAGTAAATTGAACTCAGCAGTAACTAAATTGTTCAGTTTCCCTCTGGATATTTTCTACAGGACCTGTGAACACTACCAGTCTTCTGAACATAGAATAGATTTATATTTAAAGAAACCAATAAAAGAATAAGAGGTATATTTACCTAAGTGCGGATTTTTAGAAGTGGAGATTTTGCCCACAGCAACCATTTAGATTCTATAGGGTAAATTTACTAACGGTTGCTATGGGCAACATCACTTTTAAAACCCACTTCTAAAAACTCTCACTTTAGTAAATTTACCCCTGTGTATCATTTATCTAATACCTTATAGAAGATAATAGTTAGAATCTGATTGGTTGCTAAGGGCAACATCTCCACTTCTAAAAACCTGCACTTTAGTAAATATACCCCTAACCAGTGCTATTTTTCAGCAGGAACTCAGTTCCTGAACTTCCTGTGATAAGATAAGTTTTATTATGAGTGCCTTCATTTCTAAATACTATATGTATGTATGCATATATATATATATATATATATATGTATATATAAAACATTTTTTTCCATAACTCCACCCCCAGTAGCTCCACCCACAGATCCTGAACCTATTTTTCCAGAAAAATAGCCCTCTCCCTAACTATTAATATGATCATCTTAATTAAATCAGCACTATATATATGACATTGACATGGGACATTCTGACCCATGTAATGGTTCATTTAAGGTATACAATCCAGCACTATATATATGACATTGACATGGGACATTCTGACCCATGTAATGGTTCATTTAAGGTATACAATCCAGCACTTTTTTTTCCCAACACAACAACTAATTTGAAATTAAGTTCAAAGTGAAGCGTTAAAACTAGATCAAACCCTATATTTCTATACACACAGACATACTCTGCTATTCAAGTTGGTCTGCTATTTGGGTTCTACTGAGAAGACTTGTGTCTAATGAAAGTCCATTATAAGGACAACAAAAATCCTTAAAACCTAATTTAAGTGAAACAAGTTTCAAGTTGGTCTGAAAGTCAGTCAGAGGATAATTTTCAAAATGCTGAAGGGAAAAGAAATCTAGCCAGAAAGGATCAATCATAACGTAAGAATTAATCACATGATCTGAAATTTGCATAACTCCTCCCTCCCTGGGCTCCATTTGCTTTTTGAAGTGACAGGGTGGCGATACACCTTACAGGCTAGTCGATATGGTAGTTAAAAATAACATTGGTAGACAAAAAAACTTAAATTTTTCATTGCACTTACTAATAATACCCAAAATAACATATTTCAAAGCTTCCCTGCAGTATTCAGTATAGTCTGATATAGATCAAAAATGGAGACTCATATTCCAAATGAATTCTGGTTTATTAATTGATTTCAATTTATATTTCACACAATAGCGTGTGTTTGTGGGATAGAAACATAGATTGCAAGCTCCACTCATTTGAATGACTAAAATTATCTCTGCAAATCATTGCATAACATGTAAATTAATAAATCTTAATAAATAACTTAGTCAATAATACTGAGAAGAGTAAATAATACCTGCAATAGTTTACTAAGCATTTCCATTTTATTCCATTGTGTATTTAATGGGATGTAGTTGGCATCCCAGCGTGTATAAAAAGTGCTATGTGCTCAAGTTTGATGTCTCCCAATAGCTATTCAGCTGCATAGTATAGGGCATGTCAGACGACGGATTGAACAGGCCAAGAAGCACATGGTACAACTCTAGATTGAGGCCCCCGGCAAACAACAATCTATCCTTACGCCATGTGCTTAGTGACCCCATCCAACCCGCCTCATCAATGCCGTATACCATGCAGCGCCTATTGGAAGACAAAAAACTAGATGATAGTTGTAAATAATTTACAAATAATAATTTAAAATTTGAGGGGGGTCCTCATCCTCTCCCAACATGGCACTATACACAACTTCAGAGGATGTGGAAGGGTTGGTGGTTTGAGGAGTAGGATAACTGGGATGGGGTGATGGGGTTTTCTCCATTATTGCTGTGGCCTGGTAGGTTGGTGGAGGGTAACTACAGGATGTAGATGGGCCATAGTTAAATGGCTGCAGTGTTGTCTGGGGGACAGGGTCATCCGTGAGCCTTGTAGTGGATGCCAGTTTCTTCATTCTCCCCCTGATGACTGTATCATACATAAGGCGTTGGGCCTGGATTTGCTGGCTTTCGTCCATTTCCCTCAGACTACTATCTATGTGCGTGCCCTGGTGGTCGAACATGTCGGGGGGATTAGCTAATGCCTGCTTGACCTGGTTTAAGAGATCATCTGGTTGATCCTGGGTTTTATGCTGATATATCTGGCGTTTAGGAGCAGGTTGTGGTGTTTCTGCCTCGCCACCACTTTGGCAGGCAATTTGCGGGCTGACTGTTAGGTCCAGGTTAGGTGCTGAAGGCTGTAGGAGGAGAGAGATAATTGATTAATGTTAATAACATGTTTTACAAATGTTTGATTTTATTCTTTCTTTATTCTAGTTCCCAACAATGGTGGAGGAGTGACAGACCATTGCTGAGGAGTTTGAATGGAGATGGAACTTCCCGAACTGCGGTGGAGCAATAGATGGCAAACATGTCCGGATTACCCCACCTGCCCACAGCGGTTCCTTTTATTATAACTATAAAGGATATTTCAGCATAGTGCTCATGGCGGTGGTGAAAGTCAATTTTGAGTGAATTTTTGTTGGTGTGGGCAAAAATGGGCATTCTTCATTTAAGCAAATACTCTTCTATGAGAGACTTAGCTCCAACCGCCTGAATTTGCCACCAATAACGGAAACGAAGCATGGCCTAAACTGTGTTTTTGTGGCTGATGAGGCGTTTGATCTCCATGAGCATTTGCTGAAGCCGTATGCGCAACGTGGACTTACAAAAGAAAAGCGCATCTTCAATTACCGTCTATCCAGGACTCGGAGAATAGTTGAGAACACATTTGGCATTCTATGCAACTGCTTCCAGGTTTTCCATACATCTATATTTTTATGTATTAACAAAACTGATTCAGTTGTTTTGGCCTGCTGTGTCTTCCACAATTTGCTCTGGAAAAAAGTAGTATCCAACAGAGGAAATCAGAAACAGCAGTGCCGAACTACCCGGAACATCCAGAGGAAACAGTCCATCTGCTCTCTGTGGCCCCATCTTCAGTCTCATTAACAACAGGGACTGTGCGGGCTAAAGAGGTCAGGGAGCAATAAATGGCCTACATCAAAGGAGTGGGGGCAGTACCATGGCAGGAGGACAGTATCCGCTAATGGACTGTAGTGGACATGTGAACTGTTAAAAAACATTCCATATAGTGTGTAATTAATATGTTTTATACTTACTACTTCACAAGAGGACGCTTGTTCCATGTCTGGGTTGTCCACTACAGGGTCCTCTGGAAGACTCTCCACCATTAAAGTCTGTGATGTTCACTGCGGCTCCTGCTCATGCAGGAATTTCAGAAGGTCAAAGTACCACAGCGTACTTGTATATGTTTCATCTGCTCCCACTCCGGATGCCCGGGACTCTTGTTGCTTCTTTTTATCCTTGACATATAGAGTCCTTAGATTTAGGATTTTGGCCTTGACCCAAACTGGAGACGCCTCATCATGAAAGGGCTTGCTAAACTCAATAAGCTTCTGGATTGCAGCGGCTCGCTTAATTTTATTCCGGTACTCCAGACTTTTAACTTGCCACAAACACTCATGAGCGTGGAAGAGCTCAATAAACCCAGACACAAACTGTCTTTCTTTGGCACTTGTCTTTCCTGTTCAGAAAACAGATTGTAAAAATTTTAAAGTTTGAATGTTGTGTTTTAAAAATGTTAATTCGTTTTTATGTTTAAATGTGTAAATAATACATTTTTTAACATGTGTAATAAGTTTTAATGTTTTACCGTTTGACTAAATACATGAAGTTTCCTTTTTTTTGAGTATTTTTTCCAGAAACGGGGATAACAAGCTTGCAAGGCCAGAGGGTACAATGTGTGTGTTGTGGATTTGACACATTGATGGGCTTCGAAGTTGGTGGTCTAGGTTCATTGGTGGTGCAGGGGTATGCATTGGTGGTGCAGCAGAGGTTAATACACTTTTGAGGTGCAGGGGTATGCATTGATGGTGCAGGGGTATGCATTGGTGTCGCAGCAGGGGTTAATACACTTTGGAGGTGCAGGGGTGTGCATTAGTAGCACAGCAGGGGTTAATACACTTTGGAGGTGCATGGGTATGCATTGGTGGCGCAGCAGGGGTTAATACACTTTTGAGGTGCATGGGTATGCATTGGTGGTGCAGGGGTATGCATTGGTGTCGCAGCAGGGGTTAATACACTTTGGAGGTGCAGGGGTATGCATTGGTGGTGCAGCAGGGGTTAATAGACTTTTGAGGTGCAGGGGTATGCATTGGTGGCGCAGCAGGGGTTAATACACTTTTGAGGTGCATGGGTATGCATTGGTGGTGCAGGGGTATGCATTGGTGTCGCAGCAGGGGTTAATACACTTTGGAGGTGCAGGGGTTTGCATTGGTGGTGCAGCAGGGGTTAATAGACTTTTGAGGTGCAGGGGTATGCATTGGTGGTGCAGGGGTTAATACACATTGTTGGTGAAGGGACGTATATACTCAATTCACAATGAAAACTTCCAGACACACGATGCTGTGCTGAATCCTGCACTTTTCTCCACCGTTATCTGTCACAAAATGGAGGAGGGGAGTGTCCAGGGACATTGCATCGTACTTCAGAAAAAGTGAGTACGATGTGTGTCAAATTATACATGATAGGTCGCAATCTTTCTGCAAAACCATTTGATCTATGATGCCGATACACGTTGCCGAGGACCTGCATCGGCATCGTAATCGCGTATGAAAACACTACTTTTCACACGAGTGGTCGTTACGATCAGTCGAAAACGTCCATATCATGTGAAAAATCGCCTCGTGTATGGGGGCCTTAAGACTCTTGAACAATGTTGCATACAATAATCATAAGTGGTTATAAAAGCAGAGATTTGATTGGCTAAATCCCATATATCTGAAAATGACACAAATTACCTCAGACATTGCTACTATGCAAGCTGCCATCAATTACTGTATATTGTACATTTGTCCTCATCGTAATTTGGGAAAAAACTAAGAAATAGTGCCAAGAAAAAGGAATTTAGTAAGAACAGCATCCAATATCTGCCCTCATTTTACTCGGGCTGTAATGCTTTGTGAAATCAGCAGATAAAACTGTGCTCCCACTTTAGCTGGACATGGCTGAGTAATGCTGCTGAGGAGAAGGGTGCAAATAGTTAAGTTCTATGCAGCGTTTGATGATGTCACGTGAGTGACATCATCAACAGTGATTCTTCATATCTGCCTTAAGCTGGGCATACACGTGCAGATAAACCGACAGACATTTTATCTGGCAGCATGCCAGCCGCAGATGTCCGTGGCATACACTGTGAGATTTCTCACAGTGTATTAGCCCGACATCTGCACTCCGCCCCTGGGGAGGAGACATTTCCCTTTTCCTTCAAGGGGAAGGAACACAGGAAATGTTTGTCTGTCGGCCGTGGCTGGGCATACACTGCCCGATGCAGCTAACAGTTTACCTGTTAAATATCACATCAGACGGGCATGCTGGACAATCCGGCATGCCCGACCGAGCAATATTTATCCCTCGGTTGCCCGCACACATGCTACAATTAACGGGGCGATCCGCCCTATATCTGCGGATCGCCCCGATAATTGTAGCGTGTATGCAGGCAACCGAGGGTTAAATATTGCTCGGTCGGGTATGCCGGATTGTCTAGCATGCCCGTCCGATGTGATATTTAACAGTTAAACTGCCGGCTGCATACATAATTGTAGCGTGTATGGTCAGCTTTAGAAAAGTGAATGACTTGCTTTGCTTGATGCTTCCTTATTACAGATATATATGCATAGCCACAGTAGTGGCAGATGGGGCAATCTGCTGCTCCACTGTACTGTATGGCAACTGCAGACGTTTATGTATGTATTATTAAAGGATAATAATACATACATACAAGGGTCTTACTAATGCTGGCCATACACGCTACAATTATTGGGGCGATCCACCTGATATCGGCGGATTGCCCCGATAATTGTAGCATGTGGGGGGGGCGACCGAGGGTTAAATATTGCTCGTTCGGGCATGCCGGATTGTCCAGCATGCCCGTCCGATGCGATATTTCCCGGTAAACTGTCGGCCGCATCGGGCAGTGTATGCCCAGCCGCAGCCGACAGACAGACATTTCCTGTGTTCCTTCCTACGGACGGAACAGGGAAATGTCTCCTCCCCCGGGGGCGGAGCACAGATGTCTGCCAAATACACTGTGAGAGAAATCTCACAGTGTATGCCGGCGACATCTGCGGCTGATAGCCGGCCAGATAAAATGTCTGTCGGTCTGACGGACATTTTATCTGGCCGTGTATGCCCAGCATTAGGAATGTAGAAATTTGTAAAAAAAATTAAAAAAAATAGGCAGTAGGAGGAAAGTATGCTGATGATGCAGGTGGGGAGAGAACAACCTCATTGGTGCACAACATGTTTTGATGTTATAATAATTATATATAGCAAGGTATATAAATATATAGGATATATTCCATATTGCTGTATCTTTTAACAAGTAGGAGAACTGGGTTGCCCAAGAGCAGATTATTTCTCATACCAGTGGTACTGATGATCTTAACAAGATAAGATTGTAGTAAAGATGGCAGAAGTAGCTCCCACCACATACAGGGCAGCATAGATAGGCAACCTGTGCCAGCCATATATTACTATAGCACTTTTGTCAGTTTTGTGACTAATACACTGGTCATCATAGGCAAACACAGGGGTTGCCTGGAAACCCCCTCCACAGCCCACATCATGACCACAATAGAAATAGTAATATAATACAGTTTTACTAATGCTGCATGTTCTTCTCAGTATCACAAATGAAATAATTAGCACCACCTGTGGATCTTTTATCATGTGTCAGCCAGTAATAAATACAACTGTGTACTAACTAGTAGATCTGGAAAACACACACTGTGATGGCCCCCATACATCAGAGATTGATTGCAGTAATCGTGCAATTTGCAATCGATTGTGTATAAAAATCTTTCCCTTTTTCAATCTATTGCAGATTGCAGAATTGCCACAATCGATTGAAAAAGGGAAATTTTTTTATACACAATCGATTGAAAATTGTACGATTGCTGCAATCAATCTCTGATGTATGGGGGCCTTTAGGGGTGCACTGCTACAGACAATCAATAGGGTTAAATATTAATACCCTATAATAATACACTATCCAGTGTATGACAAGACAAATATGTTATGTACATATATGTCCAGGGCAGTGCTAGGTTCTTCTGCTGCACCCCCAAACACCCAAACTTGCTCCAATGCTCTGGAATGGGGCCCACATCTGAAATAAAAACATACAGCTCAGGCAGGATGGCCCTACTGCCGCATTTAATGGCTTCCTGTGTCATCGCTGGTCCTCTATATGCTAGAATTATGACACACAATACACTTTGAATGACGCATATTAAAGCTGGTTAAGTGCTAATTATGCCCTCTGCATGGACTGGCCACACTTGTTCTAAAATCAAGCATTTGGAAACCCCTCCTCCACAGGGACGGATTAACAATGGGGCGGGTGGAGCTCCAGCTCCAGGCCCCCAGTTAAAAATAGGCAGGGCTGCCGGCGACAGGAAAAAAATATTTTCCTGCTACACTGGCATTCTGAGGAGCAGCAGCCGCCCAAGACCCGCCCACTGAATCCGGAGCCTTGAACCCCCATTTGCCCTCCCACCGGCAGTACTCGAACAATGAACACCGGTGGTGCAGTGGAAGGCTTCATAAGCCCCCACTGCACTGCGCACTGGGCTCCTTCCCTGCGCCACGTGACGTCACTCGTGCGCTGCCAGTCCTGCTACTGATGACCGACGCCAGCAACTAGCTCAGCTCTGAGAAGGCGGTGCGGGACTGTGGGTGTCAGTGATCGAGCATATGCTGTGCAGCTGCTGCTGCTATTCGGGGACGGGCTGCTGCTGTACAGGAACTGGTGTCCGTGTCCTCTGAAAGGTATGCCCCCACTGTGAGTGCTGTGCTACTGACCAAAGACTTTAACAATGGTATTGTGATTTATAATATGTATTTGCGTACATATATATATAAGGGATGTGCGCCGGACCATTTTTGCCGTATTTGGATTTGGTTCTAATTCGTCGTCCGGCTTTGGATTTGCCAAACTGCGGTGACTGGCTTTGGATTTGGATTTGGATTTTTTTACAAAAATTTACAAAAAAAAGCTAAAATCACATAAATTGGTCTTTTTTTTCTTCCTAGAGTATTATTAACCTCAATTTAAGTCAATTTAGACCACCTCACAGCTTATAATATTGTTTTCAACATTATTGGCAAAGGTTGCAGTGAGCTGACTGGTTACTAAGCGACAAAACAGCGGCACAACGACACAGACACCACAGTATAAAGCACATCTATGACACATTGCCACACAGCAGTGGCAGAAATGAAAAGTAGTGCACCCACCCAGTGGGGTACGGCCAGCAGAGTCACAGTACTTGTTTACATAGTGGGCTACGGCCCAAGGAGTCACAGTGCACAATCTTGTTCACATTGCACCGCACATAGGGGGAATAGTTGGTCAGCGCTCACTCACCTGATCTGTTTGAGGCAGCAGCAGGGACTTATAAGAGGAACCTCTAGCTCTTATTAAGTAAATGTGGTTTTAGGGGGGTTAGTGCCCGGGCTTGCCCACAGATGATTGGTACCTTAGTGAGTTTAGAATTCTGGAATACACTCAAAACACTAAGGTTGTATTCTAAAATGTGTATTTAATGAAATTATTAATGTACCTTATGTATTACAGATATTAATAAATAAATTCAATGGTATTGGTAGCAAATAGACAAACACTTATACTAGACAAGACAACACATAAACATATACATACATGTATTTCAGATGCACAATAAGACCAGAGCAGACTGGCAAGAAGGGAGGGGAAAGGGAGAAGATAGGGATGGGGGATGGGAAAGACCAGAACTGCTATGATGTAGCACTTGCGTACTACTGCTGTGTAGTACTTAGTATAGTGGTGGATGGTCACCCACAGCTGATGGTTATGATAGGAATTGGACAAATAGTTAATAAATATTCCAACTGTAAGGTGGTTCTGTGTGTGATCCGCTGTTAATCACTGGGATGGATTCGTAGTATTTTGACCATGAGATGAAATAAATAAAATATCGATGTGCAGTTCCAGTGGTATGCAGGGCCTCAAGGTGCGGCGTCCCGTGACCCCAGGTACCCTACTTATCCACACTCTTCTTCCAAATCGTTCAGTCCCAGTCTTATCTCACCTCTCCACGACCGGAGCCCGGAATTGGGAGCGGTGGGTGCGGGGTGATGATCGTCCTGGCTTCTCCTCGGTTCCGTCTGCCGGAGTGTGTGGACGTGGCACACTCCAGCTTGGTCCCTTCGGCAGCCTCATGGATTCCCTGTGTGTTCGCGATACTTCCGGGTGCGGGTCTCGCGATGCTGGAGAATGATATGGTACAGACGGCCGTCTGTGTTACCTCCCAACGGAGGTGTCTGTGTAGTTCGTGCACAGCTTGTGCACTTCTCAAAGTATTGATGATAGCTCCGACGCGTAGCGGCCTGTTTAGCCTTCTTCAGGGATGCAATGTGGAATGTCTTTAAGTATCCACCTCCTGTGACGTCACCTGTGTGAGCGGAGTCCTGGTTGTAATAGCAATATACGTGTCATTGATAGAATTGTGCCGGGAATGCCTTTCAGATGTTAATCTGATTCTTATGATACAGAGTATATCTTGTAAAAGATGCGGTGTGCCACTGTAAGTGGTTACACTGTGAGAGATGTAAGTACCATCAGGTGCAGACCACCATATTAAATAAAATTGATTGATTTGATTGATTATCCAATATGATCTCTCTATCATTGTATACATAGGGGACCTACATAGGAAAATGTCACGTGTCCCTTGTGTGTGTCACATGTACGCAAAAATCATGATTCATACCCATAACAATCTAAATGCATACATATCACGTGCGTGAAAAGTCACACACACATATATATGTGTGCACATATACAAATATACAAACATGTACACACACATATACATCCATAAACATACCGACTATATACATATATATACATATATACACATGCGTGTGCACATATATACATATATATACATGCATCTGCATAAACACATATACATAGACACATACATACACATATACACATACATATACACATAAAGAAAAAGAGTTTGCACAAATAGGGACCCTGTGTGAGTATCCATATATGTGTGTACATACATACATACACAAACATGTACATATAATCCAAACGGTGAGATTAGGACAATCTTGGTACGTCATAGAGATGTTGGGCATCTATCCTATACTTCTATACATTTTAATGGAGTAAGTGCTACCGCCCTCCATAATGTATGTTGTTGAAGCTGAGAATTGATGATGGTATATAGATTTTGATTATCAATTTGTAATCACTAATTTCACCTCATTATCTATATTAAGGCCCTCAGGTTCAAATGTTTTTAAATTAAAAATCCATTTCAGTTCTTCCTTGCATAACTGGTGCTCGAAGTTCCCACCTCTCCAGTTCGCTTTTATTTGTTTGATACCTATCACTTTCAATAGTTTTGGATTGTTGTGATGGTGGTTCTTGAAGTGGTTTGAGAGACTATGGGTTTCAAGACCTTTGCCGATGTTATTCACGTGTTCTGCCGTTCTTACCTTTAATTTCCTTTTTGTTCTCCCCACGTATTGGTAGCCGCATGGGCATTCTGCCAAGTATATAATCCCCTTGCTTTCACATGTTATGTGTTCTTCAATTTTATATTCCTTCTTGGTTGTTTTGGAGATAAATGTTTTGATGCATTTCGTCGTGATGGTCATTGTTCTACAACTGCTGCAGGTTCCGCAGTAGTAGAAACCATTGGATTGTTTTGTTCCAAATAGTGTAGTTTGTGTGGATTCCTTATCCTTGATGTGATTGACAACTAGTTTCTTCTTCAAATCTGGTGCTTTCCTGTATGTTACTAGCGGTTTAGCTGGCAGTGTATCATTGAGTATCTCATCCCCCAATAATATGTGCCAATGTCTCTTTAGGATCGTTTGGAGTTTCGGAGCATCCCTGCTATATTCCATGATGAATCAAATTTGGTCTTTCCTGTGCGGTTCTTCAGATTTGTTTGTTTTAATCTGTAGAAGTTTGTCTCTCTCTAATTTTGAGGCTTCTCTCATAGCTGTATCCACTTTAGCTTGATTGTAGTCTTTCTCGATGAATTGTGTCTTCATTTCCAGTGCTTGTTTCTCAAAATCCTCTTGTCTCGTACAGTTTCTCTTAATTCTGTGAAATTGATTCATTGGGATGTTGCCTAACCAACTGGGATGGTGTCCACTGTTAGAGGAGATGTAGCTGTTGACATCAACCGGTTTTTGATATGTTTTGGTGTTGATCTTTCCTCCTTCTATAAAAATTGTGATGTCAAGAAAATTGACTTTAGTCTTACTGTAGTCAGTGGTGAAAACTAGATTGTTGTTGTTGTCATTGATATATTTTATGAATTCTAGTAGGGAGGTTTCGTTCCCTTGCCATATGAAGAAGACGTCATCAATAAAGCGTTTCCAGAGGACCAAATTTGCCCCAAATCTATGCTGGGTCCAGATGGTATCAATCTCCCATTTACTCATAAAAAGATTAGCATAGCTAGGGGTAAATTTGGTCCCCATGGCTGTGCCGGTGGTTTGTCTGTAGAATCTGTTGTCATACCATACATAGTTGTGATTCAGAATGTGTTGTATTCCCTGTTCTATGAAATTTGCCTGTTCTTTTTTCATGTTGGTATCTTCATGTAAGAAATTACGTATTGCTTCTAATCCCTGTTCATGCTTGATTATTGAGTAGAGAGAAGTAACGTCACTTGTGCAAAGCCAGTTCTCTTCATTCCATTTGATATTCTGTATGTTAAGTAATATATCTGTTGTGTCTCTTACATAGGATTTTTGTTGTGTGACGTAGGGTTGCAGGTAGTGATCAATATATGATGGCAAATTCGATGTTAAGGAGTTGATCCCTGATATGATAGATCTACCTGGGGGTTGTGTTCGATTCTTGTGGACCTTTGGAAGATAATAAAACACCGGTATTATTGGTTCTTTAGTGTCTAGATATTCAAATTCATGTTTGTTGAGAATTCCTTTAGTCAGTCCCTCATTTAAGAGTGTTGTTAGGATCTTTTGATACTTTCCTGTTGGATTTCCATTTAGAACTTCATAAGCTTGTTCATGTCACGACCAGGGGTGACAGGCTGCTGAGATCGCGGCGCTTACCGCTCCGGGTGCTGTGGCATGGTGTTTCCAGCAGCGGTGCAGGTTCCTGGAGAATAGCGCTGGGTGCTGTGAGTCTCCGCAGACCAAGGGCTTCCATCTGGAGGCAGGTGAGAGGGGCTGAGACTGGCAGAGCTTCCATGCTGTGACCACTGGGCGCGGCCATCTTGGATTTGGGTCACATGTCTTTTCTGGCCAATCAGGTTCAGTCTGGGCTGGGGAGGCTAGCAACCAATCCTGCACTACCTGAGGGTACTAAAGGGCTGTCCAGAGGCTCTTTAGTTGCCAGTGCAACGTCTATCACAGCGTATGCTGTGAGCTAGTTCTCTGTGCTCCTTTGCTCATTTAAAGTGTCAGTACCAGTGTGTTTCTGCAGACTCCCCTCTCAGCCTTGGTGCAGTTTTCTCCTGTTACTACCTGTCTCCTGATCCCGTCTACCTGCTATACCCAGTCTAAGTTCTGCCAGTATCTCGCAGCCTGGTTCTGATCCCATCGCATGCCACTGCTTCATGAGTCATACTCCCCTAAGGCCGGCTGCCTTCAAGTACCAGCAAACAAGTCCTCATTCCTCATCCGACTCCACTCCTGGTCCAAGTGCACGCCAAGCCGTGACAGTTTGCACTGGCCAGATGGATTCGGCCAGTGGACAGGATCTGAGGGCCGACTTGCTCCAGGGTATCGCCAGTCGCCTAGAGGGACTAGAGGCGTCTCAGCGCCAAATGGCTCAGTTCCTGCAGGAAATGTCTCTTCATCAGGATACGCTGATGCCTGCCGCCACCAACCAGCCAGCAGCTCCAGCTGTCCCTGTTCCACCTGCACCATCTCATTTGCACCTTCCGACTCCCAATAAGTTTGACGGGAACCCCAAGTTGTGCCGAGGGTTTCTCAACCAGTGTGACATCCACTTCACACTACAGCCTGCGAACTTTCCATCTCCAAAATCCAAAGTGGCATATATAGTGTCTCTACTGACCGGTTCTGCCCTGGACTGGGTTTCGCCTCTCTGGGAGAGGTCCGACCCGTTACTAGACAACTACTCTGGATTCCTCACGTCCTTCCGGGGGATTTTCGACGAGCCCGGCAGAACAACCTCCGCGGCGACGGAAATCCTGCGACTTCGCCAAGGGAACCGACCAGTCAGTCAGTATATCATTCAATTTCAAACGCTGGCTTCGGAACTAAAATGGAATGAAGAAGCCCTGACTTCCACCTTTTGGAATGGATTGACAGATCGCATAAAAGATGA
Organism: Taudactylus pleione; assembly: GCA_031769625.1. Classification (NCBI taxonomy): domain Eukaryota; kingdom Metazoa; phylum Chordata; class Amphibia; order Anura; family Myobatrachidae; genus Taudactylus; species Taudactylus pleione. The sequence goes on from JAUIMM010000706.1 coordinate 5,569,315, forward strand.
CCTCGCCACTCGTGATCCGCCGGCTACCCTCAATGAGCTTATCTCCCTTTGCAATAAAGTACTCTCCCTCCGTCTGAACCTGCGGGTGACGAACCCATGCAGATTAACCGGGCTCGCCTCACGGTAGAAGAACGGCAAAGACGCCGACGAGAAAATCTATGCATGTACTGCGGGGAGACCGGTCATATGGTTGCAGCCTGCCCACGTCATCCGGGAAACTCCCCATCCTAATCTGTGCCGGAGACACCAGGTTAGGAGTGATGTCTCCGTCTCCGTCAAAAAATGAATCTACCCTCTCCATTACTTTTGAGATCTCCACTGGTTCTAAAACTGTTCTTTCTCTCCTCGATTCAGGGGCCGCTGAAAATGTTATCACTGCTGAACTTGTCCAGAGGCTCCGGCTTCCTGTCTCCTCTCTCGACCACACCATCACTCTATCTGCTGTAGATGGCACTCAGATTACCAACGGAATTGTCTCTCAACGTACCCTTCCTGTGCTACTTCGTATCGGAGCTCTCCACACTGAAACTATCCGATTCCTAGTAATTCCCAAAGCCTCCCATGAGGTCATCCTTGGATACCCCTGGTTACGCAAGCACTCCCCCAATATTGATTGGGGCACCATGCAGATCTTGTCCTGGGGAGAAACTTGTCAAGTATCCTGCCTTCCTCAAATCAAACCCGTCAAAGGTAGTTACATTGCAACCACTACTCCAATTCCCTACCAGTATCGCTCCTTCTCCGATGTCTTCTGTAAGACCAGAGCCGATATTCTGCCTCCTCATCGGGAGTGGGACTATCCTATTGAGTTGATTCCTGGCAAAACTCCTCCGCGAGGTCATACTTACCCACTCTCCCTACCCGAGACTGAAGCCATGTCAGCATACATCCAGGAGAACCTGGAAAAGGGGTTCATTCGACCATCCTCCTCACCGGCAGGGGCAGGATTCTTTTTTGTGTCTAAGAAGGATGGAGGCCTGCGTCCTTGCATCGATTACAGGGGCTTAAACGATATAACCATCAAAAATCGCTACCCGATACCCCTCATTACCGAACTTTTCGATCGAGTAAAAGGTGCTACTATTTTTACCAAGCTGGATTTAAGAGGGGCCTACAATCTCATTAGGATACGAGCCGGGGACGAAAGGAAAACAGCATTCAATACTCGAGACGGGCATTTTGAATACCTGGTAATGCTTTTTGGTCTCTGTAACGCTCCTGCTGTGTACCAAAACTTTGTGAATGAGATCTTTTGGGACTTATTATATATCTCTGTGGTAGTATACCTCGACGATATTCTGATATTCTCCTCCAACATTGTCAGACATCAATCCCAAGTCAAGGAGGTGTTAACTCGCCTACAAAAGAACCACCTGTACTGCAAAGCTGAAAAATGCGTATTTGAAGTTCCCTCAGTTCCCTTTTTAGGTTACATCGTTTCAGGTGCCGGCCTTGAAATGGATCCCCAGAAAGTTCAGGCAATATTGGATTGGTCTCGTCTGAATTCTTTGAAGGCAGTACAAAGATTTTTGGGCTTCGCAAATTATTATCGAAGGTTTATCAAAGGATTTTCCACTCTCATGGCACCCATTTCCGCCCTAACTTGCAAGGGGGCAAATCCATCCCGATGGCCTCCAGAGGCTGAAACTGCCTTTCAACTCTTAAAGCAAGCCTTCATTTCCGCCCCCGTGCTGAGACAACCCAACATTAACTACCCATTCTTTCTTGAGGTAGACGCCTCTTCTGAAGCGGTAGGGGCAGTACTATCCCAGAAACTCGAGGATAGCAAGTTTCATCCCTGTGGCTTCTTCTCAAAGAAATTTTCCCAAGCAGAAAAGAATTATCCCATTGGAGAGCAGGAATTATTGGCTGTGAAACTAGCTTTTGAAGAGTGGCGTTATCTTCTTTAGGGCGCGATGTATCCCATCACCGTTTATACAGATCATCGGAATCTCCTATACCTAAAAAATATTCAGTGCCTGAGTTCCCGCCTGGCTCGATGGTCAATATTTTTTTCTCGTTTCAATTTTACTTTAACTTTTCGCCCAGGCTCACTAAATCAAAAAGCAGATGCCCTCTCTCGATCACTCTCCTCTGACGCATCTTCCGAAAGTCATAAGGAAACTCCAGTTCTAGACTCCAGAGTATTCACTACCACTTGCATTCAACCTCCTCACGGGAAGACATTTGTGGCCTCAGATATGCGCAAGCAGCTTTTGAAGTGGGCTCATACCTCTCGTTTTGCCGGACACCCGGGCATACGCAAGACCTTGGAATTCCTGCAACGATCATACTGGTGGCCTGCTATGAAGTCGGAAATTGAAGCTTTTATCGCCTCCTGTCCACAGTGTGCTCAACATAAAACATCTAGACAGGTTCCTGCCGGCACACTCCTACCTCTGTCAGTACCAACCCATTCTTGGACACACCTTTCCATGGACTTTGTAACGGATCTACCTGTTTCTAATGGGTTTACCACCATCTGGGTAGTAGTGGATCGTTTCTCCAAAATGGTTCATTTTGTTCCCCTCAAGAAGTTGCCGTCTGCTCCAGAGTTGGCTCAGTTATTCGTCGACAACATCTTCCGTCTCCATGGACTTCCAACTGAGATTGTTTCTGATAGAGGGGTACAGTTCGTAGCCAGATTTTGGAGAGCTATATGTTCTATCTTTCAAATCAAACTGAATTTTTCAACAGCTTACCATCCTCAGGCTAACGGGTCTACAGAGAGGGTCAATCAAGACCTTGAGACTTTCTTAAGAATTCACATGTCTTCATCACAAGACAACTGGGCGGACACCTTACCCTGGGCCGAATTTGCCCATAACAGCTCCTTTCATTTATCTACGGGGCAAACCCCATTCTTTGTAGTTTTTGGACTGTATCCCAGAGTACCAGAGTTTCAAGAATTGCCAGTCTTCGATGTACCAGCAGTGACCTCCACCCTACAGAAATTGTCTCAGATTTGGACTCAGGTCCATTCCTCCTTACAAAAAGCCTCTCTTCGATATAAATTAACAGCGGACAAAAAAAGGAGAGCGGTGCCCAACCTAAAAACAGGTGACTTAGTATGGCTATCCACTCGGAATCTTCGCCTTAAAGTGCCGTCTATGAAATTTGCCCCTCGTTTCATCGGTCCTTTTCCCATCGTTCAAGTGATCAATCCAGTAGCCTATAAATTAAAACTTCCGTCCTACCTCAAAATACCAAATTCCTTTCATATTTCCCTGCTGAAACCTCTCATCCTGAATCACTTTCGCAAGACTCTGCCACGCTCCCCCAAAGTCTTGACTGAGAGGGGTGTAGAGTTCGAGATCAAACAGGTCCTGGACTCTCGTTTTCGTTATGGGCAACTCCAATATCTACTGGATTGGAAAGGTTACGGTCCCGAAGAACGTTGCTGGGTGAAAGCTGTGGATGTCTACGCTCCTCGCCTAGTGCTTAAGTTTCACTCTGAGAATCCTGGTAAACCCAAGAAGTGTCCAGAGGCCACTCCTAAAGGAGGGGGTACTGTCACGACCAGGGGTGACAGGCTGCTGAGATCGCAGCGCTTACAGCTCCGGGCGCTGTGGCATGGTGTTTCCAGCAGAGGTGCAGGTTCCTGGAGAATAGCGCTGGGTGCTGTGAGTCTCCGCAGACCAAGGGCTTCCATCTGGAGGCAGGTGAGAGGGGCTGAGACTGGCAGAGCTTCCATGCTGTGACCACTGGGCGCGGCCATCTTGGATTTGGGTCACATGTCTTTTCTGGCCAATCAGGTTCAGTCTGGGCTGGGGAGGCTAGCAACCAATCCTGCACTACCTGAGGGTACTAAAGGGCTGTCCAGAGGCTCTTTAGTTGCCAGTGCAACGTCTATCACAGCGTATGCTGTGAGCTAGTTCTCTGTGCTCCTTTGCTCATTTAAAGTGTCAGTACCAGTGTGCTTCTGCAGACTCCCCTCTCAGCCTTGGTGCAGTTTGCTCCTGTTACTACCTGTCTCCTGATCCCGTCTACCTGCTATACCCAGCCTACCCTGGGTCTCTAAGTTCTGCCAGTATCTCGCAGCATGGTTCTGATCCCGTCGCATGCCACTGCTTCATGAGTCATACTACCCTAAGGCCGGCTGCCTTCAAGTACCAGCAAACAAGTCCTCATTCCTCATCCGACTCCACTCTGGGTCCAAGCGCACGCCAAGCCGTGACAGTTCATCATTAAGGATTCTGTTAGACTCTTGTTCATAGTCTGCTCTGTCCAGTAGTACCACCCCTCCTCCTTTGTCCGCTGGCTTGATAATCAAGTGTTTATTGCCACTAAGTTCTTTCAGGGCCACTTCTTCAGCTCTGGATATGTTCCTTTTCTGTTTCCCGTTTGTCTCAATCTTCTCTATATCTTTCATCACTAATTTCTCAAAGGTGTTGATAAAGGATCCTTTGAGGTGTTGTGGATAAAATTTCGATCTGGGTTTAAATGTTGAATGTATGAATGTTGGTTCTTCTTTTAATTTGTATTCCTTCTGTATGCTTGTTGAATGAAATTTCTTTAAAGTTAATTTCCTTATGAACCGGTGAAGGTCTAAATATGTCTCAAATTTGTTCAGTTTCTTTTCTGGGGCAAATTTCAGTCCTTTATGGAGTAATGTAATATGGTTTTGATTGAGTTGGATACTGCTTAAATTAAAGATACCTAATTCTTCTTGTGTTCTGCTGGACTCGTTGTTGGAACGGTCCTTTTTGGTGTGTTTGGTGCCTCCTCTACATCCTCTTCTAGCTCTTCTAGTTTTCGTTTGTGTTTCACATTCAGGATCGGTTGTTGTTGTGCCCCGCAGTCTGTTGCTAATCCTAAAAAATTGTTGGTGCTGATGTTGCTCTTTTCTAATCTTCGACATGTTCCTTCAGATTGGTTGTGTGTTTGTTCTGTTGTTGCTAGAGTGTTCAATGAGAAGCCTCTTTCTAACGATAATCTTGCTATATTTTCATATGCGCGCACATAGGGCCTGATTCACATTACACCATAAAGTAGTGTCTCTTATTTATGTTACGACACACAGTAGTGCCCCTTTTACACAATGCCCACAGTAGTGACCCTTTTACACAATGCCCACAGTAGTGCCCCTTTTACACAATGCCCACAGTAGTGGTGTCCCTTACACAATGCCCCCAGCAGTGGTGCCCCCTATGCAGTCCCTTTAGTAGTAGGGTCCCTTATGCAGTGCCCCCAGTAGAATGCCCCCCAGTAGTATGCCCCCCCAGTAGTATGCCCCCCATTAGCAGGCCCCCCCAGTAGTATGCCCCCCATTAGCAGGCCCCCCAGTAGTATGCCCGCCCAGTAGTATGCCCCCCATTAGCAGCCACCCCAGTAGTAGACCCCCCAGTAGTATGGCCCCCCCAGTAGTAGGCTGCCCCAGTAGCAGGCCCCACCAGTAGTAGGCTGCCCCAGTAGCAGGCTGCCCCAGTAGTAGGCCCCCCCAGTAGTATGGCCCCCCCAGTAGTAGGCTGCCCCAGTAGCAGGCCCACCCAGTAGTAGGCTGCCCCAGTAGCAGGCCACCCCAGTAGCAGGCCCCCCCAGTAGTATGGCCCCCCAGTAGTATGGCCCCCCAGTAGCAGGCCCCCCCAGTAGCAGGCCCCCCACAGTAGTAGCCCCCCCTGTAGTATGGCCCCCCCAGTAGTATGGCCCCCTCAGTATCAGGCCCCCCCAGTAGTAGGCCCCCCCCAGTAGCAGGCCCCTCAGTAGTATGCCCCCCAGAGTAGCAGACCCCCCCAGTAGCAGGACCCCCCCAGTAGTGTGGCCCCCCAAATAGCAGGCCCCCCCAGTAGTATGGCCCCCCCGCACCCCCAGTAGCAGACCCCCCCAGTAGCAGACCTCCCCCAGTAGCGCCCCCGGCCCTTACACAAGTAAAAAAAACAAAAACTTACCTGTATCCCCGCTCCCACGCCGTCCGCTCTGCATCCACGTGCTGAGGAGGGAGCCGGAAGACGGAGCTCCTGAGTGAGCTCCAGCCGGCTCCCTCCGTGCAGCAGCCAATGAGAGTCTGTGTGACTCTCATTGGCTGCTGTAACAAACACACAGCTTCCACTGGCGGCTGTGTGTTTGTTCTGTGTAGGGCAGACCGCTACCACAGTGGCCTGCCCTACACAATAGGAGCCCTGATATCGGATTCTCTAGCGAGAATCTGACATCAGGCGGCCGCCGTTCGGCCCCGAACGGGGATCCGAGTCAGGTGGTGAACACCCGACACATTATATATATATATATATATATATATTAGGGGTGAGCGGGTTTGGATTTCTGAAATCCGAACCCCCCCGAGCCCCCCCGATCCGAGGCAGATCCGAGTCAGGCTCGACTTTTCCCGCCTGACTCGGATCTGAAATCGAGGTAAAACGTCATCATCCCGCCTTCCGGGTCTCGCGGGTTTTGGATCCTATATAAGGTACCCGCGTCGGCGCCATTTTCTCACTCGGCTGTGGACAGTGAAGAGGGAGGGTGGGAGTTAGGGAAGGCTGGGCTGTGTAGTGTAGTGTAGTGTAGTGCAGAGTAGTGTTGTGCTGTGCTGCGCTGTGCTGCTGTTGTCCATAGGGGCTGTGTCCACTACTTCAAAGTCCATAGGGGCTGGCTGTGTTGTGCTGTGCTGCTGTTGTTAATAGGGGCTGTGTCCACTACTTCAAAGTCCATAGGGGCTGGCTGGACTGTGTTGTGCAGTCAGTTCTCCATAGGGGCTGTGTCCACTCCAAAGTCCTGTGCAGTGTCCCAGTCCTAAAGGTGTGCTGTAGTGTTGTCCAGGGGGTGCTCTGTCCATCAGGGGTGCTCCCCCCAAGTGCTAAAAAAATTATATTTTTTCTGTGTTTGTGAATTGTGTGCGCAGTAGCCGCAACGTGCATCAACAAAGTAGTGCCAAGCATGCGCCTGTGTCATAAGTAAAGGGCCGGCTGGCTTGACCGTTAAAGGGTGCTGTAACCCCCAAAGTACACTCCAGTCCAAACCAAAAAAAAAAATATTTGCTGTGTTTGTGAATTGTGTGCGCAGTAGCCACACGTGCATCAACAAAGTAGTGCCAAGCGTGCGCCTGTGTCATAAGTAAAGGGCCGGCTGGCTTGACCGTTAAAAGGTGCTGTAACCCCCAAAGTACACTCCAAACCAAATAACAAAATATTTTTTCTGTGTTTGTGAATTGTGTGCGCAGTAGCCGCATGTGCATCAACAAAGTAGTGCCAAGCGTGCGCCTGTGTCATAAGTAAAGGGCCGGCTGGCTTGACCGTTAAAGGGTGCTGTAACCCCCAAAGTACACTCCAGTCCAAACCAAAAAAAATTATATTTTCTGTGTTTGTGAATTGTGTGCGCAGTAGCCGCACGTGCATCAACAAAGTAGTGCCAAGCGTGCGCCTGTGTCATAAGTAAAGGGCCGGCTGGCTTGACCGTTAAAGGGTGCTGTAACCCCCAAAGTACACTCCAAACCAAATAAAAAAATATTTTCTGTGTTTGTGAATTGTGTGCACTGTGGCTGCACGTGCATCAACAAAGGAGGAGCGCCAAGCGTGCGCCTGTGTCCCATAAGTAAAGAGCTGGCTGGCTCATTTCTTAAAGGGTGGTGTTACACACAAAGTGCACTACTCTCCAGCAAAAATAAAAAAATATTTTCTGTGTTTGTGTGCGCTTTAGCCGCACGTATATATCAATATAACATAAATGGAGGACCAAACTTTCTCTGATAAAAATAAAATAGGGAAAGATCAAGAACCACTTCCTCCTAGTGCTGTTGCTGCTGCTGGGAGTTGTTCATCATCCCAGAGAGGAAGTAGGAACACCACTACTTTTACTAAACAATTGACCCTCCAACAGTCCCTAGCGATGAGGATGAAGTACGACAGCAGTCATCCTGAAGCAAAACGTATAACTGAGGCCTTGACTGCTATGTTGGTGTTAGACGTGCGTCCGGTATCCGCCTTTAGTGCAGTGGGATTTAGACAATTGATGGAGGTAGTGTGTCCCCGGTTCCAAATCCCGTCTAGATTCCACCTGCATCCTCAAAGCAGCAGCGACAAGCGTGCGTCTGTCTGTTAAAGGGTGGTGTAACCCTCAAAGTGCTCCAAAAAATAAAAAACTATTTTTTTTATGTGTTTGTGACTTGTGTGCGATGTAGCCGCACGTGCATCAACACAGTAGCAGCGCCAAGCGTGCGCCTGTGTCATAAGTCAAGGGCTGGTTTGGACATCTGGTCCGGACTGAAGGACGTGCCAACAATTTCTGACAAGTCTACTGTCACTGCATATGATACTGTCCTCAAAGCAGCAGCGACAAGCGTGCGTCTGTCTGTTAAAGGGTGGTGTAACCCTCAAAGTGTGCTCCACAAACAATAAAAATATTCTTCTTTTTTTTTCTGTCTTTGTGAATTGTGTGGGCTGTAGCCGCACTTGCATCCTCAAAGCAGCAGCGACAAGCGTGCGTCTGTCTGTTAAAGGGTGGTGTAACCCTCAAAGTGCTCCAAAAAATAAAAAACTATTTTTTTTATGTGTTTGTGACTTGTGGACGATGTAGCCGCACGTGCATCCTTAAAGCAGCAGCGACAAGCGTGCGTCTGTCTGTTAAAGGATTACATCGGTGACAGCATCCAAGTAGGCATGTCAGACAGTCCGTACCTGTACTGGCAGGAAAAAGAGGCAATTTGGAGGTCCCTGTACAAACTGGCTCTATTTTACCTGAGTTGCCCCCCCTCCAGTGTGTACTCCGAAAGAGTGTTTAGTGCAGCCGGGAACCTTGTCAGCGAAAGGCGTAGGAGGTTGCTTCCACAGAATGTGGAGAAGATGATGTTCATCAAAATGAATTATCAGCTCTTCCAGGGAGACCAGCCTCCAGAACATACAGAGGGACCTGTGGTGGTGGATTCAAGTGGGGACGAGTTAATACTTTGTGAGGTTGAGGATGTACACACTGAAGAGGGTGAGGAATCGGTGGATGAGGAGGATGAGGATGACATCTTGCCTCCATAGAGCCAGTTTGTGCAGGGACACATTAATTGCCAGCTTGTTTTGTGGGGGCCCAAACGAACCAATCATTTCAGCCACAGTTGTGTGGCAGACCCTGGCGCTGAAATGATTGGTTTGTTAAAGTGTGCATGTCCTGTTTATACATCATAAGGGTGGGTGGGAGGGCCCAAGGACAATTCCATCTTGCACCTCTTTTTTTTCTTTGCATTATGTACAGTTTGGGGCCTAGTTTTTCAAACTGCCATCCTGTCTGCCACTGCAGTATCATGCCTAGATGGGTCACGTGTTTGTGCCGCCCACTCGTGTCGCTTAGCATAGTCATCCAGCTACCTCGGTGCAACCTTTTGGACATAAAAACACTATTGTGAGGTGTGAGGTGTTCAGAATAGACTGGAAATGAGTGGAAATTAAGGTTATTGAGGTTAATAATAGCATAGGAGCAGAAAAACCTACAAATTCTGTGATTTTAGCTGTTTTTATGCTTTTTTTCAAAAAAATACAGATCCAAAACACAAAACCCAGAACCCAAAACACGGAAGGGTGGTTTTGGCAAAACCAATCCAGATCCAAAACACGAAGAAAGATCCAGATCCAAAACCAAAACACAAAACACGAAAAGTGGCCGGTGCACACCCCTAATACATACACATAAGCTGAGTCACATTATACTCTGTCCCACTGTCTGTTCTGGCGGCTCCCGCCCCCTCTCTGCTGTTTTGCCTCTATCCCAACACCCCCCCTTTTTCGCTACACCCCCCCCATTCACTCAGTCCTGCCACCCTCCCTCTTGCCCTATCCCCTCTGCCCATATTTACTCTGTCCAGCTCCCGTACTTACTTTGCCCCCAGCAGCCGGTCTACCTCTTCTGGGTCCCATCACCCTCGCAGTAGAAGCCATTGGACGCAAGTCCAGGCTTCCACTACACCCGCACTGAGAAGACGGGGCAAACCTTACACAATTATTATGTGTGCATATAGATAGATATATACCAATACATATATATCTATATCTATTATATACCACCATTTCAGGATACTATACGTTCTTTTTTGGTGCATCGGCATCTGGGCCAGATAGCATTTCACTCATAATGCATTCTAATTACCCTGGCAACCAGCCGAAAGCTTTGTGGCTGCATACCCCCTTGGAGATTATAAATTGAGATATATATATATATATATATATATTAAACAGTGAGCTTGATACACAGCGACAATAGTGCTAATATAATAAATAAATAAATAAATATATGCTTGGTCTGCAAAATGTCAGTGCAAATAAATATAATAAGATTAATAATATGTATAAAGTGTCTGTGCAAAATTAGTTGTCCTAAAAATAACTCCTAAACCTAATTTAAAGGTAAATATTCCATTCAAGGATCAAACGTAATTCATAACATTCCCAATAATGATCCTTAAAACATAATAGTGAAAAGTGACTGTGCAGTAATAAAGTGCTTATTAGATCTCCATGTGTCAATGGCTTATGAGATCAAAAATAATTATATATAAGAAGCGAACATTCAGTATAAAAAGGGGGTACAAAGTTTATTAGACTAAAAGACATAGAAAACACAATTAATTTTTTAAAAGCAATAAATGCGTTTTTTGCAAAGGGAAATTAAGGGAAAATAAGTAAGGATAAAGTGCCAAATGCTTATCTTATTTAAAATTTCCCGGCAAGTTCATATAGGGCAGGAGAGGAGCTTCACAGTAATATTGTGAAGGCACAGAGCACAGTTTTTATCTGTATATATATATATATATATATATATATATATATACACATATATATATATATATATAAATAGTCTATGCGTTTGTGTGTGTATATATATATATATATATATATATACATATATATATATATATATATATAAATAGTCTATGCGTTTGTGTGTGTATATATATATATATATATATATATATATATAAAAAATATCATACAAACTCGGCACTCACATGCTTTTCAAACTGCAACTCCTTTGAACATAGGGAATGTTGGTTCCAAAATATTGCAATAATTTGTTAAGCTGGCCACAGCTTCACGGTCATTCCCATCTAGCCAGTCCCTACACTGATTCTCAGATAAATGAACTTGATCTGCCATCTTGGCCTCAAGCTTGCATACATTTTAAACAGTTTTCTGCCCCTGGCACAGAAGAAGGGCATCCCAGGGAAAGGACCCCATTATACCAGTATGGAGAAGAGGTGCATTAAAAAAAATGCTGTTTCCTGAAGAGTGAGGTTTTCTATTATTATTATTATTATTATTATTATTATTATTATTATTATTATTATTATATTCAGTTATTTATATAGTGCCAGCATATTATGTTGTGCTTTACAATTGGGAACAAACAGTAGTAAAAGAAGACTGGGTCATAACAGAAAGACAGGCTGACAGAAACAGCAAATTACCTACAAGTAATGGAGCTTGACATATGCTGCATACACACGGATCAACTTGAACAACCATAGATATTGTTGATAAATTTCCCTCTAACTTTCTGCAGTGCAGGTCAAACAATTTTGGTTGTAAACACCGATAGATATCTATGATAGATATGTCAGTGAAGCTATCTTTTTACAGGCAAATCTTTACAAAATCATCCAATTTGGCCTGCATGCATGAAAGACCATAGATATTGTTATCGTTCATGCAGGATTGTGCATCGTTGGTCGTTGTCAGGTTTGTCAGGTTGGTGACTACAAAAAAGTGAACGATATGAACGATAACGATATGAACAATATGAACGATAACGATATGAATGATAACGATATGAACGATATGAATAATATGAACGATACTGTTCAAATTGCTCATAAAAGTCGTACTGTGTGTGTCAATCTGGAGAGGGGTGGCTGGATTACATGGGAAATGTTAGAATGTACTAAATGGAGACAGACCTTTATATGTGTGTGTATCTCGTAGCATAGAGTATGTATGTCTGAGCTAGATTACTTCCAATCTCCCTTTGTACGCAGTTCAGAGAGGGATATTATGAATAATGGCAAATGTGTGTGATTAACCACAATTTCATTTATCCCTGTGGATGTCATTGTAATTATGTGTTTATATAAATGTAAATATCCACATATAGGCAATGAATATATACACGATTTCATAGCAACACTGCATTGTTTACTTACCAGTTCTCATCTTATTTTCCTAAAATAAGGTAATTAAAATGATTCACTCCTGATCAGCGTATGAGAAAAATAAGTACGTGGGAATCTAAATGTTTTGCCTCTGGTGTGACAGTAAATAGAGGCTTTCCAGCATGTTTTTATTTTATTTTTTAATTTAGCCCTAATCTTCCACACTCCAGTTTGATGCCTCAAGACAAACACTTCATCTCACTTCAATCTGTGCATTATTTTCAGTGTTTAATAAGAGGTAATGAATCATGTTTTTGTTTCAGCTGAATGTTGTTTCACATGAAGTAATACAATTAGAGTTGCAGCTTCCAATGTATACATTTTTAAAAGAAAAGGCAATATATATGTAATACTATTGCGCATCAAATAAGTAAAATTACACACATAATTACATGAGCACACGTTCACCATAATATTTTTTTACTTTCAAATAATGTCAATAATAATGGAAATAGCACAGTGGTATATATATATATATATATATATATATATACGGTGTGTATATATATATATATATATATACATACAGTATATATATATATATATATATATATATACATATATATATATAGAAAGGTAGTAATCAGCGGCACTTGAAGACTGGTACAAAATAATTTAATGTGGCCCTTGCACATAATACCAACCTTTCGGGGCAACACACCCCTTTGTCAAGGTAAGTAAGTAGAGAATAGAGGTAGCGAAAACAAAGCTTACCTTATACCCGGAGAAGCCCTTCAAGAGTGTGTGACCGGACGCCGCCCGAGACTCCACGTGATGCTGCCGGAGTCCCGCAATGAAGATGTCATCACTCCAGGAGTCTCTGGTAACCTAGGTAACCAGGACACCTGCGCTAAGACGCGGCTGGCCATCCTGAGAAAAATTAAATTGAAATGTCTTAAGTGACTGTCTATGGTGAAGAAACAAAAACACAAATAAAACACAATAACACTGAACCTGGTGCATATACACATGCAAATATAGTTCAGCTGTAAGTAAGATATAATAGCTAACGTTAAAAGCAGGGAAAAAGACGGGGAATAAAGACCAGGATGACAGACAAATAGAAGGGACAAATGAAAAGGAAATGAAGAATAATATCAATAATAGAAAAAATTCTAAAGAGCAGAGGGGAACATAGTAGCATACCACACTGATAGAAATAAATCAAAAGCGAACAGGTAGAAGCTAAAAGGCCACGTCCTAGACTAATGGAGAAGGCAGAGATTACACGACAAAGTAAATTCCTGGTACTAAGGAGCAGGGAATGGCATGATGTCCTAGTTAAACACGCTCCAGTTAATCCTCTCATTAAGTCCAGCCGGGCTGATGGTGTTTAAGTTGTAGATCCATTTTGCTTTGATTTGGAAGAGGCGAGATGCTCGATCTCCACCTCTGATAGTTTTGGATATATGGTCGATGGCCATGTGTCTAAGATCTGTAGGGGCATGTTTCTTCTCAAAAAAATGTCTGGCGACCGGTTGGTCTGTGGCTTTACTGGTTAGGGCTGCCTTGATGGCAGAACGATGCAGGGCCATGTGTTCCCTCATCGTCCTGGTGGTTTTCCCGATGTAGTGAAGACCACAAGGACAATGTATCAAATATATTATAAACAATGATGTGCATGTCAAAACATGTCTGATGTGAAACGTCTGTCCCGAATGGGGATGGGTGAAAGTGTGGCCTGTGGTCATATACTGGCAGGTCGTGTACCTCAAGCATTTGTAGCAGTCCGGTTTTCTACAGAGGAAGGTGCCAGTGAAGCTGTTACTACTGGTTGAAAAATTGGTAATGTCGTTACGGACCACCATATCTTTAATGTTGCGGCCCCTAGTGAAGCAGGCTAGAGGTCTTTTGCCTCTCAAAGAGGGTAGGCCTCTGTCAGTAGTGACAATAGGCCAAAGTGCTCGAGTAGCACGATGGATGACAGCACTAGAGGTGCTAAATTGGCTCTTCCAAGGAATGATGGCCTCTGGATCCTTTTTCTTGGGAGTAAATAGAGAACTCCTTTGAGTATTTAATACCTCTTGTTTCTGTTTGTATAACTGTGCTGGATCGTAGCCTCTCTGCAAGAATTTATCAACAATGTTGTCAAGACTTGCTTCCACTTTAGTAGGATCACTGGTAATCCTGGCCACCCTAATCATCAGTGATTTCTGGAGGCCCTTCTTGAGGGCTGTAGGGTGGTGGCTGTTGGCTTGTAATAAGGTGTTCTTGTCTGTAGGCTTGGAATAGATCCTCGTGCTGATGTGACCATTGGTGATAGAAACTTGAATGTCAAGATAATTTAATGATTGGAAGCTATATTGGTAAGTGAGCCTTATTGGTGAATCCCTAGAGTTGATGTTAAACATGAGTGCTTTGAATTCTTCCTCGCCTCCCGACCAAAACATGCAAAGGTCGTCTATGTATCTTGCAAACATTAAGATGTAATTGGACACTCTTGTGTCACTATAAAACATGAGGCGTTCTTCCTTGAACATGTAAATGTTCGCATACGAAGGGGCGACATTGCTCCCCATAGCGCAACCAGTCCGCTGGAGAGAAAAGGGTCCATCAAACAGGAAATAATTCCTGGAGAAGCAAGGGTCCATCAAACAGGAAATAATTCCTCGTAAGTGTTAACTCAAGCAATCTTAAAAAAAGATCGTGATCAATGCTGGAAACTTTTTCAGTGTACAAGAAATCTTTCATAGCTTCTAATCCATCTTTATGGGGTATTGATGTGTAGAGGCTACAGATATCCATAACACAAATCAAAGTGTTTTCTGGACAGAGCCTAACTCTCCCAAAAGGGTGAGAAACCTGGAGGTGTCCTTGATGAAGGTGGGTTGCTTCAATAAGTGGGGTTGAATAATACTGTCCAAAAATTGGGAGATTGGTTGATATAGGGAGTCTCTGGCCGATATTATCGGACGCCCTGGTGGTTTCTCTATCCGTTTGTGGATTTTTGGCACTGTGAATAAAATGGGAATGACAGGATATTCCTTTGATAATTAAAATGATTCACTCCTGATCAGCGTATGAGAAAAATAAGTGCGTGGGAATCTAAATGTTTTGCCTCTGGTGTGACAGTAAATAGAGGCTTTCCAGCATGTTTTTATTTTATTTTTTAATTTAGCCCTAATCTTCCACACTCCAGTTTGATGCCTCAAGACAAACTCACTTCAATCTGTGCATTATTTTCAGTGTTTAATAAGAGGTCATGAATCATGTTTTTGTTTCAGCTGAATGTTATTCACATGAAGAAATACAATTAGAGTTGCAGCTTCGAGTGTATATATATTTAAAAGAAAAGGCAATATATATGTAATACTATTGCGCATCAAATAAGTAAAATGACACACATAATTACATGAGCACACGTTCAACATAATATTTTTTTACTTTCCAATAATGTCAATAACAAAGGATAATAGCACAGTGGTATGTATATATATATATATATATATATATGTATATATATATATAATTATATATATATATATATATATATATATATATATATATGTAGTGCATTCCTTCACTAACCTACAATTAAGTCATCCCAGTGACCTGAGCTTAGATAGTTGACTATTTTTACCTTTACTATACCTAATGCAGTTCTTATTGAGTATTAGGGGTCTATTTACTAAGCTGTGTTAGGATATAAAATGAACGGTGATAAGGTACCAGCCAATCAGCTACTAACTGCCATGTCACGGGCTGTGTTTGAAAAATGTTAGTTAGGAGCTGATTGGCTGGTACCTTATAACGGTTCACTTTATCTCCTAACACAGCTTATTAAATAGACCCCTTAGACACTGGCCGGTCAGTACTGGGGTGCCCTATCACATGTACAGTGCATTAATGTGATATATATAGACAGGATCACCATCATGTGCTTAAAATTATACATATGTTACATTATACTGCATTCTCAAGACTATAGTATATGCAGTACAGTGCATTGGTATTGTCAATCTGGTACATTAGCATGCATGCGCTATCAGTATTTAGTACTTCATGTATTTATAAAGGAGCCAAGACCGTGCACTCTCTAGTGGTTATACATGGCTACACCCCTTAAGCATGGGCCCTACAATGCAAAATTACATTAATTTAGAAGTTTTTTAAAACTTTTTGTATATTTTTCTTTAAAAAAAACCCAGATCCAAAACCAAGACACGAGATGAATCCAGACCCAAAACACGAAAATGAATCAATATCCAAAACACGACAGTCAGTGCACATCTCTAATTGAAAAGTATGAAAAAGAAAAGTGATGTTGCTTGCTTAGTGATTATACAAGTTTCTCCTCCTAACATAAGTGAAGGTAACTGATGAATGTGCAAATATGCATCATTAAAGCACAGGTGCTGTTATGTGATGCTATGAGCCTGTTTTCACAGTAAGTGCATGTATTTGCTTGTCAAGATGGTGTTGCCTGCAGGTAGTGTAAAATTCTGTATCAAGCAAATATGGGTTGGGTATATTGGTGTATGACTGTACCTTCTATTGCACACATATGTGAAGCCAAGATTTCATATTGTGAAGCCATATTATGATTGGCATTTCATTGATGTAGAAGCTGCATTTACATGGACATTCCCTTATTTTTGCCAACTAGGAAAATTTGGTAAGAGCATTTTAATTTATTACTAAAGCAACTAACAAAATATTATGTATTAAAGTATTTAAGCGCACTGAAATGACAATTACTAAAGACAGTTTTTCAGGGCCGTAACTAGGGTGGTGCAACATGTATCACGGCGCAGGGCACCACATGGCACATGGCACCACATGTTTGTGCCTGTCAATTTTTTGTTTATATTCATTCACTTGTAGCTTCCTCTTCTTTTATCCCTGGCATCTCATGGCTGCCCCTATCTCCTCCCTGGCCGACTCCCTCTCCATCTGGCCACCTCCCCAAGCACCTTCAGCCACCTGGATAACAGTGGTACAGTAGGATTGGTACCCCTTATCATCATATGGGACAAATCATATTTGTCATGGCCCTTATCCATGAGGGCCTGCCCCTTTTTTGGGTGTAAGTTTTATGTCCCTGTTTGGAAAATGGAGACATCAATGCTCTTTCTGGCCCAAGGCACCAAAAAGTCTAGGTACGGCTCTGCAGGTTTTAATGTTCACACCCTTTCATGATTACTGAAAGACACAAATACGACTAGAAAGAACAGTATGTTATGGGAAGAATGAGGTGCTAATAGGTAGGACTTACCATGTGCCATGTGACCAGTGATAGATCGGAACCAATCTTCTGTAATTAATTAACAGCCCAAGTTCATTAGTGTATGTCAGACCCTGGCATTACTGAGATCTCAGGAGACAGAATCACCACCACCAGACTTGGCTTCAAGATTCTCTCTGGCTATATTTGCATGTCATACAATAATATAAAGCAGTGTTCTCATATTAGCAACATATGACAATTTTCACACATTATATCTAACTATAGCGGTCATTGTTATTTGTACATGTGGGAATGTTAGGAGGGTAAGGATACACAGTCTTAGTCATAACACTATCTGCATGTTTATGCATTCAAAGTTCTTCAGCTCAAAGCTTAGCAGAAATCAGTCTTTGTGCAATACTACACATTTAAAGCTATGAATACTTAAAGGCACACACCATCTCGTGACAAGATGGAGTCTTTTGTGGATATCTTAATAACTGCTTTATAATTTTCCCATCTTTTATTCATAACTTTACTCTAAAGTATCTACCTAAGAGGAACACGATCTTGCTATACGAAGTATAGGTACATTTATATATAAGTTCCATCTACAGGAACCCATACATAGGATTATGCATTGATCCATTCCCCATAAAGCAAGTCCATGGTCCTCAGTCTCTATTTGTCTCTTATTCAGTTCATCTTGTCATGAATATTCATGGAAATGATGATAGTCTTGCATTGTCTACATGTTTGTCATCCTCGATGAGGCTGGTTCCACAAATGGTACATCTTGGAATGTTGTCTTAGGCATAGATGCTATCATAGACTTGAGTCATCATTAAGGCCTTTAGTGTATTTTCCTTGGAGAAACAACAGTCAAGGGTAAGTAACTTCTTAATCAGAAAAATAGCAAATTTTATAGCAATCTAAATTATTACAAAGCTAAACCTTTATCAATAATTCAAAGAATTCCTGATATCCATCTATTGAATTCATTAAACCATTTAGCTGGGTTAAATTAGGAAAACCATTAATTATCATCAAGATCATACGCTGGATTACCATGTGTTTTCCTGGACTGGTCTTTCAGTTCCTTGATTTTTTTCACGTGTCCATGTATCAGGTCAGAAAAGTTATCAGCTATATACATTACAGCAGGCTAGTCTCACTATAAGACACATACCTTATGAAGCAGCTGTAAGGTACTCAAGTATTAGTCTAAACTGTCCTATAACCTTTACTTTAAATTGCAGCTCATTAGAGATCATTTTAAGCACATCAAATATTTAATTTGTAACATTGTCAAACAATTTGGCTTAAAGCTTTTATATGGTGAACATATTATATACTGAATACAAAAAAATTATGTGACTCTAACAAATGGCGCTTGTGACAAAAATAATAAACATGTGTTATTAAAGCATTACTTTCCTTGAAAAAAATGTGACCTCCTGTGTAATGGACTTGAAGTATTCCTTCTCTTCTTTTATCCTCCAATATTTGTGTCATTTCATAAAAACAAAGAAAAAAAAATGTGTAATACAGTTTTAAGTCCCAAAATAATTGAAGAAAATGTGTGGAAATAGACGTGATTCATTCAAGTGGGTGCAGGCGTACCCTAACTCACACTCAGTAGTGTAATTTCGTTCATCAAGAGGTTTCTTTTTCCTTCTCCCTTTCACCTCCGTGTATAAACAAATGTGGCACCCATACCAAATCGTATTCAAATGACCACAGGAAGAAAAAGGGCATACCCCACTCATACTAGGAATGTGAAATTAAAACACATCAAGGTTTCTTTAGATAACCCTCACAAATGGAAAAGCATACCCCACTCATGGTAGATATAGGAGATTTCAGGTATATAAAGGTTTCTTTTTCTGGATTCCCCTGATAATTATTCCTCAAAAAAATATTTCCTCTGTAATGGGTTTTTATCCAAAAAAGAAACAAATTGATATATATATAAAATCCAAAATTTTATTGTATTAGATCACTCATAGAACAATGCAGCAGCCAGTGATCTTATATAAAAACATGTATATGATAACCTCCAAATGGTCGATCATATAGACAGAACAACAATAAAAAACATTGATAAGTCCATAAAAAAATAAAAAAAACATACAAAAAATGAAAAAAGGATGCAAACCTGATGGTTCAGGAAAAGGTTGTTCACACTCGTGGTTGTGTCGACGCGTTTCAGCCTATAGTAGGCCTTTATCAAGACATGTCCAGAGTGTGAATTAGCCCAGTATTTAAACTATGAACAGCCAATCAGAAAATTCCAGGAAGTGACAACAAAAAAAATCATTAATTCCAGATTACATGTTATTTTTCAAATATAAACAAGTACAAATATAATATAACCTCCCTCAGACTTGGTACAATCAATGCCGATCTAATATTAATCAAAACAGATGTTCTATGCCATTCATTACCATGGCAACCTTTAAGGTGTCACAGGAAGCACCTATGTTTCAACCAAGGGTGACTTGTGTATAAAGGTATAAAAAATTAGATCCGAATAAAGTAGTAAAATCAATCATATTTAAAATATAAGAGGGGTACTTATTTTCTTTCCTGATGGACAGTTACCCACATATTCAGGGAGAAAAAATACTTAATTCCCGGAGTCCAGTAACTGGAAGTGACGTTGCGGCATGTCTCATAGGGGCTTGGGGTGAGCGCCAATGAATACAATGGATGTAAACCCCGGTCTCCCATGTCTACCAATAGGAGCCCTACACCACATTCTATATTATGTACCACTATACACCACATTCTATACTATGTACCACTATACAGCTCTATACCACATTCTATACTATGTAACACAATACACCATATTCTATACTATGCACCACTATACAGCTCTGAACCACATTCTATACTATGTACCACTAAATACCATATTCTATGTAACACTATACACCACATTCTAGACTATGTCTGACTATACACCATATTCTATACTATGTACCTCTATACACTATAATTTATACTATGTACCACTATACACCACATTCTATACTATGTAGCACTATACACCATATTCTATACTATGTACCTCTATACACCATATTCTATACTATGTACCTCTATACACCATATTCTATACTATGTACCACTATACACCATATTCTATACTATGTACCACAAAACACCATATTCTATACTATTTTCCACTATATACCATATTCTATACTATAAACCGCTATACACCATATTTTATACTATGTACCACCATACAACACATTCTATACTATGTAGCACTATACAACATATTCTATACTATGTACTATACTATGTACCACTATACACCATATTCTATACTATATACCAATATAAAGCGCTACCCCATATTCTATACCATGTACCACTATACACCATATACTATACTTTGTACAATACACCATATTCTTTACTATGTACCATTATACACCATATTCTATGTACCACTATACACCACATTCTATACTATGTACCAGTATACAACATATTCTATACTATATACCACTATACAGCTCTACCCCATATTCTATACCATGTACCAGTATACACCATATTCTATACTATGTACCACTATACAACATATTCTATACTATATACCACTATACAGCTCTACCCCATATTCTATACCATGTACCAATATACACCATATTCTATACTATGTACCACTATACACCATATTCTATACTATGTACCACTATACAGCTCTACATCATATTCTATACAATATACCACTATACACCATATTCTATGCTATGTACCACTATACACCGTATTCTGTACTATGTACCACTATACACCATATTCTATACTATGTACCACTATACACCATATTCTATACTATGTACCACTATACACCATATTCTATACTATGAACTTGTGCTCTACACCACATTCTGTACTTTATACCACTATACACCAAATTCTATACTATGTTGCACTATACACCATATTCTATACTATATACCACTATACAGCTCTACACCATATTCTTTACTGTATACCACTATACACCATATTCTATTCTATGTACCACTATACACCTCTACACCATATTCTATACTATGTACCACTATACAGCTCTATACCACATTCCATACTATGTAACACTATACACCACATTCTATACTATGTACCACTATACACCACATTCTATACTATGTACCACTATACAGCTCTACACCATATTCTATACTATGTACCACTATACAGTTCTACACCACATTCTATACTATGTACCACTATACACCATATTCTATACTATGTACCACTATACACCACATTCTAGACTATGTAGCACTATACACCATATTATATGTACCACTATACTCCACATTCTAGACTATGTACCACTATACACCATATTCTATACTATATACCACCTTTCACCATATTCTATACTATTTACCTCTATACACCATATTCTATACTATATACCACTATTAACCATATTATATAAAATGTACCACTATACACCATATTCTATACTATATACAACTATACAGCTCTACCCCATATTCTATACTATGTACCACTATACACCATATTCTATACTATGAACCACTATACAGCTCTACACCATATTCTATACTATTTACCACTATACACCATATTCTATACTATGTACCACTATACACCTCTACACCATATTCTATTCTATATACTACTATAGACCACATTCTATACTAAGTACCACTATACACCACATTCTATACTGTGTACCACTATACACCATATTCTATACTATGTACCACTATTCAGCTCTACACCACATTCTATACTATGTACCACTATACATCATATTCTATGAACCACTAAACACCATATTCTAGACTATGTTCCATTATACACCATATTCTATACTATGTACCTCTATACACCACATTCTATACTATGTACCACTATACACCATATTCTATACTTTGTGCCTCTATACACTATATTCTATACTATATACCACCATACACCACATTCTATAATATGTACCACCATACTGCTCTACACCACATTCTATACTATGTACCACTATACACCATATTCTATACTATGTACCTCTATACAACATTTTCTATACTATGTACCACTTTACAGCTCTACACCACAATCTATACTATGTACCACTATACAGCTCTACACCACATTCTATACTATGTACCACTATACACCATATTCTATACTATGTACCACTATACACCACATTCTATACTATGTACCATTATACAGCTTTACACCACATTCTATACTATGTACCACTATACAGCTCTACACCACATTCTATACTATGTACCTCTATACACCATATTCTATACTATGTACCACTATACAGATCTACAACAAATTCTATACTATGTTCCACTATACACCACATTCTATACTATGTACCACTATACACCATATTCTATACTATGTACCTCTATACACCATATTCTATACAATGTACCACTATACACCATATTCTATACTATGTACCACTATACACCGTATTCCATACTATGTACCACTATGCACCATATTCTATACTATGTACCTCTATACACCATATTCTATACTATGTACCACTATACACCATATTCTATACTATGTACCACAATACAGCTCTACACCATATTCTATACTATGTACCACTGTACAGCACTACACCATATTCTATACTATGTACCACTATACAGCTCTACAACACATTCTATACTATGTACCACTATACACCATATTCTATACTATGTACCACTATACACCATATTCTATACTGTGTACCACTATACAGCTCTACAACACATTCTGTACTCCAACAGACCGACTGCTGGTAGTGATGTTGCGGTCCACCCAACAGAGTCACATGACATAGGGTGGAACGCACATGTCACCTCTTGGTGATGGGGAATGGGCGCAATAGCCAGCACTCTCCAAAGAGAGAAAAAACAATATCTTGTTTTGCAACATGAAAAACTTCAATGTATTTATATGTTAATGTAAGGGGATTCTGTTGTATCAATGCCTTATTTGCATTATACAAAAATAAGAGATATGGTAAAACTTTACCTTTGTTATCTCTATTTCTATGAAGTCCATAGGGATCCACAGGAGACCTTGGGGGTATAGGCTGATGACATCAGTCATCGAGCACCTCAATAGTTAAAATTGTGCTTCCAGGATGCACCAGGTCCCTCTCCTATACCCTGCCCCCATGCCAAGGCACCTCAGTTTCGTAACAAGCCAATGGCCGGAGGAGGAGAAGAAAGAAGAAAGAACTTCTGGAACACACAAGTATCACATTCTCACATACAGAAGGAGATGGAAAAACCGGTGACCAGAATATAAGTGTGACAGGGTGGGAGTCCTGTGGATCCCTATGGAATTCAGAGAAATAGAGATAACAAAGGTAAGGTCTTGACATATCCCTTATTTTCTACTGCAGGGTCCATAGGGCTCTACCGGAGACCTTGGGGATGTCCCAAAGCAGTCTGCTTAAGGGTGGGGATGCTCCTGTGCAGAGGAGAATCCACCTCCCAAAGGATGCATCCTGAGAGGCAAAGGTATCGAATGCATAATATCTTAGGAATGTATGGAAAGTAGACCAAGTGGCTGCCTTACACAGCTGAACAGCTGAGGCACCATGACGAGCTGCCCACGAGGGACCCACAGACCGAGTAGAGTGAGCTTTGACAGAGGATGGAACAGAAAGGCCCTCATGAATGTAAGCCTCTGATATTGCCAGGCGAATCCAGCTTGCCAACGTCTGCTTAGTGGCAGGCCATCCTTTCTTTCAGAAACCAAAAAGGACAAACAATGAATCCTGACTTCCGAAATGAGTTTGTACGGTCCACATAGGTCTTTAGAGCCTGTACCACATCCAAGGAGGCCTCACCAAAGGTCTGGGGAGTTAAAGGCTGGCACTACAATTTCCTCATTAATGTGGAAGCTTAGGCAGGAAACCAGGGTGAGTACGAAGATCCGCCCTGCCCTATGAAAAATCAGAAAGGGAGGATGACATGAAAGAGTCCCCAAATCTGAAACCCTTTTGGCTAAAGCAATGGCCAGAAGAAACACAGATTAATAGTAAGCCATTTTAAATCCACATAGCCCAGTGGTTCAAATGGCGGCCCTTGTAGAGTCCTAAGGACCACAGTCAAATCCCATGGAGCCACCGGTGGGATAAAAGGAGGTTGGATGCGAAGCACCCCTTGCATAAAGGTGTGTACATCCGGCAGGATAGCAATCCTATGGTGAAACAGTACTGACAGGGCAGAAACCTACACCTTCAGAGAAGCAAGGCGAAGACCGTGATCTAAACCGCCTGTAGAAATGCTAAAATCCTGGATAATCCAAATTTGAGGATTATAACCTCTGGGTTGACAACATCCAAAGAATGTGTGTCGGGGTTTACTGCTTGGTTGTTAATGCAGGTTTTCAATACCTGGAGATTACAGGGACTTTGATATATATATATATATATATATATATCAATTAATAGATTTATCCACCATGAAGATTTATTCCCACAACCAATTACAGGAAAGATTCCCCTGTCTTCCAATCCCAATATTTATCTATTTCCAAGTATGTAGTTATATCACTGCTTTAATTCCTCGACTCCCCATTTCACCTGGGAAGAGCGATTTGGATGATGTGTTGTCTCGCTGCCCTTCTATATCATTCTCCACTTCCACACTATACATTTATATACGCCAGGAAATAAATTTTGGAGGTGGAGACAGCTGGAGTTGCTAAATGGCGTTCTACATTTCCTTCCATATCTCTACCCACTATTTTTAAATCTTTTGTTAGACTTAATAAACAATGAATCTCAGCATTTTACGCTGAAATGCAATATAAGCTATTGCATCACGCCTATTTCACCACCAAATTAAGATTCCTTACAGGCGCTTCTACAGACTCTAACTGTTTCAAGTGCAAACAACCTGATGCAGACCTCATGCATTGTATGTGGTCATGTGCAGAGGTACAAAGGTTCTGGTCCCTAATACACACATATATATCCACCACATTGGGAATTAGTTTCATATTAACACCTGAATGGGCCATGTGGGATATTATGCCATCGTCTGGGTCATTCTGTCCTTCTAGAGGTGCCCGTTTGCTACTAGCAAAGATTGCAGCAGCTGCAAAGAAAACCATCCTATCCCAATGGATCTCTGCTGACACTCTAACACTCAATCTTCTACACCCTAGAATATCGGATCTATTCAATATGGATTGGCTAGAATTATCTCTTAATAAAGATAAAGGAGCAGAGAAATTCTTTGACACCTGGCTACCGTATGTTCACACATTACCGCCTCAGGTCAAAGATACACTCCGGGCTGCAGTCCAACTGACAGCTTGGTACAATGAAGAAACCCTGTCTACAGGTTCCACTCCCTTTTAGATTTTGTAACACTATGTTCCTCATGGAAATAGATTTGGTTTACTGCTGTACACCTACTGATGTCTTGCT
The DNA here is from genome assembly GCA_031769625.1 of Taudactylus pleione. Lineage (NCBI taxonomy): Eukaryota > Metazoa > Chordata > Amphibia > Anura > Myobatrachidae > Taudactylus > Taudactylus pleione. The sequence continues at coordinate 5,595,076 of JAUIMM010000706.1, forward strand.
TTTTATTGACCATTATGTTGTAATGTTCATTGCAGTCTTACAATAAAATATGTTTAAAGAAAATGTGTGCCACACTCTGTGATAAATTCTCACAGAAGCAGGCTTGCAAGCTCTGAGAATGGTGTTTACCACCGAGCTGGAAAAACCCCTGGAACTCAAGAGGGCAGCCTCAAAAGCCACGCCGTCAAAGACAGACAACTCAGGTCCGGGTAGAGGCAAGGACCTTGGGACAACAGGTCCGGACATTGAGGCAACAGCATCGGCATGTCTATGGCCAGACCCTGAAGATCTGCGTACCAGTGACATCTGGGCCATGCTGGAGCCACCAGCTGCAGCGTACCTCCTTCCTGCTTGAACTTCCAAAACACTCAAGGCAGAAGGGAGAACGGAGGGAACAGGAACGCGAACCGGAGGTCCATTTGACTGCCAGAGCATCTACCAACAGAGCCCCCACATCTCGCGTCCTTGAGCCATACCTTGGCAACTTGTCATTGTGCCGAGATGCCATCAGATCTATTTCGGGAAGGCCCCATTTGTCCACCAGAAGCTGAAATACTTCCTCGTGAAGTGACCATTCCCCTGGATGTACATTGTGATGGCTTAGGAAGTGCGCTTCCCAGTTCAGGACTACTGTGATAAACACCACCAATATGGCTGGTATATATTCTTCTGCCGAGGTCAGAATGCGGGACACTTCCCTTTGTGCCACCTGACTTCGAGTGCCTCCTTGTTGGTTTATGTAGGCCACTGTGGTGGTGTTGTCTGACTGGACTTGCACGGGTTTTCCATGAAGTATGAGCCTTGCTTGCTGAAGAGCCCTTAGAACCGCCCTGAGTTTATTGGAAGCATGGACTCCTCTATTGTCCACCTTCCATGGAAGAGGTGTGAACCTGTCACTGCACCCCAACCCCGAGGACAGGCGACCGTTGTCAACAGGACCCACTCCGGAATCCAAAAAGGGCGCCCTTTGTGAGGTGACCTGTGTGTAGCCACCAAGTCAGAGACAGACGTACCTCCGGAGACAGTACCAATGTCTGGATTCATATCCGACGTGGAGACCCATCCCATCTGGAAAGGATCAGTGTCTGTAGATGCCAGGAATGAAACTGGCCTTACTCCACCATGTTGAATGTCGACACCATGGAGCCCAGTAATTGCATTGCCGAGTGAATTGACACCCGGCGACTGTGCAAGCAGCTGTGAACCCGCTGCTGTAGTGTGGTTATCTTGTCCCTGGTTAAGTAAATCTTCTGTTATTGAGAATCCAACAATGCCACAAGAGGTAGCATCCTCTGTGAGTGCGTCAGCGAGGACGTCTTCCAGTTGATCAACCAACCGTGGCTTTGCAGTACTGTTATCATCAGCTGTAGATGCTGAAGAAGCAAATCTGAAGACCTGGCTAACAGCAGCAGGTCATCCAGGTAGGGCAACAGGCGGATCCCCTGCAGCCGCAGTTGGGCTGCCATTACTGCCATAAGTTTTGTGAATACCCTGGGTACCGTAGACAGTCCGAATGGCAAGACCTGAAACTGAAAGTGTTGTTGTAACACTGCGAACCTAAGTTACCTCTGGTGAGCTGAGGCTATCGGGACATGCAGGTATGCATCCTGAATGTCCAGAGACACCATAAAATCCCCAGGTTCCATAGCCAGTATAATCGACCGCAGGGTTTCCATTTAGAACCGAGGCACTCGGAGAAACTTGTTAAGGGACTTGAGATTTAGGATAGTCCTGTATGTACCATTCAGTTTTGGAACCGAAAAGAGGGTGGAATAAAACCCCATTCCCCTCTGGGAGTAGGTACCGGAACTATAACTCCCTGCAGGAGCATAGACCATATAACTTTCTGCAGTTCCAATGCCTTTTCCTGATCCCTCTGAAGTCCCATAGGGAAGAATTGATGAGGAGGTCTGTTCTGGAAGGAAACGGCGTACCCTTGAGAGACCACTTCCCTTACCCAAGTGTCTGTTGTGGTATGCCACCAACACTGGGCAAACTGAAGAAGTTGGCCTCCCAACTTGGGGTCCCCCAAGGAGAGGTTCGCCCCGTCAGGCTGCAGGTTTAGTGTCAGGCTTGACAGCTGGGTGCCTGGCACTCCAAGCCTGTTTCTTGGGCTTCATGACCTTCTTAGTTCCTGACGGTCTGGGAAAGGACTGAACCTTGGACTTACTCTGAGGACGGAAAGTCCAAAAGGACTGAGTTCCTCATCCCGACGGCATTGGGGCTGAGGGTAAGCAGGCCGACTTGGTGGCAGCCATAGTGTCCACGATTTTGTCCAAATCTGGCCCAAATAAGACCTGGCCATTAAAGGGTAAACCTTCTAATCCTCTCTTGGACTCAGCATCTGCTGTCCAAGATCGCAACCAAAGAGAGCATCTAGCTGATACTGCAGCCGATGAAATGCGAGTTGTCAGGAGACTAACATCCAAAGCAGCTTCATTCACATATGTAGCCTAGTCTCTGAGGAAACCTACCAGTTCAATTTGTTCACTGGTAGCCTCTACAGGTAAGGATGCCTCCAAGGCATTAGCCCAATGTTCCATGGCCCTGGCCAACCAGCATATAGCCATAGCTGGCCTAGCGACCCCCCTGAGAGGGAATAAATGGACTTTAGGCATACCGTAACTTTTCTGTCCATAACATCCTTTAATGATGACATGGATGGCATAGGAAGTGTTGCACTTTTGACAAGGCATGTAATATGAGAATCCACCTGAGGAGGAGTTTCCCATTTAGAGAAATACTTTTCCTCAACCATCTCTGTGGTTGAAATCTCCTGCTTGGAGTTTTCCAGGCTTCCTCCAGATGCTCAACTAGCTGATCCGACAGAGGAAAAGCTGTCGCTGAGCTTTTGACTTCCTTAAAGAAAGCAAGAAAGCATGCCTGGATGTGGCTGTTGGGGTATCCTTGTCCCCAATATCCATTGCCACAATGACTGCCTGAATGAGGCCATGTACTTAAATTTTGGACTTTGGTTCTGCCTCTTTTTGAGGGGGCTCTTTATCAGATAAGTCCTGAATTTCCCCATCATCAGTAGACATGTCACCATGATAGTAAGTGGACTGGGACGACAGTACCTCCTTCCTAGTGGTACGTTGGAAGGACTCCCCCTGTAACACCTCCGTCAGGTTTTGCACTGTATTGGAGAGAGTATTAACCCATGCAGGTTCAGGTGACGCCTGGTAGGGAGAAGGTTGTAAAGGCATATTATGAACCACAACCAACTGTCATGGAATTCCCTGTGACGTAGATGGCATAGCTACCTGTGGAGTGTACCCCAATTGTGGGGCCACTTGAGGTGTAGCAAGCCGACCCATCAGGGTAGTTAATGCTTGTGCAAAACAAGCCCAGGGTGGCTCTTGAGAAAAGCTAGGCCCAGCAGGTAGTCCTGCATTTCTGGTACACAGGGTACACAATCCTCCCACAGTAATCTCTCCCTCCTTTATTCCAGCCAAACACCTGTTGCAGGACTGTGTGAGGAGAATATCAGCTTGTCCAGAATCACTGCCAGACATGATGAATGTATATGTCAACTCCTCAGCTCAATAACAACTGAACTGTGAAGTAAACTAACCCCTGAGCAGCACTGTCACCGCAAGGGCTAGAGAAATAGAAAGTACAGGGATAGTTAAAATGGCTGACAGAGAAAAGAATACAGTCAAACAGTGCTAGCAACAGACACATTCAATGCCAGGAAAACCTGCACTATACTGCACTATCATCAACTAACTAGACCTTGTGTCTAGTAGGAATAGTGCTACATACACTGACCTACGTGGAGGAGAGGTATGCAGGGGGACCCAAGCTCCACAGCTCCCGGTGAGACCAGCATTTCTAGCACATAAAATGGCCACCGGAGGACTCACAGGAGGTGTGCCTACGGGAGGAGAACTGTCTGCAACCACCAGACCGCTGTGGAAAGGCGTGCAGAGCAGCGGGGGAGGGGCTGGCTGTGCCTTACAGGGAAGGCCTGCTCCCCTGGCATGCTGTTAACCCCAGTAATGCCACAACGTCCACATGCTGTGTCCCCCTTTCCCTGGTGGTCTAGTGTCAGAGCAGGCGCTGTGCCTGTTGACACGTGCAGCCCTTCCCAGGGACCCCCACCCTGGGAAGTAAAAATAGCTGTGTATCAGCGGGCCCCCGCCGCAGATGCCTGCTGCTTTCTGATATGTCCGGCCACAGTTCTGGGCATCTGGGGGCTTATGCTAGCCAAAACCCCCAGACACCCACTGTGATCCCTGGTGCCATACCAAAGTCTTGGCGCCGGCGGGGTGTTCGCCGGACAGCCCATGGTTAGCAGTCTGAAGAAAAAAACTATTTTCAGGGGCTGTCCACGCAGCCCCCTTTGAAGTGACCCGAGCATCTACGAAACTGAGGTGTCTTGGCATGGGCGCGGGGTATAGGAGAGGGACCTGGTGCATCCTGGGAGCACAATTTTAACTATTGAGGTGCTCGATGACTGATGTCATCAACCTATTCCCCCAAGTACTCCTCTGGAGCCCTATGGACCCTGCAGTAGAAAGTTACAATTTATTCACATAAAGTATTCATTCCCTACAATATGTAAATAAGCTCAAAAATACTTTAGACTGTTTGGACATCTGCTTTCTGAATCATCACACTAAGCTAAAACTTACAAAGAAAGACAGTGTGATTTACGATGACCTAAACAATAAATTTTTTGCATGGATTGTAATTTATCTTTAAATACTTTATAATTTTGTTTTACTTGTGCAGAATATTCAATAATACTATTGTTTCATGCAAACAATTTTGCTCTGAATCAACACTAAATCGTCCACATATCGTATAAGGATTATGATTGCACTGGCAAATAGGCAATCTTTTAACATTAAAATCTGCAGCACACCCTTGTGGCAGTTTAGACTAAACCAGAGGTTCTCAAACTCGGTCCTCAGGACCCCACACAGTTCACATTTTCCAGGTCACCCAGCAGGTGCACAGGTGTATTCATTACTCACTGACACATTTTAAAAGTTCCACAGGTGGAGCTAATTATTTCACTTGCGGTTCTGTGAGACCTGCAAAACATGCACTGTTTGGGGTCCTGAGGACCGAGTTTGAGAACCTGTGGACTAAACAAACTGCTTCTTTCGTTAGGGACTAGAAGGCAGTAAAACATTATGAGGTGGGTGGTATGCCATTCAACAAGGTGTCCAGATTAGGTACCATTAGTGTATTAAACCTGTAACCTTCTACCTATTTGGTTACTTGATCTGATCTGAAAGGGTATTGCTTAATTGGCCACACATGTTAGCTTTAAGTTTAATTTAAATGGGCAGTAGCCTTATATCTATTTTACCCTGTGCCCATAGCATATCAGAGACTTTACCAAATATCTGATTTCAGTATAGACTTTCAGTGTTTACAACATTAATGAGATCTATTGATGCATGTTACTTGTATCAAAGGCTATTTTTCTAAGAAGTCTTGGTTTGGAAGCTAAAGTCACTTCCCCATCTTTGTATGTTATTGTAGCATTTAATGCTGACCATAAATTTGCCTCTAAAAGATTAAGTGGGCAGTCATCTGAGACTATTACACCATTATTTACAGTAATCTGCAATGGATTTGTCTTTTGTAAATACTGTATTTGACCATCCAGGCCAGTGGCCGGGACTACAGAGGAGATCAAACATTCTGGTGAGATTAATTTGAACTGAATAACATTTTTAGCAGATCCAGATGGATACAATATATTGCAGGACTCTATGACTTGTCATATTGAGCGGTAGATGATTCCGAAGACTATCTTCCTATGATTGTTTGGCTATGTGTGTTCTATTCTAATATACATACACATGGGTTTACTGAGATGAGGACAATCCTTGTTTTTAATGTTACCTTCTCAATAATTGTTACAGTTCAACACTTGTTGTAAACACTTCAATGCTACAATCCAACTTACTTATTGTGGGTAACATATATGTAAGTAGCAATAACCTTATAAGTCCTTGTACAGGATTAAGGTAAAGGTGGACAGCATTACATACACTGTCCCCATAATACCATAACCATACAACACTCATACATATTTATGAAGTATCACTAAAACAAAGGTCACTAACAAAAATAAAAACACTTTTTGCAACAAATCAAAGGCTCATATTAAAATAAAAACAACTGTGATTTGCTTGCTGGCCTGTTGAATGACAAAACTCAGCATACATGGAGATTTTTCACTGTGAGTTTTGTGAACAGTTATGTCATACTTCCAAATATTTGCATATCTCATTAACATCATATTTAAATGTCATTGAATATACACCTTAATTTATGTATCTTCTACGTTAACTACTTCTTAGGCACACTCTTTTTCATTTATGGACTTTAACATTTTGTTTACTTTTTGGCAAATCAGACATTTTCATTCTGAAGGACCTTTGCATTGCAAGCTCACTATTTTCTGCACAAACTTCTGAACTCTCACTCACTCCCCTCCCTTCAGAATTTCTTTTTTTTTTTAAACTCAACCATTACATTGTATGGGCATCCACAAACACGTAGGATTAAACTGAAATATTTTAACACATTCTGAAAACTACCTTTTGCAATTTTTACATGTACTTATCATTACATTTAAAATCATAAACAATTTAGCACTCTCCACAATTTAATTGAGGATGTTTACATTTCTATGTATTTTTCTTCTTCTAATTTTTGGTATCTTTTCTGGGTTCAGTATATGATACCTTCAGTTTACAAACGGTACAATTTACAGCACCACAATTCCAAATCATCACATGCTTTACAGTCTATATCAGGGCATAACTACTTAATTTTTAGCAATATTCTTTATTGAACAATTTAGACTTACTATCCTTACCGATGTTACTTCAAAATAATTCTTAAGGTACATACAATTAATTTCTTATTCCCTTTCTTGTGACTATTTGTCTAATAAGATCTGTTTTACCACTTCTATCCAATTCAACAGTTTGCTTTCAAGTTTGTTACTCTTAATGCAGGAGCCATGTAACTTACGTATCAGTTGTAATTTTAATCGGATCAAGTGTGCCACTTCCATTCCTTCTGTCACCCCAGGACCTAACACTATATGTATAATATCCATGGGGGTTTGACAGCTGGACAGATTTTTGCTGTCCGCATTACCCATATCTGTGGGTTCAGCAAAACTCTATTCTGCGGGTTCACCAAAACCCTATTGTGGGTTCACCAAATCCTTATTGTCTTCTGTTACTAAAATGGATCTCCTTAGTAGTTCTGGGCACACTATGACCATACCTTTTGGGATGTAATTGGCAAAGTTGTTATAAACAAATCCTAAAATTCTCATAGTCTGGAGATAATCTCCACCAATATGGCAACCTACCAACAAACAAAATTTATATGTCTATTCACTCTGGAAGTATAAAGATCACAAGATGTATTAAGGGACAATACTTATGTTAATCAGGGAAACAAATTATCAGACTGTTAAACACAATAACACATTTGCTCATATTCAAATCTATAAGGATTATAATCTGTATACATTTTTTAAAGATTCATTGGACATGTAATTTCATAAAATAAAACCCCCAAAAAAACAAAAACAAGAATCTAAGATACACAGATTTCCGTACCTGAATCCCTAAGCAGACACGGGAATTCCCCAAAACAGTGCAGTCCAAATTAAGTAGAAAACTACTGATCCCGGGATGAAAGTTAGAATCCACTGTTTTGGTCACTCCCGACGTGTCTACCCACAGATCAGGGTTAGGAATCTCGGTGAAAGGACCTCCAAGTGATAGATCGGAACCAATCTTCTGTAATTAATTACCAGCCCAAGTTCATTAGTGTATGTCAGATCCTTGCATTACTGAGGTCTCAGTAGACAGAATCACCACCACCAGACTTGGCTTCAAGATTCTCTGTGGCTATATTTGCGTGTCATACAATAATATAAAGCAGTGTTCTCACATTAGCAACATATGAGAATTTTCACACATTATATCTCACTATAGCAGTCATTGTTATTTGTACATGTGGGAGTGTTAGGGAGGTAAGGATACACAGTCTTATTCATAACACTATCTGCATATTTATACATTCAAAGTTCTTCAGCTCAAAGCTTAGCAGAAATCAGTCTTTGTGCAATATTACACATTTAAAGCTATGAATACTTAGAGGAACACACCATCTCATGACAAGATGGAGTCTTATGTGGATATCTTAATAGCAGATTTATCACCGCACATGCAATCACAAAAACATAGGAGCAAGCTGATGCCATGTGAGCAGTTCCCAAGACCTATATATGCATGCAGTGGATAGTCACAATGTATATATATATATTTATATATATATATATATATATATATATATATATATAAATCAATTGTATTTCTTAATGAAAATAGCTTTTGAGTTGATAGTCCCATTACTTTTGGCCCCTTAAAAAGTGGGAGACACATATAGAAATCGTTGTAATTCCTACACCGTTCACCTGATTTGGATGTAATTACCCTCAAATTAAATCTGAAAGTCTGCAGTTAAAGCACATCTTGTTTGTTTCATTTCAAAGCCATTGTGGTGGTGAATAGAGGCCAAAATCTGAAAATTCTGTCAATGTCCCAATATTTATGGACCTGACTGTATATATATATATATATATATATATATAGATATGCTGAAAATCCGGCACTCACACGCACATAAGAATATACAGAGCTCCGGTGCCATAACCAGATAAATGTTAAATACAAGCAACAGATGAAAGGCACTCAGAGAGTTAATAATCCAAACGACTACAGCAAGGTAGTATAGTCAACGTTTCGGAGCAACCTCCTTTATCAAGACCATATAGAAGATGCAAGTACAGACATACAATAAATAACTTACTTGACACCCTCGTGACATGTGCAAACGATTCAGCTCCTGACTAAGTCTTGCTGACGTCATCAACGCGACCCACAGGCAGCCGGGGACTCCCTGAGGGGGAGTGATTAACAGTGAATGACGTGAAGGTCCATCACCCGGGCAACTAAGATAAACAAATCAGCCGTGCGTCAGAGCGCATAGCAATATGAACCAGAGAAAGGAAGAATCACATAAGGAATAGCTAGCCACATCTGTAAAAAAGTAGCGGTTACTACATATATGGGACATGAGCATATACATCTAGGATCACACATAGTGCAGAACAGTAACAAAGAAACGGTGGCACGAGCCAAACTGTCACAGCCTATAACATAGATGAGGCAGAGAAATGAAGAAGTGAAACAAATGCTCTAAACGGCCACATCGCTTAAGTAGTTATAACCTCAAAAAGTAGGGCAAATAAGTAATGACATATGATACAGGAAAAAATGGATCTGGAAAACAGCTAAATAGAGCCGAGATATCACAGTCTGTGAGGCTGTAATGATGACTGTTAGTGTGTCAAAAAGAGCCAACAATCTGTATAGCAGCCGGTCCAAATGCAGCAAAACAAGGGTTCACAAAAAACACGAGAATGAAAAGTTTCATTCAAGCCCCTCGGTTGTATAGTTTGTAATCGGTGGATCCAATAGGACTCTTTTTGCAATAAAGTACGATCACGATCACCTCCCCTCTGGTTGGGGGGCACCCAATCAATCATTTTATACCTGATGGTGGATAAATTGTGTTGAAATTCTTTGAAGTGTCGGGGCACCGGTTGGTCAACATGTTTGCCCTCCAGGGCGGCTCTAATGCTGGATCTGTGTAGCGCCATGCGCTCTTTCATTTGTCTAGATGTTTTCCCTATGTAGAATAATCCACAGGGACATCTAACAAAATAAACGACAAACCGACTAGAACAAGTCAGCGCATGTTTGATCTTAAAAATTTTGCCAGACCTGGGATGAGCAAATGTGTCACCTGTTTCCAGGAAGCTGCAAGTCGTGCAGCCCGTGCATTTGTAATTGCCCGGCTTGCGTGTGAGAAAATGTGTGGGCTTAGTGGACCCCAATTGACTGATGTCATTTTTAACAATTATGTCTTTGATGTTGCGGCCCCGTCGAAACGAAGATAAAATAGAACAGTTCTGTAATGACGGTATTTGTGGGTTGTCAGCGATGATAGGCCAGATGTTCCTAGCTTGTTTTATAACCCTGGAACTTGTGGAGTTATAGTTCATAGTCCAGATTATGTTGTTCTCCTGTTTTTTGATGGGTTTTCTAAGTAGACTGGTTTCTCGATCCACTGCTAACGCCCTCTGTTTAGCAGTATTCAGGATTTTATGTGAATAGCCCCTTTGGGCAAATCTCTTCATCATATGATCAATTTGTGCCTTGGCATCGTCAGGTTCACTGCAGATCCGGATCACCCGTAAAAACTGTGAATATGGCAGGCCCTGTGTACAAGCAGGGGGATGCTGACTCGTAGCCAGTAACATCGTGTTACGGTCCATACTCTTGTAGTAAATAGAGGTTAGCATTACACCGGGCTGATTTTGTTTCACAAGCACATCCAAATAATGTATTTGTTCACGACTGTATTGATAAGTAAATTTAATCGTGGACTCACGTGCATTAGTGTGATTCATATACACAGCAAAGTCATGTTCAGATCCAGTCCATAAGATGAAAATATCATCAATATAGCGGAAGAAACATGCTATTTTGCTAGTGAACTCTTGATGAGAGAAAAATAATTCTTGCTCTATGTCAAACATGTAAATGTTGGCAAAGCTAGGGGCCACACAGGACCACATAGCACAACCAGATATCTGTTGATAAATATATATATATATATATATATATATAAATAAATGACTTTTATAAAGAGAATGTCAGAGGCATTTTTATATATATATATATATTTTTTATAATTTATTATATTTTACACATAGATGTTTAATTATGAAGTAAAGATTATTCAATGATTGAACCCTCAGGAAGCGGGAGACAGAGAGAGAGGGGGGGTGAGGGAGAGAGAGGGAGAGAGAGAGAGAGGCAGAGAGAGAGGGGGGGAGAGAGAGAGAGAGAGAGAGAGAGAGAGAGAGATTGATTGATTGCAATCTGATTTGGAAAGCTTCAGATTTTGTAGGACTGTTGACAGTTCTGGGAGAGAAGGAGAGAGAGTTCCAGATGAGTGATTTCTAAAGTACAGACTTGATACCTGCTTTTTCTTGCATTTCACATTTACACAAATCTGTATTCTTCCTTTAATGCTGCAGAATTAGAAACACTATTGTTTTGAAATACAGGACATGTTGATGAAAAGGTTCCATCAAAACACTGGAAATCCAGACCCATCTAATTACACAGCACTTGCTTTTCTTAGTTGTATTTTCAACCTTGTTTTGGGAGCTAAGACAATTTTTGATGTTATGTTACACTTTCAGTTCTTGCCAATTAAGATGCGTCCTATTCAAAAATGTAAACTATAGAATACTGCAAAGGTACTTAAAATATAATATAATACTATAATATATATTTACAGTTTAGAAAAGAGTGAATAAGCAATTTCCACAGTATACATATCACTAACTAAAAGCAGAGACTGTGAGATCATCCCTTATGGTTTTGCTGTTTGTTTTTGGTGGTGGTAGCAACAGTTCTTCTTACTGGTCCTTCTTGCTCCTCCCCATATAGAATATTTCTCCTGCAATCTTTATACTCTGAACTTTATGCAATCGAATTTAAATGTATGTGATATCCACCCTACTGCAATCTTCATACTCTGAACTTTATGCAATCAAACTTATTTAAATGTATGTGATATCTTAAATTGTTGCAATAGTCATTACTTGTTTTTGAGGTGTTTTCAGTGAAGCATAGTTTATGATGGCATACTAGGCTGTTGTTTACATAGTCAAACACAGGGCAATTTAACACCTTAGGTCAGCTGGACATGTCTCAGATGTACAAGAAGAATGTTGGTGTTGCGCTTATAAGTAACTTATTCAAATATTAAATTAATTATTAACTGGGCATGGCAGAAAATAGAGTCAAGACACCAAATGTATGATTAAGAAATCTCTTCTTTATATATTATTTAGCATTTGCACCAATATTACAATCACAAATATTTAAAAATACTTCTCTAAAAGAAGTTTATACAGACTAGTCTGGGTAATATGTAGACAAAACACAACAGCAGCTGCTATATTCCTATTATATACTGTATATAAAAAACGATCCCTGCTGGGAATCAGATAAACTTTTAAAACATATGAAAAACGTCCAAAGACACAGTGATCTCACTGGACCATAATAATATTAATCCATTATCTCCGACCTCCAGGTCTTTGCGCAGAGTAAATGTATATTTGAAGTCCTCCATGTGAAGCGAGGTGAAGCTTGTGGTATAATCACCTCTAGGACTTACAGCAATGTAGCGCTTGTTGGTCTTTATGGGATTAATCAAATGGGCTGCTAAAGTGGTTGCTCCCAATTTTGGAACCGGTGACACATGAGACGCAGCCCCAACGGGTCCGGAGGCTGTAATAAAGTCAACTTGTGACTGCCTTCAAATGTCCCCATGTTAATCCAAGTCCAGCATCACCAAGCCAAGTATGGTAACTGTATTGCAGCTGGCTTTCAAGTGATCAGAAATTCGGTTGTTTAAAGCAAAGTCCAATGGATAAGGAAAACAAAGTAGCAACTTGTAGCAATGTGTAGCAGTAAGTGATGATCCACTGACGCATTTCGCTTCCAGTCCAGGAAGCTTTATCAAAGACTCTTTGATAAAGCTTCCTGGACTAGAAGCAAAATGTGTCAAATGCTAAATAATATATAATAAATAATATATAATAAATAATATATAAAGAAGAGATTAATCTGGTGTCTTGACTCTATTTTCTGCCATGCCCAGTTACTAATTAATTTAATATTTGAATTGGTTATTTATAAGCGCAACACCAACATTCTTCTTGTGCTTGTCTAAGACTACCTAGGTAATCTAATTTTTTTGGGTTCCTCACAAACCCTTAGGTGTATGTAGCTATTTTATATAGTTATACTTTTATACATTTATATATAAACTTTTATTAGCGCCAAGCTGACTTCGTTTTTTTTGTTGTTTTTTTTATGTCTCAGATGTAATTTAAGAAAAGGAAAGGGGACAGGGGGATTGTCAAAACCGCACAGGACTAAAGTGTCAATTAATAGAAGTATTCAGTATAATAGTCAAAAACCAGTATATTATAAAGAATAAAAATAGGATGTATTTCCTTAATAGTTCTCATAGAATTGCTGGTGGTGCACCATTGGAAAAGTACAGATAGTACAGATAGATTTTTTGTATGTATGTCTTTTGTTGTGTTTGTTTGTCCAATAATTAAAAGTTAAGTTTTATACTGTACTGATATTCAATGTACTAATTATTAGGTAACAAGAGTGCATCAAAAAAGGAAATTTCTTTTTTCTGAGTCATTCGGTTCCTACTTTCCCAGCTGACACCGGTATCCCCCTGTTGCAGATATTGCAGCGCAGGGCGGTATAACCGGTGACAGCGGGATGAGGGGGCCGACGAAGTTACCTGGTAGCCTGGGAGTAAATTATTTGCAGCATTATAAGCTGAGCAAGTTATCTGCAGCATTATATGCTTGGATTGCGAGCAGATTTTTTGTATGTATGTCTTTTGTTGTGTTTGTTTGTCCAATAATTAAAAGTTAAGTTTTATACTGTACTGATATTCAATGTACTAATTATTAGGTAACAAGAGTGCATCAAAAAAGGAAATTTCTTTTTTCTGAGTCATTTTCTATTATGACTCAATACCCACTATATATGTCTCAGATGTAGCCAGTATTAATCAGCCACAGTATGTCCTAATAGACAGATCTAAGAGAGCTGTGCTCGAATTGAACTGTGCTTTCCATTCACGAAGTAAGCTATTCACAAAGTTTCCAAACTCAACAGTTAAAAAAACAGTTGAACATACATTAAACAACATCTAAGAGCAGGTAATTTCTAAATCAAAATTATATTTATGTAGAATTCTAAGAATTTCACTTTTTATTCTAAGTCACCATGTACCAAATATTATTCTTTCATATTTCTTCTATAAGGCTATTACATCCTTCACTCTCCTTGTATCTCATCCCTCTATACACATTGCAGCCTCAATAATCTACTCCCCTCTTGTGAACACACATGAGCTATTTACTTATCTTTATAATTTGACAATAACATCCACAACCTGTTGCCATAAAAAACTTTCATACAAAACCCACAACTATATTTATATCTCGCTCCTTCTTCTTTTAGCTGGTGACATATCACCAAATCCTGGCCATACCCACATGCCCCAATCACAGCGCAATATAAATCCAGCAAACCTCAGACACCTCCAGGTCTTTGCGCAGAGTAAATGTATATTTGAAGTCCTCCATGTGAAGCGAGGTGAAGCTTGTGGTATAATCACCTCTAGGACTTACAGCAATGTAGCGCTTGTTGGTCTTTATGGGATTAATCAAATGGGCTGCTAAAGTGGTTGCTCCCAATTTTGGAACCGGTGACACATGAGACGCAGCCCCAACGGGTCCGGAGGCTGTAATAAAGTCAACTTGTGACTGCCTTCAAATGTCCCCATGTTAATCCAAGTCCAGCATCACCAAGCCAAGTATGGTAACTGTATTGCAGCTGGCTTTCAAGTGATCAGAAATTCGGTTGTTTAAAGCAAAGTCCAATGGATAAGGAAAACAAAGTAGCAACTTGTAGCAATGTGTAGCAGTAAGTGATGATCCACTGACGCATTTCGCTTCCAGTCCAGGAAGCTTTATCAAAGACTCTTTGATAAAGCTTCCTGGACTAGAAGCAAAATGTGTCAAATGCTAAATAATATATAATAAATAATATATAATAAATAATATATAAAGAAGAGATTAATCTGGTGTCTTGACTCTATTTTCTGCCATGCCCAGTTACTAATTAATTTAATATTTGAATTGGTTATTTATAAGCGCAACACCAACATTCTTCTTGTGCTTGTCTAAGACTACCTAGGTAATCTAATTTTTTTGGGTTCCTCACAAACCCTTAGGTGTATGTAGCTATTTTATATAGTTATACTTTTATACATTTATATATAAACTTTTATTAGCGCCAAGCTGACTTCGTTTTTTTTGTTGTTTTTTTTATGTCTCAGATGTAATTTAAGAAAAGGAAAGGGGACAGGGGGATTGTCAAAACCGCACAGGACTAAAGTGTCAATTAATAGAAGTATTCAGTATAATAGTCAAAAACCAGTATATTATAAAGAATAAAAATAGGATGTATTTCCTTAATAGTTCTCATAGAATTGCTGGTGGTGCACCATTGGAAAAGTACAGATAGTACAGATAGATTTTTTGTATGTATGTCTTTTGTTGTGTTTGTTTGTCCAATAATTAAAAGTTAAGTTTTATACTGTACTGATATTCAATGTACTAATTATTAGGTAACAAGAGTGCATCAAAAAAGGAAATTTCTTTTTTCTGAGTCATTCGGTTCCTACTTTCCCAGCTGACACCGGTATCCCCCTGTTGCAGATATTGCAGCGCAGGGCGGTATAACCGGTGACAGCGGGATGAGGGGGCCGACGAAGTTACCTGGTAGCCTGGGAGTAAATTATTTGCAGCATTATAAGCTGAGCAAGTTATCTGCAGCATTATATGCTTGGATTGCGAGCAGATTTTTTGTATGTATGTCTTTTGTTGTGTTTGTTTGTCCAATAATTAAAAGTTAAGTTTTATACTGTACTGATATTCAATGTACTAATTATTAGGTAACAAGAGTGCATCAAAAAAGGAAATTTCTTTTTTCTGAGTCATTTTCTATTATGACTCAATACCCACTATATATGTCTCAGATGTAGCCAGTATTAATCAGCCACAGTATGTCCTAATAGACAGATCTAAGAGAGCTGTGCTCGAATTGAACTGTGCTTTCCATTCACGAAGTAAGCTATTCACAAAGTTTCCAAACTCAACAGTTAAAAAAACAGTTGAACATACATTAAACAACATCTAAGAGCAGGTAATTTCTAAATCAAAATTATATTTATGTAGAATTCTAAGAATTTCACTTTTTATTCTAAGTCACCATGTACCAAATATTATTCTTTCATATTTCTTCTATAAGGCTATTACATCCTTCACTCTCCTTGTATCTCATCCCTCTATACACATTGCAGCCTCAATAATCTACTCCCCTCTTGTGAACACACATGAGCTATTTACTTATCTTTATAATTTGACAATAACATCCACAACCTGTTGCCATAAAAAACTTTCATACAAAACCCACAACTATATTTATATCTCGCTCCTTCTTCTTTTAGCTGGTGACATATCACCAAATCCTGGCCATACCCACATGCCCCAATCACAGCGCAATATAAATCCAGCAAACCTCAGACACATCACATGCCTCCCATCACACAACAACACACTAAAATGTGCCTTATGGAATGCACGCTCCGTCTGCAACAAACTAACATCCATCCATGACCTTTTTATTTCAAATAACCTCAACCTTCTGGCAATAATGGAAACATGGCTCAAATAATCAGACACTGGTGGCCTACACTTCAACCACACCTGCAGGCCTGGTACCAGTAAAGGAGGTGGATTTGGTATATTAGTGTCCCAATCTTTTACATACACAGTTCTCCCACAGGTCCCATCACTCACATTTACATCAATTGAAGTACATTCTATTAGGACTTTCACCCCTTTCTTTATGCATATTGCTGCTATCTATTGCCCACCTGGACCACCCAATCAGTTTCTGGGACATTTTTCTGCCTGGCTCCCTCACTTCCTATCCTCTGACATCTCCACCATCATCTTGGGTGATTTCAATATCCCAATTGACCGTCCATAATCTCCTCATGCCTCCAAACTTCTCTCTCTAACCTCCTCTCTTGGCTTCTCCCAATGGATTGACTCCTCTACTCATCACAAATTCTCCTTTCCCTCTCTCAGATCATAACTTTATCGCATGCACTTTCTCCTCCATTACGTCAACCTCATGGTCAATCAAATCAACCAAGCCTCCTCAAACATGCAGAGATATTAATGTTATTAATTTTCAACAACTAGCCACCTCTCTGCAACAATTACTCTTACCAATTTCTAAGTTCACCTCTCCTGAGAAGGCTGCATCACACCTGAACCAGACTCTAGAACTAGCCCTTGGTGAAGTAGCTCCAGCTACCCATCACACTCCATGTAGACTTAGACGTCAACAGTGGCATTCCAAATTGACAAGACACCTACAAAAACTCTCACAAAGTAGAATGTCAGTGGCGCAACTCTTGTACTCCAAGTGACTTCCTCACATATAAGACAATCTACCACTCTTATCGTAATGCACTGGATACTGCCAAACAAACATATTTCTAATCTCTCATCTCTTCCCAAGCCTCTAACTCCAAGTGACTTTTTAATACATTTAAATCACTCCTTACCCCTCCCTCACCCAACCCACCTGCTACTATCAGTTCACAAGATCTTGCTTCCTATTTCAAGGATAAGACTGATAATATCCAATATGAAATGGTGGGCTCTTCCTCGGCCAGTGACCTACTCAATTCCCTACCTGAACCCGCTGGCACATTCTCTTAATTTGACCGTACTAATGAAGGTGAAGTATCTACACTCTTCTCATCCTCCTACTCTACTACCTCTCCAGTTGAAGCTATACCCTCACAAATCAGTAAAGCTCTGTCTCCTGTGCTCATCTCACCCTTAACTAAAATCTGTAATCTCTCCTTCTCTGCTGGTATCTTTCCATCACTGTTCAAGCATGCAGTGATCACTCCCATTTTGAAAAAACAAAATTCGGACCCTAACTCTCTCAAATTACCATCCTATCTCCCAACTCCCTTGACCCTCCAAGCTAATGGAGAGACTAGCCTACACTGGCCTCACACACACTCTTAACACCCACAACTTATTGGACCCACTTTAGTCAGGCTTTCGTTATGAACTCTCCACAGAGACAGCACTTACTAAGGTAGTAAATGACCTGGTCACTGCTAAGGCTAAAGGACATTACTCACTTCTAATTCTCTACATCTCTCTGCTGCCTTTGACACTATTGACCACTCTCTTCTCATAGAAAAACTACAATCCCTAGGTCTTCAAGACACAGCCCTTTCTTGGTTCTCATCCTACCTATCTAATCGCTCTTTCACTGTTCACTTTTCTGATTCTACCTCCACTTCGTTACCTCTATCAGTTGGAGTACCGCAAGGCTCAGTCTTAGGTCCTCTGCTTTTTTCAATCTTTGCCATCTCTCTTGGCAAACTAATCAGCTCTTTTGGTTTTCAGTATCATCTGTATGCGGACGATACTCAAATCTACCTATCCTTCCCAGATTTGTCACCATCTGTGCTGGTTCGTGTCATTGAATGTCTCTCTGCAATTTCATCTTGGATGGCATCTCGTCCACCTCAAACTAAATATATCCAAAACAGAATTAATTATATTTCCACTGGCCAATAGTAGTTACCAACTGATATCTCTATCACTGTTGACAACTCAACAATCAACCCCACCCCACAATCTCGTTGCCTAGGTGCCATCCTTGACTCTGAACTGTCCTACAGTATGTTCCCCACATTCAATCTGTCTCAAAATCCTGTTACATACTTTTAAAAAACATAGGACAAAAGGAAAACTCCGGCGCTTATTGTTTAGGAATAAATATATAAATATCTAGTGAAATTAGTATAAATCTCATCTGCAGAGAATTAAATGAGCCTGTGACAACTCACCCTACATTTAGACACTATAAATGAAAACCATATATATCTGTGCGCTAATAAAAATCCGACACTGTGTGAGATGGCAGAAAAAACACCACAACCGATAATTATATAGAATTGATCAGGACTCGATCAAAATTGCATAATACACATTTGAATCAAATAATTACATGTACTAATAACTGTTAAAATATCACATGATACATAAATAACATTAATCTATCTTAAATTACCTGAATTAATCAATTGAGAATTGCCTAAAGTATTATGGGACACATCATCTGGTATAATGATTAAATTGAGTGTCTCTCAATTTATTTAATGACAATGTCACTCCGATTAGAGTGTCTTGGTATAGTCCATAAATATCAAAGGTGACAATCCAGCATATAGTATATAATATGATGTTGAATTAGTCCTGCTGATCAGCCAGGTAATTTCCCTCCTCACAAAAAAGTGTTTGTTTAACACAAGGTTGAAGTCCCGTGAGGGTGATAGTCAATAACGGCCAGATAAGCGCCAGCGACTCAGAATATGCTCACCCCGCTGATGTGCTTAATGTCCAAAGGGCGTCCTGTCTTGCTCCGGCTGCGGGAGCCTTGGAAGTGATATCGGCACCAGCCTGCACTTCGCTGAGACAGCGTCCTACAATGTAGCAGCAGCCACGCTCTAACAACACCAGTGTAGCATTAGTGGTCGTCACGTGGTCGGCACACCAGTGTCCTGAGCGGTTGGATTTTTGGCAGCTGGACATCCTGACCAGAATAAAGTGGCTAATTGTTTGTTTATTATTTATGTCATTTTAATTTTTTCCCATTTCATTAACACTTATTGATTCATCCTTACACATCTATTCTTTACACTTCACTATCACCTTTTTTCCCCTTTTCGTGTGATGCCCTGGGGATGGTCCTTGGCTGGAATCTTTTGGGGTACCCTGCTTCTCGGACGTGAACCCCTTAATGTTAGGGACGCCGGTATAGAGGAGCCTTGACAATTTCCCTGGCGCTTATTCATATATTTGCAAATGTATGTAACTAATACCTCTGAATCTCTATTATTATGTAGGATTTAAGTATTTTTTGTTGATTTTGCTACAGTGTGCTGGATGGCAAATCCCTTTTTTCTGTGTTCAGTGTAAACCCTGCCCTTTACAAGCACCTGTGCTAAGTCATTACTGATCTGAGCAACCACCACACTTTTTGTTTCCAGTCTTGAGAGGCATGAAGGGAGCCAGCATTAGGAGGAGATGCTGGTCCTTATAGTGCCATGTGGAGGTTTCTGGGGTACCTCTTAGGTGAGTAAGCTCTCAGCTTATACATGTGCGGTTATCATGCAGTACACCAATTTGTAAGTATATGACCCAGAGTGGGTGCTACTATTATGTAGCAATAATTATTTTGCAGTGAGCGTTTGGGAGTAGGGCCCCTGGAGTTGTTCTGGCTGTTCCTTTTTCAGGGCATCACCACTTAATTCACATAGAATATTTTTATCAGTTTTCTAATTGTTTGTTTATTATTTATGTCATTTAAATTTTTTCACATTTCATTTCATTAACACTTATTGATTTATCCTTACACATCTATATTTTACACTTCACTATCTCCTTTTTTCCCCTTTTCGTGTGATGCCCTGGGGATGGTCCTTGGCTGGAATTTTTTGGGGTGCCCTGCTTCTCGGACATGAACCCCTTAATGTTAGGGACGCCAGTATAGAGGAGCCTTGATGATTGGCCTGGCGCTTATTCATATATTTGCAAATGTATGTAACTAATACCTCTGAATCTCTATTATTATGTAGAATTTAAGTATTTTTTGTTGATTTTGCTACAGCGTGCTGGAGGGCAAATCCCTCTTTTCTGTGTTCAGTGTAAACCCCGCCCTTTACAAGCACCTATGCTAAGTCATTAAGCTGATCTGAGCAACCACCACACTTTTTGTTTGCTATCTAATTACTTCCCATCTTACAGTCCACACATAACCTCACATGTTTTCACTTTCTTCAATTTCACATCCTCCTAACCCTAGGCCAACATTCCTGTGTGACTGGATCATACAGCTCACCAAGAACCTCTGCAATCTGGCTGGACCATTTTGCTATATGTAGCACCTATCACTGTGTATCAATGCCTATTTCCCTATAGATTGTAAGCTTGCGAGCAGGGCCCTCTTACCTTTATGTCTGTCTCTTACAACCCAGTCTGGTTCTATTAAGGTTGTTTCAAATTGTAAAGTGCAACAGAATATGCTGCGCTATATAAGAAACTGTTAATAAATAAATATTCTAAACCCATAATGTTCTTGTCTTAATGAGAAAAGCTCTGTTCAATGGACTCATCTGCACCAGGAACTGCTTCGACAATTTCCTGTGCTGCTCTATTCTTTATAGGCAAACTCAAATGAGTTTCAAGTTGCCCGAAAATCCCCTCCGGCCCAGCCAAAAGCTTGAATTATGACCACAATAGCTGTAGTATAAAATATAATATTTACTAGAGCTGCAGCCACAGCATGCAGTATAATGGACGAAACAGAGCTGCTGTGCATGACCAGTGGCAACAGCTTCTACTAATAAGCAGGGGTTAAAGTGGGCCAGAACGGGGCGGAACTGTGCTCCATCACTTCTATTTGGAGACGGCATCAGTTCTGCCTCTTCCAGGCCACATCAGCCCATCGCCGCAGGGAGGCTTCATTTGCCAGACGCCCGCTGAGATTTTGTTACCAGTGGGCATCCAGCTCCTACCCCACAGTGAACAGCGGTAGCCGGAGGCTGGAGTTCACTTCTGAGTTACGGCTTCCGGCTCCTGGAGTGTGCACTATGGGAGAGGCATCATGACGTCATGATGTCTCTCCCATAGTTCCGAGGAGCAGCCAGGCGGACCGGATGGCAGCGGATGCAGGAGCGGGGCTTAAGGTAAATATTGCTCTTTGCTTTTGTTTTTGTGTGTGTGTGTACCACTATTACAGGGGGCATTACCACAGGGGGCATTACTGCAGGGGGAATTCCTACAGGGGGCACTACTTTTATAGGGGGCATTACTATTGTAGGCATTACTATAGGGGGCATCACTTCTATTGCAGGCATTACTACAGGGGGCATTACTATTGTAGGCATTACTTTAAAGGAGGCAGTACTTCTAAAGGGGACATTACTGCAGGTGGCATTACCACTGGGGGCACTACTACAGGGGGCATTACTGCAGGGGACATTTTTATTGGGGTCATTACTACAGGGGGCATTACTATTTGGAGCAGTACATCTAAAGGGGATATTACTGCAAGGGACATTACCACTGGTTACCTATGGGGACACTACTACAGGGGCATTACTTCAACGCGGGGCATTACTATTGGGGGCATTTCTATTGGGGGCATTTCTACAGGGGGCATTATTACAGGGGCATTACTACTGGGGCATTACTACTGGGGGCATTGCATAGGGGCACTGCATAAGGGGCACTACCACTACCATGGGCACTGCATAAGGGGCACTAGCACTGTGGGGGCATCACTACTGGGGGCACTGCATAAGGGGCACCACTACTGGGGGCACTTCATAAGGGGCAGTACTACAGTGGGCATTGCATAAGGGACACCACTGCTAGGTGCATTATGTGTAAGGGGCACTACTTCTGTGGGCATTGTATAAGGGGCATTACTACTGTGGGCAGTATGTGTATTAGGGTCACTACTAATGTGTGTATTGTGTATAAGGGGCACTACTGTGTGTCATAACATGAATAAGGGACACTACTATGTGGTGTAATGTGAATCAGGGGAAATATGTGTGGTGTAATGTGAATTATTATGTGTAATGTGAATTTTTGGGGGCGCGCGCTGTCCCATTATTAAAGAATCACTGAGGGGGGGTGTGAGTTCCACCACTTCTCTAGGACCACTTTAAGCAATGCTGCTAAGTAAGCTGTGCAGTTTATTAACATCCCAGACCAGAGAGCAGCTGCCAACAAGAAGAGGCAGGCATCTTACCATGAGATGGGACAGTGTGTGCTTAGGAAGCTCAGTTCTGTTTTCTACTGGTTATATTATATATGTATATTTATTATAGAATATATAACCTTTTCCTGACCACTTATGTAATTTATATCAGATAAATATGTTACCAAATATGTTACCATAGGCCATGCCCCATTTGTGACATTATTTGGAGGTGTGCCTGCATGGCACACCTCCAAATATCGTCAGGCTGGGGGGAGCCTCACTAGCTGGGCTTCCCCCAAGCCACCTCCCATCAATGAATGGAAAACCCCCGCATGGGATGACTAGCGGTCAGGGGTAATGCTTTGGTCGGGGAAACCAGTGAAAGCTTTTCCCAGGCTGTGGAAATACCCCCGCTAGAACGAGTCCGTTGCTGGTTATGGAGATTACAAGGGACCCCTACTCATTTTTCCCCTGTTTTTCCACAACCAGGACTGGCTCAGCAAAGCCCTGTGCTGGTTCTTAATATACAGGGCCCCCCTCTGCATTTTGGCTCCTGTATGTTTAGAACCAGGACAGGCTTTACAAAGCCAGGGGTTGGTTATGCTTTTGGGGAGGGGCTGCACATCATTTTTTGTCGAAAATACAGACAGAAGCTGTCACTTATCTCACTGATCTGTGATGGCTTCTGTATAACTCCCACCTTTTAATTAGGGGTGTGCACCGGACACTTTTCGTGTTTTGTGTTTTGGTTTTGGATCTGGATCTTTCTTCGTGTTTTGGATCTGGATTGGTTTTGCCAAAACCACCCTTCCGTGTTTTGGGTTCTGGGTTTTGTGTTTTGGATCTGGATTTTTTCTTAAAAAATAAAAAAAACCCGCTAAAATCACATAAATGGGCCTTTTTTTGTTCCTACGCTATTAATAACCCCAATAACATTAATTTCCACTCATTTCCACTCTATTCTGAACACCTCACACCTCACAATATTGTTTTTAGGCCAAAAGGTTGTACCGAGGAAGCTGGATGACTATGCTAAGCGACACAAGGGGGCGGCACAAACACGTGGCCCATCTAGGAGTGGCACTGCAGTGGCAGACAGGAAGCCAATCAGCGTTATGGTGCCCATTTGCATGTAGCACGAACCCGGGAGATCCGTGCTACATGCATCTGTGTGATTGGCACAGAGCAATGACAGGTCCGTGAGACCCGTCTGTGCTGCTGTGGTAAAAAAAAAAAAAAAAAACCTGTGTAAAAAAAGAAAAAAATGGCGTGCACCCCCCCAAAAAAGAGCAACCAGCCCCGGGCATTAGTAACCCAGTGCTGGGTGTGCTTAAATACAGGGGACAAACGACGTAGGGGTCCCCTGTACTTAAGCACAACCAGCACCGGGCTAGTCAGAACCAGCGCTGGTTGCCAAAATACGGGGGACAAACGACGTAGGGGTCCCCTGTATTCTGCGCAACCAGCTCTGGGCTCTGATCCGGTCCTGGTTCTGGAAATATAGGGGACAAAAAATGAGTAGGGTTCCCCTGTATGTTCCAGAACCAGCACTGGACTTTTTCTAGCGGGGGGCTGATGCCACAGCCAGGGGAGCCCTTTCACCGGGCCCCCCAGCCGCAGCATCAACCCTGACCGCTAGTCAGCCCAGGCCGGGGATCCCTGGAGAGCTGGGGACCCCCCCAATAAAGGGGTCACCCTCTCCAGGGCACCCCAGGCCCAGGCTGATAGCCCGGGGCTATCCCCGCCACCCCTGGTGGCGGTGGGTGGCGGGTTGATTGTGTGGTGTGGTGTAAATAAAGAATATCAAACATTGTCTTTACAAGTAGAACTGCAAGTCCCAGCTAGCCTGCCCCGCATGCTGGTACTTGGAGAACCACAAGTACCAGCATGCAGGGCATTAAGGGCCCACTAGTACCTGTAGTTCACCTGTAAAAAAAATGTTTAAAAAAACACAGGACACACACACCGTGACAGTATAAGTTTATTAAACATACATACACACACACACATGTACACATACTCACCTATGTAACCTGTAGCATCGGTCCACTTGTCCGGTAAAGTATCCCTAGGGGACCTGTGAAAAAAAACATACTCACCATCTCCTATGCGAGGTTCTGTCCTCTTCGTTCCAAAGTAGGCATCCCCGGACTTGGCAAAAAAAAAAAAACGAAAACGCGATCCACGAACTTAGTACCGTTCTATAGAACGGTACTTCCCGAATGAGAGCTTAGCGGCGGGGTATCACCATGGAAACCCCGCTGCTAAGCGTTCATTGGCTGAGAGAGGTCATCTCCCGTCTCTCAGCCAATGAACGGCTCCCTCCATTGTAGTCAATGGTGGGAACCGCAGGGTAAACTTTAATAACCTTGCGGCTCCCAGCATTGACTACAATGGAGGGAGCCGTTCATTGGCTGAGAGAGACGGGAGATGGCCTCTCTCAGCCAATGAACGCTTAGCAGCGGGGTTTCCATGGTGATACCCCGCCGCTAAGCTCTCATTCGGGAAGTACCGTTCTATAGAACGGTACTAAGTTCGTGGATCGCGTTTTCGTTTTTTTTTTTTTTGCCAAGTCCGGGGATGCCTACTTTGGAACGAAGAGGACAGAACCTCGCATAGGAGATGGTGAGTATGTTTTTTTTCACAGGTCCCCTATGGATACTTTACCGGACAAGTGGACCGATGCTACAGGGTTACATAGGTGAGTATGTGTACATGTGTGTGTGTGTGTGTGTGTGTATGTATGTTTAATAAACTTATACTGTCACGGTGTGTGTGTCCTGTGTTTTTTTTAAACATTTTTTTACAGGTGAACTACAGGTACTAGTGGGCCCTTAATGCCCTGCATGCTGGTACTTGTGGTTCTCCAAGTACCAGCATGCGGGGCAGGCTTGCTGGGACTTGCAGTTCTACTTGTAAAGACAATGTTTGATATTCTTTATTTACACCACACCACACTATCAGCCTGGGCCTGGGGTGCCCTGGAGAGGGTGACCCCTTTATTGGGGGGGTCCCCAGCTCTCCAGGGATCCCCGGCCTGGGCTGACTAGCGGTCAGGGCTGATGCTGCGGCTGGGGGGCCCGGTGAAAGGGCTCCCCTGGCTGTGGCATCAGCCCCCCGCTAGAAAAAGTCCAGTGCTGGTTCTGGAACATACAGGGGAACCCTACTCATTTTTTTCCCCTGTATTTCCAGAACCAGGACCGGATCAGAGCCCAGAGCTGGTTGCGCAGAATACGGGGGACCCCTACGTCGTTTGTCCCCCGTATTTTGGCAACCAGCTCTGGTTCTGACTAGCCCGGTGCTGGTTGTGTTTAAGTACAGGGGACCCCTATGTCGTTTGTCCCCTGTATTTAACCACACCCAGCACTGGGTCACTAATGCCCGGGGCTGGTTGCTCTTTTTTTGGGGGGGAGGACGCCATTTTTTTCTCTTTTTACACAGGTTTTTTTTTTTTTATTTACCACAGCAGCACAGACGGGTCTCACGGACCCGTTAGTGCTCTGTGTCAATGACACAGATGCAAGTAGCACGGATCTCCTGGTCCGTGCGTGCATCTGTGTCATTGAAATACACAGCAGCACAGACGGGTCTCACTGACCCATCTGTGCTCTGTGTCACTGTCAATCACACAGATGCATGTAGCACGGATCTCACGAGTCCGTGCTACATGCAAATGAGCACCATAATGCTGATTGGCTGAGAGCCGTGACAGACGGCTCTGTCAGCCAATCAGCACTTTGCCCATTAAAGGCAAAGGCATTTTTTTTTAAATGGCCGCTCGAGGCAAAACCTCGAGATCCGACAGCAGATCTCGAGGTTTTGCCTCGGGAGAGGGATCCGGGGCAGACAGGGAGATCCGAGCTTGGGCTCGGATCGCCCCGGATCCCTGAAGTTCGGGTGGGTTCGGTTCTCAGGGAACCGAACCCGCTCATCCCTACTTTTAATGCTACTGACATTAAAAGGTGTCAGCTTACATGGTCCAAAACTCGCATACATTTGCGAGTCCCAGCACAAACTTGCGGCTTTTTAAAAATGTGAGAGGGTGCAAATTTGTGCTGTTACTAAATCAGACACCCTATTACATTTGGCCCTATATATTTTTTTATAAAAACAAAGTGGCTGTTTTTTTTTAATTAAATCTGGAACTAGTCACAATAAAATTCCATACAATGCTATCAAACAGAAGGCAAAGTTGGTCCTATCCAAATGACCTTACAATCTAGGAGGTGTGCAGAAGACTTGAAGACTAACCAGAATGAAAATAAGAATTCTATGAAGGAAAATGCCTACTTATGAATGAAGGTTTTTTTTTTTTTCATAGACACATAATTTCCTCAACTAGTAAATCTCCCCAAATTTCCCAATTAACTGCCCTTATTCCATCCTCTCTGATGTTTGTAACTTTGTCATGATTTGTACGGCGTAAGAGTGTTGAAGGCAGCCACTTTGATGGTCCATATGTGTCAAGTAACTTGACCCTTGACTGCTTTGGAAAAATGTTTGAAATTTTTTTAGTGAACATTATAGTTGGAGTAGAAGTGGGAATAGTCATACTTAAAATATATATATATATAAATATATATATAATATTGGACCCAAAAAGTTATGATAAATACAATTATCGCAGTGGCTGCCATCATATCATATGCTCCTGTATTGCTTATTCACCACATTTTTTGTATTCTTACACATACTAAAATAATGTACTCAAATCTGTACATACAGTACACTGTGCTGATATTTCCATCCATACCTATGCACAATATACATTGATCTCATTTTTGATTCCAACACACTTTACAGTGACACAAACTTTAACATTAGATAATTTTCCTAGTGCAGGATAGGATATTGTCATCAGTATATCTAGTACTTTAGTAACTGACCAACTGACACAATCAATGGGAGAGATTGGGATGATATTTCACTTGAATTGAGCTTCATGTGGGAACAGACTATTTTGCAGAATTGTGAAATCTTTGAGTTCTGCTTTTGGTTTACCATTGTATAGAAAGTCCATTATGAACTGCAAACAAACATTTTTTTTATATATTATGAATAGTTTATGAATATAACTGTCTAAAGGATGGTTCAATCCATTATGCTGTATGATGCGTTTATGGTAGAACTAAATAAGAGCACATAAGGTCAAGGTTTGCCAGGAAAACATGTAGAACCTCGTAGACAAATGTGGAATTCAGGTATATATTCTGCTTTACAATTTAGAAAATTTTGCTCACCTATAATCAATACTCATGATAAACCATAAGCAAAAAAACTACTTTTAGTCAAGAGAATTGCCAAATATCAAAATATTCTTTATAATAATAATAATAATAATAATAATAATAATAATAATGATAAGCAAAAAAATATTATCTATTTATATAGCGTTTCTCTCCAAAATGTACTACAATAGGTATCTTGCTCCATGACACAACACAGTTGGAAATAAAATAAAATACCATACATTTTTAACTGCATTAACTGTTCCTTAAGGAACCATAGTACAAAATGACATTGCCTTGAATTAACTGGGTGTCTCAATAGCCGCTCAATCAGTAACAAGTGGCTAACATGGTAAAATAAATAACACTCCAGTGGTTCCTCTGTTTTACAGTTAAGAGAAAAGGAAAATAAATAAAAAAAAACCAGAGGTAACCACACACCTACGTTGAAAAGCATCTGTTATTATTCTTTTTTTTTCCTATTTACTTAACATTACTTTTTTTGGGGTTATTATTCGTATTTGATTATTAGATATAATTATTATGTTCATTTGTAAAAATGTAAGCATAACTTCCATCTATATTTTTCAGTTTATACCTCATTTACTTTACATCATTAATCCATAACTATTATGCAATATTCGTTATTTACAAATTTTTATGTTTATCTTTCTGAAATGTATTTTTATATTCTAGTATATATAAGCAATCAGTTTTAAACCATAATTATAATCTTTCAGACATATGTTTATAACTGCATTTATTTCAATAAAATGTTTTTTTCGTGCATACACATCCATTCCCAATTCAGCCAAGCCTACATATACCTGCAGCCACTCACTAAGAGATTCCCTGTAAAGTGTCCTCTAAAACACTTGAATGCCATTAAATATCTCATGCAATGTAATTAAACTGTTTGGCTTTTTGCACGTGGGTCCAGTATGAGTGTGCCAAGCAAACATTTGGCTAGGATCATCCCACTGCACCCAACACTGGTATGCTGATGCCACAGTCTTGATACACAGACCTGTCACACTGGTTTGACCATGTTT
The DNA here is from genome assembly GCA_031769625.1 of Taudactylus pleione. NCBI lineage: Eukaryota > Metazoa > Chordata > Amphibia > Anura > Myobatrachidae > Taudactylus > Taudactylus pleione. The sequence goes on from JAUIMM010000706.1 coordinate 5,623,978, forward strand.
TAAAAATAAGTGTTTTTTTCTGTTGACGCATTTCACAAATGAATTAGTGAATGTAAATGAACTAGATAGACAGAGATTGATCTTTTCTATAGAAAAATGAGCTTGCATTTGCACAGTGGAATCTAGAACATAATGTTATTCCAGTTCATTGAATAGTCGACTAATTTTGAATTTGAAAACATTAATTTTCACGTTTTTATGGAGGAATGTGGCCTTGAGCGCTACACATGGAATCCACCCAAATATAAAACTGCACAAAATGAATAAATTCCATCATCCAAGCTCTATTTAGAGACTATAAATCATCGATGTTCAAGCTAGTTAGCAATTATCTGCAAACTGTGCATGCGCAGCAATTGCATCGGGCATGTAAAGAGATGCTTCTGCGATCGCAATCACACTGGGATTTTTATTGTAGAGTGATTGATAGGAAGGGACCATTTGGGGGCGTAACGGGGAACTTTAGCAAAAACATGGGCGTATCATGGCCATTTTCGGGATGTGTATTTGTTGTCAGCTGCGATCGTGTATGTAGCAAAACATGGCACCTGCGTCGCTACTGCCGCAGCTAGTGTGCATAGCCATAGGGCTACCCTAACAGTCGATTTTTCTCATTCTTGCGTTGTCTGTGCATGTGTACACAGTTGTGAATGAGTTTGCGATGGCTTGGGGGGGGCGTCTAACTTCTTTTCTGGACGGCAGCTTCACCTGCTAAGATTTGCAGTTCCAAAGTCGAAAAATGTGAGATTGCGTACAAACATAAATTAGGCCCACAGTTCAGAATGTCTGCAAGATGGAAAGCAAAAATGGTACATGGAAGATTATCTCACCTGATCCTTATAACTGCTGTAAAATTCCACTACAACTTTGTCCATTTATTTGGCTCACCAATTCTTACAACTGTCACAATTCAAAGGATATTCAAGAGAAACCATTATTCTCTATTCCTAATAAAGATTACTTTCTCAAATACTTATTTATTTTGCAATCCAACCCATTCCACAGTCTGAGCTCACTCTGCATGGAGCAGCTGTGTGCTGACTGCTGTTTGTACAGTAAGTGATACCTAGAACATCTTTAGGAGAAGGATTCATCAAATTACTAAGTGTGTCAGTGAATATAAATAGGAGGATGAAGGGATTACTGCAGATTGTTACAGATGTATTTTTTAGCTAAGTAGCCATAAAGCTGCTTAGTACAGAAATGACAAATGTCATTTTGATGTATAACTGACACCATATAACGCTTATACAACTTCAATGCATTGCAAAGGTTTTTTGTACTTTATACCAAGGTATAAGCTGTTGGAAAAAAATACATGGCTTGTGGACAGGGGATTTGTACAACGCTAGAGAGTGTTTAATATGTAGAAACCATAGTAACGGGTAGGAACGACTTTAAGAACATCAAAACCTAAAATACATAGTTGATCCAATGTGAACAGACAGCTTGTAATATTTACAAATATGTCTCTATAAATTCTCAAGCCAGGATAAAAACTAATCCATTTCAAACTGTAACACATACATCAAGTGTTTTATTTTCTGATTAGACTATGCTATGTTTGCACATGTATGTCTGTGGTGCTAATTTTGCTTGTGTCGTGTCGCATCTCCAATTCACTGTAGGAAGACTACATGAAAAAATCCATCTTTCAGTTGCGTACAGCACTGCAGAACTGCTCCATGACAGATGAAGGCTTACTTCTTTCTATTTTTATGGCCTTCCCATAAATGCTTTACTGCCACCAACATGATGATCACCAGAAAACCTGAAGATGTTCCTTCTTCCTCCTCAGTTGGCAGCAAAAGAGTACAGACAATACAGCTAACTCTGGTGGATGATCATCTTAAGATCTGAGACATTAAGGGGTCAATCCTATTAGCCGCGATGTCTCCGTGGCAATGGCCGCACTTTACGGCAACCTGGATTCGCTGAATTTTGCTCTTAGCCCCATAGTTCTCTGAGCAAAATTCAGCGAATTTGGGCTTGAAGCGGGTTGTGAGGTACCGGTACGTCGCTGGCGATTTAAGGGAAAGAATTGTGGCAAAGAAAGTATGACCAGGATGATTACAATCCACAATGCACAATAACAACCTACAACATGCATTATAGGCAGATACCACCCAAGGTGCACAACTCAATTAGAACACAGCTATAAACTCAATGGGTATACGCTCAACCTTCTAACTTGACTACCCACCTACTTAGGTGATGACACTGCCCTCCTGTTATACCTCTTTTCCACCAAAAACCCGTAACCTGGGTTTTCAGATATTTTTCCAACCCAGGTCAGACACCGTTTACACAGCACCATTGATCTGGATTTTTCTCAGGTCAGCCCCGTTCACACTGAACCTGGGTCTGCCCTGCTAAACTTGTGAGGTCATAAAAAATGGGAGGTTGCTGCTCCACAACCACCAATCAGCTGATTTTAGGCATGACCCAGGTCGGCTAACCCGAGTTGTGCTGTTTACACGGCACCATTACCTAGGTCCATCCTGGATTTGACCCTGGTAGCTACCTAGGTTGGATTGCCGGGTTACTTGATCCGGGTTATTTTCAGGGACCCTTTTACACTGAGCTGTGACCAGGGTAAACCCAGCAATAACCCAAGTTTTTGCTCTGGTGTAAAAGGGGTATTAAAATGGTCAGCCAACTAACCCAGTCAATGCGCTCCTGTTCCTGTAGCTCTTGGTGTCCTATATGTCCTGAACTGCTATCCCATTACCCACCTGGAATGACATACGGCGGTCAGTGGCACAGCCCCACTATACCTGACAAAGCGACGGCAGCCAGCGCTCCGGCTCTGAGACTGGATGAATGCGGCGCTGTAATTACAGCTTCTCCCACTAGCAAGCTACTATCAGCGGATGACACATGGTATGGATTGTGAGTCAGGCTGGACCTGATCGATTGTTACCCTGACCTGCTCTAGGGGGATGCCCCTGTTTGCCTCAGTGTTTGGGACATTTCATTTATTTGGATATACTTATACACTCTAGCTAGTACCTGGAGGTATTCTAGTGACTTTTTTATCCTCCATATGCAGTAGCAGAATTACTTGGATATCCACAATACTAATAAATATCTAAGTGGTCCTTTTTAGGATTAACCACCTGGATTTAAAGAACAATTATTTGTTCAAGCCTCTAATACTTTATATACAGGCTTATAGTATAGCTTATTTCTATGTACTGAATTGCTGTTTATTTCATTATGTTTTGTATTGTTACATTTTATGCTCTATATATTTCCACTTGATGCAAACAAATAGTGGTTATAATTGTTTTACTTGGGACAGTGCATGCATGAGTCCTAAGTGCTACATGTTATATTTATGCTGTTTTTATTGATAACTATATGGTATAATAAATATAATTGATTGCACTTGCACTCCAGCACAGAATTTATTTTTCTTAGTCAACAGTTAAGTACCAACAAACAAAAACTATAAGGGAGGGTGGAAATAATTCAATGCTTTGGCCCACAGACCAAGCCTATAAATAATATCCAACACAAACACACCCCTGCCACACCAATTGCAGGCTAAGTCAAGTGATCGGCCCTCCTGCTAGCCCCCATCCTAGAGGTTTAAACTACCTCATGCTTTTAACAATCATTTGGTTTCTCGTCAGAGTATAAATGATATTAAACGTCTCAAGCAGAACAGAGCAGGGAAATTAAAATAAAGAAAGACATGTTAGATAAAATTCCAAACTTGAGGGCATTTATAATTGTATTCACAGAAAATATCAGCCCGTCGCTAGGTTTCAATGAGCTTATTTCAAACATTGTAGTTTGCCAGATTGTCCTAAGGACATGGGTACTTCTGGTTGCATTCATCCTGCATTGAGGCAAAATGAAGCATTATTTCTCTCCATACTCCCTACAGCCTTCTCTGCTTCTCCTCTTGCCAATGCCTCTCCTCCACCCTGGTCATCTCCTCATGAGGTCAACTTCAAGATTTCACTTGAGGTGCTGCTGTCCTCTATATCTCACTCTCTTGTCATGCTCTCTAACTTGTCTTCCCAGTTTCATGCATATCCCTATTAAAGCATATCAGCCATCCTCATAACTCAGTACTTTTCTCCTCTATTTCTCTATCACATATCTTTTCAAGTTCACCCTTCAACTGTTCACCTCTTCCCCTTAGAATGTAAGGTTGTACGGACTGGATGAACATCTGCTATGGTCTACCACTGTGTATTGTACTTATGCTCTGATATTCTGTTAATTTGAAATTGTTTTTCATATTTACCCTGTACAGTGTTGCAGTTACTTATAAATGAAAGTATATAATAATAATTATTATTATTATCATTATCATTATTATTATAATTATCCTTTTTTCTATGGTGCCACAAGGGTTCCCCAGCGACTTACAAAGTACATATACAAATGAGCAGAACAAGAGAAGAGTGACTTACATTACAAGACAAGGCAGGACAAGTACATGGTATATAAACATTAGCTGCAACATCGGTCATAACCTTCAAAGGTTAGGTGACAAATATAATAGTAAGGGAAGGAAAAGCACATGGGGAAGAGGGCCCTGCTCATAAGAGCTTACATTCTAAAGGGTATGGGTAGACATAGGGGTGAAACAGATAGGGTAGATAGTGGGCATGGAACAGAGTGTTAGGATGAGAGATGGAAGGCTTTTACGAAGAGGTGGGTCTAGAGAACCCATTTGAAGTTTTGCAGAGAGTTGGAGAGTCGGACAGGGAGTGGTTGACAATTCCATCTTTGAGGCTGTCATGGGAAGTACAGTAGTAATCAGTTAGTCAGCACTGCATTGCAGCTGGTCCCTGCATTGACAGCTTGCATGGTGATGGTTCAGGTGGCTGGGAGATTGCCAAATAAATACCATTAATTTATAAATTGACCAAGGTATGACCATTGGGTATGGATCCTGTATGAAATTACCCTTTTTCATGAACATGCCCAGTTACTCTCTGCAATATATCTTCTGAGTCTGTGGACATACTTTGTTGTATTTGTGTATGAAACGCCCTTAATAATGCTCAGAATATATCGTATATCCCTCTGGAGCATATTTGGGGGTATATTTACTAAAGGTAAATTTTTATAGATTTTGCTTTATTTAAAATCGACCAAAATAGATCAACATCGATGTTGTGTTTCTGGGGCTAAATCACATATTTACTAATACTTAAAAAAACAAATAAAAAATTGGCTGTTAGTAAATGTGTGATTTAGCCCCAAAAACACAACATCGATGTTGATCAATTTTCATTGTTTCTCATCAATTTTAAATAGATTAAAATCGACCTTTAAATATACCCCTTGGTGTGTCTGCCAACAAACACAGCTGCTGATGATCATGGTAATCAATGGCCTATTTAAACCTCTTTTTGAAAGTTATGCTTTGCCATATCAGAGGGTGTGTGCCTGTGGGCTGGAGCACTATGAGGAACTGTTTTACAAAAAATGGCTCCATTAGAGTGCCATTAGGTTAGGAGGAGTTAGTTAAGTTTAGGTTTAAGAGTTTTATTGGTAGATTTGGAGACAGGAGTAGGTGCCTGGGAACTGTGCAGGTATCATTGTCACTTGTCACTCAGTGTATGTGTGTTTGTCACACACACACTGCACATTCACACACTACATATATATATATATATATATATATATAGAGAGAGAGAGAGAGAGAGAGAGAGAGAGAGAGAGAGAGAGAGAGAAATAAGCAAATGCACAACCAGTCATTTCCTCATCACAGAAGGTGCCGCCTCCAATGCAGTCATTGTACTGCCATCCACAAATCCAAAAGTTTAGAGGGCTCTACTCCATTTTTAAAAAAAATCCAAACAATTATTTATATTGATTGTTCATCACTTTACAATACTATTTCATCACCACTAAGGTAAAGCACACTTTATCATCCAAGTGTATTAAAGCAAGTTTATGCACAAAAAATAGTCACAGTATTCCAGATATACTTATACAAAATCTTGTTGTCTGTCGACTTCGGTCCTATCACAGGCTGTTCTAGACTAAGGCAATGAACATCCTTGACACCATTTTCACGATCATAAAAATGACCACCACGTGCCAGGGCTAGGTCACACCAGTGTTCAAGCCAAGCGTTTAAGTAAGTGTGTGCAATCGTCTAACTCCTGTTAACCCACATTAAATAGCCATCCAGCAAATGAATTAGTCATTCAATGAGTACTAACCAGTCAGATTTTATCCCTCCAGTGTGGGGTGCGTTCCAGCGTGTGATCAACGAGCACCACCTCACGCGATCTGAACACTTCTGGCCACATGATCATTATGTGTTCCTGCTCCAGTGTATGCGTATCACCTGGTATCCCACTGCCTCGCGAGTACCGCCATCCTCCGATGATGCATCTCGCGAGACTTAGGCGCTTCCTGGTCTAGACTCCTAACCTTGTCTTGTAGCCAAGCTGCTGTGTTTGTATGTCACATAGCAACCCGATACCTCGCGAGTACCACCATCAGTGGCAAACGTAGGATTTCTAGAGGGGGGTTTCCAAATGCTTGATTTTAGAGTGAGTATGGCCTGTCCATGAAGAGGGCAGAATTAGTACTTAACCAGCTTTAATATGCGTCATACAAAGTGTATTGTGTATCATAATTCCAGCATACACAGGACCAGCGATCACAATGAGCCATTAGATGCGGCAGTCCTTCCTGAGCTGGATGTTTTTATATTAAATATGGGCACCATTACAGACCATTGGAGCAAGTCCGGAAGCCTGGAGGAGCCGCAAAAGAACCTAGCACTGCCCTGGACATATATGTACATATTGGGCTCTATAGCAGTGCATAACTAATAGTGCATGTTTTCCAGATTTCCTAGTTGGTGCACAGGTTATTTATTACTGGTTGATACATGTTAAAGATCCAAAGGTGGTACTAGTTATTTCATTTGTGATACTGAGAAGAACATTCAACACTAGTAAAATTCTATTATATTACTGTATCCACTGTGGTCATGTGTGTGCTGGAGAGGGGGGTTTCCAGGCAGATGGAAATCCCCCCTGCATTTGCCTATGGCCATCCTCCCATGACGTGTCTCGAGAGATTCAGACGCTGTCTGGTGTGGATGTTCTATATCATTTTACAGCCAGGCTACTAACGTTTCCAGCTAATGCAGCCATATTCACCCTTACTCCTGGGGTTCAAACAAAGAATCACACGGTAACAAATCTTAATACTACTATTCACCACCCTTAAGCCGTCATATCAAATTGAAATAACTAGGTTGCTGGACTTAAGGTGCCTATCCATTAGGCGACCTGAAATTCTGATCGTCTAGCATTCAGGCCTTCAGGTCGCCGAGGTGCGGTGAGGTGTGGTGCCTGCACTGAACAGCGTTCACTGAACGTCATTCAGTGAAGGAGCCTGACCTCCTATCTCTGAACATGCCGAACCTGACAAGCGTTGTCAGGTTGACGGGCATGTTCAGTAGACATAGTCGGGGATGGCAAGGAACCAGCTTGTACATGCATCGCTGGTCCTTGCCTGCTATCCATTACCCGACTTTGTGAACAATGCGACCAAAACCTCCTGGTTTTGGTTGGATTGTTCACAAGGTCGGGTAATGGATAGGCCCCATTACAGTATTGCATCACACTTAACAATACTGAATATTCTATTATTACTCTATAACATTTACATGATTATTCTACATTTTCTTTTCATTAAAAATTCATACCTGATGGGTTTTCCTTATAATTAATGCACATTAAACACAATATCAATCCTTAACTCACAAAAAGCATTTGAAGTTTATATTTTCATTCAGACCCTTAGGAGCTATCGTATTTAACTTATGGATCCATTTTGCTTCCATTTGTAATAATTATCGTTCCCTGTCACCATCCCTCATAAGGGCTGGTACATGGTCGATTAACTTCACTCTCAACGCTGAGACTGAATGTCCTGCTTGAAAAAAGTGGCGTGCCACAGGTTTATCACTGTTTCCATCCTTGGTTGCCTGTCTAATGGAGTGACGATGATTCGCCATTCGCTCCCGGAAACATGTTGACGTCTTACTGCAATAATAAAGTCTGCAAGGACATGTTAAAATATAAATAACAAATGCTGTGGTGCATGTCAACCAATGTTTGATCCTAATTTTTACACCCATATGAAGATGTGCAAATATTTGACCTGTAAGCATACCGCTACAGGTGGTGCACCCTAAGCATCGAAAGTAGCCAACTTTCTTCTTTTGTAGCCAAGTTCCCATGTTACTGCGTTCCAGCCCTTATGAGGGGTGGTGACAGGGAACAGCAGGACATTCAGTCTCAGCATTGAGAGTGATGTTAATCGACCATGTTCTGGTCCTTATGAGCTGACTCCATATCAACTATTTCAAGAGATGGAGGCTGACAATAGAGAATACCACTGCTAGGGAAAGGTAGGGCGAGTGATTTATACACTGCTGCTCTAGAACTAATTGCAATCTCAGCTGCGGGGAACTTTTTAAACACACACATCTTCACAGCAAGTGCTATAAACATTTTTGTTTGTCTTTATGTATTGAATTACTTGTTTTTCAAACATTGCTGGTCCACTTAATTATTGTCTGTTGATGTACATTATACTCTCGTAGACCAAAAATATACTATATGTCCCAGCTTCATACAGCTACAAGCACTTCTGTCAGATTGCAACTCTTATATATTAGCTGGTTACACCGACTAAAAAATAATAGAAAGCTGCTTAACCAAAACAGGGAGTGCAAGATATTCCAACCTATAACCCAATACTAGTGCTGCGGCTGCTGCCAGTCATGTTAGTATTTCAACATCTACTAGAGATGGTCAAGGGGAAAGAAGGTTTAAGAAAGGGCACCTGAAATCTAAACATTATTTCACAATGTTAAAAAAACATCACCTCTAACAATAATGGGAAAGTTCGCTGCTGAAAAAATGTGTAATTGCTAGCATGCCACACACCACATGCAGTGCCAAGAAAAGGCTCAGACAAGGGCCTTTCTTTGTGAGTGGTGGTCCTGCTACTGTTGCTTCATGGTCTTAAATGCCTATTGTGGGAGAAGCCTTCTTCGGCCATTTCTGCACCCTCTGCAACTGTGAGGATGATTAGCAGTAATAGTAAAGAAAGTGACATAGAAATTGAGGTTGCTACTGTAGAAGTGCAACAGATGAGGGGAATATTTGTGTATCTGATGCTAATGAGGAGATTAATGATGTTTTGGACAAGAAGAAGTTGATAAAATTCAGGAGGAGGATGTTTGTGTCAAAAGTCAGCCAACAGTGGCAGCACTTGTTGCTAGTGATAAAAAGGCCATTGTCATTCTTGGGCACAAGACCAAAAAAGCCAGCTATTTTGTGTGAATGATTTTTATTTAAACCCTGAAAACATCTGTCAACCATCAGTACCATATGTGAAGCCAAAGTAAGTAGAGGTAGGTACATTAACCATCTAGGAATCTCCTCCCTGTTACATCATTTGTAGCGAGTTCATGCAAATTATTTGAGAAAATATCAAAAATCCTTGAAAATAATAACAAGTAGTCCAGCATCAGCTGCCAGCAGCTTGGATAGATCCCAGCACATGCATGCCCCAACACCTTAATCATCAATCTTGTCATTAATGATTGGAGGTAGTCCTCCTGTATCCAATTTGCGAAGTCTAACTAACTCAACCCCTATCCACGAATCCCAAGAAGAATCATTGTGCGCTACGGCTGCTGCTGCTGGGGGTGGATCTTCATCACAGAAGGGGACCAAGAAGACTAGTAGTTTCAAACAACAATTGACTATGAAACAATCATTTGCAAGAGGGAGTAAGTGTAAAGGAAGCCATCCAGCTGCAAAACAGATCACTGAAGCAATGACAGCTATCCTGGCAAAAGATCTGTACCGATATCCGGCATCAATGCAAATGGTTTCAAACAGTTAATTGAAGTACTGTGTCCGCGATACAAAATTTGATTCTATTTTACCAGAACAGCAATTCCTCACCTGTACTGGGAAGTAAAAAAAAAAGCTGTGGCCTAGTAATACCATTGTGCCAAGTACCCACTTAACTACAGATATGTGGACAAGCAATACTGGTCAAACGAAAAATGACATGACTGTGACTTCCCACTGGGTGGGTGTACGGCCTTCAGCAGCAGCAATTTAGCAAAGGATTGACCCAACTCTTCCCATTGACTGCTACATTGCACCCTACAGACACTCCCCCCTTTATCTTTAAATCCATGCACTTTAATTTCAAATCTAGATGCAACTGTGTCAAAGTAAGCACTTGGTGTCACAATAGTATATTTACTATGTAGTCTTACACAAGTGATATTCATAAATGACCAATTGCTTGCTAGTTTACAGAACATTTTACGCAATGTTAGTAAATGTTCCCTTCAGTCTTTCTCTCCATGCAGTGTACAGGTTATTTGTGTAACCAGGACATTATGCAAAAAAAAATTACATAATGCTGTTACATCATTTTTCACCATTAAAACTGTCAATCAAATTAAATTTTTGTTTTCCATGTGGAGAAACAATTTCTTTTTCAAACACAAACATAAAAGTTTCACTCATTCCTCTATAAAATGTCACTTGCAAACAAGAAACTATTCCAATACATTCGTTACGTAAAAGAGAAAATCCTTTAGGATATTCATTTTTCAGATGAAAAGAGCACATTATCTGTGCCATTTATAGCTGTTGATTTTCAACAGTGGCATAAAATAGTAAATCAGTTATTAGTCTTTGCTGGATTTATTGTAAAGCATTTATGTGTGTTATTTACAATGACGTGATTTAATAGTTGCAACAATTTTGAGTAGCTGTTTGTCTTTTATGTGAGTTCCTTTGAAAGCGAATGTCAATAAATATTGAATTTGATTTCTATTTATACTACAAGATAGCTGTTGTTTAAATCATTTGTTTTCTATTTCCAATAATTGATGCTTTCTGTGGCTATGTTCCAAGCAGAAAAAAAATATTTGTTTAAAAACATATGACCACATTTCCAGGTTTTATTTTTATAATTATTTCTAGTTAAAAAAAATGTCATACCCATTTAAATCCTACTAAAGAGAATGATTATAGAATAATTTCTTACATAAGAGAAAGGTAGAAGTATGTATGTATGTTTGTCTGTCTGTGGTAGGGACCTTAGATTTTAAGATGCAGCCGAGATAAAGTAATGATTTGATAATATAGCAATGGCTTTTTTTGGTGATATATAAATATAAATAAATTACAATAATAAAATCCATAGTGAATGACTAAAAGCCTTTCATAGGTTTAATAAGAGTCACGTGTATATTTTAAAAATGTCCACATTACAGTGCAAACAGGATAGGCATCATAGCAAAACAATAAGGGTTGTTGACAAATTGCAAAATGCGCAATGGTTCTTTATGTGCACTATATGTCTGTAAAGCGTATTTCATGCCCTTTGGCCAGGCTTTGGAATTATCCAGGTAACAGTCTGTACCTAGTGTTGGCGAGTTGATGTGTGCTCGAGAAAATGCATAATATAGAAAATATATAGAAAATATTGAAATGTCATATCAGAGTACTACCACTGGGAGAACTATAGGGCCATAATGAAGTTTGTGCGGTGTGGCCTCATCCTGTGGCGTGACTAGGGTATTTGGAGCCCAGGGCAAATTTGAAAAGGGAGCCCCCCCGTCTCCCACCCCCCTGCAACATCCCGAGCTTGCGCGTGCCTTAGGCGCGCGCTGAAAAAAAATGGGCGTGGTCACTTAAAAATGGGGCGTGTCAACATGACATACCCCTTTATTTTCATGCTGAACATTCCTATCCATATGCACCTTAACCCCAGTAGTACCCCTTATACAGTACCCCCAGTATGCAGTTGTGGTCCCTCTTATGCAGGCCCATAGTAGTGCCCCTTATACAGTATCCCCAGTAGTGGTCCCCCTTATACAGCCCCCAATTAGTTCCCCTTACTCAGTACCCCCAGTAGTGGCCCCCCCAAATGCAGTGCCCCACGTAGTGTTCCCCCTTATGCAGTGCCCCCAGTAGCAGTCCCCACAATGCAGTGCGCCCAGTAGCGGTATCCCCTTATGCAGTGCCCTTTATATGGTGCCCCCAGTAGTAGTCCCCCCCTATGCAGTGCCCTTATATAGTGCCCCCAGCAGTAGTCCCCCCCACGCAGTTTTCCCAGTAGTGGTCCCCTTATGCAGGCACCCTGTAGTGATCCCCCCTATCCAGTGCCCCCCGTAGTGGCCCTTCCTATTATTGCCCCCAGTAGTGGTCCCGCGAGTGCAGTGCCTCTTGTAGTAGGTCCCTTTTATAATGCCCCCAGTGGTAGTTCCCCCCAAATGGTAGTCCCCAGTAGAGTAGGTCCTCCCAATGGCGCCCCCAGTAGTAGCCACCCCTCCCCCAGTAGAGGTCCCCCCAGTAGTAGCCACCCCCCTCCCCCGTTGTGCAGATAGGTTTAAAAAAAATATATATATATATATATATATATAAATATACTTACCTGAATTTCTGCTCCTGGTCCTGGTCGCGATGCCGCTCCCGCCCGGGCTGGCGCGCTCAGCATTATGGGACAGACGTCATGACGTCAGTCCCATTACCCACTGCAGGAGCCGTACGGAAGTCCGGCCCTTGCAGTGGGTGCTGCAGCAGTCAATGAGAGTCTATCTGACTCTCATTGGCTGCTGTTTAACACACGCATTGCCGCCAGCGCTGGCGGCAATGCGTGTGTTATGCACAGCCTGAGCCCGCCTCCTGGCGCTATTGGGCAAGCGCTCAGGGGGAGGGAACGGGCTCAGGCGTGCAGCACAGGACCGGCGCTGGAAGCCTAGCGCCGGTCCTGTGTAAATGTGTAGCGCTGACCGCACTCATTGCGGTCGGCGCTACACTGGCTAACTAGGGCGGGCGCCGCCGGTCCAACGACGCCCAGGGCACGCACCCCGCTCGCCCTGCCCTAGTTACGCCACTGGCCTCATCCCATTGTGAATACTGTGGCCCTGTACATGTTGTGCTGCCTGCTGAAGGAGGTGGTATCACCCTGTCTTGGGGTGCACCTCCACAACAGTCCAGGCCCCTGTACAGTCCTGGGCCTGAGTTCTTGTACCCATTCTCCCCGCTGTGCCCCTTAAAGTACTTACTATCTTTAGGACCACCCTCTTTATTCATTTGCACTATTCCCGTATTTCTCATTAAGGGGCAGATGTACTAAGCCTTGGACAGTGATAAAGTGTAGACAGATAAACTACCGACCAATCAGCTCCTAACTGTCATTTTTTAATGACACAGCCTGTAACATAACAGTTAGGAGCTGATTGGCTTGTACTTTATCTCTCTCCACTTTATCTCTCTCCAAGGCTTAGTACATCTCCCCCTACTTGCTGCTCAGTTTAGCTTTGCTTATCTATGTTAATCAGGACACCGCCTTTATAACCTGTAATTTTATGTGTTTTTGTGCCGTTTGCTTGTTTCCACTGGTGGGTCTGTGCCTAGAAAAGGGCTCTCCTGCAAAGGTACAACTGGAAAGAGCAAAATGTGTACCATTGTTAGTCTATGGACTAACCTCTTAGGTTCTAGAGAAGTTATATCCTTTTGACGAATAAGGATAAGTGCCCTCTGGTAAAGCAGGCTACATCCCTCTAACAGTGTAAACTATGGAATTCTAAAATTATAGGACACTCTAATAGTTACAGATGTATTGACTGAAACTTGATGCACCCAAAATATGAATTAGAATTGATAGAACTATCCATTAGCAGATACTAGGGTGATTTTTGGAAGCGGTGTGCAAATGAAGGTTAGTCCACACGGCATATGACTTAAACAGAGGATGGCTTATAAAGCATGTAGAAAACAGGTAGTACAGGGTTAACAGCAAGTACAGGTTGTAAGGAGTTCCCAATTGAAGCCAGGACCTTTAGGGATATGCTGGGCATTGTGATGCACCAGGTGTATGCACACTGTAAATGCTTATACACAGTGGTGGCAGTGGAATGGTTAATATACACTGTGGTAGTGAAATGTGCAGGCCGGTAGCAGAGGCAGCGCAGAGCATTCCTCTAACACTGTCAGCTGCTTTTATATGTTTTTATGCCTTGAGGCGAGTATCACTGCAAACCAATATATGCAATGATTGTCCAAACTCAGCAGATAGCATTTACGGGGGTGAAACTGATTTAAAAATAAGTGCAATGTTGCACTAAAAAATGGAGATGTGCACAGACCCTCTTGTTTTGGTTTTGCCACAACTACCCTCAAAGGTTTCGGTTTTGGATCTGGATTTTTTTTAAATTGTTTATGAACAGCTAAGGTCAGGTAATGTGTGCCTGTTTTTGTTCCTACAGTATCATTAACCTCAATAACATTAATTTTCAGTAATTTCAAGTCAATTTTGACCACCTCACGGCTCACAATATTGTTTTTAGTTTTCACCCATATTGGCCAAAGGCTGCAGTGAGCTGACTGGCTAATACGCAACAGAGCAGTGGTATAAACACATAGCAGTGTTCAAAAGAATATAGGACATCTAGGAATCATAGTGGCACTGCAGTGTCAGACAGGATGGCAGTTTAATATAAACTATGCAAAGCTATAGAATTCTAATCAAGAGATAGATCAGAGCCCTGAGGCCAGCACAAGTAAATTGAGGTTTTAGTACTCGTAGAATCCAGTTTAGGGATTGATTGATTTATTGATTGATTAAGTTATTGATAACAGAATATAAGTATAAATAAAAACAAATCAGAGACAGGGAAAATGCTATAAAAAAACCAAGCATCCAAAATCCCTATGATATTGATGCCTCAGGATTTAAGGCAGAGTAACAGCCTAGTCAAATTGAATAATTATGTTGTATATTAAAAAGGATATGCACAGTTTAAAAAACCAAGCACTTCAGCGACAGGGATAGGGACTGCCACTTTGTGGCTGAAGTGCTTGGTTTGTTTGAGCACTCACAAAACAAACTAACAATGGACTTAAGGTGACTAACCAGCCATAAGTGTTGTTAATCATGTCTATATTTGGAAGATGTCATCATCGTCACCCTCACCTTCATTAGTCTTGTTATTATTATCATCATCACTCAATATTAGCTAATCCCCACTGGAATCTGCCATTACAGAAGTCTCTGTACTTTGTTATTGTAATTGGCAGCAAATGTCTTCCTCATAGAATTTGTAGGTAATTTTGTGGACATCTATTTTTTCACATTTTTAGGAAATAATCTTCTATGCCGATAACTCACAAGGTTCCCGGCTGTGCTAAACACTCTTTCTGAGTAAACAATTTTGCTTAAGTAAAGCAAAAGCAAATCTAATGCATACAAAGGGCTCTGAATTCCCTTGATTTTCCTCCCAGTATGCAAAGGGTCTGTGTAACATGCTAATTTGTACATTGTCATTAAAATAATCCTCCATTATTCCATTAAGAAAATTCTTACTGTATCATATTGAGTCACAGTAGGTGTCAATAATTTTGGGTAAGTCTTTAAGTCTGACCAGATGTCATAATGGTGTGCTGAGTTGACTCATCCTCATCACAAGTGGGCCTCTTAAGAAAGGTCAGTTTTTCCTGGAAGCAGCATTTGCAGGAGAAACTGAAGCAGAAAAGATTTTTGTGCCACTTGAGCTGACAAGCTGTTTGCAAGTTTCCCTTTGCATCTCTGAAGATCTGTGTCAGTTGGAAAGAAATACATTATGATGGACTTAACCCTGGAATCAAGGTTGACAAAATGTAGTAATTCAATAACAAGATATTTCAAACCCTTTGGTCCTGATAAAGAGAATAAAGAACTTTAACATAGCGGAATCGCTTTGTTTAATCTCCTCATTCAGTTTCTCTAGCTGATTTTCCAGTAGTTTCATTGAATCATCTGATTCAGATTGACAGTATCTGAACTCACTTCATTGGTTACTCTTTCAAATGGTTTTAGTATCTGGAATAAAACAGAGAGCATTCTCCACTGTGCTGGAGTAAGGTACATCTTCCCTTCTCTCCCTATATCTTCCTATGTTATGGCTTGTAGTCTAGGTTTGAATGGCTTTTTGCTGTACTTCTTGTCACTGAAGCATATAAAGGGTGGAACTCCATCTGGTTACTACCTCTTGCTTCAGTTGGTGGAATGGAAAATTAAACTGTTCTTGCAGCTGCTGCAATCTTTTACATGCAATTGCTGAATGTTGAAAGTAGGCAGATATTTTAAGGACCACAGAAAGCATCTCTTGCACGCACACCTGTCATTTAAAAAAAAAATTGTGAACCACCAAGTTTACTGTGTGGGCAAAATATGGTATGACAAATCATGGAGAGTCTTAGCGGGGTAAGCCATTTAGCTATCACATCCATGAGCTTTTCCAACAGGTTGAGTGAAGCCGGTAATGCAGAGAGTAGCCCACCTTGAAGATAAGCTGGCATTATGTGTTAGATACTGCTGCTGAAGGCAATACAGCCACTAGGTGAGCTGTCATGTATTCTTTCATTTGACCAGTACCGCTTGTCCACATATCTGTAGTTAAGTGGATACTTGGCACAATGGCATTTCTAGGCCGAGAATACGTTTTTTTTAATGTCTTAGTACAGGCGGAGAAATTGCTGTTCTGGTAAAATAGAATTGAGATGGTCACCCCCAGCAGAAGTAGTAGCAGCCCTAGCCGCAAGCATTCTTTTTGGGAATCCTGGATAGTGGAGGAGTCACAAATTGCATGCAGAAGGACTACCTCCAATTATTATTGAAGAGATTAATGATTAAGGCATTGGCGGTGGAGTTTGCATGTGCTGGGATCTACCCATTTTGCTGATGCTGTACTGCTGGTTATTTTTTCCAGGATTTTTGAGATTTTGAACTTGCTGCAAATGATGTAGAAGGGAGGAGCCCCTAGATGTTAACCTTTACTTACTTTGGCCTCAAAAAACAGTACTGATGGCTTCACAAATGTTGTCAGAATTTGTTTCAAAATAATTCCACACAAAAGAGGTGGCTTTTTTGGTCTTATGCCCAGGCACCACAATGGCCTTCTTCTTATTACTAGCAAGAACTGCTACAACTGGTGGCTGACATACTTTGACACAAAAAACATCCCCCTTTTGAATTTTATTAACTTCTTCTTGTCCAACACATTCATCATCAACATTCTCAACACAAATATCCCCCCTTTTCCTGGTACACTTCTATAGTAGCATCCTCAATTTCTATGTCACCATCTTTACTTTTACTGCTACTCATCCTTACTTTTGCAGAGGGTGTCAGAAATGTCAGATTCGCACATAGCATTCATAGACACCCTTAGACTCTCCCCAGGGATTTGTGAAGTTTCTGAACACAGTTTGTTCTTTCACCTTAGTGGGTTTTTTGTGCACTAATTTGCCTGTTTTAAAGGTGACACCTCTAGTCTCAGAGCGAGAAGGTGTTGCATGCAAGGTTACAGAAGATGTCTGACTGTGTTTGACCCCAATAGACATTCTAGGGCATGAAACAGCAAATGCCACTGTATTTGGTGTATGGCATGCTGTCAATTTTAAATTTTTCAGAAGTAATCTTTTCCATTATTAGAGGTGGTTATTTTCTATATTATTGTAAAATATAGTTTAGATTTCAGGTACCCTTTCTTACCTTCTTTCCCCTTGACCACCTTTAGTAGATGTTGAATTATTTTCTGATTGGCAGCTCCTGCACTATCAACTGATCCATGACTGGTTTTATTTTTGACATCTGTCAAGTAAGTATATTTTTTACACTTGAGAATTGTTTTGGGGATCAGGTGATGGGGGGACACCACCGCACACACCGTCTCTTACACTGGAAGGATAACACGCAGAACAGTAATATACGCTGTGTCAATCGTCTCAACCAATTTTTTTTTTTAAATACACAACATCATTCTTGGGGTGCAGCAGCCTCAAACACAGTAGAGTCTTTTTGGAC
Organism: Taudactylus pleione; assembly: GCA_031769625.1. NCBI lineage: Eukaryota > Metazoa > Chordata > Amphibia > Anura > Myobatrachidae > Taudactylus > Taudactylus pleione. The sequence goes on from JAUIMM010000706.1 coordinate 5,641,870, forward strand.
AGATAAAAATATAGTAGTTCACTTTAAGAAACAAAGAAACAAAAAAATCACCAATCATCATGGCCTGCCCCTCGCTATACAGTGCAGATAAAACAGGCATAGTATAGTGGGGGGGGCAGGACTGCGATGAACCTATTTAATGCAAATCGTGTCATCAGCTCCCCAGACTGCCCACTTGTGCTCTGTAAGTGGCTTGCCACATGTGGGTGTGAGCAGTTGGCAGGGGGTGCTGGTGGCTAGAGGGGTGTAAAGGAGACCTTCCCACTTTTCCGGGTGGCCAGGAGCACTGCTTCATTTTCTGGAGCCTCACGGCCATTCCGGAGAGTAGGTGCATTTGACCTACTCCTGTCCAGACCTACCTAATATTAAACTGTAAAGTCTAACTTAAACTTAAATAACTCCTAATAGCAGCCTAATAGTGCCCTGATGGCTTGCTAATTGTGTTTTTTGAACACAGTGTCTAACAGTGCTCAAGCACACAGTCCTACACCCTCTCCCCGCAATCTCTCCCCCCGCACTACTGTGTGAAAAGTTACCTGATCATGAGAGAGGGGGCCTGATTCAGAGCCACTCGCTAGATCGCTCGCATGATCTGTATGCAAATTGCGTAGGCAGTGCGGTCGCACAGGAATGCATTAGCACGCCCAGTATTTCTTAGAGAGCGATCACATAGTGTATGCAGACACCCACCAGCCTGTTTTAAGATGCCCACCTGTGCACATCATGTCCAGGAAGTGTATGCAACCATCGGTACATCGGATGCTATCACAGCGCTTAAGGTTGACCATACCCTGCCGCAAGCACTGCAAGCCAGGTGACGTGTACTATGGTGCTGTCTTATAATTATGCACACCTCTAAAATGCCGTTGACATGCTCAGGTACACCTGCGTTTGCACCTCCATTCTGCCCCGTTTTTAATGGCCAGTCCCTGTTAACGCCTCCAAACAGCTTCTCCTGTCACTCACTCTGCTGGGCTGGTTATAACCAGCGAGAGAACACATTGAGAACTTTCACTAAGGTATGCACATGGCACTGCGATGTATAAGCATGCGCACAAAGACACTGCATACCATCGACAGCAGCGAGAGTATGCATCTTAGCGAGCGGGTGTGAATCAGGCCCAGAGACTTTTATATGCAATCCAAAACACATGAGATCCATTGCCAGGAATATGAAGTTTTGCCTCATTTTAGCAGGAAGACATGAGCCGGGGCTTGGAATCACTTGGAACTGGAAAGTTCAGGTGTAGATCGGTTTACAGGGAAACCAAACCATCATCTTTGCTAATAAAAAATACATTGTGACATGCCTTCCAATTCATGAGGCCTGCTCAGTTAGCTGTCGGACACATGGTTGTCTGTGCGACTATTGCCAAAGAAGCACATGTGACTTTATGCTAATGCCGCTACAAAGCCCTTCCCTTGTGTACAACCATGCAGCCGAATGTCTTTAGTCACACCGCCGGACACACCATCGAAACATTCACCAGCCCTAAGTCAGGTGCAGACAACCAATACCAGCGACACGCACATGACACTCCCATAAGAGGAAACATCTCAGTTTATATGATTAGCCACCCCCCACTGTTACCTCCCAGTCATCTCCAAAGAACACCTCATACCTTCACAATACAGTTCAGAAACCGTGTATTTATATTTATACAGCGACTCTACGCAAACTAAATCGGGACACATGTGCAGGCAAAATAAATTGCTTCACAGCATCCGACATCACCACTGTCTGCATTAGAATCAGGCCCTTTATCTGCAGAATAAGCTCTGCATGTCACTGCAGAATGAGGAACACCTTCAGTCCGGGCCACCCCAACATTTTAATATCTCGCCAGCAAAACCAAATTTTTCATTTGAGATTTTTAATAAAACCTGCCACGTCATTGCACCAATCTTGTTACATATACAGCACGCACTTATCTGTTCATATTCATCCTGCCACGTCATTGCACCAATCTTGTTACATATACAGCACGCACTTATCTGTTCATATTCATCCTGCCACGTCATTGCACCAATCTTGTTACATATACAGCACGCACTTATCTGTTCATATTCATCCTGCCACGTCATTGCACCAATCTTGTTACATATACAGCACGCACTTATCTGTTCATATTCATCCTGCCACGTCATTGCACCAATCTTGTTACATATACAGCACGCACTTATCTGTTCATATTCATCCTGTTATAAAAGGAATTTTTCACAAAAGATGCTCTCTTGTCACCAGGGTTGTGTAAGACTAATAACCTGCTAAAAATTATGTCAAAATGGCTTTTGTGGGACTTTTAAACTCCATTAATAAAAGACCCCTTTAGTTTCTATTAATACTGTCTCCAAAGTAATCTACTTTGCTAATCTCAACAAATTTACACCTATCTGCTCATTTACACCTATCAACATTATTATGCGCTTTTCACAAATTAATAAACGCATGAAAAGCGCATTAAAAATAGGTCAAATAAGTGTCACTGGTGTCGTTCTAATCATTACTCGCTAGCATTTTGACAGTGTTTAAAATTTTAGAATGCAGCACAACGTATTTCCCATGCGTTAACGCAAGTTACCATTACAATAGATTTCAATGCTTAAAGAGTAACGTATGAAATTAATCTGTAAGAAAAGCGCATGTGTTTTCATGCAGTTTTAACTATTTTTCCAGGGTATATGTGTGATTTTCAGGAATTTCAGGCAGAATTGTTTTATTTCTCTAGCCCTTGGATACAATTGTAGCGATGAAGCCAGGGCCGTAATTAGGGTAGTGCGACCTGTGCTATGGCACAGGGCACCGCAGGGCAGGGGGTTCTGTTTGGGCGCTGTCAATTTTCCTGTTTATTATCATTCTCACTTGTAGCTGCCTCTTCTTTTACCCCTAGCATCTCCTGTCCTCCCCTATCTCTGACCTGGCCCTTCCCCATGAAGCCAAGGCCCTTTTTCAGGTGCACTATTTTATGTCCCTATTTAAATAATGGAGGGGGGGGGGCGCCAATGTTCTCTCTGGCACAGGGCACCAAAAAGTCTAGTTACGGCTCTGGATGAAGCAGATCTGCCATTGTATCTGAGGGGCCTATGTGTAATGAGAATTATTATATCTGTCTGGATATTAGAATTCTCTATGGTTGAAGTACCCTTTAATGTTAATGTAAAAATGTGTCTATAAAGCAGGATTGCAAATTCACACATCATTATTTAAGAGAAAATAAAAAGATGTTCACCATTATAAACCCATGCTTAAATGCACACCTGGAGCTGCTGCAGTTGTTGCAGGAAAAGTCAGATAGTTCATTTGCATCCTCCAATCTCTGGAACTCTGGAGTTATAAGTAAGTTCATAGGGTGTGTAGTGGAGACAGCACCTGATTGGACTACAGGCTTCCAATCAATTTGTCTTCACTTGAGAATCCAATGTGCTTGGAAGCTGTCAGGTGCCATCGTATAGGTGTGAGTTAAGGTCGAGCATCAAGTAAGTAACTCACATGCTGAATGTGATACCTGTGTTCCTTCTATTGCATGTGTTATTCTTATATTATATACATGTAATTAAAGTATATAGGGCCTGATTCAGCATGGATCACAATTGAGATCGCAGCTAAGTAATCACACACAATGAAGCAGCAAAAATATGCTAATGCTTACCACAGCTCAGCCAGCATAGAGTAGTCCTGCATATACATCGGTAACATCGAGCACATCGGCCTGTCATCCACAATTACAGCAGGTCTGACCCGTCGCAGAAAATGCAAGTCTCGCCGCTCACAGTGAGTACTCAAGATGCATATGCCATCGCAGTGGCTAATTTATGCACATCCAAGAAACGGCGTTCAAGCGGACAGGCACGCTTTCATTTCTCCGACCACACACCCGTCACCAACCCCAAATGCTCACAGCATGTCACTCACTCTGCGATGGATTCCTATGCACGTCCGTAATAAAAGTGCAGTCGCCGTGCGCGATCAGTGCGGCCTTTACGCATATGCAATGGCTAACAATCGCTCGATCTACGTGCACAGTTACAATTGCTATCCATGCTGAATCAGGCCCAATGACCTTTTATTTTTTTACTGCACCAAAATGTGAATTCTGTAAATTAAACCGTATTTGTAGCATAAGTAATAGTTTTCTTCTGGCAAACTGAAAATGTCTGTTATACTGTGTCAAAGTCAAATAATTGGATATGATCGCTGTACAATTATTATCTGACGATATAGTCGTCTATGGTCGGATGATGTGGTACTAAGACGCTACTTTGCGTTGCGCAATCCAATGCGCAAAATGCAAATCCACAACACACATATACTGACACAGATAACGCACACACATATATATATATATATATATATATATATATATGTACACATAGATGCTCATATGCGTATTCACATACATACATACGGACATTTGCTATTTCAATATACAGACGCACATATGCAAACGCATACAGATAAAATGGTTCTCACACATTATAGTTAATGACCAGAGTTATTAAAGGTTTTATTAGCTAATAATTATGGTGTAGTATGTACTTAAATGAGATCTAAGGTTCAGAACACAGTGGACATGTCATGTTTGGTATCATACTAAATCTCTGTTTATTTGCAGACATACATTTCTATTGGCAAAGAAATAGCATCATGCGTCCATTAGTTATGGATAATAGGGAGTTATTGAATAGAATGTTTTTACTTGTATGCAGTATTCTAGCCAGTATTAACCAGTTCTTCGGCAGGAAGCTACACAATGGGACTGTTGGAAGAATAAGCCATACCCCTGATGACACCGTATGAACTGACCAATGACCAGATTGACCAGAAGCAAGAACCAATGAGAACCTTTCAATTTGTTTACTTAATAACTCTGAAATCTATAAGGTATATAGGCTGTGTCCTGATCTCAGTGCCCACATCTTATTGCGACTGCAGACTTCTGGATTGATGACTGTATACTAGGACCAGTGCGCACGCGTATGTATCGGGCTGTACTATTTTATTGCTTTTGACTCTAATTGTTAAATCTTACATTGTGTTATCCCTTTTACATAAATAACTTTTTGTGCTTTGGAACCACATGATTGGACTAGAAAGCAATTCTTTCTTAGGTGACTTTCTGCGCTAAATAGCGACTTATAGGAATCAATAGATGGGGGCTCGCAACTGATATCACGTTACCAAAGATCACGCATATCGTACGGATTTAGATTCCTCAATAAAGGGTGGACGCGTCATATATGGGTAAGAATGCAATCTGTTTAAAGCCTGTGTAGCACTTTATATTGTGAAACCGAATATTCATTTTTGTGTGATCTAAGGAGCGCTGATTAGAATCCAGGGACAAGAGAGAAAAGTCTGTTTCTTTTATTGTCACTTTTGCGCTGCAATAGGCGATTTGCAAATAACGTATGCATCTTCCCTGTAATACTGCCACATATTTAAGCAATCATTTTGATAGATAGTCTTGTATCACTTGTTAAAACCTCTGAATAGTTATTGTCACAGGAGAAATATTTTTCTGGCCAGAAAACAAATGTGTATGAATGTGAATGTATACTTGTGATGTGAAAAGGAAAAAGAAAAATGGAGAAGGTTTTTGCTTTTTGAACTGTTGAAAATAGACAGGGCCGGCAAGGTGTCCAAGAGGTGGGTAGGATAGCCGAAGCAGTAGACATAGCAGGTATAACTGGGTGAGAAACCGGAGGTTGCTTCTCAGTCGACTTCCAATTGTAATCGCAAAGTCCATTGATAGGTTAGTGTCTCTGGGCAATGCGATCAAACCGCATGGTTGTGTGAACCGTGATTGTATATTGGTTGTGGTGGAGGAAATCACTGGCAAGGTTACTAGTGGAGAGTAACTCAAAGTAGGAAGCGGTCGGACAAAGCTTGGTATAATTTGTCCGGAAAGCATAGGCTATTTTCTGTTTCCTCATTGTGTGAGCTAGCAAAAAAAATGCTTAGTGGTCGGCTGTGCACAACGGGTGGAAGTGAGTGGACGCAGCTTGCTTAATTCATCCACCAGTCGAAATCTCTAGTGAAAGAAGCCAAAGTGTTGTCCCAGATGGGTGCTAAGCAGTTGCTAGGGATGGTCGATGAGATGCTGCTTATGAATGGGCCGAATGGATTGGCAAAGTATATAATGAATGTGAAGTATGGTGAGTACGCAACAGCGTACTGCAACATATTGGTCAAGATGACCAAAGGATGTATGAAACCCTTTCCCAAAGTGCGCAGTTTCGATTCACAGGTACTGAGTAATGTTAGAGACAACATATGTTTAGTCAAATCTTTGAAGAAAAGAGTAAAGTATAATGATTGTTTAAAGTTGTGGCTGCACGAGGGGAACACATGGCAAAACAGCGCTGTGCAAAATGGCGTGCCACAAAATAGCCTACACACGTGGCAGAGTAGCATGCTGCAAAACAGCGTACTCATGCCATAAAGCAGCACACCACAAAGTAGCATACCCACGCTGCAAGGTAGCATTACTGCACATAAAGAAGATAGCGCATGCGCACCTCGGCCGCCATATGTGGCCACAGGTGAAAGTACAGACGATACAAAAAACAAAAAAAATTGTAACAAGTAACTTATATCCTGTTTTAAGTCACCTTAAGGAAAATGTTGTTGTAGAAGATGATGAACCCACTGCAATTTCAGCCATTGCTCATGCTGTTCATATGCTAGATGTTCCACAGAGACAGGAAAAGGCAGCGGCTGAAATTAGTGAGATTAAGTGTATCATGGCCATAAAGGGGCAATTGTTAACATTTTAGATATTTAGGTAATCAGTCATAATTTTGGAATGTTAGCATTAAGGTAATTCTGACCATAGTGGATGTTTTGCATACATAATTTGAATTACTGTATGTGTTAAGTGTATGCAGTCTTAGTCATTGTGCATTTTGGTAAAATCAGGTGTCCTTGTTTACAGTTAATATTGAGATTGAGAACTGAAGTAAAAATAGTTACTATATATGTTAATAAGAACAGGTTTTTCTTTGATCTACTTGGAAGTCTAGACAATAAATCCATTTGTTGTTTAACAGGAGGTTCACTTTGATCAAGTATTGACCAAAATTAGGATTCTACGTTATGTAATAGCTTTCTTTCCAAAAAGAGTATTTTCACTGGACTGAAGTCACACTGAACAGGCTCTATTGTTAAAGAAATTGTGGATGAAAGTTCTCTGTGTATAGTTTGTATGTGCTTCATATGAAAATTTTCTGTGTGGAGTTTGTATGTACTTCTGAAAAATCCTTGCAATACAGCAGTTAAGGAATTCACTTCTGAGTAAGTTATGTGGTGTGTTCTACTGTATTATATGTGTATTAGATTGCATGTAAACCACATAAAATATTGCAGTTATAACCAGTTATGATTTGAAGGTTTGCTGAATATGTATAATACATTGTTTAAGATGATTTGTTGTTGTGCTCTGATTCATTTATGTCATGATACTGAACTGTTGTTGCTTCATCTCTCACAAACAAGGCACAAGGTTGCAAAGGACAAATTACAGCCATGCCAGACTAAGGTTAAATACTTGGGACACTGTCTAACCCATGGGCTAAGACACTTGACAACGGACAGAATTCAGGCCATACAGACCATGACACTGCCGCAAAACCAGCAGCAAATCCGTACCTTCTTGGGCATGTGTGGATACTGCAGGACGTGGCTCCCAGGTTTTTCTATTTTGGCATTACCATTGCAGGACTTAGTTTCCTCTGCAAAACCCGACCATGTCACACACACTGAGGAGACAGAGCAGGTTTTCCTTAACCTTAAGGATAGTCTGACAAGAGCACCTGCCTTGGGAATGCCAGATTATGAGAAACCCTTTGAGTTATATTGTACGGAAGCTGATGGCTGTGCAACAGGTGTCCTCACACAGAAAAATGGTGACGGTAGCAAACCTGTAGCATACTACAGTGCACAATTGGCCACTGTGGCAAGATCACTCCCGACGTGTTTAAGAAGTGTAGCTGCAACTGCTCTTCTGGTAAATAAGAGCAAGGATGTAGTATTAGGGCATGATACAACTGTCTATACACCGCATGCAGTTTCTGCTTTGTTAAATTCTACCCAAACCAGACATGTCTCTTCAGCAAGGTTCATGAAATGGGAACTAGATCTAATGGCACCTGCAAATATTACAATTTAATGGTGCAATACATTAAATCCAGCAACGTACTTACCATATGTGCCTTGAGATGCACAAAGGGTGGAGGAAGGCGAGTCTCTGGTTGAAGGTGGGTTTTGCAGGTATACTGACACACATGATTGTATGGAATATTTGAATCAGACCTTTACTGCAAGACCAGACATACGTGACACACCATTAGAAGATGTAGATTTGATGTTTTACATGGATGGGAGTTGTCATAGACAGACAGACACAGGAGAATTATGCACAGGTTATGCTGTTGTAAATGATGAGGATGTTCTAGAAGCTGAACCACTTGGTCCACCTCACTCAGCCCAGGTGGCTGAACTGGTGGCATTAAGGAGAGCATGTGAGTTGGCAGAAGGTAAATCAGCTAACATATACACATACTATAGGTACACCTTTGGGGTAGTACATGATTTTGGGGCTCTTTGGCATCTTAGGAACTTTATGACAGCAGCAGGCACACCAGTAGCACATTTACAACACATAAAAGACTTCTGACAGCAATTCAGTTACCAAAGGCAGTAGCTGTCATCAAATGCAAAGTCCACACATGCGAAGAAGACCCAGTGTCAATGGGCAATAACAGAGCAGATCAAGCTGACAAATGGGCAGCAGGGTTATGCATAAATATAACAACTAACAAAGTGATGGTCTTCCAGACAATAGACACACAGAAATTAATTGAAATGCAAGATTTGTGTTCCCTACAGGAAAAGGCAGTCTGGAGATTGAAGGGATCTGGTCAGGAGTCCTCAGGACTCTTGAGAGATGGACAAGGTAGGCATGTTGCTCCCAGGGCATACTACCCAAGCCTGGCTGAGGCAGTGCACGGTCTGACTCACCTGGGAAAAGAAGGTATGTGCAAGTTGGTCAGAGCATATTGGTGTGCACCAGGCTTTTCTTCTCAAGCTGGAAAGAAAGCAATGTCCTTTCTGACTTGTTTGAGGAAAAATGTTGGGAAGACAATACCAACCGAGCCATCCCATATCCCTACGACAGATGGTCCTTTTCAGGTAATAGAAATTGACTTCATTCAATTACCACCTTGCAGGAATCTCAAGTATGTATTAGTTTGTACTGATGTATTTTCTAATTGGGTAGAGGCATATCCAGCTGCCACTAATACTGCTGTTTTTACTGCTAAGAAGATTGTTCAGGAGTTTGCATGCAGATACGGTATCCCTAGAATCATAGAAAGTGATAAGGGTACTCATTTCACTGGTGATGTTTTCCAGAACATGTGTAAGCTTATGGGAATCAATAGTAGACTTCACACCCCCTACCAACCGCAAGCCAGTGTGAAGGTGGAGAGAGTGAACGGTACTATTAAGAATAAACTGAGAAAGAGCATGGCTGAATCTGGATTAGGATGGCCAAAAGCCTTACCGCTCGTCCTCCATAGCATCAGAACCACTCCCAGATCTCCTCTTAATCTGTCCCCCTTTGCGATACTGTTTGGGAGGCAACCTCATTTGATTATAAGTCCACAGGATGATTTGAAGAGTAATAATGAGGTTACTGTTCGATATCTTATAAAAATGAGTAAACAGCTGAAACAACAGTAACAGAAACTGAAAAAGTTGTTACCTGATATGCTTGAAACAAACTGTCATGATGTTGAACCTATGATCTGAAATTTCTTACGCTCAGGTTGTTTGACAGACCGGTGGGAAGGTCCTTACCAGGATTTGATGACAAGTACCACATCTTTGAAGATAGCAGAAAGAGATACCTGGGTCCATTCCACTCGCTGCAGAAAGGTCAACCACCCGAAGGAGGTACAAGGCGAAGTCGACACAGACAACATGGGTCTGTCAATTGCAAGCCTGTTCCAGGAGAAGTAAAGACTGCAGTGAAAACACCTGAGCCAGAGACGCGTACAGATTACTATTCCAGCAATGGAGTGGTGATCTATTTCTTTTTCTTTTTCTCGTTCCAGGGTTCTTCTCATTCTTATTTGTTTCAGAATTTCCTATTTCTATGATGGAGGACAGATGACGGAGATGGAGGTCGATAGTGATGTCGATAGAGTGGAGTCAGAGGAGAGAGCAATAGAACGATCAGGGCAACCTATGGTCAAATTCAGTTCAGGGATTGTTAAGAGATCTGTTAGCCATGGAACTCGGAGACAGTGTGAGGGGTTATTGTCTGAGGAAAATTGTATCTGTGAGTATTGTGGCTCCCTAGTTGATGAAAATGCATCCAATGATGCCAGTCCAAGAGTAATCTGTATTTGGGCGAGCATCCTTTAGAGGATTACCATTCCTTAGTGGGTAAGGTCTTAAACCAGACTGAATGTTGCGTGTGCACTCATGTGTTCCAGGGACAACATAATGTAGGATTAGTACCATTCCCATTAAAGTTCTCTGAGGTCCTTGAATTACGAGGAGGGGTCCATAGACGGGAAGTATAAATTTACCAGGTCCCCTAGTTTAAAGCTGCGCCAATACTCCATAGATCGGTCTTTGCTGTGTCTGAACATTTCATACATTCAAAGACTGGAGAATTGGGAAGCAGACTTATTAGATCAGACAATGGCTCATCACACCATTAGTGATGAACCACAGAGACGAGGACATAGGAACAAACCGAATGTGGTATCTATTGGAAAAGTTCCTACGGGTTATTGTAAAAATGTTATTCAGGCTGAAACGTGTCTTGAACAGATGAGGACAATAGGCATAGGTAGTTTTGTTAAAACTTTATGTGATATTGTGCAGGATCGTAATATACCATATGTCCTCCCAGATAATGTATACTATGTTTGTGGAAGAAGGGCATAATCTTGGTTATCTCCGAGTTCCAAGGGTTTATGTTTTATAAGTAAATTGGTCCCAGAAGTAATGACCCTTACACATGATGAAATGATTGGTATCCATAAAACTGCACCACCTCCATACATACACACACAGTATGAACATCGTGACAAAAGAAATATGATCCCTGGTGAAGAACATATAGCCACACAGTTGATTAGTGAAACAACTGGATTCCAACTTTTGGTAGCATTAGATCCCACCAGGATCACTCGGGGAACTTTAAATTTTAGATACATCCAAGAAGTGGCTAACTTAATAGACAACATCACCGAGATGTATGATGACACTTTCAGGTATACAGGTAAGGAGCTACAGGCTTATTAAAAAATAATTGGTATAACATAGGCTAATGTTAAACTACCTGACAATTATAACTGGTGGATATTGTGTGACTTTGGCCACCCAATTTGGTGTCAAGTGTTGCACGTACATCACCAATAATAGTAGTGACCCCAAAGAGGTGATTGACCGGTAAATGGATGAAATCCTACAACTAAAGTGGGAATTTCAGAAGGACCATAATACTTCCTTGTATGAGACTGAGGTAAAGGTAGAGAAATGGTTCTCGTGATTAAACCCTGTCAAATGGTTCGCCGGTCTGGGAGAGTGGGTACAGGAGATGGTTGCTAGTATAGGTAAGCTCCTTATTCTTATACTGGTTGTCATTTTAGTAATTAGTTTATGTGTCAGATGTGTTCTTACTGTGGTAAAATGTGGAAAATGTACCACCAAGGTTAACCGTGAAAATGAAATCATGATGGTGGTGAGTGGTGGTGGTATAGGTACTAAGGTCGATAAAGAACTGCATTACAATCCTGAAATTGAATGTACCATCAGATAATAACATGTGAATAAGCTTGGTCATGTATAATAAAATATATTGTAAATGTTCCATTAAACATCATAGATAATGTAGTCTCAATTCCCCCAAACTTCCTTTATAGCTTCGATGAGATCCCACATCCTACCAGTGGTCCCCTATAGATCCGCTGAGTGCATATAAGGGTTATTTTACCTTTCTTGAAGCGCATTATTGACGGTTCAATGACCGAGTTGTGTCATACCGTTTAGAACATTGAATAATAATTTATTATGCATGACTTTTTAGGTTAAGAATAGAATGTGATAGTTTTATGTTTGCTATCAATGGGTGGACTGTCAAAGTCAAATAATTGGATATGATCGCTGTACAATTATTATCTGACGATATAGTCATCTATGGTCGGATGACGTGTTACTAGGACGCTACTTTGCCTTGCGCAATCCAATGCGCACAAATGCGAATAGACAACACACATACTGACGCACATAACGCACATATATATATATATATATATATATATATGTATACATAAGGCAGCACTCCACGGATTTATCATGCAGCATAAAAGAGCCACTACCAGGCTTCAACGTAGCTACGTTGAAGCCTGGTAGTGGCTCGTTTATGCTGCATGATAAATCCGTGGAGTGCTGCCTTATGTATACATATGAAGATTCGGCCTGCCTCTGCTTGCTGTTTCCTGGCTCTAGCACCCCGGTCATTACAATGGACTAACAGTGAGTGCCGGTCTACAATAACTTGTTATATATATATGTATATATATATATATATGTACACATAGATGCTCATATGCATATTCACATACATACATACGCACATTTGCTATTTCAATATACAGATGCACATAAGCGAACGCATACATATAAGATGGTTCCACACATTATAATTAATAACCAGAGTTATTAAAGGTTTTGTTAGCTAATAATTATGGTATATTATGTACTTAAATGAGATCTAAGGTTCAGAATACAGTGGACATGTCATGTTTGGTATCATACTAAATCCCTGTTTATTTGCAGACATCCGTTTCTATCGGCAAATAAATCGCATTATGCGTCTGCTAGTTATGAATGATAGGGAGTTATTGAATAGAATGCTTTTACTTGTATGCAGTGTTGTAGCCAGTATTAACCAGTTCTTCAGCGGGAAGCTACACAATGTGACTGTTGGAAGAATGAGCCATACCCCTGATGACACCGTATGAACTGACCAATGACCAGATTGACCAGAAGCAAGAACCAATGAGAACCTGTCAATTTGGCCCATTGTTAACTCTGAAACCTGTGAGGTATATAGACTGTGTCCTGATCTCAGTGCACACATCTTCTTGCGACCACAGACTTCTGGATTGATGACTGTATACTGGGACCAGTGCACACACGTATGTATCTGGCTGTACTATTTTATTGCTTTTTACTCTAACTGTTAAATCTTACATCATGTTATCCCTTTTATATAAATAACTTTTTGTGCTTTGGAACCACATGATTGGTCTGGAAAGCAATTCTTTCTTAAGCGACTTGCAGCGCTAAATAGCGACTTATAGGAATCAATAACTGTAATGCGCATACTTTCATTAAAGGTTATTTTAGGTCAGGGGTGGGGAACGTATAAGGCCCGCAGAATCATTTGGTCTGGCCCTCTGAGCTTTTTTCTGCTAGCCTCATCTGGCTAGCAGGGTGCCTACAATAGCACACAGCAACCAGAATCTATGCAGCAGTGCCGCCTGGAGTGTCTTTAGGGTGCATCAGATGGTCACTCCGCTGCCCTTACAGCTCCCTGGAGCATCTTCAGGATGCTCCGGGCATTGCTGTAATCAACGGCGATTGTGACCCCGTCCCCATGTGACGTTACACGGAGGGGGTGTGGCCTGCACCGGGCTCGCGAATAATGTTATATATATCAAAATGGCCCTCGGCAGAAAAATGTTTCCCCACCCCATGTTTTAAATCAATGTATGTTGTGTTATTTACAATTTTGCAATGTACATTAAATTCCTTCATTCTGTCAGATGTGACAGTGATTGGGGGAGGCTGCCATAACATCTTTTGCTTAAGCCCCCATTTTCCTATAGCAGCCAGTGCCATTACTCTCAAGTAAGCAAAGTCCCTACCTTCACTTTTCAGGTCAATTTGACACAATTGTAATTTGTCTCAGCACCCCCAGGCGTTAAACTTGTAGGAGTGGTCTATTTACAAAAGAAATATAGGATAATCAGTTGATTTAAGCCAATTATCTCTAGAGCACCACTGTCATACTAATACATTTACTTTTGCCTCAGACTGGAACATGCATTTATTATGATGCTGGAAAACAGTTTTGCAAGCCCTGATCTCTATTTCTTCAATATATAAGGATATAATAAGTAGGGGTGAGTGGGTTCGGATTTCTGAAATCCGAACCCCCCCGAGCCCCCCAATCCGAGGCCGATCCGAGTCAGGCTCGACTTTTCCCGCCTGACTCGGATCTGAAATCGAGGCAAAACTTCATCATTCCGCCTTCCGGGTCTCGCGGGTTTTGGATTCTATATAAGGTACCCGCGTCGGCGCCATTTTCTCACTCGGCTGTGGACAGTGAAGAGGGAGGGTGCGCTGTGCTGCGCTGTGCTGCTGTTGTCCATAGGGGCTGTGTCCACTCCTCCAAAGTCCATAGGGGCTGGCTGTGTTGTGCTGTGTTGCTGTTGTCCATAGCGGCTGTGTCCACTCCTCCAAAGTCCATAGGGGCTGGCTGTGTTGTGCTGTGCTGCTGTTGTCCATAGGGGCTGTGTCCACTCCTCCAAAGTCCATAGGGGCTTGCTGTACTGTGTTGTGCAGTCAGCTGTCCATAGGGGCTGTGTCCACTCCAAAGTCCTGTGCAGTGTCCCAGTCCTAAAGGGGTGCTGTAGTGTTGTCCAGGGGGTGCTCTGTCCATCAGGGGTGCTCCCGCAGAGTGCAAAAAAATAAATATTTTTTCTGTGTTTGTGAATTGTGTGCGCAGTAGCCGCACGTGCATCAACAAAGTAGCGCCAAGCGTGTGCCTGTGTCATAAGTAAAGGGCCGGCTGGCTTGACCGTTAAAGGGTGCTGTAACCCCCAAAGTGCACTACAAACCAAATAAAAAAATATCTTCTGTGTTTGTGAATTGTGTGCACTGTGGCTGCACGTGCATCAACAAAGGAGCAGCGCCAAGCGTGCGCCTGTGTCCCATAAGTAAACAGCCAGCTGGCTTGTCTGTTAAAGGGTACTGCAACCCCCAAAGTGCACTCCAAAAAAAATAAAAAAATCTATATTTTTGTGTTTGTGAATTGTGTGCGCAGAAGCCGCACGTGCATCAACAAAGTAGTGCCAAGCATGCGCCTGTGACATAAGTAAAGGGCCAGCTGGCTTGACCGTTAAAGGGTGCTGTAACCCCCAAAGTGCACTCCAAACCAAATAAAAAAAAAATACTTTCTGTGTTTGTGAATTGTGTGCACTGTGGTTGCACGTGCATCAACAAAGGAGCACCACCAACCGTGCGCCTGTGTCCCATAAGTAATGGGCCGGCTGGCATGTCCATTAAAGGGTGGTGTAACCCTCAAAGTGCTCTCCACAAAAAATAAAAAATTATCTTTTTTTCTGTCTTTGTGAATTGTGTGGGCTGTAGCTGCACCTGCATCCTCAAAGCAGCAGCGACAAGCGTGCATCTGTCTGTTAAAGGGTGGTGTAACCCCCAAAGTGCGCTCCACAAAGAATAAAAAAAAAAAAATTCTGTCTTTGTGAATTGTGTGGGCTGTAGCTGCACCTGCATCCTCAAAGCAGCAGCGACAAGCGTGCGTCTGTCTATTAAAGGGTGGTGTAACCCTCAAAGTGCGCTCCACAATGAATAAAAAATTCTTCTTTTTTTTCTGTCTTTGTGAATTGTGTGCACTGTAGCTGCACGTGCATCAACAAAGGAGCAGCGCCAAGCGTGCGCCTATGTCCCATAAGTAAAGAGCCGGCTGGCTCATTTCTTAAAGGGTGGTGTAACCCACAAAGTGCACTAGTCTTCAACAAAAATAAAAAAATATTTTCTGTGTTTGTGTGCGCCTTAGCCGCATGTATATATCAATATAACATAAATGGAGGACCAAACTTTCTCCGATAAAAATAAAATAGGGAAAGTTCAAGAACCACTTCCACCTAGTGCTGAAGCTGCTGCCACTAATCATGACATAGACGATAACATGCCATCAACGTCGTCTGCCAAGGCCGATGCCCAATGTCATAGTAGAGGGCACATACAATCCCAAATGACAAAGTTCAGGAAAATTACCTTAAAAAAACCATTTAAATTATCTGAGGAGAAACGTAAACTTTCCAATATGCCATTTACGACACGGAGTGGCAAGGAACGGCTAAGGTCTTTCCCTATGTTCATGACTAGTGGTTCAGCTTCACATGACGATGGAAGCCCTCTTCCCGCTAAAAAAATCAAATGAGTTAAGCTGGCAAAAGCACAGCGAAGAACTGTGCGTTCTAAGAAGATATCACAAATCCCCAAGGAGAGTCCAAGTGTGGTGGCGGTTATGATGCCTGACCTTCCCAGCACTGGATGGGAAGAGGTGGCTCTTTCCACCATTTGCACGCCCTCTGCAAGTGCTGAAAGGAGCACCCACAGTCCACTTGCTGATATGCAAATTGAAGATGTCACTGTTGAAGTACAACAGGATGAGGATACTAGTGCAGCTGGCGCTGAGGAGGAAGTTGGCGAAGAGGATTCTGATGGTGATGTTGTTTGTTTAAATCAGGCTCCGGGGGAGACAGTTGTTGTCCGTGGGATGAAAAAGCCCATCACGGTCATACCTGGGCAGAAGACCAAACATTCCACCTCTTTGTTCTGGCAATATTTCTATCCAAATCCGGACAACAACTGTCTTTCCATATGTACCATATGTAAAGGTGAAATAAGTAGGGGTAGGGACGTTAACCACCTAGGAACATCCTCCCTTATACGTCACCAGCAGCGTGTTCATAAAAAGTTACTGTCAAGTTCAGAAACTTTGGCTAAGACCGTAAGCAGTCCAGGGACACCTAAATCCCTTTGTCCTGTTGTATCCAAGTGCCTGCAAACCACACCGTCATCTCCCTCCTCATCAATTTCCTCCTTAGCCAAGATCGGAAGTAGTCCTGCAGGCCACGTCACTGGCATCACTGACTCTCCTATCCGGGATTCCTCCGGAGGATCCTGCATTGCTATGCCTACTGCTGCCGCTGCTGCTGTTGCTGCTGCTGGAAGTCGTTCATCATCCCAGAGAGGAAGTAGGAACACCACTACTTTTACTAAACAATTGACCCTCCAACAGTCCTTAGCGAGGAGGATGAAGTACGACAGCAGTCATCCTGAAGCAAAACGTATAACTGAGGCCTTGACTGCTATGTTGGTGTTAGACGTGCATCCGGTATCCGCCATTAGTGCAGTGGGATTTAGACAATTGATGGAGGTAGTGTGTCCCCGGTTCCAAATCCCGTCTAGATTCCACTTCACTAGGCAGGCGATACCGAGACTGTACAGAAACGTCAGAATAAGTGTCCTCAGTGTCCTGAAAAATGCGGTTGTACCCAATGTCCACTTAACCACGGACATGTGGACAAGTGGAACAGGGCAGACTAAGGACTATATGACTGTGACAGCCCACTGGGTAGATGTATCACCTTATGCAGCAACAACAGCAGCGTCACCAGTAGCAGCATCTCAGAAACGCCAGCTCGTTCCAAGGCAGGCTACGCTGTGTATCACCAGTTTCAGTAAGAGGCACACCGCCGACAACCTCTTAGAGAAACTTAGGGAAATCATCGCCCAGTGGCTTACCCCACTTAGACTCTCCTGGGGATTTGTGATATCTGACAATGCCACCAATATTGTGCGGGCATTACATCTGGGCAAATTCCAGCACGTCCCATGTTTTGCTCACACAATAAACTTGGTGGTGCAGAATTTTCTGAAAAGCGACAGGGGTGTGCAGGAGACGCTTTGGGTGGCCCAAACAATTTCTGGCCACTTTCGCCATTCAGCGACTGCATGCCGAAGACTGGAGCGCCAGCAAACACTCTTTTTGTTCCTAACGTATTATTAACCTCAATAAAATTAATTCCCAGTAAATTTTGACCACCTCACAGCTCATAATATTGTTTTCATCCAATTTAGGCCCAAAATTTTCACCAAGCTAGCTGGCTGACTAATTTAAGCGGCAACAGTGGGCGGCACAAACACGTGGCAGTTCAACTTCCAACATGGCACATAAGGAAACATATGTTTTCATTAATCAAGAGGCCTAAAGGAGGTGGAGTATGTATGTAGTTGAAGGCAGGGAAATGAAGGGTTGATTGGTAGTAAATTGCATTTCATTTTTTTATTCCTTAGCAAATTTATGAAGGAGGAGGGGAGAGCATGGGTGAAAAATACATGACCCATATTTTGCCCACAAAATCAACTTGGTGGTTCAGAATATTTCTTAAAATGAAAGTGGCATGCAGGAGATGCTGTCTGTGGCCATAAACATTTCTGGACATTTTCCACATTCAGCAACCACATGTCAAAGATTGCAGCAGATGTAGAAGTTCAACTTCCAACATGTCACATCTAGAAAAGAGAATGGCACTGCAGTGGCAGACAAGATGGCAGTTTAATAAACTATAAAATTATAAAATTCAGGCAGCAATGCCCCAACCAGCACATAATGCAAAGAAAAAAGTTGCAAGATGGAATTGTCCTTGGGCCCTTCCACCCACCCTTATGTGGTATATATTAAACAGGACATGCACAGTTTAACAAACCAATCACTTCAGCGACAGGCAATGCCAGTTGTGGCTGAAGCAATTGGTTTGTTTGGGCCCCCGCAAAAAAAGCTGACATTGCTGGCAAAGATCTCTCCATGCACAAACTGGCTTTACAGAGGCAAGATGTTGTTGCCGTCATCCAATTCCTCACCCTCATCAGTGTGTACATCATTTTCACACAATATTAATGCGTCCCCGCTGGAATCCACTATTACAGCCTCTGGCACCTGTGTAATTTTTGGACAGAATTGGCGGTAAAGGTCTTCTTCATGGAATTTGTAGTTCATTTCGATGAACATCATCTTTTCCACATTTTGACGAAGTAGCCTTCTATGCCGATCACTGACAAGGTTTCCGGCTGT
Source organism: Taudactylus pleione (assembly GCA_031769625.1). Classification (NCBI taxonomy): domain Eukaryota; kingdom Metazoa; phylum Chordata; class Amphibia; order Anura; family Myobatrachidae; genus Taudactylus; species Taudactylus pleione. The sequence continues at coordinate 5,660,841 of JAUIMM010000706.1, forward strand.
TTTAAAAACTCGAGTACACACTGCATGGCGGGCAGCTCAAGTAAAGCAAAGCCAGTTTGTGCAAGGGCCTCCAAATTGACTATTTTTCCTGCCAGTAGTCAAATGGACTGTCTGACATGCCTATTTGGATGCTATCATTAAAAAGTCCTCAACCATTCTTTGAATGGTCGCCATATCAGATGGAGTCACGGTAGAGGTCTCATTAATGGTAGGCAATTCTTTTACACCCAACCAGATGTCAAAACTTAACTCATCTGCATCACCATTGGGTCTTTTGGGAAAGTTTAGTTTTTTTCTGGCAGCCGCACTTGCTGGAGAAACTGAAGGAGGAGCCATCGCTGCATCACGTGCCACTTGTGATGACAATTTGCTTACAAACAGCTCTTTGCATCTCTTCAGATCTGTGTCCACTGGGAAGAAAGACACGACATATGACAAACCTAGGATTGAGCACGGTCACCAAAATGTATTGCTTTGATTGGAAGATCCTGACAACCCTTGGATCCTGGCGAAGCGAATAAAGGACTTGATCTACGACAGTCAAACCTGACTCAAGCTGGCAGTGTCTGAACTCACTTCACGGGTGGCTACTTTGAAGGGTTTCAGCACTCTGCACAATATGGAAAGTATTTTCTACTGAGCTTGAGTAAGGTTCATTCCCCATCCTCTTCCTATGTCATATTTCGTTGTGTAGCTTTGGAAGGCTTTTTGCTGTTCCTCCAACCATTGAAGCATATAAAGGGTAGAGTTCCACCTCGTAACTACCTCTTGCTTCAGCTGGTGACAGGGCACAATCAACATTTCTTGCAGGTACTGCAATCTTCTACATGCACTTGCTGAATGGTGAAAATGGCCAGAAATTTTGTGGGCCACAGAGAGCATCTCCTACACAGCCCTGTAATTTTTAAAAAAATGTTTGTACTACTGAGTTAATAATGTGAGCAAAACATGGGACATGTTGGAATTCACCCAGCTGTAATGCTCTCACAATATTGGTGGCGTTGTCAGAAATCACAAATCCCAAGGAGAGTACAAATGGGGTAAGCCATTTTGCAATGACTTCCCTGAGTTTTTCTAAGTATTGTCAGCAGTATTCATCTTAGTGAAACACACACAGAGTAGCCTGCCTGTGAATGAGCTGCTTTTTTAGATGCTGTTGGTGCCGTTGAAGGCAATACACCCACCCAGTGGGCTGTTACAGTCATGTAATCTTGCATGTGCCCTGTTTCACTTGTCCACATATCTGTGGTTAAGTGGACAGTGGGTACAATGGCATTTTGCAGGAGAGTAATAATTTTTTTTTAACGTCCCTGTACAGGCTGGGATTGCTTTTCTAGTGAAGTGTAACCTAGATTTGATTTGGTATTGGGGACACAGGACCTCAATTAACTGTCTAATACCAACTCCACTAATGGCGGATATTGGATGCACAGCTAATACCAGCATAGATGTTATGGCGTTAGTGATTCGCTGTGCAACTTGGTGACTGCTGACATACTTGCTCCCCCTTGCAAAGGATTGTTTAGCAGTCAATTGTTTTTTTTAACTACTACTACTAGTAATCTTCCTGGTCTTCTTCTGGAATGAAGATCCACTCCCAGCTGCAGAAGCAGGCATAGCACTCAAGGATTCTTCTGAGGACTCCAGGATAGGGGAGGACTGAGTCAGCCTTATCAAATTGGCTGCTGGACTACTTTCAATCAAGATTGAGGATTTTGTTGATGAAGGTGTTGGTGGACAAGATAGCAGGTGCTTGGATGTAGCAGATCCAAGGGAAGCTAGCTGACACTGGACTGCTTGTTGTTAATTTTTTTACCAACATTTCTGAATTTTGCATACACTTTTGATAGATGCACTGTAGATGACTTAACAGAGAGGAGGTTCCTATATGGTTAAGGTCCCTACATCTACTTACTCTGGCATGACAAAGGATACAGATGGCTTGACAATTGTTGTCTGGATTGGGTAGAAATGATTCCAGTCATAAGAAGTGGAATTTTTGTCTTATGCACAGGAATGACAATGGGCTTTACCTTATATTGGGCAACAACTGTTTCCACTTGTGCCTGATTTACACAAACAACATCCTCATCAACAACATCCTCATCATCAACATCCTTATTAGCGTCAGCTAACAACTATTTTCCCCATCCTGGTGCACTTCCACAGAAGCATCCTCAATTTCTATGACAACATGTTGACTTGTGCTGCTCATCCCCACATTTGCAGAGGATGTACAAGTGGGGGAAGGATCTCCTCTTCGAGTACATTTATGGAAAGGCCAGGCTCACACATGTCACCCGCCGACACACTTAAACTCTCTTCAGTGATGTGTGACATTTCTGAGCACACAGATGGTTCCTGTGCCTTAATGATTTTCATATTTTTCAAACATATACAGGGAAAAGGGCTCACTTCATCATAACAGGCAGAACCATCACCAGTCATAAATAAAGGCCAAAGCCTTAGCCTTTCCTTGCTACTTCCTGTGGTGAAAGGCATATTGCCAATTTTATGTCTTTCTGCAGCTAACTTTCCCTTTTACTTTTTTTCTTTACTGCAGTAAAAGATTGCTTCTTTGAGTTTAGATGCCCTAACTTAAGCCTTGCATGCCCTTGGCTATAGTAGATGACGTAGATGCTCTAGTATCATTATGACTGGTGGCACTGGCAGCAGCTTCAGCACTAATATGTGGTCCCTGCTCTCCTCTCAACTGAGCATTCTCAATGTCAACAAACACGAATGAAGTGGGGTACAGCACACACGTCAGTTTGTACCAATTTTAAATATTACACTGCAGTATCAATTACCTACAGTGTTACAATATTTTTTATGAATACACTGCGCTACCACTTACAGTGTTACAATATGTTTTATAAATACACTGCGCTACCACCTAGTGTCACAATATGTGTTGAATATTACACTGCATTTCCACTTACAGTGTCACAATATTTTTTATGAATACACTCTGTTTCCACTTACAGTATCACAATATTTATATGAATACACTGCATTTTCCATTACAGTGTCACAATATTTTTTATGAATGCACTGCGCTACCTTTTTCAGTGTCACAATATGTGTTAAAAGTTACACTTCATTTCCTCTTAAAGTGTCACAATGTTTTTAAGAATACACTCCATTTCCACTTACAGTGTCACAATATTTTTTATGAATACACTGCACTTCTACTTACAGTGTCACAATGATTTTTATGAATACACTGTTTCCACTTACAGTGTCACAATATTTTTTATGAATACACTGCATTTCCACTTACAGTGTCACAATATTTTTTATGAATACACTGTATTTCCACTTACAGTGTCACAATATTTGCTATGAGTGCACTGTGCTACCACTTACAGTGTCAAAATACGTGTTGAATATTACACTGCATTTCCACTTAATGTATCACAATACATGTTGAATATTACACTGCATTTCCACTTACAATGTCACAATATTTTTTATGAATACACTCGGTTTCCACTTACAGTGTCACAATATTTTTTATCAATATAGTGCATTTCCACTTACAGTGTCAAAATATTTTTTTATGAATACACCGCATTTCCATTTACAGTGTCACAATATTTTTTATGAATACACTGCAGTGTCACAATATGTGTTGAATATTACACTGCGTTTCCACTTACAGTGTCACAATACAGTGTCACTTACAGTGTCACCATATGTGTTGAATATAACACTGTAGTTCCACTTACACTTTTCTAAACTTTACTGTGTACTGTGTAACCCGTTATATGCCACTTGACAATTGCATATAGTAGCACCACCAAATTCCGAAAATAAATAATTAATTTTCGGAATTTGATGAATAGCATAATTTCCATATCCCCATACTAATGTATGGGGGTGTGGAAATTAACGCAGGCGGACTTAACAGTGATATCTCCTGTGTTAAGTGTCTTCATGAATACTAAAATAATGGTAATTAAGGAAAATGTCCTTAAAACCGTTATTTTAGTGTTGATGAATAGGCCCCAAGGACTGACACTTTCATGGCTGAACTCCTTGGTTTGTATGGGCCTCCACAAAACAGTTTTTGGAAGGACTACCTTCAATTATTAAGGAGGAGGTTGATGATGAGGGTGTTGGTGGTGGAGATTGCATGTGCTGGTCCAAACTGTTGGTAGCTGATACTGGACTGCTTGTTATTAATTTACACATTATTTTAATGTTGTTAAAAAATTGCATGAACTCGCTGCAAATGACATAAGAGGGAGGAGGTGCCTAGATGGTTAATGTCCCTTCCTCTGCTAACTTTGGCTCTACAAATGGAACAGACGCCTTCACAACTGTTGTCAGAATTTAGATTAAAATAAATCTACGCCCAAGACGTGGCTTTTCTGGCTTTCTTTTTATCATGAGCAAGAACTGCTGTCACTGGTAGCTGATTTACGCAAGCAACATCCTCGTCATCAACATCCTCATTAGCGTCAGATAGGACACAAATTTCCCCCTCATCCTCCTTTTGCATTTCCTCCACACTATCATCCTCATTTTCTATTATTTCACCATCTAATACTAGCACAGCCGTCATGGCGTCAGTGATCCGCTGTAAAACTGGGTGACAGCTGTTATACTTACTTCCTCTATCAAAGGACTGTTAATAGTCAATAGTTTTTTGAAATTACTACTAGTAGTAGTCTTCTTGGTCCCTTTCTGGGATGAAGATCCACCCCCAGCAGCAGCAACAGGCTGGATCAAGGATCCTTCTGAGGAATCATGGATAGGAGAGGAGTCAGTCATGCTTATGAAATTGGATGCGGGATTACTTCCGATCACGAATGAGGATGTTGATGATGATGCAGGTGTTGGTGGTGGAGATTGCAGGCGTTTGAATCCAGATAGAAGGGAGCAGCTACGTGACACTGGACTGATTGTTGTTTGGTTTTTTGTCCCCAAAGTTTCACAATTTGAAATACCCTTTCCAATTTCATGAATGCGCTGCAAGTGACATAACAGAGAGGAGGTTCCTATATGGTTAAGGTTCTTACCTCTACTCACTGTTACATGGCAATGGTTACAAATAGTTTGGCAAAGGTTTTCGGGATTTGGGTGGAAATGATTCCACACATGAGAAGTGGATTTTTTGGTCCTATGCCCAAGCATGGCAACAATGGGATTTTTCCCACCATGGGCAACAACTGTTGCCTGATTAACAATTTTTACACAAACATCCTTGGCATCAACATCCTCATCATTATCATCAACATCCTCATCATCCTTATTGTTATCGCCAACTACGTAAATATCCTCCTCATCCTCCTGGTGCAATTCCACAGAAGCATCCTCGATTTCTACGTCAGCATGTTGACTTGTGCTGCTCATCCCCACATTGGCAGAGGGCACACAAATGGTGGAAGGAGGATCCTCTTCAAGTACAGTATTAGAAAGGTCAGGCTCACACATGGCAACCGCAGACACACTTGGACTCTCCTCTGGGATCTGTGACTTTTCTGAGAAAATTAAAAAAAAATTTGTACCTCTTCTACAAGCAGAAGGGTTTAAATCATTACAACTAGAACCACCAGTCACAAATAAAGGCCAAGGCCTTATCCTTTCCTTGCCACTTTGTGTAGTGAGTGGCATATTACCAATTTTTGGTTTCTCTAAAGCTGACTTAGCTTTAGATTTTTTTTTCTTTAACAGGGTAAAAATAGATTTTTTTTACATGGCCCTGGTGCATAGACCTTCATAGATGATGTTGACATCCTTGCATCGTCATTATGATTGTGGCCGGCAGCTAGAAGACTGGTATGTGGATCCTGCTCTCCTGTCATGTGACTGTCCTCCATACTCACTGCTGTCTTACAGCAGTGTCACCAAACAATTAAAGTGCAGCTAAGTTGCGGATAATGCACACAACCACACACAGAAATTTTTTTTTTTTTCACACTGGGGGTGGGAGAACACCTCTAAACGAGGAAGCAGCCCCTTGATAAATGACACAGGCAGCATCCCTGGACACCTACATTGCTGATAAGTGTGGCTAAAGTGCACACACACAGAGAAAAAAATGTTGGGTGAAGAGCACCCCTGAAAGAGGCAGCAGCCCTTTGATAAATGACATAGGCAGCACCCCTGCAAACCTACATTGCTGATAAGTGTGGGTAACGTGCACACACACAGAATTAGTTTTTTTTTCACACTGGGGGTGAAGATCACCTCTGAAAGAGGCAGCAGCCCCTTGATATATAACACAGGTAGCACCCCTGTGCCCCTACGTTGCTGATAGGTATGGCAAATGCACGCACACACAAAAAATAGTTTTTATTTTTTTCACACTGAGGGAAAGCACCCCTGAACGAGGCAGCAGCCCTTGTTAAATGACACAGGCAGCACAGCACCTTTGCGCATCTACGTTGCTGATAAGTGTGACTAACGCGCACACACACAAGAATAAAATAGTTTTTATTTTTTTCACACTGAGGATGAAGAGCAACCCTGAAAGAGGCAACAGACCCTTGATAAATGACACAGGCAGGACCCCTGCGCTCCTATGTTGCTGATAAGTGTGGCTAACACGCACACACACACAGAAATAAAATACTTTCTTTTTTTCACGCTGGGGGAGGGAAGCACCCCTGAATGAGGCAGCAGACACTTGATAAATGACACAGGCAGCTCAGCACCCCTGCGCATCTACATTGCTGATAAGTGCGGCTAACACGCACACACAAAAAATAGTTTTTATTTTTTTCACACTGGGGGGAGGTACCCTTGAACGAGGCAGCAGTCCCTTGATAAATGACACAGGCAGCACCCCTGTGCACCTACGTTGCTGATAAGTGTGGCTAACGTGCACACACAGACAAAAAAAAATATTTTTTCAAACTGGGGGTGAAGATCACCCCTGATGGACAGAGCACCCCCTGGACAACACAGCAGCACAGCCAGTCAGCCCCTATGGACATGGCATCAGCCAGCCAGCCCATATATGGACAACAGCCAGCCCCTATGGACAACAGCCAGCCAGCCCCTATGGAGTGGACAGGACAACAGCCAGCCAACCCCTATATATGGACAACAGCCAGCCCCGCCCCCTATGGACATAAGCAGCCAGCCCCTGAGTGATGACAGTAGCCAGCCCCTATGCACAGTGTCAGCAACAGCACAGCACAGCAATCACATTTACACACAGTCCCCTCCCTCTTCACTCTCCACAGATGGAATGAAAATGGCGGCGATCGCGGGATCTTTTATACGGTCCAAAATCAGCGAGAATCTGACAGCAGGATAATGACGTTTTGCCTCGTTTTGAGATCTGAGTCAGGTGGGAAAACCCGAGCCAGCTTGGATCCGACTCGGATCTGCAAAGTTCGGGTGGGTTTGGATTTCTGGAATCTGAACCCGCTCATCTCTAATTACTAATACTAGCCAATTACAAAAAACTGAGGACTCTTATATAGCCTTATGCCCAGGCAACCCTCAGCTAATCTTAATGTCTCAAACACTTTTAAATGTTTTTTTTTCACTAATGATGATGGTTACAGCGGCTGGCTTAAAATCTATGGGCGGCACTGGTTTCCACTTGCACTATCAACCGCATTAGTTAAACATATTCTCTCATTAGCATAAAGTAGTTCATCAGACTACCTCTGCCTGCAACTACAGCCTCTATGCATGCGCCTCAGAGTCAGCACACAAGGTCTAACCTCCTAACACTTTACAGTCTTTCATTCTCTTCACATTTTTAGCTAAGTCTCCTGGAAGTATGATGGTTTTAAATCATCGTTAGAAAACCATGATGGTTTTGCTTTTGATGGTTGAGTTCTGCGCAGACCACAGACACAGATATTTCCCTAACATTGCAAACATGCCAGGCAAGGGGTTCAATTAATTTTCCCCACGATAGCAGGATTCAAATCATCAGTAGTTTAGTGATAGGTGCTTTGCAAAAGGTTCAGCACTAATGTGAAAAACTACAATAGCAGATGCACCAACCAGATATTTATAAGTGTAATTAAGTGCATAAAGTCACATGCATTTGACTAAGTCAACAAAACTAATGTTTAAACTGAGGATAAAGGTGGTTTTAAGATAATTGAGTACAGGTCGGGTGCACACCAAGTAAGTCTGGTTGATTTAATATGTGCACTGGAAACTTGGACTGGTGATATTACTCTGCATATTAAATATGAGCAGGGCCGTAGCTAGGGTGGTGCGGCCGGTGCCATCGCACAGGGCACCACAGCTCAGGGGGTGCTGTTTAGACCTGTCAAATTTCTGTTTCATTCTTGCTTGTAGCTTGCTCTTATTTCATCCCCAGCATCTCCTGGCCTCTCCTATCTTTTCCCTGGCCCTTCCCCATGAAGCCATGGCCCTTTTTGGGTGCATTATGTCCCTTTGAAAAATGAGGGGGGGGGGCAATGCTTTTTCTGGCACAGGGCACCAAAAAGTCTAGTTACGGCTCTGAATATGAGGAAGTGGTTGCTTGACATCCAATGATGGTGGTCGCTCTCTCCTAGACTTCTGCCACCATCTGACCAGTGTCTGGCTACCTGGGGTGCTACATTTACCTGTTTGGCTGGCTGAAGAGTTAGAGCCTCCATTGAGCTATTGGCATCAGCTCTGGTCTGTTAATGTCCCTGGGAACTGGGCTACTCTCTGTCTTCTGCAAATAGTGGCATCATTTTGAAGGTCCCACTGATCAACTCCAGCTTCACTATGCACCAACTGCTTCAGTCGGGACTTCCACTGGAGCCAAGGTGATGTCTCGCCGCCAAACTGCTGCTGGCTGCTGAAGCTGCTTTGGACACCCGCAGCGGTCGCTGAATGCCTTGCTGTGCAGCCCGATCAAGACTGCATTGGTGTGTTGCTGGTTATCAGCCTGGGGTCTGAAACTTAGGATCACTACTACTGGCCACTGGCTTGTTTCTAACAACAGTCTTTCTGCCTGCAGCTGCGAGTCCCCTGTACCTGGAGTTCTTGCTCTGGAGTGCCTGACACTGCTCCTGGTGAGCACTTACTGCCCCTTACAGACCATCCTTCAAGACACTGCAGTGTTAGAACTTTGGAGGACTGGACTGCCCAGGCTTTACCTACTGCATGGTGGCTACCTCCTTGAATGCTGGACACAACCTGTGACTCCTGGCCTGCACTACCACCACTTCATGTCAGTCCCGGCTCCCTCATATCAGCTGAAACTGCTCTGCCCTTGTGGGGATCCTGGAGCTCTGTATTTGCATCAGCGGCCATGATTTATGTTGCTGGTGTTATACTTTAAATATATGTTTGTGACCAGCATGCTTCAATCTCTCCTCCTCCTGATAATTTGGCTGACACAGATCAGTGATCTCGATTTTGAGCTGATCCTCCTGCAGCCAGGCCACAGGAGATCCTCATTCCCATTTATTTATTGCACTCATGCTGATGCCATTGTTCCGTTTACCACCTGCCTGCACTCCTTCTGAAGTATTCTCTGTTACGGTGATGACACTCCCTTAGCACTATGTTGACTTGAAATTTGGGGGATAATAGATGGTGATGATACTACAGTATGCTCAAGGTGCTGATGTATTAGCATTTCTCTACAGTGGCCTCCATTCCACCTGTATATCTTTGATGGGGAAAGATAGGAAATCGACACATGAGGTGGCAAAACAGAAGAAATCAGCACCATAAGCTAATATTCAACATTATTTCACAAATTCTTCTACTTCCATGACCTCAGAGGATCCTCCAATGGCTTCACAGTTGGACCCTCCCTCGGCTGCCTCTTCTCCTGTTCAAGCATCTGGCTCCAATATTAAACATCCTGACTGTGGGGAATATGGAGAAATACTACAATATCTAAAATCTCTCCCTACAAAATAGGACTTCCAAACTCTGGAGGAAAGGCTTCAGGCCATGATCAAGTCTCAAGTGGAACCCCTTTACGCCAATGCCGCACAAATAGCTGACAGAGTCACTTCCCTGGAAAAGTTTAGGGATACAGTGGGAAGACATGTAATAAACTTCAGGAGTTGTCAGCTCAACAACTGAAGGAATTCAAGGAGATGCATTAGAGACATGATAACAATGCAGTCTCCAAAAGGACCCATAAATGTGTTCTTAGGGGAGATTGTTAACTTTGGATTGTTTCTAAAAAAAGGAAAATGGCCCAGACGGACTCCTTTTTGCATAAAAACAAATATATAAATACTTCAGGTGGGGAAACAAACCAGGGAAGCTTCTAGCTCATGAACTTAGATTGCAACATTCAAAGACCTTCATTCACTCCATAAAAGACTGTTCAGGTACAATGTGGTTTAGAGATAAATGCATTGCAGAGAAATCTTGGCATATTATATAAATCTTTATAACCTATCTTCTCCCAAAGTCAAAACAAGATTTTAGACTATCTGAAACGTCTACAGCTTCCTAGAATTTCAAAGGAGATCAGGGCTGCACTTGAGTGACCTCTCTTTTACAGTTAGATGATAGATAGATATGGGAAAAGCCCTGGGCCAGATGGGTTTTCTATGACCTACTACAAAACTTTTAGAGAACTCTTAGCCCCCCTTCTCCTTTCTGCCTTTAATTAAGTATCTGACAAATCAATCTTTTCTAAGCAGTCTCTCAGTTTCCCCAAGGAAGGTAAGGTCCCCTCCCCTTGTTCCAGATATCATCCTATCTCTCTACTTAATCTGGATAATTAAATTTTTAGCTAAACTTATTGCCAACCTTCTCAAGGTGTTTCTCTCATCCACTCTGACCAGGTTGATTTTGTTCCTGGTAGGGAGACCATAGACAACAGTGAGTAGAGGTAAGAACCTTAACCATATAGGAACCTCCTCTCTGTTATGTCACTTGCAGCGCATTCATGAAATTGGAAAGGGTATTTCAAATTGTGAAACTTTGGGGACAAAAAACCAAACAACAATCAGTCCAGTGTCACGTAGCTGCTCCCTTCTATCTGGATTCAAACGCCTGCAATCTCCACCACCAACACCTGCATCATCATCAACATCCTCATTCGTGATCGGAAGTAATCCCGCATCCAATTTCATAAGCATGACTGACTCCTCTCCTATCCATGATTCCTCAGAAGGATCCTTGATCCAGCCTAATATCATATAATATAATATCACTAATATCATGAACATTGTTCATCATCTCCATAGGTCACAAACTCCATCTCTTCTCCTTTCTGCGGATGCGGAGAAGGCCTTTGACAAAAACAATTGGCAGTTTATGGATAGTATGCTTGAGCACATGGGACTGGGTCTTTCTTGAACCCTATAGGGTCCTTTACCTGAATGGTATGCTCTCAAATTCATTAACCATCTCCAATGGCACACATACTCTCCTTGCTGCAATTACTAGACCCCTATTCTCTTTTGTGTTGCTCTATGTACATCCTGCTCCTCCAAAATACTCCATCTACACTTTTTACCAGTTCATGTTTGAAGATAACTTTACCACGAAACCAAAATTTGTAAAAGCATGGGAGTGGGATCTCCATGATTACCTTCGTCCTATACCATGGAAGGTGTACCAATTCACCCATGCTTGTTCTTATAACACCTTCATTGTTGAAACCCAATACCCATTGGTACAGGTGTTCAGAAATTCTTCATAAATTTTCCCCAGCTGGAGGTGTCATGCGGAGGTATACAATCGGGAAGCCGGCTGCCTTAATACCGGCAGCCGGCTTCCCGACTGTCATATCCCGGCGAGGGTGAAATGCCGGGCGTCTAGATGTAGACGCCTGACATTTCCCCGATGCCAGGAGACCGGTGCCCGGCATCCCGATCGAAGGGATGCCGGGTGCTGTGAGCGGACAGCCGCGGGGGGGAGGGTTAGGTTTAGGGCACCCGGGGGGGACTTAGGGCTAGGCACCCCCCCGGGAGGATTTTGGTTATGCTAAGGAGAGGGAGGATTAGGGTTAGGCACCCCAGGGGGGGACTTAGGGTTAGGCACCCCCCGGGGGATTTAGGTTTAGGCAGCCGGGAAGGGGGGGTTAGGGTAAGGCACTTAGAGGGGGAATTAGGGTTAGGCACCCCTAAGGAGGGTTAGGGTTAGGGGGTTAGCTTAGGTTAGTCAATACTTACCTATCGACGATCGGGATTTCCAGCGCTGTTGGGCTTCCGCTGCCAGGAACTCTGCTTTGGTCGGCCAGGCGCTGCCGGGAAACAAACCACCGGCGGTATTTCATACCGATTCCCATGCGGAGGTGGGTTCCCTTTACCACATTTGATGGAGTTGTCCTAGGATTTCCCCCATACTGGGAGAGGTTCATAGAATTGTTCAAGTTAATTTTGCGGATGAAGCTACCTGGCTGATACTGGTTTCTGGCTCCTTGCCCTATCCCACATTTCTTTCTCAGTTTACAGAAATTCCCCCTTAAGCACCTAGGGAACCTTGCAAGGCCCTGATTCCTGATTATTGGAAATAGTCTAATGTTTCTTCTACGGGCCATACTCAATTTGGGAGCGATGACGTCATTTTCGCATGTTTGAATTATCCCCGTTTTCAATTTCAAAGACTTATCGCCGGTGCAAAAAGTCTTTGAACAAAAACGAGGATAAGTTTTCACCATGTTTTACATGGCAAAGAAAAGTGCAAAATCGGGCTTTAGGGGCGCAGGCTTAAATAAATAGCCTGCACCCCTGAGAATAACCCCTAAAAATGAACTGTGTCACAAAAAGTTTTTAAAAAAACAATAGGGACACCCCCAAAAAAATATTTAATTTTGGGGTTAAAAAATAAATATGGGAAACACATTTCTTAATAACAAAATTAATTCAGGGGGGGTTCCCAAGTATGCGGCAGGTGTTGTAAAGAATGAGGGTGGTAGTGGCAGGTACGTTTTTGAAGGATTTTCAAAATGCACTTTAGAGACTTAAAAATATGCTTACCCCCATTTTCATGTACCCCAAATTTGATAGGAATAGTTATTTCTCCCCCCCAAAAAAAAATCTAAGTGCTATTCTTCACCACTTCTTCATATGCACCTGCCACGGCTATTATAAACCCAGACTTCCTTCAGGAGGCAAAAATGGGGGTACCCATAATGATTCCCCATGTCTGGACATCTTTAGGGGGGTCCCAGGCACATTTCCCGAAAATTCAATTTTTTTTCCACAGATACAATTTTCACCGGGTCCCATTTTCGCTCCTTTTAAATTGAATACGGGGATAAGCAGGCACGCGCCCGATACTTTATCCCCACTCTAACCTCCGATGTGGAGCGAAAAGTCTAGCACGGAATTCCTCAGTGGATATCCTGCCTTCTTGTAGTCGCACTTTGACATCTAAAAAATCAATAACAGACAGATGATATTTGTATGTGAACTTAATGGGCGTGTCCAACTGGTTAATACTGTCCATCCACAAAATAAACTCTGCTTCCTCTATAGCATCTTAGATTAAGTTATTATTGATTTATAACCTATGATCCTTATTAGCATATTTATATGTTGCAGGCAGCTGTATTCTTAGCTGTTATGTACAAACAGTATTTTTGCTATGCGTTGTTTTACGTATACACACTGTGGGTGTCTCTTCGTCTGTCACGATCTCGGTGTTTAGCTGATTGTTTATGGTTGCTAGGTGACAGTGCTTCTTGTAGAAACAGCTGATTCATACACTTCATTTCCGGGGGTGGTCCCTTCCGGGCTGTGGGTGCTGGACACGCTGAGGGACGCGGGCTGTCTTCTTTCTATATAGGTAAGTAATGTTTTGATCTTGTTTTATTTACCTTGATAAAAGAGCCGTGTGGGCTCTGAAACGTCAGTGAGACTCAAGTAAAAACCTTTTTTGCATTAAAGTCCTGGCGTGCCACCTCTGTCTGCCCTAGGATTGACTGTTGCTTAATCTTCTACTACAATTCTCCTGGAGGGCACCTGGGCAAGCTGTACATTTGCTTGGACTGCGAGTGCCAATTCATCTATTATTTTAATAAATATATATATATATATATATATATATATATACATATAAAGAAATAAAGATCGGCGGCACTCCACAGGACTTGGATAAGAAAAACCCTAACAGAGGGTTACTCCAACGTTTCAATCTCTTTAATGCGAGATTTTCCTCAGAGATCAACTGTCACAAATCGCCGCACTGCCAGTGCTGTGCGGGGTGAACGCCGGGCAAGCGTTTGCTGAAGTCTCCTCCTTCCTCCTGTTTGAATCTGTGGTTAGCAGCATATTGTTTGCAGTTCCAGTCATGGTTGCTGCTGAGCCTCTGCACTAATCACTGCCTGTCTGTGTGCAGCATCAGGTGCACACTGATTGATTTTCCATTGGGAGACTTGCTCTGGTTGGGTCCTGTTCCTGTTAAGTTCCAGACAGCCCTTCACTCCATGCCGGTGATAGCATTTCACGTGTTTCCGGTTTGTGTTGGTCTCCTGTTCACAGTCGAGTTCCAGAATCCAGCCAGGTCCATTGTTCCTGCCGTTTGTGTTATCCAGGTGGCACAGTCCGCATCTGAACTACCTGCCATTTGTATAATCTGTTCAGCATGGTCGGCACCTGCATTACCTGCTGTTGGTCTCATCTTGGCGGCACGGTCGCCATTCCTGCCTTGCCATTTGTGCCATCCAGACGGCATAGGCCACACTTGGAGTCCTGAGTGCGCAATCTAGCGTCCAGAGTACGCAATCCTTTGTACAACCGCTTGTGTCATCCCTGCAGCATTTAGTGCACCTGGGGGTCCTAAGAACACAATCCTGTGTACTACCGCTTTGTGTCATCCCGGTGGCATGTCGAAACTAGATTATTGGCTGAGACAAGATCAGTTTAAAATTGAATCGCAGCGACACCATCTTGCGACTGGCCGCAAGATGCCATTTTGCGAAATGGCCGCCTAAGCGCCATTTTAGATAAACTCACATTTTAGTACATGTGGCGATAATACTACAGTATGCCAAAATTGATTGCATTAGCTGAATAAAGCAAATGACTACGTGACAATTAGCTTGTGTAGATAAGCTTCCTGGACATTGTCTGCCCTCACTACAGGTGGTCTGGCTCGAATACACACCTACATTAGCAGGCTTCCTGCAATGACATGATTTCAAAGACTAGAGTGTCATCTTAGGTCTGTCTCTTGTAGCTGGGCTATTTGCATTTCACACAAGAGACTGGGAGAATAAAGAGTTTTTCTTTTGAAGCCTGGGACAGGTGGGGGGGAATGCTGGCAGAGTGGGCATGTGGAACTATCTGGCTCAGCATGTCACACTGTTAAGATGTTCACTTAGTGAGCGTTAAGTGCGCCCTTCCTCATACACACATTAATATGTCTTTATATCAAACCCCGAATACTCACACATTACATATTCACACATAAGGTTTAATAAGCTTTAAAGTGTATGATTTAAGTTGGTTCAGTTAGTTTAAATGCTGAGAAATAAAGATATTTGATAACTAAGGTATTATACATGCTAAACAAGTCGTGTTTGGTTTTGTACTGATGCGTACTCTTTTTTACAGTTTTCCAGTGTTATCGGTGGGGAGATAGCATCATGCATTCTCGAGTTATGGATCGCAGAGCCTACAAGCAACAAAATGTATATTTCATGAACAACTGTTAGGATGTTGCAGGGGGCGGGAAGGAAAAGATCCCCAGCTGTTAGAGGCAGGGAGAGTCTATTGGAACCAGCCTGTTAAATGCCCTGTAGCCAGATGCTTCTCCCCTGGGAACCAATGACATCAGCAACAAACTTCTCTATTGTGCTGTTTATTCTGGGGAGGTATAAATATGGGTGCTCAAATGCTGGGTTCTTGGTCTTCATGCTGAATGTTGAATGACGAGGGGTCTCTTGCTGATGCCTATCTTCGGGTCCGGAAGTGCTGCATATGTATACTGTACTTGGGTCAGTATAATTCCTTTTGTGCCTAAATTGTGTCTGGATCAATTGCGTGTAACTGTCGGAACTTTTACTTGAATAACAATTGTGCTTTGGAACCACAGATTCCAGGTCTAAGACTTTATTTACTGTATGACTGCATACACAAATTATCTTCATCCTTAGAGGTTTATAGGAAGGATTTTAGAAGGTACAGGCAGGGGTATATAGAGGTTCATTTTAATATCGTCAGATGTGGGCTCATCGAGTGAAGTCACTTACCTGCTCACACGGTACATACGGCTATCGATATTTCAGCAAAGGGTGGAGTGGCCACATGCAGGGTTTGCCTGCAACCACTTTGTGCTGAAATATCGCTATCCGTCTCCATGTGAATCAAGGAAGCTGACTAGAATCCAGGGACAAGAGAGGAAAAAGTTTGTTTTCCTCTGTTGATAGAACCTTACGTTTAAAGGGGTGCCACAGTACTGAGTATGCGGCTAAGTCGCAGGTTTGTGCATAGCAAAAGACGCACTTTTGCGTACGCAGTTAAAAAGTCATTATACGGTTGTGTGGTAGTCACATTATTTTTTTTATGTGGCTGGTCACACAATAGCGTATACGTACTTCCGGTTGTGCTGCGATGGTGTTTAAACAAAGCCGTTGAGGTTTACATGTTTTAATTATTACCAATATCTGGGTTAACATGTATTTTTCTGCACAGGAAAAAGTGTGTAACAGTGAGTGTATTGTTGGTAGGGGTAATTTGTTCCCTACAGTTAAAGGTACCATATGACCTTTAAGGGCTAGGTGCAAGGGTTAGTCTAGCCGCTCGGTAAGCAGCTTTACCGTTCTATACACAGTAGCAGGTGTACATGTTGTCTTTGTTGTAGAGAGGTGCGTGAGAGTAGCCGACATATAAACTCTCATAGCTGTGGAAGTTGCCTTACTAAATCTTATCCGGGTGTGGATGTTGCCTTTTTCAAATCTTATCCAGGTGTGGAAGTTGCCTTACTAAATCTTATCCAGGTGTGTGGGAGCCGCAGATTTAAATCGTCCACAGGTAAGTGAAAGCATAGGAGTTGTCTCAGAATGGGAGCCACGCAAACAGTAGAGATGGTAGACAATGATGTGCTGCTAATGGAGGCGCCGATCGGATCGGCCCGTCGTGTCATGCATACTAAGTACGGTACTTATGCAATAAGGTATTGTGATATATGGTTTAATATGACGCGGAAGAGTGTTAGACCGTTTCCCAGAATTGGTAGTTTTGATAAAAATGTGTTAGACAATGTCCGGGATCACATCAGTTTGATGCGCTCCCGAGAGAAAAAGGTTAAATATTTTGAATGTTTAAAACTGTGGCAGCATGAAGGGGATGCGTGGCTTAAGAATGTGCAAACGACGCAAACTAGCATTGTGAGCACATTGCCAGAAAATACATCCGCGACGCTGAATTGCAATATGGGCGAGCCGCAAAATGGCGCGCCCGTGCGGCAAGGTAGCGTTGTGGAGAGTATTGCCAGCAGTTCACGCTCACCTCCCCCACCTTATGTGGATGGAGGTGCAAGTACAGTTACCAAAAATACCCATAAAAATGTAACAAGCAATTTGTACCCTCTCTTAAGCAACCATAAAGAAAATGTTTATGATGTGGATGATGAGCCTATTGTAATGTCTTCCATTTCCCATGCTGTGCAAATGATAGATGCTGCATCACCACAATCACGGGTGGTGCCGCCATCTCCATCGGTAACAGCAAGGGAAGTGTTAACACCCTCTGCACCCGTAGAGGAAGTTGTTCATACCATACGTAGCAGCAGCAGATTAAACCTACAGCCAGGTAACCAGGTCAAAGGTAGCAGTACTACCGGTCTGCAACCCATTCGGACGATAACTGTTCCGAACGGAAATGCAGATGCGATCGCTGTAGTGCCCATGAGGGAAGTAGTAATGCATTGTCCTCGGACAAGAGCAGAACTAAATTCCATCATAAATGATTTCCCCGATCCCAAAGATTGGCGTGTGGTGTTAAGGGCCTGTCTACCACGCAATACCGACGTGACAAAATTTATCACGGATTGTGTATTGGATAGTGACGTTCCCTTAACAGACCAAGTAAACCAAGGTAACATTTCCCGCATTGTAACTCAATTGGGTATACATTTTTCAGTAGTAGTTAACTGGAACAAAATTTTCACCATTAAGCTGAAGGAGAGTGAAACTGCAGAAGATTATTGTGATCGGGCTCTGCAGGCTATCACCCAGTACACTGGGATAAAGGATATTAAAGATAGCACTCACCACAGGGGAATGATAGTCATGATACTCGTGGACGGTCTGAAGGAGAGTTTAAAAAACCCGGGTTCAGACCTCACAGCCTGGCTGGCGGGGACTCACAATAGATACCCTCATAGAAACCGCCATCGAACATGATAAAAACATCTCCAAGAAGAGAGAGAGATCTAGAGTGAAAAACTAATGGCTGTCAGTATCCAAGCTCTGGAAGGAATGACGGTAACATCACAGCCAACAGACACACCTGCACCCACACACACACCTACACCTGAACAGTTACACGTCCTCACCAATCCCACACCACAGCAAACACATCCTTACCCCACATATCATACACAACCACAGGTCCCATACTCATATCCCCCACAATATCCTTACCCATACCCACCACCTTTTCCTCTTGCTCAACTCCCACAACAATCCTTTCATCCAACCCATTCAAAAACATGTTTTAACTAGGGGTGTGCACCGGCCACTTTTCGTGTTTTGTGTTTTGGTTTTGGATCTGGATCTTTCTTGGTGTTTTGGATCTGGATTGGCTTTGCCAAAACCACCCTTCCGTGTTTTGGGTTCTGGGTTTTGTGTTTTGGATCTGTATTTTTTTTTTAAAAAGAATAAAAACAGCTAAAATCACAGAATGTGTTGGTTTTTCTGCTCCTATGCTATTATTAACCTCAATAACCTTAATTTCCACTCATTTCCAGTCTATTCTGAACACCTCACACCTCACAATAGTGTTTTTATGTCCAAAAGGCACACGAGTGGGCGGCACAAACACGTGGCCATCTAGGAGTGGCACTGCAGTGGCAGACAGGATGGCAGTTTGAAAAACTAGGCCCCAAACAGTACATAATGCAAAGAAAAAAAAGAGGTGCAAGATGGAATTGTCCTTGGGCCCTCCCACCCACCCTTATGTTGTATAAACAGGACATGCACACTTTAACAAACCAATCATTTCAGCGCCAGGGTCTGCCACACAACTGTGGCTGAAATGATTGGTTCGTTTGGGCCCCCACAAAACAAGCTGGCAATTAATCTGTCCCTGCACAAACTGGCTCTACGGAGGCAAGATGTCATCCTCATCCTCCTCATCCACCGATTCCTCACCCTCTTCAGTGTGTACATCCTCATCCTCACAGAGTATTAACTTGTCCCCACTGGAATCCACCACCACAGGTCCCTCTGTACGTTCTGGAGGCTGGTCTCCCTGGAAGAGCTGATAATTCATTTTTATGAACATCATCTTCTCCACATTTTGTGGAAGCAACCTCCTACGCCTTTCGCTGACAAGGTTCCCAGCTGCACTAAAAACTCTTTCTGAGTACACACTGGAGGGGGGGGCAACTCAGGTAAAATAGAGCCAGTTTGTACAGGGGGCTCCAAATTGCCTATTTCCTGCCAGTGCAGGTAATGACTGTCTGACATGCCTACTTGTATGCTGTCACCGATGTAATCCTCCACCATTCTGTCAATGGTGACAGTATCATATGCAGTGACAGTAGACATGTCAGAAATTGTTGCCAGGTCCTTCAGTCCAGACCAGTTGTCCATACTTGGTCCTGCCTGCCCTGCATCACCGCCAGAGGGTTGCTTAAGATACCTAAGTTTTTTCCTGGCAGCCCCAGTTGCAGGAGAAAATGAAGAAGGAGCTGTTGACGTGTCATGTTCCGCTTCAGCTGACAGTGTGTTCACCAGCAGGTCTTTGCACCTCTGCAGGCTTGTGTCAGCCAGAAAGAGAGACACCACTTAGGCTTTAAACCTAGGATCGAGCACGGTGGCCAAAATGTAGTGGTCTGATTTCAACAGAATGACCACCCTGGAATCCTGGCAAAGCGAATGAAGGGCTTCATCCACAAGTCACACATGCCGAGCGGAATCGCTCTGTCTTAGCTCCTCCTTCACTTTCTCCAGCTGCTTCTGCAAAAGCCTGATGAGGGGAATGACCTGACTCAAGCAGGCAGTGTCTGAACTGACTTCACATGTGGCAAGTTCGAAGGGCTGGAGAACATTGCACAACATGGAAATCATTCTCCACTGCGCTTCAGTCAGGTGCATACCCCCTCCTTTGCCTATGTCATAGGTGGATGTATAAGCTTGAATGGCCTTTTGCTGCTCCTCCATCCTCTGAAGCATATAGAGGGTTGAGTTCCACCGCGTCACAACCTCTTGCTTCAGGTAATGGCGGGGCAGGTTCAAGAGTGTTTGCTGGTGCTCCAGTCTTTGGCACGCAGTCGCAGAATGGCAAAAGTGGCCAGAAATTTTTTGGGCCACCCAAAGCGTCTCCTGCACACCCCTGTTGCTTTTCAGAAAATTCTGCACCACCAAGTTTATTGTGTGAGCAAAACATGGGACGTGCTGGAATTTGCCCAGATGTAATGCCCGCACAATATTGGTGGCGTTGTCAGATATCACAAATCCCCAGGAGAGTCTAAGTGGGGTAAGCCACTGGGCGATGATTTCCCTCAGTTTCTCTAAGAGGTTGTCGGCGTTGTGCCTCTTACTGAAACCGGTGAGACACAGCGTAGCTTGCCTTGGAACGAGCTGGCGTTTCTGAGATTCTGCTACTGGTGACGCTGCTGTTGTTGCTGCGTAAGGTGATACATCTACCCAGTGGGCTGTCACAGTCATATAGTCCTTAGTCTGCCCTGTTCCACTTGTCCACATGTCCATGGTTAAGTGGACATTGGGTACAACTGCATTTTTCAGGACACTGAGGACACTTTTTCTGACGTTTCTGTAAAGTCTCGGTATCGCCTGCCTAGTGAAGTGGAATCTATACGGGATTTGGAACCGGGGACACACTACCTCAATCAATTGTCAAAATCCCACTGCACTAATGGCAGATACCGGACGCACGTTTAACACCAACATAGCAGTCAAGGCCTCAGTTATACGTTTTGCTTCAGGATGACTGCTGTCGTACTTCATCCTCCTCGCTAAGGACTGTTGGAGGGTCAATTGTTTAGTAAAAGTAGTGGTGTTCCTACTTCCTCTCTGGGATGATGAACGACTCCCAGCAGCAGCAACAGCAGCAGCGGCAGCAGGAGGCGTAGCAATGCAGGATCCTCCGGAGGAATCCCGGATAGGAGAGTCTGTCATGCCAGTGACATGGCCTGCAGGACTACTTCTGATCCTGACTAAGGAGGAAATTGACGCGGAGGGAGTTGACGGTGTGGTCTGCAGGTGCTTGGATACAAGAGGACAACAGGATTTAGGTGTCCCTGGACTGCTTACGGTCTTAGCCAAAGTCTCTGAACTTGACAGTAACTTTTTATGAACGCGCTGCAGGTGACATATAAGGGAGGATGTTCCTAGGTGGTTAACGTCCCTACCCCTACTTATTTCACCTTTACATATGGTACATATGGCAAGACAGTTGTTGTCCGGATTTGGATAGAAATATTACCAGACCAAAGAGGTGGAATGTTTGGTCTTCTGCCCAGGCATGACCGTGATGGGCTTTTTCATCCCACGGACAACAACTGTCTCCCCCGGAGCCTGATTTAAACAAACCACATCACCATCAGAATCCTCCTCGCCAACTTCCTCCTCAGCGCCAGTTACACCAGTATCCTCATCCTGTTGTACTTCAACAGTGACACCTTCAATTTGCATATCAGCAAGAGGACTGTGGGTGCTCCTTTCAGCACTTGCAGGAGGCATGCAAATGGTGGAAAGAGCCACCTCTTCCCGTCCTGTGCTGGGAAGGTCAGGCAACGCAACCCCCACCACACTTGGACTCTCCTTGGGGATTTGTGATATCTTCTTAGAATGCACAGTTCTTCGCTGTGCTTTTGCCAGCTTAACTCGTTTGATTTTTTTAGTGGGAGGAGAGTTTCCATCGTCATGTGAAGCTGAACCACTAGTCATGAACATAGGGAAAGACCTTAGCCGTTCCTTGCCACTCCGTGTCGTAAATGGCATATTGGCAAGTTTACGTTTCTCCTCAGATGATTTAAATGTTTTTTTCAATATCATTTTCCTGAACTTTGTCATTTGGGATTGTATGTGCCCTCTACTATGACATTGGGCATTGGCCTTGGCAGACGACGTTGATGGCATGTTATCGTCTATGTCATGACTAGTGGCAGCAGCTTCAGCACTAGGAGGAAGTGGTTCTTGATCTTTCCCTATTTTATTTTTATCGGAGAAAGTTTGGTCCTCCATTTATGTTATATTGATATATACGGGTTTATACACATATATCTGTGTTTGTGTGCGGCTAAGGCGCACACAAACACAGAAAATAATTTTTTATTTTGTTTGGAGTGCACTTTGGGGGTTACAGCACCCTTTAACGGTCAAGCCAGCCAGCCCTTTACTTATGACACAGGCGCACGCTTGGCACTACTTTGTTCATGCACGTGCGGCTACAGCGCACACAATTCACAAACACAAAAAAAAATATTTTTTTATTTAGTTTGGAGTGCCCTTTGGTGGTTACAGCACCCTTTAATGGTCAAGCCAGCCGGCCCTTTACTTATCACACAGGCGCACGCTTGGCACTACTTTATTGATGCACGTGCGGCTACTGCGCACACAATTCACAAACACAAAAAAAATATATTTTTTTAATTTGTTTGGAGTGCACTTTGGGGGTTACAGCACCCTTTAATGGTCAAGCCAACTTGCCCTTTACCTATGACACAGGCGCACGCTTGGTGCTGCTCCTTTGTTGATGCACGTGCAGCCACAGTGCACACAATTCACAAACACAGAAAATATTTTTTTATTTTGTTTGGAGTGCCCTTTGGGGGTTACAGCACCCTTTAACAGACAAGCCAGCTGGCCCTTTACTTATGGGACACAGGCGCACGCTTGGCGCTACTTTGTTGATGCTCATGTGGCTACTGCACACACAATTCACAAACACAAAAAAATATTTTATTTTATTTTGTTTGGTGTGCCCTTTGGGGGTTACAGCACTCTTTAACGGACAAGCCAGCCGGCCCTTTACTTATGGGACACAGGCGCACGCTTGGCGCTGCTCCTTTGTTGATGCACGTGCAGCCACAGTGCACACAATTCACAAACACAGAAAATATTTTTTTATTTTGTTTGAAGTGCACTTTGGGGGTTACAGCACCCTTTAATGGTCAAGCCCGCCTGCTTTTTACTTATGACACAGGCACACGCTTGGCATTACTTTGTTGATGCACGTGCGGCTACTGCGCACTCAATTCAGAAACACAGAAAAAATATTTATTTTTTTGCACTTGGGGGGAGCACCCCTGATGGACAGAGCACCCCCTGGACAACACTACAGCACCCCTTTAGGACTGGGACACTGCACAGGACTTTGGAGTGGACACAGCCCCTATGGACAACTGAGTGCACAACACAGTCCAGCCAGCCCCTATGGACTTTAGAGGAGTGGACACAGCCCCTATGGACAACAGCAGCACAGCACAACACAGCCAGCCCCTATGGACTTTGGAGGAGTGGACACAGCCCCTATGGACAACAGCAGCACAGTACAACACAGCCAGCCCCTATGGACTTTGGAGGAGTGGACACAGCCCCTATGGACAACAGCAGCACAGCACAACACAGCCAGCCCCAATGGACTTTGGAGGAGTGGACACAGCCCCTATGGACAACAGCAGCACAGCACAACACAGCCAGCCCCAATGGACTTTGGAGGAGTGGACACAGCCCCTATGGACAACAGCAGCACAGCACAGCACAGCACAGCACAACACTAAACTACACTACACAGCCCAGCCAGCCCTAACTCCCACCCTCCCTCTTCACTGTTCACAGCCGAGTGAGAAAATGGCACCGACGCGGGTACCTTATATAGAATCCAAAACCCGCGAGACCCGGAAGGCGGGATGATGATGTTTTGCCTCGATTTCAGATCCGAGTCAGGCGGGAAAAGTCGAGCCTGACTCGGATCGACCTCGAATCGGGGGGGCTTGGGGGGGTTCGGATTTCAGAAATCCGAACCCGCTCACCCCTAGTTTTAACTGCAACCAAGCGGGACATATAAGTAAGTACTGCAAAGTAAAGAACACCACTCAGGAACACAAGTTTCCAATGGGTTCATAGGCAACACCTGTATCTTCTCCCAGGCCTTATATGACTGTTTACAATCTTTTCTTTTCAGGCTAAGGTTGACTACTCAGAATATTATCCAACCCAGTGGCCCAGGCATTATTTAGAGCAGTAGCTATTAATAACAAAATTTTATTGCAGGAACCTGTATGCAGATACTATATCCCTAGAATTATTAAAAATGATAGGGGGACTTATTTTACAGGTGACGTTTCCAAGAACATGTGTAAGGTGATGGGTAACAACACTAAGATTATCCCAGACTGTCTTTTCCTTTATTTGCCCCCCTTTGAGATACTGTTCAAACAGGCAGCCTCATGTGAAAATATGATAATGAGGTTACTGTAAAGGGTCTCACGAAGACGAATGCGAATAATAGAAATTGAAAGTGTTATTAACTAACATATTTAATGCAAACTGTCATGATGTCAAATCTGGAGAATTTGTTATGATCCAAATTTTTTTAGCTCAGGTTGTTTGACTGATCGGTGGAAAGGTCCGTATCTGACGATACTACATCCACAAAGGGTGGCCGAGGAAGATACGTGGGTCCATTCCACTCACTATAGGGAGGTTAACCAACCGGTGGAGATACAAGGCGGAGACAAGGCCGATAACGTGGACCTGTCGATTGCGAGCTTGTGCCGGAAGGATTAAAAAGGTGATGGTGAGATATCTGAGCTAAGGAAATGTGTAGATCAGTGCTTCCAGCAATGGAGTGGTCTGCTGTGGTCATCCTAGTTCTTTTTTTTTCCCAGAGTTTTTGTCATGATGATCTGTTTGGGGATACTCAGTGTCTGTGATGGAGGACCGATAGAGGAAACGGGAGCTGATGGCAGCGCTGATGGAGTGGAGTCAGGAGGAGTGCAATGCCAATCAGGGGAGTGTCTGACCAATCTTAGTACTGTTATTGAGAAAGCTGTCATTCTGGATACTCGGGGAAGGTGTGGAGGTTTATCGTCTGAAGATTCCTGTATTTGTGAGCTTTGTGGGTCCCTAGTTGATGAGAACTGTATCCAACGGTGCCAACCTAAATATAATCCGTACTGGGGTGGGTATCCTCTAGAGGATTATCATAGCATGGTAGGCAAAGTGTTAAATCAAACTGATTGCTGGGTGTGTTCACATGTGCCACAGGGACAGCATAACGTAGGGTTGGTGCCATTTCCGCTGAATATCACGGAAATTTTAGAATTACAAAAAGGGAAAACATTGGATGGAAAATTGCTCTCATCCAAACTACCTCATTTCAAACTCTATAAATTCCAAGTAGATATATCACTTTTGTGTTTAAACATAACCAACCCCAATAAACCTGGGAGTTGGGAAGTGACGGGGAATAATCAGACGATGACCTTCTCACAAAGAGCTGATAATGAGTCCATAAACCATGATCTGCTGCGCTCCATTAAGTCTGGTGGGAAACATTTTAGGTATCGGTATACATTGAGTTCCACCAAAGAAATTATTGGTAAGGTGCCAAATGGTTATTGTGCTAAAATAATACAGCCAGAAACTTGCATGTACCAGATGGAAGAACCAGAAATAGGATTGGTTGCTTAATGATAATGATGCATACCATTCCTTATGTTTTCCCTGATAATGTATATTTCATCTGTGGAAGAAAAGCGTATAAATGTCTCTCCCCGAGTTCCGAAGGTTTGTGTTACCTGGGAAGAGTAGTCCCAGAAGTTATGACCCTCACACATGTTGAAATGCTGGGTATACATAAAAACATACCATCACCATATCTTCACACACAATATGAACACAGAGGCAAAAGAAATATGGTACCTGCTGACGTACATAAAGCCACTCAGTTAATCAGTGAGACAACTGGCTTTCAAGTTCTAGTCACATTGGACCCCACCAGGATCGCTCGGGGTACATTAAATTTTAGATATATCCAGGAACTTGCCAAATTGATAGATAATATCACCGAGATGTATGATGACACATTCAGGTATACAGGGAGAGAATTGCATGCATACAAGAAAGAACTGGTGCAACACAGGCTACTGTTGAATTATTTAACTTCTGTTACTGGAGGGTATTGCGTAACGTTAGCCACCCAATTTGGAGTAAAATGTTGCACCTATGTCACCAATGATACCAGCGACCCTAAGGAGGTGATAGAACGGACCATAACGCTTCGATGGCTGAAGTAGGGGAAAAGATAGAAGGATGGGTGTCATGGCTGAACCCAGGGAAATGATTCTCAGGTCTAGGGGAATGGGTTCAGGAAGTGATCGTCAGCATAGGCAAATTCTTAATCCATATACTGATTGTCATCAAAATAATTGGCATATGCATCCAGTGTGTTCCTATTGTGTTGAAGTGTAGAAAATGTAAAAATAAAGTAAAACGAAAGAATGAAATTATGATAGTGGCCAGTATGAATACCGAGGTAAATACAGAACTGCATTACAACCCTGAGCTAGGAAATACCATCATTTAATGTATTATTGAAATGTTATTTAAAAAAAAAAACACCTCAGATAATGTAAAGTCTAAATTCCCCTTCAAGACTGCTTTTATAAGACTGGTGCATCCCCACACCTTTCACATTATCTTCCAAGATCCGCGGTGTGCATATAATAGTAGTTTTATGTCCCCACTCAGAGACACATTATTGATGGATTAAGAACCACCTTGTGCCATCTCATAATAACACTAAATAATATTTAAATGTAAGCCTAAATAAAATTTTAAGATCAGATTGTGATAGCATGTTGTTTGCTATCAAAGGGTGGACTGTCGAAACTAGATTATTGGCTGAGACAAGATCAGTTTAAAATTGAATCGCAGCGACACCATCTTGCTACTGGCCGCAAGATGCCATTTTGCGAAATGGCCGCCTAAGCACCATTTTAGATAAACTCACACTTTAGTACATGTGGCGATAATACTATTAGCAAGTTACGGCGATTCACCAGAAGCCTATTTCATGACTTTACGTATCATAAAGGATATATTTCAGAAATGACTTTACAGTATGCCAATATTTATTGCATTAGCTGAATAAAGCAAATGACTACGTGACAACTAGCTTGTGTAGATAAACTTCCTGGACAGTGTCTGCCCTCACTACAGGTGGTCTGGCTTGAATACACACCTACATTAGCAGGCTTCCTGCAATTACATGATTTCAAAGACTAGAGTGTCATCTTAGGTCTGTCTCTTGTAGCTGGGCTATTTGCATTTCACACAAGAGACTGGGAGAATAAAGAGTTTTTCTTTTGAAGCCTGGGACAGGTGGGGGGACTGCTGGCAGAGTGGGCATGTGGAACTATCTGGCTCAGCATGTCACACTGTTAAGATGTTCACTTAGTGAGAGTTAAGTGCACCCTTCCTCATACACACATTAATACGTCTTTATATCAAACCCCGAATACTCACACATTACATATTCACACATAAGGTTCAATAAGCTTTAAAGTGTATGATTTAAGTTGGTTCAGTTAGTTTAAATGCTGAGAAATAAAGATATTTGATAACTAAGGTATTATACATGCTAAACAAGTCGTGTTTGGTTTTGTACTGATGCGTACTCTTTTTACAGTATTCTGGTGTTATTGGTGGAGAGATTGCATCATGCATTCTCGAGTTATGGATCGCAGAGCCTACAAGCAACAAAATGTATATTTCATGAACAACTGTTAGGATGTTGCAGGGGGCGGGAAGGGAAAGATCCCCAGCTGTTAGAGGCAGGGAGAGTCTTTTGGAACCAGCCTGTTAAATGCCCTGTAGCCAGATGCTTCTCCCCTGGGAACCAATGACATCAGCAACAAACTTCTCTATTGTCCTGTTTATTCTGGGGGGGTATAAATATGGGTGCTCAAACGCTGGGTTCTTGGTCTTCGTGCTGAATGCTGAATGACGAGGGGTCTCTTGCTGATGCCTATCTTCAGGTCCGGAAGCGCTGCGTATGTATACTGTACTTGGGTCTGTATAATTCCTTTTGCGCCTAAATTTTGTCTGGATCAATTGCATGTAACTGTCTGAACTTTTACTTGAATAACACTTGTGCTTTGGAACCACAGATTCCAGGTCTAAGTCTTTATTTACTGTATGACTGCATACGCAAATTATCGTCATCCTTAGAGGTTTATAGGAAGGATTTTAGAAGGTACAGGCAGGGGTATATAGAGGTTAATTTTAATATCGTCAGGCATTTAGAACACCTGGGTGTTTTGAGTACACTATCCTGTGTACTAACCACTGGTGTCATCCCTGCGACACTGGTGCACCACAGCATCTTTTAGCCAAGTTTTCCTGCCCTCAAGGCAGCATCCAGCCCAGAGGCTGCTACCGGCCCAAAGGCCACATCTCAACTAATGTGCCCACAGGCCTCATCCAGCCCAGAGGCTGCTACCAGCCCAAAGGCCACATCTCAACTAATAGGCCCACAGGCCTCATCCTGCCCAGAGGCTGCTACCAGCCCAAAGGCCACATCTCCACTAATAGGCCCTAACAGAGGGTTACTCCAACGTTTCAATCTCTTTAATACGAGATTAAATAATAGGCCCATAGACCTCATCCAGCCCACAGGCTGCTACCAGCCCAAAGGCCGCACCGCAACCTATTGTCACTAAGCCACATTTTAGCTAGCTCCCTCAGCCACCAAGGCAGCTACCCGTCCACATCCTGCCAAGGCATTCCAGCCCTCAAGGCTGCGCAAGACTGTTCCTTTTGTCTACCATGGAGTCGTAACATCAACAGAACAATAAACATAAACAGCTATTTATACAAACAGGACAAACACTCACTCATGTGCTCTGCATTCTGCAGTCAGCGCGAACCACCGGGCGGGCAGGGGTGATGTCATAGTGCGTCATAGTGCGGCATCCACCTGATGCACAACCCGTGAACCCGCGCAAGTAACTATAGTGATAAAAAGCAATCTGGGGTGCCCTTGGTATGTGACCACACCATCTACATAAAAAATATCATACAAACTCGGCACTCACATGCTTTTCAAACTGCAACTCTTTTGAACATAGGGAATGTTGGTTCCAAAATATTGCAATAATTTGTTAAGCTGGCCACCGCTTCACGGTCATCCCATCTAGCCAGTCCCTACACTGATTCTCAGATAAATGAACTTGATCTGCCATCTTGGGCTCAAGCTTGCTTACATTTTAAACATGAAACTGGGTCCTGCCTTAAAGAGACAGGACCACACCCAGGGCTATCAGTTAATAAGCACCTGGAAAAAGAAAAAAGTTTGTCTTACATTTGAAAAACAGGGTGCCCTAGCAAGTGTGACCACAAAATTTAAATAAATGACAGGCTCAATCCACGGCACTCAACCATCTGGGGTGCCCTTGGCATGTGACCACACCATCTAAATAAAAAATATCATACAAACTCGGCACTCACATGCTTTTCAAACTGCAACTCCTTTGAACATAGGGAATGTTGGTTCCAAAATATTGCAATAATTTGTTAAGCTGGCCACCGCTTCACGGTCATTCCCATCTAGCCAGTCCCTACACTGATTCTCAGATAAATTAACTTGATCTGCCATCTTGGGCTCAAGCTTGCATACAGTGTAGGGACTGGCTAGATGGGAATGACCGTGAAGCGGTGGCCAGCTTAACAAATTATTGCAATATTTTGGAACCAACATTCCCTATGTTCAAAGGAGTTGCAGTTTGAAAAGCATATGATATTTTTTATGTAGATGGTGTGGTCACATACCAAGGGCACCTCAGACGGTTGAGTGCCGTGGATTGAGCCTGTCGTTTATTTAAATTTTGTAGTCACACTTGCTAGGGCACCCTGTTTTTCAAATGTAATACAAACTTTTTTCTTTTTCCAGGTGCTTACTAACTGATAGCCCTGGGTGTGGTCCTGTCTCTTTAAGGCAGGACCCAGTTTCATGTTTAAAATGTATGCAAGCTTGAGCCCAAGATGGCAGATCAAGTTCATTTATCTGAGAATCAGTGTAGGGACTGGCTAGATGGGAATGACCGTGAAGCGGTAGCCAGCTTAACAAATTATTGCAATATTTTGGAACCAACATTCCCTGTATTCAAAGGAGTTGCAGTTTGAAAAGCATGTGAGTGCCGAGTTTGTATGATATTTTTTATATATATATATATATATATATATATATATATATATTAGTCCAAATAGATCGGCACTCCTATTTCTCTATAAATAAACTGCCAGGGTGCTCGTCTGAAGGAATAACAGAGTATACAGAAAAAATTTCACTCTACTGGTCTAACATCCACAGATGAATATATTCAAATAGCTGGTCCAATATTGGATTGGCTGTTTGAATATATTTATTTGTGGATATTAGACCAGTAGAGTGCCGATTTTTCTGTATACTATATGTATATATAATGTGTATAATTGTTTTTCTACAGCTTCACCCCTAGTAGCTCCACTCAAAGTCCCTGAACCTATTTTTCCAGAAAAATAGCTATATATATATATATATATATATATATATATATATACACACTCCCAATTCACATTTTTTCAATAGAGCTGGTGCACACATAGTATTTAGAAAAGACAGCACTCAAAACAGCCTTAAAATTATACTTTTCGTATGGAAAATAAATTTCAGCCCAGGAGATTACGTCATAGTTCATGAGAGGTTCAGGAATTGAGGGCCTGATTCAGCAAGGAACGCAGTTGCTAATAAGCATGCAATTAGCCGATTTTTTGCGGTGTATGCAGTGCGCGTATGCAAACTAGCTATTGCGATCGGGACTGCGATCGCAGTGACTACACAGACCCATCTGAGAATGATTGACAGGAAGTGCCGTTTATAGGTGGTGACGGGGCAGTGGTCAGCCGAGCACAGGCGTGCCAGTGCATTCGTACGCCGTGTCAGGGGCATGCATAAATTATCCACTGCGAAGCCATACGCAGTGTGAGGTGTCATAGCGAGTGCATGGCTGTTAGCAATTTCTGAGTAAGGTCAGGGCTTATGCAAGTGTGCGTATATATATATATATCAATGATATGCGGATGATATGCGGTGAGGTAAATGGTTAGGGAGGCACTGGCTAGTATCAGAGCAGTATATAGTGCTGGAAATTTGGTGTGTTTTGATCAGGGATGATCGGAAAAGGGTAGGCAGGGGAGGCAGTGACTCACCTGCCATACACTTTTTACTCCAGAGTTTTGACTATAAAAATTATTCGAATAACACAAAGAGCATATTTATAATATTTTCTCTACAATTTTCTTATAATTTTTATAGTCAAAACTCTGGAGTATACCTAAGTATGACAGGAAAGGCTCTGCCTCACCTGACCACACATCACTGATATATATTTTTATATATATATATATATATATATATATATATATAAAGATGCGATTCAGGCGGCACTCAGAGACTTTCAATAAAGTAGCAAAAACGTACTTTAATAGGTCAACATTTCGGAGGACGGACCTCCTTTCTCAAGACATTAGAATACAACAATCTCTTGAGAAAGGAGGTCCGTCCTCCGAAACGTTAACCTATTAAAGTACGTTTTTGCTACTTTATTGGAAGTCTCTGAGTGCCGCCTGAATTGCATCTTTATTTGGAGGTTGCTGCTGCTTAACCTATAGGGGGGCACCGGAGCCAGTATCATGCACTGCCATTTGAGTGCCGGTCCATTGGACTATATATATATATATATATATATACATATATATATATATATATATATATGCACAAAAAAATATGGGCAAAACAAGTTTGATGTTCTTGTTAATAGTTTGTTCCTGTATCTAGTGGGCTCCAACATATTTACTAATATATGTAGTGAATGCTGTGTGGTTAATATATGGTAGGCAGTGTTTAGACTTGAGTTGCTCTTGGTAAATGCATTTTAAGACTACAGAGGTACACAGAACTGCTCAAACAGACCATTTTGCATTAAAAGAAATAAAGTAATGGAGGCATAATATATGTTGTAAAACACTGGTTCTCAGGTGAATCATAAGCTCTGCAAACAGAATTATTAATACCTTTATAAAAGCTAGGAAAAGTTCTGCAACAAGAGTATTATTTAATAATTTACCTTTTAATACATAAGTTAAATGCAAAGGTAATGCAAAAAATATAGTAAATGAGTTTAAGTGCCTTATTGCCCTATTATGAAAATGAACATACCTTTAGGGGG
Organism: Taudactylus pleione; assembly: GCA_031769625.1. Lineage (NCBI taxonomy): Eukaryota > Metazoa > Chordata > Amphibia > Anura > Myobatrachidae > Taudactylus > Taudactylus pleione. The sequence continues at coordinate 5,693,148 of JAUIMM010000706.1, forward strand.
TCATGATGCGTCGGACACAAATTGCGTTTTGTTGCTACTTAAAAAACAGAACAGTGAATCACATCTTGCACTTACGGACGCTTGCAGTTCCATACACTTGAAACGATGGATCCATGGAAAGAGAATGTGTGTAAGCGTGGCCAATGTACAATATGGACATGCTGCATTAAATTCAACCTGAGAAGACTGGGACACTGACACAGATGTATATACACATGTCAGGCAATAGGATACTTGAGGGTACTCACCCTGGAACAATTGGAGAATGGTGATGAAGACCAAAAGACACACATTCTACCCATGAAGAACCGGCTGCATCTTGTGATATTGCCAACCCATCATGGCTGGTATGACCCATCATTACAGTTTAAGCACAAATTGCATCCAAATCAACATGACCTTCGAAGAGTGAAGATGTCCCGGGAACGCGGAGCAGGCGCCATGTTCTCGGAGACCTGCGCATGTGCAGTAGACTCTGGCACAATTCCATAGTCTACTGTACTGACGGAGGGGAGGGTGGCCCGTGTGCAGGCTCCTCTCTTAAAGCGCCTCTGATAAAGAGCCTTATGTAATATCCTGTGAGATGCAGGCACTGGTGTAGTTGCAGAGAATTAGACCATATTTTTAAAGCGGCAATAATTTAAAATGTCAAAATCATATGGTTTCGCCTTTTAAATTTTTGCCATTGTTAACATACAAGCTAACTCACTCAAACTGCACCAGTGCTTACATAAGCCCCAAGATGTCAGGACCACAAAGCTAAGTATACAATAAACAGTGGTAGATTTTACCTCTGGGCAATAACTAAGTAAAATCTGCCACCCGCAGGGACTGCCTATCAGTGACAGTGGCTTCCTAGAACTGCCTAGCAGGGGCAGACGGCACAGATTCCCCGGACCTCACAGATAGGAGCTGCCACTGATAAGGTCACATTTGTTTTACAAGCTGCAACATATAGGGGTCATTCCTATTAGGTGCGAATTGCGAGATGCGACGTGCGAGTTGCGATTTTTACTTCGAATTCACATAGCAAATTCATTTGGCAATCCAATTAGCAACTCGCACTGATCAGTCAGACTGAATTCGCAACTTTCCACTCGCACCTCCCTGAGGGTGAGATTGAAAGGAAAATCTATATTTTAAGGTTAAAATGTATGGACACTGTGCTGAACCCCTTGGACACCCCCCTCCTAATGACCAATTAGGCAATTGGCAGCTTCTAATTAGCTTATTTAGTCCAATAATTACATGTCATTTTTTTGAGGTGAAAAGAAATGTCCTCAAAATACCCCAAAATAAACTTTTTCGTTAGTTTTGGCACCCCACATTTAATTACAATATTTTGTTAGTTGAAAAATAATTGTTTTTATCATTTTTTTTCCATTTTTCAAGGTGCCCTCAAAATACCACAAAATCATCCTTTTTCTTAGTTTTTTTTTCATTTTTCGTTTAAATCGTTTCAGATTAAATGAAATAAGTTAATTTTTTAACATTTTCTTGCATTTAAAAAAAAAGCACAAATCAGCCATTTGACACCATTTCAAAACCTACAGTAACTTCCTAATGGCCAGAAACAGCCTTCTATACAGTCCTGCTAACTAAATTATCCATTTTAGGGGGTCCAGGATGGTCTCCCCACATTTTCATGCATTTCTCGCAAATCTCATTTGGCAGTCAATTTGCACCCCTCCGCTGCGAGTAGTGCGAATAGGCATTTTCAATTGTATTGCACGCTTTGCGGCGAAGTGTGCGAGTTTAAAGAAACAAACTCGCTACTCGCCATTCTCACCTAATTGGATCGAGCCCACAGTCTTCATATAAATTACAAGCATTCCTCATACATATTGTAAAAATATGGTTACATTTATCCTATCATATTCCACTAAATTTTACAATATGCTTCATATTCATAAATCTATGATGGTTTCTTTTGCAGAAGTTACCAATATTTTGTTTTTATTTTAAAATACTTTCATTCATTGCTTCATATTTGGGAATTGGAAAAATTAACCAGAATTTCAAGTGTATTCAAGTCTTGGCATGTGGGTCTGTAGTTTGCACAGCACTATAATAGCTTAAGCTTGAAATATCAACATAATGCAAGAATATCAAGTCCAGCAAGTTACTTGAATAAAATGCTCCTCCTTATGACGTAGTTATTAGTAGATTAAATAAAAACACAAGAATGAAACGTTTTACAATGTTGCTTACTTTAGAGTAGAGAAAACAGTCACCATAGCCATGTGGAACATCAGTGAAAAATTGTTGTGTTGAACACACTGATTTATGGATCTGGATTAGTTCTCTATCTGGTCTGCTAGAATACACTTCCATTCACACTGTCCCACACATTTATCCCTTTACACAAGTGAACAGACAGTGTGCAGCGTGTGCCGCGTTTAACTCATCCATATTAATAGCTAGAAATATGAATCACTCTGAAATGAATCACATCACATGTGGAGTGCTAACTTTTTGTATTTTATTATTTTCTAACAGGTCTCTTCCTCGACCATCAATTCCCTTCCCTTAAATACACAAAAGCAATTAACAAATAACCTGTTTTAACCCTGGACATCTGCCTGCTAGATTTTAGGCCTAATTTCCCCTTTTTTGTCCTTGTCAAGAGCTTGTGAATAGTGTCAGGTCCGGATTTAAGGCAGAGTTCCCAGCTCTGGCTGTGTAAGTTGTCTTTAGCTTTTATTCCCAGAACAAAAGCACTAACAGGTTTGACAAAGAAGGTTTTTCTGTTCCAGAAGAGAGAAACTCATGTTTAGACCGCAGGCAACCAACTTGGGCTTGTTTGGCTCCCATTCTGCTTCTATGCAGGGGTACACGGAGGCTTGTTGAAGAATGTGTTTATTCTGCTTGTGTCCCATTCAGATGTCCCCCTGGGAAGTCACACCTAGAGCTGTCATCAGCTGCAGATATGCAGGGATCTGGAGACTGTCCTCAAATCTTGGTGAAATGATGAGCAATACACTGAAATAGCTTCTAATTAAACAAGGCCGGGAAACAGCATTTTTTTTTATTTATTTTTCAATTCCAGATACCTGACTGGGTGAAAAAACCTAAAATATAGACAAATGTTATGCTCCAAATTTCCATCTAGGCGAGAATCCATCTGAAAATATCAAAATAATGTTGAGATACCAGACAGTCTTTACACCTCTTGTTACTACAATATAGAGTACAACACTGCTTGCATTGGTTGTCATTATACTCTACAGAGAATACACAGGCACTTGGCACTCCTCCTAGTGGAGGAGTAGGGGAACATGCGGAACAGTAAAATCCATTTACTGGGACAGACCCAAATCTCATGTTTTCATCCTCTCCTGTGTAACATCTCTCATTAACAAAGTGCTATAATAATACATACTGTACTGCACTAGTACACTGTATCCCATATACCCCCTGAATTATAAACTTCAGTGATACACAAACAAATCTAATCCTTCCTATTATAGAAATTCATCCAATACCTATGCATCTATTAGTGACATGTATCTCACACAAAGAAATACATATGTTAGAGTGCTTAAGAAATGTATAAACAATCCTCCATTACAGTTGGTGATTACACCACTTTACTCGTGGATTGGCACCTATAAGTCACAGCACTTGATGGTTATTGATTTTAAAATGTAAATTTATAACTGTATTTTTCTGTAAGTACACATTGTTTATATTGAGTTATAATTGAATTACATAGTTCAAATTAATAATAAAGTGTTATTCTTTACAAGTTTTATCTGTTTATAATCATTTTATTTTCTATCATTAACTATCATTGGAGGTCTGTCTATATTTCTCTTACATATCTATCTTTTCATATCTATCTATCTATCTATCTATCTATCTATCTATCTATCTATCTATCTATCTATCTGTCTGTCTGTCTGTCTGTCTGTCTGTCTGTCTGTTTGTCTGTCTATCTATCTATCTACACAAGTCTATCTGGGCAAAACGCAGCCCACTAGATGTTGTAGAACTACACATCCCAACATGCCCTGCCACAGTTTTGCTATTTGGCCATGCTAAAACTGTTTTGCAAGGCTTGCTGGGATTTGTAGTCAATCAGCTGGAGAACCGCTTATTGCCCACCCCATTCTATATCTATCTATCTATCTATCTATCGTGGGTGTACACGGCCAGATAAAATGCCTGTCAGACCGACAGATATATTATCTGGCAGCCTGTAAGCCCGCAGATGTCGGCAGCATACACTGTGAGATTTCTCTCAGTGTATTAGCCCGATATCTGCGCTCCACCCCCGGGAGAGGAGACATTTCCCTGTTCCTTCCAAGGGAAGGAACACAGGAAATGTCTGTTTGTCAGCCGTGGCTGGGCATACACTGCCCGATGCGGCCGACATTTTAACTCACAAATATCACAGTGGACGGGCATACTGGTCGATCTGGAATGCCCGACCGAGCGTTATTTAACCCTTGGTCACTCGCACACATGCTACAATTATTGGGGCGATCCACGAATACCGCGTGTATGCCCAGCTTAACTGTGTTTATGTATCTATCTATCTCTCTAAATATATATCTATGTGTATATATATCTACATGGATCTATATATATTTATATATATATATATATATATATATATACACACATATTGAGCAATATAAAAGTCCTACTTTATCTTTCCTGGTAAATGTTGTTGTTTACAAGAATGCAGAGCAATTTAAGATGAAAATATTATCTCATGTGAGTTTTAAATTAAATCTACCGTATTACAAAGTATGCAGAATTAGTCTAAATAAATATTTTACATGCATCTTGAGCATATTATTAAGTCACTGTTGTGCAAGCTGTATATAATCTATTTAATTGCTAGGAAATGGCATTATATTTAGTAACACATCACTTGTAGGAAAGATCTTAAACCCGAATACAAACCTTTTAAGCAAAAGGTCCAATGGTTAAATAAATAAATCCACATAAACAGTCCACATTTTGATGTAAATTTCCTGCTATCAGTAACAGAGGCCAGCCTCTTTAAACAAACATTTCTCTCAGATGAAAAATGAGATTTCATTTTGCCTTTTCTTCTCATTGTGCAGGGCATTCTGTGAAGAAGAAAAAAAAACTTTAATATATATATATATATATATATATATATATTAAAGTTTTTTTATATATATATTATTCTACGCAACATAATAAATGTAAGGAGTTATGAAATCTATATCAACCCTACTGTATCTAACTCTGTTTATTTTTGAATATTTATTTTAAATACTAACAACACATAAAATAATAATAACAGCAAAAAAATAAGATTATATTATTAATAATAATAATAATAATAATAATAATAAAATAAATCCACACATTTGCATTAAACATAATAGAAATTAAAGTAAATTAGTACATGTTCATAATACTGTAGCTCAAATAATCTCTTTTTAATTATGTGGATAATATATTTTGTGGAAATTGAGGTGGTGACTTACATTTGTATGTGTGTGTAGATATATTGTGAAATGTATTATGTATATATATATATATATATATATATATATATATATATATATATATATATATATAAATCCATTTCCACACGATCATACTTTGTAATAAGTTGATAGCTGGACATTTTGATACCAGTGTGTTTAAGAATCATCCCTAGTGTAGTGGACATTTTATACCTTTCTTAGAAATCATCTAGCGTTAAGAAGAGTGTAGACCAGTTACAGGCCATTACTATGATTTGTCATTGTTAAAGCAGGTGATCTTGTTTCTATTAGGATTCTTCCAGAGGTAGAATTTTGTACCATGTCTATTAAATGCTTGCAGAAAATCTCATTTGGAGCATGTCAATATTATCCTGAGAACCTACATTTTATTTGCTGCAATAATGAACAGAACAGACCTAATTACTTCAATAGTGCCTATAAGAGACCTTTGCTGCTAGCAGAGCCTGTGCTGTAGACCTGTGCCTTATGGAAAGTGGAAATCACTGGTCCTAAAAGGTGCTATCCAAGTGTATGCCTCATTCCCGAATCTATTCATCCCAATGATCCCCCCCCCTGCTGTGCCTATGGGAAAAATCCACACTGAATGGGCACCCACTGGCTGGATATTCTATATCAGCAAGACATACAGGAGCTTATTGTTATTAGTTTTGCCTATTGCTTACCCTTGTGTTCCACAGAGTATACATATACTACTCTATCTGGCTTTGATAGCATGACAAGGTGGGGGGGGGGGGGCGGGAGAGAGAGAGAGAGAGAGAGAGAGAGAGAGAGAGAGAGAGAGAGAGAGAGAGAGAGAGACTGACTGACTGACTGTGTGTTCTGGTGAGGACTTTAGGAGATCTTTGGAGTTCTAATGACATTAGGCGACATTATAAGGTCCCAATACCAATTAACAACTCTGGTGATTCTTGTTGTTGACTATACATAAAAACTTTTTGTGCATTTGATGGGATCGATGGCAAAAGTTTAAGGTCTTTGTGACAGTCTTTATCCAACCTGCTCTCACTGTTTTTAAAAAAAAAGATCCCTATAACGTACGGCGCTATACGCAAACAGCAAATATGCGCATGTATTGTGTACGGCATAACATGGAAAGTAGCTAGAGGTTCCCATGGATGAATATAAATTTGAGTGTCACGTAAACTATTTGGCATATGGACTGTATCACTGTTTACAGCATATACCTTTTGGTACAATATAGTAGAAAGCATCAATACAAAGCAAAACAACATTTCCAGTGTAATGTTTCCTGCTGTGTTGCATAAGAAATGTAGATGAGTTGGGTATTTTGTGAAGTTATTATATATATATATAGTATGTATGGGCGTATGTATGACCTGATCGCACTTCAGTTGTAAAGCACGGAGAGTGGAATGAGTCACTTGACATAATCATAACTTGTGTATATATGTAAATACTATATAGAGTATATATAGAATAATAGAATAGTTATATATTTGGGGATGGATAGATAGATAGATAGATAGATAGATAGATAGATAGATAGATAGATAGATAGATAGATAGATAGATAGATAGATAGACATAATTATTTAAATTGTAATAGACTGTCAGTCCAGATAAAGAATAACGATCAGATGAAACATCGCAAGACAGGAGAATAATGCTCATATATCTAAATATCACAATTAAATATCACAATTAAATATCACAATTAAATAAGATTCTAATGAGCAGCTTCAACCATTTGTACCGATCCGAAAGTTGCACCCCCTTTCTCCCCATCGATCGACGCTACAGAAAATATTGACGCAAGGTAATAACGCAGTTCTATAATTCACGAAACAACTTGATTTCGTAGTAAACACGAGTCTTATCACATTACAAATGGTTGTAGAAGGTATATCACAGAAGAGAAGTGTGAATTGATTCCTATGGCATAACAATATTACAAATAATAATAATAATAATAATAATAATAATAATAATAATAATAATAATAATAATAATGCGAAATGATTCATAATAATAATATTAATTATTATTATTATTATTATTATTATTATTATTATTATTATTATTATCAAAATTGTATGCTGTGCAAAAGTGATCTAAAAATAGTTTAAAATAGGAAAAAACTAATAGGCATAAATATTTTAATTAACTATCATAGATGCTAATTTACCATGCAATATAACAGTTTAAAGCGTGCATCATCAGACACCCGGCACCCCTTGCCCAACCGATATATAAATATATATACGCTCACACACATACATACATACATACATACATACATAAACACACACACATACACACGCACTCTCTCGTTGCTTTCACGTGTACGGAATCGTTTCCCATATCAGTGTCAGGGATCTGAGGGGTATAAAACATTTCATAAAGATGGAGGAACCCATAATCGCTTTATGTTCCGTATAGGTCAGCAAAAGCCATTTCCACAGCTAAAGCAGTTTCCATAATTGTCTCTTGTTTTGAGCAAGTGGATTTATGAAATACATTTAGCAAATGAGATGTCTCAAAAAGCAGCCGTCCCACAGCAGCCAAATCAGATGTTCTTGGTGTGTAATTATTAGTAAACATCCGATTCAATTATACTGAAGATATAGACACGTTAAACTTGGAGATCCCTCCCCTGCCTTCCCATAAACAAACAAACAAACACAGAGGCTGAGAATCCTCTGCCTCCACCATAGCATGCAGATTATACTATGTATACTGTGTACAGATTACTGACATTTACATCAGAACTGGGGTATAACATTGCATACAGAATGACAGTCATCTCTCATTTCTTATCCTCTGTGCACTAAATTAGAGCCATTAGCATTTCTGCACACACCAGGCTCCATGCACCTTGTGTAGGTGAGAGTGTGTCTAAGGGCAATATTTCAGGGATACGTTACACCCCACGCTTTTATCCCGATGTATTAGGAGAGGGAGAGAATGGTGTGCCTGAATGCTGCATGGAGGCACCAGTCACATGCAAAGCAATATTATGTACTAGTATATTGTTATACATTGTATCTGTGCAAAGTTGTTTATTGCACTAGGTGGGTAAATAATTACACACAAAGAGAACGTGTAATTGCTATAACATATATGATTCCAGAGATTTGTTTTAATCAAATAAGGAACAGAAAACAGAGACCAGCGGAAACGGGGAATTGCTGGAAATAAATGTCTGATAAGGGTCACACAGTCTCATTTGAATTCTCACTAAAAGGAGCCTGCAAGCATAGTCCCTATTTCACCGCAATGCTATACTTATGAATTTTTCAATAAGCTGTTAATCCTATTATGCATATACACTATTTACTAAACGCTGTATCCCATTAACAGAGGTGATGGTTTTATTAACCAGTTTGGTGCCAGATCCCTGATAAATGCGGATTCCTGCATGGCAGGCACAGGGAGGGAGGGTATTGCTTTATCACAAGCTACAAATCAAAATGATTCAGTTTCTCTTTGTGTGCTTCTCTATTGTAACCCATTATTTGCTGGAACCTCCCGTAGGGCTGCCAGCTAGTTCCCCTACAGTCATTTTGATCTATTTACATCGCAGACACCCCAGAAGAGGTTAATCCTACTCTCAGATATTCCTCTCATCTGCCTCTTATCATTTTTTTTCCATCTCGGACTCTTTGAAAACCTAATTTCACATCCTCATTACTTATCACTTCCCCATACTGTATGTCATTATTTATCCCTCTCATTAATCCTGTCTACCTGATAGAGCACCACCATCTCGTTATCCTTCTATTTATCTATTATCCCTCACCTCTCCAATCCTTGCTGCATCTTATGATGGGCTATTAGTCATACAAGGTGCTACTGGAGTTGACTCTTTTTCCCCAGCAATCTGTAGACTGCACTGAAATCTTGATATAAATGATCACTGATCTTCTTCCTATGTAACCAGGATGTATAGAGTCACAGCGTACATGGTGGGTGAAATGATCATCCGCCACCATCTCTGGTCTTTGGCTAATGTGCCCCTTACTCATGCTGTCCCCTCGCACACACATACACTGCTACTGTGTTGTCTACATGCATAAATAGTTCCATTTAGTATCAATAAAAAAATATTTCAGTTATTCAAACAACCTTGTTTTTCTATTCGTAATGAGAGTAGTGTCTTCTCCATCCTGAAATATGCGTATGGTAAATATATAAACACAAAACGCACAATAGGGAAACACATATACACATATATACATGTGTGTGTGCATAACATATATGTACATATATATATATGTACTGTATATAGACATACACAAACATACATAAATTCGTAAGGTAAGGAGAGTAGTGTTTTCTCCATTTATATATATATACACACACACAGACACATACACATATATATATGTTGCACCAATTTAGGTATATGTGGGTGAGATTCAGTTATTGATTGTGCAGCCTGTCACTCCCTGTTAAGTGCTTTATAAGTTACTCGCTATAGCCCTGATAGACAGTCCATCCCAGCCTGCGCTGATTGCAGTTCCGCTGTGGCTCCACTATTGGAGCACATTGCGGCTGCTGTAAACATGCACTTGGTGATAGATGTCGACACTGTGGAACTATTCAGGTACAAAATCTGTCATATTTTCTGTATCAGCAGCACAGTGTTTGCATAACTACAATTCGATGTCCAAACACGGCTGCTAATAGTATACATGCCTATGACTCCACACACTATTTATACTCTTAAGCTCAAATTAATGCAGAGCTTAACAATTCCATTTACATCAGTGCAAAGAACGGATCTGCCATGCAAGGGTTTAGCTTTATAGCTGGTATATGGCTTAGGTACATGACATTATATATACTGTATGAATAACACAAGAACTTGAAGACATCCACAGGGATACTAAACAATTATGCCCCAAGTTACACATATGCAACTTAAAAGTTTTACTTATATGTCTACATCATTTATTCACTGACACATAACTGCTAACTCCTTCACAGTGAGATTGACCCTGATTATTTTAATCAGGTTATTTTGTGTATATTACTGTATTGACAATAGTATAGATGACTATATTTTTAAATATCCGTTGGTGTTTATAGAGAGATAAGATTTGAAATGTTTCTTCAAATGCTCTGTTACCTCTATGGGTGCAGGAATTTTTACATAGAGAAAATTATATTGCTTAGTAAATGATATGAGAGGGAGAGACACAGCTATATATTAGTAGAACACTGCCACTCAGGGGACAAGCTGTCATGAAGCAATATCAGAATATTTGCACAGATTAAGATATAAAATATATTAGCCTCCCTTCTCCAGCTTTGTTGTTCTGCCCATCTTCTCCCCAGCCCTCCATAGTACTGAGATTTAGGGTATTATGCTCCTTGAGCTCATAGTAGCATTTGACACTACTGACCACCCCTTCTCATCAAAACCCTGAACCCCATTGTGCTTTGTTACTCCGCTCTCTTTTGGTTCACCTGCTACTTGTGCAAACACTCCATCTCCACTTCCCCTTCCCATGGGGTCCCAACGTTCTGTCCTTGGCCTCCTCTTCTCCCTCTACAAGCTTATCAAGTCCTTTTGGACTTCCTTACCAGCTCTATGCCAACTTCGTTATCACCTCTATCACCTTTCTTCCTAGTCCTGCTATTTCCATATCTGCAATATATCCAGAATTAGGCCTTTCCTCACCCTAGAAGTTACTAAAAATAAAATTTTTGTCCTCATCATTTCCCAACATGATCACTATGATCTGCTCTCTGGCCTTTCTATCTCCCACCTTGTCCCTTTAGAGAAGGGATGGGGAACCTTAAGCCCGGGGGCCGTATAAGGCCCGCGGAATCATTTGGTCTGGCCCACTGAGTTTTTTTCTGCTAGCCTCATCTGACTAGCAGTGTGCCTAGAATGGCACCCTGCAGCCAGTAACTATGCAGCAGTGCCACCTGGAGCCTCCTTAGGAAGCTTCAGATGGTCACACCACTTCCCTTACAGCTTCCTGGAGCATCCTCAGGATGCTCCGGGCATTGCTGTAGTTACTGTTTATTGTGGCCCCGCCCCCATGTGACATCACACAGAGGAGGTGTGGCCTGCACCAGGCCCGCAAATAATGTTATATATATCAAAATGGTCCCTCGGCAGAAAAAAGGTTCCCCACCCCTGCTTTAGAGGATAGACTCTCACCTACAAAGCACCTAACCTCACTGTTCCTGTCTATATATTGAGCCTCATTTCCTCACTCCCTCCCTCCTGCCCTCATTGCTCTGTCCATGATTGCTTCCTCAACTCCTTCCTGATCACCACTCCCCATTCTCACATTTAGGATTTCTTCTGGGTCGCTCTTAGCCTCTGGGATGCTCTCCCTCTCTCCATTAGACACATCCAGCCTCCAAGCCTTCAAGCATGCCCTTAAATCTAATGTTTTCATTGTAGTTTACCACCCCCATATAACTTTGCAGACTCTTCCCTCTTCTCCCATTGCATCTACCTATTGCCTGTATAGATTGTAAACTCGTATGAGCAGGGCTCTCTGCCCTTTGTTTGTTCTACATAATTATGCTAACTGCTCACTGCAATTATGAATGTATGTGATTTGAAATACTGTCTGTGTTAGTTTATACTATCTTATTGTCAATTTTATCCCCTTGCACGATGCTATACTACCCTTGTGGTGCCTTGTCAATAAATATGATAATAATCCCCTACACTTTAAGCTTTCATGAGAAGGGTCTTCCACCCCTCATATTCTGTTCTTGCAGTATCTCTGTCTCTAGTGCGCTCCCCCCTCACAGTCAGTGACACCGATCCTTTATGTTTGCCTTTGCCAGTGCATTAGATCATTGAGTGCTACATTTCTTAACTGTTAGTTGCCGTAGTGGCTCCTAGCCTTTTATGTATGCAGGGCTACCACTGCCGCAGTCCAGTCATGGGTCCTTACAGTTCTTTTCGCCACCTGCAGGTGCATTCTGACAGGGGCAATGACCAGCACATGTGTACAAATACTGGCTACTTGGAACTGTATCCGCTGCAGCCCCTAGAAGCTGGGTTGGGCTGATGGAGAGGCAAGGAGGGGCTTCCCATTGGAAGTGATTTCTCTGCTAATTGCTGTCAATTCCTGTCTGGTGTTTGATTTGCAGATAGCGCTTCTAATATGAAGCCACTGCCAGGAAATACTCACTAAGCTCACTTGGAGTGGTGGATTTTACTGGTGGGGTCTGCAGCCCTGCATTCCCTAGGTAAAATCTACTATTGCCCAGTTGTCTAAATATCTAATTGTTTTCTTTTTCCATCTGTACTGTCTGTTTGAACCATTTTACATTGCATTTGTGTATTATTGTTTATCTTCCCTGTATGGTGCTAAGAACAATTGATGGCACCATGTAAACAAAAGATGACAATGATGATAACAATAATAATAATAATAATAGTAATAATAATAATAAAATGCTATACCATCTCTCATACACGATGGGGTCAATTCAATTAGGTGCAAATTGCTATTTTCTCTTCGAATTCACATAGCGAATTAATTTTGCAATCCAATTAGCAACTCGCACTGATCAGTCAGACTGAATTCGCATCTTTCCATTCGCACCTCCCTGAGGGTGAGAGATGGAAAGGAAAATCTTTCTTTTAGGGTCAAAATAGTCAGGACACTGTGCTTAACCCTTTGGACACCCCCCTAATGACTAATTAGGCATTTGGAAGTTTCCAATTATCTTAATTAGTCCAATAATTACATGTAATTTTTGGGGGTAAATGAAAAATTGTCCTCAAATTACCCCAAAATCAACTTTTTTGTTAATTTAGGCACCTCAAATTTAATTACAAAATTTTTTTAATTGAGAAATAATTGTTTTTTTTAATCATTTTTTTTTAATTATTTTTTTCAAGGTGCCCTCAAAGTACCCCAAAATCACATTTTTTTCTCCTTTTTTTTGCATTTTGCATTTAATTAGTTTGAGATTAAACGAAAATAGCTTTTTTAATCATTTACTCGCATTTAAAAAAAAAACCACACAAATCAGCCATTTGACACCATTTAAAAACCTACAGTACCTTCCTAATGCCCACAAACAACCTTCTATATAGTCCTGCTAACTAAATCATCAATTTTGGGGGGTCCAGGATGGTCTCCCCACTTTTTCATGCACTTCTCTCAAATCTCATTTGGCAGTCAATTCGCACCCCTCCGTTGTGAGTAGTGCGAGTAGGCATTTTTAATTGGATTGGAGAATTCTCTAGAGCGCGGTTCCATGCAAAGCCTGCAAGTTTCAAGAAACAAACTCGCTATTTGCAATTTGCACCTATTAGGATTTGCCCCAATGTGCTTTAAATGAATGAAGTAATGAAAATGATCATTAATATGATGAAACGAGGGGCAGCCGTCCAGCAGTTTCGCCACTCTAGGGCTTTCCGCAAAGCCAAGGTAAGATATAGTAAGCCCTTTTTTTAAGATTACTTTTCAGTAATTATGTCTTTCATTAATATGAATTTTAAAAGTACCCGTTGTAACTGATTGGTAAAGGAAAGAGTAGAAAGATGATCATCTGCACTGCGCTGTTTTCAGAGAATGATTTGCAAGAGAAATAAATAAAATGTTGCTAAACGATAAAAAAATGTTTTCCAGGACATATTCCAAAAAATTATTTTGTGTTGGAATATCCTAAGTAATCCCTGGCTCAAAAAAGGTTACTAACCTGGGTTATGGCATTTAGAGAACCTGACAGATGCCCTATGTCCTATGCTTGCTCCTGCATGTTACCACTGTATATTGGTTCTGGGTGTATAACCTGCTGCCGGTTCATACAGAATGGTTTGGCAGGAGCAAGCAGAGTCCAGGAACATCTCCTCATTCCTGCTGACCTGGTTTTATTCGGGCAGGCGGTGTATCGGGTAGGTACATGCAGGAGTGAGCAGAGGACTAGCGGGTATTAACAGGATGTCAGGGGCTCACTGATTGGTTTATATGCCAGACCCCTGGTAAGCAACCCATGGCGATGGAGCTTACTTATGATATTCAACACAAACTTATTTCAGTTTTGAATAGAATTATCCTCTAAAGTGAACCTATCACCAGGCCCTCTAACCTTATCTTTTTGCTTTGTGCTTTGTCACTATCATCAACATTATCATTTATTTTGAAGGTGCCCCAAAATTATACAGTGTTGAACAGAGTTACAAATCATACAAAATACATATCACGCTTAAAACAGAATAAGTACATACAGTATGCGGTTAATGAATGAAGCGCATACATAAGAGTTTATGCAGAAACTAATAAAATGGAGCTCTTCCAGAAGCTCATTCCAGCAGGAAAAAATATTTTAGTCAGTGTGTTTTCCTCTCTCCCAGGTAGGTATGTCCAGACCATATAGTAGCAAATCTGTGACGTATAGGAGAAGTTGGGAATGGAGATTCTAGTCTGACAGAGTTTCAAAATCTAGCAGTGAGACTGTGCTAGGCTTACTCTCAGGCAGACCTTTTCTACAGGTCACAGTTCTACTGCCTCGGCTGCTGAAGGATACAGAATACGCTCAATTAATGGTCTATCTTGGATGAATAAGAATCTGGTGGGACCCACTTTTTAAAATATGCTTATTGCATAAAGCACAAGTCAAAAAAATATAAGTAACATTAAAAAACAAAGGGCCTGATTCAGAGCCGGACGCTATTTGCGCTCGCTCATCCAGAAAAAGGGTCTGGCTATTTAAATTGACCGTTCGCTCTTTGCGGTCTGTTGACGCCTCTGTGTCTGAATGAGCGAACAAAACATGCGGTCTTTTTTTGTAAAAAACGCCCCCTGGCCGCTCGCATCCTACGTCATCTCCGCTATTTATTTGATTAATCGAGTACATCGAAAGGCGAATGAACTGCTCGCAGTGCTTGTGGTTGGATTTTCCTACCGCAATCATGCGAGCAGTTCAGGCTAATAAACAACCAAGTGACGTGGTTGATGACGCTGCTTTGTTAATTATGCACACCCTTAAAACGCCCGTTTTGACCGTTTGGCACGCCTGCGTTCGGATCTCCACTCCCCGTTATCAAGCACCTTCCCCTGTTACCACCCACAAATGCCTCATTCTGTCACTCAAATTAGCAGGCATTCGCTATTTTGCGAGCACATGAATTTCGACCGCACTGACTGGTTCGCGCATGCGTATTACGAGCCGTACGCATGCGCAGTTGTGCGAACATCGCTCGGAGCGAACGAGCGGCCGCTTACGAGCGGCTCTGAATCAGGCCCAAAGTTCACTGTTCACATTGGAAAATTGCAAACAGTGTTTACCAAGTGACATTTTCATGAATGTCCCTGATTGGCTAAGTATTATTTAACAAAGTGCAATTCATATGGATGCTTCTTGCTAATTATATTTTTGTATTGATTTAATAAATGCACTAAAAGGGCTTTTTATATTTGTTATTATTATTGTTTTTTTTATTCCATCATCATTCCAGTTTATTCATATGCTTATTGATAGAGATAACAAATGCAGACATAGAAACACATGATAGAGAGAGCTTACATTGTAATTGGAAGCACAGCTGAAACAAGAGGAGAGAGATAAGGACAAGTGGGGAGTAGGGTAAGCTCTATTAAATAGATGGTTTTTTAGAAATAACTTAAAGATTTAAAGGCTGGGTAAGAGGCTGTGGTAGGGAATTCCATAAGTGGGTATTGGCACGGGGGCAGCCTTGTTGGCTGGAGAGAGAAGTGCTTGCCAGCGATGAGGCATGTCAGAGGTAACTAAGGTAAAGAAAGGATCAGGATCGTCACAGGCTTCAGCAAAGGCTACACTTACCCATATTTATTCATGCCTGACAGAGTGAGGCATAGCTGAGATATGTTGGATGAGGTGCATTCTGCGCTGCCTCTAATCCATATAGCAGCAGAGACGGCAATCTCTAGGACCCAAGGGACTCTAGGACTGCAGCTCACCAGGAAGTCTGACATTCGACATGCACTACTGCCCATGCCGGGCCATCTTAACAGTAGTGCAGGCCCTGGGCAAAGCAATGCACTGGGACCCCTACCCACCCATTCATGGCATACTTGCCGACTTCTACATTTTCCTCTAGGGGAGAAGCCCGGGCAGGAGAAGCAGTTGAGCGGTGTTTGGGGTGGGGACGCATCATTAAGCCCTACCTCTTTGCGGTAATTTGCAGCGGACACCACATATTTAAATAGGGGCAGGAGATAGTGATTCTCATATAATCTCTTTATGCTCCTCCCCCTACTCACAGACCCGCCGATCCCCGGGAATATTCTTCCTATTCTGCCCACTTCACTAGGAAGTTGGCGGAATGCGGAAGAAGTACCTACTCATGCGGGGGGTTACCCGAAAAATCGGGAGCCTCCCGCAGGTCTCGGGAGGGTAGGCAAGTATGATTCACGAGAATAAAAATGTCAATGGTCAATACAATTAATTATTTAGATTTATTGATACTTTCAACAAAATCAATGTTTAAACATAAGAAACATGATGTAAAGCGTGGATTAATCAACAGAAACTTTTGAACATCATAAGCCTTGAAAAAAAGCAAACATTTCATTGTGAGATACTGAATAAGGCCTGAGATCAGGGACAGAACTATGGGAGACAATGGAGGCACCTGCTGCCGGGTGCCAGCACTGAAGGGGCACTTCCTCCATTGCCCACAATATATTCACCCCACTTAGGGCGGTAAATATGTACCCGAAGCGTACCATCACGGCTACCCAATACATATCACCGCTTCCCGGCACCTGAGAAGCCACCATAATCATATACTAGTGGAGGGATCTGTGCCAGATCATCAGATGCCACTTCCGTCTATCTGTAGCCTGTCCCCGCTTATTGATGTTGCTGCTCCTCAGCAGCTTCTCATGCCAGTGTGATTTTTTAAGGGGGGGGGCACCAGATTATAACTTGCCTCTGGGCATCTGGGATGAATTTACGCCACTGCCTGAGATGTGTGAGGGCTGCTAGTTCCTGCGTTACTGCTGCTGCTGGGGTTATATAACATGTGGCATCAGTCAGGGATCCAGCTCCCCAACAGCTCTGACACTTTGGGAGCCCCCTTTTATACTACAGTATATACAGCATATTACTTATTATCATTGACTAATACTCCTATATGGTACATGAACCAGTGGGGAGAGTTTATATAATTTAAGATTGAATTGTCCATTATATAAAGTCTCCCCACCGGTTCATGTACCATATCATTCAATGATACTAAGTATGCTGTATATAGTATACAGGGGGGCTCCCGATTCTTCTTGTTAACTGTTCACCTTAATAAAATTGCTGCAGTCCATAGCAACAGCTGTGCTTTCTTCTCTTGCTTGCAATGCTGCCAGCACATGGTGATTCCTCCGTCCTTCTCACGTCAGCATCAATGCAGAGAACCGGTGGCGTACGTTCATCCCAGACGCCCGGAGGCAATTTATGATTTGGTGACCCAGAAATCACAGCCACTGATACCGTAATGTAGCAATCCGCATGCAGACAGGCTATAGATAGACGAAGGCAGCAGCTGACTTGGAGATCTCCACTAGTGTATGGTGGCTTCTCAGGTGCTGGGAAGTGGTGCCATGTATTGGGCAGCCATGACGGTACACTCCAGGTACATAGTTACAGCCCTAAGTGGGGTGAATATGTTGTGGACAATGGAGGAGGTGCCCCTTCAGAGCTGGAGCCCGGCTGCAGGTGCCTCCATTGTCTCCCATAGTTCTGCCGTGCAGAGAACCACAGGGGAGCCCCGTGTCAGCTTGTCACTTCAGCAGTGCTGCAGAAGTCTGTCCCCGCAGTGCTGCTATAGATATCAGATGGGGAAGGGCTTTGCCGGGCCAGCATCTGGTACAAGTTGATGCAGCCCCATTTGCCGGTACAGACCGTAAAAAAAATTGTACTGTACTGGCCAAAACAGGCCACTAGAATGCCCAGTGTGCCCATACATGGCACTGTGCGAATGCACACCCTGTTGGTGCGTCTTTCCGCCCCAGCATTTCAGGAGACTGGAAATGCCCTCTGAGATTCCCAGCCATAAAAACCATACAGACTACCGAGTACCGTAAATACCATATACCACCACTGCCATTACTAAGGGGCATAGCTCCACTTGCCACCAGGGCATACACCATCCCTGCACACAGAAATGCTCAGTAATACTCTTACAATCCACACAGCTCCAGTATTGTTATTGTACCTGTTTATCCCTGTGTCTCTATGCCACCTCCTTGTTCTAACTGGTTAAGTAAACCTGAAACCTGGTTAAGCTGTATCACGTGTAGACTAATCGTCAGCAGCATCTTTGCTGCGCAACACACTTGTACACCCAGGGCCCATTGTACTCCCAGTGTACTGTCTGTGGTTATATACATATATTTACATCATACAAATTTCATACAATTTATCAAGTTACAGACCGCAGTGTCCTTCCGTGGTCATTCTACCAATAGGTTACGTGCCAGGTGCACTCTGTTATACTGTGCCAAAAGGTTATGGGCCCAGGACACTGTGCATGATTTCCAAAAGTCCAAATACCTTTGGTGTGGAACTAGCCGATACCAAGATCAACGAGCTGCAGTGACACAGAATAAAAGAGTGAGTATGGGACCTGATTCACTATGGAATGCAATATTGCGTACGCACACAGTTCAACTGCGATAGTATGCTAATTTATTGCAATCACAATGCAAACTCAGCACTACATAAGGACGCCCACTTTACTTTGCACACATCCATAATACTTAGCAGAATACCAAAACCATCGGTACACTGGCAGCCTTAAACACACTTGCGCAAGCTCTGAGCTTGCTCAGAAATTGATAACAACAATGCACGCTATGAGAACTCAGACTGTGTATGGCATCACAGTGGCTAATTTATGCAGGCCCCTGCAATGGCATGCGAACGCACTGGCATGCCTGTGTTCAGTTGACCACCCCTCTGTCACCACCCACAAACGTCACTTCCAGTCAATCACTCTGCAATGGGTCTGCAATGCATAGTCATTGTGATCGCAGTCCCCATTGCAACGGTTGGTTCGCTTGCACATTTGCAGTGCGAAACAATCAGCTGATTGCGTGCATATTCACACTTGCGTAGAGTAGTGAATCAAGCCCATAGGCAGACCCTTATTGACTTGTATGGAGAATGTACAGTGCAGGGAATCTTGAGTGCAGCAAGAGTTTTGTGAAGCTGACAGGTGCAGAAACTTATGTTTCATGGAAGTTTGCTATGGAGATGCATTTAATATTGGAAAAACTATGGAAAGTTACTAGCAATCCTGGTTGTAATCCAGACTCAGAATAAGTACAATACATAGAGCTATGGGTACAAAAGATCTAAATGTGGAAACACGCGTCTATTCCATTACCCACGGTAAAATGACCATACAGGACATGTAAGTGAATCTGCAGTTGGCTTATGAAGATAAAGGGCTAATGAGAAGAATTAACCTGAGGTGCAAATTGTATGCAACAAAGCTTAGTGCATGCAAGAACATGAAATAGTATATTAACAGAATGTTATCTATATCTAAGCCATTGACTTCAATCGGCAGCATAATAGATGAGGAGGAGGGGATCGGTATGAGATGCCGGTGCTTGGGATCCCGACAGTTAGAATCCCGATGCTGGTATCTCGAAAGGGTTAACATACCAACACTTGTTGGTCGGTATGCTAACCCTCCCAATCTCCCTATCCTAACCCCCCTCTTTGGTGCCTAACTGTAAGCTCCCCCCCAGTGCCTGACCATAACCACCCCCTCCCTGGTGCCTAACCATAACCTTCACCCCTTAGTGCCTAGCCATAACCCTGCACCCTAAACCTAACCTCCCCCCTCCCGATACTTACCTTCGGTATCCCGGCGGTTGGGATGATGGCGCCGGACTTCTGGCCGGTGTCGAGATTTCAGCACTGGTAATAGGAGCGTCGGCATCCAGACCACTGGGATGCCAAATGCATACCATGAGGAGGTTGCAAGGTTGCAATTGTGATGCTGCAAAAGTTTATGCTAGAGTATGACCTTCCATGTATAGTCATTAGAGTCTAGTACTAGGAAGCTAACCACAGAGACTGTGGCCCTGATTCAGAGCCGCTCGCTGCCGCTGCCCGCATGCTGGGATTGTGGGAGTTTTTTTTTTTTTTTTTTAACTCCAGCCATTTCACAAAGCTGTGGGAGACCACCCACAGCTTGTGCGAGTGGCCAGGAGACCATCACAATAATCGTGACCATCAACCTTGCGACGAGACTCTACAGTAGGGTCTAGGCTGCCGCAAGGCCGAGTGGACTTCCTGCTCTACTAGAGCAGGAAGTCCACTACTGACATGAGTAGTGATGTCAGTAAGACCTTCCTACAAATTCCAGGTGTTCCTAAGGGAATGCTGCATTTGTCCAGCAACCCCCCCTACCCGCCCACAAAATGGGGCGAGCTATCACTCACCATTGACAGCCACCCCATCTTGTTGCGAGCCCCATAGCGACTGAACTTCAGTCACTCGGCAGGGCTCGCACACGCCTGACACGGCGCATGTGCAGCGCCTAAACATCAGGCCGCTTGTGAGCGTACAGCACTTGTGAGTGGCTCTGAATCAGGGTCTGTATGTGCTAAATAATTGCAGTTTCAAGAGTGCCTACCTACAGAAACAAATGCTGAAAATTCTGCCCTACTGTCTAAAACTTCAAAGCACAGAAAGCCTAAATTTAGATGTTTTAAATGTCACAAGTTGGGACATAAGGCCTCACATTAAAGATCAAGTGTATAAAGTGGCACCCCATCACCTAAACCTGACAGTGGGTATGAGTCAATCTTAAATGTAGCAGATAGCCACTGTAAGGACTGCTGGTACATGGACTCAGGAGCTACAAGGCATTTTATCTGTAATGAAAGTTGGTTCAACTCATTAAAGTGGTATGAGTCAGTAAAAGTTAGAGGAATAGAAGACAAGATCCTAAATGCCACAAAAGTCAATAATTACTGTATGCTTGAAAGTTAAAAGCAAAGCAATTGTCATAGACATTGAATGTGTATTATTTATGCCAAACTTAGGAACTAATCTAATTGCCATTAGAGTACTTGAGAGGAGAGAATACAGAGTCCAGTTTTCAAAGGTTCAGTGGATTGTGTACAACCAAAGAGGGACTGTAATTGCTGCAGCAACCCAGTACCAACAGCTTTATATCCTAGACAAGTGAGATGTGGAATGGTAGCTGCTAAAATCAACCTATCAATGGAGCTATGGCACAGGAAACTAGGATACCTAGATTACGACAACATGCAGAAATTCAAAATGGCATGCTGGTCTTACAGGATTGTTCATTGACATAGAGTGAACGATCCTGTAAGACCAGCATGGGAAAGCTGAGTAAAGGGCAAGCACCTTTCCCTAGATTGCATTCAGAGCATGATTGCCATTGGAGTTAGAGCACACAGTATGTATGGTCCATTGGAGATAGAGTCTATGAGTGGGAAACATTACTTAATGACATTTATCAATGATGCTACAAGGATGACACATTTACTTTCTAAACAAAAAAATGTGAGGTAACAGATAAGTTCAAAGAGTACAAGAGCCTTGTAGAAAGCCAAACAGGTCTCAAACTAAAGATACTAAAATCTGATAATGGTGGAGAGTACGAGAACAAAGATCTAGCCAACTGTCTTGCAAAAAATGGCATACAACATCAGATAACTATTGTCTATAAGCCAGACAAAATGACATGAGTGACAGATCAAATAGGACAATAGTTGAAGAACACCATCTATGCTGAATGATGCAAGTATTGACAAAATATTTTGGGCCAAAGCAGTACAAACAGCTGTTTGCCTCAAAAATTGATCACCTACTGTAAACATTACAAGGCGTTCCATGAGACTGGACATGCCCTCTGAGACTCCCAGCCACACAGAGCCCTACAAAGTACCGCAAGTATCCTATACCACCACCGCTATTACTAAGGGGCATAGCAATACTGATCACCGGGAAATTCAACATCCTGCTAACTGCATTAATACAATGCCCAGCAATACCCTTACGCTTCAAGCTGCTCCAGCATTGTTATAGTACCTGTTCATCCATGTGTCTTTATGTCACCTTGTTGATCTACCTGGGTAAATAAAGCTGAAACCTGGTTAAGTTGTACACTGTGTAGACTAACTGCCACCAGCACCTTTGTTGCGCAACTCACTTAACATCCTGTACACTAAGGGGCTTAGTGTACTCCCAGTTTACTGTCTGCGGTTATATACATATATTTATATCATACCAACTATTACGTTATGGACCCCAGTCTCCTTCCCTTGTCATTCTGCCAAAAGGTCACATGCCCAGGAACAATTTGCTTTACTCTGCTAATAAGATAAACACTACACACAAGAGTTTTGGAATCATTTATTTTCTCAGTGGTAAAACATGAGACTGAACACACCCACCAAAGCCTTACTTATATCACCAATATACAGCTAATTTAAACAGCACAGGGGCGGATTGGGAGTTTAAAGTGGCCCTGGAAAATTGCCGTAAAGTGGCCCTATGTGCGCCCGCCAAAGGCGTGTGCCCAAAAAGGGGGCGTGGCCTTGCACCAAGGGGCATGGCCTTGTGTTTGCGAACCATTCTACCCCTGTTTCGTCATGCTGGGGGCATGCCCACTGCTCCAGGAGCTGATGGGTATGCCCACAGTCCCTCTTCAATGAATAACCAGACGGAGCATGTGAATGAGTATTTTCTTACCTATATGATTTCTCTGCAACAGGGACCCTCTGAAGAAATAGATCCTTCCTAGACAGGCAGTGTCTTGAGTCGGTATTCACAACTCATTCAGGAGATAATATGGTCTGGAAGCCGCCTGTTTGTGTAGGAATAAAGCCAATGTCATCAACATGCAATGGTTATATAGTCTATTTTCAATAATGAATAAAAGAGAGGAGTACCATGAGATGCTGGGGGACTGGAAGGTGAGTATGGAACGGGGCTTTGCTGGGCCAGTACCGACAGAGCCATTCCTGGTACAGGTCGCTGCACCCTATTTTGCCGGTACAGACCGGCAAAATGGGTTATTCAATAAAAGTGTAAAGAAATTAAACACTGCTCAAGTGTACATCTTGTTGATAAGCTCTGGAGTGCCGCCGACTTGTATCTTTTGGCATTAGTTGTTCCCGGGAGGGCAACCAGTCATTTATTTATGGATAAGTGGCATGCCGGTCATTTTTGTGTGTATATATATATATATATATATATATACACACACACACCAAACAATGCCCCGGCCCTCCAATGTATAGCCAATGTATCCTGCTCCAGTGCCCTCCTAGAGGATCAGCACCCTCAATATCGCTAACAGGAGATGAGAGGCAGCACCCAGAGACTAGTACACCATTTGTACCAGTCTCTGAGTGCCGCCTCTCATCTTCTGTGTGTGTAGATATATATATATATATGTATATATATATATATATATATATACAGAAAAAATGTGTATGCAGGGATCTGTAAAACCATACAGTCACTGGTGGAAAATAAAAAAGAGAGAGAGACAGGGAGAAGAGAGAGAGAGAGAGCAAGAGACAGGGAGAAGAGAGAGAGACAGAAAGGAGAGAGAGAGAGACAGGAAGGAGAGAGAGAGACTGGGATGAGAGAGAGAGACAGTGAGAAGAGAGAGACAGGGTGAAGAGAGAGAGACAGGGAGAAAAGAGAGAGAGAGAGAGAGAGAGACTTCAGTTCCCGCTGAAGTCTACGGCCAATCCTACCATGAAACAGCATATAGCAAAAAGTATAAATGTGCACAAACAACATAATTTGGGCTCACCCAATAGATCCATAGATCACATGTACAGTTAATAATAGAAAACATATTAATGGCAAAAAAAACATATTCTAAATATTCATATAAATTATGCAGGTCAAAGAGAGCTAAGAAAGTGAAAGGAGTATTATATGAGATAAGGTCTGATATATTGCTCATGGAGGACCAGGGCAGTAAAATTAAAGAAAAAAAAATAAAGCACTATTTTTTGTACCTATTCCTACCTCCCTATGCCCCTTTAAATTGAACCTGACAGATTTTTCCCGCTATAATGCTTATTTAGCCATCAATTAGGCAGATAGCCACTGCAAGGAGTCTGGGCGCCCTTGGCAAAAATTTCACCCACCGCCCCTGCTCCCTCCAATTCATACTATGCCACACATTAGTGATGCCAATTTATAATATGCCACACAGTAGAGCCCCAAAATCATACTGTGACTCATAACCCAATTAAAAATATGCATACATCTGTGCCACAAATTCATTACATGCCACACAGCTGTATCCCCAGTTCATAATTATGCTACACATCAATGCCTCCAATACATAATATGCCACACATTTGTGCCCCAATACATAATATACCACACAATTGTGTCCCCAATACATATGCCACACAGCTGTGCACCAAATATATTGTATGTCACATTGTTGTGAATTATGCCAAACAATGCACCAAGTACATATGCCCATGTGACTAAAATTCTTTATATGCCAAACAGCTCTCCCCCAATACATTATGTCACACATCCATGCCCAAATATATATTTATGCCACACATGTGTGCACTAATATACACCACACACACTTACCCTGCCAGCACTCATTAAACCCACATACACATAGGCTAACCCTGTCAGCACTCAACAGAACCACCACACACACTAAGCCTGTCTGCACTCATTAACACATACACACACAAACAACACCACCTACACACACACTTACCCACCCACCCATTAATCCTTTCTCCTCACCAAAAAGCCACTGCTGCTTACTCTACCGCACTAACAAGTGAGAGTGCAGTACCAGGGGCTGGGGGAGTTCCTGTGTCAGCCTTGGCCATCAGTAGTCCTTGCCGAGATTGAAAGCGACATCTTTTTTTTCTTTTTTGTGTGGACTCAGTGAACGTTTTGCTGACTCAAGTTAAAATGTAGCTGCTTATGTAAAGTCACACCTCTGACAGTATCCACCAATTTTCCATCATGTACTGTACAAATATATCTATATTTCAAAAGGGATGTCAATGTTTCTACAACCCACAATCAGTTTCATCTATCTGTCCTATATAGTGAATTGTTTGGGTAAAGTGCCCTGGATAGCCCAAATATGAGAAGCTGAGAGGCGCCAAGGGGTATATTTACTGTGCGGATTTTTAGAAGTTGAGATATTGCCCAAAGCAACCAATCAGATTCTACTTAACATTAATCTAGTGCCTTCTAGAAGATAATAGCTATAATCTGATTGGTTGCTATGGGCAACATCTCCACTTCTAAAAACCCGCACTTTAGCAAATATACACCCGAGATTAATTTTGAAACTGAGCTCATAGGGAGGGAGGGAGGACTAAATTAATTCAAGCCCCTATGATTTCAGAGCATATGGCTCCCAGCACGCCCTGATATTATGATTGGATTTGTGGGGGTCACTCCCTTATTTGCTAAATGGTAGAGGACATTAAAATGAAGCTGGGTTGTCCAAATGTTACTGCATACTCCTTGAGCAAATATTGGATACTTTCAGGATTACCGCTTATATAATACTATTATATAATGATGGCGTACACACAACAATAAATGCTGGGCCCCAGCTGTCAATGAGAAATTTGCTCAGCTACATGTCACCTAATAATTGCACTTAACATTGAAACAAAACATGTTGCTCTTATAGTGGAATCTGCATCCACATTCAAACAAGGCAGTCCTATGAGGTTTCATAGTGACATCACCAGGGATTACATGGTCTGCCTTGAAGCTTAGAGGTTACAGAGGAAATCTGGATAGGGATCGGGTAGGTCTACCTTTGCCAGTTTGTTTTTCTGTTGAAATATTAATATATTTATTCACATATACTACCAAAACAATTTCTGATCAATCTTGAAAGAAGAAGATCAGGAAAACAGTGTAAAAGTATTTATTTAATGTAAACAATAAAAACTGTCACAACCTAAATTATCCTGTACTTGTGTCATATTATTTGGACATCTTATTTGGAATGTTGAGCATGCATTGAAGGCAAAATATCTAGATAGATGTATCTACTAGAAGTAACTTTTCAGTAGAGAAAGTATTACAGACATTGAAGTTATGAAGTACAGAAACTGAAAAGTAACCTAGTAAGGATCCATGGTGAAGAAAAGTTGCCAAAACAAACCAGTCTGAATACCTGATTTGGTCATTTATCAGCAGCTTTACAATTATGTAGCGGTCTGAAGACAATAGCTACCAGATATTGAAATTATTAATCATCATCATCATTTATTTGCAGCACAAAACTGCACAGTTTTATTTTGTAGAATTTGTATGTAATAACATATGTAATACTGTAATAACAAATTATACAAAATACAAATCATATATAAAGTAGAACAAACACATACAAGGTTGATGACAGACAGATTATAGAGAGGGCTCTGCCTATGAGATCTTACAATTTAGAGGGAGATTGCAAAACTGAGAACATAGGAGCTTGTAGGACTCAGTGTGGAGATGGAACAGTAGCTAGAAGGGGAAGGGGGGATTGGAGACACTGATGTGTTAAGAGAGATAATAGGCAAGCCAGTAGAAATATGTACCTTGGAGGTCAAGAGAGTGAAGGGAAGTCCAGGAAAAGAGGGTTGTGGATTATATCAAAAGAAGCAGAGTGGTCAGAGAGGATGAGTAGGGAGAAGTGACCCTTCGAGTTATCAGTTAGTAGATAACTTGTTCCTTTATTGTGGGTAGTAGCAGAGTACATAAGCCCTACTGCAGAAAACAAGAGTCAGAGAGTTGAGAAGGGAAAGGGGATAAAAAGTTGAGTTGTTCTACACTATAAATACAAGTACATTGGAAGCAATGGGTATGAGATAAGTGGGCGGTATCTGGAAGGAATAGGGTGAAGAGATGGTTTGTTATAGACAGGGGAGCTGAGTTCATATTTAAAGATGGACAGGAAACTTCCAGCGGTAATAATCAGGTTGTGGTATTGGGAGGGAACAGGATTGATAGAGAAGATAAGGAGAAAAGTATGAATAGCCATTAACAAATAACTGAAGGTGGGCAGGGGAATAGAGGAAGTGGTGGGTGTGGGTACCGGACCTTGGAATAGGATAATTCTTGACAAGTGGCATTGCATTTGCCTTTGCAGTATATGGGGAAGCTGTGTGACAGTGAGGGATGAAGGGAAGGATGCTGGAGTTGGGCGGTGTAGTAAGTTGAAGGTGACAAAGATGCAAATAGATAGACATTATGGATTTAATGTGGGTTTGTTTGGCAAGAGAAAGGGCGGTATAGTAAGTAGACAATACATTTTACCATTAGTCTAACATATTCAGTTCCTTAGGGACAACTAAAGTGCTGAATGAGTGGCACAGTTTCCTCAAAGCCCTGGCAATGCTCCCACATGGAACGCTGACCACTAACATAAAGGAGCAGCAATCACCAGCTTCTTATATGTGAACCTGCTGGGTCCTGTGGATCCATGTCAGTGTTACACTGGAAGTGTGTGCTTGTCCATGGTGTTACAGCCAAGCACCATAATTCAAGTTTAAGGATCAAGATGCTTACTCGTCGCTGCCAAGGTAAGAAATATTAGGGGGTAATACCACTTTGGGCGCTTCCAGGGCTTGCGCTGGCCCTGGGTATGCACACTGGTAGTGAGCATATTTGTATGTGATGGCTGCATTTGGTGTGTCAGGTTGGGGTTGAGATGGCTAGAGACAATGTGTTGTACCTGGAGCCACCATGCCTAGGGCTGCGGTGAGTTTAGTATTGTAGAAAGAGACTGATGCATCCAGGAAGGACAGGATGGTAATAGTAGAGAGAAATGGTACAAGTGAGAAGGAGCCCTGAGCATACTGAACATACCTTTCTACATATAAGGATTGCGTGTTTGACCACAG
Source organism: Taudactylus pleione (assembly GCA_031769625.1). NCBI lineage: Eukaryota > Metazoa > Chordata > Amphibia > Anura > Myobatrachidae > Taudactylus > Taudactylus pleione. Next base: position 5,721,487 of record JAUIMM010000706.1, read on the forward strand.
GTATGTGTTTTTATTCTACTGCATTTCATTGGTGTCCTTCTCACCCCTTACACAAACCACAGTAAATATTTGCATACGAATAGTGTAGACTGTAAAAGACAAATACTGATGTTTGATTATTAGAAGTTTCAAAAGAAGGAAATTTTACAGCAACAACATTTTTTTGTACTTAATTCCATATATTTAGCTGATCCCCAAAACTACCTAGCATGAGACAGCTGCTACATTCACAGTAGTCCCTAAATTTCCCATATAAAAAAATATGATGCTTCGGTAGCCTAAGGGGTAAAAAGTTGTTCCTGGTAAACATACAAATGTAAAAAATTCAAAAACCTCTTCATTCAGTAAGTAGAAGGATATTGTACCTGATCCAGTTTTAGGGAAAATCCATATTTCTAAAAAGAGCATTCAATAAAGGAAAACTTTCTGAATTTTTCATGTTGGCAGGACCCCTTGGCAGCTGAAGGGGTATGGAAACCCAGTAATCATGACTTTATTTTACCATATTCCACATCCAAAATTACAAAAATCTTTACACAGATTCCCTTGATGTGTACATCTCGCCACTTATCGGTTACATACTAGCGTCACTTATGCCGGTATGTACTTAGAAATGCGATTAAAATTGCATAGGACAGCTCTCCCGATAAGAGTTGTCCTTTGCGATAGCTAGATGCTAGAGGGACATCCGGGTTTATTACCCAGAAGGCCCTATGTGCATGCGCAGACCGGTGTGCGCCACCACGGGGGACACTGGGAGGGATCCGATTGAATCCCTCTCAGAAGAGTCCTGATAAAAAGCCCATAGGCTAAGTATCACCATCTAAAAATGGCATTATCCACCGGGTCCAAGCTCTGGAATTTATAGTATTTTGAAGCTTGGTACATATGGAAATGAGGCCAAATTCTGAAAATTGTATTTTCTGAGTTTTGGCCACTTTTTCATGCTTAGTACATCCTGCCCTTAGTGAGAAGTGGCTGTTAAGAACAAGGATACTATTCTTATTTTTTTAACTATTGAAGTTACCCATTTACCTATTTATGAAGCGTTAGTTATATAGCGCATGCATATTATACAGTGCTTTACAGAGAATATTCAGTCACTCACATCATTTCCTGAGGAGGACATATAAACTTCGGACAGATAGGGCCCTGTTTGGAGTTGAACACATGACCCCAGTTCTGTTAACCACTGTGCTGCATTTATGTACAACTATTCATATTCTACACATTCTGACACACTGGGGACCACTTACAATTGGGGGACCAATATGGTGAAATATAAAAGTAGTGTTATCCTATTTAGTGACATTATTTCAGGCGGCATCGGCATGCTATATCGACTGATGGGAAGCCAGCGGTCAGAAGACCGACAGCGGCATCCCGACAGAGGCTGATAAGTATCCTAATCCTCCACCTCTCCCCCCTTAACCCTTACACTCCCCCAGTGGTGCCTAACCCTAACTTCCCCCCGGTGGTGCTTAACCCTAACCTCCCCTCGTGGTGCCTAACCCTAACCCCCCTTCCTGCACCCTGAACCCAGAGCCGGCTCCAGTCACGCTCCTTGTATATGACTGCACAGGGGTGCCGAGGTCCGGCTGGAGAAGTCCCCCACCCTCCACACACCTGCTGCCATAATTATTTTATACGTAGGGGGAGGGAGCAGAGAGGGAAGGGGGGGAGGGGGAGCATGGGACAGCGCTGGGTGCCGAGACAGCTAGCACCGGCTCTGCTTAAACCTAACCCTCCCGGGGTGGTGCCTAACCCTAACCTCACCCCGATGGTGCCTAACCCTAACCCCCCTCCCGCAGCCTAACCCAAACCCATCCCCGGTCAGTGCCTAACCCTAACCTACCCCGGGAGGTCCCTAATCCTAACCCTTCCCCATCCCCGGGCTAATGCTAACCATTACCCGTATACCTACCTTCAGGATGCCGGTATTCAGGTGCCAACGTCGACATCTTGATCCCTTTGAGATCGAGGCGACAGCTTCCTGACAGGCATCGGGATTCTGACGTCAGTATACCAACGTCCGGCATCCCGTCCGCCGGCATATTCACCGTATCCCATTTCAGCCATATATGTTAATTTATTCATTTATTGCTGAAGAGGTGCATTTTGCTCTTTAAGTGCTAGAATCTGGCCACACTTGGATAGGAGAGTGTGGACTATTTGCAGCAAAATAGACATTGAGCTAGTCTAATAATCTTCTAGAAGTGGAAAGTGAACATTTGTGTACAAGTTATTGCTGGTGACCATGACACCCTTTTATTTCCACAAAACAAACAGATGTTTAGCGACTTTAGTCACCTTGGAGCTGGCAGTAATAGGATTTCTGCTACTTTACTGAGTGTGGAACCTTTTGGGCTACAGTGTATATAGGCATATGTCAATGTGGAAGCACATGAATATGCACAAATAAAACAATGTAAATAAATAAACATTAAAATGTAAAGTTTGGAGACATAGGCCCTCATTCAGACCCACTCGCAAGCGGGCGAACGTACGTTAGGCGTACGTACAAAAATATTTAAATTCAAGGGCTCGCTCGTATTTTCGAACGCATCTAAAAATCCTCCCCAAACTCAGACGACCCCTCCTCTAACTAACGAGCGTGCGAAATAGCGAGCGTACATCCCCAAAATGGCTTGAATGGAACGCATGCACAAGTATAAACCGGAAGTGGCCTTGTCAGATGTCGATTACCTGCTCCTTTATTCTGCCTACCTCCATCAATCGTATCATGCCAATCAATGAATCAATTACCTTCTTTTTTGTTTTTTTTTCAACACAATGCAACAAACTTTACTCTTGTCCGTGTTTGTGTTTTCACGCAGAATACGTACGGCTTAAACATTCGCTTTTATTGTTCAATAAACATGTTACCCACAATTAAACAATTGTTCTATTGCTTTGGATCCCCGCATATTTCCCGGGGTTCATTTCTTTATTTAAATTTGCTTACGCATGTCACTGCATCAAACCTATCATAACTCTCCAGAGATTTCTGGCCCTGTCGAACACATGACTCATACACTAACCAATAGAATTGCTCCTGTTAATTTCCCAAATACATTAGCCAATCAGAATTTTTTTGGCCACTTTATCAAAAATGAATTTTAGGAAAAACACCATTGCCATCATGAGAGCCTCCGCTTTCACCAAGCGCGAGCTGCTGGTGCTAACGGAGGTGATAGATAGGCGTAGCACCAGCCAGCCTCCACCCATAACCAACCGGCAGAAGCGTTCCGCATATGCGGAGGCACGGGCCCGCCTGCGCTCCTTCGGCTCACGCCGCAACATCGGCCAGCTGGAGCGCAGGTGGTCGGACCTGCAACGGCGAACGCCCCGCTTGCTGGCATGCTTTCGCATGCAGATTTCTGAAAGTAAGTTTTATTTATTTTGTTTTTCATGTTTGTCTTTGTGGCCCAAACTGCGTGTGCATGTTGTCATGTCTGTCCAATTTATTCATTCTCCTCATATTTGCATGGCCATGTTTTCCCTCTATTTCATAATTATTCATTCTCCTCATATTTGCATGGCCATGTTTTCCCTCTATTTCATAATTAATCATTCTCCTCATATTTGCATGGCCATGTTTTCCCTCTATTTCATAATTATTCATTCTCCTCATATTTGCATGGCCATGTTTTCCCTCTATTTCATAGTTAATCATTCTCCTCATATTTGCATGGCCATGTTTTCCCTCTATTTCATAATTATTCATTCTCCTCATATTTGCATGGCCATGTTTTCCCTCTATTTCATAATTAATCATTCTCCTCATATTTGCATGGCCATGTTTTCCCTCTATTTCATAATTATTCATTCTCCTCATATTTGCATGGCCATGTTTTCCCTCTATTTCATAATTATTCATTCTCCTCATATTTGCATGGCCATGTTTTCCCTCTATTTCATAATTAATCATTCTCCTCAAATTTGCATGTTTTTTCTTGTTGGGGGCTGTTTTTAAATTGTTTTTTGGCCAGGATTTGTGCTGAAACTAACCACAATTTGTTTGACATCTTTTAGGGGGACAGCCAAGACTACGCCGTCACCGTCCGGCCAGACGGCGGTCACGCCCACTCTCCCCAACCCCCAGCCAACACTCCACCCCCAATAATTCCCCTATTCCCCACTCCTCCCCAGCCTTCCAAGACCCACTCCCGGAAATGTCGGGCCTCCTTCCCCTCCGTCCCACTTCCCCCTCTCCTCCAACCACCCCTCTTCCAATTACCCCCTCCCCGGAGTCGGTAATAACCCCGCCCCGATCTTTGGGGAATGGAGGGTCCTCCGAGGAGGACGATGGTGGGACTTCCGGAGCTGCCGTTTTGTCACCCGGTATGTTTTTCTTTTGCCTTTTTTTTAAGCACTAACTGTTTGTATGTAATAATGTGTCGTTCCTTTATTCGGGGTTTTTGGGTCGACTTTTGTGGATTTAGCAGATTGCCTTTAACTGTTCCAGCTGATTTCAACATACACATATCAGACCTGGGGGAATTTGTACATAGGCCTTGTATTTTTTGCACCCCCCATTTTTAATTTTTTTTTATTTGGGTTATTTTTGGAGTGATTTCGTTGTATTTTATAATTTTTAATGTGGTTGCCCTATTGTTGTATTAATACACACACTTTTCTCACCAACAGAGGAACAGAGGCGTCGTGACGAAGTTCAAGTTTGTGTGGCCCAGATGCGCCAACATATAATTGGTGTGCTCGTGGCCCTTGATCGTTTGTCTGGCATCCTTCGCCAATAGTTTGTTTTTTGGTTGTTTTTTTTCACATTAAATGTTAGTTTTCAAACATACGTTCCGGCTAATTCGTTTTTGCAAACCCAAAGATTGTTAACCCTGACATAAGTAGACTGTTCCTGCAAGGATTTCCATTGTTTTAAAGTAAGATTGTGTTTTGTATTTGTATGTAAAACAGCCACAAGAAACACATTACAGTCACAATGTCATTTCACTTTTTGGGTGTAGTGTCAATTAGATATTTCAACATTTTACAGGTTCCTAGTTGGTGTGCAAGCTGCTTAGGCCACTCTTACAAAGCCAAATGATTGTACAGGCTTCCTTTTGGTGTGGGTTTGGAACCAGAAAACATATTTCATTTTAGCTCAACTGGCGACAGTACTGGATTACCCCTTAGTCAAATGTACCGTGTGTGAACCTGGTTACACTTGCTGGTAACGTCCAAAAAAAGGAAGAACATTTCACTCTACAAACATTTATTCACAACATAACTGATAAATCAAAGTGGTCACTCACAAAAAAAACACACAGTGATAATCTCAAATACAACACATACCAAACAAAAACAAACCAAAAACAGCAAATCAAGAACTGGTTGACGAAGGACCATGCCAACATGATTCCACAAACATGGCGTTGCGATATGGGTTCCATAATATATTCCCAAAATGTCCAGATCCAGGTTTGGTAAGGGTAGCAGGAAGTAGTGAGCGTTGGAGTGCCAAAGATTATGTGAAAAAACAGAAGATGGTGAAAAAAAATAAAAAAAATTAGAGGTTCGCAAACAAACCCAAACACATTAGGTATAAACACTGTTGTTTTGTAAAAACTTACCTAAAAAATCTGGCCACCACATCATCGCGTATGGCCCCCCCACATACTGACCTCCGACCAACCTCGGGGGGGCCATCCTCAGGTAAGGCATCCTCTGGCTGCATTGGGACACCACTCCTTATGGCGATGTTGTGAAATATCCCACACAGGACCACAATTTTCGACACCATATCCGGCAAATACATGAGCTCGCCACCAGAGCGGTGGAGGCATCGGAATCGGCCTTTTAAAAGGCCGATACAGCGCTCCACCACTTGCCTGGTGGCTGTAAGTGCGGAATTATACGCACTTTGTGGACCTGGTGTGGGAGCCAAGTAAGGAGTGAGCAGCCAGGACATGCAAGGATATCCACTGTCTCCTGTGAAAAAGAAGAGACAACATCAGGAACACTGTGTATCAAGCTTAACATTGTTATGTACTAAAGGTCTCCACTTACCCAGAAGCCACACATCACCAGCTTGTAGGTTGTTTAATTTGTGCCATATCCCTGATTGCCGGATGACGAAGGAGTCATGTGCACTTCCGGGTAATTTTGCATTCAGGGACAGGATCTGGAGGGAGGCATCACATACCACCATTACATTCAGGGAGTGATAGTGTTTCCTGTTTCGATATATGGCCTCCAGCCGTGCTGGAGGCTGAAGTGGTATGTGAGTACCATCCACAACCCCTATGATGTGTGGGAAGCCAGCTATTTGGTAAAAATTGGCCTTGGCCACACTAAGGGCACCCATATCCAAAGGCATTTGAATAAAATGATGGAGGTGCTTGAAAAGTGCCTCCATCACTGCCCTCAGGATCCGGGAAAAGGAGGATTGGGAGATGCCCGCCACTATTCCCACCGTTGTTTGAAACGATCCTGAGGCTCAGAAATGTAACACCGCCATAAATTGCGTAAGTGGTGGTATTGCTGTTGGACTGTCAATTTGCCGCTCAAGATCACTTTCTATTAATGAGAGAGTGTCTATGATGATTTTGGGTGGTAGACGGTAGCGTCTTAAAACCTCATCATCGGGCATTCCAAAAAGGGTGACACGTGTTCGAAATATCTGGGGCCTTGCATGCCTATGATGCCTACGCCTGGGACGAGATTGAGGTTGGTCGGCTTCCGGGAGCATGGCCAGCACAATCCGCCCCAGATCTACCTAAAATTCAAAGATTTCAATGTAAGGCTTTTGACCCACCCCAAAAGTCAATTAAAACAACTTAGCTTGATGATACCATCCATTGCTGCTTACATGCCGGGGTATTGTCATGATACGTCCAAACTGAAATTAAACACAAAAATTATTTCACACATTTCACTCATCACACATCACACATTTTTGTTTCTAAATTTTGTGCTACACCAAACTTAAAATATGCGAAACACACATTTTGCAAAACAGCAAAACGACATTTCACACAGTACATCAAAATGGGTTGAATTGTTTGCACAAAAAGCGAAAGGGAAACCTCAAAAAATAAAAAATGATTATTAAGCATGTAAAACTGCGCTAATTAGTTTGCAAATACAAGTCACAAGAGTAAGTAGTAAAACTGCGCTAATTAGTTCGCAAATACAAGTCACAAGAGTAAGTAGTAAAACTGCGCTAATTAGTTCGCAAATACAAGTCACAAGAGTAAGTAGTAAAACTGCGCTAATTAGGTCGCAAATACAAGTCACAAGAGTAAGTAGTAAAACTGCGCTAATTAGGTCGCAAATACAAGAAAAAAAATGGACTTACCAAGAGCAAATATATAAGAGTCCAAATCAAAAGGTCTTTTGTTTCGAAAATAATCAAAAACTAAAATAGAAGAAATTATGGATCCAAAATTTAAAAAAACGAAAAAACACAATGAAACAACAATTGATAAAAAGTTAGACTTCCCAAAACTTACCAAATCAAGAAACGAGGTCCCAAAAATCAAAACCAACAAAGAGAACGGAAAATAAAAACGCAAATCTAACCAACAAAATAAACTCCAAACGCCAACTCCTTTATCCGCAAACAAGAAACTCCAACCAAGGTAACCTCCAACAATCCAAAAACGCCACCTCGACTAGAGACACACCAAGCCATAAATAGTGTTTCGTTTCCCGCACAAATTAAGGAGGGATCATAGGGACGCACAATCAATGATGCGGCCGCAAAATAAGGACGCATGTATAAATACGTCACGAAAACACATTAAAATTCTGGTGTATTTCTTGTTTGGACCTCAGACATGGCGACAGACCAGGGAAACAATGCCCAAGAGTCAGGCGGTAAGTCTTTCATGCATTTTGTATCAATGATTAATTTGAAACATAAGATTGGGCAAGTTGTGATTGTGTGAATTCTGAAAATTTACACAAATAGGTGAGGAGGATGACATGGAAGAGGCTGCTGGGCCCAGTATTCCGGCCAAAGCGGCCAAAAAAAAAAGGCAGCCACATTTCACAAGAAAGGAGATGGAGGTTTTGATCCAGAAGTGTGTGGACATCCTGCCACAGGCAGACAGGAATATGAGTCTAAGCCAGAAGTGGAGAATGTAGGAAGAGGTAGCCGTTGCTGTCAATAGGGTGGGTGATTATGTCCGTCTAGCCCGGGATGTCAAACGGCGGTAAGTAAACCCTTGCCCCCCCTAAAAACAAACACCATTTTAAACCAAAGGATAATGGCTTCCATTTTTTCCCACAGATGGGGCGACTTAAAATATCGCCTAAAGCAAAAACTCGCGGACAGGGCTAGGCATGCAAGGGGGACAGGTGGGGGTCCCACCCCTGTGTCATTGGAGTTGACGGATTTAGAAGAGCTGGCACAGGGGTGTGTGCAGCCTGTGGAGGTGTTTGGCGTGTCCAACATGGATACGGACATGCCAGACTTTGCGGCTCCTCATGTTGTCCCAGGTAAATCTTGGGATGTCATCAACTCTGAAATGTTATTGTGCCAATATGTAGATTCTAATGTGTGGCTTTTCTCTTTTATCCTAACAGAGACACAGGCGGATGAGTCTGCTCCAGAGGGTAGCCTTGGCCGCCAAATTTCTGCTGGCTCTGCAGGGGAGGAACCAGTACATCCGGCTGAGGACCCTGCAGAAGCCAGTCCAGGGCAATCCCCCTCGCAGGCAGTGGCCCTCCTCACAGAACTCAATTTCAAATCGGATTCCCATACGGAGATTCTGCAGAGGATGGACGCCAGTCTGCTACGGGTGGCTGAGGCCCTGGAGCAAAATGCTGCGGCCAACGTGACCATTGGTCAGGCCCTGCCGGAAAATACCAGGGCCAACATCCGCATCGCCAATGCCCTGGAGCAGCTCGTTCGCCAGCACATGGTGGAGCCGACCTCCCTTCCTGCCGGAACATCAGGATCCTCCACCTCTGGCACAACATCAGCCAATCCTCCAAATGTGCCTAGCCCTGTGCCTAGTCCAGAGGCCACAACATCTGCCTCTGGACAGGCCAGCCCGATGACATCCCGGACCCGGTCTGGCGCCCTCCCTCCCCCATCCAAACGGGTGAAAAAACGGTGACAGCAATGGTGACTTTTCCCACAATCCTTCTGTGCTTGGCTCATATTCCTTTCTGGTCAAAACTTCCCTCTCCTTTCTTGTGAAATGTTTTTTTTTTTTGTTGTATGTTTATGTCAACAGTTATGTTGGGCCAATTTGTTTGATTTTGGAACATATCTTTGGGCAAAAAAGATGTCCCCAATATTTTTTAATTTTGTTTTTTTGTTTGAGCATTAAATTTCCAAAAAAAAAATGACATTGTATTGTGAAATTATTGTAAAAATGGGTTACATTTAATCCTGGACCAAAAGGCAAAAACTCGGCCAAAAAACAAAAAAAAAACAAAAATGGGCTCTTTAAGGAACGTTTAAAAATTCATATAACGAGGCAAATTCAAGAGGCACAAATAAAATGGTGCGAAACTTAAAACATGATGACATTATTGTTACAATAGGCCCTAACCACCAAATTGAGGGCAAAATAAACCCCCACAAATGTACGCAAATTGATTGTGTCATCCTGACATTAGCAGCTCTGAGTTCCACCTGCGTACGGTTTTGTGCTATCCCAAAAAACTGATTTCAAAACACATACCAAGCCGGTTCTCAATCCAACACTAATTGCTTTTCTGCCCTCCCGCGATTAATCGCAACAACATCGTTGAGTCCCGGGATGGAGGAGAAGGCCATCGCCAATGTGGTCGAGTAATCCAGACCCTAAGCTGTGCGAGCATTTTGAAGGGAAAGTGGATCATCCAGTGACGTATGAGTCGGTCCGAACACATTTTACGCTCGCATCTGCTAATGTATGTACGTCTCGCCACGCCTGCGTTTTTCCATCTCCACCCCCGTCAACACCCTAAAACGCCCTGTTCTGTCAATCACATTTGACATGTCACTTCCTGTACGCTATTTTAGGAACGAGTCCAAAAAAACTCGCAATCTGCCGTACGCACATGCGCAGTGTTACACCGACGCATGCGCGGTTAGTCAACATCGGAACGCAACGAGCGTACTGTTGTTAACGAGCGGCTCTGAATGAGGGCCATAAGCCCGTATTCAATCAGAGGCGAAAAGCCGCTATCGGTGAACAGTTTTCGCCGTTGCGTGATTTTCAACACTTTCTGAAGTATCACCCTTTTCAATTCCAGGATGTTTTCACCTGGGCGAAAACTCCATAGGCAAAATCAGGCAAAAAAGTTTCTCCACCCAAAGGCAGCAGAAAATATGTGAAAATCCCTATTTTTGAGTATAAATGTGGGGACTTGGTTCAGAACCCTTTGGGCACCCCCCTAATGACTAATTAGGCAAAAAAAAATGTATCTTAATACCCCCTAAAAAAAAGGTATGTCATGTTTGGGGTGAAAATGTAAAAAGTGTTTGAAAATGGGTTTTAAGTATTGGGTCGGTATTTTGGGGTGTTGTATGCATGGGACAGATGTATTTAGGATTGCAGGGGGCTGCAGCAGCTGTTTTTTATAAAGTTTTTCAAAATGCACTTTATTAACTCCAAAACATACTAGTACCCATTTAAATGGACCCCCAATTTAACTACAGCAATTGTTTTTCACCAAAGAAATTGCTTTATATCATTATTTCACACTAATGCAAAAGTGCATATAACAGCCATTTGACTCAATTTAGGAACCCAAAATACTTTTATTACAACTATTAATACTGTACACGTCTATATTGATCACCAGGGTCACTTATGCTTTTTTTGGGGTACAGACTGACTTTCCCCCAAAAAATAAGTCCTTTTCGCTAGTTTCGTCATTCGCGGCATTCGCACATCCACGTTTTCGCCTGTTTTGCAATTGAATAGGGCGAAAAGAGGGAGAGCGCATTGTGAAAGTATGCGATAACTTTGCCTCAAAACAGGCGAATGAGGTGAAAACATTGCGCTTCTCGCCGCTAATTGAATACAGGCCATAGAGAGAGATGCATCAAACCTTTACAGAGGATAGGTGGAGAAGTTTCATATATCAACCAATCAGCTTCTAGCTATCATTTTATAGAATGTACTTGATTAATGATAGTTAGAAGCTGATTGGTTGCTATGGGGAAACCTCCACTTGTTCTCTTTAAAATACTTAATACATCTTCCTCTTTAAATGCTCTGCCAATGTTTAAAGTGCTCAACAGAATAGTTGTCATTAAATAAGGAAGTGATATAAATGTGTAAGTAGAGCTTTAAAATGTTTTTTTTTTTACTCATACCGACATGCAAATTTCATTTACCAACAGCCTATAAAATGTTGCCCAGATGAACATGAAAAAGATGAGGAGGGGTATGCTTCAATGTATGTGCCCAGCAGGCACATGAACTGTGCTTCTCTCAGAAATGACCATAAGGTATGCATATATCTCACTACAGGGCAAAAGTCATATAACAAATATTCTATAGCAGCTGTTCCTTCATGGAAAGGAGACAGGGAGGGGGAAATTTGGAATTTCCAAGATGGATATGGCAAACCAAGAAAGTGGAGAGAAAGAAGTAATACATTGTAGACAGATTGAGGGGTAGGAAAGAGCAAGAGAGGCATAAAGAGGTTAAGAGGGGGCAAAAGGGAGCAATGAGGGTTAAGGAGAGGATTAAGGGGGGAAGAATCCTGAACCTGAAAGCAGATCAAACTCACATTTGTAAAATATTGTTATTTTTTCTTAATGGGAGAACACTAGACACCCCTGCGTTTGATCTGTAGGTTTTAGGAAGAGCTGGGAAATTGAACTGACACTACTTTGCACTTAAACAATAGGATTTGCTCTGGGTACAAGTTGTTTGTTTAACCCGACAGATCCGAACACCCCGTCGCACGCTTTACACACTCATTAAAATGATTATTCACGAGCTGTCGAGTGTTTTCTGCTTCATTCACAAAGATCAGGCTTAGCCCCTGTGAGCTGAGCTCTTGGTAACCAGAGTATCCAGGGCAAGATGAGATTCTGGGCCTTGCTCTGATCATATCCTGCCTCTAAGCCACTATCTACAGGTTACAAGGCAACTGCTCCTCGTTCCCTGTCACATTGCTAGAACTGTTTACTCCAGCTGCATACAGATTCCTCTTTGATTGTTGTATTGCTATATTTTTGTTAGGTTTCTCATGCTTGATTTGCTTGGCCTATTGTGCAATGAGTAGATTGCCTGGCTATAGTAGGACTTCAACCATGACGGTGCAAACCTGTTCAGACTTACTGAATGGTGCTGTGTATACACTAAGTGGGATGGAATTACATTTGCGTATAGATACAGGAGATGGCATAGACACCAAATCTAAGATTTATTTATTTATTTGAAAGACTGTGGCTAAGTTTTGAATTACTAACCTATTTATTTTTTCCTAAATTGTTAAAGTTGGCTACAAGTGGTAATGTTATTTTTTTTTCTTAAAATATGACTGGAATTGTTAGCAGAAAGATGGTGAAGTGCAGATTTACACGTTTCCTCTACTGCTGGTGCACTTAGTTGTTAAACTCAGTGTACACTCCAATTTTGGATACTTGTATTATTTGCCTAAATTATTTAGCTTTAAATAATGATCACATTTAGATAATAGTTATACTGCTATTCAATATGCTCAATCACTTAGTGACAGTTTTCCTTATTTTACCCCCCTAGGAATATTGTTTTTGAGTTTTGCGGATGTGTTATTGTTCCTAGGTCATCATGCATATGGAATTTACTCATCATCCAGAGAAATAAATCAGTATATGCTGGGCCCAGCTCTGCCTAATGGTGCAAAAGCAGGTGCGGGACCTTACACCATACAAAAAACTTGCACTGCACCATCTGTTCAAACATTGCCCTACAGAGTGACAAATTATAGTTGCGATGCTTAGAACAGGTTATCTAACCTAGGGGTTAACATGTAGGGGCTATTTACAAAAAATATAAATTTTGCACTAGTTAGAAGTTTCTGTGTTTGTATCCAACAGCCAATAAGGTTAGAAGAAAAAGATTTAGAAAAGTTTGTGCGACAAACAGTTTTGCAGATCGATCAACTTAAATTTTTAAAATATGCAAATAGATTAGGTAATTTCTACCTTTAAAAGTCATATTTATATCTGTAATTCACAACTACATATTTTCCCAATGACCTTCAAACGTTCCTGTTGAAGAACATTCACCAAAGCCCCATATGAATCCTGTTGTGATTGAAGAACATTCACCAAAGCCCCATATGAATCTTATCATATTTTATCTTCACTTGTTTCATAGTAGAACCTTAATTATTATTATTGGCAATAACTGAACTAACAAATCACAGTCTTGAGAGCAAGAGAACTATTTTTTGGTGCAGGCCAAAATTCAAAAACACACATTGCTCCACCTATAATTTTTGGTGCAAACGTATAAGTTGACTATATTTCTTATTTACAGATATTTTATTTTCCAATTGATATTGCAAAAATTACCTGTCTATGTTTTCTTAATATACATCTTTGAAATAAAACACACAAAACTACACTGTTCCCAAAATAGTTTTGAAAATCAGTAAGCCTTGGTGCTTATTTTATGATGGTACTCAATGATAAAGGACAAATTACATTTTAGAAATGAATAAAAAAGGCATATTATTATTATTATTATTATTATTAACAGTTGCTTATATAGCGCAGCATATTCTGTTGTGGTTTACAATTGGAAACATTTATAGAACAAAACAGGGTAATAACAGACAGACATAGAGGTAAGAGGGCCCTGCTTGCAAGCTTACAATCTATAGGGAAATAGGCAGTAATACACAAGGATAGGTGCTATATATATTGCAATTTGGTCCGGCCAGAATGCAGAGTTTCTTGGTGGGCTGCATGATCCAGTCACACAGGAATGTCGGCCAAATGTCAGGAGTATGTGAAGGAAAGACAATATGTGAGGTTATGTGTGGACTGTGAGATGGGATGTAATAAGACATGGAAGCTATGAAGGTTATGTGGTCGGTTCTGGAATCTGATAAGCTTGTCTGAAGAGGTGAGTTTTCAGGGAACGCTTGAAGGATTGAAGACTAGAGGTAAGTCTTATTGTGCGTGGTAAGGCATTCCATAGAGTGGGTGCAGCCCGAAGAAAGTCCTGTAACCGTAAATGGGAGCAAGTAATGTGCGGGGATGAGAGACTTGTAGTATAGATTCTACAATAAATCTTGTATCAATGTGTAACTTATGATGATTACTGGCACTTTTTTTTCTGAGTACTGGTTAGAAAGCTTTTTTATATATTTTCTCTTAATGTGCACAGATCCACCAATTTGGGGGACTCATACACCTTTAATTAGTCCCCCTACTGCATATGATGAAGCATTACAAGTACACTTAAACAGTTATACATTTTCCTACTAAACCTATTGCATGGTCCGAATGAAGGCAAATAAATATCATCCGTACCCATGTTTAAAAATAGATTGGGAATTTGTATTTTGTCTGCACAGGCATTTCTCAAGCCACATTCCAACTGAATATCAACTCAATAAAATGGCTGGAAAACAGCATGGCATAGACTTCATTTAAATGAAATTATGTTGACACCATTTCTCATGGTCTCCACATAGGGGTAAATTTACTAAAGTGAGAATTTTTAGAAGTGAAGATGTTGCCCATAGCAACCATCCAGATTCTAGCTATTCTCTTCTAGAAGGTGCTAGTTAAATGTTAAGTAGAATCTGATTTTTTGACATCTCCACTTTTAAAAACTCTCACTTTAGTAAATATACCCCTTAGCCTCATCTAAAACTGCTGTCGGCATGGATAGATGAGGCGGTAGAGTTGCTAGAAGTCTATAATGCTCCTTTTCTTAGTTTTCCCAAGTTGTACTCCATTTGGACCACAGCTCTACCAACCTAATGAGGGGGCTGTACGATTTTTATTTAATTTATTTTCAAATTCCAATTTAAAATGCATGTTTTTTTGTGGCTTTCAAACAGTTCAATTTATCAAAGCCACAGTTAAAAAAAAAAAAGTACACAATGCCTGTTTTTCTTAATGGGGGCCATACAAACAGTGCAGTGTATCAAGCACTGGTTTGCAAAAGTACATGGAAAACTACACAAAGACACACATGATGTTCAGTTTGTAAACCAGTGGTTGGTAATGAACTGCAAGCAATTCTGGTAAACCAAATGCAGTTTGTGCCTTTTAAAACTGCAACCTATGAGATGCGATTTTACACAAATTGATGCTTAATAAATTCAGTGGTGTGTGTTTAAAAGCTGTATCCATTTGATCACACTTTATACATTACTTTGATGCCTCCTTACAGGATATACATAGATTTTTATTTTAGATTTTTAAGATGATTTGTTAGACTCACGTTAATTATCAATGATTAAAGCATTTACCACTTTGACAGTAGAAGCTAAAAGTGCATATGGATGCTATACAAAGCTACAGGAAAGATTTTTTTTTTTAAATGATGGAGGAAATTAGTAGATATATATTCTAGAGAGAGATTAATGGCAAGCAGGGAAGAGATAATCAATTTGTTAACCTGAGTAGATCATTCAGCAAACTATAAATTATTTTCTTTTCTTAGTTATTATTTTTAAAGGACATAACCCATGAAGATGAGATGGTAAATCCACTGTTCGTGTTACAGAATTTGGGTTTCATTGGAAGTGCATGAAGACTTTTTGTGGACTATTTTATGTGTTCTGTTGCTAAATTACAAATTGTGTAAGTGTTTCTGTAAATAAGTCAGCAGCAGGTTGGCTTATTTTTTTTATTTGTATCCAAGTGTAGATGTATGGAATATTAGCAAGAGCCACAGTTAAGTACTATTATTAATATTTTGTTGAATTAGTTGTATAGTTGTATAAAGAATTTAATTCTTTAATTAAACTGCAGACAGGAAAGAGAGATTTTTCTATCAGGAAGGCTGGAGGCACTATGGTTGGGGGGAGGGGGGTCTGTTCCTCAAATGCATTGTGTCCTGTTACATTTTACATATATAAAAAGCTGGATTTTATTCCTATTCCCTATTTTCTTGCCAATTGTGTCTATGATATTATTCATATATAACATGTCATTACAACTGACTCTTCTGAACAGAAAATGTGTGCTTTAAACAAGTTTAAAGCACATATTGCCTGTTCAGGAGAGTGAGTTGCAATGATATATTCCAGTCATGGAGTGCCCTTAGTAGGTATAATTTGGCAGTTTAGGTAACTTCAAAATGCAAATTTCTTCTACCCCAAAATGATACAACTCAATTCCTGAGCCTTGCAGTCTGTAGGAAAATATAAGTACTATACAGCAATAACCAAGCCCTGGCTACATTGTAATGTGACTCACTGCACATAGTTGTTACACTGTGATAACACAATAGTGGGGATCTGGAAGATAAGTGACAGTACATTGACAGCACATGAAGAAATAGGAGGACTGCTGTGGTCATATTTCATTGTTTAGAAAAGACTTAGGATCACCTATAGTTATATCTGATTTGACTGTTATGTTACAGTTGCATAAAACACTATTATGTTTAAAAACCAAATAAAGAGTTACTTCAGTTTCTGAAGGACCATTTCTGCTTTATAACTACTATATTGTACACTGAGTCAGGGGCTGGGTGATGTGTGCATGTATCAGGACTGGGAGAAGGAAATACAGTCGATTTGGGTGCACTGAATATGCAGATTCCCAGCGTTTCAATGCCCATATAACTTATGAATGCTCTGCTTTTAGAGCACAAGGTGATCTGGCTATTTGCACCACAGTGATATTGCTTATGCATTGCTGTAGATCGCCTATTCAAAAAATCGGTGTAGCTTATCGGTAGGGGATTTTGCTGAGTTTAGCATTAAACTTTGGAAAATTAAAATGTCTGACAAAAAAAAATTTTTTTGAAAATAAAAGCGTTTATGCAGCTCACCAGAACTACCCTATACTACTATAGATTTGGTCAGGTATATCCTGGAAAGTAATACAGCATAGTTTTATTTAAATAAAAGTTATATTTTTTTTGTTTGTTGTTAAATAAATAGTGTATGGTTTATAATGGATTTTAAAATGGGAAAAAAAGACACAGAAATAGAATAAATCGTGACTTATATAATCAAAAACTTTAAGATGTTAGTGGCATTTTAGGTGAATTGCAAACGCATGTTTACGGTAGATAAACTAGAGATTGTTAAAACGGATACTACACAAGATTAGCACGTAGCTATAATAGCACGTAGACTTCACAAACGACGTTTCGGTCTCAACAGAGACCATTTTTAAGATGAGACATCAGATCCACAACCATATACCCAGTTGCGGCTCTGATATCTCATCCTGAAAAAGGTCTCTGTTGAGACCGAAACGTCGATCTGTTTTTTTATTTGAAGCTGGATTAAACATACTTATTCCTCATGAAGCTTATTCTCAACTTTTATCTATGAGACATATATATATATACAAACAGTAAAGTCAACTTGAAACTTTGTGCAGTGCGTTATATTTGACTTTTTCACTAACGATTTTTAGTTTATTTTTTTTACTAATTCCACTAATTTACTGTGAAATAAATGAAAAGTTACATTCGATCTCTATTTCTCTTTCTCTACCAGGCTGGCCACTTAGGATTTTAAAAGTCTCTATTGTTCTGGGTATACAAGAACGGTGGTGAACTTGTGTACATACAGTACATTGTGGTAATATCACAGGTTATTGGATACGTCTTAGATTAAACTATGTTTCTGTTCAGTCATTTCATAGAAGGGAGAAACTGCAGCGTGCTGTATGCGGACTCTTATCTCTGACTTATCCACATTGGTGTAACAGTATAGGAAGGGAAAAGTAGGGAATTTGTGGCTATTCAGGATATACGCCAAAACGCAATCAGCTAACGCATTGTTGCAGAGATAACCCTTTTGTTAATACGCTTATAATTGATCATCGCCCTTGATACGCCATAATATATCAGATGTAATTATTGCTATGGAGAGGGAGGCTGCAGGTCAATAGTAACATCTCAGACCATACATATGGCTTAAATCCACAATAAAGTATATGAGAGTGAGAGGAGATGGGGTGGCTGTCAGAATTTTCCTCTATCTTTCCACCTCACGTTGTATTGCAGGAAATAAAAATGTTGGTTATATCTGTGCATGGCCTTGTATGACAATTATATTAAATACATACATAATTAGTGGAACAGATTTTTGTTCTGGGGTAAATAAAGCGCTATTTAATTGTAGAATAGGTTCCGCGATCATATAAACGCCTCACGATGTTATATGTATATATATATATATATATATATATATATATGATGTTCTTAGGTTTATGATGAACTTTAGAGGGCTGTGTTCTTAATTAATCACACAAAAAAACACCACTAACACATAATACACTTACTATCTGCCTGATGATAATATTTATATTTCTAACTATCATTTTATTTTTATTATTGTTTTAACTACGACCAAAAACATATACATTGCGTCACTTCGTCACTATTGGAAAAAGTGCGGAGATATACACAAAAATATAATGGAAATAATTCCTAAAGCTCCTGTCATATAACATATATGTAAAACTGAGACAACCCCAAGTAGATCATTTACAATAATACACACTTGTTAAAAGAGCAAAAACAAACCATCAGGCTCTAATTGATGTAAAAAGGGGCAGAGTATGGCAATATTCTTTATAAAAGAACATCTTCAGATATATTTTTTTGTCCCCATGGTAAATTTATGCTATAACAACACCCATGGGCTCAAGAAGCAAAATACAGTCATTTCTCCTGAGAATATAACTGCAACAAGAATTATTTTTGCAAATAAACAGAACAACACAGTATCTATATCATAAACCATTAAAGAAATAATTCTGTATTTATGTTGTCTAAAACTCATCACTGATAATTCATTTGGATATGAAATGCTATATATATATATATATATATATATATATATGTATACATATATATATATATATATATATATATATATATAAATCTTTAAACTATAGTAAAAGTAATAAAAAAAAAACATTGTTGAAAGCAATAGAATTGTATTCCGTAAGTAGCAAAATATAGAGGTAAGCAATATAAAATGGACAATGCATGCAATGAATTTCCTACCAAATAAAACTGTAAAATAAAGTAAACAAACATTTCTTTGCATATTTTTTGAAATACACTTGTGGTTGAAAAGAAGATATATTTAATTGGGGAATATATAAATATTATATTTATCGTTCATAATATTATCGTAGCATACAAAACAGGTTTGAAATGTCTATATACCTATATACCTATATCTTCATAAATATGTGAATTTTGTATTATACGTGTGTGAGTCTGCGTTTAACTAAGGCTGGGTTGTACACACACAAGAGCAAAACATCAAAACAAAATGATGCGTAATTTAATTTCGTGGTAGATAGGTTTCTATTGTAAGTGTACTGAAAGCTTGTTTATTAACTATTACATTACTGTGTGTATATATATATATATATATATATTTAAATGTTTGTGTGTATGTATGTGTGTGTGTACGCATGTCAGATATAAATATGCAGACACCACACACATCAGTGTGTCTAATGTTCCACGGGAGGTTTCTGAATAAACCTTAATTGCCAGAGAAACAGTCATGTATAAGTAATTAACTACCCTCATTGGATTGCGATAATCCACAGTCAGGTTTTCTCAGAACGGACCAGGAACCAGTCATGAGTTTACATTAAGCATAACAGACAGCCAAATATGGAAGCAGATCTCAGATGCATGGCACTAGAAATACACAGATCGATACGAATTGCAAACACTGGTTTTTATTGATGACAATCAATCGACTTCACTCTTCGAATTGTAATCAGAACTTTCTAGATTTAATTACAAATAATGATTTTAGTGCAGTCGCAAAGAATGCAGCAATGTCAGTAGTGTTCCAGTGCGGGTGTTATATCGTTATGGCTGGAGATATTACTAAATTACAAGGAAAAAGCGACTGTGTCGTTAATTTGTGTCGATTTAGCTGGAATAATAGCGTACAAAGGTATATGTGTCTTCTAATTTATCAGAAAGGTTACTTAGAAGTGTAATAGTATCTAGATGTACAGATGAATGGCTGAACAGGTCACTGGTGAAGATTTATGAGAGCAAGTGCCATAAATAAGATCTCGGATCTACTGTGAAAGCTACACTGGTATTTCCTCTGAGTAATTCGTACCATTGTCTCCCAATGGATTGCCCGAGGGAGTAATGCTATGCTTTCTGCCCCTAAACAATATTTCTTATATACATTACAGAATTTTCTTTAACAAAAGAAAAAGACAAACTCTATTTTAAATGGATCTTATTTACAATAACTTTGCATAATAGATGATAACAGTACACAACACAATGGCAAAATGATTTTAAAATGATAAACCTTAAAACCACTGGATCAGTCTGTTTTGTGCTGAACCCCATATTGTACATGGTATATTGTACATTGAATATTGTACATGGTATATTGTATATTGTAAATTGGTTCAGCTTCTTATTACTAACTCAGAAATCTAAAGAGGAAAGAGGAGCAGATAATTCAACAATAGTCAAAAATTATGTGACCGACACTGTACACTGAAAGGGCAATTTCATGTCAAACAGTCAACTTTGCTATAGTTTGATATTTTCTATTATCTATTGACTGTGCTATGTACTATAGTAATTGAAATTTTTTTAAATTCTATAAATATTTATAATGTTGTTTAGAAATCTAGTGCCGCCTTATACATACAGCTATTATCTGAGAAAGTAACCTACCTTTGTATGTATTTATATTTTTCTTACATGTTAATATGGTATTAGTGTAGCTTGCCTCTGGCTTTAAAATGTGAAAACTTTTGTTTTAGTGATATGTGTATTTTTTCCTAGTTCTGAACTGAAATCGGACCATGAAGTAAGGTTCTGAAAAGTAAAGGGGGCAATCAACTTAGCTTACTGCTGGTCTGATACGTAGGTAACTTATCAGTTTTCAAAAATGGACATTACAAATTGCTCATCAATAGTCAATGTCTCTGCAACCTCAGAGTGAACCGGCAAGGAGAATAGATAACTGTAACATTGGTTTACCTGGCATAGATCGCCCTCTTCTGGCAGCTCCTCTAAAAGCTCCAATGAGACTCACAAAAAAAGAAAAATAAATAGAAGAAAATATAAACATTTTGAATTTAAGCATGGACCAATATATGAATCGAACACTTTATAAATAATGCGGTACAAAACTAAATAAATAAATAAATAGCAAATATAACTAGATGCTATAAATCTATTCAAAATACACTTGGATTAATTTAAACCTGTGCGCTTCAAAATATACAGACTATAAAATAAAAGGTAATATTATTATTAAAATTATTATTATTGTTATTATTATTAATAATAATAATAATAATAATAATAATAATAATAATAATCTGTATCAGATAATATCCATGACAAACAGATTTTATAAATGTAACCCTTATCGCTGTATACTATACACTTCTGATGATTGGCAATTGTATTAGAATGAATGCCAATATCAATGCATGCATATACTATTTCAGTTAAGTAATTTCATGGAGAAGAAAATAAATAAATTGAGGACTACTGTTTTATCCTAAAATATTATACACAGATACATGAATTTGAAAGAAATCATTATATGTGCCAAAATTAAACGCCCTTCCTTTCTCAATAGCATTGCTTGGTCTATCTATATCTATCTATCTATCTATCTATCTATCTATCTATCTATCTATCTATCTATCTATCTATCTATCTATCTATCTATCTATCCTGTATCTGTCGCTTCGTGGGAATTATTCCAGATATTTGTATCACTATGGCTAGAAAGACAAAATCAAATCCCCACCATCACCCCTACACATACACATACCAACCTAAGTACCCAACCCAACACAATGCCAATTTCATTGTATCTGCCATCTACGAACTGCCTATGTCATTGCCCCTGGCTTATAGTACGTCCCATATATGCAGGTTTACTACCCCAGTGTCAAAGATGGAACAACTTTGAAATATAAGATTATAATAGTGTAGTCTAGCCCAGTGTTATTGGCCTGCGTGTGCATTACACACTGTACAGAACCCACATCATTTAGCGCCCTGATAAGGATGACATTTATCCAGATCACCCAGATTGGCAGAATGCATTATTGTTGAAGTTGGGGTCAACATTAGAATTTACTAAGCTATTGGCCCCATGAAATGAAAAGAGCTCAGAATCTTGTTCAGACACAGATGGAATTTACTGGTGGAATAAGAATTTTCGATGTCTTCAAATTGAGGAACGCAGAGGTTGATGGCAGCTAGACCAGAGAACGCAAATAGAACAGTTACAAAGCGGCTATCCGACATATTGTATCCAATAACGGCCTGGATGTTTATTAGTATGTAATTAAGTATTGGAAAGCTTTTGTTACATTTGCTGTATAACTGATCTGCAGAGTCACTGATAAAATGCATGAGTGTAATATATATATATATATATATATATATATATATATATATGGTCTTCCTCTGGTACCCATGAGAGTCACGTTTGGTGCCATCTTACCTGCATGGCAGTGTTTGTCCGGCAAGCTGCTGAAATTCCCATCTGTGTGAGGGATGCCTTGCTATGGAGGGAAGGTTCTTGCTTGAGGTATGTTCAGGGGCTCCGCCCTTTAGGGCAAGTCTGACAATCCCAGTAAGTCAGCCCCAACCAGCGGTTCTAAACCTTATTGTCCTTCACCTTCACCTTTCCGAGACCACTTTCAGCACATATATCAGGCATCCGCATAGAAGAGGCTACTGCTGGGCTAAACCTCAACTTTTCTCATCGGCTGGTTCACTCATGTCACTTTCACTGGCCAACATAACCTTGTGTCCGTGGTTAAACCTTAGTGGAAAAAAAATACAAACCTCCAACAACATAAGATAGGATATATAGCTTTATAATCGTGTAACTATATATGTCACCACTATGGCAACATTGTATTGTAACTACATATCTCTAAGTATATATTTGTATACTGCTACATTGTATCCATATGTCTCCTATCGCCTGATAATTTGCTCTACTTGACTCTTTCTGAATATATATGTCCCCCTAGAGTTATTTATGCAAACTAGAGCGTCTATCTATCTATCTATCTATCTATCTATCTATCTATCTATCTATCTATCTATCTATCTACAGTAAATGTATGCATATCTATCTATCTATCTATCTATCTATCTATATATATATATATATATATATATATATATATATATATATATATATATATATAAATCTAGGTCTCAAGCTAAAGCTTGAAAAATTCACAACCATTATTTACACATGTCACTAATAGACACACATGGAATATTTATCACCATAGACAGTCAAAGCAACACTGGGCCTGTACATTCAATTCATACCCATTCGGAGCGCAAGTGCTATACTATAGTTTAGCTTCGCAAGGTATGGCTTATAAATAATTAATCATCGTAACAAAAGAAAAAAAACTTCTGTAAAAACTTGGAATGACAATTGTTTAAAAAATTTAACTTAATCCATTTTGCCATTTCCAAACTATACTGGAATATTTAATACAATGTTATAGTACACTACACGACGCTCTGTTATTTAATTAAAGCTATATTCTATCTATCTATCTATCTATCTATCTATCTATCTATCTATCTATCTATCTATCTATCCGCACTTATTTGATATGTAAAGTACTGTAAACGATGGCATTAATGCAGAGGAAAGGCAGACATTGGTAAATTCAGCTAATCCTTAGATCTGAAACATATACTTGGTTTATCCTTTAATGCAGATCCTAGGAAATTTCCCTGGTTTTCAACCCTTTATTTGCTGGACAAGAATAATCCGCATCTACTGAATATATATATATATATATATATATATATATATATATATATATATATATATATATTCACTGACAGAATATGTAACTTTTCTTTTACTATGTTAAGTCCCTTTTTTGAGGATTTAGCTGATTGCCAAACTCCGTGTCACACACTGGATACCAAGAGTTTCATTCAGATAATATCTCCTGCACACAGCTTATTTTTCATTAGGCCCTATTGTAAGAGGAGGCTGCTGACTGCAGAACAAATTTCATACCCTACAACAGTGACAAATGACTCATTTGTAAGCAAGAAACTCCCTGCGGGCTCCAATTAGCTGCAAAAGTTTTTTTTTTTTTCCCAGGTCTATAATGATTTTTTTTTTCTTCTAGAGTTTGGAGGTTGTCTAGAAGCACTAACAAGACAACGTATGTTGTAATAAATACAGATAAATATGTATTAATTCCAAAATGGCAAAGACCGGCCTCACTCCTTTTAATCAAGATACAAGATTTACATTTTGATCTAGTATTATGCAGGAAAAAAAAGAGCGATGCCATTGCTTACACCTCCCGCTTTATATTTACACACATTAACGTCCAATTGCTTTATAGGTATTTTTAAATATATTTAAGCAAAGCAATCTATATTAATTAATAAAAGAAAAGAAACATAAATTTGAACTAGATGGCCACGCGTTACATAGTAAGATTAAACTTTCTCGGGGGAGGCCGTTTGTAGAGATATGTAAGATAGTAAAATCATCACCAGATGTCAAATCTATCTATCTATCTATCTATCTATCTATCTATCTATCTATCTATCTATCTATCTATCTATCTATCTATCTATCTCAATATGTATGTATGTAATTGTATGTATGTATGTATGCGTGTGCGAATAAATATATATATATATATATATATATATATATATATATATATATATATCACGCATATGATTAAAACGCTGAATATATTATGCACTTATAAACAATGCCGATAACTTACGCTTTTTCTTTTGTAACCGCATCTACGAACCAAACAGGACATTACAGGCCTAGTCCAACAAGTTCTCGCAATCAATTTTGATAAATTTAAAAGTCTCATCAATATATTTTAAAGAAAGACAGAAACTATGATCTATATGAATTTGGCCTATTTTTTATTTCTGTGTCTTCATAGTAAACATTTGTATAAGTGACAAACACGGGCATAAGACCACATTATCACAATCAAGAAATTTTAAGACAACGATAACAATCACTCAAATTGTATGCATTTTTACTCAACACGGGTTATACATATTTTTGCAAGGATTACCTAGAAGTACAATCGGTTTTTAAACGTTTCACTACATAAAAAAAAAATGGTGACCGACCGGTTAGTGAGCACATACACTGTATTATACACAACACAAATTGAAGGCAGTAATCATTTGTCCCCTCGAACTTATCTTTTGAAGATGTAGGGTTTTATTTTTATTTTGCAACGGATAGTGCTGCAGACTGATGTGCGAATTGCTGTAGTATTTGTGATTATCGTTTCATTAATCAGTACATTCTGCATTGTTCTACTTCCCAATCTTTGGTCTAAAAGTAAACAAAATAAAAACCCATATTTGTATTGATGGTCAAATTATACAAAGTAAGTGGGCAAAATATATATATATAACTGTGCAGTTGTACTTTCATAACAGATAAATACAAATTAACAATTGAGTATATCATTTTAGTAGTTATTTGCAGTTTTTTTCTTTTAATTGCTAGATCTAGTATCCATGAAAACTTATAATACTGCAGACATGGATAACTAGACACTAGTAGTAATAAACTGGTACTGAATAACAAGATGCAAATATGTCATTAAGAAATCAATTATACATTCTAGCTTCAAATTTGATTCCCAGAGGTCAGTGTGCTCCCACATAGCTCTCTTTGACACCACGCCTCATCTCATTATTAAAGAACCCTAAGACTGAACAGACGTACACAAAATAAGGGGGGACTTCATTAAAAAATACCTGGGCTTGTCTTTTTTTTGTTTGTTTGTTTGTATGTATGTTTGTTTTGTTTTGTTCGCTTGCTTTTTCCTTTTCAATTCTCATGTACAATTGAAATTTTGTGTAAAATGTTCACTTACAGTCTGCTCCCCTGGATGTTAATGTATCAAAGAGTTGGTTGATGAACCCTGATTTTGATGTGTGAAATAATCAGACAGTCCTCCCGTTAGTCCCGTTGTAAAACTTGGCAACGATGGTCTGAGAGACTCACAGGAAAGGGTGGAGGGAGCCTGGGGTGAGGTGGAAGCAGAGACTGCTCTGGCTGTCATAGAGGTGCTGCTTTGTGAAGTTATAGAGGGGTGTGGTACATGGGGGAAAAAGTAGCCCGTTTGTCCAGCTAAAAGGTTCACAGAGCAAGGGTTCAGTGAGTAGGTCCCAGAGCAAGGGACTGGCAGACCACATGGCACAGAGGCAGCCAGGGCAGCAGCTGTGAGATGATGGGTGGCATACGGTATTTCCCCATTGACAAGTCTGTCCACGCTCAAGCCATTGGAGGTGGAAAAAGAATGGTTGTTCCCCAAAGAGTTCTGAGTCAACACTGAGCTGTAGGGCATAGGGTGGCTTGGGTATGCTGAGGTTGTACCATTGTAGCTCAAAGTGCTGCTGGCCCTTGGGTGATGCAAGGAGAGGAAAGGAGACATAGGCCAATACAAGGAACCAGCTCTATCCATGAAGGTCAGTCCAGTGGAGGTGAGCCTTGCCCCCCTCTTGAAAGCCAGCTTAGCCCTGGACGTTGTAGATCTCCTGCGGAGCTTCCCAGTGGTTCCACCAATAAACACGTCGTCACTGCTAGGGTCCAACATCCAGTAGTTCCCTTTGCCAGGGTCATCATAGTGGCGAGGAACTTTGACAAAACACTTGTTCAGGCTGAGGTTGTGCCTGATGGAGTTCTGCCAGCCCTGCTTGTTCTCCCTGTAGTATGGAAAATTCTTCATGATGAACTCGTAGATGCCATTGAGTGTCAGGCGCTTCTCTGGACTCTGGCGGATGGCCATCATGATGAGGGCATTGTAGGAGAACGGTGGCTTCTCATACTTTCCATTCTTCTTCTCCCCTTCCTTGCCATTCTCCCCATCTTTGCCACCACCATCTGCCTTCTTCTCATCGGGCTTCTCCTTGTCCTCCCCCCCTGCCAGCTCGGAGGAGCCAGGGGGTAAGCTCTCAGTCTTGACCTCCAGGAGGCTCTTGTCCAGCTCATCCTCTTCCTGCACCGGTCTGTGGTGCGCCTGGAGGTGGTGCGCTTGCTGGGAGAGCTGCTGCTGGTGGTGCTGGTGGTGGTGCTGGTGCTGGTGGTGTGGCTGAGGGTGGTTGTCATTTTGGACCGCTTCAGGCACCAGGCTGTTGATGCTGAAGGAGGACTTGGGGATCATTTTTACTTCCTTTCTTTCTCCCATGTCCAACATATCACAAAGGTGGGAGCAGGACACTCAAATGAAGTTGCAGCAGGAGAGGCAGCAGCGGTAGTGGCAGCAGCAGCAGCAGCAGCGCTGAAGGCTCTGTCGCACCAATGTCTCCAAAACACTTGTAAGTCATGTAGCAAAAAACAAAACGCACATAATATTGGTGTTAATTATAGGGGTATAAATATATATACATATATAAATATAATCAAGAAGCCAGGGGAGAAAATGAATCAACTACTTCATGTCCCTTCAAAATAAACACAACAACCTCCCCTCTCAGCAACTAGAGTAGACAGCTATAGCTACAATTAATTCCAGACCCAGAGACACCAGCCTCAAAAAAAAAAAAAAAGGGAAGAATTTGGTTTAACCTTTGGGTGCTGGAACCAATGAGGTAGCTCAGGCGGCAGGGACGTTTCTTATGCACCCACCCAATGAGATCGAAGAGTTTATCTAAAGTTCCACCCAGATATTCTTCATTTCCTCCCCCCTCCCCTCTCCCCCCTTCCAAGTTCTCCAGCTTGCGGAGTGATCTGGGAGGGAAGCTCTTTACCTTCTTCCCCTCCCCCCTCTTTTTTTTCCCAAACGTGATCCCCCTCCCTTCTCCTACCAAATATCTGCCATTGCTTTCATCCCACTGTATTGGACCATCTTAGTTTTATACGTCAATATTTTCTCTTATTGATTAAAGTTTGTTTATACTTTTTTTTAGGGAGAAAATAACCGTGGAGGGAAGAAAATGGAAGAACCAAGGGACTACTTTTTTCCAAGCAGAGACTGAGTATTTCTGAGCTGTTGTAGTGATTTCGTTTATACAATGTAACATTTTGCGTCGAGCGATCATTTCAGATGTATGCTGTTTTCTTCTCATTATTATTAATTATTATTATTATTATTATTTATTTAAAATATTTGTCCCTCTGGATAGGAGACTGTTCCAGGTTCCTGTGATCTCACCTTCGTTTTGAAAGGGTTCTAGCTGCGATCAGGCCAGGCTTTCTATGTACATGTCATCTATCGGTGATCAGGGACAATCCGAGACCATGGAACGCTGCTTTTTTTTCCTTATTATTATTCTCATTTTATGCCAGCGTTAACCCTTTCTTTGCCGGGGGCTCTGCTCCGCATTGCAGAGGAATTTGTGGCATGGTGAAGTGCTGTTCTGCAGCTCCCTCACCAATAATTATTCTGGGGGGATTTTTTTTACCTCCATCGAATGATTATTATTATAAATTCATGAGATAGAATTACTCATCTCGCCTTTGATTATTTCGCCAATGTATGTAGGATGATTAATGTTATGTATGCATGATACACGCTAGTGGCCTTGATTACTTGTGGAAGGGAAAATCATCTGCAGAATGTATGACTGGTGGAGCCTTTGTGTGGATGCAACACTGTCATGCATTGCCTTGTGTGTACTCATTAGCCATTATTCATCTTCAGCAGGACTTTTCTCTGATTTGCAATTAATGAAGAAGTGTCGAGACAGTGGGTGACTGCGATGTATGTGCTGTGTGTGTGTGCTGGTTCCATGCTAACCCCTATGGAGATACAATAAATAAACCGATCCATATTAGCACGGGGTTACCCTGGCTTCACAGGCAGGCTGAGGGACCTGATGCAGTGTTAAGGTGAGATATACATAAGCCTCTGTGCTTACTAGATAGATAGATAGATAGATAGATAGATAGATAGATAGATAGATAGATAGATAGATTTTTTTGCATAGGTAGATATGGATAGAACTATTATTGTATAGATAGATAGAGAAATAGTTAGATCTAAATAGATAGATAGATAGATAGATAGATAGATCTATAGATCTAGATATATAGAGATATAGATTTTTTTTGCAACATTTATATATGCTGTCTCTATATGAGCTTCTGGATATCAGTGCACATGCCACAAACCCAAACCCTGTCCCAGTACATAAATGAAAACTGGACCGCAAACTCAGTGTGACTTCAGATCTTCTCTGTTTTAGGTCATATCTGACAAGGCAATGATGCTTTTGATATTTTTTTTTCTGGTGTAACTTTGAGTTGTATAACCTATGAAAATGAACAAATGTGCAAGCGTGATCAGCAGCTAAGTTGTCATGTATTTTGATTGATTGGTGAATCGGTGAATTTGCTAACTCAAAATATAAAAAAAATTCTGCTAAATAAATAAAAAAAAAGTTAAATTTGCAATTTAAAAATAATGTATTTATCAACGTATATGTATATAAAATATTATGACATAACATGTTTATATGACACGATGATATATGCTAATAAACACACACACACACACATATATATATATATACATATATATATATATATACATATATATATATATATATATATATATACACACACACACAATCATGCATATACATGCACTCTGGCACACATGCCTATGCGGACAGACACACACATGACACAGATGTGATACATTGCCTGCTGGTCTAGGTGTGGGGAATCTCTGAGGCTTTCTATCCTGCCTGACTAGGTTGAGTGTAACCGGATTCTCTGAGACTACAGGTTAGATAAACATTAGTGATGTGGAGTAACTGCACTATTTGTTCTCTGCTGTGCAGGAAGGAAAGTGTTGATTAACACAGAAGGGAAAAAAGCGAAATTAGCTGATTGCATGCTCATAAGAGCAAGCTGTCATTGAACTGCTTTTAAAATAGACACAGCTGGGTGTTTATGTTGAAAAATCGCTCGTGTTTTTGCTAATACTGAAATAAGCATGATTTTGTATACCAAACATTTTCAGATCATTAAAATGTGTAATCTGTGCTGGTTTGTGACACAAAGAAAAGAAGAGATTCTTCTCCCAGTGAAATTTGCTGATATGATATTAACTCAATCAAGTTTTCACAAAATGAGCTTTGTGCTGCATAACACTGACTGCACCAGTTTATTATACACAACGCCAGCCGTGGCTGCTGTTTGTTAACATTGAATGTTTTCCCAAATACCCCCCATGTAACAAAAGGATCTGCCTCAGTGTAATCGCCAGCATTGTCTTCTCCTGAATTTTTAATGTAGGGAAATGCATCTGGGGTCACATCTATGGCTACAAATCTGGTGCCTATATCAGTGTACATAACACACCTCTTAGCTGCTGGGATCAGTGTAACACATGAACAGTTTAAAGGTCCTGCGCTAAGTTTATGGCAAGGTGCTGATTTACTATCCCAACATGTGAACAGTCTGGATACAATGCACTTATCTATAAATGTCACCTGGAGTGTAGTAAGCTGACTCCTTCACCATGCAGGTTCTGTACAGGACTGTCCCCTTGTGCTCCTGGCTGCACCATCAGTGGTATGTGACCAGGACAGCACAGTGTAGCACATACAATGGGCCACTCTTGCTCAGGACCACTAGCCAGCCCTTTTACTCTTTGCCTGCCAGAAGGGTCTGAGATGAGTTTAGCTCTGGCAGGGAAAGGGTGAGTGGCTGACACTGCTGGGCTGGCATCCCAGACTTGTAGACACAACCTGACATTATTACACTTGCTCTCCTATGTCACAGGCAGTATGAAAGCTTGTAACGTCTGAGTGGACTCCTTGAGACCTGGCTAGGGGTTACCTTGCACCGCATGAACTGCTCTCTTTGTTTGGTGTAAGTTACCTGTAACTGCAAGATAAGGTCTAAAGTATTTGCAAACAGGGATGAAGTTCCCTCCACCCCTAGTCCTCATGCACCCTCTATCTCCCACCACAGCTCATAGGACAGCACAAAAAGCTCAGTCACATCGCATCGCTCCTCTATATGACATCAATTGTCGACTCATGTACACATATATATGTGTATATATATACTGCATATATATATATATATATATATATATATATATGTGTGTGTGTTTATGTATATATATATATATATCACAGTGAAAAATAAATTAATGATTATAGCCCAGTACATTAAAGTGTAGATATGTGTATAGTGTCCAACAAGCAGACGCAAAAAGAAGAGGTCGAAAGGAAGAATTTGCTATATTTTAGAGAAAGTGTTAAACTACTAACACGCACACACACACACTCACACACACACTTGCAAACTTGTGTGTAGTGCATACATTAGTCAGTGGATTGCGAAGAACAGGCCCACAGCCTGCGGTATCTGACTGATGCATGAACATATCATGGTAACGTCACAGACAACGCACCCCTGTATCACACACAACTTTACCTAAACATGGCTGATAATCATGTGTGGCCTGTTGCACACTGTAATTCCGTCATACTGCATGAATTTGTGATTATGCCTGAAAAGTCGAAAATTCTTTAGCCTGCTACAAAAATGCAAATAATCTCTAGGAATTGTTGAATTTTCCCATGTATAACGCCAATCCAGAGCTTTATGGCAACTAATTAATTAAGACAAGGCTTTATAATGCATTGATATAAAATATAATTAACACAATGTCTGTCTATCCCCAGCCTCAGATTCAAATTCTCCATAATTTTGAACAGCTGGTATGGGTGCTAAGATTTGCAGTGATTAGATGTTACTGTGTTTAGGGTGTTGAGTCCCCATTCTGTGGGTTTTGGTTACAGGTCATACGTTTAAGTTTGCAAGAACAGGAGAGAACCAAACTTCTCAGTGAGGGGTATTCACACCACAAACTGTGGCGTTGTAGGCAGCCCAGCAACCCTATCACTCATTAGGAAATCTGCAGGTTGTCAGCAGATTTAGATAGTGAAAACACACACACACACCCCCCCCCCCCCCCCCCCCCCCCCCCCCCCCCCCCACCCCCCCCCCCACCCCCCCCCCCATCAAAATACTGATTTAAGAACCTGATGATTAAGACAAGACTGTTCCTGGCCTGTCATTTCACCAGCCTCCCATCATAACATTATGGCACAGGCAAAATTGCCTGAAAACCAGGAGAAAATAGAAACACACAAATCAGGGGGAAAAGAAGAAAGGAACAGAGACCATTTGACCCATCTGAGTTCTGTGGGGATTGTGCATGGGATCTGCTATATGGAGTCTCATAGTGCCCCGGGCTGGGAAAGTAGCTGCTCCCAATACCTTTATCTGTTTCCCTGAAAGAGGGCCTAAAACGCAATGCAGAACGGACCCGTGCTTCCAACAAAGGAGTTAACTTGCCTAGTAATGCATAACCAAATGGAGTAGAGTCTGCCTCGGTGCATGAGCTGTGTATTTATGTGGACCTGCTGATTAATTTGCACTTACACCAGTTAATATGAAACCATAGGATGGAGGCAGGAAGTGTTTGTGGGACGGTTGCCCATATATTAATAATGCCTCTCGGAGAAAGGAATCCCTTACATTTGTGGATTTTCTTTTCTTATTCCACCTCATTAATAAAGACAAAACAAAGCAAAGACCAGTAGTAATTTGCCACAAACCAGAATCAGAATGAGGGTAGGCAGTGATAGGCAGTGATTTCTGCACTCTGATTTTTTGATTAGCAGGTATGTGTGTGTATATATATATATATATATATATATATAAATAAAACATGTAGGAGTCCGGCACTCTCCCAAAGATATATATATTGCCCCGGTGCCACAACAAACCATAAAGGTATAATAAACACAAGAAAATAAAACTGAAGGGCACTCGGCAGGACTTCCACAGCCTATATAGATCAATCAAGAACCAGGCAGAGCCAGATGTAATGTCAACGTTTCAGCAGAAGGTGCTTTTATCAAGACATGATAAAAGCATCTTCTGCTGAAACGTTGACATTACATCTGGCTCTGCCTGGTTCTTGATTGATCTATATAGGCTGTGGAAGTCCTGCCGAGTGCCCTTCAGTTTTATTTTCTTGTATATATATATATATATATATATATATATATTTATATTCTACTGAATGCTGAACAGATATAGCAAGAAAGAGCCATTCCAGGATTATCATAAAATGTCCGGTTTATATTTGTAACTCAACTACGCTGTAGAGGTAAAAATATTATTATTATTATTATTATTATTATTATTTTTAATAATAATAATAATAATAATAATAAAAACAACAACAGTAATAATATTCCTAATAATTGTTAAAGGCTAGTTAATGTCCTTCTAATTTCAACCGTGACTACAAGATTTAACTATGCTTGGTATTACATTATGTAATAACATAATACCCTCCTGTAATATATATATATATATATATATATATATATATATAAATATACATATATAAATGTATATATATATATATATATATATATATATCGCTGTACTTTAATAAATATGTTCAAAATGAAAACACCTGTCTTGATTTTTTTATTTATTATACACTTGGAAAGAGAGCATGTTCTTCTACAAGTAATGCCACCAATCACATCTCTACACCAATAGCTCCCATTGCGTTCAGTGTGTATATGATCCATGCAGCCTGTAATGAATGTACCTACTCCGCCCATGGCGCAGAGTTTTTGGACAGAATTGAGTCCTGAAATATAAAACCTGGATTTTTACCTAAACAAAAATACAAAAGTAAGAAGAAAAAACAACAACCACCACACGCAAGATGCTCATGATTGCTAGAGAAACGCTTAGGAAACATGCATGACGGAAAATGACATCTGCTGGTGAGATGCTGGGTAGCGTTTTACAAAGTGGGACAGAAGCACCGACTCACTGGTCTATGTAGTGGGAACTCATTGAACTCCTCTGGCTGAAAGATTGGCTGACAACACTTTATGATAGCGGCCCTGTATGCCAACCCATAGCCAAATGTTTCCTTAAATGCAGTTTTCTTCTAAAGAGTGACCCTTATTTCCATTGCCTGTCACCTCTGGTGTGTTGTTTCTGTAGGTGAGAGAAGTGAGCCTGGCAGTTCATGATTATGTATGTTTTAAAAAGGGGGACAGAATAGAGTCTGATTTCCTGAGACCCTTAAGATTATACGGGAGCGTTTTCTCAATTGCTTATCTACATTCCTCACACTGAATGGCAGAAATTAGGCTGTCACTTGTGAATAGTGCTGGGACCGTGCTTAATGCATTATTGGGAGAAAGGAGCACCCCCTGCAATTTTATCTTCATGTATATTTCTTGGGTGTAAGCGTTTTATATCTCCATTAAACCCAACAGCATACATTTTAGGTATGTACAGGTCAAGGAAAAACCCAATCCAGCACCACTTTTCCCAAAAGAAAGGAAAAAAGGTGACAGTGGTTGAAGTTTTATGTGATCCCTATTTGCCCATGGTGGCCCAGCATTTGGGTAGACTTAACCTAGCCCATTACAATCTTGCAATTCAGTGAAATGTATAATACACCGCTTTTTGGGGAGACGTCACTCATTGTGACATCCTTCCTCTGATTTTACAGAGAGGTAACAGCCAGTCCTACCTCTGGTTTCTTGTTATCCCCACTGACTCCCTGCGTTTCCATACTGTTGGGAACTGTTTGTACTGTATACTGTAAATTATTTTTCTGAAACAAAGGGTTGCGTTTGATGCCGCTAACGAGGGCGTAAACAACCATTAGTCATTAAAATAATTACATACACTTAAAAAACAAACAAAAAAATAACATAACAATAAATAATTTTATCTCCTGGGCAAAATAAATAAATAAATACATAAATACATAAAGAAACGTATGTCCAGGCAGAGAAAGGCGTGTAAAATAATCTATTTTTGTACACACAAACAGTCTTTATCTAAACTAAAAACCACAGAGAGAATGCGGTGGAAATTGGAAGCAAACGGAGTTTTACATTAAAATGATAATTATATTATTGCATTAAGCTCTCTTTGTTACAGGTGCGAGTACAATGGTACTGTCGTTATCACAGATGAATGTGTATATATCAGCATCTACAATAGCAGTGCTCATGAAACAACACATTTCGCGAAAATATTCTCTAAAATAAACCTTGTTTCCCTATAAACAATAGCAATACATTCATTTTACTTTACAACAGAATGTGACAAAGGAGAGAGTATACATGCCCACCATATGGCAAGATTGTATGATTTCTATTCTCTATTATGTGAAGTAATTATAATGTTGTTGTTTGTGTTCTAGTCTTGCAGTTGGAATCTTAAACACAAGTTTGATAATCGTATGCAATTTGTAAAGGTGTAATCTCTATAAACTAGATGTATTTTCATAAACACAATCTGCAACAGTCTAATCTAATACTACCTATACCTGAGGCGAGGTTATTACACCTCGGTTAAAACAACATAAGAACAGTATATAGATAATTGCACTAATTGCTAGGAGGGAAGTAATTGGCTTTTTGTAGTTTTTTTCTTTTGCAATGTGTCTATATCCGACATCCCTTGATAAATATTATAACTGAACAACTTGTCTCTACATGTTCTTTTGTTTTGCAACGCTTTATCCACAACAAAACCATTATAAAAACAAGATCCCCAAACAATACTTATATGGCTACTGTTACATTAGTAACAAACCACCAATTTTTTACACACACACACACACACACACACCCCCCCCCCTCTCTATTGGTAAAAGGAGGCGATGGGTAATAATGTCATATGTAAGAATGATATATATATATATATATATATATATATATATTCACACCCTGAAAATATTTAGCTGGAATTCGCAAATGCTAATTCGTTCTAGTAATTCTTATAAAGTGAAATGTGAAAATCATGTATTTTCTAGACATAGAGGGGCTTTGAAATGTGATGTATGAAAATCCAGACATATTGAAGGTGTAATTCAATCAAATTACCGAAAGGGAGGCAGGATCTAGAACAAGATCCATTATGTCTGGTTTTATTAAAGACAGGCAAATTTACTCTAAAATAAGGAAGACTGCTGAATATATAATTGGGTGTAATCATGTTAGTGTTTGAATGAAAATGACATTGGGTGTTTAACACTGCCAACAACATGTTTAGAAATAAGCTATTTATTCAAACAGTTTTTTTTATTCACAGGCATGTGGAGATGAAACACATTTTCAGTTTACGAATTTGAGGGGGTTTCTTGTAAATGAAGATAATTAAATAGAGTGAAATATTATTTTTCCGTCCAAACCTTTAGAATGTATAATCCACAAAGGTTATACTCAATGCCAACATAGCGCCACCTACAGGAGCAAGGTTTACTTCTATTATATTTGCCTCCTTCAAATCTCTATTGATTTTATAGATATATCCTTAGAATTATCTCAGGTAGGAACTGTCTCTGGCTGATTTGTAAGTTACATTTGGAGGAAAAATACATGATGATACCTTAGCTAATCATTTTTTTAACCGTTCACCGACAAAGGATTGAAATCTAATATGCAAAGCCAGTTGACTAAAAGATATATTAAACATTTCATGAATAGAATCAGATTTTGAACAGTTATTTTGTAAACAGACAATTATATCTTAATCGCCAAAATAAACTTTTGTTTTGAAATACATACAGTCTAACGGAATCGTAGCATAGCATGGGATCAGAGAATTATAAACAGCATAGGAAGCACCTCAACATCAGTACAGTTAATAAGACTATTTTTCGTGACTCAGTTTATTAAAAATCGACATATTGCATTTTGGCTGTGATTGAATTTTGGTTTATTTTTTAGTTTTACCTAGTTACTATTTATTCTACTGAATTCGCTTTACCACTGATGTAGACTAGAAACGCAAACACTATATTAAAGAAAACCAATGTAAAATAAAATATAAAAAAGCCCCCCAAACAACAAAATACCAGTAGTATATGCAGGTGGCTATACAGCTAATGGGGTGGTTTATGTGACATTTTCAAATTTCTTTGTTATATTATAGAAGTTAAGAAAACTGCATTACTGTGAAAATGTCACTATAACCATTCGTGATCGGCAACATGGAGATTTCGAAGCACATCAAATTAGACCCAGATTCGTGCAGTACAAGGACCTAATACCAGCACAGGTGTAGACCTGATCCTCCCCTTACACTATCCTTATGAATTTAATTAGAAAATAACCCTTCCGCTGCCAGTGAATTAATAGAATGAATCGTTCTACTAATGCCTCCCAGCAGACCTATGTAACAAGTACAAGCCCGGTTTAAACCAATTAGCCGCTAAATTTCTACTTAAATTGATGGCTAAGAAAATAATAATAATAAAAAAACAAAAAAAAACAAAAAACCCCAAAAGTTTTTCGTTTTTTTTGTTTTTTTTTAATGGCTGTTCTACTAATCTTTCTTTCCTCTTTAGGAATAATACATATCATCAATTGTACATGAACTTTCTCAGTTCCTTTTATTTGGGAACACAATGCTTTATTCACACTTTATAACGCCTGTGAGAAGAAAAGCAAAATAATGAAGTCGGTGCCTCTGCTTTTCTAAGATTTCCCTTTGTGAGAATCACATACACTGATCCCAAATGTTACTAGCGGGTCTGTGAGCCCTCTCCGGCTTCTCCTGCTTATTACCAGGCAGATGTTGGGCTATTTCTACGTGTGCAGGCTGTTAATGGCTACTGTTAACACAACAGAAATGTCTCATTTTGTAGAATGAGCTTAAAAAAAAAAAAAACCCCAGACTTATACAGAACTTCCCCTTAACGTTTAGGGGTCATCTTCCCAGAACTCCAAACTAAGATGCAA
The DNA here is from genome assembly GCA_031769625.1 of Taudactylus pleione. NCBI lineage: Eukaryota > Metazoa > Chordata > Amphibia > Anura > Myobatrachidae > Taudactylus > Taudactylus pleione. The sequence continues at coordinate 5,759,403 of JAUIMM010000706.1, forward strand.
CCAGTATCTATTCTACAAATACTTAACCCCCTTTTGTGTGTGTGTGTAATGCCACATTTGGATCGATAAGTTGTGTTACAGTCTCTGCATTCCTGGAGGTGCTGACACAGGTTGGTAAAGATGTAACCACAGTTTGTATACATGCCATGGTCCCACAGGACTACAGACATGATCAAGAGAGGGCAGAGGGACCTGAAACTTACCCTTTGCTTTGTCAACGTGAAGAAGAAAATTTAAACAACAGTTCCAGCCTAGTAGGACACATTGGCCTCTGCTCATCATGCATCTGTCAAAAGATTCAGAGAGGGAGAACAAAAACAGGCTCTGAGAGGTGACAGTTTCTAATGTATGGCACTTTATAAAGCGTTGAAAGTTTGGGAGCTGCTGGCCTCACTATTGCTTCTGGCATGAACACTCATGAGCATCTGCTATGAAGATGGCAGGGCAAAATGTAACACACACACACACACACACACACACACACACACACACACACACACACACACACACACACACACACACACACACACACACACACACACACACACACACACACACACACACACACACTAATGGATAGTGCAATTACACAGTGCAGAGACATAAAACAGCATTTAAAGTGCAGTCACATACAATATTTAGCTAATTCTCCTGTCTGTCTGATTAACTGATCCGTTACATGCTTAGCACCGAATCAAGACTTTCCTTGAAAAACTTTAGGTTATCTGCGCAGGTAACACTCATCTGAACAGCTCGGGCGCCACCCAGTGGAAGCGAGAGGTATTCAGCTTAATCAGGGTTGTGAGTTTACACACAAGACGGAGATCTGTCATTTATTTTATTACATTGGAAATGGGATTCTACCATATTTAAAATGTTATTTTCTGCATTTATTGTCTTATTTTGTTAAATATTCATTAATTTTGTATTGTAGTATAGATACCTACATTTGTAGTTGTGTTCTCCAGTCGCAGTTGTGTATACTGTATTGCAGTAGTTAATGTAGTTGGAGAATATGCATCTACGTTTTGGTACTACACATATTTGTGATACAAATTTGATTTGATACAGATGTAAAAATATAATTACACCAACACAACCAATAAATGAGGTTTGGGATAGAACTGGGACAGATTGGATCACAAGAAAAGATATTCGTTTTGCAAATGAAATCGCACAACGTGTTTACATACATGAAACTAATAGCATACACGTGATCAGTGTTAACAAGACAATAATAATAATAATAATAATAATATAATAATAATAATAATATATTAAGCATTTTTTTGTTTTGTTGTTTGCAGTCAAAAATTCAACCATTAAAAGGAAAATAATGTGAATTGGCTGTCTTTGGGCGAATCCATAGTGAATCTGCAGGATTTATGATGTTGATGCAATAATACTGATTATTTCACAGGCTGTATTAAATGTGTTTGGAGATCATACTGAGAGCGGTGCAATGCTGAAGGCACAGGGAGCCTTTGTAATTAGATATATTAATAAACTCATTAGTAACATTTTGTGGAGATGGAAATCAACGCTGCGTGTTTATTAACAAAAGAGGGAATTAAAGAAAGTGAAATAAACACTTTTCTGCTACTTTCATTTCAATATTTTTCGTTTTTTCTTCAGTTTTAAATCAGCGCAAACAAAAAACAAAAACAAAACTGTAGGCAGAGTGAAATAAACTAGTAATATAAATTAGTAAGAAAGCAAAATAAAAAACATAGAAGGGTATTCATCACTCCTAATTGCTAGAAAATATAATACAATTAATTAAGTTTTTCAAACTGGCTATAATCAATTTGCACCAATTAATATAGCTACGAAAGAGAAACAATGTATCCTCCTACCCATACAATTATATTTTATACTTTAATGTCTTTCACTGTCGTCTAGTGGAATAAAATCAAACAATTGTTAGAAAAGTCACACAAGTATAGGTTTTAATTACTCACATCGGATTAGTAATTAAATCTATTAATGGGGTGTTGAGGAACTGTTGTGGCAATCTAGAGTTAAAAAAATAACATTATTATTATTATTATTATTATTATTATTATTATTATTATTATTATTGATAATAATAATAATAATAATAATAATAATAATAGTTGTTATTATTTTAAATGAAGACTGATAACACCAGCATGTGTAACAATAATTTGCTTTACACGAATCAGTTTCTAGTATGCTAGGAAATACTCATTGCACTGATTTAATAAACATATTCTACACTGTATCTTGTGTGATTCATTAATATACACATATGGTTCCAGTATGCATTTGTATATATCTATGCACTATGTGCCAGACCACAATCATGATATTACACTCACTATACATGTGTATTGGCTATAAGGTGTAGACTGGAAGTAACACGTCATCTGTAAATTATTGCACATGTTGTTGGTAGATTATAATTTAGCCCACGATGATGGACAAAATAATGACACTCTGTAGTGATATATGTATATACAATGTCTATACGTGTGTCATACACATTGGGTAATGAACTCCGTTATACAGGAAAGTATTTCAAACTATACTGTATGCACATTTATATATATAGTAAAGAAATGTAAGATTATATTCGTATGCAATATATTCTAATCTAATGTTATTCACATGAAAAGGGCAGCGGTGTAAGTATTGATTTATATGAGTTTTGCGTAGACTATAACAGTCTTCCCCTGTAGTATGTGACAGTGTTTTGTGTGAGACTCTTCACTCTGTACCATATGATCACTTGCTGGACGCCACGTACTTGCATTGCACATTTATCAATGACATCAGTATAGCACTGCGGGTTATTTATTAGCACAAATCACATACCCTGATCAGCAAAGCCCGAACAAGCTTTGACCAATGTAGAACAAGATAGAGAATACAGATATCTCATTGGCTGCCATGAGGCTCTGTCATTTTGAATTTCATAAATGTGCGACCTATATACAGTAGTGTAGGGTAAAGCGTTACAAACTTCTTCAGCTGGAAGCAAGAGAAGACATTATAATATTGAACATATCTGTTTGTTAACTCATATATAGTTGTAATACTTCACCCCCTCTCCTGCCAACCTACAATTCATTCATCACAATTCCATTCTGTCTGGCTACCATTGCGTTTTTACTATGGGTGGACCTCTCTTTTAAATCTTCATAGTTCATATTTAAACTATAATTTTAATGGTAAACTGTTTCCTCAAGTTTCATTCTCCCTCTCCATACATTGTTCCTTTTTATCTTCATTTCCACTGCCCTGTCATGCTCAGTACAGACTTGACAAAGGGGCAGATGTAGGAAGCTCTGGAAACTGATATAGTGCAGAGTGATAAATGATCAGCCACTCAGCTCCTAACTGTCATGCTACAGGCTTTGTTTGAACATTGACAGTTGGGAGCTGATTGGTTGGTCGTTTATCACTCTCCACTTTATCATTTCCCAGAGCTTCATACATCTGAGGTAACACTCAAGGTGGAATTTAATTGTTTACGTGGTCCGGATCTCCCGTCTATAGTGACAGGAGATCGTGGGCCACTATTCAATTGCTGCCATTTTTCACGCTAATCGCGTCCAAAGTGGTTGGGTTTAGCCGCATAAAGCAGCTACCCCCAACCAAAGTGCTGGGCGTGATCGTGAAAAGTGATGTTTGGGCACTCAAACAGGCAATTTATCGCACATTTCAGCTCTCACCCCCCTGGGGCTGCGAGCTGAAATGGAGCACTGACAGCTGATCACGCCCGACAGGAGCAACAATTGAATAGCTCCGTCGGGGGCGATGGGGGCTGGTAACAATTGAATTCCGCCCTCAGTGTCACTTTCTATTAGAACATTGTATTTAGAAGTCCTATACATTCTATTCACTCTTTATACCTGCAAAAAACACCAGGGATCTATGCTGCCCTCTTGTGGTAGCTGTTGAGATTTTTGCCTTTAGTAATATGATGTATTTCAATTATGAGAGCCATATGTTACTGACATACAGCTGGAACAACAAGTCCATTCTGGAACTTGGAGGTCCATAGTTACTGTAAAGCCGCCATTGTAAATGTCCTTAACAACTTAGTTTCATGATTTTAATGAACATCCCTTTGTGCCAAACATGTCCGCCAAGTATCCCTTCTGTCTCTATACCTTAAAATGATTGGGGGTGCTCAAGAACACCGCCACATGTTACTAAAAAATGGCAAGCATAGACATGTATAGCAACAGCACAAATATTAGGCGTACTCACCAGTATCATCCACAGAATACCCACAGAGCTGGCACCTATATATATATTTACTGTGTAGCTTCTCATGCCTAAAAAAAAAATTTATATCACAGTCGCCTTTCTCCTATTGTGGAACTGTTTTCTTTAGCTAATATAAAGTGCATTTCACTTACACAGCAAAAATTACTTTCTGACATACAACATTATATAATATCTAGTAAACCTGGAGAAGCTTGTATCCCAGGCTGTGAGACTGACACATGTAGCTTAAAATTGCATACAGCATAGGGTATATATAATACAAGATATTCTTCCAAAGACTTTAGAGCAGGCAAGTGACAGCTCATAGACTCCTTGTGCTATAATCCGTGATAGCAGTCCATATATTAGTAAAGATTAACACATTTAATTAGCTAATATCACACACCAAACCCAACCAATGATATTACAGTAACTCCCCTATTACTGGAGCACCACCAAGAGTGTTAAACATTCCCACTACTATTCCTCAGAGGAAGCACATTAATAATCACTGAGATAGAAGGAATATACTTTTGTGATATGAAATAAAACATTAATCGAAAAGGAAGGTTTCCATGGGAATTGGGAAGATACAGAATTTAAATGTGCATGAAAGGATGGAGAGGGAACATTAGGGGTGTTTGATAGTTACACATATTTTAGAAGGCTGTGAATGTTGGCGCAGGCCTGTGCTTTCAGTGGAACTCCTTCAGCAACTTCCAGTACTGATTTATACTAGAAAGTGCGTTTCATAGCCACAGATACCAATGTGTTATAAATACCTCATGAGACTGATGTCGGGTTGAACACATGTCAACCATAACTAGTCCCACATCATCTACTCAGAACTAAGGGGCTGATTTAGAGATGTATGCTAATTCAATGCTAACACACATCTTTGATGTTTTAAGGTCTGTACATGCGTAGGATCCTCATTGAGCATGTGCAGATCTGGATCTGTGATGTCACTCGCAGTGCCTCAAAAGCCACAGTATGATTTGACATGCTGCTGGCGAATGGGGGCGGCTGCAGTAAGCATTCCAGAAAACGGAGGCTTGTCGGTGCCGTATTTTGGGTGTGTTGAAGCCAGTGGCTGTGTTCCTGGAAGGAACATCACTGGCCCCTGCAGTGTGATTTCCCCGGACATCCTGAGTAACTTGATGGTTATGTAGATGTCCAGTGGTCACGCAGTTGATCCGATGGACTTGTCTTCGGACGCAGTATCAGATCAGAGAAGCCGGCAGTGGGAGTCCTTTTGCTTAAGACGCTCCTGCAGCTTTGCATAATTTCACACAGCCACTGCATACAAAGACGCAGCGACTGTGTGAATAGTGCTCATCTCTGAATCAGCCAACTGTGTATATTCGCACATATGCAGCGTTGTACACATCTCTGCAGTTGGATCACCCCTATCTGTACGTTTGGTTTGATACCTGTCATCATCATCGCTGGGCAGTTGCCCCAGCACTATTCTTGATTCAAAAGACACATCTGAAACAAGCACAATAATGATTCTGCCCAAATCAGCACAGTTCGCAATTCCATTGACACCCATTGACTGAACATTTCCTTTCTCCATCACTCTTCAGTTACACCCATCCAATCACAAGTGGCGATACCGCTGAGTAACTTACAACTCTGTGTCGTCCATACTTGTATACACTGGGCACATGTGCAATTCATAAACGGGCACAATGCTTTCACCAATACAGCTTGCGTTCACCTCTGCATCAGCCTCTATGTGTACAAACATGACTGCCGAAAAGTGGAAAAGTTATAAATAATGAAGCTAATTCTAAAATGCTAACATGCCCCTTCCTCTCTGTGTCTGCAGTCCTACAGGAGGTCCACAAAGCATCTGCATTGAGGCATTTCCCCATGGTAGAAAGTAAAGGACTTATTTACTAAAGTACTGGTTTATAGAAGTGAAGTTGTTGCCCATAGCAACCAATCAGATTTTAGCTATTATTTTCTAGATGGTGCTAGATACATGATCAGTAGAATCTGAATCTGATCAATTCTAAACACCTGTACTTTAGTAAATGTACCCCAAGGTGTGCAACTTTGTAAGCACAAGGTGGTCAAATAGGTTCAAAACTAATTGTGCCGCATGTCTGCATATTTTGGAGTGAAGAACTGAAGCAATAGTCCATATATATAATTTTAGGAGCATATGCTAAGTATTAAGGTGCATACACACGGTCAGATTTTTCCTTCAGATATGAACGATAACGATTTAAAAATCGTTCAGTCGTTCATATCTGAAGGAAAATCTGACATATCTGACATACCTGAACGATGGACGATCAACGATGCGCATTCCCGTTTGTCAGATAACGATTTCTGACATCTGATGTGTTTGCAGTCAGACTTGGACGATTCCATTCATTTTAATGCAGTCAAAAATCGTTCAAATCGTTCAAATCGTTCAAAACTTTGGTAAAATCGTTCAAATCGTTCAGTCGTTCAGTCGTTCATCTGACAAATCTGACAAGTCTGACAAATCTGACCGTGTAATGCTTGTGGCCATTTTGCCATAGGCCATATAAAATTTGTGTTCGGTCACACATTAAAATGAATAGGGTAAGTGCTATATGCCGCCCTTATGGTACTTCTTGACACACTGATTTTTGTTTGCAACCCCATAGGGCTGCGTACAAAAATCTACAAGTCTGGGGCGAGATCAGGCCACGAGGGGGGCGAGTTCTGCTGCCGTTGCTGGCATTTCTACACAGCTCCAATGGCAACTCGCTCCCCTCGCTCCTAACTGAATTGAGACCTTAGGTTGCACAAGTGTAACATTAGCAATGTCTTAATTTGGCTATCATGCTGACATACAAATATGGTGGAAAATTAGTCATACAATCCAGACGAAACAAAATACTGGATATTAATGGACAGTTAACACAGAAACACAAGTAAACAACCATTTGTCTTATAATCCTGAACATGCAGAGCTAAAATGTTACACCAAACGTGAGTATCCTTGTATCATCCAAGAGACCTGGGGGTATAGTCACTAAAGTTCGATATATTGGTCAATTTTTGTATTTCAGGGTCTAAATCATTCATTTACTAACAGATGATTTTTGACATAATTGTTTTAAAAAATGTCAAAAATCAAGTGTTAGTAAATGTGTCATTTAGGTGTATATTTACTGAAAGTCGATTTGGATCGATTTTTGGTGGATGCTTGGTCGATATTGTGCTTATGTTTGGTCGATTTTTGGTCGATTTTGTGTTTCAGGGTCTAAATTACACATTCACTTAGAGATCGTTTAATAAAAGATGTCAAAAATCATCTGTTTAGACCCGGAAACATAAAATCCACCAAAAATCGACCAAATATCGGCCAAAAATCCACCAAAATCGACCTTTAGTAACTATACCCCCAGATATTTAATAAATAAAAGTAGAAGGGAGGTAGTTGAAATCCCGACAGCCGGGATGCAGGCGCTCACAATGCTGGCGTCGGAATCCTGACACCAGAATCCCGGCGTCGGCATCCCAACTGCTGGCAGAGGTAGGGTAAGGCACTAGGGGGGAGATTAGCTCTAGGGTGCGAAGAGAGAGGGTTAGGATACTTAGCGACAAGTGTCGGGATCCTATGGGCAATTTCACACACGCCGGTTTTGATCGGCCAGCAAAAAAAACGTCCAAACCCGGCCTTTTTTTTCTGGCAATCAGTGCCTTTCACATGCAACGGCTTTAAGCTGTTTTTAAATGCCTTTTTTTTAAGTAGTAGGCATGTGTAGCAGCAGCAGATGGAGTTGTGGGCGGGTACAAGGTAAAATAAAGCCGGTGTGTTTGAAAGGAAACATTGTAATTTGTGCTTCACTGACTTGCAGGGTCGGCACGGACACGGCTTGGCAGCTGTACTTGTCAGTGGATATTCCCGACTGTAACGCGGCGACCGTGCCGTGTTCGTGCCATCTGAAAGGACCCATTTGTTTTCAGGAATTATTAAAAAATACTACACATCAAAAAAAAAATGCCCATTTTTCTACCGGGAGGTGTGAAATAGCCCTAACTCTGTCAGGATTCTGACCACCGGTATCCCGAGCCCCGGCATCCCGTACCAAACCCAAATAGAAGCTGCCAGTACTGCTGCTAAGGGTAAGCAGGGGCAGAACTATGGGAGACAATGGAGGCGCCTGCCGCCGGGCTCCAGCTCTAAAGGGGCACCTCCTCCATTGTCCACAACATATTCACCCCACTTGAGTGGAGTGTACAGTAATGGCCCTTCCCATCACCTGAGAAGCCACCATACACTATGGAGAGCTCCATGTCAGACCATCAGCTGCTGCCTTCGTCTATCTATAGCCTGTCTGCATGCAAATTGCTACATTACAGTGTCAGCGGCTGTGACTGGGGGGGGGCACCAAATTATAACTTGCCTACGGGCGTATGGGATGATCTTACACCACTGAGGGTAAGTATTATTGTGGTATGTACAATGGGAAGCAGGAAGGTACCACATTTGCCTACAGTAAATTAACCAATATGAGTTTGTATTGTATAGCCCACAGTATTGTAAAATACTGTACTTTATTTAACAAGGAACCCGTGTGCCTGAGAAAATTCTCAATGTACTAAAAGCTAGCATTTTTGTTTTGCTATGGAACCCTGATATGCATTACACCACGGTATGTAACCTTTACACTACTTTATGGTATGTTTTGTTCATCTAGTAACAAGGAATTCAGTGAGGCATGGATGGCTGAACAGGAAAAACAACCCTCTGCGACAATACACAAATAGCAAGTAGAATAATGTCAGTCCTTCTGCTTCTAACTGACTTGTCTACTAAACAATGGACAGATACTGAATACTGAAAGATATACAATAAACATATTAGGGGAGCTGTATCAAGTCTTGGAGAGCGATAAAGTAGAGTAATTGCCCCCCCCCCTATCAACCAATCAGTGGCTAGTTGTCATTTCAAAGACTGGGGGGAGATGTATCAATACTTGAAGAGAAGTAAAGTGGAGAGAGGTAAAGTACCAACCAATCAGCTCCTAACTGTCATTTTGTAGACTGTGTTTGAAAAATGACAGCTACTTTATCTGTCTCCACTTTATCTCTCTCCAAGGTTTGATACATCTCCCCCTGTGGTAGATAAATGAAAGAAGCTACTTGGTTGCTTTGCACGACTTTCTCACATTATCTCTCTCCAAGTCTTGATATCTATCTAGCCTTTATCTAGTACAAATTTTATGGTTCATTTCATAACCACCTACTGTATTTGTGGGCAGGTAATACATATACAGTATATGTGTCACTTTTTCCCTCCCAACAGTTGCCAACTTGCACAAACCCCAATTGCTGTATGCTAAAGTATATAAAGACAACATTAGAACTCATAAGTACACTTTTTCAAGGTTGCCAAAGTGCATGTCAGCTCCATGTACATAGTAACTGCAATATTATGGATAGGAAACTTTTTAAACCAAGTGCCAATATATAGATTATCTTGTATGCTCCTGCATCTGACTACCTACTTTGCACATATACAGTCAGGTGCATAAATATTGGGACATTGACAGAATTTTCATATTTTGGCCTCTATTCACCACCACAATGACTTTGAAATGAAACAAACAAGATCTGCTTTAACTGCAGACTTTCAGATTTAATTTGAGGTTAATTACATCCAAATCAGGTCAACGGTGTAGGAATTACAACGGTTTCTATATGTGCCTCCCACTTTTTAAGGGGCCAAAAGTAATGGGAAAAACTAAACAATCCTAAATCTAACTTTCACTTTTTAATTCTTTGTTGCAAATCCTTTGCAGGCAATTACAGCCTTAAGTCTGGAACGCATAGACATCACCAGACGTTGGGTTTCATCCCTGGTGATGCTCTGCCAGGCCTCTACTGCAAATGTCTTTAGTTCCTGCTTGTTCTTGGGGCATTTTCCCTTCAGTTTTGTCTTCATCAAGTGAAATGCATGCTCAATCGGATTCAGGTCAGGGGATTGACTTGGCCATTGCATAACATTCCACTTTTTAGCCTTAAAAAACTGTTTGGTTGCTTTTGCAGTATGCTTCGGGTCATTGTCCATCTGCACTGTGAAGCGTCGTCCAATGAGTTCTGAAGCATTTGACTGAATATGAGCATATAATATTGCCCGAAACACTTCAGAGTTCATTCTGCTGCTTTTGTCAGCAGTCACATCATCAATAAATACAAGGGAACCAGTTCTATTGGCAGCCATACATGCCCACGCCATGACACTACCACCACCATGCTTCACTGATGAGGTGGTATGTTTTGGATCATGAGCAGTTCCTTTCCTTCTCCATACTCTTCTCTTCCCATCACTCTGGTACAAGATGATCTTTGTCTCATCTGTCCATAGGATGTTGTTCCAGAACTGTAATGGCTTTTTTAGATGTTGTTTGGCAAACTCTAATCTGGTCTTCCTGTTTTTGTGGCTCACCAATGGTTTACATCTTGTGGTGAACCCTCTATATTCACTCTTGTGAAGTCTTCTTGATTGTTAACTTTGACACATATACACCTACCTCCTGGAGAGTGTTCTTGATTTGGCCAACTGTTGTGAAGGGGTTTTTCTTCACCAGGGAAATAATTCTTCTGTCATCCACCACAGTTGTTTTCCGTGGTCTTCCGGGTCTTTTGGTGTTGCTGAGCTCTCATGTGCGTTCTTTCTTTTTAAGAATGTTCCAAACAGTTGATTTGGCCACACCTAATATTTTTGCTATCTCTCTGATGGGTTTGTTTTGATTTTTCAGCCTAATGATGGCTTGCTTCATTGATAGTGACAGCTCTTTGGATCTCATATTGAGAGTCGACAGCAACTGATTCCAAATGCAAATGTCACACCTAGAATCAACTCCAGACCTTTTACCTGCTTAATTGATAATGAAATAATGAGGGAATAGCCCACACCTGTCCATGAAATAGCTTTTGAGTTGATAGTCCCATTACTTTTGGCCCCTTAAAAAGTGGGAGGCACATATAGAAACCGTTGTAATTCCTACACCGTTCACCTGATTTGGATGTAATTACCCTCAAATTAAATCTGAAAGTCTGCAGTTAAAGCACATCTTGTTTGTTTCATTTCAAAGCCATTGTGGTGGTGAATAGATGCCAAAATATGAAAATTCTGACAATGTTCCAATATTTATACACCTGACTGTATGTTGCAAAGGTAACTTGATGCTATCGTATGAGTGCTGCAGGGCTGTCAAGCCCATTTTCTCTAGGTCATGCTGGGAGTGTTTTTTGATTGGTAGTAATGGCATTGGGGGACATGTGATTTGAGTATTTAGGTAGCTCCATTATTAAGTTTACGTTATAGCTTAAAAAACTATATTCTTCCCTATTTACAATTGTATGGCTCCAATCCAAGTCAACAGGTATTGTTCCAAATATTCCTTAAAACACCTGTCAATAAAAAAAAAATGCATATAGTGTAGTTCACAATTCTGTTGTAGTTTTTTTTTAAATGTGCTGAAACTGTGCTTCTCAAATCCATTTTTAATATTTCTATGATGTTCTCCAGGACTTTCTTTTTGCCTGCATCTTGTTATTGCGGTATAAATATTGCCAGGGGACAATGGAGAAAAAACAATATAAATGAAAACCTGGATAGGACTGAAATAAAGTGGTTATTTATATTAGATACACTACATCCTAAGGCTTTGAAAGTAGAGTTTGAATTAAATTGGTTTCTTTAGGGATTTGTCAATATGTTTATCTATATATGCAATAATAATAATAATAATAATAATATTAATAATGTATAAATGAGATGCACATATTATGGAAATTATACAAAGTGGAAATAAATGTGTCAAATGCATCTGAATTCATTGTATAATATTTAACTGTACAGATTACTTGTTTAAGACCATTTTTCTAGCTACATCCAAATTTATGGCAAATTTGCTTCCATATCTTTTCAATATACCATGAAACATTTGTGGCTATCCCAGTCCTCAAGGGCCCCTATAACTTACCATTTTCCAGATTGCCTAGCAGATGCACAGGTGCATTCATTACTAACTGACACATTGCAAAGATCTACACGTGGTCTAAAAAAACATGCAAAAAATGAAAAGGAGGCATCACAACTAAAACCATGCATCCAAAGATTATAATATAAATATGAACCTATATATATATATATATATATATAAAACATTAAAAAAGCATGAACTGTTAGGGTTCTTTGAAGACCTGTTTGACCACCCCTGCCCTAAAACAAAGCCTACTTCCAAGGTTACCCAGCACACACAGTACATCCTGTGTTTCATTGAGGGCACATATTCAATCAAATACAACCACAATGACACATCTAGATTGCTATATTCATCATTGTAAATATTTAATGTCAATCGTTTTTGCAAGTACACAAACAATGTGACCATGATTAGACTTGGTCATATTCAGGGCTACCATCAAAAAACATCATTGATGGTGTTTACATTTCCATAACAGAGAATGTAGTCACCATCCCGGCGGTAGGGATGGCAGAGCTCAGAATATCAGCGTTGGAGTCCCGACAGCAGTCGGAATCCCTGCTCCAGAATCCCGACTGCCAGCATCCCGACGGCAAGTATTAGGGTTAGGGGAGGATTAAGTTTAGGGGTTAGGGGTTTGAGGGAAGCATATTTAAATTCAAGCACTCGCTCGTATTTTCGTACGCAGCTAAAAATCCGCCCCAAACTCAGGCGACCCCTCCTCTAACTAACGAGCGTGCCAAATAGCGAGCGTACATCCCCGAAATGGCTTGAAGGGAACGCACGCACAAGTACAAACCGGAAGTGGGCCTGTCAGATTCCGATTACCTGCTCGTTTTTTCTGCCTACCTCCCTCAATCGTATCATGCCAATCAATGTATCAATTAGCTTAATTGTTTTTTTTTTTTCAACACAATGCAATAAACTTTAATCTTGTCCGTGTTTGTGTTTACTCGCAGAATACGTACGGCTGAACCCTTCGCTTTTATTGTTCAAAAGACATGTTAGCCACAATTAAACAATTGTTCTATTTGTTTGTATCCCCACAAATTTTCTGTGGTTCATTTCTTTATTTAAATTTGCTTACGCATGTCACTGCATCAAGCCTATCATAACTCTCAAGAGATTTGTGGCCCTGTCGGACACATGACTCATACACTAACCAATAGAATTTGTCCTGTTAATTTCCCAAATACATTAGCCAATCAAATTTTTTTTGGGTGCTTTATTAAAAATAATTTTCTAAAAATACACCATTGCCATCATGAGACCCGCCGCATTCACCAGGCGCGAACTGCTGGTGCTCACGGAGGTGATGGACAGGCGGATCACCAGTCAGCCTCCACCCATCTCAAATAGCCGAAAGCGTTCCGCATATGCGGAGGTACGTCGCCGCCTGCGCTCCTTCGGCTCACGCCGACATATTGGCCAGCTGGAGCGCAGGTGGTCGGACCTGCACCGGCGTACGCCCCGCTTGCTGGCATGCTTTCGCATGCAGATCGAGGAAAGTAAGTTTTATGGACTGTGGTTTTCAAGTTTATCTTGTGGGCCCTAACTGCGTGTGCATGTTTTCATGTCTGTCCTATTTAGTCATTGTAGTCATATCTGCATGTGCATGTTTTCATGTCTGTCCTATTTAGTCATTGTAGTCATATCTGCATGTGCATGTTTTCATGTCTGTCCTATTTAGTCATTGTAGTCATATCTGCATGTGCATGTTTTCATGTCTGTCCTATTTAGTCATTGTAGTCATATCTGCATGTGCATGTTTTCATGTCTGTCCTATTTAGTCATTGTACTTATATTTTTTATTTTTTTTGGATTCCTGTTGAAACAAACCACAATATTTTTTACATCTTTTAGGGGCACAGCAAAGACTACAGCGTCATCGGCAGACAAGACGCCGGTCCCGGCCCCTCTCTCCAACCCCCAATTCCTCAATTACCCCCTCCTCCCCAGACCCTGTGGCCGAGATTTCTGGTCTACTTCCCCTCCAGCCCAATTCCCCCTCTCCTCCATCCGCCCCTCCTCCAAATACCCCCTCCCAGGATTCTTCAAACACCCTGCCCCTAGGTTTTGGGAATGTAGCCACCTCCGAGGTGATCGAGGGAGTGGCTTCTCGCTCTGGCGTTTTGCCGAACGGTATGTTTTTTTTTTTTGTTTTGGGCACCACAAACTGTTAGTATGTAATCATGTGTCGTCCCCATTTTTGTTGGCTTTCTGTCGCCTTAGGGTATTTTTGGGGGTTGTCTTTACCTGTTCCTGCTGATTTCACCATACACATATCACACCTGTGTGCATTTTTTTAGGGCCCTTGTATTTTTGGCCTAGGACATTTTGGTGTGCTGGGTTTTATCCGTGTAATGTTTTTTTTTGCCACAAGCTTTTAAGTTTTGGTTTGCTTGTTTTGTGTTTTTTTTGAATGTTGCTTCATTATTGATGTATTAATCCCCAAACTTTTGTCACCCACAGAGGAACAGAGGCGTCGGGCAGAAATCTGTCAGTGTGTGGCACGTATGCGGGAGCAAGTCACCGGGCTTCTGCAGGGCCTTGACCATCTGGCGGTCCTCCTTAGGAATTAGTTTTTTTTTTTTTTCAAATTGTTTACAAATAAATCAGTTTTAATTCACGCTCTGTCTCATGCGTTTTTAGTAAATCCAAGATTCTTTACACTGACATAAGTAGACTCTTCAAGCAAGGATTGCCAAAGAATCTCACTACAGATTGTGTGTTGTATTTTGAAGGCAAACAGGCACAAGAAACACCTCCTAGTACCAATGTCATTTTCCTTTTTTGGGGTGGACAACATGATAGTTTACAACATTTTACAGGTTCCTATTTGGTGGCCAATCTGCTTAGGCCAATCTTACGAAGGCAACTGATTGTACAGGATTCCTTGGTGTGTTGGTTAGTACCCCGAAAACATATTACATTTTAGCTCCACTTGCTTCATTACTTGGTTACCCCTTAGGTAAAATTAACGTTTGGGAGTTTGTTTACACTTGCTTCTAACGTGCCCAAAAAGGAAACAAATTACACTCTCCAAATATTTATTCACAAAAGAAATCAAAAAACAAAGTGGTCACTCACAAACAAAACACACAGTGATAATCAGAAATACACCACATACCAAAAACAGGAAACAAACACACAACAAATCAAGAACTGGTTGACGAAGGTCCATGCCCACATGATTTCAAAAATATGGCGTTGCAATATGGGTGTCATTATATATTCCAGAAGTTTCCACATAAAGGTTTTTGAAGGGTAGCAGGAAGTAGTCATCGTGGGAGTGGCAAAGATTATGCAAACAAACAGAAGATGGGGCAAGAATTAATATAAAAAAAGATGAACGCCAAAAAACCGTAACACATTGGGTATACACACTGTTGTTTGGTCAATAATTACCTAAAATATCGGGCCACCACATCATCGCGTATGGCCCCCCCACATACTGACCTCCGACCAACCTCGGGGGGGCCATCCTCAGGTAAGGCATCCTCTGGCTGCATTGGGACACCACTCCTTATGGCGATGTTGTGAAATATCCCACACAGGACCACAATTTTTGAAACCATATCCGGCAAATACATGAGCTCGCCACCAGAGTGGTGGAGGCATCTGAATCGGCCTTTTAAAAGGCCGATACAGCGCTCCACCACGTGCCTGGTGGCTGTAAGTGCGGTATTAAACTCACTTTGTGGGCCTGGTGTGGGAGCCAAATAAGGAGTGAGCAGCCAGGGAATGCAAGGGTATCCACTGTCTCCTGTGAAAAAGAATAGACAACATCAGGATCACTGTGTATCAAGCTTAACATTGTTATGTACTAAAGGTCTCCACTTACCCAGAAGCCACGCATCACCAGCTTGTAGGTTGTTTAATTTGTACCATATCCCTGATTGCCGGATGACGAAGGAGTCATGTGCACTTCCTGGTAATTTTGCATTCAGGGACAGGATCTGGAGGGAGGCATCACATACCACCATTACATTCAGGGAGTGATAGTGTTTACGTTTGCGAAATATTGCCTCCAGCCGTGCTGGAGGCTGAAGTGGTATGTGAGTACCATCCACAACCCCTATGATGTGTGGGAAGCCAGCTATTTGGTAAAAATTGGCCTTGGCCACACTAAGGGCACCCATATCCAAAGGCATTTTAATAAATGATGGAGGTGCTTGAAAAGTGCCTCCATCACTGCCCTCAGGATCCTGGAAAAGGAGGATTGTGAGATGCCCGCCACTATTCCCACCATTGTTTGAAACGATCCTGAGGCACAGAAATGTAACACCGCCATAAATTGCGTAAGTGGTGGTATTGCTGTTGGACTGTCAATTTGCCGCTCAAGATCACTCTCTATTAATGAGAGAGTGTCTATGATGATTTTGGGAGGAAGACGGTAGCGTCTTAAAACCTCATCATCGGGCATTCCAAAAAGGGTGACACGTGTTCGAAATATCTGGGGCCTTGCACGCCTACGATGCCTACGCCTGGGACGAGATTGAGGTTGGTCGGCTTCCGGGAGCATGGCCAGAACAATCCGCCCAAGATCAACCTGAAATGGCAAGATTTGAATGTAAGGCTTTGGACCCACCCCAAAAGAAAATGAAAACAACTTAGCTTGATGATACCATCCATTGCTGCTTACATGCCGGGGTATTGTCATGATACGTCAAAACTGAAAATAATCCCAATATTAATTTGTAAAAGTTTAGTCTGTGCATTTATGTTTCTAAATTTGGTGCTAGACAAAACATAAAATAGGCGAAACACACATTTGGGCAAAGAGCAAAACGACATTGCACACAGTACATCAAAATGGGGTCAAATGTAAGCCAAAAATGCTAAAGGGCAACCACAAACAATTTTACAGGATGAATAAGCATTTAAAAATGCGCAAATTAGTTTGCCAATACAAGTCACTATCCAAACAGAGAAAAATGCGCTAATTAGTTCGCAAATACAAGTTAATAAACAAACATAGAAAAATGCGCTAATTAGTTCGCAAATACAAGTTAAAAAACAAACAGAAAAATGCGCTAATTAGTTCGCCAATACAAGTCACTATACAAACAGAGAAAAATGCGCTAATTAGTTCGCAAATACAAGTTAATAAACAAACATAGAAAAATGCGCTAATTAGTTCTTAAATACAAGTTAAAAAACAAACATAGAAAAATGCGCTAATTAGTTCGCCAATACAAGTTAAAAAATGGACTTACCAAGAGCAAATATATAAGATTTCCAATCAAAGGTCTTTGGGTCCGAAATAAAAAAAAACCTAAAAGAGATGAAATTATGGATCAAAAAAATTAAGAACAAGAAGAAACAAAATGAGACACCAATTGAACCAAAGTTAGACTTCACAAAACTTACCAAATCAAGAAACGAGGCCAAAATTTTTTTTTTAAAAAAAGCGAACGGAAAATAAAAACGCAAATCTAGCAAACAAAATAAACTCCAAACGCCAACTCCTTAATCCGCAAACAAGAAACTCCAACCAAGGTAACCTCCAACAATCCAAAAACGCCACCTCGACTCGAGACACACCAAGCCATAAATAGTGTTTCGTTTCCAGCACAAATTAAGGAGGGATCATAGGAACGCACAATCAATGATGCGGCCGCAAAATAAGGACGCATGTATAAATACGTCACGAAACCACATTTAAATTCTGGTGTATTTCTTGTTTGGACCTCAGACATGGCTACAGACCAGGGAAACAATGGACAAGAGTCAGGCGGTAAGTCTTTCATGCATTTTGGCTCAATGATTAATTTGAAACATAAGATTGGGCAAGTTGTGAATTTGAGAAATCTGCATATTTACACAAATAGGTGAGGAGGATGACATGGAAGAGGCTGCTGGGCCCAGTATTCCGGCCAAAGCTGCCAAAAAGAAAAGGCAGCCACATTTCACAAGAAAGGAGATGGAGGTTTTGATTCAGAAGTGTGTGGACATCCTGCCACAGGCAGACAGGAATATGAGTACAAGCCAGAAGTGGAGAATGTGGGAAGAGGTAGCCGTTGCTGTCAATAGGGTGGGTGATTATGTCCGTCTAGCCCGGGATGTCAAACGGCGGTAAGTAAACACTTGCCCCCCCTATAAACAAACCACATTTTAAACAAAAGGATAATGGTTCCCATTTTATCCCACAGATGGGGCGACTTCAAATATCGCCTAAAGCAAAAACTCGCGGACAGGGCTAGGCATGCAAGGGGGACAGGTGGGGGTCCCACCCCTGTGTCATTGGAGTTGACGGATTTAGAAGAGCTGGCACAGGGGTGTGTGCAGCCTGTGGAGGTGTTTGGCGTGTCCAACATGGATATGGACATACCAGACTTTGCGGCTCCTCATGTTGTCCCAGGTAAATCTTGGGATGTCACCAACTCTGAAATGTTAGTGGGCCAATATGTAGATTCTAATGTGAGTCTTTTCTCATTTTTCCTAACAGAGACACAGGCGGATGAGTCTGCTCCAGAGGGGAGCCTTGGCCGCCGAATTTCTGCTGGCTCTGCAGGGGAGGAACCAGTACATCCGGCTGAGGACCCTGCAGAAGCCAGTCCAGGGCAATCCCCCTCGCAGGCAGTGGCCCTCCTCACAGAACTCAATTTCAAATCGGATTTCCATACGGAGATTCTGCAGAGGATGGACGCCAGTCTGCTACGGGTGGCTGAGGCCCTGGAGCAAAATGCTGCGGCCAACGTGACCATTGGTCAGGCCCTGGCGGAAAATACCAGGGCCAACATCCGCATCGCCAATGCCCTGGAGCAGCTCATTCGCCAGCACATGGTGGAGCCGACCTCCCTTCCTGCCGGAACATCAGGATCCTCCACCTCTGGCACAACATCAGCCAATCCTCCAAATGTGCCTAGCCCTGTGCCTAGTCCAGAGGCCACAACATCTGCCTCTGGACAGGCAAGCCCGATGACATCCCGGACCCGGTCTGGCGCCCTCCCTCCCCCAGCCAAACGGGTGAAAAAACGGTGACAGCAATGGCGACTTTTCCCACACTCCTTCTGTGCTTGGCTCATATTCCTTTCTGGTCAAAACTTCCCTCTCCTTTCTTGTGAATTGTTTTTAATTTTGTGTTCTACATTTCATAAATCTTTTATGTTGGCCCAATTATTGTAACTTTGGGAATGAACCCTGCAAAAAAACTTTGCCACAAATTGTTTTTTTTTTTGTTTTTTTGCTTGAGCAATAAAAAAAAAGTAAAAAACTGACATTGTATTCTCACATTATTGTCAAAATGGATTTCATGTAATCCTGGGCCAAAAGGCACAAACTGGCAAAAACCACATTTTACATGCCCCCCCAAAAAAGGGCTCTTTAAGGAACGTTTCAAATTTAACATAACGATGCAAATTCAACAGGCCAAAAGAAAAAGGTAAAAACCAAAAAAACATGATGACATTATTGTTACAATAGGCCCTAACCAACAAATTGAGCCCAAAAGAAACAACCACAAATGTACGTAAATTGATTGTGTAATCATCACATTAGCAGCTATGATTTCCACCTGCGTACGCTTTTGTGCTAACACAAAAAACTGCTTTCAAAACACATACCAAGCCGGTTTTCAATCCAACACTAATTGCTGTTCTGACCACCCGCGATTAATCGCAGCAACATCGTGGAGTGCCGGGATGGAGGAGAAGGCCATCGCCAATGTGGTCGAGTAATCCAGACCCTAAGCTGTGCGAGCATTTTGAAGGGAAAGAGGATCATCCAGTGACGTATGAGTCGGTCCGTACACATTTTACGCTCGCATCTGCTAATGTATGTACTCCCCAAAAACGCCTCGCCACGCCTGCGTTTTTCCATCTCCACCCCCGTCAACACCCAAAAACGCCCTGTTCTGTCAATCACATTTGACATGTCACTTCCTGTACGCTATTTGACGAACGAGACCAAAAAAACTCGCAATCTGCCGTACGCACATGCGCAGTGTTACACCGACGCAGGCGCGGTTAGTCAACATCGGAACGCAACAAGCGTACTGCTGTTTGCGTACGGCTCTGAATGAGGGCCTAAGTTTACTAATTTTCTGCCACACCAGCATGGCTCTTCCAGTTTGCTTTGTATCATTGCCGTATGTAAAGGCAAGCTTCCTCCTGGACTTTTTGGCAGAGTCTATCAGAATGTGTCCAGGATTTTTCTGTAATTTGTATCCTTCATCTTCATATTGAGCCTGAGAAGTATGACAGTACTTCTAGTGATGGCAGCATCTTAACATGATATTACCTCATATGCCATATGTCATGATGGGGTTGATGTTTCCTGGCTGGTGTGCAGTGTTTGCTTCATGTCATACATAACTCTTAGTATTTAGGCCAAAAATGATCTTCTCCTGCTAGGATTTAGGACCTCATTCAGAGTCGGTCGAAGCGGCCGCACGGTCGTACGCGACCAATGTTCGCTATACTGCGCATGCGTAAAGTTCGCAATGCACGTGCGCAAACTAGCCGCTACGATCAGAAATTTCTCTCTCCTTGAACACAGCCAGGTCGGTAGTTTGAGTGACAGATGGAGGCGTTTGTGGGTGGTAACAGGGGAAGGTGCTTGAAAACGGGGGAGTGGAGATCCGAACGCAGGCGTGCCTCATTATGCGAACGGCGTTTTATGGGAGTGCATACGGATTATGGGAGTGCATAATTAACAAAGTAGCGTCATGGCACATGTGACATGGGAGGTTTTTACACTGACATGATCGTAGAGCTTAAGAGAGGGTATGGTCAACCTTAAGCTCTACGACCAGTGCCGATGGTTCCCGATGGTCTCGATTAATCCTTATATGCCCGGAGATGACGTGCAATGCGTACGAGAAGGGGGCGTATTTTTTTGTCTTCCGACCGCTTCCTCCCCTTGGTCGGCCAACTACCGATCCGAACTTAGGGACGCAACTTGCGAGGGAATCATTTGAATATCCGGCCTCTTTTTCCGTACGACCGTGCGGCCGCTTCGACCGACTCTGAATGAGGTCCTGAATCCTTGTGAGTCTCCCAAAAAGGTCCTTCTGTGTAATGCCTTGGAGAGTGTTGCCTCATGCAAATTATCTTTAATCACATCCACTGCTTTTTGTAGCTTAATCAATGCCATGGTTAGTCTTGCAGTAACTTCTCTGATATAGGCCCTTTTTGTTGGGACCTAATTTTAAGTAGGCATTCCGATCTGCACAGTATGGCTATAGTCACATATTTGCTACTGATGTATAATGGAATGCACAAACTTTAAGCATGTTCATTGTTACAATGGTCTTTCTCCTCTCTATAATCATACATATGGAGGAGATTTATCAAGCTTTGGGGAGAGATGAAGTGGAGAAGTTGCTCATAGCATCCAATCAGCCTCTGTCATTTTAATAGCACAGCCTGATTGGTTAGTATGGGATACTTCTCCACTTTTATCTCCCTCCCGGATTTAATAATCTCTCCCCATAACTTTTTTAAATATTTTTTTTACTTCACTGTGAATTTGGAAAAAGTCTCTAATGGTCAGTTGGACCTAATAAAGTAATTGCAATGACAACACATGGCCCACTAATATCTTACACAAATGGTGTCAATAAACAAATTATGTGACTATGAGGTGACTTTGTATATGAGCAGATCAAAGCTAGAAATTAAAGGGGGCTAGAAATACTTCTTTCAATTATTTATCTTTCTTTTATAGCAGTTTGGGGAAATGTTTTCAAATATTTATATTTATTTGATATGGTGCTCAATATTGCATTATTTAACCATATAGAGCAGGGATGGGGAACCTCAGGCCCGCAGAATCATTTGGTCTGGTCCTCCGAGATTTTTTATGCTGGCCTCATCTGGCTAGCAGGGTGCGTAGAATGGCACTCTGCAGCCAGAATATAAGCAGCAGTGCCACGTGGAGCATCCTTAGGATGCTTCAGACGGTCACACCGCTACCCTTACAGCTCTCCGGAGTATCCTGAGGATGTTTCGGGAATTGCTATAATCACCAGCAATTGTGGCCCCACCGCCGTGTGATGTCACATGGAGGGGGCATGGTCTGCACCGGGCCCGCAAATATTGTTATATATATCAAAATGGCCCTCAGTAGAAAAAAGGTTCCCCACCCCTGATATAGAGAAAGGCACAATATTTTCTATTTTCATGTCTTTACCTCTAGCATTTTATTTATAATATTAGAGATGTGCGGTTCGGTTCTCCAGAAATTATAATCCACCCAAATTTCAGACCCGAGTTGTGGTTCTGATCTCCTGAGTAGATCCGTACAGATCCAAGTCGTGGTTCTGATCTCATGAGTAGATCCGGACAGATCCAAGTTGTGGTTCTGATCTCCTGAGTAGATCCAGACAGATTCGAGTCATGGTTCTGATCTCCTGAGTAGATACAAACAGATCCGACTGTCTTCAACAAACAAAAAATGATAAATCAGTACGGCGCTGTCACTACGCTGCTGGTTCAAAAGGAGGTAGTCAGCCTCCGATAGAAATAGATAAAGAAAGGTAGAAAAGAACCGCGCTGAATGTCACTAATAGTGAAAATGGACTTTCCAATATGAATTAATAAAAAATACACATGATAACATAAATATTCTTACATCTGTTATTAATGTGATTAATTACGGCTTAGTTGAGATAATCAAAGATTATTTATTATAAAAAACATGTATTAAAAAACATTTTAAAAGGAAACAAATTATAAATCCTCAATAAATAAATCTTGCAAGTGCAAGTTGCATTGGGAACACCAAATAGGTATTATATGAATAAAAATCCTTCAGCAGTATATGATGAAATGTGGGTATCCAAATATATGGGATAATTGGATATAATGTCACTAATAAAAGTGGGATCCGGGTTATTGTCCAGCTCTTAGTATAATTACCAGCCTCTATTGGATCATCACGTCCTGAATGTTAAGGCAATATTGCAGTCGGCATGGTTCCAAAGTTAGAGAGTCCGCTGGATAATAATTGTAGATGCCGGTCCGGAAAAGATGTTAATAGATCCAAGATGGAATACAGTCAATATTGGGGAACGCCAAACGCGTTTCGATGTGGAATCACCCACACCTTCGTCAGTAGACCATGCCCCCTCCATGTATTCCATCTTGGATCTATTAACATCTTTTCCTAGAGGCTGGTAATTATACTAAGAGCTGGACAATAACCCGGATCCCACTTTTATTAGTGACATTATATCCAATTATCCCATATATTTGGATACCCACATTTCATCATATACTGCTGAAGGATTTTTATTCATATAATACCTATTTGGTGTTCCCAATGCAACTTGCACTTGCAAGATTTATTTATTGAGGATTTATAATTTGTTTCGTTTTAAAATGTTTTTTAATACATGTTTTTTATAATAAATAATCTTTGATTATCTCAACTAAGCCGTAATTAATCACATTAATAACAAATGTAAGAATATTTATGTTATCATGTGTATTTTTTATTAATTCATATTGGAAAGTCCATTTTCACTATTAGTGACACTCAGCGCGGTTCATTTCCACCTTTCCTCACAAACAGATCCGAGTTACGGTTTTGATGTGTTCGGTTTGGAATTCAGATTTCAAATCAAAATTTTCAGGTTTTGGATTGCAAAACCTACATGATATTAGCTGTTTTTAACAAACTTTTTATCAATTTTTTTTATTTTTTTTAAACCCAGATCCAAAACCAAAACCAAAACATTTGAAGATGGTTTGCAAAACACCAAAACGCGAAGATGAATCCAGATCCAAAACCAAAACCAAAACACGGCGGTCAGCGCACGTCTCTTATAATTATAGCATACAAACATTCACTATGAAGCCAACTGTAACTTCTAAAAATACTATAGATTCACTATATTTTTTGTACATCTAAAGTACTAGGTAGATGCACACTATAATAGCGTATATTGAGAAAGTCTGTAGCCGTTGCAATGGATCTAATGTACATATAGAAAATATTGAGTATGGAGGCGTTCCAATTCCTCATTGCCTCCCCTGTATGATGTGTGACATTAGCACAATTCTTTACACATACACATCTCTCAGCAAGCACTAAATGAACCTTCGCTGGCTGTGTGCATCAGCACATTCCCTGCAGGGTTGGAGGGGTGTTCAAGGGGAACAGGTATATTGATTTCAAGAAAAACAAAACTTATGTACACTGACAAACTCTCTCAGGAGATGAATTAGTTGGTGATAGACTTAAGGGGTTTGTTGTTGCATCGGCAGTAACAACATTTAGAGATTAATAGTGCACAGTATGAATACTGTTTATTTCTGCTTTAAGGTAAAATAATAGCTTAATTAACAACTGTTTAAAGATTGAGCGTCATTTTGGGATATTCACAATAATAAATGGAAACAATTCTATGCTTTCCCAAAACAGCTTTGTGAGTATGAATTGGTTTTGCAAGTCTTTCACGCTATGGGCTGAATCAACTTAATGTTTTCCCTGAAGAATATACAGTATATTCATATTTAGAAATGTAGCTTTTACATTTGGTGACAAAACTGTAAAGTAGGACACAAATGACTTTGTTTTTTTTTTCCCCATCACAACTTGCTCTTTTTTCTACTACTCAACAATTCAAGGCAGTGTTTAAACACAGTGTAGGTACAGTAATGGCATTCAGGTAAAATACATCCCATGCTGACCATTGAAAAAATACATATGTGCATGTTTGGAGTTGGATCGTTTGCACGTGCTCAGCCCCTTGGCAAAAATAGGAACTGACGATGATGATCAGTGGCAACATCTGACTGGTGGAATATGTCTGAATCCCTCCCATTTATGCTAATACTATAGTTAGAAATGAGCGATTCGGATTCTGTGGAATCTGAACCACTCCGAACATAGGGGATCCGAGACCACCCGAGCCGCGGCTCGGGTGTTTCCACCTGACTCGGATCCCACTTCAAGGCCGAACATCATCCTCCCAACGTCGGACTCTCGTGAGACTTGGTTCTATATAAGGCGCCGCGACCGGGACTTGGCGCCATTTCTTACTCGGCACATACGCTGCGCACTGCTCCCCAATAAGGTGTCTGTGTCCAGACTCCAGACTAGTGGCTGTGCTGTTAAGTGACTGTAGGGGGCACACTACATGCTGATGTATGCTGCACTACTTTGCTAATTGAAGTGGCTGTAGTAGCCTGTGTCCAGAGTCCAGACTCACAGCAAGTGGCTGTGCTGTTAAGTGACTGTGTATAGGGGGCACACTGCACGCTGATGTATGCTGCACTACTCTGCTGATTAAAGTGGCTGCAGACTCACAAGTGGCTTTGTGTACAAGACATGCTGATGTATGCTGCACTGTACTCATGCCCATCTGCTTCAGTGTAACAAAAATAAATAAATTATATTTTTAATAAAGTAATAAAATAATAATAGTTAATAAAAAAGTTTTTGTTTGTGCTGTATCCCACTGTGTACTGTATACAAGCACTGTGACTCCTTGAGCCTTAGCCCTATGTGTATACAAGCACCGAAACTCCTTGGGCCTTAGCCATCTGTGCATACAAGCACTTAGACTCATTGGGCTTTAGTCTTCTGTGTATACAAGCACCGTGACTCCTTGGGTCTTAGACTTTTGTGTATACAAGCACTTTGACTCCTTGGGCCCTAGTCCTCTGTGTATACATGCACCGTGACTCCTTGGGTCTTAGACTTTTGTGTATACAAGCACTTTGACTCCTTGGGCCTTAGCCCTCTATGTATACAAGCACTGTGACTCATTGGGCCTTAGCCCTCTGTGTATACAAGCACTGTGACTCCTTGGGCCATAGCCCTCTGTGTATACCAGCACTGTGACTCCTTGGGCTGTACCCCTTTGTGTATACAAGCACTGTGACTCCTTGGGCCATAGTCCACTGTGTATACAAGTACTGTGACTCTGCTTGCCGTACCCCACTTCCCAAGGACAATTCCATCTTACACTACCTGTCATTTCTGCCACTGCTGCGTGGTAATGTTTCATTTATGTGCTTTAAACTGTGGTGTCTATGCCGCTGCTCTGTCACTTAGTAACCAGCCAGCTCACTGCAGCCTTTGGCCAATAATGGTGAAAACTATATTGTGAGCTGTGAGGTGGTCTAAACTGACTTTTACTTTTTTTACTGGAAATTATTGTTATTGAGGTTTATAATACTCTAGGAACAAAAAAAAGCCCAAATTATTTGATTTTAGCTTTTTTTGTCAATTTTTGTAAACAATCCAAATCGAAACCCAAAACCAGTCACGGCAGTTTGGTAAATCCAAATCCATAGCCAGACGACGAATCAGAGCCAAATCCAAATCCAGCAAAAATGGTCCGGTGCACATCCCTAACTATAGTACAGGTCTAACTCTAAATGAGGAGGTTTACAGCAATCATAAAGAGTAAGTTCTTACTGAAGTCCTATGTAAGGAAGGGCTATACCTTTGCTGATATTGTGTACATAGGGAATACATACGATTTCTAATCCCGACAGCGGAATCCTGGCAGAGGAGGAAATCCCGATCGTTAAAGGTAAGTATTTACTAACCTAATTCTACCCCCTAACCCTAACACTCCCTTAGGGGTGCCTAACCCTAACCTCCCCCCTCAAGTGCCTAACAATAATCCCCCCTCTAAGTGCCTAAACCTAACCTCTCCTTCCCCGCCACCTAAACCTAAGTCCCCCGGGGGGGTGCCTAACCCTAACCTCCCCCCCGGGGGTGCCTAACCCTAACCCACCCTTCCCCTAGCCTAAACCTAACCTCCCGGGGGGGTGCCTAACCCTAAGTCCCCAACGGGAACCCTAAACCTAACCCTCCCCCCCGCTTACCTTCGATCACCCGGCTTACCTTCGATCAGTAAGCCGGGTGTCGGGCTCCCGGCGTAGGTAAAATGTCAGGATATCGATGCCTGTCATTTAACCCCTTGCCGTGATTAGACAGTCGGGATTCCGTCCATCGGCTTCCTGACTGCTTCCCGTACATAGAAGTACAGAACTTGGAAAGGGACTGACTGTGGATGATGGGTCAAAGATGGTATAATGAAAGATGACTCCGATGTAGTAGATATAGAAAGTATATGTTATTGTAGTGTTGTTATCAGTCAGGGACATTTTAGGAATATAAGAGGAACCAGAAACAGCATGTTCCAGAGATAAAGGGGCTGATACAGAGTGACTACTAAGTCAGGTTGCATAGTGTATATTGTGTGATTTTACTATGCACTTCAGAAAGAGTATATGTGTGTGACTACAAACCTGCATATGTCAGGAAATGGGATACTGGATGGGTTTTATTACAGCAATTCATACCCAGTTTGACAACAACTCTGCATCATTGCCAAATTGCATGAAGGTAAGAAGGGTAGGTAGAAATGTTTCTAAGGGGTTTATGTATCAAGCAGTTGTAACCCAGGTTACAGATTAGAGAAATACACTGAATTAATAAGAATGTATATATGGGTGTATATTTCATATATCATACCTCCCAACATTTGTTGGGAGCGAGACGGGACTTGTGCGCGCCGAAGGCGCGCGCATCTGAAAAGGGGGCATGGCCTAACCGTAAAGGGGGCGTGGTCTGATGACACGCCCCCGTTTACATCACTAATGGGGCGTGCCCGGCATCTCCGCAGCGTCTACTCTAGCTCTGCATACACGCTGCTCTGCATAGTGGAGCAGCGTGTATGCTTCCCCCAACTTCCCCCCCACCGTGGGACACTGCAGCCTGCGGGTAGGACAGCGGGACAGTCCCAGAAAAACGGGACCAACCGCTAAATGCGGGACAGTTGGGAGGTATGATATATTTACACTTGAGGGAATTTAACTAGTTAAAGTTGGTAAAAGTATGTTGCATATATTAGTAAACATGTACCAGTATGTGTTGCTACAAATATGTAAAAGAAAAACAAATATGTAAACTATATATATGATTTAATTCATGTATAACAGGTATATGTGATGTATTTATATATGGGTTGATGTGGTACTTTTTTCTGTGGTGAGGATGTGCTCCAGTGTGTGGGATGTAGATGCACTGTGGAGGAAGGGGGTGGAGTGATACCGCTGGGAGTAAGTTGGTTCCTATCAGAGGAAGAGGGTCCGGTTTTCAGGAGATAGAGAACAGCTCTCAGCACAGCTGACAGGGTCTGCAGATCTCTCTCTACAGTGTCACCCCCCTGTGTCCCGAGCAGTTTCTGGCACAGGGGGGTGGAGTCAGAGAGGGAGCAGGGAAGCTGGTGGGAGGAGTGGTACTCATCCTGCCCTGCCCAGAGTGGCGATTGCGGTGGCCAACAGCTGTGTGGGAGCGGAGGTGGGAACTGACGGTGACAAGAGGTGCCCCGCTGACATTGAAGGTGGAGTTGCAGCACATCTTCACTGCTAACAGGCAGCATTCCAAGAGAGGGGGCGCACCTGCAGTTTAGGAGGCGAGCAGGCAGCAGTTGAGGTCAGCAGCAGCTGAGATAAGTCAGTCAGCTGAGGGGGCTCAGCTGTAATAGGAGACAAAGCAGCACCTGGGGGGCCGGAATATTCAGCTGCCCGAGAGGAGACAGCTGCATTTAGCAAAATCAAGGGTCTGTCAGCCGAGCAGAGCCCGGACAGCAGAAGCCCCAACTACTATAGGAGGTGGTGAGCACTCACATAGCACCAATGGCAGACATAGGAGATATATCATTCACCTATTGTATATATGCTCACTATAGCTGTCAGCTAGATAGGAGAACAGGCAGTGAGTGATTGGAACACAATATTATACTCAGCACTTCCAAGAAATATTCAGCGTGAGAGGAGAGCTGGGGTAGCATATTTGGAGTATTAATTGTGCCAGAGGATTACATATATTGAAATATATCTTCCCCTCACTCAGGTATCATCTACTGTATATAACAACTTTATGTGAGGTAATTCAGTGACAGGCCTTCAGGTATTCTGTCATTGGGAAAACTACTAATTCCAGGGGTTAAAGCAATTCAACTTTAAACTTTGCAGCAGCTCCAACTAGAAATACTGCCAATTACAGGATATACAATTTTGCTGGGATAAATAAGTATATTACTACAGTTGTAGATAGAGTATAGAGGATGTCAGAGCCACAGGTCAGCGCATAAGGTTACTCTATGGCTATTTCCTCTGCTGCCTTTATGATACGTCATTATTACTCTGTGGTTACTTCCTCTGCTGCCTTTATGATACATCATTATTACTTTATGGCTACTTCCTCTGCTGCCTTTATGATATGTCATTATTACTCTGATCCAACTAATTTACTGTATGAGACTATTCACACAAGTGGACATGGATAACTGTATATGACTGTCATATTTCCAGGGATGTCAGATTAGCTGTAACATTCTATATTCCTGCATAGTTTCTATTTACGAATCAATATATCTTTATATAGATTATTCTGATATGGTATAAATGTATTGTTCAGTTAAAATGTATGAATATATAAACATGTATAACTGTGTATTCCAAAGTTAAAGTACAGTATATAGTAAACATTTGTTATTGCCTAGGTATTA
This sequence comes from Taudactylus pleione, assembly GCA_031769625.1. Taxonomy (NCBI): domain Eukaryota; kingdom Metazoa; phylum Chordata; class Amphibia; order Anura; family Myobatrachidae; genus Taudactylus; species Taudactylus pleione. The sequence continues at coordinate 5,789,115 of JAUIMM010000706.1, forward strand.
CTTATTCATATAAAGATATATGAATTATGTTACTTAGCTGGAGGAGCACCCAGAGTTATTGGTGAATGCCAAACCTAAGAGGGACAGGATTTGAACAGGACTACTATTATACTTTATATACTGGGTTATCTACCCCAAACTACTTAATTCCTATTAACATTTGGGTTTTCCCAAATAGGCCCAGACTGACCACTAATACTTGGGGGGAGGCACTGATAAAAAGATGTACACCACTTAGAGGAATGTTAAGTGTGGGTACATTAGATAACAATGGGAGTTAGTAACCTGGTGTACCTTTAGTGGTAAAAAGAGGGGGTTACACAGTGAAAAGCGTGGAGAAGTGGACCAGTGGAGAAGTTGCCCATAGCAACCAATCAGATTTGAAATAGCATTTATCAAGTACAGTCTATATAAAATAATAGGTAGGAACTGATTGGTTGCTGTGGGCAACTTCTCCACTGGTCCACTTCTCCATACTTTTCACTGCTTGATACATAAACCCCTAAAGCTGAGGATGCAGAAGGGTATTGGTGGAAAAAAACTGTGGTAATCAGATGTACTGTATACCGAATATTCTAAGCATTTGGAAGCCAAGGAGACAGGAGGCAGAGTGGCAGCTGGATGGAGTAGTAGTTAGTAGGGATGTGCATGTGACCATTTTTGCTGGATTTGGATATTTTTTTCTATTTGTAAACTTTTAACTTTCTTGAATTTTTTTTTACTTTTTTAAACTTTTTTTTTGTATACACAGCCACTTGTGAGCCTTGACACTTTAATCAGCAGAGTGTAGCGCAGCATACATCAGTGTGTAGTGTGCCCCCTATACACAGTCACTTTGCCAGCACAGCCACTTGTGAAGGTGCCTACACACTACAAAATGTGCTCACGATACAATATTGTGAGCAATTTCTCTTGAACTCTCCCCAGCACTCCAGGATGTGGAGCAAAGCTGCACGATGTGTCACAAGATCTATCGTGCGCGATCTAAAGATTTGCCGATCTTTAGAACGTGCAGGATAGCAGACAGATGCTTGCACAGATCAGGGATATGCGTATGCATGCATCTGTCTATAAAAAATAAAAACAGATGCGCGGATGGGATCAGTGAGACCTGTCTGTGCTGTTGTGTTTAAAAAATGTAAACCTGTGTTAAAAAAAACAAAAAAACGTCGTGACCCCTCCCTCAAAAGAGCAACCAGCCCTGGGCTTTAGTGACCCAGTGCTGGTTGTGCAAAATACGGGGGGACGAACAGCATAGGGGTCCCCCGAACTTAAGCACAACCAGCACCGGGCTAGTCAGAACCAGCTCTGGTTGCCAAAATACGGGGCACAAACGACGTAGGGGGCCCCCGTACTTTGAACAATCAGCACTGGGCTCTGATCCGGTCCTGGTTCTGGAAATACAGGGGAAAAAATGTGTAGGTCCCCCTGTATTATCCAGAACCAGCACCAGACTTTTTCTAGAGGGGGCTAATGCCACAGCCAGGGAAGCCCTTACACTGGGCCCCCCAGCCGAAGCATTAACCCTGACCACTAGTCAGCCCAGGCCAGGGATCCCTTGGGAGGTGGGGTCCCCTCCAATAAAGTGGTCCCCCTCTCCAGGATACCCCTGGCCTAGGCTGGTGGCCCGGGGCTATCCCCACCACCCCTGGGCGGTGGGTGGCGGGTTGATAGTGTAAGTGTAGTGTAAAAAGTATAAACGTTGTAATTACAGTAGAACTGCAGGTCCCAGCATGCCTCCCATGCATGCTGGTACTTGGAGAACCACAAGTACCAGCATTCAGGGCATTAATGGCCCACTGGTACCTGTAGTTCACCTGTAAAGAAATGTTAAATAAACACAATACACACACCGTGATAGTAAGGTTTTAATACATACATACATACACACTCACACATACTTACCTACATTACCTGGAGTGGTCCCCTACTCCCTGTTAGGCAACCATGGTCTTGGTAAAACAACAAACTGAAAAAACACGATCCACACACTAGGCAACAACCACGATGGTTGTTACCTCCCGAATGAAGAGCTCAGACACGGCTTCTGCCTTTGTAGAGCCGTATCTGAGTGTTCATTGGCTGATAGAGGTCAGCCCCCGACCTCTCAGCCAATGAATGTCTACCTCAATTGAAGTCAATGGTAGGAACCACAAAGTAAAATATAGTTACCCTGCGGCTCTGCATTGACTTCAATGGAGGGAGCCGTTCGTTGGCTGAGAGGGGCGGGGGCTGACCTCTGTCAGCCAATGAATGTTCAGATTAGGGATGTGCAGGCTCGGATAGGTTCGAGTTTGCACATGGAGTTCGGATTTTTCCCTCCAAAAAAACGGAACTCAGAACGAGGCAAAACGTCATCTTACATGGACGAACATCATCATTCCTGGTCTTTTGTCCAGGAATGATGATGTTCGTCCATGTAAGATGACGTTTTGCCTCGTTCTGAGTTCCGTTTTTTTGGAGGGAAAAATCCGAACTCCACGTGCAAACTCGAACCTATCCGAGCCTGCACATCCCTAGTTCAGATACGGCTCTACAAAGTCTAGAGCCACGTCTGAGTGCTTCATTTGAGAGATAACAACCGTTATGGTTGTTATCTGTTGCGTGGCTCAGTTTTATTAGTTTTTTTATTGTAAGAAGACCATGGATGCCTACTTTGGAACAAAGAGGACAAATCCATGCATAGGAGAAGGTGAGTATGTTTTTTCTTTTTACCACAGGTCCCTATGGATAATCTACTGGAGAAGGGGACAGATGCTACAGGGATACGTAGGTGAGTATGAGTACATGTGTGTGTACATGTGTGAGTGCATTTACGTTTAATAAACTTATACTGTGTATGGTGTGTGTATTTTTTTAATATTGCTTTTCCAGTGGAACTACAGGTACCAGCGGGCCTGTAATGCCCCAAATGCTGGTATTTGTGGTTCTCCAAGTACCAGCATGCGAGGGGAGACTAGCTGGGGTCTGCAGTACCACAGCAAAAGACAAAATTTTAAACTATTTCAAATGCACTACACCTACACTATCAACCCGCCACCCACCGCCCAGGGGTGGCGGGGATAGTCCCGGGCTATCAGCCTAGGTCTGGGGTGCCCTGAAGAGGGGGACCCCTTTATTGGAGGGGTCCCCAGCTCCCCAGGGATCCCAGGCCTGGGCTGACTAGCGGTCAGGGTTAATGCTTCGGATGGGGGCCCCAGTAAAATTGCTCCCCTGGCTGTGGCATTAGACCCCTCCATTAGAAAAAGTCCGGTGCTAGTTCTGGAGAAAACAGGGGGACCCTACACATTTTTTCACCCTGTATTTCCAGAACCAGGACTGAATCAGGGCCCAGTGCTGATTGCTCAAAGTACGGGGGACCCCTATGTCATTTGTCCCCCGTATTTTGGCAACCAGGGCTGGTTCTGACTAGCCCGGTACTGGTTGTGCTTAAGTACGGGGGACCCCTATGTCGTTTGTCCACTGTATTTTGCACAACTAGCACTGGGTCACTAAAGCCCGGTTTATTCATTTATAGAGCCAAACTCTCATGAGAATCCAACATCAGGAGGATGAAGTTCGGCCTCGCAGTGGGATGCGAGTCAGGCGGGAACACTCGAGCCATGGCTCAGTTGGACTCGGCTCCCCGATGTTCGGAACGGTTCGGATTTCACAGAATCCAAACCACTCATCCCTAGTAGTTAGTGCAGCAAATATACATTTAAAAAAAGTATAAGGGGCCAGTGAGACACGTTAGTGAGTTTATTAAGTCATACAAAGTACACTGTATATAAAAACAGTATGCACTATAATGCAAACTACTGGGTGTGACTAGGGTAACTTATTATTGCAGTTTAATTGAAAGGTTTATTATGATAATAACATGCTGAAAATGTTCATAGTTTAATTATGAATAAATGGCCTGATTCTGTAATTTATGCTAATCAGTGCCAGATTAAGGTCAACATGGGCAGGGCCCAAACTCAGATTTTTGTCACCCGATGCAAGGCAATAATTTGGCGCCCCCCCAAAAAAATACAACATAGAGGATGAAAAGGGTGTGTGGTTTTGTGACACAGTAATTCCCCTTATAACACATTATGCCACACATTAATGCCCCTTATAACACATTATGCCACAGTAATGCCCCTTATAACACATTATGCCATAGTAATGTCCCTTAACACATAATGCCACAGTAATGCCCTTTATACTTTAAGCCACAGTAATGCCCCTTATACATTATGCCTCAGTAATGCCCATTATACATTTATTCCACAGTAATGCCCCATATACATTATGCCACAGTAAGGCCCCTTACACATTATTCCACAGTAAGGCATTCTTACACATTATGCCACAATAAGGGCTTTTTTACATTAAGCCACAGTAAAGCCCATCTCCCTTCTTTTACCTGCCAGGGCCGTGCGGTGGGTGAGCTCGGGGTGCAGCAGGTCAGGGCTACCACATGCTGGGGAACTATCAGTACTGCCTTCATTGTAATGTGGTGCCACTCAGAAACCAATTGGAGCTCACGGACCAGCAGCCTCTGCCGATTGGCTGCCGGTCTGCGTGCACTGATTGGCTTGTGACCAGCACCACATTAGACTGACGGTGTCTATGTGCCTCTCAAGGCGGGGATGTGGCTCTAAACCCACAGGAGCAGCAACCTAGCCTCTCCTCGCCATCCCCTCAATTCATCACCCCGGTCACGTGCCCCCTTTGCCCCCACTAGTTCGGCCCTGACATGGGCCTGGAGATGAAATGTATGAAGGGCCTATTGTGTGCTACAGCAGGAGTTTGTGACAAATGTGGTCATGGAGTGACTAGTGATGTAGTGGCATGACTAGTGTGTGGATGTGGTCAACACAGGGTGTGTAGCTATCTCTATGAAGGTCATAGCTGGCTCCCACCTTCATCCAATTTATAATGGAGAAGAACAAAGGTGTTGCCTTTTTTTAAAAAAAAAAGGTAATACTGGGCCAGGGCGGTAAGGGTTAACTTTTACCGCATCTGTAACAAGTTAACAACCTGGTAGATTACCTGGTAGGTTGTTACCAGTGGCGGCTCCAGAGGTGGGGCTGCAGTGCAGTCCAAAATTCAAATAGGGGAGCCACACCAACTACCCTTCCAAACATCACCAGCCAGGACTTACTGGCAGTTGGTGTGGCTCCCCTATTTGAATTTTGGACTGTGCTGCAGCTCCACCTCTGGAGCCACCAATGGTTGTTACCTTGTTGCAGACACGGTAAAAATATATTAGTTATGTGGTGGTCCATAAAGATATCTCTCTTTGGAAGGAGGTGGAAAATACTAATTTCTATCACGCAGGAAATGGTGTGTGAGGTGTCTCAGACTCATAATGTGTGCTACTATATAATATAGAGAGCACTGCAGTGGCCACCAGATAATGCAGAGAACATATCAGTTACTGCCATATAATATAGAGAACATCACAGTGACTACCAGATAATGCAGAGAACATCGCAGTCACTGCCATAAAATACAGGGAGCATTACAGTGACCAAAATATAAAGTACAGTAGGAAGCATTACAGTGACTGCCATATAATACAGAGCATCAGTGCCTGCCATATAATACACCAATCATCCAAGTGACTGCCATACACTTCAAATAACTGTATTATGGAAGTGACCACCATATAATACAGATAGCATCTCAGTGAGTGCCATGTAATACAGAGGATCACAGTGACCACCATATAATACAGAGAGCATTATAGTGATCGCCGTATAACTCGATGTGAGTGCCATATAACACAGCACATCAGTGTCTGCCGTATAATACACTAAGTATCCAAGTGACTGCCATACACTACAAAGAACATTGCAATGAGCGCCACATAATACAGACAACTCTAACAACCACCACAAAATACAGAGGACATCACAGCCACATACTATGGCTCCTGAAATTAGATAAATCAGATGGCAAGCTGCTGGCAGATCTATATCTATAATACAGTGCCCGCGTAACTCCTTCACTCCCGCCTCTCTCCACTGTGTGCACCGTCAACATGGACACACCGAGCCTGCGGCTCCGCTGTAGTAAAACAGTGCCCAAGCAGGAGGCCGACACAGCTGCTGTCTGCATCCTGCGACATCATGCAGATCAGGTAGTCACTAACCTGTCACAAACACTGTGTCACTCCTGACATGCAGTGAGCTCTCATGCTGCATAGGAGAACACAATGGCTAATTTATGCACGGGCATTAAAAGGCATTTGAATGGTCAGACATGCCTGCGTTTCCTTAGCCACCCTCTGTTACCTCCCCGAACTGCTGACTACCTGTCACTCACTTTGCAAAGGAATCCTCTGGGCGATTGTAATCGCAAAACAATTGCTGTGTGTGTGCAGTACGGATTTTACACATGCAGAATCGGTAACAATCTCTCAATAAGTGTATATATTGGCTTTGCATAAATCCCGGAATCAGGCCCATAATGTATTCACATATCCCAACATTTAGAGATTGATCACTACATTTATCAAAAGTGATTCACCCAAACTGTGCCTCGACAGCCAAGAATGTACCAGGTCTTTATCCTAGCTCATCCTGGTCTGATTACACTGATAGCAGGATCCACAGAAGTTTTTCTTTATTGAATGTGGGTTATGATAGCATACATGAATGTAGAGTCAGTACTGAAGTAAGGTATCAGTAAAAGACTTCTGAGTTACTTCTGACGCTGAGAATATAGGGTCCACTGGTAGGGACAAGGTAATGACTTGGAACAGAATTCTAATTCTGGTTAATGTGTATGGAGAAATCACATCTGATGACATTGATAAAAGTAGTTGGCAAGATGGGGATGCTGTTTATAGGCCAGCGGACTAAATGCCGCCGGTCTATATCTCGACAGGAGATGCCCGATGGGGGACTTAAGATAAATGTCGAAATACAGATGCCTATGTTAATCCCAACGCCGGAATGTCGAAGGATGCCATCCTGAATTAGGTAAGTCTGGGGCGTCCTTAGCTTTAGCCTCGGGGGAAAGGGCTAAATTTAGGGAGTGTAACAGGGTTAGGTTTTAGGGGGGGGTTAGGGTTAGGCACCCCTAGGTGGGAGGGTTAAGGTTAGGCACCCTCGGGGGTAGGTTAGGGTTAGGCACCCCCCTCGGGAAGGTTAGGTTTAGGTTGCGGGAAGGGGGGTTAGGGTTAGGCACCACCCTGGGAGTTTTAGGGTTAGGCACCCCTAAGGGAGTGTTAGGGTTAGGGGGGGGGGAGGGGAGTGTAAGGGTATTTACCAGCCAGCGACGGGATCTCCTCCTGTCGGGCTTCTCTTCTCGGGATTTGAACCGGCGGCTAAACAGCTGCAGGTATTTCATACCGATACCGCAAGATGCTAGGTAATGAAAATAAATGCATTGACAGGAAAGATAGATTACATATAATGCTAAAGAAAAACCAGACTGCATGGATCCCAGGGATCTGTGCAGTACCTTACCCAAACTCCTCTCAGAGGCAGCTTATTTCTTTGAGTGTTTTTGTCATGTTACTGTGTTTGTTTCCTTTTAATGGGCTAAAATAGGGATGCTAATTCTGTTCTAAAATGTGGATTCTCTGCGAGTAAATTGGCGGGATGCAGTCCTGGCGGGAAAACGCTGCAATCTGGCCGATTTTGTAAAACTATTGTTTAATACATTTCTTCCTAAGTGCTAGAACTCAGCCTCACAGGTACATTTTTGGAGGTCCCTGATTTTCTTGGTGTCTCAACTGCAGGCAAGAAAATATATGATGAGAGGAGGGAAAGTGCCTCTAGATACGTGTTGATTCCTGTATGTATAGTAAGTTTTGGGAGAAAATGGAGGTGGTAACATTAGTGTTAGATTTAAGATTAGTTGATAGATAGAGATCAGAAAGGGCAAAAGTGAAACTTGAAATGTTGCTAGTGGTAAAGAAGCAGTAACAGTGGTAAAAGACCATGTCCACATTATGCATTTGACATGTAATGATAGGTACTTACGTAGACACACTTTGCTGCTGGCCATTTTTACTGGTTTATTAGAGGTCTGGGATCTAATGGGTTTGCAATTCTGAAATTTACCCTGGATCATGCAAGGGAGTAACGAACCTCACCATGGGAGACCCACAGGTAATATTCACAGTACAGGAGGCAACCAGATACAGGATGGTGTTGGGACTGATAACTGTAAAACTAACTACTCAATAGACCAAAGGTATGCAGCACAGGTGTGAGGTCAATAAACAGAGCAGAGGTCAGAGTGAATTAAGTCAATATCAAACTGTCAATACAATAGAGTCAGATAATAATAGCTCAGATGAACAATCACAGTAGCTAAGCAAATAATGTAATCATTCCCACCCTTGTCCGTTCTCCCATGCCTAATTAAGGTATACTGAATTAAAGGTATCTACAATGGTTCACATCACCAAGAGCACAGGTATGAAATGAATGCTTAGCAAGCTATATTTCATCATTGGTGACTGTTATACTACTGAAGTTTATCACAGACAAAGCAATGAAGAGATGATGCCATTAAATCAGAACTTTTCATATGTTTGTACTTTAAGTCTAGTTGCGAACTCTACTGGAATGGCTGGCAGGGACTGGATCCTCTCGGATCCACGCCTGCCACCATGTCAGGTATCACCACCAGGACCCGCCGCTGCAAATGGCCGCACCTCTGCCCCGTTACCCACTCAGTGTTGACTGCTCCCGCCTCCTCTGACTGCACGTCCCTGGTCTAATGTTCTGAGCATTTTCTCTATTTTCTGCTGTGGGATGTCTTTTGTTTGTTTTGTTAAATCCTGTTATCTATTTTGTTTAATGTTGGGGCTATGTTTTGCCATTGTTTTTGCTATTTTCTTTCAGTATACCTGTGTTTAGATCTAATTCCTTAACCAACTTCCTCAACCAAGATTTTATCATCTTATTTGTTATACTGAACACTTGACTGAATTTCAAGCCTTAATTTAAGAACCTTTCATTAAAATTTCCTCAGTTTTAGGCTGAAAACTTCATACTGCATACTTTTTATTTTTTAATTGGAAAGAGACCTTACGACTAGGAGAGGTTCTCCTGGAAATGAATTAATATTTACAGGAAGATCTTTTAAAGTGTATGAGGATTTTGAGATGTGTTCCTGCCTTATGTTCCATTCCCAGTCAGAGACCATTAGTCAGAGAAGCACTCTGTTCCAAAGATGTTGTCAAGTAATGTCCAGGGCAAACAGAAAATATGATTCAGTAAACCTCCAAGTGCTGTGGCTACTATATATCTTTCTATCTCTATGTATATATAAAATGAAGTCATTGGGTTAGGGGTCTGTCTATTCGCTTGAGCTAATCTCTTAAACCACTGGACAGATTTTTGGGTTTTCACTATTCTATACATCATTGTCAAAGAAGGTTTAGATGTATGAACCATTCATCTGTGACAAAAGGGAGCCAAGCAGTGATGATTTTAGTAAAGCAAATCCCAGAAAAATATCTACACAGAGCTGCTGTATAGGAGCTGGCCAGGGTGCTGAAACAGCAAGAGAGCATCTGAAACTGAGGCTTGAAATCAAGCAAGTCACAGAAAAATTGTTGTGCTGTGTGAGTGACTGACTTCTGCTGCTGCAAGCCTGAGGGCTGTGCTCTGATTGGCTCTCTGAGACAGTGACAGCAAATCAGAAACTGCAATGTGCCCTGTTTAACAGCAGCCTAGAGGGACTGAACAGTGTCACATCTGAGGCAGCCTCCAACAAACCCATGAAGATGCCTTGATGCAGGCACAGTAGCCAGGAAATAGCCAGGGGATGCATAGCTATCAGGAATTAAAAAAAAAAACTAACAACTATCGGAACACCATTGAATGATTTCCATTCAATGGTGGCAAACATCAGACTGCTCCCATCAAATGGTACAAACACTACCATTGGAACAAAAACATTCATTGTTAGTAACCATCTGTTTCTGATGTCGATTCCTATGCTGAACCTGCAGGCGCACTCTGGCTACCACTCCTCCACCATGAAATGCTCCTCCAGCATGATGTTCCCATTCAGCCACATGACCTTGGTGAACAAGAAGCCACCTCCCATGGAAGTCAGCGCTGTTCTAGGACAGGGGCACTATGGCAAGGAAGCTTAACAGGAAGCCCAGGAAATACAGGGCACATTGTGCAAAGAGGACATTGCTCATCGCCATGTTCGGCAGCTGGAGAGGGGTGCGCAAGGAAGCTGTGGAAATATGCACAGGTGCCCCAGACCCGGGGACATGCTGCTGATAATGCTTACGGTAGCTGCAATACAAATCTCTCATGCATGATCCTCCTGCCCTTCCCAGCACAGCCCAGTGGCCGGGCCCCAGCCAGCTACATGGCAGCAGCAGTGGAGGTTGTGGTGACACTGGTGAGATGCAGGAGGCAGGAGAGAGCAGCAGGGGGCTTTGGTGAGATGCATGGGACTGTGGTGACAAGGCGCAGATTGTTATGAAATGCAAGGGGCTTTGGTGAGCTGAAATTGCTCCCATGGAAGCCGGGGCGGGTCGCTAGTGTGTATATATATATATATATATATATATATTATATATATATATATATGTATATATAATATATATACAGTATATATACATGTGTAAAGCACTAATCCACAGAGCTAACCATTCCTAGAATTGGGGTGCAACATGGTATGTGTGCTAGGTGTAATGTACAGACTACAGTTATACAGTCCCTTAGATACCTATTAGATACATATGCAGTACAGTTCCCAGTTTGGAAGCAGACTGCACCCGTGATTTAGAACTTCTGCCATCTGCGAGATGTATCTAAATTTAGAACCCTGCAGCCACACAATGTGCACTTCCCATAAGCATCTGTTTCTAAACCAGCCATGGGACACATCTTTCCAGTACTTACTTATGCTCTCATTTTGGTTTTTCATCTGATTCTGGACCAATTTCATTTAATCCATGCATATTGCAGATATACGCTCAGAATACAATACAAACCTGGCCTGAAGAAATAGCAGTTGATCACTGGATTTGGCCAATCATTTTCTGCACAATGTTGTTAAAATTAGGGAAAGCCCAGTAATCAGTCATAATAGCAGACTTAAAAGAAACAATATATAGAGTATAAGAAAGGTGTTGATTTTAATCCGTCCCAAACAGAAATCCGCATCCTAACTAAACACATGACGTGGCTGTGATTGCTAGAAGTACTGTTGCTGTGGCAGTGACAAAAATATTTATTTTACAAAGTCAAAAAGAAATGTTTGGGAGCAGGGCATGCATACTTACAGCCACAAGAGAGTCTGAATGAAAGCAGATGGCATTTTATACAGAAAAGATTATGCATGCAAATGTACATAACCAAATGCAATACAGTATACTTCTTGTAGATGAGTAAGCCAGAAAACTGTTTCTTGTTTGGGTGCAAATTAACTTTCCTTCTTTTTTATTTAAAATTGTTTATTTTTTACATAAAAAATATAATTAGTGCATCATATTTATAATAGTTTTTATGGCTTAATTATTTTATTATACTTTACAGATATATTTTTCTGCACAGAGGGATTGATTCACTATGGAACGCAACTGCGAATGCAATAGGAATTATGCACACAGATCAACTGCGATAGTATGCTAATCCATTGCGATTGCAATGCAATATCAACAGAACTTGAGGACGCCCACTTTATGGCCTAATTATTACACATCCATAATGTTTAGCAGGACTGCGTAAGCACTGGTATTATCGAGTACCATCGCAGCCTTACACACACTTGCACAAGCCCTGACCTCGTTCAGAAATTGCTAACTTCCACGCACGCTATCAGGCTGCATATGGCATTGCAGTGAATATTTTATGCACACCCCTGCAACGGCGTTCAAAAGCACCCGCACGCCTGCGTTCGTCCGACCACCCCCCATCACCGCCGACATATGGCACTTCCTGTCAATCACACTGCAATAGGTCTGCGTAGTCACTGCAATCGCAGTCCCGATCACTATGGCTTGTTCGCATATGCGCACTGCGATGCCTATGCATGCACAGTATGCAACAATCGGTTGATTGAGTACGTATTAGCAACTGCATTAATTACTGAATCAGGCTCAGAGTCACATAATCCTCTGCTTGTTTATTTATTAATTGGAATAATATACTTGAAATTATAACGGTCTCTATAGCGATCTCTATCTCACTACTTACATTTCCATGGGGATCCGGTCAAAATGTCAACACTAGAATATCAACAGGTTCTGAATGTCAAAATGGACATAAGGTCAACAATAAAAATGTTGACTTGTTCATAATGTTGACCAACATGTTGACAACAGACTGTTGACAGTACATTTATGTGTTATTTTTATAGTTCAGGTTAGGTTTATGGGTAGGTTTAAAGTTTGGGTTAGGTTTATGGTTAGGTTTAGGTTTAGAGTTATGGTTAGGCTAAAATATGCAAAAAACTGTATGTTGACATTCTGGTGTCAACATGCTAATTATGGACATTATGAGCTTGTTGACATGTTAAAGTTTGACATATTGCTTGTCAACCTAATGTCCATGTCAACATCCTGACTGTCGATATTCAGAAACTGTCGACATTCTGGTGTTGACACCTGTTTCCATAGTAGCAGGAAGAACCATTCTGAGTGACAGATGCGGGATCAGGTGTCAGCTTCTTGTTATAAAGTGGATGAATACAATTATCCTGAGCATCCTTCAGGACCTATAGCAGGTAATTCTGGAAGGAAAACATTGCTCTTGTTTTGCCTGCACCACTGTGTGTGTGAGCAAAAACAAGCAAGCTTTTACAGTTATAGGTTTTGTTGGAATGTTAGGGCTGGAGCACTGATAATGATGACCAATGATGACAAATTATATAGATAGTGGGGATCTGTCAACAGAGATGCGTACAACATATGGACAAATATGCATTTAGTAGCATAACATGTTAGCAGCTGCTATAGCCTTGGCGCCCTCTGATGAATCAGGCCCTAAGTTCTGAATGGTTTGGATCCAACAATTTCAAAAAGTGCACAAACAAAAAAGTCACCACTTTCCTTATCGGGACTACTTATTGTTACATACTTGGTTAAAGCCTATGATCAAGCAGTGTATTGTTATTTGTAGTGTGTGAATGATTGAGTAAAAATTACTGAAAGAGATATCAGGTTAACTAGTTAAGACAATTATGAGTTTATTGGAGGTAGGCGGGTAGGTAGCATGTATAAGGGAAGGGTATTTGGGTTTATTAGTACACCTGAACATGTGTTTTATAATTCCAGGTTATTAGGAGGGTAAAGGGTAGTTAAATTTAGGTATAGGAATTCATAAAGAGGTAGGGCGGTTTCATCATAAAGCCTATAGGGTGGAGAATTTTATTTGAGTATCAGTTAATGTATTGGAGTATACACCTATACCTATGATTTATGGTTATTTACTAGCAGACACTGATATTTATTCCCATAACGAGTTTGTTTACTTTTAATACAAAATCCCACCTATATTGGGTTATATAAAAGGATAAAAGTTCACTACTCACTATCCTTATATAACATAACTGAGTTTTTGGGGGGATTTCAGGCAGACCTGTAGGGGCACTAAAGACAACGGGGCCTCATCATGCACGAGGGAATTTTAAAAGTAGGTGCCAAATATTAAAGATGCAATCAGACGAAATTCATCATAAAAGGAATGTATGTTTCATATATATCCAAACACAATACAAATTCATATAGCATCCCACAAACCAGGGACCCTCTACGCCCCTTGAATGTTGTTTAAAATGTTTCCTCCCCCAAGATTAAACTTAGTATGTGCATCTATGTGCAATCAATAGGGCCACCGTGAGAAACGTTTGGCCCTAGTACTATGGGGGACGTAGCCAAGCATACGGAAGTGTGGCCATGCCCCATTGTGATCATCGTGCACCTTCTAAAGGGGGTGACCACTTCTATTATAAAGTAAAATTAACATTAATTATGCACAATAATATATTATGTAAATGAGCAGAAAATACATGCATTCACATTTCAGGTGGGATGTAATAGGCTGCGAGTTTTTAGTGTGGGTCAAACTTGCACCATCTTGCACATTTGGAAAGTACGAGTTTGTCCCTAAACTCGCAAATGTAATAGGGTGCGAGTTCAAGGGTATGAGTTTGACTGGCATGCTAGTGCATGCGAGTTAAACTGCAGGTAAACTCGCACCTTGTAATGTAACTTTCATTACAAGGTGCGAGTTACACAGCAGCATGCACAGATCAGTGAAATCCATGAATGCTTCAGCACTGGGCTTTTTTGAGCTGGTCCTGGTTGTGAAAATACGGGGGTAAAAGATGTTAGGGTCCTCCATATTTTCAACTGGTGAGCCAGTCCTGGTTGTGGATATATGGGGGACAGAATGAGTAGGGGCCCCCCTTATTAGCCACAACCAGCACTGGACTCTTTCTAGCGGGGGTGTAATGCCACAGTCATGGGTCCCACTTCACGGGGTCCCCTGGCCAAAGCATTTGAACCCCACATATGGAGATGAGGACACCCCTAAAAAGGGGTCCCGCCTCTCCAGAGCACCCCAGGCCTGGGCTGATAGCCTGGGTCTATCCCCGGCTCCCCTGTTTGATTGTATGAAAAAATACAATAAATAATATTTTTCTTTCAGGAGAATTAGAGGTCCCAGCAAGCTTCTCCAGCTTGCTGGTTCTTTGGAAACCGCAAGTACCAGCATGCGGGGCATTAAGGGCCCGTTTGTACCTCTATTTTACCTGCAAAAAAAAAATAAAAATATTGACAGGACACACACACAATCTTTTATTACACATGCACTCACTCATTCATTCATTCACTAACTCACTCACTCACTCATTCACACTCACCTGCACTCACACTACATACTTACCTTGTCCCTCTCATGGGTCAGTCCCCTTGTCCAGTAGAATCCAGATCGGGATTTGTAAAAAAAACCCATACTTACCTACCCCTTGGTTCCAGTCCTCATTGGTCCATGTAGGTATCCACCGTCTTCTTAAAATAAAAAAAATGGCAAACCTGGACCCAGCGGACATAGTACTGTCCTCTAAGGATGGTACATTTGCGAATGACACGTTAGCCACTGAATTTCACATAGAAATGCATTGGCTGATAGAAGCGAGCCTCCGCCTCTCAGCCAATGAGCGGCTCCCACCATTGACTTCAGTGGTGGGAATGCACTTTAGTAACCTAGCAGTTCCCACCATTACATTGGGCGAGCTCTAAAAATTTGCTAGTTTAGCGCTAATCGCGCACATTTTCCCATCCTTCATGTGAAAATTAATGCAGTGGCCATGTATCGGTTCTACAGTATTATAATTTATAATGTCATTTATGCAAAGGGTCTCCTATCAGCTTTCTATTTACATCAACACTAGTAAACTTAACAGCATGAGGTCTATTAGTGATATATTTCATCATGTAACATAAAGTGGGTGAATGAATCCTCAGCTCATATGGATGATGCTTTGGACACCGCAGCTATAGCTCCATGTGTCTCATCACTTGTTCCATTTGATCGTCATTTGGCACACTTAGTCATGACTGTGTGGGTGGACTTCTACTGCCAAGTTGGATGTGTTGGGTAGAAAAATCTGAACAAGCGAAGCACAGTCACAAATCAAACAGGGAACCTACAGTCTGTTATTATAAAAGAATAAGATGTACATTGTCTGGCTTATTAGGAATGTTTTATATACTTAATGTTGTTTTCATGCTTCGTGGTTACACTTTATTTTCAAAGTCTGCTGCATGTATTATATTTTAATTGTATCTTCTCATCTTTATTTTTATAAAATAGGCTCTGGGGAACTATTGACTTCCTTATATGTTCATATAGTCCTTTGTTATAACTAATTGACCTTTTCAGGTGCGTGGCCGGAATTGGTATGAAATACCGTCGGCCGCATGGCCGGCGGTTCGATTCCCGTCACCGGCAGCCCGACAGAAGCAGAGTGCGACGCAGCGGAAGCCCGACAGCGCTGGAAATCCCGATCATGGATAGGTAAGTATCCACTAACCTAACCTAACCCCCCTAACCCTAACCCTCCTTAGGGGTGCCTAACCCTAACTTCCCCCCCAAGTGCCTAACCCTAATCCCCCCTCTAAGTGTCTAACACTAACCACCCCCTTCCCCGCTGCCTAAACCTAAGTCCCCCGGGGGGGGTGCCTAACCCTAAGTCCCCCCCGGGGGTGCCTAACCCTCCCTCCCCCTAGCCTAACCCTAACCCTCCCGGGGGTGTGCCTAACCCTAAGTCCCCCGGGAGCCTTAAACCTAACCCTCCCCCCCGCGGCTGTCCGCTCGCGGTGTTGGTAAGTGTGATGGTACCTATCTCTTACTTTCCCTACCTTGTAGCCGCAGGTCTCCAATAGGATGTTGCACCACACACTGGCTTGTTCCGTCCGCAGCACCAGCTGCATGCATCCCTGCTGTGACTGGCCATAGCGAGCCAATGTTGATGACGTAACAGGTGCGCAATGTGCCGATAGTCAATGCAGCTAGCAGTGGGCTCCCACTGATATGCCTCCAATGTGTTTCGTGCATTCACCGCACTTTGTCAAGGATGCGCAACACCAAACTGAGCATCTAGGGGCTAATTCTGAGTTAGACGCAAATAAAAAAAAAAACCTTTGTATTTGGAACAAACCATGTTTTAATGCATGGGGTGCATGCAGAGTAAATACTGGCTGCTTTTGCATGTAGCCCACATATACTGGACAACTATATTTTACACTTTAAGATAGATTTGAGTTTGGACACACCCCTCCCATATCTAAATCTCTCTGCACCATATAAATCTGCCCCGCCTGCATTGCTTTGCTTACAACTCAGAATGAACCCCCATATGTGCAATCTTAAAGCATATATAACATATAGAGACAGAAATCTGTACCCCTGATGCAGAACATGTGAGGTTCTGATGGAACATTGTCCTGCATTGATTCGGCCCCTTAATGTATAAATGTATACAACTTTCCAACCAGATATACAGTTGTGTCCTTTTCACATGTTGTAACTTGGCCATGTGTAAATGTCCAGTGATTTGTAAGTACTGGATACATATGTTACTATGGGGCCTATTCATGATGTTAATTATTGGGGTCTGAATGGACCCCGATAATTAACATTCTAACTTGCCGCGGCTACCGGAGCAATTCATCATTGGTCCAGCACGATGACAGCTGATGCGAAATCAGCTATCCCCGCAAGCGGCTTCACTGCTCCTTTTCGGAGCAGTGACAGGACCTACAGGTCACGCATGCGCACTAGAGCCCCGACGTCCAGGGGAAGGAGCCTAAAGGATCCCTCATCGCAACTCGGACCTCCTTCCCATAGGGAAGGAGCGGGTTGCGATCCCGGAGCAGGATCATTTGCCATCTGAAGATGGCGAATGCTCCCGCAGTCAAGCTCCGAAAATATTATATTTTCAGAGCTTGATGAATTCTGTCCCCTTACTAGTGTATGGAGACAGCGGGCCATTCCGCAAGAGGAAGGTAAGTAGGAGATATCTGTGATATCTCCTGCTTTACCTTCTTGATGAATGGTCTGGTTACTTAATTTTTACAATTGCAGGTGAAAATGTGCATTTTCATCTGCTTTTGTGAAAATTAAGTGATGATGAATAGGTCCCTATGACCCATCACTCTTATTAAAGCAACTTTTCTACTAGTATCGTTTAATTGCTTGTTTGTGATTAATCAGGCTGAGGAGACAAGGGCTGTGTCATTCATGTGTTTTGTCTGTCAGTGGTAATCTGTCAATAGTAGATTATTAGATAATTTCCTGTGGACACATCTGCACAGCAAGTGATTCATCTGCAGCACAAACCTCTCAAAGAAGATTTACTTACCGTCTAAACAGGAGTATAAAATCCAGCCTACAGTTCCGAGTTTGCTTTAATTTTGTTTTCTGTAGTTTAGCGATGTGCCAGCCAGGCACAGAAATAATGACCCCCTGTATATTAGCAACATATGCAAATGTAAAATCTGTGTATATTGGTGTCAGCAGAGTTAAGACTAGAGATGTGCGTTGACCCCCGTGTTTTTGTTTTGGATCTGGATTCTTCTTGTTTTAGTTTTCATTTTGGATCTGGATTTAAAAAAATAAAAAAAAATAAAAATTGTTTTTAAAAACATCTTATATCATGTCATTTTGCAATCCAAAACCCGAAAGTCAGATTTAAAATCTGAATTTTGAACTGCTGGAAGATCAGAACCACGACCCAGATTTATCCGGATCTCCTCAGGTGATTAGAACTGCTACTCGGATCTCTCTGGATTCATAAAATTTGGGTGGATTCAGATTTCTGGACAACCGAACCACACATTTCTAGTTAAGACTATTATAAGTAAACTCTTCAATCTCTTTGTACATTAGAAGGTCTGTAAAATAAAGTACTTTCAAATGAGAGGTCATTTACAACATGGACGAGATGACGCATACTGTAGCTGAAAACATTCTATTTAGTTGCTGCACAGGGCTTAAAAATACAAAATCAAATTATAGTTAATTGTTAATTAAAACTATACATGTTTTTTTTTTTTAAATAAAAAAAATAAAAAACAAAAACAAAAAAATCCACCTCACTGGCTGATGCTGAAACACAAATTTGCCAACATCTTAATTGCATACTGCAAACCCCAACAAACTGCAAAATTAGACCCCAACATGGTCTACTTTGTGCACTCAAGATATTCACAAACAGAAAGAAAGACTTTGGTGTTGTGTACTTTTAAACAAAATAATCATTTAAAACATACTATTTATTTAATCTAGTTAAAATGATTTGTGCCACCTAAAGTAGATAGAATTAAATAATATACAATTTTAACTATCCAGTTATCAAATCAATGGAATCTGTCCATAGTTTCCAATAACATAATAAGTACTAGGATAGGGTTTGCTCATCATTATTTCCAGTATATACTGTACCTATACTATGAAACCCACATCCAAATCTTCCCTATATAAGGTCACAATTGGCAAAATATACATATATAGAGTTAAAATGTTATTGTCGGTATATGATCCCTATAATATGGACTTATTTATTTTAAAAATTTTACTTATAACCCTCTGACTAGGGTAATGTTGGTAATTAATGGAGTTAATTAGGAATTACTCATATTTTTTAGGTATCACACAGGTTTATGTATAATAGCTTCACAAGGGGAGGGAAAAATCTAAAATCAAATTATAGTTAATTGTTAATTACAACTATACATGAATTTTTTTTTTAATATAAATAAAAAAAAAAAAACCCAAACAAAATAAAACAAATCTCCCCCATTGGCTGATGCTGAAACACAAATTTGCCAGCATCTTAATTGCATACTGCAAACCCCTTTAGTTTTCCACCAATGCACCAACATGGTCTAATTTGTGCACTTCAAGATTTGCATCAATATTATTAATGTATTTCTTTATTAACAGTTATTTACAGAGCACACACCTTTTCTGCAGCACTTTACAGAGATTATATATCAGTCATTCACCCCAGTCCCTGCCCCAGTGGAGCTTACAATTTTTAGTCAAAACTTCACACCAATGGACCATGACCAGGAATTGAACTTATGACCTCAGTGCTGTGAGGTATTAATGCTAACCACTACACCATCCATGGTGTCACTAACTTTGGACACTTAGGGGTATATTTACTAAAGTGAGAGTTTTTAGAAGTGGAGATGTTGCCCATAGCAACCAATCAGATTATACTTAACATTTAACTAGCACCTTCTAGAAGATATTAGCTAGAATCTGATTGGTTGCTATGGGCAACATATCCACTTCTAAAAATTCTCACTTTAGTAAATTTACCCCTTATAATCCAGATTTTGGAGATGCCTCAGAAACATATAGACAACATGTTCTTTATCTGGAAGGGCAACAAAGAGACAATCCAATCATTCTCTGCTTACATCAATACCAATGACAATAACCTCACTTTCAATACCAACTACAGTAAGTCAAATATGGACTTCATAGATCTGCAAATCTTCAAATAGGGTGGCACCATTTAGATAAAAATATTTCACAAGCAGGTTGATGTTAATAGCTATATTTTATTGTCCAGTGGCTATCACCCAAATTGGCTTGGAAGTGACCCCACGGGCCAATTCAAGTGGTTGAGAACTGTTCTAAACTAAGTGACCTCCACCAGCAATGTCAGCAGCATCTCAAAAACAGCTCTTGGAGCACAAATACAACATAGGCATGTACAGAAAGCATTTTTACAAACATCAACGAGTAGAGACACTGACATTCAAAACCGATCAACAACTGAGTGTATCAGACAAAGTATACTTCATTACACAAACAATACAACCAACAATACAGCATCCAGCAGATCATCAACAAACACTGGCCAATATTACAGAAAACAAAACATTACTGGATAGCCTGGCACAGAAACCCATGATAGTCTACTGGAAGGCCTCTGATCTGAGGACCAATCTATCACCATAACCAATGCAACTCACAAGAACTCAAGTTCACTGCCATTAATGGAGTGAAACCAAACAAATCAACAAAGAGGCCTGCACATTCATAGCGAGCTGAGATCCATAAAATGCAAATAAAACATGATCTTTACAAATTAATCCCAAAATCATTCACCTGGGCTAGTTCACCATCCAACAACCTTTAGCTATGTTCCAGTTATTAGTGCATTTATTTGTACATTAGAGGTAGTCATTAGTCATTTTAAGACATGTAAATTTCAGTCTATCATACCCCATACTCTCATCTTTAGCCTCCAGTCATTCAACCATAATAAGTTGGGTGATGAAAGACTGCACAAAACAAGCACAATCCTATTTACACTGGTGATTATGAGGTTGCAAACAACATATTAGTGCCACAATCTTTGTGGTAAACACATTACAACCTCTGTTTTCCTAATGAGTGTGCTTGTTCCGTGCATAGACCTCTGGCCAGGGCCGTAACTAGAGTGGTGTGACATGTGTAATGGCACAGGGCACCGCAGGGCAGGGGGCACTGTTCGGGCCTGTCAATTTTCTGTTTACAATCATTCTCACCTGTAGCTTCCTTTAATTTTATCCACAGCATCTCCTAGCTGCCCATATCTCCTTCCTGGATGACTCCCACTCCTACTGGCCACCTCCCCAAGCACCTTCAGTCATATCCTTTTTTATTTACACACACATTTCAAAATACTGTCATACCCGGGACTCAAACCTATTACCTCTTACATGGCAGTGAGACACCTTACACATGGAGCTATCTGTCCCACAATTTCTGATGGCAGCCCATGAGGCTGCTATCAGAAATTGTGAAAGTTTTGGGTTCACAATTTATAGAGTAAGTATGTGTTGTCCTGGACATGTAGATGGAATTAAGGCTATTCAAAGTTAAGTATTTGCAAAGAGAATAAAAGGAGAAGTGGACTGCACTTCTTGGGTGTGGTGTATTAATGGAGAGTGCGCCAATATGTAATGAGAGTTTGGATGAGACTGGCAGAGGTTTGTGTAGCTCATTACTATTGGAGTAACATTTCCTACTGGGAACATTAGATTGCAAAGAAAGATATGAGCACTCTCCCTATGGTGTTGGTGTGTGTGTGTGTGTGTGTGGGGGGGGATGATCTGTGTCTGTGGAGGAGAATTGAGTTTGTGTACAGAATGGGGGTGGGGGGAAGGGGTGACAGCTAGTTATTCTAGTGAGTGTGTCTGCAGTACAAGGCAGGTGGGTGTTACAATTGTACTAGTACTGTGTGTGTAGGTGAGAAATAAATGGAGGAAACAGGTATGCAGGACCAATCCGTTTATTGAGTAGTCACAATGCTTCTGTGTGGATGGTGGAGATGACTTGCTCGGGTCTGTTTTTTTAGGGAACAAACTTTTCAGTATAGTGGATTCTACACTCCTGCTGTGCAGTAATTGTAGGTGTGTGCTTGAGGAGGGAAGCAGGTGATTGTCAGGATTCAGGCACTCATCCCAGCTTCTTTGCCTGTGCGGCGGTCTCCACAGCTGCAGCTTAGGTCATGGCGTCTCCCTGTGTCCGTGCAGCGGCCTCATGCTGTACCACTGCTCATGTCAGGCCCGGTGTCTCCTACATTGTCATTCTCGCCATCTCCGATCACTGGGTGCTGTCATATTACCCTGAATCAACTGACTAGCTAACAACCAATAGCATAACAGGAACCAATCAGGTGATCCAGCTCACCAATCCTGACACAGCAAGGGGTATAAAAAACCTTCCTGATTCACTAGCAAATTGCCAGTTCAACGTTGGACATATTCTGCATCCTGTTACTACAGATTACAAGTCTATTCCACTGGACTCTGTACTGCTCTCCTTAGTTCTGTTCCTGCTACTGCATGCTTTACCGTTGGACCTATTGCAGTTCCATCTGCCTTAGTGGTACCTGCAAATTCACCTCAGTCGCCTGCAGTTTCAGTGGGTCCTAATTAGCACACTGTAACATTGGTCCCATAGCCTTAACCAGTCCCAGCCCGACATCTGTATACTCATGAGCCTTAGCCGATACCAGCCCGGCATCCGTATACCTGTGAGCCTTAGCCAGCCTCAGCCTGGCATCTCATTATGTTGCCAGATCTAGGGCCTTATTTATCAATGAGTGTTGTCATTCACAACAAGTGATAAAACTCCTTGCGTATGATAATGGTGCTCCAGCCAATCAGCTCGCAACTGTCATAGAAAAGTGACAGTTGGGAGCTGTTTGGCTTGAGCATCATTGATTATACACAACTAGTTTTAACACTTGTTGTGAATGATAACACTCGTTGATAAATAAGGCCCATAGGACGGGATACATCAAGGGGAGAAATGCAGTCATACCTCAAAAATGTGGGTTTGACCGCATTTCTCATATGCACAAAGCCCCGGAGTGCGATGCACTACGGGACTTAGTTGCGGTGGGTAACGCCATCTTCTTGATGGCGTTACCCATAGAAGCCTATGGGCTTCTCTTCACAGAGAGCTATGAGAGGGATCCAATTGGATCACTCCCAGCTCACCCCGCAGCACGTGCGTCCTTCTGCGCATTCGCAGAAGTACCCCGGAAGGGCTTCTGTGTCATAGATCCGGAAGTCCCTCCATCGCAAAGGGACGCTTTTACCGACAGAGCAGTGCTTTGCGGTGATCGTCATGCATACCGACGTTACCAATGTTGGCATGCATGTGATGACCGGTGGAGTGCGATGCGTCATCCATCCCACCCCTAGTCTGATAGTCAGTACACCTGCTCTAGCCATCCAGGGTTCTGCAGCTCCATCCTGGTTTCTATCCAGACTTCCACACTGACTTTTTCATTACCTCATCATCAAATCACCTCATGAGTAAAATCTACATTCGCCCGCCTAGTTTCCTGCATAGTAGTCTGACCACTGACCTCACTTCAGTGTCATCCCCGGGTACACAAAAATCTCCAAACCTGACAATGATTTCTTGAGGGAGCACCTTATGCCGTGTGGTACTTGACCAGCATTTCTCCCCTGCTAGACCTATGGGCTACAGACTCTGGGTCTAAGAGCACCAAACAAAAAAAGTTGTTTTGAGATTTATCAAACCCTGGAGAGAGAGATAAAGTGGCAGTTTCTAACTGTCATTTTTCACCAGCCTGTGAAATGATAGTTAGAAGCTGATTGGTTGATACTTTATGTTTCTCCATTTTACTCTTTCTCCAAGGTTTGGTACGTCTCACCAGTGAGGAAGGAGCCCACTGAAACACCACAATTGACTGTTTATTTGTAAAGTGCGATACTACTCTGCAGTATATCAGATAATACAAAAAGCAAATCATGCATTCAGTGGTGGAACTACTACCACTTCAGAAGTGTGGCTGCAACAGGACCTGCAGGCAGGAGGGGCATAGCATTGCCAAGGACTACAATCAGCTCTGCTGCACATGCTAGAGGAAGAAGTGAGATTGGGTTTCTTTTGAGCATATACGAGGTGTCGGGAGGGAGCCCTCACAAATTTTGCTATGTGGCCTGGCTCTGCATACATAGAAGCTGGAGTATGGAACTTGTAGCTAATTGAATTCTGCCCAAAGTCTATGGTCAGAATATCTTTTCTGATTATCTGACAAAATAATTGGAAAACTATAGAAAAGTACATTAGGAAGATTGGTTTTGCTTTGTAATGATGCAATTCCTATATACACAAGGCCCCATATTTCCTCAACAAGTAATGAAGAATGGTAAGGCAATAAGCTAAGATTATATTTTGGCAACACCCTCCATTTACTTTAGCTCATATAAGTAATATTGAATGTACCATGTTTGTTCCTGAATGAGATATTTTTATTTTAAAAAAGGCTAAAAATCAACATAAATGTCTTTCACCCTTTTACAGTCTCAGTTCTTGTAACTCAGCTGCATCAATGACTTCATAATAGGAACATTCTGGGCCTGATTCAGAGCCGTTCGCTATTTGCGGTCGTTCGTTCAAAAACAAGGGGTGGCTATTCAAATGATCCGTTCGCAAATTGCAGTCTGTTCACACCTCTAAGTCTGAACGAGCGAGCAAAACATACGCTCGTTTATTTGTTAAAAATGCCCCCTGGCCGCTCGCACCATACGTCATGTCCGCTATTTATTAGATTAATCGAGTACATCGACCAGCGTATGAACTGCTCGCTATTCTTGTGGTTGGTTTTTGCTACCACAATCTTGCGAGCAGTTCTGGCTATAAAATAACCCAGTGACGTGGTCAATGACGCTGCTGTATTAATTATGCACACCCATAAAACGCCCGTTTTGACCTTTAAGCACGCCTGCGTTCTGATCTCCACTCCCCGTTTTCAAGCACCTTCCCCTGTTACCACCCACATACGCCTCATTCTGTCACTCAAAATAGCAGGCATTCGCTATATTGCGAGCACATGAATTTCGGCGGCACTGACTGGTTCGCGCATGCGTATAACGATCCGTACGCATGCGCAGATGTGCGAACATCGCTCGGAACGAGCGTACTGCCGCTAGCGAGTGGCTCTGAATGAGGGCCTCTGTCCCTTCCTAGTATAAATGAATAAAACTAATAATGATAAAGAAGAAGCCACATCATAAGATCAGGTTCTGACAGGCCCCTCTGTCATGGTTAGAACTGTGCTACTAAATCAATCTATTCAATTCTTTATAGGTTTAGTAAATGGAGCGTACACAAAGAGATGCTAAACTAAAACAAATAAATACAGATTTCCATCAGCAGCTTCAGTTCCCACTGATTTGTTTGTTCTCGTACAAATTATTTAGAGTCAATTATCCATAACGTGATTTTATCTGTGTGCTTTGTACGGCAACATTTTCTTCGTGGTGTCATATCAGAGTTTCTTCAGGCATCATATCATATTTATACTGGCTGATATCTGATATACTGACTCTTGTTAACACCTGAATGTGAGAAGGCTATAAAACTGGCTTACAGGAAACTTTCTTTAAGTAAAGCAAGCCCAGAGGGGATTACATCTGTCAAGAATTCATACTAGGGCCGAAATACAGCAAGAAGATTACATTTAAATGCTATTAGGACTTGTTTTCCAGTTTTAGGGATAAATTTACTAACGTGCAGTTTTACAGAAGTGGACGTGTTGCTTATAATAGCAACCAATCTGGTGCTAGCTTTAATGTTGAAGAATTACTTGATAAATGTTATTTAGAATATGATTGGTTTACTATGGCCAACAACTATTCTTAAAACTGCACTTTAATAAATGTACATCTGTATCTTTCTTTAGAAAACCATTTACAGTATGTGCCACTTCCAAAGCCATGACCATCTAGCAACACAGCTACTCATGGTTACAATCCCCTCTGCATCACATCTGTATAACATAGATGTACACAAGCAAGCCCAAATTTCACCTATGGTTACATTTTTAAAAGATGTCAGTAATAAATATTAATATATATTAGGGGTGTGCACCGGCCACTTTTCGTGTTTTGTGTTTTGGTTGTGGATCTGGATCTTTCTTCGTGTTTTGGATCTGGATTGGTTTTGCCAAAACCACTCTTCCGTGTTTTGGGTTCTGGGTTTTGTGTTTTGGATCTGTATTTTTTTTTAAAAAAAGCATAAAAACAGCTAAAATCACAGAATTTGTGGGTTTTTCTGCTCCTATGCTATTATTAACCTCAATAACCTTAATTTCCACTCATTTCCAGTCTATTCTGAACACCTCACACCTCACAATAATGTTTTTATGTCCAAAAGGCTATGCTAAGCGACACGAGTGGGAGGCACAAACACGTGGCCCATCTAGGAGTGCCACTGCAGTGGCAGACAGGATGGCAGTTTGAAAAACTAGGCCCCCAACAGTACATAATGCAAAGAAAAAAAAAAGGTGCAAGATGGAATTGTCCTTGGGCCCACCCACCCACCCTTATGTTGTATAAACAGGACATGCACACTTTAACAAACCAATCATTTCAGCGCCAGGGTCTGCCACACGACTGTGGCTGAAATGATTGGTTCGTTTGGGCCCCCACAAAACAAGCTGGCAATTAATCTGTCCCTGCACAAACTGGCTCTATGGAGGCAAGATGTCGTCCTCATCCTCCTCATCCACCGATTCCTCACCCTCTTCAGTGTTGTGTACATCCTCATCCTCACAGACTATTAACTCGTCCCCGCTGGAATACACCACCACAGGTCCCTCTGTACGTTCTGGAGGCTGGTCTCCCTGGAAGAGTTGATAATTCATTTTTATGAACATCATCTTCTCCACATTTTCTGGAAGCAACCTCCTACGCCTTTTGCTGACAAGGTTCCCGGCTGCACTAAACACTCTTTCGGAGTACACACTGGAGGAGGGGCAACTCAGGTAAAATAGAGCCAGGTTGTACAGGGGCCTCCAAATTGCCTCTTTTTCCTGCCAGTACATGTCCGGACTGTCTGACATGCCTACTTGGATACTGTCACCGATGTAATCCTTTAACAGACAGACGCACGCTTGTCGCTGCTACTTTGAGGATGCAAGTGCGGCTACAGCCCACACAATTCACAAAGACAGAAAAAAAAGAAGAATATTTTTATTGTTTGTGGAGCGCACTTTGAGGGTTACACCACCCTTTAACAAACAGACGCACGCTTGTCGCTGCTGCTTTAAGGATGCAGGTGCGGCTACAGCCCACACATTTCACAAAGACAGAAAAAAAAATAAGAATTTTTTAATTGTTTGTGGAGCGCACTTTGAGGGTTACACCACCCTTTAACAGACAGACGCACGCTTGTCGCTGCTGCTTTGAGGATGCAGGTGTGGCTACAGCCCACACAATTCACAAAGACAGAAAATAATTTTTTATTTTTGTTGGACACTAGTGCACTTTGTAAGTTACACCACCCTTTAAGAAATGAGACAGCTGGCCCTTTACTTATGGGACACAGGCACACGCTTGGCGCTGCTCCTTTGTTGATGCACGTGCAGCCACAGTGCACGCAATTCACAAACACAGAAAATATTTTTTTATTTTGTTTGGAGTGCCCTTTGGGGGTTACAGCACCCTTTAACGGACAAGCCAGCCGGCCCTTTACTTATGGGACACAGGCGCACGCTTGGCGCTGCTCCTTTGTTGATGCACGTGCAGCCACAGTGCACACAATTCACAAACACAGAAAATATTTTTTTATTTTGTTTGGAGTGCCCTTTGGGTGTTACAGCACCCTTTAACGGACAAACGAGCCGGCCCTTTACTTATGGGACACAGGCGCACGCTTGGCGCTGCTTCTTTGTTGATGCACGTGCAGCCACAGTGCACACATTTCACAAACACAGAAAATATTTTTTTATTTGGTTTGGAGTGCACTTTGGGGGTTACAGCACCCTTTAACGGTCAAGCCAGCCGGCCCTTTACTTATGACACAGGCACACGCTTGGCACTACTTTGTTGATGCACATGCTGCTACTGCGCACACAATTCACAAACACAGAAAAAATATTTATTTTTTTGCACTTGGGGGGAGCACCCCTGATGGACAGAGCACCCCTTGGACAACACTACAGCACCCCTTTAGGACTGGGACACTGCACAGGACTTTGGAGTGGACACAGCCCCTATGGACAACAGCAGCACAGCACAACACAGCCAGCCCCTATGGACTTTGGAGGAGTGGACACAGCCCCTATTGACAACAGCAGCACAGCACAACACTACACTACACAGCCCAGCCAGCCCTAGCTCCCACCCTCCCTCTTCACTGTCCACAGCCGAGTGAGAAAATGGCGCCGACGCGGGTACCTTATATAGAATCCAAAACCCGCGAGACCCGGAAGGCAGGATGATGACGTTTTGCCTCGATTTCAGATCCGAGTCAGGCGGGAAAAGTCGAGCCTGACTCGGATCGGCCTCGGATCGGGGGGGCTCGGGGGGGTTCGGATTTCAGAAATCCGAACTCGCTCACCCCTAATATATATATATATATATATATATTAAATACAGAGGAGATCATTTATGAAGTGCACAAGTTGTGGTATAGAAAACATCCTGGTTCTCTCCCAGGATACACCTGCGCAAGCTACAAGTGCGTGTATGTGTGCGAAACGAAGGAGGCGCACTGAGCAAAGAGCACATCACAAACCTCCTGTCACTTTAGAAACACTCATTTCATTAAATAATATGTAAAAGGTTTCCTGCTAAAATACTGTATGGTTTAGCCCCATTAAGGTCTAGATATACACTTGTATACCAAAGTGCTTAATGACTCCCAGGGCCGTAGCTAGGGTAGTGCGGCCGGTGCCAGCACACAGGGCACCACAGGGCAGGGGGCGCTGTTTGGGCCTGTCAAATTTCTGTTTATTATCATTCTTACTTGTAGCTACCTCTTATTTCATCCCCAGCATCTCCTGGCCTCTCCTATCTCTTCCCTGGCCATTCCCCATGAAGCCATGGCCCTTTTTTGGGTGCATTATGTCCCTTAGAAAAATGAGAGGGGCACCAATGCTCTTTCTGGCACAGGGCACCAAAAAGTCTAGTTACAGCTCTGATGACTCCCATTGAAAGCATAGGACAAGTCCTAATCGGAGTGGAAGCTCAGTGCTAATACAAAACTTAAGTCCCTTTGTAGAATGAAAAAGACTGCACAACACTTTGCACACTATCCACCCCCATTGTCTCATTTCAGTAATCTCACAGCATTGCTCCTTGATCGCACTTAGGACCTGATTCAGACCCGATCTCTAAGCCGCGATCGCTCGCAGCCGGGCAATTATTACAAACTACACATGTGTATGTGCCCAGTACGCGTGCGTATACCACTCACTACGAGCAAAATTCTATAGCTCTCTACGCCCCACATGGACGCTAACTTGAGTGACAGAAAGAGCCGTTTGTGGGTGGTGACATGGGAAGGTACTTGTAAATGCGGGAGTGGTGGTGCGAACGCAGGTGTGTCTGGGAGTGAAAAAGGCATTTTATGGGGGTCCATAATTACAAGACAGCGTCATGGTACACGTTACCTGCCATCTATTTAGACTGAAGCACTCGCAGTGCTTGCGGTAACCTAGGGCCTACCACAAGCACTGCATGAGCAGTGGATGGTTCTTTTCATTACCGATAGTTGCAGTCAGATAATAGAGTAGCAGGTGCTAATCATTCTATTGTATAATTGTAAAGTAGATGCGTTATTTCACTTATTTAAAAAAAAAAAAATGTTTCAAGTTGCTCTTTTTGATTATGATTGTGATTACTTTACAGATTCAAAAACCAAAGACATTTCACTACCCTAACAATTGCCCATATATATATTAGGGATGTGTGCCGACCCCCGTGTTTTGATTTTGCTTTTGGATCTGGCTCTCCCCTGGTTTTGGATCTGGATTGGTTTTGCCAAAACCTCACCTCCTTGTTTTGTTTTTGGGTTTTGGTTTTGGATCTGGATTTTTTCCTAAAAAATAAAAAAACAGCTAAAATCACATAAAATGGGCCTTTTTTTTGTTCCTATAGTATTAATAACCTCAATAACATTTCTTTCCAGTCATTTCCAATCAATTTGACCACCTCACAATATTATTTTTTTCATCTAGTTAAGGCCAAAAGGTTGCATCCAGCTAGCTGGCTGACTAAGCTAAGTGACACAGTGGGCGGCACTAACATGTGGCAGTTCAGTTTCTAATTTCCAACACAGATACAGTGTGTTATATAGTGTGGGTTGGATATACCAATAGTGCACTTACTGTGACAGCAGTGTCGGCAGAGCGGGATTGCTGACGGTGTCCTCAGTATATGGAATGGCAGTGCTGCGGTGCTGGCAGTGGGCCTGATTCAGAGCCGCTCGTAAGCGGCCGCTCGTTTGCTCCGAACGATGTTCGCACAACTGCGCATGCGTATGGGTCGTAATGCACATGCGCCAACCAGTCAGTGCGGTCGGAAATCGAGCGCTCGCAAAATAGCGAGTGCCTGCTAATTTGAGTGACAGGATGAGGCGTTTGTGTGTGGTAACAGGGGAAGCTGCTTGAAAACAGGGAGTGGTGATCCGAACGCAGGCGTGCCAAACGGTCAAAACGGGCGTTTTAAGGGTGTGCATAATTAACAAAGCAGCGTCATCGGCCACGTCACTTGGTTGTCTCTTAGCCTGAACTGTTTGCATGATTACGGTAGGAAAATCCTACCACAAGCACTGCGAGCAGTTCAGACGCCTTTCGATGTACTCGATTAATCTAATAAATAGCGGAGATGACGTGGGATGCGAGCGGCCAGGGGGCGTCTTTACACAATAGTGAGGGCATGTTTCGTTCGCTCGCTCAGACATAGAGGCGTCAACAGACCGCAAAGAGCGAGCGCTCAATTTAAATAGCCGGCCCCTTTTTCTGAACGAGCGAGCGCAAATAGCGTCCGGCTCTGAGTCAGGCCCAGTGTCCTCAGTGAAGGGTACCAGTGATGTCGGCAGTGTCAGTGGTGTCTTTAGTGCAGGTGTGCTGACTGTGTTGGCAGTGCAGGGGTATTCTCAATGCAGGGTGCTGGCGGTGTCGGCAGAGCGGGGGTGCCAGCGGTGTCCTCAGTGCATGTGTGCTGACAGTGTCGGCAGTGCAGGGGTGCTGGTGGTGTCCTCAGTGTGGGAGTGTTGGAAGTGTCGGCAGTGTGGGGGTCGCTGACAGTGTCCTAAGCACTTGGGGCAGCAGTGCAGGGGTGCCAGCAGTGTTGGCAGCGGTGATGTCGGCAGCGGTAGATGCTGCCGGTGGGGGTGCCAGTGGTGTCGGCAGCGGGGGGTGCCGCCGGTGTCAGGCAGCAGGGGATGGCGGTCGCCCTCTTCGTTTGCTTCCTGACTTTGCGCAACTGTGCATATTAAGTGGGCTTAACGCTGATTGGCTGAGAGCCGTCTCAGCCAATCAGCGTTAAACTCGCTCAATACAAAACCTTGCGACCCGACAGCGGGATTGCGAGGTTTTACCTCGGGTGAGGGATCCGGGGCAGGCAGGGAGATCTGATCTTGGCTCGGATCGCCCCGGATCCCCGAAATTCGGGTGGGTTCGGATCTCTGAGATCCGAACCTGCTCATCTCTAATATATATTCAAATGCAAATACCTCAAATTGTTTTTTTTTTGGTGTATTTAAAGTTTAATAGGGTAAACTGTTTTTCTTTTTTGCTTCATTTACTGTATATGCTCCCTTCAAGCTGGTGTGGCACTGAATATCCCAGCATGCCATTCCAGAGTAAATATGTGACACCCCCAAAGACTCGCATCACTTGATCCAAGGAGGCTCAGAAGGAGCACATGTCGATATATAACAGTCATGGGAATATATATTGTGAAACTATATTGGATGACTCCTGTGATTTCCAATGAGGAGGCGGAGTGATACAGATCTGGGTGATTCCGGTCTTATTTGTGTCTGACTATTCACTGTTACAAGTACAACCCTCTCTGTATCACTCAGCCTCCACATTGGAAATCACAGGATGACTTCACATCAGCATCAGATCAAAGTGGAGAGTCTCAGCTGCTCTTCCCTGTCTCTTTTCTCTGTGCTGTCACATCCCAGTCTCTCAGCACTGGTTTCCTTGCACAGCCTACTACCTCACAGGCATGGCTCTCCTTCACACAGCATGGACAGTCACAGCACCCCCTTCTTCCTGTGTCTCACCCTGCTCCTCTTTCTCTGATCTGTACGTGTAACAGTGAATAGTCAGACACAAATTAGACAGGAAAAATTGAATTTCACCACTGCTACAGCCAATACTGACTACCAACTAATAATTCCCCTCAGTATCCTTGGGAGTATGGTAACTATGCCTTTGGGCTCTATTTATTAGCATTATTTTTACTAAAATAAAGTGAAAAAGGGTGTTTTCACACCCTTTTCACATTATTTTAGTTTCACCTGTAGTTATTACAGGGCATTTGGAGTAGAATTAGTAAAATTCTACTCCAACCCCCAGTATCACTTATTTTTAGTAAAGCAGATCGCATTTCCCATAATTGTAATGGAAAATGTGATCCGACCATAGTTACTAAAAATAAATTGTAAAAAAATACCGGGGGAAGCCCTGTGATAATAACGCCACCTGGAGGTGGCGTTATCCAGGGTCCCCCCTGTTACCGGGCTCCCACTCTGCTCTAACAGGGAGAGCAGAGGCCGGAGCCGGTACCAGTAATCAGCTGTGTGGTCTAAGCAGACCGCAAGCTGATTGCTGTAAAAAAAAGAAAAAAAAAATTAAACATTTTTTTTTTACTTACCTGAATCCAGGGACCGGTGATCGGGCCTCCGGTGATGGCTCCTCTCCGGTCAGCTGGTCTCCCATAGTGCACTGCGGCCCGGTCATCAGGTGATCGGGCCCCAGTGCAGTATGGGAGATCACCTGATCGGGAAGCCCGAAGAAGACCACCGGAGGCCAGGAGGATGCAGGTAAGTGTAATGAAGGGAGGGGGGGTCGTGGGGGGGAGGGGGGGTCGCGGGGGGCGGGGCTTAGCGCCGGGGGTGGGGCTTAGCGTCGGTGGGGGGGTAGTAGCGGTGGTCGGTCGGCGCATGCGCGGGCTCTTAGTCGCGGTATTTTTTCCAAAAATACCGCGACTAGAGTGCGGATGGGATCCGCAGGGACAGAGCTTTATCGCAAGCTCTGTCCCTGCAAGGGATTTATAGTAAATCCCTGTGATATTGCCTGAATTCGCAATGCGAATTCACTCGGTAATATCACACTACAATCCGCATTCAATATGCGGATTGTAGTAAATAGAGCCCTTAGTAATTTACCTCAGGAGAGGTGATTGAATTCTGCTCCACTGACTGTATATGGCACCTGCACCCTAAACTTAGCAGAGAACTCAGCCTACATAAACTACAGTGCCAGCTTTGCCAGCAGATTTGTATTCTGTGGAGATGATACCAAATACAGTATTACAACTACAAACCTAATTAGCGGCTATAGCTGAGTATTACATCTGGCCCAGAAAGTTATCTGCATGGAAATGTCTATATATATTGTATGCATATGTATTTGTAAATTTGCAATGCACCAAGGACTACCTTTTAAGACTGTTATTTACAAGTGAACTCAAAACAGGAGCATCATCTGTTATGGATCCGGGCAGATTCACAGGACCAATTTATGAGCGCCACC
Organism: Taudactylus pleione; assembly: GCA_031769625.1. Taxonomy (NCBI): domain Eukaryota; kingdom Metazoa; phylum Chordata; class Amphibia; order Anura; family Myobatrachidae; genus Taudactylus; species Taudactylus pleione. The sequence continues at coordinate 5,822,631 of JAUIMM010000706.1, forward strand.
AATATTGAAACAACTAGGTTTAAGTCAGGACATGTGAGTCCTACAGTATCTAAGGCAGAGTGAGATTAATATATATTAATTTGCATAAGTGTTATTAGTATAAAAGGAATGCTTATTTAAGGTTTCACAATTACATGGTTATGTGTTATATGGAAATTATCTTAACTACCTATGGAAATGCTATAGTACCATGGATGTTACTCATTTTACTGTTTAAAATGGACTCACTTTTCCATCATCTAAAGTCAGAACCGCGGCCTGTTAAATAAAGTGAGATTTTCTAACCCTGTGTGATTCTTGGGTCTGGGGTTGGTTTGTCTTCACCTCTCTGCCAAGGAAGAAAGAGAAAACATCCCTGTTGCAGTGTACCTGATTCTCAGAACCTACTCAATCCACCGGATATCGTTGGTGAGTGTCACCCTATAGCGGGGAAGGGTTTCACAAATACATGCCTTAATAGCAATAGTGTGCCAGGGCAGGCTTGGATTTGTATTTCCATAGCAGCTATAGTGTTTTTTTTTCTAATTAAAAGAATGCATATAAAAAAAGACAAATGACTGACTTGTTGGAAATGTACAAAGTATATTTTTATTTGTTATTCTTACAAATTTGTGTTTGAAATATGGCTTTTGAAAAAAATATGCATTTATAATTAAAATAAAATCATAATTAAATGAAAAGAATAGTTACACGATTTTCTGGAGGAATTTGGAATGGGTACACACTTGCAAATGTGGTTTTGGACTTTTGTGCCATCACCAAATGTCCATCCTTCACCTCCTACAAAACAAAATTCTCCTCCAAATATATATGGCACATATGATGGCAAGATACAATGTCAAATTATTCTTTGTATGTTTTCCAGGCCCACTAATCAGATGTAATTTTTGCCCATAAACTTCCATAAAGTTAATTTAGAAATCTGGGTGGAAATAATCCAAGATCATGAATCTTATTTCTTCCACTTCACGGCCAACTCCGGTAAGCTCAATTTACGGATCCGGGTGGACCGTCGTGTACCCTGCTTGGAGCCCGTTCCAGCCACAGCAGGGCACTGGTCCACCTCACCGTCTCTTGGGCCAGGGAGTTGTTGTTTAATCTCCCTGACATCTTGATTATTTTGGTCCTTAGAATAGAGGTTTGCTACTCAATGCTGGCCTGGACTGCCTCAATGGCTGCAGATTGCTGTTCCACTGCCACCCTAAGGCCATCGATGACTTCGGCAAGGGTGGCAGTGGTGGATGGGGGAGGCACAGTTGATGGAGGTTGTGCCGTCACCCCATCTGACTGCAGCCCTTGATCCATGGCAGGTCCTTTAAAAATGAAGAATTACAAATTAGTATTTAGACTTTACACATAAATAGACAGATACAGAGACAGGTGTAAGCAAATAATTACAAGACACAGAATGTTGGAAATCTTGTGGAGGCACCAGATGGAGTAATTGGGCCTCCAGCAATAACCTCCATTCTAAGGCCCCCAACATCTGTTGTTCCCTTCGAGTTAAAGCTAATCTGTCAGGGAGGGGACCCCCTGGCCCATTAAGGTGTTTGATCCGTAAATTGAGCTTTGTCTTGAGTCGGCTGCAAAGGTTACTCCACCTAATAAGATTGTTTAGTTTCATTACTTGCCTCAAAAAATATCATGCAAAGTCACAAATTATATATTGAACATTGAGGCACCATTTTTAAAGTGTTGACCCCCCCCACCCCAAAAAAAACATACCTTCTTCTAAGATAATATACATCATATTTAGTGGAGTGTTTCTGATTGATAATCTTGGTTATTTCCACCCAGATTTCAAAACTAACTTCTACTGGAATGTTATGGCCAAAATAGAATCTGGTTAGTGCCTGATGGATTAGGGTATCCGTAACCATACAAGGATTAACTTGACATTGTATCCTGTCATCTGATGGTCCTGCCACATTTGGAGGTGATGTGTTTGTAGGAGGTGGAGGAAGAACATCTGGAATTCTTTCCACACCCACATCTGCAAGTGTGTCCACATCTTTATTTTCAGATGCTAGTCCCATTCCAAATTCCTCCAGAAAATCGTGTATCTTGACCATGCAGTCTGAGTAACTAGCCTCCTGATACTCCATTACTGAAAAAATGAAATGGCTAGGCGTTGCCAGTTATACGCATATGCGTACGCAGCTGTAATTGTGCGACACTCCCACGCAGTTCCCTACACAGAGAACATGCGACCAGCACACGATTATAAAACCGCCCCTCAAAGTTACACTCCCTTTCACTTTTAAGAACAGCTGTGGAATGTTGGGAGTGTACGAGATTCCGCACAAGCATATGTCAGCTGTGGGATTAGGTGAGTCACATGCTGTATGTAAGGTGTTCTGTTGACATAGATTTTGGAAATTAATAAATGTCTGTGTCCATCTGCCATTTTAAAGGGGCCAACCAATCAGAATGCACCATAGTTTATATAAAGTTTGCACACTGTAATATTTAACATTGCCATCATGAGAGCCTCAAGCTTCATACGCAAGGAGCTGCGCATCCTCGTCAGCGTGATGGACCGGTGCCTAGGGCCTGCAGTCCCATTTGTCACGAATAGGTAAAAAATGCGGGCATATGTGGAGGTGCGGCGGCGATTACGCCACATAGGCTGCGCCTGTACTATTGTACAATTGGAAAGGCGGTGGTCAGACCTCTGCCGCCGAACCCCGGATCTTCTGGCCCGCTTGCGGGCCATTATCATGTTGTGTGAGTATTTCTGCACTGTTAACGTGTGCGTTAGCACTGCTATTTATATTTTAAAATGAAAGCTTATAGATGATATATTATTGTGCTGTTTTTTTTTTTTTTTTAAATTAACTATCAGTTAGCAGCCGTTTTGTTTATTTGTTTATTTACTGGTTGATGGAAAATAACATAAAGTGTGTGTAAGTGTGTGTGTGTGTTGCTTGCTACATTCCTCTAGTGTTTTGGTTATATATATATATATATATATATAAAAAATATGTCCAAATTCCGTCCGGCACTCCCCTCCAAATTGGGGACAGCTTGCTCCCGGTGCCCTCTTTTGGGGTACGATTCCGCCACAATATAAGAATGCAATGCTGGCGGCACTCAGGAGACTTTTATCAATAAATAAACTTCTGTGCTTTTTTCATAAATGAATAAAGCACAGAAGTTTATTTATTGATAAAAGTCTCCTGAGTGCCGCCAGCAATGCATTCTTGTATATATACATAGTGGCAAACAATATAAGATCCAACACGCAGTTACTTGCACCACCTCGTTTATTGTATATCTTATCATCTGTCCTTGTGGCATGCTATACGTGGGCAAGACAACAAGAACCATGCGAGAACGCATGGCACTACACCGCTCAGCGATACTTGCTGCCCTATCAGGCAAACCCACAGACCAGCCTGTTGCTAGACACTATGTCGAGAGGGGACATAGCTTGTCAAATTTTCAGCATATAATAATTGACCACATACCGGAATCCCTGAGAAGAGGAGACAGAGCAGGCCAACTTCTGAGACTAGAAGCAAGATGGATTATCACTTTGGATACAATCCACCCTAAAGGACTGAATGACAAAATCTGTTGGACCATGCTTTAAGTTTAACATTTGTTGGGTTTGCTTACCAGACTAAAACCATCTTCAATGCTAGTCTTCATCGATTATACTATCTCCCTCTTTTTTACTTTTATGTACATTGGTTATTCTGCATCAGTATGATTATAACATCATTTGATATGTATTTTTTATACTGATTGGTAGAAATCTCCTTTGATGTATTTTGATCTCCTCCTTATAGCATCATCCACAGTCCTGCCCAACACAGTAATTGATATTTCCAGACGCTTTAATTGTACCCGTACTTTAGATTTGTCCTTTATCTATACCTGCACTTGTGACTCAGTTGGAGCGTTCATCATGCTGTACCTTTGCAGTTAACTATACATGCACTTGTTTATTGTTTTTAATTGGTGTGGGTGTTTCACTAGTTGTTTATTTTTGTGTCACAGCTGCCAGACGTAGGGGTTCTCCGTTGTGTCCAGTTGCCATGACAGCAGGAGCACACGGAATGCCCCTACGTCATCAAGGAGGGAAGCACCCAGCAGTGTGCAGACGCACGGGACCCACGAGGCTGCTAGTCACGTTAAGTGGTGAAATTACTTAAGGTAAGATTGTACTCAGTGTTGTTTGTTTTACCTTGACAAAAGGGCAGCTTAGCCCTGAAACGTTGGTGACAATATATCATTCGCTTTCAAGACCTTCAGTGCCGCTGTCCATTTTTTCCATTGTCTATATGCAAGTTTGCAGAGGGCACGGGGGCTACATAGTTACAATATTGGAGTGCCGAATCACTAGTCCTCTATATCTATATATATATATATATATATATATTAGGGGTGAGCGGGTTCGGATTTCTGAAATCCGAACCCCCCCGAGCCCCCCCGATCCGAGGCCGATCCGAGTCAGGCTCGACTTTTCCCATCTGACTCGGATCTGAAATCGAGGCAAAACGTCATCATCCCGCCTTCCGGGTCTCGCGGGTTTTGGATCCTATATAAGGTACCCGCCTCAGTGCTATTTTCTCACTCGGCTGTGGACAGTGAAGAGGGAGGGTGGGAGTTAGGGCTGGCTGGGCTGTGTAGTGTAGTGTAGTGTAGTGTTGTACTGTGCTGTGCTGCTGTTGTCCATAGGGGCTGTGTCCACTCCTCCAAAGTCCATAGGGGCTGGCTGGACTGTGTTGTGCAGGCAGTTGTCCATAGGGGCTGTGTCCACTCCAAAGTCCTGTGCAGTGTCCCAGTCCTAAAGGGGTGCTGTAGTGTTGTTCAGGGGATGCTCTGTCCATCAGGGGTGCTTCCCCCAAGTGCAAAAAAAATAAATATTTTTTCTGTGTTTGTGAATTGTGTGCACTGTGGCTGCACGTGCATCAACAAAGGAGCAGCGCCAAGCGTGCGCCTGTGTCCCATTAGTAAAGGGCCGGCTGGCTTGTCCGTTAAAGGGTGCTGTAACCCCCAAAGTACACTCCAAACCAAATAAAAAAATATTTTCTGTGCTTGTGAATTGTTTGCACTGTGGCTGCACGTGCATCAACAAAGGAGCAGCACCAAGTGTGCGCCTGTGTCCTATAAGTAAAGGGCCAGCTGGCATGTCTGTTAAAGGGTGCTGTAACCCCCAAAGTACACTCCAAACAAAAAAATATATATTTTCTGTGTTTGTGAATTGTCTGCACTGTGGCTGCACGTGCATCAACAAAGGAGCAGCGCCAAGCGTGCGCCTGTGTCCCATTAGTAAAGGGCCAGCTGGCTTGTCCGTTAAAGGGTGCTGTAACCCCCAAAGTACACTCCAAACCAAATAAAAAAATATTTTCTGTGTTTGTGAATTGTGTGCACTGTGGCTGCACTTGCATCAAAAAAGGAGCAGCGCCAAGCTTGCGCCTGTGTCCCATAAGTAAAGAGCCGGCTGGCTCATTTCTTAAAGGGTGGTGTAACCCACAAAGTGCACTAGTCTCCAACAAAAATAAAAAAATATTTTCTGTGTTTGTGTGCGCCTTAGCCGCACGTATATATCAATATAACATAAATGGAGGACCAAACTTTCTCTGATAAAAATAAAATAGGGAAAGATCAAGAACCACTTCCTCCTAGTGCTGAAGCTGCTGCCACTAGTCATGACATAGACGATAACATGCCATCAACGTCGTCTGCCAAGGCCGATGCCCAATGTCATAGTAGAGGGCACATACAATCCCAAATGACAAAGTTCAGGAAAATTACCTTAAAAAAAACATTTAAATCATCTGAAGAGAAACGTAAACTTGCCAATATACCATTTACGGCACGGAGTGGCAAGGAACGGCTAAGGTCTTTCCCTATGTTCATGACTAGTGGTTCAGCTTCACATGACGATGGAAGCCCTCCTCCCACTAAAAAAATCAAACGAGTTAAACTGGCAAAAGCACAGCGAAGAACTGTGCATTCTAAGACGATATCACAAATCCCCAAGGAGAGTTCAAGTGTGGTGGCGGTTGCGATCCCTGACCTTCCCAGCACTGGACGGGAAGAGGTTGCTCTTTCCACCATTTGCACGCCCCCTGCAAGTGCTGAAAGGAGCACCCACAGTCCACTTGCTGATATGCAAATTGAAGATGTCACTGTTGAAGTACAACAGGATGAGGATACTGGTGTAGCTGACGCTGAGGAGGAAGTTGGTGAGGAGGATTCTGATGGTGATGTGGTTTGTTTAAATCAGGCTCCGGGGGAGACAGTAGTTGTCCGTGGGATGAAAAAGCCCATCACGGTCATGCCTGGGCAGAAGACCAAACATTCCACGTCTTTGGTCTGGCAATATTTCTATCCAAATCCGGACAACAACTGTCTTGCCATATGTACCATATGTAAAGGTGAAATAAGTAGGGATAGGGACGTTAACCACCTAGGAACATCCTCCCTTAAACGTCACCTGCAGCGCATTCATAAAAAGTTACTGTCAAGTTCAGAAACTTTGGGTAAGACCGTAAGCAGTCCAGGGACACCTAAATCCATCTTTCCAGTTTTATCCAAGGAATCGGTGGATGAGGAGGATGAGGACGACATCTTGCCTCCGTAGAGCCAGTTTGTGCAGGGACACATTAATTGCCAGCTTGTTTTGTGGGGGCCCAAATGAACCAATCATTTCAGCCACAGTCATGTGGCAGACCCTGGCGCTGAAATGATTGGTTTGTTAAAGTGTGCATGTCCTGTTTATACAACATAAGTGTGGGTGGGAGGGCCCAAGGACAATTCCATCTTGGACCTCTTTTTTTTCTTTGCAGTATGTACTGTTTGGGGCCTAGTTTTTCAAACTGCCATCCTGTCTGCCACTGCATTGTCACTCCTAGATGGGCCACGTGTTTGTGCCGCCCACTTGTGTCGCTTAGCATAGTCATCCAGCTACCTCGGTGCAACCTTTTGGCCATAAAAACAATATTGTGAGGTCTGAGGTGTTCAGACTAGACTGGAAATAAGTGGAAATGAAGGTTATTGAGGTTAATCATTGCATAGGAGCAGAAAAACCCACAAATTCTTTGATTTTAGCTGTTTTTATGCTTTTTTTTTAAAAAATACAGATCCAAAACACAAAGCCCAGAACCGAAAACACGGAAGGGTGGTTTTGGCAAAACCAATCCAGATCCAAAACACGAAGAAAGATCCAGATCCAAAACACAAAACACGAAAAGTGGCCGGTGCAGAACCATAATATATATATATTAGGTGTGAGCGGGTTCGGATTTCTGAAATCCGAACCCCCCCGAGCCCCCCCGATCCGAGGCCGATCCGAGTCTGGCTCGACTTTTCCCGCCTGACTCGGATCTGAAATCGAGGCAAAATGTCATCATCCCGCCTTCCGGGTCTCGCGGGTTTTGGATCCTATATAAGGTACCCGCGTCGGCGCCATTTTCTCACTCGGCTGTGGACAATGAAGAGGGAGGGTGGGAGTTAGGGCTGGCTGGGCTGTGTAGTGTAGTGCAGTGTTATGCTGTGCTGCGCTGTGCTGCTGTTGTTAATAGGGGCTGTGTCCACTCCCCCAAAGTCCATAGGGGCTGGCTGGACTGAGTTGTGCAGTCAGTTGTCCATAGGGGCTGTGTCCACTCCAAAGTCCTGTGCAGTGTCCCAGTCCTAAAGGGGTGCTGTAGTGTTGTCCAGGGGTGCTCTGTCCGTCAGGGGTGCTGCCCCCAAGTGCTAAAAAAAAAATATTTTTTCTGTGTTTGTGAATTGTGTGCACTGTGGCTGCACGTGCATCAACAAAGGAGCAGCGCCAAGCGTGCGCCTGTGTCCCATTAGTAAAGGGCCGGCTGGCTTGTCCGTTAAAGGGTGCTGTAACCCCCAAAGTACACTCCAAACAAAATAAAAAAATATTTTCAGTGTTTGTGAATTGTGTGCGCAGTAGCCGCACATGCATAAACAAAGAAGTGCCAAGCGTGCGCCTGTGTCATAAGTAAAGCGCCGGCTGGCTTGACCATTAAAGGGTGCTGTATCCCCCAAAGTACACTCCAAACAAAATAAAAAAATATTTTCTGTGTTTGTGAATTGTGTGCGCAGTAGCCGCACGTGCATCAACAAAGTAGTGCCAAGCGTGCGCCTGTGTCCCATAAATAAAGGGCCGGCTGGCTTGTCCGTTATATGGTGCTGTAGCCCCCAAAGGGCACTCCAAACAAAAAAAATATTTATTTTCTGTGTTTGTGAATTGCGTGCACTGTGGCTGCACGTGCATCAACAAAGGAGCAGAGCCAAGCGTGTCCTGGTGTCCCATAGGTAAAGGGCCAGCTGGCTTGACCGCTAAAGGGTGCTGTAACCCCCAAAGGGCACTCCAAACCAAAAAAAAATTTTTTTTTGTGTTTGTGAATTGTGTGCGCAGTAGCCGTACGTGCATCAACAAAGTAGTGCCAAGCGTGCGCCTGTGTCCCATAAATAAAGGGCTGGCTGGATTGACCGTTAAAGGGTGCTGTAACCCCCAATGGGCACTCCAAACAAAATAAAATAAAAATTTCTGTGTTTGTGAATTGTGTGCGCAGTAGCCGTACGTGCATCAACAAAGTAGTGCCAAGCGTGTGCCTGTGTCCCATAAATAAAGGGCCAGCTGGATTGACTGCTAAAGGGTGCTGTAACCCCCAAAGGGGACTCCAAACAAAATAAAAAAATATTTTCTGTGTTTGTGAATTGTGTGCACTGTGGCTGCACGTGCATCAACAAAGGAGCAGCGCCAAGCGTGCGCCTGTGTCCCATAAGTAAAAGGCTGGCTGGCTTGTCCGTTAAAGGGTGGTGTAACCCCCAAAGGGCACTCCAAACAAAATAAAAAAATATTTTCTGTGTTTGTGAATTGTGTGAGCTGTAGCTGCACGTGCATCAACAAAGGAGCTGCGCCAAGCATGCGCCTGTGTCCCATAAGTAAAGGGCCGGCTGGCTCATTTCTTAAAGGGTGGTGTAACCCACAAAGTGCACTAGTCTCCAACAAAAATAAAAAAATATTTTCTGTGTTTGTGTGCGCCTTAGCCGCACGTATATAGCAATATAACATAAATGGAGGACCAAACTTTCTCCGATAAAAATAAAATAGGGAAAGATCAAGAACCACTTACTCCTAGTGCTGAAGCTGCTGCCACTAGTCATGACATAGACGATAACATGCCATCAACATCGTCTGCCAAGGCCGATGCCCAATGTCATAGTAGAGGGCACATACAATCCCAAATGACAAAGTTCAGGAAAATTACCTTAAAAAAAACATTTAAATCATCTGAAGATAAACGTAAACTTGCCAATATGCCATTTACGACACGGAGTGGCAAGGAATGGCTAAGGTCTTTCCCTATGTTCATGACTAGTGGTTCAGCTTCACATGACAATGGAAGCCCTCCTCCCGCTAAAAAAATCAAACGAGTTAAGCTGGCAAAAGCACAGCGAAGAACTGTGCATTCTAAGAAGATATCACAAATCCCCAAGGAGATTCCGTGTGGTGGCAGTTGCGATCCCTGACCTTCCCAGCACTGGACGGGAAGAGGTGGCTCTTTCCACCATTTGCACGCCCCCTGCAAGTGCTGAAAGGAGCACCCACAGTCCACTTGCTGATATGCAAATTGAAGATGTCACTGTTGAAGTACAACAGGATGAGGATACTGGTGTAGCTGGCGCTGAGGAGGAAGTTGGCGAGGAGGATTCTGATGGTGATGTGGTTTGTTTAAATCAGGCTCCGGGGGAGACAGTAGTTGTCCGTGGGATGAAAAAGCCCATCACGGTCATGCCTGGGCAGAAGACCAAACATTCCACGTCTTTGGTCTGGCAATATTTCTATCCAAATCCGGACAACAACTGTCTTGCCATATGTACCATATGTAAAGGTGAAATAAGTAGGGGTAGGGACATTAACCACCTAGGAACATCCTCCCTTATATGGCACCTGCAGCGCGTTCATAAGAAGTTACTGTCAAGTTCAGAATCTTTGGCTAAGACCGTAAGCAGTCCAGGGACACCTAAATCCCGTTATCCTGTTGTATCCAAGCGCCTGCAAACCACACCGTCAACTCCCTCCTCGTCAATTTCCTCCTTAGTCAGGATCGGAAGTAGTCCTGCAGGCCATGTCACTGGCATGACTGACTCTCCTATCCGGGATTCCTCCGGAGGATCCTGCATTGCTACACCTCCTGCTGCCGCTGCTGCTGTTGCTGCTGCTGGGAGTCGTTCATCATCCCAGAGAGGAAGTAGGAACACCACTACTTTTACTAAACAATTGACCCTCCAACAGTCCTTAGCGAGGAGGATGAAGTACGACAGCAGTCATCCTGAAGCAAAACGTATAACTGAGGCCTTGACTGCTTGGTGTTAGACGTGCGTTCGGTATCCGACATTAGTGCAGTGAGATTTAGACAATTGATGGAGGTAGTATGTCCCCGGTTCCAAATCCCGTCTAGATTCCACTTCCCTAGGCAGGCGATACAGAGACTGTACAGAAATGTCAGAAAAAGTGTCCTCAGTGTCCTGAAAAATGCCGTTGTACCCAATGTCCACTTAACCACGGACATGTGGACAAGTGGAACAGGGCAGACTAAGGACTATATGACTGTGACAGCCCACTGGGTAGATGTATCACCTTACGCAGCAACAGCAGCAGCGTCACCAGTAGCAGCATCTCAGAAACGCCAGCTCGTTCCAAGGCAGGCTACGCTGTGTATCACCGGTTTCAGTAAGAGGCACACTGCCGACAACCTCTTAGAGAAACTGAGGGAAATCATCGCCCAGTGGCTTACCCCACTTAGACTCTCCTGGGGATTTGTGATATCTGACAATGCCACCAGTATTGTGCGGGCATTACATCTGGGCAAATTCCAGCATGTCCCATGTTTTGCTCACACAATAAACTTGGTGGTGCAGAATTTTCTGAAAAGCGACAGGGGCGTGCAGGAGACACTTTGGGTGGCCCGAAAAATTTCTTGCCACTTTCGCCGAAGACTGGAGTGCCAGCAAACACTCTTGAACCTGCCCCGCCATCACCTGAAGCACCTGAAGCAAGAGGTTGTGACGCGGTGGAACTCAACCCTCTATATGCTTCAGAGGATGGAGGAGCAGCAAAAGGCCATTCAAGCCTATACATCCACCTATGACATAGGCAAAGGAGGGGGTATGCACCAGACTCAAGCGCAATGATTTCCGTGTTGTGCAAGGTTCTCCAGCCCTTCGAACAGTCCATACCTGTACTGACAGGAAAAAGAGGCAATTTGGAGGCCCCTGTACAAACTGGCTCTATTTTACCTGAGTTGCCCCCCCTCCAGTGTGTACTCCGAAAGAGTGTTTAGTGCAGCCGGGAACCTTGTCAGCGAAAGGCGTAGGAGGTTGCTTCCACAAAATGTGGAGATGATGTTCATAAAAATCAATTATCAACTCTGCCAGGGAGACCAGCCTCCAGAATGTACAGAGGGACCTGTGGTGGTGGATTCCAGCGGGGACGAGTTAATTCTCTGTGAGGATGAGGATGTATACAACACTGAAGAGGGTGAGGAATCGGTGGATGAGGAGGATGAGGATGACATCTTGCTTCCGTAGAGCCAGTTTGTGCAGGGACAGATTAATTGCCAGCTTGTTTTGTGGGGGCCCAAACGAACCAATCATTTCAGCCACAGTTGTGTGGCAGACCCTGGCGCTGAAATGATTGGTTTGTTAAAGTGTGCATGTCCTGTTTATACAACATAAGGGTGGGTGGGAGGGCCCAAGGACAATTCCATCTTGCACCTCTTTTTTTTCTTAGCATTATGTACAGTTTGGGGCCTAGTTTTTCAAACTGCCATCCTGTCTGCCACTGCAGTATCACTCCTAGATGGGTCACGTGTTTGTGCCGCCCATTCGTGTCGCTTAGCATAGTCATCCAGCTACCTCGGTGCAACCTTTTGGACATAAAAACACTATTGTGAGGTGTGAGGTGTTCAGAATAGACTGGAAATGAGTGTAAATTAAGGTTATTGAGGTTAATAATAGCATAGGAGCAGAAAAACCAACACATTCTGTGATTTTAGCTGTTTTTATGCTTTTTTAAAAAAAAATCCAGATCCAAAACACAAAACCCAGAACCCAAAACACGGAAGGGTGGTTTTGGCAAAACCAATCCAGATTCAAAACACGAAGAAAGATCCAGATCCAAAACCAAAACACAAAACACGAAAAGTGGCCGGTGCACACCCCTAATATATATATATATATATATATATATATATATATTTATATATATATAAATACATATAGAGAGAGATCAATTTTGAGAAAAATTTTGTATTAAAACTTTGGATTAGTTTTACAATAAAAAGCAACGATATACACGCACACATTTAAAGGGACTAGTTTTTATTTTTTAAATTTTAAATGTGCAAAATGATCACACATTTCATTTTTTTAAACCATTATCTTTTAGGCCAACACAGACAAGCCAGACGAGGGTGAGGACTCCAAACACCCTCCCCTGCTGGCTCTTCCCACCACTCCTCCCCATCTGCCCCTCCCAACCCTCCCTCCCCTGCTGACTCTTCCCACTAGTCCTCCCCATCTGCCCCTTCCTCCCTTGCTGGCTGTTCCCACCAGTCCTCCCTGCCCGCCCCTTCGTCCCCTGCTGGCTCTTCCCACCAGTCTTCCCCGTCCGCCCCTCCTTACCCTGCTGACTCTTCACACCAGTCTTCCCCATCCGCCCCTCCCTACCCAGAACCATCCCATTCTACACAAACCTCCCCACGACCAGCTTCCTGTATGGCCAGTTCTGGAGGCTCAAATTGGCCCACGTCTTCGCAGGAGACATCCCAGGAACAACCTGCGGCTGAAGGTACATGCAAGACCTACAAAACATTGTCACACACATTCAAATCACATTTGTATTTGGCAAAAAATATTACAACATGTATGTTGAAGGGAGAGATTTCAGTGTACATGCTTGTTGGTATATTAAATTGTATTGTTAACATAATACAGGCTACAGACCACTTTTGAAATGTCAGTAATGATATCTGGTAAATAGTGCAGATGGTGTTTAACACAACAAAAAAAAACATTCCCAAACACAGCACTGCCTCAAACTTTGCATTGCTGGGTTTATCATAGGAAGCAAGGGTGGGTGTGGTATTTACTGTTTTTATTTAATTTTAATTAAAAAACAAAACAAAACTTTTTATTATTTTTTTCAGATGTGCCACAGGAAAGCATGGCCGTTATTTTCAGGAGGGAGCTGGACATAATGGCCCAGTGAATGGCTAGCTTGGGGGAATCTAGAACCCGCATGAGGAGGGCCTTATAATTTTGTTATAAATTTTAGTTATTTTTTGATGTTTTGTAAAAAATAAAAAATAAAAATTGGTTTGCAAAAAAAACCTTGCATTTATTATACCATAATTGCTATTGGTAATTATTAAGCTGCTCATTTAACAATTAAGAATGTAAAAAACACTAACACAAGTTTGTACATGTATGTCTGGATTATTCAAAGATTTCAAAAATAAAAAAATTACATAGGGAACGCAGCTGGTAATTCACATACCTGGGACATTACTGGCAGGCAGTGAATGTATAGCCAAAACATAACATTGCTAAATGTGCCCCTATATATACACATATTGCTACATACACTGGTTTATTACAAAGAAAATAATCTTAAAATCCAAAAATACATTTAAAGATAAAAAATTAACACATAGAAAAACCAAATAAAAAATTTGAGAACAAACCAAGAAAGTGACAGTAAAGAGCTGATTTAGGATACATTATATATATTTTTATATTTTATATATATATTTTTATATTTAACAATATATCTAAATATCTATCTATATATCTATATATATAGAGATAGAGAGATTATTAAATATTTATATGTATATATGTAACAGACATACATATATTGCATAGTAATAAAAAAAATTACAAAAAAACCCAAAAAACGTGTTTCTTTAAGAAAAAATAAAATAAACAACATAGTTAAAGCAAGTTTAAGATTAAACAAACCAAAAAAAAAAAAAGGCCAATCACACTACAATTACATACACATAAGCTATTAGCAGATGCACATCGTTTGCTCAGGCAAGTACATCGTCTGGTAGCAAATGTCCTGCTTTTGCTTTCGATATAATGGATGTGAGAAGAGGAGTCTGCAGACGTCAGCAGTGAAAGCATCGCAAGCAGAGAAGTGATGGTTGTCCGCCGCTTACGGTGGGTGTTTTTTTATTCTGACTGGGCGTGCTTCTGTTTGCGATCTCTTTGCGGGCGATTGCTGGATTTGCGTATAATCGCTCGCTACTGCTGCGAGCAATCGCGGCTTAGCGATCGGGTCTGAATCAGGTCCTTAGTGCAGGGAGAGTGTGTGTTTCCAGTTATCAGTAAACCTCCAACGTGGGTCTGGGGTAATCAAGGAACCAATCCATCATGCCTCAAGGATCAGCCAATTTGTATGCAGCCGAGGATCATCCCGTTCTTCAATTCTTCTCCCCTCCTCTTGTATGTGAACATCAGGTTACACATGAGGCAGGCATTACCTGACCTTTGTCTCACATGTGGGCTATTGAATTAATGTGGTATTGAGTTTGGAGAGAAATAGGTTATACTGTCAATTTAATGTCTGGGCTATATGGGGTAGAATGTGGTGGTGGCCATAGGTTTAATTATAATATATGAATCCTATTAATTTAATGTCAGGGCTAGTTGGTGGAGAAGGCTGAAATAGGTGCATTTTTTAAAAGGGAACACTATTAATTTTAATCCTGTGGCTAGTTGCAAGCAGGCTTACATTTCCCTACAGAAACCAGAAATAAGCTTATGAGTAGGGCCCTTTCACCTCTTTGTCTGTCTGTTATTACACAGTCTTGTTTTAGTTTAGTTTTGTTCCCAATTGTAAAGAGAAATGGAATATGCTGGCACTATATAAGTAACTAATAATAATATTAAATATGTGTGCTATTCATTTAACATTCATTTAACATTGGGGCTGGTTGGAGGGAGGGAGATCTAAATGTTCACTCAGCTATAGGCCTTCCCAATTTTTGTAGGTAACCTGTTCCAAGCATTGCCCCGACATTTGAGGATCCAAAGAAGTAGAAACTGAGCTTAGGATATGAGTAACAGCAGGTAGTGATAGCTGTAAGAACAGGTAGAAGAGATCAGGGCAGTCTGCAAACTGGACTAATTCAGTCCCAATTTTGGCTGATTGTCCCACTCAGTCTGTACTGTGGCACAACTGCAGTGATAGTCGGGGGTGTGTTTGCTGTAGGATTTAAAGCGATAATTTTTTTAAGGCGAAACCAGTCTGAAAACCATGCTGAAAATCTGCAGTTTTGTTATTTAATTACATTTTCCCCTTCTCTGTAGAACAAAGTAAATTTTCCTAAAGCAAAATTTATAATGATTACCAATGGACTGCACAGTGCTTACCAAGAACTATCTCTTTTCTTTTTTTATTATGATGTTAGGGAACAGTTTTTTGCTTTGTTGCACTAGAGATTTAGGACAAGTGTTTGTACCGCAAGACTACATATTTAACAGATAGGCAAATGTTCGCTATTAGATGATGGGCAGATTGTGGATGATCTTAGATGATGGGCAGATCAAGATGTTCTGTATGCATAATGATTGAGTAGCTATTGTACACCAGATGCAGGAAAATGCAAAAACAACATTTTGTTTCTGTACATGAGATATTCAAATAATAGGTTGGAGATGGGGAAAACTTAGAGGCATTATGTAATCTGAATAGGAGCATTTGACCTTGGTACTATGTAAAAAAAAAAGACAATTATTTTAATCTCTTTTTCAGCTTTTTACATACCATAATTATAATCATACATGTTTACCAAGTAAATCTTAATGTGTCTGCCTCATAATAGTTTTACCATAAAGTGGTATATAGAGTCTCTAGACTGCATGCCGATCTGCAATAGATGACAATCACGCATGTGCGCTGCTAAAGCACTTTATCTGCCATCAGGACAGTATGTGCCTAAGGCCGGGGACACATCAGAATGCTATGATGCACAGCCGACGGGATGAGATGTCAGATGAAAGCATTCGGCTGTATGCTCTAGGCCGCCGGGTCATCCCATCTGCCGTGCAGCACAGCAGACAGGACGACCGCGATGTCGGCAGGTGGGAGCGTGCAGTAGTGCATACACATCAGATGATATGTATGATATGTCACTCCAATCAATGGGATCAGACATCATATGGTCTGATGTGTACCCACCCTAACAATTAGACAAGAAGTAAGTTGGTAAGAATACATTTACTTTATTTTCTTCACACTGCATTCTGACAGACCTCTTGTACTATGTTATGTTGTTTATTAATTAGTAAAACGTGAGCGTCTTCTTTACATGAAATTCACTGATTCTTTCCAGATTGTAATAAACATGTCATATTCTTCTATTTCTCAGAGACCCTCTGTACCATTTTCATTTACTTTTACTATTTTTTTCATTAAAAAGTGATGGCAATTCATAAAGTGCAATTTCAAATAAATAATTATAATAAAATATTTTTTTATCATTTGTTTTCTCCATGAATTCCTTCCAGTTGTACAACACAAGTTCCTTTGTAAAACCTTACAGAAAAAAAAATCAAGAAGCATTTTTAAGTTCCAGTTATGGATGAAAATTATTAGACCTCTCGTATTAATTACCTGACATAAGGTTATACCAACTGAGGGTTAAAAAGCTAAATCAAGACAAGGCTGGCTTACCAAGATGTGGTCAATCCACATCATTACACATGCAATGCCACCTATTTATCAATAGGCTCCATCTCTTTTGGCATCTGAGAAACTGTAAAGTCCTGACAAGGTTAAGACTAATTACAAATACTGCCGATGTATGTCAGCTTTTGCCAATTACATTTCACAGTGTGTATATTTTTTTATATAAAACTGCTGATGAATCTGTGCAAGCAAGCTTATTATGTACTAATACTTTAGAAAGTATAAAGAAAAGAAGACTCTCTTTGTGAAGGTATGCTTATCTACAATAAACATAATTTAAAACTACACACATGCAACACATGAATTTTATTATCAATAAAGCGTATGAGAAATATATATGAATTCACTTATTATGCGGCGTTTCAATATTCTCCCTGTGCTTGTGTGGGTTTCCTCTGGGTGATCCGGTTTCCTCACACACTCCAAAAATATACTGGTAGGGTAATTGGGTCCCAACAACATTAACTCTAGTGTGTAAGTGTGTGTGCATGTGGTAGGGACTTTAAATTGTAAGCTCCACTGGGGCAGGGACTGATGTGAATGGACAAATATTCTCTGCAAAGCGCTGCGGAATATGTGTGCGCTATATAAATAACTGGTAATAAAATAAATAAATAATTATTTATATCAGACAATGGTATGTAGTAAGGAACACAGGGCCTGATTCAGCGCCGGACGCTCTGACCAGAGCGCTCGCTCTGAATAGGGCCCTCCTACCTAAAAATGGAGCGGCCTCCTGGCTGCTCGCATAGCTGTGGATGACCACCCACAGCTTATGTGAGCGGCCAAAAAGATGGTCGCGATGGTCAAGACCATCGCGACCATCGGGCTTGCCACGAGACCCTGCGGTAGGGTCTCGCTGCCGCAAGCCCAGGAGTGCTTTTGGCTCATTAGTGATGTCAGTGGGGCCGGCTCCAGACGGAAGGCGTTCCCATGGGAACGCCTCCGTCTGGGCAGCAACACCCCCGGCATGCCCACCAAAGGGGGCGTGCTGTCAGTCACCATCGATAGCACGCCCCCTTTGGTGCGAGACCCATAGCAACAGCTTGGCTGTCGCTATGCGTGTCTTGCGCATGCGCATGACGGAGCTCCCTCCGTCGTGCGCATGTGCATTAGGGCACCATCGACCCGCTTGCGAGCGCTGAGCGCTCGCGAGTGGGTCTGAATTAGGCCCACAATACGTAACACAAGCCTTAAGCCGGGTACACACTGTGCGATGCATTGAGCTATATCCCATAGTGTACACAGACTATCTGCGAACTCCCGCGATATCGTCAGGTCGGCCGTGCTCCTGTCGAGCCGACATATCGTTGGGGTACATATCTGCAAGTGTGTACCTACCATTAGATTGTAATACAGCGGCAGGTACATGTAAATATAAGGTACTTTTGAATGAGCATCACCGGACAGATGCAGAGTATTTGATGATGCTCATTCAAAAGTACCTTATATTTACATGTACCTGCTGCTGTATTGTGTTCCTTACTACATACCATTGTCTGATATGAATTCATATATATTTCTCATATGCTTTTTTTATATTTATATGCTGTGTGTAGTTTTAGATTATGTATATTAAAAGCTAACTTTTAATGTAGATAAGCATGCCCCCACAAAGAGAGTATTTTTTTTCTTTATTCTTTCTATTGTGTTATTGACTCTAGGATAGCACCACTGGTGGATATTAGGTTATTTCAGAATTTAACTTGTACTGACTGCCAAATTGTAGTTTTGTTGTCAGTATTAAATATCAGTGAGCCAATTATTTTCCTGTTTTATACTGGGATTATCTGATTCAACTACAGTATGTTTTAGTGCAAAACCAGTGCATTGACCTACCCCTTTGTATGTACTAATACTTCACAACTATCTCCATTTTGGTGTGACAGTGCTGATATGAGGACTGACATGCCGTCCTAATTTGAGGGTTGGGAGAAATGGTATAATCAGTTTTTTACTCAAAGGGGAGTGAAAATGAAGAAATAAGTGCCCCAGGCCCAGGGCACGCGGGCACGCACGCACACACGCAAACACACACACACACACTACAAAAACAGTATAAACAACACAGTCAGAACTCATTGATCACCACATAGTAAACAGATCATCCCAGTGATCACCATACAACACAGATAGCTGTTTTGAAACCACCTTACAATACAGAGAGCATTTTCTTGACTGTCACACAAATCATCCCCTGATCACTCATAAAATCCTTCTCTATAAACCTTCTATCGGATGAGGTGTTGTCATGTGTGCAAACCACTTATCATACTAACATAAAATAAAGACACTGAGACGTGGATTTGGCAGATAACTTGATGGCGATTTATTGGAGCAATAATAATTATTATTTATTTAAGGATGTATGGTGGCAAAGAAAGGACGGCCAGAAATCAGCCAGATCTGCTATGCCCACACACAAACAACAAAAGGCATAGCAGGCGTAGATCGCCCAGAGTGCATACACATAACCATGTAACTCATATCATCAACAAAAGGTAACGCTCACCCCCATCTTGACTTCCCACCCGTTTAGGTGGTGATACTGCCCCCCGTTAGGTTGGTACAGCCAACTACCAGTCAACGAAGGGAGCGCCCTTAAATCATAATTGCACCCGGACTGGCGACCTGCCGTTCTTTCCCGCCACAGCAAGGTTCTGCTTATAGAACCGCCGCACCGCCACCATACCAAGTACTACCCCAATAACGCCAACTCCTCAAAAAGATCCCCAATAAACAATGACAAACCCTCCTCTGTTAAATGAACTCCATCAGGTCTATACATATAACTAAATCGAAATTGAATGTTCTTATGGTAAATGAAACGGCCATAATTGGCCATCACAAATTTGGCAACTGCGAAATTAAGTTTCTTCCTAGCTTCGTCATTAGCAGGAAAACTCCTAACCCCACTCCAGACCTGTCGAGGTACAATGCAAGACCAAATTAATTTACACAAGGGCCAGGCCGATAGCACCCTCGCCAAATCGTTGACAATATCAACTCGTAATTCTACAGTGGACCTTTGCCCTAAGTCGTTGCCTCCTAAATAAGCCACCAAAATACGTGGCCTACCAAAAAGCCTTGCATACTCTAACAGTTTAGGACAAAAGGAATGCCATCTCATACCTCTGGAACCTATCCAACGGACCCTAGCTGAATATTCAAAAATTGGAGCTTGATCTGAACTCAAACCTAGCAGCCCAGAAAATATATGAGTGGCCTATAACCCAAATGTCCTGCGTGTCAAAGAGCAATCCTAAAGGTGGAGGAAAGCAGTAAATAAAAAATTAGTAATTGTCATAAAACAATAAAATTTTATGGTGTATTAGTGGGATCTGATAGAACATAAGTGAGTATCTGCCAAAAAGAAAAATTTTCTACTGGTCGCCGACTTTACTATTTGAAGTGGCTGAGACAAACAGAAGACACAAAGGGGAAGAATGGGTGGGGAATTGGGAAAAAACAGGTGAACTCGGCAAGAGGTAAAATAAAAACCTGCTGAGGGATGGACTATGGCCTAATTAAATGATTGAGAATAGCCGAATTGAATCCGTCAGTTCAGGTAAAAATTGTAAAATCCCTCAAGACTCCCATTGCCAGCAATGGCGAGTAGCTAATCCCGAGTAGGACGGACAGGGGTAACAGACAAGACAGGACAGTACATGAGACAAGACAAAAACCAGGCAAGCATAAAATATAAACGTAACCGGAACAGACTGTGAAATGACTTTAAAACAAAGGGCCTTCACGCCTAGGTCGAATGTAACCTTTATAACTATCCGATTTCCAACGTCCTAGGTCCTTAATTTCTGATGACGAGAAACCCGCAGCTGCCGCCGAAGTTGCGGCTCCGATCAGAAACGAGTGTGTACCAAAATCTTGAGGCGGGAGGCCTAAAACTGATACACACCTCTTCAAAAACCAACCAAACTGGTATTTGGTAAGCGGAGTCCTGTCCATATGCATGAGTCATGAACCAGGAACATCCGGCCGCAATAACTCATACCGCATAGCTAGTGCCACGGGGCAGATCTGTTCGTACCTAGATGGACCCAACGAGATCCACCTACCCCTACCAGTCTGGTCGGTCTTTGACCGCCGAATCCTATAGAGAACAGACCTCTCACTGACCAGGATATCCGAGAGGAGCATGGTGGCATCAACCCATTTGGATGATGCCACCAGCTCCGATACCCTCAAGGTGCCGTGAAAAGCCTCTGAAAACACCACTTGAATCAGGACCGCCTCATACGCAGTAAGAGCCACTCCGAGAACCGCCCCTAATACTGCCGGAAGCAGATGAGCGTCCACAGGTCTCCTACGGTCAGCTACTGGCCGGGAGACCCGTGCCCAACCCTTTAAAGCCTTCACAATCAGAAAACTTTTAGTAAAGTCAGGTTGGCCCTTCAATTTACAATAAAATGCAATGCCCCCCAAAGAGCGCGCAACAGAAGCCCTGGATCTGCCAGCCAAATGGAGACTCCAAATAAAAGAAAGCATCGAACGATGCTGACTCTTACCTGCCTGTTTGCTGCTACGGGAATAATCTTCCCATTCATTCCATGCCTGCCGATATGCTCGCAACGTGGAGGGGGCTAAAGACTGTTCTGCTAAGCCCTCCATGCCGGCTCGATCACCTGCCAAACATAAGAGGGGCAAAGCACAACGTCAGCACCAGGGGCCACAGATCGGGACCTAGCCCACTGGAAACGTGATAACGCATCGTCTATCTCATTCTCCACCCCAGGAACGTGTCTTGCCTTAAACATGATGTTACAGCGCAAACATGTGAGCACAGCTGCGCTAGCAAGCGCAAAACCAGCAGGGAAGCCGCATGTTGCTGATTGTATCGCATGGACCACGCCCAGGTTGTCACACCTGATAATGATGCTGCGATTGCGTAACCATTCCCCCCAGATTTCCAAGGAAACCATTATGGGAAAGAGTTTGAGAAGGAGTAAGTCCTTAGTCAAACCCTTTCCCACCCATTCTTCCAGCCAACGGCCAACGCACCAGGAGCCATCAAGGTAACATCCGAACCCTGTGGTGTCTGCTGCGTCGGTGAACAGCTGCAAATTGTCAGCGGCTGGAGACATCCACAACCGATTGCCATTAAAATCCCGAAGAAACGAGACCCAGACAGAGAGGTCCTGCTAAATCTCTGAGGATAAACGTAGCAAATGTCTCGGTTAGTGACACCAGCCGTGGCCCTTTCCAATTTACGTGAAAAAGCTCTGCCCATTGGAATTACTTTACAGGCCCAGGAGGGATTGCGCCTGCCGCAGGGTAATTCTACTGGAAGCCGTGCATTCCGCTATGGCATTACGCAACTTGACAGGCTTATCGAGAGGAATGCGACAAGAACCCGCCGAGGTACAGATCTCGATACCCAGGAATGACAAGGGGAAGGGCCCTCCGTTTTGTCCGCAGCAACGGGAACTCCAAATGAGAAAACAGCGCTCGTAAAGAAAACAAAAGATAACTGCATCTGCCTGAACCGGAAGGGCCGACACACAGAAAGTCATCAAGATAGTGGGCTATTCCATGACTACCGCAAAAATTAAATAAATAAATTCCGCGCACCAGTGTAGGAAGGTGCTAAAATGCTCGAAAAACGCACAGGACACAGAACACCCCATAGGCAAGCATTTGTCTATGCAATATCCGTTGTCCAAGCTAAAAACCCATAAACTGGAATGACTCTGGGTGCAAAGGAAGTAGACGAAAAGCTGACTCAACATCTATCTTAGCCATCAGTGCGCCCGGACCATAACACCTAATGACGTCCAAAGCATCGTCAAAAGACTGGTACACCACCGAGGAAACCTCAACTGGTATGGCATAATTTACTGACGAGCCTGGCGAATAAGACAGATGTTGCATGAGCCTGTATTTTCCTGGAATTTTCTTGGGAACCACTCCCACCGGGGAATTCACAAGATCCCTAATGGGGGTTCTGCAAAAGGCCCTGCAATGCGCCTGACGCTAACCTCGCCAGCCACTTTTTCCCTAAGAATGTGAGGCAATTCAAAGGCAGACTTCAAATTTCTAGGCGAATATGTGTCGACATCCCTGCAAATAGGTAAACGAAAACCAAAACTGAAGCCTTTTAACGAAAATTCTGCGTCCTGCAGAACCGGGTACCAACTCAACCATTTTGCTATCGCTGTGACACGGACAGGGGATGGAACTTTACTTAGCACTTGTGCCTTTTGCTGGCTGTGCAGGCTGCTGCTGGGCACCCCCCTTGAAACACTTGGCAACTGGGTGATTGCCACCACATCGCAAGCAGAGGTGACGAAAACGACATTTTCGTCCCTGCGTACAGGTGGAATTATTAAAGGCGAAGCATTTTCCCCAGACGCCTGCTGTTAGCCCTGACGAACTGAACTAGCTGCTTTGCTCGCGTTGTACCCCTCATAGGCAGGACGCGAAGGCTGCGTGACCTCCAGCAATGTATATTTGTCGAAGTAGGAGCATAGCTGAGAATGGAGCTTCCCGGTGATAGCTGCTTGGGGCAGTGATTGCAATAATAAGCTGTGCACCCTGTAGAAATTCACTGTAGCACATGTATTCTGTCTATTTTGTAAGTTAAATGCTCAGAATACAGTATATAATACAATCTCCTCTATTGACTGATAATATGATTCAAAGGAGATAAAAGCTAGATATAAGGTGCCATACATAAATAAAGCAGTGTCAAAGCCATTACCCCTTACTGTCAGATAACGCATCACTAAAGCATTCTATTCCCCCAATGATACCTCAATGCCCAGCATAATACTGACACTGTTTGCTGCAACTGTTTTCTACCATTAAGAGGGCATAATCAGCACTTAGACCATCTATAAAATAGATCATACGAATGTACTGAATGATATAATTCTGGCATATACAGGAACAGGACCAGCAAACACAGTAAGCAATTATATGTAGAAGTAGAGCCATCCTGTCTGAGCTGAATCTTTTTATTTCATGTGCAGGCTCCTTTACAGATCATATGAGCAAGTTGGGGAATCTGGGAGAGGGCAGAAAAAGAAACCATGCACTGTCCTGGACATAGATGCACAGATTGGTCCCCCTATGTACTGGATGGTGTATTATCCAGTATTAATAATTGATCCAATAGGTGATCCATATCAGTGCACCCCGTACAGTGCATGTTTTCCAGATCTAGTTGGTGCACAACAATATTCATTACTGGCTTTTTAACTTTTTCTACTGGCTGACACATTTAAAAGATCAACAGGGACTGTAGTGCTAGTTATTTCATTTGTGACACTGAGGGGATCCTAAAAAACATGCAACTTTAGTATTATATGCTATTTCTATTGTAGTCATCATGGTGTGGGCTGAGGGGGGGTTCAGGCAAGGCACTCATAAACCCCTCCTGCATTTGCCTATGGTGCTGGCCACTGCAGCCACAAAGATGATATTGACCAGGGGCATTAAGGACTGAAGGGAAGCACCCCTCCCCCGCACTGGCACACCTTCCACAAAGCTGCTGCAGCAGCCTGAGGGGGGATAGAACTATCAATAGGGGAACCACACCTGCAGCTCCTAATAACATGGGGACATTGTGGAGCCAGGGACCAGGGTCTGGGGAGGCTCATTACTAGGCAGGACATAGCTACACCCACCCCCAGCAGAACAAGAAATCAGAAAAGACAGTGATTGA
Source organism: Taudactylus pleione (assembly GCA_031769625.1). Taxonomy (NCBI): domain Eukaryota; kingdom Metazoa; phylum Chordata; class Amphibia; order Anura; family Myobatrachidae; genus Taudactylus; species Taudactylus pleione. The sequence continues at coordinate 5,847,050 of JAUIMM010000706.1, forward strand.
GGACAGAAAGGAAAAGTAAAAGCAATGATATGAAGTAAATGAAAAGAGACTAAATACAATAAGGAAAAGGAGGAGAGAAGAGGAGAAGAAGGAGAAGCACTAAGAGAGTTTTATTAAGGAAAATGACAACTGACAAAATGCACTTCCCTGTCCTGGAGGAATCTGGAACAAAGAGGCTTTGGCCCACACTTTTATCCCACTATATAATGTTCCTGTTACAAACCCGCCCCTGCTTGCCATAGGCTAACTCCCACAAGTAATTTGCATACATGCCTGCCCCCATCCTAGAGGTTTAAAACACCTCTTTTCTTATGCAATCTTTCGGTTTCTCAAATCATCAAAACAACCCTATTCAACATAATTAGCCCCTGAAATCATTAACTTTCGCATCCTAATAATTAATTACACCCTGCATCATCAAAAAGTCCACTCCCCACTTCTTTGAAAATATTGCTATAAACCATTTAGTTTAGATTCTAGGACTAGCTCTTTTTACTTATATATTATATTGTTGATAATAATAACCATGTTAGTAGAGAGAAGCTACATTTTCTAAACTGTTCTGCAAAATATTTGCCTCGTTCCACATTCCTACTTTCAATTTCACCCATTCCGCTGACAGATTTTGTCCTCAAATATTTCCAGTCCTACTTGGAACATGTAACAGAATGAAATAACCATTGCTGTCCGGCTCTATTCATATACTATCAATTCTGCAAGACGCAAATGAACAAATTCAGTGCAGAAAGGTGAATTATAAGCAGAAAACTATTATATTGCTGAAACTGTTCACCTCTTTAAACGGCTGGTTCTACCGCACGTGAAATTCCACTCATCTGTATATGTAACACTTCTGACATCAATGGAGGCAACATTACAGATATTTGCATAAACTCTGTTTCATACTGACAGATACAATTACAAACGCCTTTTATCTTCTCTTTATTCTTCCGTGTTCTGCCACTGTGAAGCACATCCATTAATTATTTCTTGCTTTAGTTTTACTGTCAAATAGAAGAAAATCTAGTGATGTTCAATAAGCTTCACATCAGATTCTAAGGTGAGCACAACAAATAGGTAAAAGATTGAAGACAAATACAAGCACAACACTGAAAAACATTTAAACATGTAGAGCCACATCAGCCCGTCTTCCAACACTCAGTGTCATAAACACGCAGATTGCCTTTTATTATAAGAATCACAGGCAATTAGACACCGCTATATAAAACAACCAGCTGCACACACTAGCTTACATAAATAACTGTCTTATAGAGATGACTACATTTGGATAAGGTAATCACTGTCAGGCTTCACACTGAGCAATACCTATCAAGGCTTCTTCCAGTTTCTTATTTAGTCTACGTCCTCATAGACTAAACAATATTATTTACCTAAGACATATACTATTATACCCTATGGGAAGTTCTTCTTTCATAAATGTTGGAGGTTTTATTTTTGCATTAGGGAGAAGTTACTTGCTAATACTCTCTACAAGCCCTTTGCTGAAATGGGAAAATTTGATGCAAGCCCCATATTAGCGCCTCAATGTTCCATTTACGTCTTGCGTCCACGGACAGAAGTCAGATACAAAGCTACTTAAAATACAATCATTTTCTATTGCGTCATTCAAGCCTTAAAAATGAGGGGCAGTCACAGGATTATTGCAAAGCATTTATGTAAAACAGCTGTTTTGTCTTTTGTTTTTTACAAACTTTATTGTACATTGAGTTTAACATCAGAAAACTCAGTAATAGAGGCAGATGCATAGCGCAGCTCACAGTAAATATGCAATTATAAATGAGCCCTTAAATCCATAGTTTCTCCATTATACTAAGCTGCTCGTTCTCTGCAGATGGATAAATTGCATGTGCAATTTCAATTACTTTAAAGTTTAACTGTAAATATATATTTTTTTCATCTCTCTCTCTCTCCCTTATGTTTACTTTTGCATTGTATAACCTACAGATTTCACTGATGTCTATTATGTTTTTTGAAAACTTAACGTTGTCTGAAACAGCAACAGTGACCTCTAGGTGCCTTGAAACGGCACAGCATAATATATGCAATATATAGGGATGATAAAACCATGTATGATCAATATTGCCATGGGCTCAAAAGAAGCTATTCACAGTAAAGGGCTTTATTTAGAGTTAGGGGTAAATCCAGCTAATTAAAACCTGGTAAAATATATATTGAAATGCAAGGGGTGCAAATGCAATTTTATTTTACTTGTAGGGAAACTGCTGCCTGCTTTTGCAAGTACAGTAGCACACAAGTTCAGGATTTATTTTAACAACATGGTCGGGATGCATAAGACATCACATTTTAAATGAGATGCATCCCGACATAGATCACAAGCTTAGCTTTTCCAATAACAGCTGTCCTTTGTGTTGCGAGCACTTTCGGGTTTATGACCCAGGAGTCCTTCTGTGCTATAGATGGCATTGCCTATCGGGAACAAGCGGAGCTTCATGCATAGGCAAAATGCTATAAAATCTCTGAAAACTGCATTTTCCCGAGGTTTGACCACATTTTTGAGGATAGTGCATCCCCGCCCTGTGATTTAAAGTTGAGCTATAACGTGCCACCTCCCAACTATAAATCTATCTGCACATTTTAAATTTGATTCCTCTACAACAGTGGATTTATTTTCCATGGAAGCAGGTGGGATAATTACTGCCCCAGCAAAATAGATGAACTCATCTATGCATGATTAAAGAAATCCAGAAAACATGACCTGTGTTAGGGGCACTTGAAAACTGGAGTTGAGAACTGCTGCCCTGCAACATAGTTTTGTCAAGGTACAAAAGTGCAATTTTTAGCTAGATCTACTCCTAAGTGGAACATGTATTAACCTTATCTACCCCATAAATCTGCAGAACATAAGTTTTGATATGATTCAAGTATCCCTGCAATTTATCAAAGGCTGAATGCAGGAGATATCAAAGATTGCTCATGTGTTCAGCTAAGTAATGCAGGATACCACACTCCAAACAAACTCAATCTTCAGAAAGCATCAGCTGCTTTGTGCATACAGAATGGATGCACTGCTGTCCAATCCCTCTCCGGCTGCCTCCATTTTCCTCCCCTGCTAGTTTCCACAAAATGGTACTGCTCATGCACTGACTTATATCAACATAATATACAAAGTGTCAGTAAAAGCAGTAAAGTGTTATTGATAGCAATCACTTTATTGACAATATTTTCACTGGTGCAGGCTCCAATCCTGGTTCTTATCCAGGCAAAGTTTATAAGATACATAAGAATGAAAACTTATTTCTGACTGCCACGATGTGTAGCAATAAGGAACGATTCATTTCGGTGCCACCGATAACAAATATGCCCTTATATGAGACACAAAAGGGGAGATTTAGCAAAGCTTGGAGAGAGATAAGATGGATAGATATAAAGTGGAGAGAGATAAAGTACCAACCAATCAGCTCCTGTCATTTTACAGGCTGTATTTGAACAGTGACAGTGAGAAGCTGATTGGTACTTTTATCTCTCTCCACTTTATTTCTCTTCAAGCTCTGATAAATCTCCCCCTAACTCTGATCTAGCGGGCACAGAGGAGAGGCAAAATATAAGACATTTTAGAGTCATGCATCAAACTCAAAACTGTAGTTTGCGAAGTTTTCCTGATGTGAAAACTTTTCACATATAGATATATGAGTGCTACAAAATGTTCTTTCGCATGAGAGCAACTTTTATTTTAGGTAAAAACTGGGAACATAGATAAAGTCCTTTATTAAAATAGTACAGTCACTGACAAGAAAAACTGTCATAGCTCAAGATGCTTCCCTGATGAGGTGACAAAGGAATTTGCCACTGTTTGATTCAATGCAGCCACACAAATAATTTGATAGTTGCGTTATTCAGCCCATCTCAGTACAAAACGAAATAGGATTATTTTCTCAAGATGTCATTGTTGAAACCCATTCACACAAGGACCAAAGACTGAGTGAAAAAGCTTGGGCATTATATATTTCTTGCATTACATTCACTATATAATTATAGTATAGTCTCCTTCTTTTGGCAGCCACTCATAAACAAATGAATTTGAAATAGAAAGAAATAACTATTTTTTTCTTCTTTTACCATGATTGGCAGCTTGCAAATGGGTGCTCTGTGCTTCGCCACTATTCAGTGCAGTATGCCAATTAACAAAGACAATAATTAAATAAGTAAGCCCCCAGATGTTCATTATCAATGAGCAGATTTGTCAGAAAAAAAATGGTATTAGTGCAAGCTTCACTCAGTGGGAACTTGAGTTGTCCAGCTCTACTTTACTAACAAAAATGAAACATTTCATCACTAAGGTCTTGTTAAAACTCAATGGTTGACAGACTTGCTTGAAGTTTCTCTGTTTGGGTTCAGCTCTTGAGCGAAAGCTTTAGGTGACACGTGCAAACCATCTCTGGCACAACATCTCCAAATGTCACTGGCTCTTTAGGAGTGACACAATCTGTACAGGAGTGATATATAAAAAGCAAAAAATATACAAAACAATATAAAAACTAGGGATGTGCACAGACCCCAGTGTTTTGGTTTTGGATCTGTATCTCCTTCAAGGTTTTGGATCTGGATTGGGTTTTACAAAACCAGCCTTGTGTGTTTTGGTTTTGATTTTGGATCTGTATTTTTTCTAAAAAAACATAAACACATCTGAAATCACATAATTTGGGCCTGTTTTTGTTCCTACAGTATTATTAACCTCAATAACATTATTTCCAGTAATTTACAGTCAATTTTGACCACCCCACAGCTCACAATATTGATTTAATCCAGTTTAGGCCAAGAAGTTGCATCCAGCTAGCTGGCTGACTAACCTAATTGACAGCAGTGGGCAGCACTAACATGTGGCAGTTCAGCTTCCAATGTTGCGCAGAGTGGCACTGCAGTGGTAGACAAGATGGCAGTTTAATAAACTATATAACACCATAGGAAGTTTAAAAACCAAGAATGTTTTCATTAATCAAGAACTAGGTCAGAGACCCGAGGGAGTTGGAGTATATATGTAGTTGAAGGTAGTGAAAGGAAGGTTTGATTAGTAGTAAATTTAAATAAATTTTTTGATTCCGAAGCAAATTTATGATTATTTACAAAATATATTTAAATCATTCACATCAGTCCTTGCCCTAGAAGAATCCTTGAGCGCTACGCCTGCTGCTGGAAATGGATCTTCATCCCAGAAGGGGACCAGGAAGACTATTAGCACCTGGTTGTCACCAACACCCCACCAATGGACACAGTAAAAGATATAAATGGAGCTCAGATGAAGGCGCTTCTTTAAATTGTATGTGTATTGGATGAAATACACTTCCAAAAGGGAAAATAATGATGGTATCTTCTGGTTCCTTTACTGCTTCTAAATTCTTAGAGGCTTATTGTCTCCCAATACATGGGTGTACATGAAATGGAAAAGAAAAATAATAATATGTGTAGTAGTGTTTATAGAACATATATTGTCCTATTCCATATCACCAATTTGTGATACAGGAGGATAGTTTAATATGAAGTGACATACCCCTATATATAAGGAATCATGTATCTGAAAAAATATATAGGGATCACCCCACACTTTGAGAAAACATTCAAAGGGGCATACCCCACTCACTCTGCTAAAAGTAGAGTGATGTATATAAAGGTATTTTTAGTCATGCTAACCATACTCACAGAAGGTATACACGTTTTCCTCCTATCAGGGTATCTTTAAACCATGTAGTTCACAGCAAGGATGTGAGGTGACTTGATATTCCAAAATGTATTTTATTAGATACAACATCAGTGTCAAAAAACAAAAAGCATACCAGACTTCTTGGTTTTTAAATCAAAATAAGTCCAAGGTTTAAGAAGAAGTCCCAGTGGTTATATAGATCAGTCCATACATGTAATCTCCAAAAGCCAGCGCGTTTCGACCATAAAGGGACTTTTTTAAGGCATCTGCCTTGAAAAAGACCCTTTATGTGTATTTCATCCAATACAAATACAATTTAAAGAAGCGCCTTCATCTGAGATCCATTTATATATTTTACTAGTTTTGCCATTCAGCAGGTGCATGTAGAAGATTGCAGCACCTGCAAGAAATGTTGAATTTGCCCTGCCACCCGCTGAAGCAAGAGGTAGCTACAAGGTGGAACTCCACCCTTTTTATGCTTTAGCGGATGGAGGAACAGCAAAAAGCTATCCAAAGCTACACAGCGAACTGTGACATATGATGAGGAAAGGGAATGCACCTTACTCAAGCTCAGTGGAAAATACTTTCCATGTTGTGCAAAGTGCTGAAACCCTTCGAAGTAGTCAACTGTGAAGTGAGTTCAGATACTGCCAGCTAGAATCAGGTAATTCCCCTAATTAAACTGTTGGAAAAGCATCTTGAGAAACTGAAGGAGGAACTGAAATGAAGTGATTCTGCAAAGTACATTGGACTTGTAGATCAAGTCCTTTATTTGCTTCACCAGGATCCAATGGTTGTCAGGACCTTCCAATTGGATCAATATAATTTGGCAACCAAGCTGGATCCTAGGTTTAAGTCATACATTGTGTCTTTCTTGCCAATGGATCCAGATCTGAAGAGATGCAAAGACCTGTTAGTAAGAAAATTGTCAGCTAAAGTGGCATGTGATGCAGCGATGGCTCCTCCTTCAGTTTCTCCAGAAAGTGCAGCTGCCTTGTAAAAACTAAAATTTCCCAAAAGACCCGCTGGTGATGCAAATGAGTCAATACAGCCAAGTTTTGACATCTTGTCAGTTCTAAAGAATTGCCTACAAATAAATGAATGAGAACACTACCGTGACTCCATCTGATATGTTCACCTTTCAAAGAATGGTTGAGGACTATTTTTAATAATGTCATCTAAATAGGCATGTCAGACAGTCCATTTGACTGCTAGCAGTAAAAAAAGGCAATTTTGAGGTCCTTGCACAAACTGGCTTTGCTTTACTTGAACTGCCCACCTCCAGTGTGTACTCTGAAAGAGTTGTCACCATATAGTCTTCATGTATTGTTGCAGGTGCAATTCAGTGTGCTGAAGAACAATAGGGGTTAACCCCCCCCTTTTACCTACTTGGTATGACCCCTTCCTTTCATGCACCTGAAGAGTACTGCCAGATTGATTTGAGCAGCTGCCATTTTCTGTTTGTTGTTATGAGATGCATGAAGGAGCTAGCATTAGTAGGGCATGCTGGTTCTTGTAGTGCTAGTTGGAGTTCCCAGGGGTGACTCCCAGGTAAGCTGGCTCTCAATTTGTATGCATTTATGTATGTGCCTTTATTATGAGGCCTTACAATTGACAAAATACATATGTGCCTTTATCATGAGGCCTTATAATTGCTAAATATATTACCTTTGGGATGAGCGTTTGGACGTAGGGCCCCCAGGGCTACTCTGGCTGGGCCTCTTCAGGGCATCACCACCTAATACACATAGTCACCTTTCATGTCACCTTTTATGTTTGTTTTTTATTCATGTAATTATTTCACATATATTTTATCCCTTTTTCAACACTTATTAATTAGTCTTACACATCTATACTTTACACTTCACTGTCACCCTTCTTCCTTTTTTTGCGTGTTGCTCGGGGGGGGGGGGGTCCTGGGCTTGACATTTTTTGGGGTGCCCTGCGCCCCGGACATGAACCCCTTAGTGTTAGGGACTGCTAGTAACAGAAAAGCCGTGACAAGGCCTAACATCTTCCCATGGATTTACAAATGCATGCAACTAATACCTCTGAATTTCTATCACCATATAGTCTTCATGTATTGTTGCAGATGCATTTCAGTGTGCTGAGGAACAATAGGGGGTTAACACCCCCTTTTTCCTACTTGGTATGACCCCTTCCTTTCATGCACCTGAAGAGTACTGCCAGATTGATTTGAGCAGCTGCCATTTTCTGTTTGTTGTTATGAGATGCATGAAGGAGCCAGCATTAGTAGGGCATGCTGGTTCTAGTAGTGCTAGTTGGAGTTCCCAGGGGTGACTCCCAGGTAAGCTGGCTCTCAATTTGGATGCATTTATGTATGTGCCTTTATCTTGAGGCCTTACGAATGACAAAATATATATGTGCCTTTATAATGAGACCTTATAATTGCTAAATATATTACCTTTGGGATGAGCGTTTGGACGTAGGGCCCCCAGGGCTACTCTGGCTGGGCCTCTTCAGGGCATCACCACTTAATACACATAGTCAAATTTCATATCACCTTTTATGTTTGTTTTGTATTCATGTAATTGTTTCACATATATTTTAACCCTTTTTCAACACTTATTAATTAGTCTTACACATCTATACTTTACAGTTCACAGTCACCCTTCTTCCTTTTTTCGTGTGATACCCTGGGGGGGTCCTGGGCTGGATGTTTTTGGGGTGCCCTGTACCCTGAATGTGAACCCCTTTGTGCTAGGGACTGTTAGTAACAGAGAAGCCGTGACGTGGCCTAGCAGCTTTCCATGGATTTGCAAATGCATGCAACTAATATCTCTGAATTTCAATCACCATATAGTCTTCATGTATTGTTGCAGGTGCAATTCAGTGTGCTGAGCTTCTAAAAGAACTAAGTGAGGATGAGCAGCTGGGACACTGTGAGGATCCAACAAGTGGCGGAACTGCCCTGAACGAGAACAGGGCACCCCAACTGCCTCCATTACCCCAGCTATTTCCTCCATATGAGTTCCAGAACCCCTCTCTGGAATCCAGAGAGGATCTGCAGCTGCAACTTAGGGATGGGTAGACATGCTGAAGTGCATGTCCCTGCCTCCTCTATCAGCTCCTCCTCCGCCCACCTCTTAAGCTGGGTACACACTAGGCAATATATCGCACAATATATCGGCCACAATGCTCAGTGTGTACACACTATCACGAATTCACGGGCATTGTTGTTCACATCCTCTGGGCATGCAGAGCAAATCAGAAGATCCGCCGGCTGACACCATACCACTAAATGCAGCGGGGGAATGCATCCAGAGGGGGCGGGATAGTTTATGAGGGGGGATATCTGGGTGCTGGTAGTATATGAAGGGAAGGTCTGGATGCTGGTGGTGTATTAAGGGATGTCTGGGTGCTGGTAGTGTATGAGGGAGTGTCTGTGTGCTGGTAGTGTATGAGGGGGGTATTTGGGTGCTGGTAATTAGTACCCGCTACCCCCCTCTCGGTGCCCATGGGTATTTGAGTTCTTGTAGTGTATGAGGAGAATATCTTGGTGGTTGTAGTGTTTGAGGGGGTGTCTGGGTGTCTGGGTGAGGGGATGTCTGGATGATGGTAGTGTATGAGGGGGGGTGTCTGGGTGCTGGTAGTGTATCAGGTGGTCTCAGGGTGCTGTTTGTGTATGAGGGAGGTGTCTGGGTGCTCTAGAGCATGAAGGGGGTGTCTGGGTATTGGTAGTGTATGAGGGTGTCTCTGGGTGCTGGTAGTGTATAAGAGGGTTGTCTGGGTGTTGGTAGTGTATGAGGGGGGTGTCTGTGCTGTTAGTATATGAGGGGATGTCTGGGTATTAGTAGTGTATGAGGGGGTGATAAGGTATTGGTAGTGTATGAGGGGGGATGTCTGGCAATTCATAGTGTATGAAAAGGTGTCTGGGTATTGGTAGTGTATGAGGGGTGTCTGACAATTTAAATGTATGCAGGGGTTTCTGGGTATTGGTAGTGTATGAGGAAGATGTCTGGAAATTTGTAGTGTATGATGGGGTGTCTGGGTGTTGGTAGTGTATTAGGGGGTGTCTGGGTGTTAGTAGTGTAAGAGGGGATGTCTGGGTGTTGGAAGTGTATGAGGGGGTGTCTGGGTATGTACAGAATCAGGGGGCCTGGAGAGCTACAAGGGGGCCTAGAGATGAATGGAGCATCACAGGGGGCCATGGGGGATTCCGAGGGTCTGGAGTGATGAAGGGGGGCATGGAGAGACACAAAGGGGCCTGGAGAGCCACAGGAGGACCGGAGAGAAACAGGAGGAACAGGATGAGCTGAGAGATGCAGGGGGGTTTGGAGATGGAGAGACACAGGGGGCCTGTAGAGATGAAGGGGCCTAGTGAGTCACAAGGGGGCCTGAAGATGAAGTTCCATTGGGGGGGCTGTGAACTGGAGAGACACAGGGGGGACTGTAGAGACACAAGGGGGTCTGGAGAGATGCAGAGGGGCCTGGAGAGCCTCAGGGGGGCCTAGAGAGCCAAAAAGTGGACTGAAGAGACACAGGGGGGCCTGGGGAGAGACAAGGGAGCCTGGAGATGAAGAGACATAAGTGGGCCTGGAGAAATGAAGAGAGGCCTAGAAAGTCAAGGGGTCCTGGGGACTGTAGAGACACAGGGGGGATTGTACAGACATGGGGACCTGAAGTGACACAGAGGAGCCTGGAGAGCCACAAGGGGGCCTGGGGATGGAGAAATGCAGGGGGCTTGGGGAGATACAAGGGGTCTTGGAGAGATGCAGAAGGGCCTGGAGATGGAGAGACACAGAGGGACTGGAAAGATACAAAGGGGCCTCGAAAGACACAGGGGGCCTTGAAATGGAGAGACACAGTGAGGCCTGGAAACATGCAGCGGGGCCTAAGGACTGTAGAGACACAGGGGGAATTGTAGAGAGATGGGGAGTTGGAGAAATGCAGGGGAACCTGGAGACAAACAGAGGGTCTTGGAGAGCCACAGAGGGGCCTGGAGGCAACAGGTGGGCCTGGGGATGGAGTGACACAGAGGGTCCAGAAAAGATACAGGGGAACATGGAGAAGCGCAGGGGGGCCTGGAGAGACACAAGTGGGACTGGAGAGATGCAGGGGGCATAGAGAGATGCTGGGGGGCCTGGGGATGGAGTAACATGGGGGGGTGAGGAGAGACACAGGGGAACCTGGATAGACACAGAGGGACCTGGAGAGACACAGGGGGGCCTGGAGAGACACAGAGGGGCCTGAAGATATAGAAAAACAGGGGGGCCTGGAGAAACACAGAAATTGTTTGATCAGGGAAATTCACATTTGGCGCTGCTCAAAAACTTCATGCTATGCACCCCACCAACACCCGTGTCCATAGGACATCATTGTAATTTCACTTCCCACCCCCATCAAAAATAGCAGCCCCCAGTGTCAAAAGATCCCCAGCAATATCTATCCCTAGTGGTAATAGGTCCCCATGGCAGAGCAGCCTAGCCTTCCCCCCTCACCTTGTTGCAGAATACTGCGGAGCGTGGTGTTCAGTCACCCCTGCTGCAGCTGATCGCTGCACATGCAGAGATCAGTTTATTTTTTCCCCTCCTCGCACTTTTACTTTAGGCACATGCACCCCAGAGAGCCGTCCGCACAGCATTTTGGGGCATGCTTCCGGCGCTGATGTTGGCAGTCACAGATCACCACATATCTGCACATGGGTCCTGGGAGTCAGAAGAAATATGTTCTGTACAGAAGAGATATCTCCTCTGCAGAAGCCAGGGGACAGAATGGTTGGTGTGGTCAGGGGCGCCGAGGAAGGGGTATTAATTACCCGGGCCTGGGCTTGCTGGAGGGGCCTGGCACCGCCGACCCCCTTCCACTTACTTCACAGCAGCCCAGCATATTCTGCTGTGTGCTGGGCTGCAGTTGGAGACTGCTCTTGGCTGCTGAGAAGCAGCTGCAGCAGTCTCCTATGCTTGTGTGGGGCAAGGATCACACTGATCTTGCCCCCCCCCCACCTGGCTTTGCGCCGGGATGATGGGATTTTTAATCCTAAGGGGGCATGGTCATGCCTCCTGTGATTAGGCCACACCCCCAGGCCCGGCATGACTCTCAACACCCCTGGGTGTGGTCGCATATTATGCGACCTTGCCAGAAGAAGCACTTTTGGCTTTGGTCACATCACTTGTAATCATGCCAGTTAAGTGCTCCGCACACCACACAAGTGCACCCTCTGAGCAATATAATAAAATACTTAATGCGTACAAAATTGCCTTCTGTAACAGACATTTCTCCACACTTATTTTCAGTAACCATGCAGTTTGCCAGTATAAATATTTTAAAATGTATATGATTTAAAGTGTATTTTGCTGCCTCTTTGAACATTAAAACACACATTTAGTTGTATAGCCAGCTCCCAAGAGTGTTGAAAAGAAATGAACACTAAACTAAGACATTTTGCAATGCATATCAGGAGCAGTGTTTCTCAAATCCAGTCCTTGGCTACACTAACAGTGCATGTTTTCCATATCTCCTTGCTGGAGCACTGGTGTAATCATTACTGACTTTAAAAGATCCACAGGTGATTTTCATTATTTCACTTGTGATTCTTTAAGATGATCTGGAAAACATGCACTGTTACACCCCGCAGAGCGCTGGGAGGTGGAGCTGCTCAGCCAGGGCTTAACACTGGACCGGCCAGACTGGCCCATTTGGCATTTGCCAGAAGTGCCAGGTGGGCAGGCTGGCCCTGCTAGATTGGGATTGATGACAAATTAAATAGTAAATATTGGGGTGTTCATGATCAGCAGGCTCCAAAGCATGCCTGGTAGCTATCTGTTTTCGGGCAGGCGCTGGCGTTAGCACATAGGATCTGTGATAAGTTCACAAAAAAAATTATATTTTTTGGGGCGAATAACATGGGATCTAATTGAATTGCCAAAAGGCAATTCAAGCGTTAAAATCCTGATTTATTTGCCCAGAAAAAATATCTGGTCTAACTGAATTCTCCCCTGATCTCCTTCAATTGTACATTCTAAGCAAACATCCACATATAGAAAGTAGTCAGTGCACACTTGTCAGAGAATTATGCAAATTTGTATTTTGTTTTCTAGCAGAACAACAAGGGCATTGAATGTTTTACCAGAAATATTCATCAGAAACAGAGGGAGAAAAGAAAGACTATGTAAATGGCTTGTGAAAAGTTTTCAAGCTGCAGTTTACATAATCATTTAAATGTTCTATTTTTAATCTTAAATCCTTTATGTCAGTGGAAGCTCACATACCTATTCTAATGACGGAAACTGTGAAAATGTCACAATCTAACAGATGTCATACAAAATGCTAATGAAAGGAATTATTTTTTCTTTACTGATAACAAAATAGCTGAATGATGCAAAGTCTTCAGTGCTAGAATGTAATGCCTTTAAAGACGAACAGTGTTCCGCTGACATGGAAATAAAAAACCCTGTCCTGATTTACAATTGGGGGACACGTTTACATTGTATCTGCTGTTATCTACTGTTATTTTTCTGAACTTATTGAAAGATTTGCGCATGTTGATCGTCATTTTTATTTATTAAAAACCATTGTCCCTAATGGATTATAACATGATTCCCAATGAATTGTTATAACCTTTTGTCTGACTTCTGGTAAAAATAACAAATCATATATTTAAAGGGACTTTCCACTTTCAGATGACTTCCATTTAATGGCCTGTAGGGATCCCGGCATTGGCATCTCCACTCATGTTGGGATTTTGGCACCAGTCTTCTGTCTGCAGTTTGGGATTCTGGTGCTGGCATATCGTCAGTCGGTATCCAGGTGGTAGGTAATGTAACTGCATCCCATTTATATGGTGCACACATATTCTGCAGCACTTTACAGAAAATATTTGGCTATTCACATCAGTACTTGCCCTGCCCTGCAAATATAAATGTTAATATATTTTTTCTTAGGACTAAAAAGAAATCAGATGCGAACAGTCAGAAAAGCCCACTGGCGGGCTGCTTGATGATAATCTTCCAGCAGCCGGCAATTATAGAGGGACCTCCCGGTACCTCTAAATCTTTGTATCCTCCCCCAGTGTCTGCAGTACAGTCGATCACTGCTGATTGGACAGCCCGGCAGCACCCCTCACCTGGTGGCTGCCTAAAAGAACAGGCGCCAGGGAAATGTAAATCAAACAGCCCTCAGCCCGCCAGTGTATAAAGTCTCGATGGTGCAATGTTCCAATAAATCTGTGGTCGATGTTTTTTTTTAAAAAATCTATGTATAAAGGCAAAATATTTTTTTAATTATTTATAAAACTGTGTTGGATCAGTGTTAAATAGATGTTCTTGACCTAATTAAAACAAAAGAAATACAAAAAACTATTTCTGAGCAGGTTTTGAAAACAATATTAGCCAGTTAAGTGGTTAGAGCACAATATAGCCAAATAGATGCATAGTTTATATAAAAAGATGGAGGCTTATGTGATGTTACTCTACTTTCTAGTGTAATATTTATTCATACAATGTCCTTCTTAATTTCTGAAAATGACTCAGATGTCAGGGTGCACAAACCTAGTGTATTACCATCATAACATGATTTATTATCAATAAAATAGATGATTACAAGATTTTAAAATAATGACACTTAACTGTATACTCCATAGCCTGCTAGAGTGCTGAATGCTCAATAGAGTAGAAAGGTAAGTGCTTCCATTATCCAAAGACAAAGCATGGAAGGCCACCCTACACTTTTTGTCTGGAGGTATTCATCAGGGATGTGTGCTCGTTGGGACCAGAAAAGAAAGAGCTGCCAGCCCTCACATTGTCAAGACCATTACAGCTGTGTTTGTTAAGGTTGTGGTTAAATGGACTTTTTTGTATATTTTTATCTTAATTAAAGTTTATTATATTTATAAAGCTCTGTGTTTTCAGTGGTGAACATTAATATAAAACTGATAAGGTTTTGAAGCAACAGTGTGATACATTCATAATGGGGCATGGAGAGGGACTTCAGGAATTGTGTGCTGGGGTGTGTGAGGAAGATTAAGAAGGAAGGAGACACAATGAAAGCCAACTCTTGTGGTGGTGTGGGTGACCATGAGTGGGAGGCTGGGAGCACCTTCCGATGTGGCTTGTATTGGCTGCAGCCGCTCTGCCCCAGGCAAACTTATTACGTATCTGACAGAGAGTAGAGCAATTATTGGTAGGCCTAGGAGCATGCTGGCAAGGCACCACACACTGGATCGTTGGCTCACGTGCTGAGGGTGGGAAGAAGGTGACTGTGAGCCATCTGTTATAATAGGGGGCTGTAGCAACTGTTAGTGGGCAGTCTGAGGGCCTCATTTATCCATTTTGAAAAAATGTGCACTCCTCATATTGTTCAACTCTTCAGGTGCTTAATCCTGTAATTGTCCTGATTTATTACCAGGACCACAATATATCCAAATGTAGACAAGGCACACTTACTTTTCTGCGTAATAAATTTTTCTTTTTATTAACACTTCAAAAAGACGTTTTAAACAGAACATCTTGTTCAAACAACCTCTTATTGCAACATATCTGGTATGAAAAGTCACATTTCAAACAGAATCCAACGCCATTGTATTTGCAAAACATGCCTTTGCTTATAGCAAAGGCATCTCTATATCCACCAGGAATTCAATACAAGTATACCAAGCACTTTTTAACAACGCTGTCACAATAAATTATTAGGCCATCATAATATCCACTGTCATATTCCAAGCCCTTTTTCAAGACCACCATCATAATCCAACACTGTTGTTAAGCATTAAGAAATGCTACCTTGTTATATCAAATGTTTCCATATAAAAACCTGGGTTCAATACTCACCTTGTGCACCACCGCAAACTTGGCCAATAGAGTGTACTATAGCACTGTTAAGTGCTATGTAAAATTGACTGTTATAAGTGTACTAGTGTATGAGGTGTAGCTTGCAAGATCATAGATAAAAGCGTTAATCTTACTTAAGGGGTTAGGACTCCAGTTTGCTGAACCCAATACTGCAGCAGGCTTCATGAATGAACCTTAGTGAGTAGCGCTGTATATCTGTAGTGAACGTTACAAATCTCAGTCAAAGGCTCCTCATGGGTAAATATTGTAATTGTTGCAATTTAACTTATGTTTATGTAACATTCTTATGAGTGTGTTACTGACCTGATGTCATTGTAGCAATAATAACTCTTGTAAAGGAGCATCCTCCAGTTTTACCTGAGAAGAAGCATTCCAGTTTAATGGAAAAAAAAACCTTTTTTTGTGAAAGAGAATTATTTATGTACTAACTGTTGCCCTCGGCTTCACCCAAGAAAAAATCATTACTGCCTTCATTTTTTTATTTGAGGTGTTTTAGTTGTATTGCTTTGCATAGGGGCCCTGTCATGGGAGTGGCCCACATGACCAGCAGCTCTATACAGACAGTACTTTCACCCACAGCAGCACCTTCACCTACCGCTCACATCAATGTCACTGTGGGCCTTGTGCACATAATGCTATGTAGTCTATGCTTTTCAAGTGAACGCGGGCTCAAAGCAACTCTCTCCCCACCCCTACGACCATGGGGCCACACATATCTCTTGCATTGATGATGTCAATACATTTTGTTTTTGTTAGTGCTCATCTTTAACTTGACGGATCGAGATGAAACAAAGTGCAGGTTATTTCTAGGAACTTCCACTACAAAATGAGAAGTTTTCATGAAAATCGGTTGAGTAGTTTTTGTGCCAACTTGGAACAAACAGACACAAAGTTTTTATTATTATTATTACCAGTTATTTATATAGCGCACACATATTCCGCAGCGCTTTACAGAGAATATTTGGCCATTCACATCAGTCCCTGCCCCAGTGGAGCTTACAATCTATATTCCCTACCACATGCTCACACACATCCACACTAGGGTTAATTTTTGTAGGGAGCCAATTAACCTACCAGTATATTTTTGGAGTGTGTGAGGAAACCAGAGCACCCGGAAGAAACCCACGCAAGCACAGGGAGATTATACAAACTCCACACAGGTAGGGCCATGTTGGGAATCAAACCCACGACCTCAGTGCTGTGAGGAAGTAATGCTAACCATTACACCGTCTGTGCTGCCCATATGTGTTCACATACATGGAGAGCCTAAGCACCTCCTGTATCTGCTCCAAGTTTAATCATTAAACAAAGAAACAAAGGCCCTCATTCAGAGCCGTACGCTCTGAGCAGAGCGCACGCTCTGAATGAGGGCCGGGCTCCATTTTCATGGAGCGTCCTCCTGGACGCTCGTATAGCTGTGGGTCACCACCCACAGGCTATACGAGCGTGCATTGTGATGGTCGCGATGGTCGAGACCATCGCGACCATCGAATTTGCGAGCCGGAGCCTGCGGTTGAGGTTTTCAACCGCAAGCTCCGGAGTGATTTTGGCTCTATCAGAGCCAAAATCACTCCCACTGACATCACTAGTGATGTCAGTGGGCCGGCTTTTGACGGGAGGCGTTCCCGTGGGAACGCCCCGTCAGGGAGGCACGCCCCTGGCACGCCCACCAAAGGGGGCGTGCTGTCAATCAACATTGACAGCACGCCCCCTTTGATCGGACACAACGAGCGAAGGACTTTCCTTCGCTCGTCGCGTCTGGCGCATGCGCACGACGGAGCTCCCTCCGTCGTGCGCATGCTCAGTCCATAACATCGACCCACTTGCGAGCGGACAGCCGCTCGCGAGTGGGTCTGAATCAGGCCCAAAGAGTCTTAACTATTAAAGTAATTATATCAGATATTAGTAGTACTTTTTCCTGCCTATAAATTTTAGCTACCAAGTGAGATAGGATTCTATGGGGCAGCAATGTGTCAGATTGCATCAAGCTCTAGAAAGCATAACCCATAAATTTCCAGATCTTGTGCTTGCTAAGCAATGTCATTAATAGATGACATTGCCTATAGAAGTCTATTACCTTAATTTTGTGAAAATCATGGGAGAGGGATCCGAATGACGACCATGCATGTACATTTGGATTCACGGATCATAAACCCTTAAGTATATACATCAACAGGTCAGCTCTATATCAGAAGAGCTGTCCTGGCTGGTAAGTAATCACGTGGTCTAAACTGCTGTTGTGCAAGTGAATAGGGGGAACATGTAACGCAATGAGTGAAAGAGAGGTCTAATCAGTGTTGGTGCCCTTCTTTAAAGAGAAGGGCCTTGAATTTGAACATAGCAACATTTGTAAGAGTAAAAAAAGTCAGCCAAGATTCATGGAAGGAATACTGATGAAGTTAGACCTTTTTAAAGTGCTAGCAGCAAAATAAATAAATAAAAATTAAGCATCCTACGAGAAGATCTATAGTATGTAAATGTGGTTTTAGGAGATTATGCCAAGTCTGGAAATATGTAAAGAAGACCTTTCTATGAGATCCTGGTGTCCTAAAGAAGTGCATAAGTTCAAGGAACTGGGCAAAGTGTTTTTGAATGCCAAGCGAGAGCATAGGTTTGGCAGTGTATGTTGCTTTTAGTGTGGTAAGTAGAGTGGTCAAATAACAAATGTGAAGGTCCTGAGAACACAGGTCACCTCTTTTTTAAATTAAGATTTGCTAATTTAATATGTTTTTCTCTCAAATCATTATAATGGTAATCTAGTCCCCTAGAGATGGTATTGTCTTGGTCTGACAAGTTGAACTGAAAGAACTTTTCTTCCTCTGGGGAAAAAGTTAGAATGAGTGCTTGGGACCGTCAATTTTGTAACTTGAGATCAACTGGAAATCCATGAGAACTTGTATCTGGTTTGGAAGTAAAGTAAAGGGGAGGCCATTAGCTAAATCATGTTTTCTGTAAGAAAGGCTGGTTAAAATTTGTCAAGCTCACCTCCAATAAATGAAACCTAAAGGGTAACAGTAGATAGGCTTGCATAATAGGATATCATCTTACAGTTACTCACCATAAGACTTGCTGGTGACTGCATGTATTATGTAATAAGGATGGGGCATTTACAACTTTGACAGACACCCACATTTCTTCTTGATGAAAAGGAAACCTGCTCCTGCTAGTGTTGAAGTTAAACACAGTGGTGTATAGATAATGGGTGCTGGGTGTGCAGTGCACACAGGCTTATGGGTCCAAGGGTAACCCATGCCAAACACCCTGCACCCATGGGACATCCACTAACTGCTACATGCTATGTCTAACCCATTGAACTCTTCTGTGCATGGATCATGTTTCCAAACACATCATCTGAGAGATGTCCGTGCCGCCAGGAAGAACTTTAGGGGGTCTGACTCACTCTCTGAAACTGTCTACATCTATGCAGGTATGGAAGTAGGTCCCTTGCATGGCGAGGGGTCACACTGCACATGTGTCCCTTCAGCTGTTAAAACACACCTGGTTAGACATAGTCAGTATCTCATTTAATGAAAGTGTATTAGACTCATCCTCAATAATGAAGTTTGCCGAAGAAGAATATCAGTAGCACAATCCCATTCTAGATGAGATGGGAGTTCCTCTGTTTTTGCTTACTAAATTCAGCAGCAACTGATGCATATTGTTGTGGTCAGGGTGGAGAGTCGGGCACAAGGAATTACATTGGATATAATAGCTAGAACTCCAGAAGAATATTTGACCAGATTGTCAGTCACAAATTGGGGAATGTTGTGGAAGTTAAGGAATTGTGCTGTTTAAAATTTTTGTATTCAAATTTTTTAGAATGGCATAAACACTTCCTATTAATGACAGCTACCATCTATTGCTAAGTACTAGAGATCACATTTGCCAGTGCTTTACTTGAAGTCAAGGAAGGACTATAACTACAAGGTTAACTTGTTGATAAGTAACTAAATGTTTCATCACTATGTGCTGTGTGCTGTGCATGACTTATCTGTCTAAATAACATAAAATATTATTCAACTAACTTAAAGGTCAGGATGATTAGACTCCAGATGAAAGACCTGTTTACATGCCTCTATAAAAGTATCTGCATGTCCACAAGTCTGTCACTGTGTTATTGAAGTGTCACAATGCTGCACAGCTGTACAGCACTTAGCCCAAGAGGGACTGATACCTTATCGTATTGTCTGCTGTTTGTCTTCTATAATGTGTATCCTGTTATATTCAATAAAACCTACTCTGGTTTGAAATCAGCATGCAGACTACCCTCCTTGCTCACATCCGCTATGCACCTACTAACTCTTAGGCATTTGCCAATATAACTGCCTTAGGAATAGCTAGGAAGGGAATGAACAAAGCTCCAATTTGTAGAGTCAGAGAATGATCTGATGAAAAAGAGTGTTATGAGTAATCTAATTACCAACAATGGCTTTCTGAGATATGATAGCACTTGGGTAGAAGATCAGTGAGGATGTGATGCAATACCCAGCTGCACCAGAATCCAGGAAAGCAGCCAGGATAGTACAGAGTGACAGTGGTAACAAAACTGGGGTTTACACCAAATAGGTTTTGCTGATTTCCATATGATTAGGACATGCAACAATCAGGAGACCAGGCTCAATACAGAGCAAACAAGTAGATTGTTTTTCAAACTCAGTCCTCAGGACCCCACACAGATCACATTTTCCAGGTCACCTAGTTGGTGCACAGGTGTATTCATTACTCACTGACACATTAGCACCAATGGAGCTAATTATTTCACTTGTGTTTTTGTGAGGAGACATGGAAAACAAGCACTGTTTGGGGTCCTAAGTGCCGAGTTTGAGAACCTGTGAGATAGATTGTTCTTAAATATCCTTTTAAATTCATGGGAGTGCTAGTCATGAGTACACCAGTTGCATGTGCTTCTCCAGCAAATTGCCAGTGCCTGTGAGGCGCAAACCTAAAGGTGAAGCAGTGAGTCAGCTTCATCTCTTGTGTATGCTCTTTGAACTGCTTTACCACCCTATTGCAGAGAATAATTAAACCACCTACAGAAGGTGGAAGCTCCCAAGAAGCTCAGTTTGTTTTTGATATCATATAACAACTCCTGTTGGAAAGTAACAGCCAGTGCTTTGTTATTCCATCTGAATTCTAAGATATGAAAATGGATCACATATTGTCCGAGGATCTAAGAACCTTCATGGAGGTGAAGGATGCTGGGTACCACTGATGATACAGGTTTATCAAGGAGTAACTTATAAGTATCCAGCAAGACTCCATGTACCATGGCATGTAAAAATAGGGCAATTGCAGTTAATTTTGTTGGATGAGTAGCGCTCTGTGCTGCTTCATATCCATATAGCAGCAGAGCCGTTGGTCACTGGACGTGCCCTCTGACACTCCCAGCAATAAGAGCCATACAAAGCCCTACAGAGTACTGCAAATAACCTTTACCACTTCTGCTATTACTAAGGGACATTAACCACCGGGGCAAACACTGTCCTGCCACCTAACACACTACAACAACTAGCAATACCTTTACACTTCAGGCTGCTCCAGCATTGTTATTGTACCTGTCCATCCCTGTGTCTCTATGCCACCTTGTTGTTCTACCAGGTAAAATAAACCTGTAACCTGGTTAAGCTGTACCAAATGTGGACTAACCACCACCAGCACCGCTGCTTAACATCCTGTACACACAGGGCCCAGTGTACTGTCTGTGGCTATACACATATATTCACTTCATACCATCTATCAAGTTACAGACCCCAGTGTTCTTCCCTGTTTACTCTGCCAATAGGTCATGTACCCAGGTGCACCCTACTAATAAACTCTTGTATATCATTTCCATGCTTTGATTGGGACATTAGTCCTTCTACTGGTGGGCTAGGCTGCACAGACAGTCGATATGCGTCTCATTGACATCCCAGAATTCCATGCACATAGCGCGCCTTTCAGAAGAACAGATCTTAAACTTGCTTACAAGTGAAGTGATCTCAGATCAAGTTGATTCCGGCTCTGCCATGGCATGGAATCACTGAGAAAAGAAATTGTGTAAAACTAGCTCACCTCTGAGTATATCAAGTGGTGCAGTGCAGGGAGTGTGTTTACTAATAAAGAATGGCATTAACGATGAAGAAAGTTAATGACAGGATTGCAGGTTATTGCAGGTTATTGAGGGAGATGCACAGGAGTTAATGATGGAGGATTGGGGTTAATGATGATACAGGAAGTAGGGGATTAATGACAACTATTTGTATAGGGGTGTTATTTATTTGATTATAATGATAAAGCACAGATGATGAAGGTAGTGTCCTGATCATGAGTGGGACAAGATAGCAATAGTTATAAAGGGATGCGGTTAAGATCCCGACAACCGGGATGCCGTCTGGCGGAACCCCAGCATCGGAATCCCGATCGCTGAGACAACACCGGCGCTGAAATCCCAACATGAAGGGATGCGGTTAAGATCCTGGCACACAGCATCCCAATTGTAAGATCACCAGGGAAAGGTAAGCATCAGCCGCGTAGGAGTTAGGTTTAGGTAGCCGGGGGGACTTAGGGTTAGGCTGCGGGAGGGGGAAGTTTAGGGTTAGGCTCTGGGCAGGGGGGGGTTAGGTTCAGGCATCACTGGGGGAGTTGGGTTAGGCACCAAGATGGGAGGGTTAGGCACGAACGGGGGGAGGGTTAGGTTTAGGCACTTAACGGAAGGGTTAGGGTGTGGGGTATGGAGGGATAGTATAAGGGTGCAGGAAAAGAGGGTTAAGGGGTAAATAGGACAGGGGAATATTACTTACTGTTCCCCTGTCAGGATTTGAACCATCGGGATGCCGCTGTCAGTGTACTGACAGCCGGCATCCCATCCATCGGAATTTCATACCCATTCCATTATAAAGGGGACATGTTGATAGGGGAATGATGTGGGGATAATAGGATGGCAATGGGAATTAAGTGTACTGTGATGATACTGAGGAGAGAGGGAGCATAAAGAATGAGATTCAGGAGTCAGATGCAGAGTAACAATATAGAAGGATTATGTGGATTGAAGAGGGGGTAACGCCTATAAGAGGGGTGGGCTTCGTTTTAAGGTGTGAAAGCTATGAGTATGTACCACTATTTATTTGTGGCTACCATATAAAAAGATTTCCTGGCTTTTAAATATGAGGTTAGCTCCTAGATTTATAATACATTGTATTACAGTAACTTATAATGAAATCAAAGCAGCATATTTTCTGTGCCATCTACATCTCATTTACTATTTTAGTATAATGATTATTAGAGGGGGAAAATTGGTGAGGGCCACCTTAACTTCACATTTG
This sequence comes from Taudactylus pleione, assembly GCA_031769625.1. Classification (NCBI taxonomy): domain Eukaryota; kingdom Metazoa; phylum Chordata; class Amphibia; order Anura; family Myobatrachidae; genus Taudactylus; species Taudactylus pleione. The sequence continues at coordinate 5,869,837 of JAUIMM010000706.1, forward strand.
GCCAAACTTCAGGCAGTAAAAAAATTGTCTATTTTCCCAGAATTCATTCTATAATGACAAATATATAAAGTGAATTATGGGTAAGATGTAAAGTGAATGCTAATAATAGATATACAATTAGACCACAAAGTAATTTGTATTCCTATTAGAACTATTCCATTATAAATTATAGTATAAAAAACGGAATCTATTCTGAAGAATAATAATGCAGGATTCACAGAACAGTAGAGTTCTCGATATATTAAGTTTGTATCCCCTTCAGTTTAGAAGATTGCTTTACACTGAGAAACAGTTACATTATCTTTGGCCTCCTCCTTGGTTATTTTGTGGATAACCCAGACCTGCAATCATGTAGTCAACATATGTTTACTTCTTTGTGTATTAAACAGTAACTGTCAGGCTAAAGTGGAAATTTGGATTCATATTGTTGAGAATAATTTAATTGAATGATTTAAATATGTAAGCTAGATTTCATTGTAAACACGACTATGGGAAAATGTTCTGCCTGAGACTTAATCATTATTTGAGTCATTTCGGTAGTGTTAATTAAGACATTTGCAATATTGTGTTTAGAACTTTATTTTGAGTTAATTAGTTAATACATTTGAACTTCTACTTATCGGGTATGAATCATAGCATTGCAAATTACATTTAATGATGACTAATAAATATATTGTGATTCAATGATAATCATTGCTTAAGGAATTAAAGTTTTCTGTTCTTGTAATTATGTTAATTAATCAATATAGTAAAAGTTACAATATGCTGTGTTAATTAACACATTATAACTTACTGTAACAAAATTAATTCTTTAAAAAGTAATATAATTTCTTGTATGGTAATAGTAGAGGGTACCCGCAACAAACCAAATATTAGTACTTTGAAATGAATGATAACAAAACAGAACCATGGGGGGTATTTATCAAGCATAGAATTAGTGGCTCAACTAATCAGGCTTTGGGTTTTGTTTATGTAGTTGTCTTTTTCACTGATTTCTCCTGCAGTACCTCTGACCACTGAATATACAGTCAGCAATACATAATGACAAATTATAAAATAGGTTCAGTATTCTGCGCTATGTGTATAAAAATAGAACAAAGCAGCTCAGTAAAAGGTAAGTACAGTAAAAATAAAGAGAAAGTAAAGAAACATGCTACAAAGTGTATTGTTACAATGGACGTAACATCCATGCCCCACTAGCTCCCACCCGTTCCTAAAAGGGCTATAAACATTATTGTGTTTTTACATGTTTCTATACTTTCTCTTTATTTTGTTAGAGCTCGTATATATATTTTTACAATACATAATGACAGTTACACCTCTGTGTCTTGTTAAATAGTTATATCTATTGTCAGAATATATGTATTTATATTCCCAACAGAAAGCCTGGAAGGGATATGTAAAGATGTTGTGCAGAAAAACATAAAATATGCAAATTATAGATAGACTACATAAGGACCATCTATATTATATTATTGTGCATGGTGTATGTCTAACACAAGCATGCTAAACAACATACACCCCCACCCCGGTGGTGTTAGTTAAAGGGAAATTGGAATATTTACCCACAGTGGACCCACCCCCCTTAATAGAGAAAGGCTTTAGCCGGACATGACCTTTGCCATCCACCCATGCCAGAAAAACTAAAAAGCTTTGACAGATTATGTAGCTGTTTAGTTTGGAGAATATGTAACATCCCTGTAACAGTTTATGTCGGCTACATCAGTAAGACAAGGTTAGAAGCAAGTAAATTCACCTGGAGAGAAAGTGAAGGGGATACTGGTCACTCAACTTATCAGGGGCTGAAGGGTAATGGCCTTGCTACATAGTATCTTTCCTTAATTCACAGTGTATCCTCTTAGATATTAGGTGGCTTGACATGGAGCGACTGACACTATGGGTGCATGTTAGTGTCAAAATGCTTCTAAGTCACTACATGCCAGAATGCAGAATGTCCAACTCCTGATTGCCCTGAGGGCATAATATGATACTACCTCAGCCCATCCCTGATCACTGTTGATATCCAGGTTGTGCATTACTGTCAGTCTGGCTGCCAGGATGAGGGTTTATACTGCATTTGTGCTCATGGTTTAATATTTGGGAAAGGTGGGAAAGTAGATAAATACACATGGAAATATACATATTAAGATGCATAAAGAAATAAATATGTAAAATAGTAGGTCAATACATGACCGCCGCACACTTTTGGAAATAGATACAGTTGGCTGCCGAAGTAACAATTGGATAGTCTCTTGAGATTAGAATGTTACCAAATGTTGCAAAACTTGAAAGTAAATAAATCTTCCTCTGGGAGAATCTGAAAAAGGTGGACAATTCCAAATGGTTTTGAAAAAGAGACCTAATCGAAAATTCCCTTTGTCAATCAGCAAATAAAGTGCCTGGTGGTAGACAAAAAGATCTTTAACTGATGAATATCCCCTTGTGCCACAAAACACCGCAAATGATTCCACTTTAATTGATATCAATATCACAGAGATCCATAAATGGTGATAGATCACGTCTCAATGGTGTTAATAAATGGTGTACTCACAGTTGTTATCAATCTTCAGCGCTTTAACTATATTTTGAAAAGTCCAGGTATCTGGAATAAAGGTGGTTCCATTAGGCCAGGATGCTGTGATGTCGTCACAAATCAGACCTCCAGATCTGGTATGCAATGGCCGTGGGTTGGAGCCAGCAACTGCATGAAGCCGTCGGGAGCAGGCACTGGAGTACGTGCACCTGGATATAGGTGCGCCCAACAGGGGGATCATACAGTGGTGAGCAGTGAGCAGCACAGGGTAGCAGAATGAAGAGCAGTGCGGCGAGAGCCTCTGACATCACTGGGGGTGTGTCGCTGACGCTTTTCTCGGCATAAGTCCACAACAACCCCCTTGCTCAATGTTCTCTGGTTTCATTAACAGTACAAGACATTTCACATTTTTGGATGCTTCATAGGAAACATTAAGGAAACATCAGAGGCAGGTTCCAAGCATGGCAGATCAGACTATATATAAATGGATACAGAAGATTGTTCTCAGTAATTCTTATTATATCCAATGCCTACTCCATGTGAAAAAGTCTAGAACCAGGCTAGCGAGATCTTCTGCCAATAACAACCGCCCGTTGTTCCCTTAGAATTGGGATACGTTCACCGGTACTTAGGTGGCCGCCTGGACTTATAGCTCGAGGTAGTAGTAATTCACAATATAGGAGCAAAAAGATTCAATGGTGAGAGCAACAGTAGGAATGGAGACTAAATCGTGGATAGTAGATATGATTATAGATCCAGAACAGGAGGTGGTACACTATCAATGCAGCAAGAAGCTGCTTCAAGATGCTGTTGGTAGTAAATGTGGTATGGTTATAAGAGCCGATGCTGAAGAGTTTGGCAATTGATTTGGCTTTGAGAGCTGATGGTGCAGCTTGGAGCCGATGCTGAGGAGTTTGGTAATTGATTTGGCTTTGAGAGCCGATCGATGTTGCGGCTTAGAATCCGTACTGAAGAGTTTGACAATTGATTTTACTTGGAGAGCCGATATAGTGGCTTGAGCACTGAACTAGATACAATGTCCTGATAAATAGTATATAGACTAGAGTACGAGTTAGTGGACAAATTAGCACCAAAAGTCCTGACAGACAGTACGTAAGTTTGAGTACAAGTTAGTGTACAAGTTTGTGTACAAATTAGCTTCCAAAGTCCTGACAGACAATACATAGATTTGAGTGCAAGTTTGTGTACTGGTTTATGTACAAATTAGCATCCACAGTCCTGATGGAAAATACATAGGTTTGAGTTCAAGTTTGTGTACAGGTTGTACAAACTAGCATCCAAAGTCCTGATGGACAATACACAAGTTTGAGTACAAGCTTGTGTACAAATTTGTGTACAAGTTTGTGTACAAAATAGCATCCACTGACCAGCCGAGAATGCTGATGCGGCTTGGAGGGCATCACTGCTGGTGCAGCTAGGAAGCCGCAGGTGGGATAAGGAAGCCAGAGCACAGTTCAGGAGTTGATGGTGCGGTTAGGGACCTGTCGGAAAGGCCACAAGAGCCGGAGGCAGCTGGGAGACAACACTGAGGAGACGGAGATCCTTTCAGCAGAGTCGACAGGATACTGCTCGTGCCACTGAGCCAAATGAACCCACAGGAATGCTATAGTTGGTGAGGCGGCAAAAGTCCAGTATGTACAAATAGGAGGACGGACCAACCATGCTGCACAGAGGATGATACATGAATTCCTGAGGCATGCCGATCGCCTAGCAACAGAAAAAACTGGAGTAACCCTCTCCTGACTGGGTATTCTGCTTGAAGGAGACAAGATGTGACAGTGACTTGTAACAGTACTAAGGTTAGACACACTCTTTACTTTGGTAAATTTCCACATACATTTTAAGTTTAAAACAGCAAGCATGAAATTTCAACGGTCACCCAGTCCCTGGCAGATAACAGAAACTCCAGGAATGAGAGCTCTTCCACGAGTAAAGACGGCTCAATACAGAGTCCACATCACAAGCCACATCTCAACATGTTTCATCACTCAATGACTTCATCAGGAGGTGTGTTAAATTAGAGCTCTAATGAAAGGCATGGTGGGATATGCAGCATTACATGTCACCCACAGTCATTTAATCAGAGAAGTCCCAGGACACCTTGATCTCTAAATATCAAAAAAGGACTGGAAGTGGTCCAAAACGCATTGGAGAGTGAAGGAGAGTGGACTGCCAACAGACCAGACCGAGCCGTACATCCACCACTAGGTCCGTGAAGCGGCCGGCGTCTGACGTCATCTCCCGGTGCTGTGGCGATTAGACCTGCCGGAACGCACTGGAAGAATAAGCTATCCCCTGGAGAAGATACAAAAGAAATACCAACTGTGGTACGGTAGGGATAGTTAATGCAGACACCTACACCACTGACCATACTATTGCGGTATGCATCGGGACTGTAACATTGCTGCGGCCACAGCTCCCAATCTAGTCTAAATAGACTATAAACATTTAACCTATAATTTTATTACTTTTAATAGATGTTTGGATGACTATTATGCTTTTATTTCAAGCGCTCATTTTTACATTTTAAGTATTTATTCTATATTGAGCTGCTATTCACACCAAGTGCAGGACATTTTAAATTTGTTTTTAACAAATAAAGTCTTACCCTTAAATGGGAACACCTAGTGCATTGGCGTGTCTTTCTTCACCGCAATTCATCCCTGCTCGGTGACGTTATCAGCGCACGCCGGACTGCCAACAAAAAATAATGACACAACCCCACACCATTGAAAAGCATCAGTCACATGTAGAAAGCCAACAATGACATAAAATCATTCTAGGGCACAGTGTAAACAAAGGGAGAACACTTATGACAGGTTCTGCTATGCAATTAAAATACATACTGTATATATATATATATATATATATATATATACTATATATATATACTATATATATATATATATATATATATATATACTATATATACACATCACAGCTTAACTAGAAATAACCTTATTTTCATAAACAATGGTTTTCCTTGAAAATCAATATTGTATAATTTAAATTATGTTAAGGGTTGGACTGGCCCACAGGTGTACAGGGGAAATCCCCGGTGGGCCCCATTGCCTTGGGGCCTGACCCCTCCTCTAGGAGTCAGTAACTTAATGGAGCAGGATCATGGATGAACTTGGCTTTATAAAGGGGCCCTGTTTTTTGCATGAACTCTCTAATGGTTGGCCAAGTCTGTGTGGTGGCTGGCCACACCCCTTAGGCTTGAGCTTCAACAACTGCATTCCCTGGTGGGCCCTTAATGCCTCATTCCTACACTGATGATATTAATCCTGATATTCACTCACATGGGACAAACTATAGAAAGCAGCCTGTTTAGCCAATTTGGTTGGACTGTGTTTAACCTGAAAATGTACAACCAGTTGTAAAAGTGAATGGTCCCTAACTCCCCCTTGCATTTTCAAGCTGACAAAATCTATGATGTTATATTTCAAGGAGGCTAAGTTGCAGTTCTTTTCTTTAAAATTGTGCTCCACAAGTTGGTCACATTACCTCCCTTAAAGGGCTAGACGAATGGCTGACCTGTGGAGCGCCATGTCCTCCTTAAATTTTCTAAAAGTCTTACCTACATGTAATATCTATAAGGTTATCTTCTATAATAAAGAACATAGCTTCTAATACAGGTGAGTGTATGTCTGATCTTATATTTCTTACCCAAATGTGGGTGCACAAATACATCACCTGTTTCTATGTATCCACATGTGGTGCAGCCCAGGCATTTTTTACGGAACAAAAAGTGCTTCCATTTTAGTGCAGTTATATCTTTGTGTACCACTCAGTCACCAATATTTTTACCCCTTCTGTAACGCAGTAATACTCTCTTTCAAGGCTGGTTCTGTAGTTCTTTGCCAGTGTTTAAGATGGGCCACATAGATTTAGATGATTTCATTACTTGTTGTGTTTGAGTGGCATTTGTGGGCTACATGCAAAAGCAGCCAGTATTTACCCTACATGCAAAAAAAAAGTGTATTTGCACCCCTTGCATTACAACATGATTTGTCCAGGTACACAGTTACTTGCTCTCTATTACTCCCACATCTGAGTTAAGCCCACAGTATGGACCCTCTAGCTGAAATAATGGGTCTCCCTGGTGGTCTTAGTGGGTCCTTGTGAAATTGTTAAGGTATATAGTATGGGGCTATGGCATTAAGAGTGTTTTTCCAGTCTTTTTATTAATCACATTCAATTGGACTGCTTTATCAATTATGAATTGAAGTTCATTAGGGAATGTACTAGTCAGATCACTTTCAAGCAGTCTGTATACATGCAAGTTGTTGGAAAATGTTTGATTTATATTCCACCAAATTCATCACCACAATTCTACCTCATTTGTCCGCACTGTGTATATTTATTTTTGTGTCTTGAGTCAAAGCTTTTAAAGCTTTTCTCTCTTCCAATGTCAAATTTTATATGGCAAGTATTAGTCCTAGAAGGCAAATTATCAGATCCCATGCTAAAATATTTTGTTATCTTTAGATGACGTGTAACTTTGATCAAATGAATCTTACTTAGAAATAAAGGAATTAGTTGGGACATATGAGAAACCTTTGTTGAGTACACTGCACTCTATAGGAGAGAGAACCCTAGAGGATTGGTTATATATTAGGTCTTCTTTCTTTAGGTCTTCTTGAGAGACCTTGCTGACTGCCTCCCCCTGTCTGGTAGACCTTCTTTCCCCATCTGGTATACTTTCTTATATATAATGCCTTTTTTTCAATTGCTAAAAATCTACAAACATTTCATTAATCTACCTTGTACACTGACAATTTTAAAAATTAAAAGTATATCTAGTGATTTTACAGTTTTGTGATAGTTTAAAGACAGGAATAAAGGTTATTATTATTTGGGTAATACATTTAACATTTTCTTTTTATTAGTTAATTGTGATGTACCATAAATGTCTAATACAAGTTAAATACTTTCTAATTATATGTTAATTAATATAAATATATTTTTATTAGTAAGTATCAAATTCAATCGTGATCATAACCCTGCTGCCATGGGAAACTGGATTGCATGGAACCTAGCTATGTATTTTAAAGGGAATCGGTATGAAATGCAGGCAGCTCAATAGCCGCCGGTTCAAATCCTGACAGCGGCATTCCGACATCTAAAGATCCCGACAGGGGTGGTAAATATGCTATCCCTACCCCTCTCCCACCCTAACCCTCCCTGAGTGGTGCCTATCCCTAACCTCCCCCCTTAGTGCCTAACCCTAACCTCCCCCTGGTTGTGCCTAACCCTAAGCCCCCCTTCCCACACCCTAAACCTTACCCTCCCGGGGAGGTGCCCAACTCTAACCCCCTGGTGGTGCCTAACCCTAACCCCCCTCCCCATAGCCTAACCCTAACTCACCCCAGGGGGTGCCTAACCCTAAGTCCCCCAAGGGGGTTCTTAAACTTAACCCTCCCCCTCTGCAGCTAAGACCTAAGAAGCCCCACTTACCTTCGTTCGGGATGCTGGCTGTCAGGATTTCGGCGTGGGGCTAAAGATAGGTGTCGTGATTTCGACGCCTATCTTTAATCCCGGGTTGGGCTTCCACTGTCGGGATTCCGATGGCTGGTATCCCAGCCACCGGTAATGTGACTACATCCCATTTTAAAGTTTCTAGGCACTTGATCACATTTCAAACAACAATCTTTTTCATACTTGTGAAAGAACTGATTAAATTATATTTTATTTATTTGGGATGGCACTGATAATGAATGGGATGGCACTGAAAATGAATAACACGTTAGTTCATGTTTTTAAACAGGAACATCTATAAGCTTATTTACATGTACTGTAAAGACAGATTTTGTTTTCTTTATTAAATATTTATGTTGATAACATCAGTAGATCAAAACACAAATTTGTATGCTACTAGTGCTTATAAATGTACATGGATTTATAGTATTTCTAGACATAATAAAAATAACAGAATTATGGAAAATCCTATCACAGTAATTGTGTTCCATTCATTGCAGTACATCCTTTGGCATTGCTAATATAAAGACTTGATAGGACTGTCGCATACAGCAGCCTATACAAAAAGGTTATGAATTATTGTCACCCACTATAATACAATCAATAAACCAAAAATATCACACACAAGTATACAGACTTTATAGCTTGCAAATATGTAAACATAAATATGCAGTACACAATACATCCCTTGGTGATAGTTCTGTTTGGTGGTAAAATGAATTTTGAGGCCACAATAATATTTTTTCATCTTTAGTAGAAAAACATTATGTACATGGTGAACTGAAATTTTCCATATCACTCAAAAGAAGAAACAACCAATAGTGTAATCCTGGTAATTGCAATAATAATATATCAATTACAAAGTGTTAATATGTCAGTTCCAAAATAATGGACTCCTACCAGATGGTGAGTCTACACCTATTGGTAGACCAATGTGCATGTCACAGTTGAGAATCTTTCCCACAGCTTAGCTAGCGACCAGGAGGCCGCACTTAAAAATAGAAGCGGCCGCCCTCATTCTGAACGAGCGCTTGCTTCTTGCAAGCGCCTCTGAATGAGGGCCAAAGTCCTTTATAATACTGCTAAATTGCATTTCAATGAATATCTGCAGTTGAAAGGAGATAAATACCTATTTGCAATTAATTACAAATTTCATAAATTTGGTAATAAAACAGGGAAGTTACTTACTAACCTGTTACAAGGAACCAGACCTCAAATGGTTGTATTTCCTCTCCATAGTTCAGATGGTAAATTAACTACATCCAACAGCTAGATCACAGAAGTTAGGTGTTCTTTTTATGAGAAGCTATACACGCCTCCAACTTCTCCTGAAGTTGTTAGCGAGCTCCATTTAAACCCCCCCCTTCTTCAGAAATAATTATACTCCCCTATTTTGGTCACAACTGCCCCTACCCCATATATCTAGTGATGATAGTCAAGGAATAGTGACCCCCATTACACTGAAAGAGGTAACTGAAACCATTAAAAATGTAAAAAGCGGCAAAGCTCCAGGCCCAATGGGCTGACTGGAGAATTTTATTAATTTTTATCCCCTCAAATTGGAGACTCTCTAGTATCCTTTTATAACAAGATCATAACTCATAAGACTATACCCTTGTATTTTAACAATGCAGTCATTAAAGTAATACTAAAACCTGGCAAAGATCCCTCATTCCATGGGTCTTATAGACCGATATCTTTATTGAACCTTGATTACAAAATTTTTACAAAAATCTTTGCGGAACGTATAAAACTTTTACTACCGGGTATAATTCACATGGACCTAACAGGATTCATTATGGGACGACATTCTGTGGTGAATGTTAGGAGAGTACTCTCAGCTATTCACTCTGCTTCCCTCAAATTACACCTAAATAATGACCCTAATATTATTGTTTCATTAGACGCAGAAAAGGCCTTTGACCTTTTGCTTTGGCCTCACCTATATACAACGCTCCATAAGTTTGGATTCCCAGAAGCCTTTATCAATAACCTCCGTACATTATACACTCTCCCAAATTCACAAGTATCTTGTAATGGTTTCCTTTTTGCCCCATTTAAAGTAGAAAGAGGAGCGAGGCAGGGATGTCCCCTCTTTCCACTCCTTTTCGCAATTGCGATGGAACCACTTGCTGTCGCGATCCGCTCCTCTACTCAGCTTCGAGGCATATCAGTGGGCGAGATGGAATTACGGATCGCTTTATTTGCAGATGACACCTTGTTTTTCCTATCTGATCCAAAGCGTTCCCTCTCAGCAGTAATGGATCTAATTACATCCTTTGGCTTAATAGCAGGATACAAGATCAATATCACTAAATCCGAAATTTAGATTTTAGGAAACTCTCCTTCTTTGAAGTCAGACCTCCAAAGTCTCATGCCCTTCCGGATCGCACCCTCTCAGATTACCTACTTAGGGATTCATATTAGCTCTAATATCACCCATATCTATAAACTTAATTTTGTCCCAATTATATCAAAAATAGCCCACATGCTTGATAACTGGAAAGATTTACCCTTGTCTGTCTTGGGGAGATTGGCAGTGATAAAAAGTATAATGTTTCCAAAAATGCTTTATTTTATGCTGATGAGCCCGAAGTCCCTGACGCAGACAGATATTTATAAATTAGAGAGTATGTTCTCTAGATTCATATGGCAAAAATAAAGACCAAGAATAGCTCGACATCTCAGGAGAGAAGAAGGTATGGGCACCCCTGACATAAAGGCATGTTCATTAGCAATATTTGTTCGATACATAAGTGATTGGATGTTGGAAACAAGTATATATACAGAAAGTCCATTAGATCTAGCTTTATTCTCACCTCTCTCCCCGAGTGGTCTCCTTCATTCAAAAATATCTCTAATTCCAAATCACATAATGAATAATGTACTTTTTAGAGATACCTATTTTGCATGGTTGTCTATTAATAAGAAGTGTTGCAGAGATCCCTCCTTCAGCCAAATTATCCCATTATGGGATAACCCATCTTTTTCACCTTCATTACAAAATAGTACATACTATCAACTCTGGAGATCAAGAGGCCTTTCCTCATCCAATCAGGTGTTTGATCCTGGGGGAAATATGTTTTTATTTTCAGACCTACAACAGAAATATCGGCTTCCCAGACATCATTTACATATCTATCTCCAAGTACGGCATTATTTGCTCTCCAAACATTCGATAACTCAGAACCCATCACAAGAAGCAATAGCAATTAACACATTATTAAAAATTTTGAGAAATAATCCTTTCAAGGCTAAATACCTCTACTCCTTAATGCTGGCCTCGACTTCCACCCTACAAAGAAAACTGTTACTTAATAACTGGACTCTAAATATACCAGAGATCTCGGATCTCTAAGATATTACCTCTCCCTGTGAAGGCTCATTAAAAATACTGAAGTCGGCGTACCTACAAGAAGTGCACATCCAAATACTCCATAGGGCATATATCACCCCAGCGCAACGTAAACATATGACTCCTGAAGAAACAGATTTTTGCAAAAAATGTGGGCCAGCCAATGCAAAATTTTTCCATTTGTTCTGGGAGTGTCGTAAAATAATAAAATTTTGGTACAAAATGATAGATTATATTAACATTTTATTTTCCATACGTAATAAGATAGATCCTTTAGCATTCTTATTGCTAAACTTTAGAAACTGGAATCTAGGACCTCATAAAAAATATATTATACCCCTTATCTCCATTATACTCACCTTGGGGAAAAAACTAATTCTAATATATTGGACAAAAACATCTGCTCCATCTGTAATGGAAGTAAAGCAAAAATTTACACAGTTACTATATTATGAATGACAAACTAATTTTTTTGAAGTTGATAAAAGTGGGAAAATTTTTTATGCTAAATGGGATCACTATATAAGATCGTTAGATGAACCAGAACAGAGAAATATAAACAAAATCTTTGAATGTATGGTATGATGTTCACAGAGGTAAATTATGTAATTTCTACATATGTACACTTTGATCTACTGCGTTCCAATGTTGACTAACTCTTGGGATATCAGTACTTTCAATTATATTGATTGCTTACACTATTTACATGAAAAATCTGAAATATCATCTCTTTCCCCTTCCTATTGTGTTTCCCTTTGTCTCTCCCCCCCCCCTTCCCTTTATTTTACAATTGTTCAAATTTTATGTATATCTGAATTATCTTAGATGGATCTTGACAAATTCTTAAATAATAGCATGCTAAATAGAGATCTCATCGTTAACACGTTACGTATCTTAGAATCCATAGAGTTAGTATCTACATAAATTCAAGGTTAGCATTAACCTAGGAAACAATAACTCTCTTGGTTGTAAATCACTTAACATCATATTTTACTTAATTACATCCTCAGTTCCATGTATTAAGCCAAGTATAAATGTAATAAATTTTTTAATGCTTTCTGTAAAAAAATGTATAGTCAGATATATGTCTTTATGCCTTGATTTATTAGCATTTTTTTCTTCAAGATACTTATGATTATTGTATTTCTGTGTCCTTATATGTAAAATCCAATAAATACAATTTAAAAAAAAAAACCAGCTCACTCATAAACAGCACAGTATGTTTGGTCCGCAAAGCTTTCAATTACAGTACTGTATCTGCCCCTAATGCACAAGATATATGTACTCTTTAAATGTGCACACAGTAAGTGCAGCTCAGACTCTCAAATACATGCAGATTAGAAGCTGTAGTGTCTGTACTTTTTTCTCCCCATGTACAGTAAATGTGCTTTTCTATCCACCAGTACACAACACTGAGCAAACTAAATCTTTGGACAGCTAAGCTTGATTTGTTATCATTGTATCTGCGCACATACACAATATATATTGCACTGTGGATAGCGATACCCTTGTGAAAAACTATTGTAAGTTCAGCTTATTTCAATAAACATACAGAGGATGAGGCTGTATTGTAGATTCGGTTCTATTGGATTTCTCCAAATATGAACCGTTCATCTCTAATTCATAATGCAAAAATACTCAAAATATGCTTGAAACACTGACTTGCATTCATCAGCTGCTTAATATTTCTAATAATTCCAAACAAGCCACAGCTTTTTCAAAAAGCACATTTGGAATCATCTAATACCCCTTTTCCACCAAAATCCCAGGCTCGGGATTTGGAACACACTTCCAAACTGGGTCAGACCCGGGACAAACTCATTTAATACCATGGCGCCGACCCGTGTTATTCCCGGTTCAGCACCATTCACACTGCACCCATGTGCAGCTTGGATGTTACCTCTTCTACCATGGTCTCCATTACTGTCACCAATTTCAACCGCTGCTCCTGCTGGTTGGATTGCTTCCTTTCCTTGTCTCTGTGGAACATCTAGCAATACAGTTACCAAAGGCAGTAGCCGTCATCAAATGCAAAGTCCAGACATGCGAAGAAGACCCAGTGTCGATGGGCAATAACTGGGCAGATGAAGCTGCCAAATGGGCCGCAGGGTTATGTGTAAACATACCAACTAACAAAGTGATGGTCTTCCAGACAATAGACACACAGAAATTAATTGAAATGCAAGATTTGTGTTCTCTACAGGAAAAGGCGGTCTGGAGATCGAAGGGATGTGGTCAAGAGTCCTCTGGACTCTGGAGAGATGGACAAGGTAGGCCTGTTGCTCCCAGGGCATACTACTCAAGCCTGGCTGAGGCAGCGCATGGTCTGACTCACCTGGGAAAAGAAGGTATGTGCAAGTTGGTCAGAGCATATTGGTGTGCACCAGGCTTTTCTTCTCAAGCTGGAAGGAGGGCAATGTCCTGTCTGACTTGTTGAGGAAAAATGTCAGGAAGACAATACCAACCGAGCCATCCCATATCCCTCTGACAGATGGACCTTTTCAGGTAATAAAATTGACTTCATCCAATTACCACCTAGCAGGAATCTCAAGTATGTATTAGTTTGTACTGATGTATTTTCTAATTGGGTAGAGGCATATCCAGCTGCCACTAATATTGCTGTTTTTACTGCTAAAAAGATTGTTCAGGAGTTTGTATGCAGATATGGTATCCCTAGAATCATAGAGTGTGATAGGGGTACTCATTTCACTGGTGATGTTTTCCAGAACATGTGTAAACTTATGGGAATCAATAGTAGACTTCACACCCCCTACCGACCACAAGCCAGTGCAAAGGTGGAGAGAGTGAATGGTACCATTAAGAATAAACTGAGTAAGATGATGGCTGAAACTGGATTAGGATGGCCAGAAGCCATACTGCTAGTCTTCCATAGCATCAGAACCACTCCCAGACCTCCTCTTAATCTGTCCCCCTGTGAGATACTGTTTGAAAAGCAACCTCATTTGATCATAAGTCCACAGGATGATTTGAAGAGTAATAATGAGGTTACTGTGCAATATCTTATAAAAATGAACAGGCAATTGAAACAACAGCAACAGAAATTGAAAATGCTGTTACCTGGTATGCCAGAAACATACTGTCATGTTGTTGAACCTGGAGAATATGTTATGATCCGTAATTTCTTACGCTCATGTTGTTTAACAGACCGATGGGAAGGTCCTTACCAGGTGTTGATGACAAGTACCACATCTTTGAAGGTAGCAGAAAGAGATACCTGAGTCCATTCCACTCACTGCAGAAAGATCAACCACCCAAAGGAGGTACAGGGCAAAGTCAAGACACACAACATGGACCTGTCAATTGTGAATGTGTTGTGGGAGAACTAGAGACTGCTGAAAACACCTGAGCCTGAGACGTGTGCAGACTGCTATCCCAGCTAGGGAGTGGTGATTTGTTTCTCTTTCTTGTTCCAGGGTTCTTCTCATTTTCAATTGTGTCAGGATTTCCTATTTCTGTGATGGAGGACAGATGATGGAGAGGGAGGCTGATAGTGATGTCGATAGAGTGAAATCAGAGGAGAAAGCAATAGAACAATCAGGGAAACATATGGTCAAACTCAGTTCAGGAATTATTAAGAGATGTGTTAGCCATGGAACTCGGAGAGAGTGTGAGGGGTTATTGCCTGAGAAATATTGTATCTGTGAGTACTGTGGATCCCTAGTTGATGAGAAATGCATCCAATGATTCCAGTCCAAGAGTAATCTGTATTTGGGTGAGCATCCTTTAGAGGATTACCATTCCTTAGTGGGTAAGGTCTTAAACCAGACTGAATGTTGGGTGTGCACTCACGTGCCTCAGGGACAACATAATGTAGGATTAGTACCATTCCCGTTAAATTTCTCTGAGGTCCTTGAATTACGGGGAGGGAGGTCCATAGATGGGAAGTATAACATCACGAGGTCCCCAATTTTAAAGCTCCACCAATACTCCATAGATTGGTCTTTGCTGTGTCTAAACATATCATACATAGAAAGACTGGAGAATTGGGAAGCAGACTTATTGGATCAGACAATGGCTCACCACACCAGTAGTAATGAGCCCCAGAAACAAGGACATAGGACCAGACCGAATGTGATATCTATTGGAAAAGTTCCTATGGGTTATTGTCGAAATGTTATTCAGGCTGAAATGTGTCTTGAGCAGATGAAGACAATAGGCATAGGTAATTTTGTTAAAACTTTATGAGATATTGTACAGGATCGTAATATACCTTATGTCCTCCCAGATAATGTATACTATGTTTGAGGAAGAAGGGCTTATCTTTGATTATCTCCAAGCTCCAAGGGCTTATGTTTTATACGTAAATTGGTCCCAGAGGTAATGACCCTTACACATGATGAAATGATTGGTATCCATAAAACCGTACCACCTCCATACATACACACGCAGTATGAACATCGTGACAAAAGAAATATGATCCCTGGTGAAGAACATATAGCCACAAAGTTGTTTACTGAAATGACTGGTTTACCCCTTTTTACATTAATAACTTTTGTGCTTTGGAACCACACGATTAGACTGGAAAGCAATTCTTTCTTAAGCGACTTGCACCGCAAATCAGCGACTGAACAGCATTCATAGTGTACTTGTGCAGAACCAAGATGGTAAATATCTTGTTGCTACTATTTTTCAAATCCACAGTAGCTGTACCGGCTTTATACACTGACACTATATAGCCCCTAAATTTTAATTTATAACAACCATCTTAAGCTTTGTGTTTTCTGCTGCTCCCACAAAGATTTCGGATGGCTAATAAAATGTTGGAAAGCCAAATTGGAACTGGAATCACTTAGATTTTAATAATGAAAGCTAATTGTGATTTGCAGGCAGAATAGAATTTTGTTGTATTTTACACCTTTCACTCCTTATGATGGGAGAGGCGGAATGGAGGTGGGAAGGGTTGGGCAATTGTGGACAGAGGGCCTAATGCACTGCTGAACGCAGATTCCCAATGATCGCATGTGCAGAACGTGTCTGTGAGCCTGCGCGTAAACTGGCAGCAGACTGTCAGTGATTGACAGTCTGCTGCCATTTGGTGGCGGCAGCCTCCATTACCCAAAACGGGGGTGTGTTGCCGCAGTTGGGGGGAGGGAAGAGGCCAGGATCTCCGTTGGCTGATGGAGATTTCCTGGTCTCTTCCTCGCAGCTGCGATGGCCAGCTGTGTGACCCCGTGGGTCACCTTAACCGGCCGATGGTTTGCAGAGTATTCATGCTGTGTTGGACAACGCAGCTCGGATACGTAATGCAGCAGGAGGCGTGATGCTTCGTGTTCATTACCATGTCAGCACAGACGGAATTGCTAAGCTGCTTGCGAGCAGCTTAGCTATTCCATCTGAAGCTGAATCAAAGCCAGAGTACAATGACGTGTCCACATAATTGTGGCTTTGGTGGACTTGTATGCTGAAGACTACAGTATGTATGATGATAATGACAATCAGCAGCACTAGCTAGCCACATTTAATTGACTGATTGCAGATTGACCTCTGCAGCTTAATGCATTAGTGTGTCTGTTATATGAAGTTGCAGCCAGCTTTACATATTACTTGATATTTCCATTTGGACATTTTGAAAGGGAAAATAACAGATGTTTGTATATTATGTAATTTCACTAAATTTAATTTGCATTTCTATTGTGTACAGCAATCCCCCTCTTAGCACTGTAAATTCATCCTTGAAAACATGAGTGCTTACCGCAAAAGCACTCAACGAAAATTGAATTCCCATAAGAAATAATTGAAATCTAATCAATTTGTTTCCAAAGTCCTAGAAACTGTTACCAAAAAACAGTAAAAGTGTGGCCTTTCAACATTTTCTCTAAAAACATCCCCTTCACTTTTGTTTGTACTGTATTTATTCATATTTTAAATGGTGAATGTGACTTTAACATTTATTAATAACACTGATAAGAATATATTCTCTGATGAGTATTTGCCACTTAAATACATCATTATATTGTGTACAATTAGGGTAATAATGCTTTAGCATTTACTCTTATTTAGGTCAAGCCACATCTCTATGTAAACCTGGCATATACTGTATGCTTGTATTGTAGAACTCGGTGCATCATGCACTTGTTTAATTGTTGTCAATAGTCAGTCTCATAGGGCCTGATTCTGAGTTGGACGCAGTGAATTGATGTTTTACATCTGCACATGTGTCTGATCCTATACCCCTTTCAGACATATCGAGTTTCCTGGGTTTTCCCAGGGCTCGGCCAAACTACCCGGGTCTCACTTACTGAAAGGCACCATCCCAGGAACACGTTTCTGGGCTGGTGCCCCTGCTATTGACTAGGGTTTTTCTTGGGAATTACATCCCAGGCAGACAACCCGGGTTATGGGTGAATGGTGTGACCCAGGATTTTACTCCCTGATTGGCCAGTCAACAGCAAAAAGGCTCCTGATAGGCCAGCCAAGTTGCCTGATGCATGCTGATCACGTAACAGCGGCAGCTGGTGAGAGAGAGAGAGGCTATAGAGATGCTGCACACATGTGGAGGAGAACAGTGCCAGTGCCAGTGGTGATAGTGGGCAGAGGAGAACAGTGCCAGTGGGTGGAGGAGGCCAGTGACAGTGGTGACAGTGAGTGGAATAGAACAGTGCCAGTGGACAGTGGGCGGAGGAGTCCAGTGACAGTGGTGACAGTGGGCGGAGGAGAACAGTGCCAGTGGGCGCAGGAGGCCAGTGACAGTGGGAGGAATAGAACAGTGTCAGTGACAGTGGGCGGAGGAGAACAGTGTTAGTGACAGTGGGCAGAGTAGAACAGTGCCAGTGGGTGGAGGAGGCCAGTGACAGTGGTGACAGTGGGCGGAAGAGAACAGTGCCAGTGCTGCAAAAGGGGCAAAAGTATTCTGTTGTTTTTATATTTTCTTATCAATTTTTTGAGAGTGTCACTTCTGGGTATGCCACTCACTTTTGCTAACACAGCATTTAAAGAGCATTTAGAGTATCCTCGGTCTTTGAATTTGTTCATCATAATGGCAAGGTTATTTTCCAATTCTTTCACATCACTAGTAATCCTTTTAACTCTCAAGAAATGAGAGAATGGTAAGCCTCTTTTGGCTGCTAGTGGATGGTGGCTGCTGCCCAATGGAAGACTGTTCTTGTTAGTAGGCTTGGTAAAAATTGTTGTTGATAGTATGTTGTTATTGTGTGCAATAGATACATCCAGATATGTAACATTCTCATTGTTATTGCGTGCAATAGATACATCCAGATATGTAACATTCTCGTTGTTATTGCGTGCAATAGATACATCCAGATATGTAACATTCTCGTTGTTATTGCGTGCAATAGATACATCCAGATATGTAACATTCTCGTTGTTATTGCGTGCAATAGATACATCCAGATATGTAACATTCTCGTTGTTATTGCGTGCAATAGATACATCCAGATATGTAACATTCTCGTTGTTATTGCGTGCAATAGATACATCCAGATATGTAACATTCTCTAAACTCAATAAGTAAATGAACTTAATGGGACAATCTTGTTAATTAGTTTCCTCCATCATTTTATGAAATTGATAGCAGCCTCCTCTCCACAACAGCTACACATCATCTATGGATCCGGTGTAAAATATGGTCTTGTCCCTAAGGTCTCTTGTGAAAAAAAGCCATCTGTCAACATAAAACATGCAGGCATTTGCATATGATGGACCTACGAACCCCATTGCGCATCCTGTGTGCTGCAAAAATAATTCTCCGTTTAAAGTAAAAATTATTTTTGCATAGGACCAAGTCTAACAATGTGAGGAAGAAGTTTAGATTTGGGCCATTGTACAGTGGGTTATGTCTAAGTAAGTCACCAGCAGTTTATAACCCACCACAAAGCGGTATGCTAATGTACAAACTAGTTATATCTAGTGTACACATCTAGGTGTTGGTTGGCAACTGTACCAGTTGTTCCAGCTTATTAATGAGATCCGTCATGTCTAAATATCTTCATATTGTACACATGGCTGTAGGTAATAGTCCAGATATTTGAAGATATTGGAATATAATGAGTTTTGAGTCCCTTACTGATATGATAGTCCACCCTGGGGGAGGGGGGGGGGTGTTATTTAATCTTTTGTGTAGTTTCTGTACATTGTATAACAAAGGAATTATTGGAAAATCCATTCTTAAATAGCTACATGTTTCCATGTCTATGATTTTCTCCTGTACTGCTGTGTCCAATAAAAGGTCCTATTCCCTTTTTTATATATCCTGAGCTGCTAATTGTGTATATATTTCTTCTTTATATTGTATTTACACTTAAATTTAAAACAATATCTCCCCCCTTATCAGCCGGTCAAAACATAATATCTCTGTATGAATTAAGGTCTTTTTGCTCCCCATTCTTCACTTTCCGATTCTATATGTATATTAATAAATTGGTGGCATTGACTTTTGAGGAAAAGATTTTATTCTGTGCTGTGCTGCCTTCCCCTCCATTTTATTTTTTCTTACTTACTTTCTTCAAAGTTCTTCTTCCACACTCTTTTCTTTTACCTTTGTAGTCTGTTTTCTTCTCTTTGTTCTGGTTGATGGTGAGACATTATGACATTATGATGTCTCACCCTTCACTATGTAAAGACTAAGCAGTCGGAAGAGAAGAAGAGCCAGGTAGACAGCAGGGCATGCCACATGCATATCTTGTATTGAGGCAAGTGCTCCAATACCACATTTAGACAGGTGGGCATGGGCTTGGCTTGGGCAGTGGCCATGCCACCTCTAGGGCACTGCCTCATTACTGCCCTGGACATACATCCATTCTATATTTATGAATATTGCCAGGTGTGTATTTCATTTTAATATGTTAGATATGTCAATCAAATATATTGATGTTATTGTGGCCTCAGTAGTATGCTGTGCTTGGTGTTTGTAAAGGTTTAGCACTTGAATTCATTCCAACTTATGTGAGCTTTTCTAGAGCTTTATGTTCTCTAGAGCTATTTATATTTCTGTCATACTTTGGAGGTTGCATATTAGGATAGCTTTCGCTGTGTCAGGCATATTACATTACCTTTTGTTTACATGCATCATTGTGCTTTATCCACTGCTGAGTGATGATGTATAATGTCCCACCACAACTGTTGATATGTATGTACTATTTGGATGGTGGCAAATAGTTTACACTAGCATAATCCCAATGCAACAAACAGCTCTGGACTTGAGCAGTACTTTGGTTTATTGTGCAGCACTGTGTCTGTTGTACCCACAGTTTCTATACACATGGGATCTGGAAGAAGCAGAGCTTGAGCGGAACATACTGTACAAGTCCCCAGCCAGGGATGTTTGTGGGTAGCACTGCGTATATATAGGGTAGCAGTATACTTTGTAGCAGATATCTCTGAGGTGTATCGCAGGGTGTCTCTGGAGCTAACTGGAACAGGTTTATGTCCCATTGTGGTGCTCATACAAAGTAATAAGTTGGCATCACATATGCATAGAAGACTATGAGATCACTTACTATTTTGAGAGTCTCCTGGAATTTTGTGAGCACTGCGTAGGATTATGGTTATGTCTCCCTTCACTCTTTATTGGCTGAAAAGTATGAAGAAAGGCTGATTTTTATATTTACCTAAAATTCCACTACTTCTAATGCCTTTGTTATTCCATGTACTGAGTCATTAAGTATGACTCTATAGCCCTTTCAAAATGTATTCAAATTTAATAAAGTATTTTCTTTTATGATATAAAACAGGCTGTTTCTCTCTTTGACTCTGGTTGAAGCATTCTCACTCCCAGTAAGTACTGAATCATTTCTATCTTTCATCACCTCTCACATGACAGCAGGTGTCTGTTAATCCTTAGCCTATGTTGGGAAACTGATCAACAGATCATGTCTAAACACAAGGGGCCTGAGACGGAGAAGAGGTGTTTCCAAATGTCCAGAGTGCGCTGTGGTGTGGCGTTCCTCCTTGTGAGCGGCATAGCTGAGAAAATATCAAACCATTTCCACATAAGGGAATTTGAAAATCTGGTGCTGTAGGAAGAAAGAATAATAAGTATGTAACAAACAAGCTTGTAGCATATACATATAATATCAAAGACTGATGTATAATGGTCTGTGAACTTTACACGTTTTCCATTATCTTTACTTAGTGTTCCATTGAATACTGACTCACCATTATATTAATATCCATATTTCCTAATATTTGATATCTGGCCTCAAAACAATATTCTGAGATACCTTTAAATCAGAATTATTCTCATTGTTGAGCCTAAAACAACCAAAGTTATGTTTGATACAATGATATTTTATTCCATGTTTTTTCCAATATCCAAGTTCTTCTCATGCCTCCCAAGTTCCCTCGCCCTGTTACTCAGCTGTGCTCATCTAGTACCACTGAATAAACCCAGAACCATGGTATGCATCATCCATTTACTGTACAATATAATCAACCAATCCAATCAATTACACACTGTTGGCTACTGCACAAAAACAGCACTTTTACCTATTGCTGCTGATACTCAAGGTAAATGAGATAGCTACTGCACTTACACTAAGGGCGGTATTCAATTAGTTTCGCACCCACGGAAAAAGTTTTGCCTGCCCGACTTTTCGCTGATATCGCGTCTTTTGGACACGGAAACTTATCGTGCGCGTCCCCATTTTCCGCCATATTCAATTCCAAAACAGGCAAGCGGCGAATGCAGAACAGGTGGAAAGTACTGTCAGACTTGGGGAAATCAGCCTTACCCGCCAAAAAAGATGCACTAACATTAAAACTAATTCAGGTACTGAAGTTGTTTAAAATCCTTGTTATTAGCATCCTTGCAAAAGTGGTGAAGAATGTCATTAAGCAGTATTTGTTGGTGAAAATAAGTAGTCATGTCAAATTTGGGGTGCTTGAAAATGGGTACTAGCATATTTGAATGTCTCTAGAGTGAAGTTTTAGAAAAGTTAAATTCCTCCATCATACAAGCACCTGCAATCCCAAAAACACTTGGCCCCCTCTTAGAGCAGCCCCAGGCATTTTTGGGGGAACCCTGGAATTTTTTAGTTATTTTTTTGGGGTGAATTGTCCATTGGGAGGGGGGGTGTACCAAGGGTTTTCCCAACATCTGCACCCCAAAATATAGATTTTACACTTTTTTTCACCTGCTATTCTGTGGAGAAAAAGTATCGCCTATTTCAGTGCCTTAACTTTCCACATTGGCGAAAACGGAATGGAATTGAATACAGAGTACAAAAAAAGGCGAATTTATCACTAAAAACTACGCGAAAACAGCTTTTTGCTTCTAATTGAATACGGCCCTAAGGCTGGTAACGTTAGTTTACTGAATGTTGCATGAAGATCATAGCACACTACGATTACAGTTTTCAGCATGACTCCCTATTGACTGGATTTCTAACCTGTCATTTGTTTTTTACTTGTAGTTGAGGTATTATAACCTTGTCCACTCTGTGACACACATCCCGTTCCAGCTCTGGTTCCCGTCTCTTGGCCACCAATACTTCATTATAGCAGTCTCATTTTGTGCTTGCATACCGCATGACACATTGGTTGTGCATCAGTGCTTGATCACCACCCAGTGAAGATAATAGTGCACACATGCTGTACGCACTTGGGAGCATCCTTTAGTAAATGAAAGTGCACCTGAAAGTTCAAGGAGGCAGAAAACATTTACCAAATGCTCCGTAAACATAGCATCCAGGTACATCTCCAGCCCCTTCAGTACCGTCCTGGATTAAGTGGAAAATACATTTTGTACTTGTTGTTGAAAGAAATCATTAAAGTGAGGAGACATCAGAACTGCTTTTACTATATTTGTGACTTTAGTCTGTGTGATCTTTACACTGTTCCTAGAAATACTCTTCTCAGAGGAGAGCATTTGCAGGCATACTTGATCACCTCTCATAATAGTTTCCATATAATGTGACCTGTGGAAAAATAGTTCCAGACAGCCTGCACTAGTTTGTACAACAACAAGGAGACCGCAAGCATGGGGTTCTGCTGTTATAGTGAGAACCAGCTCCAGGCTGCTCAGATTGGATTGTGGGCCTGATACAGCAGCGATCGCAACTGCGATTATGCACGCAATTGGCTGCTTGTCACGTACTGCGCATGCATCATAGTGCGTGTGCATGAACAAACCACTGTGATCGGGACTGCGCAGTGACTACACAGACCCATCACAGAGTTATTGACAGGAAGTACCATTTGGGAGTGGTGAAACACAGGTGTGCCATTGTATTTAAACACTGTTACAGGGGCGTGCATAAATTAGCCACTGCGACGGTATACACAGCTTGAGCTTTCACTGCGTGCGATGAGGTTAGCAATTCCCAATGTAAGGTGAGACCTTGTGCAAATGTGCGTGAGGCTGCGATTGTACCCAATGTTACTGATGGTTTCGCAGTATTACGGATGTGTGTAAGGTAAGGTGGGTGTCCTTATGTTAGGCTGCATATGGCATTGCTATCGCAGACATTAGCATATCTTCGCAGTGAGACTGCGTGTGTAATTGCTATAGCCATCGCAGTTGCGATACGTACTGAATCAGACCCTATATCCCTTGTGGAGTAGCCACAAATTATACTGTTCCTCCGCTGAGAGGCTTCTTTCTGTGAGGACAAGGTTAATTAATAAAATTGTAAACCCTGGACTACAATTTTTACCAAAAGATTGAAATTCAAAATAACAGTTTTAATAAACCTTAATTCAACTAAATTTCCAATTATTTTGTTCATCAATTTGTTAAACAATAAAAAAAGGTTCTCATAGTCATTCAGTAAAACATTTGCAACAAATTGTTTCAACTCTAATATACAGCGCTGAGACTTTCATTTCACAGAAACGGCAACATTGTATCTGGTACAGAAATAGTTCTCTATAGCAAGTATAATAACTTGAAATGTATTCTCAGCAGTTACATCAAAGAATGTTTTAGGAACTGGTCGGTGACACCCAGAGCCAAGGATTTGTGCCAAAAAGGAGAACTCAGAACTATATTCAAATAGAAGATGTTGTCAAATATTTCATATAAAATATCAATCTTCCTTAAGAAATGTATTTAGCATGTTGCGTGTTTATGACATGTAGTTAAGCTCAGCTCTCTCACAGGTGTCATGCTCTAAACCCTTTCGTTTCAATGCATAGTTGACAAAGTGAATGAAAATTCCCAGCCTACTTTTTAAAAAAGCACTGTACACAGATGTGACAGGTCTGTAAATACTTTCATTTGCAGAATGCACTTTGAAATGTAGCCCTATTTATCTATAGATGATCTACTGTATGTTTATGGAATTAGTGAGCATATCACCAAGGGGTTAAAAAGTATATGAAGAACAAGAGTACATTATCCTGCGTGTCCAATTGGACAGCTGCGATCTCACGGCATAAGACAGGAAACAATGGACATGGTTTCCCATCACTGCGACAACCAGTGGAAAATCATATTTGTAAATAAATGAAAGTAATGTAGTCAGCCCTTCCACCCTCATGTCAGAGCCATCTAGTCTGTGTGAGAGAGGTGCTGCTTACAGTGTTACTGTGTGACATAAAGGGAACAAAAGAAAATTAAATTGTTTCATTTCTCACTGTTATCTTTTTAACCCTTTAATAAGTGACTTTCTGCTACTTTTCACTCTTAGGCTAGATAGCAAAGGGCGCAATCAGAGTTGGCCCAATTTGCATCTACAGTATGTGGGACAAAAATGCATTTTGCTACCTATGGAGAAGCAACTAACTCTGCACAAGCAGCAAATGTACCACACTACCCCTGCAAATAATAATAATAATAATAATAATAATAATAATAATAATAATAATAATAATAGGAGCAGATGCGCCGGGAATATGACTTGAGGTGTGGCTTCAAAAACAGGTTTCATACACATTATAGTTAGTGGGCAGAAAGTGTAGATAATAAGTAAACAAGTCACATGGAATCTTTTAAAAGCATTGTATGAAGCACAAATATCACAAATATTTTTATTTGAATTCCATACTAACATTACATACTAACATATCTGCAGTTGTCCCCTTCCCAAACTGGGTAGGAATCATAAATTATTTTTTAAAAATGAGTGTTTAGTGAACTGTAATCCTGCTATTAGATTGCAGCCGCAGCAGTTATACTATACAGTCATAACTGATTGTGTCATGGATGTATTTTGGCCAGTGGCCGCCATCATCACCATCACCATCACCAGTTTGCAACTTGCATCAGGGGTCGAGTACCAGCAAGTCCTCCTGCTCCAGACAGGTGTATTTTCATCTGTTAAGTGGCCACCTTGGGATGCTTTCCACATCGATGTGTCCTTACTGTACTTTGACTGAGTCTACATGCCCTTCCAACCCCCATCATGGCCCCTTTAACATAGGGAGAAGTAATTGAAAGATGTGGCCAATTTGCCAGGACAAAAGACACACATTGTGATCTGAAGTACATGCACATATAAAAAAAAAGTTGTGGGGGAAAAAAAAGCTACAACTTGTATTTACGTACAACTCTGAATGAGGTCCTGAATGGTTATCTGTTACCCAAATAACTGACAATTAAGTAACAACATTGGTAGGTGTGCATTGTCAGTGTTTTAAATTATATTAAGGATCACATTGCTGTTGAATCTAAGCTATTCACATACTTTAATGCAGTTGCATGTCCTGCACTCACAGCTTTTAAATACTTCTCTAAAATAAATATTAACTATAGAACAGATTGTGATAATGACACTGAGCATGGATTTTAGGGTTAATCAGGAGCGGTAGTAACTATCTACACTGGTTCAGAGGTATCTTATAGGGTTGGGAAAAAAGCTAAATACTTCCTTTCGATGAGATTATAGAATTTCCCACCCTAATATAGGTAGCAAGTAGATAGCATGGAATGGGTATGAAGTCCAGATGGCTGAAGAGCCATCAGTTCATATCCCGACACCGGCAGCCCGAATGGAGAAGATCACAACAGGGCAGGTAAGTACTCTATCCTTACCCCTCTCACCCCTAAACCCTACCTTTGTGGTGCCTAGCCCTAACCTCACCCCTAGTGCCTAACCATTCCTCCCCATGGGGGTGCCTAACCATAACCTCCCCTTACCGCTCCCTCAACATAACCCTCCCGAGGGGGTGCCTAACCTCCCTCCGGGGGTGCCTAACCCTAACCCTCCCCCCTAGGGGTGCCTAAACCTAACTTCCCCCCTAACCGCACTACGCTACCGAAGCCTAACCTTCCCATCCACGGCTAATG
This sequence comes from Taudactylus pleione, assembly GCA_031769625.1. Taxonomy (NCBI): domain Eukaryota; kingdom Metazoa; phylum Chordata; class Amphibia; order Anura; family Myobatrachidae; genus Taudactylus; species Taudactylus pleione. Next base: position 5,896,432 of record JAUIMM010000706.1, read on the forward strand.
CTAAGGGCACCATGGACATACCTCATTCGGGCTGGCATCCTTCGGCGTTCTTGTGTCGGGATTAAGATAGGCGTCACTATTTCGAAGCCTATTTGAAGTCACTTGTCGGGATTCCGATGTTCGTATTGAGCATCCCGATAGAATATAAGGGCTGTAGATAGATAGTGATATAGATATGGTGGTTGCACTTTTCTAGCCTCAGCGGGAGGTAGCAGTTCCAAACACTATCAATATGTAACAACATGATAAAACATAATATATTAATGCTGCGGTTGAAATTAATGTAAAATAATCATAAATATGAAGGATAATAAGGTACCGAATCGGGGTGTAATCCCTATATCTGTATGAATCATGAAGCATAAAGACTTAAATGACAGTATGGTTATTATGAGTTATGTGATACAATGTTCCCATATGTAAGCTTAAATTACATTTGGCATGCTTGAGCAGTCCAGTTTGATGTCCTCTTTGGTGTAAGTGCCTAGATATGTAGTGGCTGTGGGAGGTTGTCTGGCCAGGTGTAGTAGGTTCAAATCCCGACAGTGGCAGCCCGGCAAGAGTGAAAATACTGATCGTCCCTAAGGTAAGTATCGCTAACCTAATTCCCCCCCTAACCCTAACCTTCCCTTAGGGGTGCTTAATCCTAACCTCCCCCCAAGTGCCTAACCCTAATCCCCCCTCTAAGTGCCCAAACATAACCCCCCTTTCCCCGCTGCCTAAACCTAAGTCCCCTGGGGGGTGCCTAACCCTAACCCTCCCTTCCCCTATCCTAACCCTAACCTCCCGGGGGAGTGCCTAACCCTAAGTCCCCCCCGGGAGGCCTAAACCTAACCCTATCCCCTGCGGCTGTCCACGCCCGGCACCCGGCATCACTTCGATCGGGATGCTGGGGTTCGGTCTTCCGGCGTCTGGTTAATGACAGGCGTCTAGATTTACACGCCTGTCATTAGTACCACGCTGGGATTAGAACGTCTGGAAACCGGCAGTCGGGATTTAGACCGTCGGCTTCCAAACTACATCCCGTCTGGCCATCTTTGTCACCTACAGCAAATGCTTTTTTTCCATAGTAGTTTCTTTTAGTCTTTGATAAGTGTTCAGCCACAATTGCACCTGTTCCACTGCTTGCTATGTGGTTAGACATAGGGTAGAACTTCTTACAGTTTGAAAGTGATTCTGCACTGTGTTGGCGTGATAATCCAATCCTGTATGTTTCATCCATAAAGCACTTCTTTAAGGATGTCATCATATAGTGATGTCCGTAAGGGAGAAATATTTATAGTGAAAGTATGAACAGTTATTATTGTTTTAAGTATATTGTAGTCAAAAAATAAAACACACTTCTGGCATAGTAATGTTTTTATTTATATACTTAAAAGTATTCAGTGAGAGGAAGGATGAATTAAGTTAATCATCAGTGAATATTGATATCCTTAATGATTTGCAAAAATAATGTGGGGTCTTTTTTTGAAACTTTGATACATAACTTTTTTTATTAGGAAAACCAATCTTTTTGAATGCATGATGCTAAAGTAATGGTGTTACTAGATTAAGAACTTTTTGAGCTATAAAGCTTATTTCATTATTAAACACTATAACTTTCCATTTGTTGTTGATAAGATTGTTTTCTTATGTTGAGACTGTTATTGTTTTGTTTGTTGGAGCTGCTACGATAGTTGGATTCATTAATAAAGTCAGCGGCAAAGCAGGGTGCATTTTTCCTGCCCCATCCAGGAACATTTGACATCATGACATCAAACTCAGGGTTGTTAGCCTGCAGTAATTAACCTTTAGGAAGGAGAGCTTCTGTTAGGAAGTAGCATAAAACATACTGTACTTCAACTAAGATGCTGTGTACACTTAATGAGTAAAACATTTCTACAATTTAAAAAGGTATGTTAGCCCATTGGATTGACCTCTAAAAGTGCACCACCTAAAATCTGGCCAGAGGAGTTTAAAAAATCCAGACTGTGGGACATTGTATATATTATTTATAAAGTATAGGCAGGGTTATTTATTTACAGTATTATTACTTTCTGTAGTTGCTCATGTTCTCTTCTGAATTGAGTGTTTTACACACTTTATTGTAACCTTGCTACATAATTGCAGTTTTGTTATCATCACAACTATAGTATTTAGCCAGGTGAGTTAAAGAAAGAAAAATGGGTTAAGTTATTGCATAATAATTTGCTCAAAGTATATACAACCTCCTAACTGATAATAACTAGCTAAATTTGAATTTTGAGGAAATAATTCTTGAGCTAGACTGCTATAATATTTATATATGAAGTGTAGTATAAATATATTATAGCGACCAAATATATTATGGTGTGTGCAGTATTATTGCTGACTATTTGTTTAGTCAGCACTAGAGGTTCCTGAATTTTTAAAGAGATCCAGCTTAATAAAGTGGACATTATTTTATTATTACATGTCAATTACTGTGTTGGGATTTGGGACCACCTGCTTCTCTGCTGTTATGGGAAAAAGGGACAAAATAATTTAGAAAATGGCCCACTTCAAACTTGGAGGAAGAAGAGGATACTCTGTGAGTAGTCATACCATTAACCATTACTACCAGTAATCATTACCATTATTTGGTTGTCACATTGATGTTGCATATATGTTCAGAAGCCCTGACATTTACATTTTTATGGTTCGCGTGATGTACTGCTGTTTTTAAGAGTGATTCTAATGCTCTGTTGTATTCCAAAGTAGGGTCTTTTTAAAATAGTTTGTATGTCATTTTATATATTAATATATATACATCTGCAATTAATTGGGGCAATTTGGCATTTTGCAGATGATTGTCCCAAAGAATCAGAAATGTATGGGGTTCACTGACTGACGAATCTGATCAAAAATCGCTAATCAAGTTGTCCAACATGTTGAATTTAAGCGACCAACCGGGTCTATAGATTGGTACTGTATGGAGATGATCAGTCGATTTGCAGATCATTTATTAAAAAAATGAGTATTTTAAGATTTGCAGATTGTGATTTGCAAATCACTGAAAAATATCTGTAATGTATGGGCTCAGACAGTGCCGCCATAAGGGGGCTGCCATTGGAGCGAGCGGGGGACCGGTGACAGCAGAGCAGAAGATATGAATCAGGCTTCAACAGCCTGGGAAAAAACATGCCGCAGATGGTATTTGAAATATGGCACCATCCGCGAGCCATTACAGCTCGCTTACCGGCAGCCAATCAGCAGTGGCTGCGATGGCCAGTCCTGATTGACTAGAGGCCAGCGCCATATTTGAAATACTGCTGGCAGCGCTGTTTCTCCCCGGCTGCCATTGTATATCTCTACCGCTGTCTCCCAAGCCCGCAGAAGAAACAAGGTAGGACTCGGAGTCCCTGCCCTATTCCCCTCCACCTAGTGCAGCTAGCCTTGCATACCCTAACCCCCTACTCCAGCCAGCCTTCCCTGCCCTGTGCTCTCCTTGTCCAGTCAGCCTTCTCTGCCTTGTGCCCCCCCAGTCCAGCCAGCCTTCCCTGCCCTGTGTCCCCCTAATCAAGCCAGTCTTCTCTGCCCTGTCTCCCCTTCCCAGTCCAGCCTTCCCTTCCCTGTGCCTACCCCCTAGTACACCTAGCCTTCACTGCCCTGACCCCCTAGTCCAGCCAGCTTTCTCTACCCTGTGCCCCCCAATTAAGGTCCAGCCTTCCCTGCCTTGTGCAACCCTAGTCCAGTCTTCTCTGTGCCCTCCCAGTCCAGGCTTCCCAGCCCTGTGTCCATTCTTCCTTCCCGACCCCAAACTTTTTTAAACTGGTTTGCTCACCAATTGACGTCCCACCCCCAGGGCCGTAAAGAGCTCTGCCAGGCCCAGATACAGAGGGGGGGCATGGCCTAATCACGGGCGGTTTGGTCACGCCCACTTGAACAACAACAACAAAAAAAATAAATGCTTTTGCGGCGCTGCGTGCCGGGGAGGGGGGTACTGTGAGCCCCTCAGCCCGATCGCTCCCCCCCACAGGAATAGGAGACTACTGTGCCTGCTGCTCAGCAGCCACGAACAGTCTCCCGCTGCAGCTCAGCACACTCTGTGTGCTGGGCTGCTGTGTGGGAGAGCGAAGGGGGGGGGGGGGTGGCACAGGACCCGGGCCCCCGCCGGGCCCCTCAGGAACTCAGGGCCCGGGTAAACAGTACCCGCTTCCCCCCATCTCTGTGCCACTGCCCACCCCCCAGTGTAACTCCACCCACATAATACACAACTCCTCCCACCTATGTGCCATCTCCAAGGGGGCCCTGCCTATTTTGTCAGTACAGGGCCCCACGATTTCTGATGGCAGCCCTGGGCGCAGATTGGTGGATTGAGAAATCTTTAAATCTGGGAAAAGAAATTATACAATCTGTTTTTTTTTTTAATGAGATTGCTGAGATATTTTACATTTTATTTTATTTTATATCTGTTTTTATTATTATTATAATTTTGTTGGCCAACAGATCTGCTAGGGGCTGCTTAGCTGCTTTGTTAAATTGTTTTTGCTTTATTTTGTGGCGATGTTGTCCAAGTCTCCCTCAGCCATACATTGAAAGTTTCAACATGTAGGGGTATATGTAGAGTCGTTTATGTGTTCATTTGTACAGATCTATGTAAGTGTTACTTATGCAGGGTATTCACAAAAACAAAAAGGAAAAAATCGATAAAACATAAGCTAAAGCTCTAGGTAACCCTATAATTGATATGTAGCAACCCTAACTATGTAGAATACACCAATTTTCATCTGAGAAAAGGGTTATCTTCCTTTCATAAAGAGGGTTATCACCATACTTGCCGACTATCTGGCTGCTCCTTCCGGGAGGGAGCAGCCAGATCGGCATGACTGGGGGGGGGGCGTGTCAGCACACAGGGGGTGGCCTGACGAGTGTTTGTGGGCGGAGCCACGTGATTGCTTAATATTGGCCCGATACACACTGCCGATATTACAGGCATTGTGAAGCAGGGCCAAAATGACGCTATTCCGCGTGAAACGCATCACCGGCCCCCCTGCTGCGGAACTTTTACATGTATTTGCGGGGGGGATAGGAGGGATCAGCGGCAGCCGGGAGGCTTGCCTGCCTTCCCAGTAGGTCAGGAGTCGCACCCGATTTTTGGGAGGATCCCAACCGAATCGGGAGGGTAGGCAAGTATGGTTATCACCCTTCCATAAATAGGCCTCTTATCACTCAAATGAAGCCACAGGGTTTGTTTTATGAACTGAGCAAATAATTGAGAATTGTAATCAGGGGTGTATTTATAACGGGTGCAGGGTGTGCATTGCACACAGGCCTGTGGTTCCAGGTAGGGCCCATACTACACACCCTGCACTCATATTTTTTAATACATCTCCAAATTCCCGCATCAGTTGCAGCGCTGCACAAAACACTTGGAAAATGGCCGTTTTGTGCATGTGCAGTAGGGAAATCGCCGTTTTGCGCATGCGCAGTAGTTTACTGCTGCAGTGATGTGGCCGACCGCCGGGAAGAGAGGAGGGTTCCCCGCATGGGGAATGCACAGGGGCCCCCTCTTCTCTTATTACACCTCTGATTGTAATGTTGTGTGATTTTGATTTTGAAGGCGAGTTCAAACTTGCCTCAGTTTGTGGGTGAATTTGATGGTCAACACACTGGCTTTATTAGACTTGAGATTTGAAGGGTGTATTAGAAACAGTATATACTTCATACCGCTCAACATTGAAGGTGAGTGTATCAGGTCAGGGTGCGTAGCCCAAAATAATAACTGAAAACCTGCGAGATTAGCAATTTGCATACCATTTCATTTCCCCTATCTGTGCCAGTTTTTGGGCTGACGAAATCAGAATTTGAAGTTTGCTACATAACAGGGAGGCAGACGAATCCCCTACGTGAGAGAATGTATTGACTACATGTCACATTTATTTGTGTTTTTACTGATTTATGTCACAATAACTGGATTTTTTTGCTTTCTGCAACTGATTAAAATCCCTGTAGCAAATTTGTTCCTTGAAAATATGATGCATTGCTGTTTGCTCAAGCCTGTGTATCCTTTGTTTACTAGACACTGTAGAACATTTTGTGCTCATGCTTGATCAATAAAAGGTGAAAACCATAATATACAACAACATGGTGTTTTCATCTCCCAAGTAGCATTCTACCACTAGATGGCAGCAAATCAAACTTTTGGATATTTGAAATACATTTCTGTACTTTTTAGACATATTCCTTTCACCACACTACCCTGAATATACAGTAGGTACAAAATACACAGAATAGAGATTTTTGACTTGATGATCACTTCTTTGTGCTCTATTTTCTTAATTGTTATATTAATATGTTGCTACCCTTCCATCTTTTTTGTGCAAATAAGTAAACAGTGGACATGATCTAGTTAGTGCTACAATACAATGGTCATATTTTTAAGTTTTTTTTCTGATTGAACCAGCCTTATTCATTAACAAGTATGTAGGTGGTACAGCATATAGCATAGCAGCTTCACAGTGCTGGAGACATGGGTTAGACATGGGTTAGCCAGAGCAGTCTCCTATGCCTATGGGGGGAGCGATCACACTGATTGCACCCCCCATTAGCTGTGCACCGGGCTAAGGGGCACACAGCGCTCCCCTCCCCAGCACACAGCACCGCTTAGCGACACTGAAAAAATTATTTTTTCCATTTTTTTTCTAAGGGGGCGTGGCCATTTTGGGACAGTAGACACATCTGGTTAGATTCCATATAGGAGTTTATCTCTGCAGAGTTTGTTTGTTCTCACTCTTGGACACTTGGTGTGTACGTGTCTTGAAATAAGGAACAACTATAAAAAATTCTATTTTTTTTAGAATGTTTTTTTTCTAGTGCTTAAAATGGACAAAAATTTATTTTTATAATAGAATGTGATATAAAAATCTAAAGTTCTAAAACACTTTGAGATTCCTTCACTTTTGTCCCCCAGTATTTTACAGGATACTGTATTGCATATTTCACACACATTTAAATGTTTAATCTCTTAAATCTTTAATCTGCCCATAGGAGGTTATGTTTCCTCACACCAGATAATTTAAACATTTGTCTTGAATTATTTTATGACATTTATGGTCATCCTGCAGGGAAGGACTCACAATTTTTGGTCTGGGGATATGCAGTCAACATGTCAATCATCATAAGGTCGACACCATAATCTTGAATGTTATTATGTCAACATGGTTACACATCTGACAAAGTAGAGCTCTTTTGTTCTCTATTGATTTTATATCGGTTTGGTTATTTTAAACTAAATATTAAAAGAGAAGTTTTAATATAATATATAATGAGTACCCCCAACAGAAGAGGGTCTCTTTTCTCCTCCTCTGCATTGTAAATACATTATACAGCCAACTCCAAAAGTTTTGAGAATGGTACAAGTATTGGTTTTCACAAAGTTTGTTGCTTCAGTGTTTTTAGACCTTTTTGTCAGATGTTACTATGGTATACTGAAGTAACATTACAAGAATTTCATAAGTGTCAAAGGCTTTTATTGATAATGTCATTAAGTTTATGCAAAGAGTCAATATTTGCAGTGTTGACCCTTCTTTTTCAAGACCTCTGCAATTCACCCTGACATGCTGTCAATCAGTTTCTGGGCCACATACTGACTGATGGCCGCCCATTCTTGCCTAATCAATGCTTGGAGTTTGTCAGAATGTGTGGGTTTTTGTTTGTAAAACCACCTCTTGAGGATTGACCACAAGTTCTCAATGGGATTAAGATCTGGGGAGTTTCCTGGCCATGGACCCAAAATTTGGATGTTTTGTTTCCCGAGCCACTTAGTTATCCCTTTTGTGTTATGGCAAGGTGCTCCATCATGCTGCAACAAGTGTTTTTCCAGATGCCCTGAACAATCTGAAAGGGGATTCATCAGAGAAAATAACTTTACTCCAGTCCTCAGCAGTCCGATCCCTGTACCTTTTGCAGAATATCAGTCTGTCCTTGATGTTTTTCCTGGAGAGAAGTGACTTCTTTGCTGCTCTTCTTGACACCAGGCCATCCTCCACAAGTCTTTGCCTCACTGTGCGTGAAGATGCACTCACACCTGCCTGCTGCCATTCCTGAGCAAGCTCTGCACTGGTGGTGCCCCGATCCAGTAGCTGAATCAACTTTAGGAGACGGTCCTGGCACTTGCTGGACGTTCTTGGGCGCCCTCAAGCTGTCTTCACAACTATTGAACCTCTAACCTTGAAGTTCTTGATGATCCGATAAATGGTAGATTTAGGTGCAATCTTACCAGCAGTAATATCCTTGCCTGTGAAGCCCTTTTTGTGCAAAACAATGATGACTGCACGTGTTTCATTGCAGGTAACCATGGTTAACAGAGGAAGAACAATGATTTCAAGCACCACCCTCCTTTTAAAGCTTCCAGTCTTATTCTAACTCAATGAGCAGGACAGAGTGATCTCCAGCCTTGTCCTCGTCAACACACTCACCTGTGTTAACGAGAAAATCACTGACATGATGTCAGCTGGTCCTTTTGTGGCAGGGCTGAAATGCAATGGAAATGTTGTTTTTGGGATTAAGTGCCTGAATCAGACCCGGTCGCAAGCGCTGAGCGCTCGCAACCGGGTCGATGTTTGCCCACTGGGCATGCGCACGACAGAGCCGGCCAGGAGGCTGAACTAAAAAAAAAAAAAAAACGCCCTGATTCAGAGCGAGCGCTCGTTCAGAGCATCCGTCTCTGAATCAGGCCCTAAGTTCATTGTCATGACAAAGAGGGACTTTGCAATTAAATGCAATTCATCTGATCACTCTTCATGACATTCTGGAGTTTATGCAAATTGCCATTATAAAAACTGAAGCAGCAGACTTTGTGAAATCCAATAATTGTGTAATTCTCAAAACTTTTGGCCATGGCTGTACTGTCCGGGGTGCACCCCCACATGCGTGATGATGGTTATGTTAGCAAATTGTGACGTAACAGCATTTCTTGAATAGTGGGTAATTTACTACTAAGTTAGCGTTATAACATTGTTATTCCTTTTACCAGTGCTCAGGTTTTCATCTGTTTTTCTCCCCCCTGTGATTACATGGTTACACTTCTACACTTAAAGTGTTGACAATGGAAATGTTAGGATTAGGGTTAAAATTGCTTGTTGACATTGTCACCATGTCAACATGATGAAAGTTGACTTTGTGTCGAATTGCAGCTATCGACATTATGAATGTCAACATGGTGAATGTTGACAAAATATACCGAACCTAGCCTGGGGACAACCTCAGATTAACCATGAAGCAAAATTAGCATGTGCCTAGGGCACCTAGGGAAGGTGGGCACCTCAGAATTTATTCCCTAGCTATCATGCCATTCAAACTAAACTTCGACCCCAAAGTTGTATTCCACGTGTTGCCTAAAGGTCCGTCCGCAGGTCTGCTGAAGGAGGACTGCCCTCCCACCACTCAACCAGCTTTCCCTTGGCAACTGAATTGGCACGTCTGCAGCTAGTTGTGAGAAAACCCAGAAAAGTAGCAAAGTCTGCATAACCAGAGGTGAGTGCAAAGCCTGGCATCTGCATTTGTATGTGTGTGTGTGTGTGTGTGTGTGTGTGTGTGTGAGAGTGTAATATATTGTATATCTAGATATAGATATATGTATGTGTGTACATACACATATATATATATATATATATATATATATATATTAATAAATGGAATCGGTATGTAATACCGCCAGACATAAATCCGGCAGATTAAATACAGATGCTGGAAGCCCAACAGGTGGAGATCCCGACCCAGGTAAGTATTAACCCTAAACCTCCCCTCTCCCCCCTAACCCTCCCATAGATGTGTCTAACCTTAACCTCCCCATCAAGTGCCTATCCTTAACCATTTGCTTGCCCATGAGATCCAAATGCAGATTCTTTTATACTGATATCCAGATAAGCTAAACCTCTTTTATCCTAATTTGCAAACGAATTGCTTTCATTTTTATTCCTAATTTTTTCAATATTGTATTTATTTGTGGTATTGCCTCTTGAAGGAACCATAATGTTTTTTGTATTTGTTTTTATCTCGTTTAGATTAAATTAATATCTTTTAAAACCAGTTTTGACAATTTTATACCACCTTATTGGTCTATCCTTGCACTAAAGCACTTTTTTACTTATCAATGCATAAGTTATTGTGTGATTTATAGGCACATCTTGCACTTAGCACTTTGTTTAATTTATTCAGTGTACCAATAGCAGTATTGTCGCCCACAGTCAATAAACCCCCTTTTCCATATATATATATATATATATATATATATATATATATATATATATATAGATGTAAATATATATATATATATATATATGTATATATATATATATATACACACACTGGTAAATTGGGAGGGTACAGGAGTAGGAGTTTGAAGGAGCAATTCTTGTCACCGAGGGGACAAGTACTAGGACTGCAAGGGGTGACAAGTGATATGGAAGGATTCACAAGCCCTCCATGCATTGCAAAAAGGGCCTGATTCAGCTTGGTTCGCAAGTCTGTGGACGCATGCATGCACCTAGTCAATGTTTGCATTCTGTGCACGCATCGCGCGTGCGCGAACTGGCAGCTGCAATCGCAAAAGCGGTTACGCAGAGCCATCAAGAAATGATTGACAGGAAGACAGTCTCTTGACAAAGGTGCTGACACACTGAAACAGCTGTCGAGACCAGGATGAGACTAGGACTATGTCTGTTATATGGCTTCCTGAAATAACCAGCAGACTACTGATAAGTATTGTTACGACAATTTTTTGCAAGTTTATGGCTGTTTGCTTGATGATACAGTAAAAACTGTTTTTAGCATTTTCAAATGGTGTGCTGGTATTCTATCATATTTGTGGTAGCCTCGTTCACAGGCTGTTCTAAGTGGATTGCCTATCTATCTATGTCTGTCTGTCTGTCTGTCTACCTACTAGGGGGCACCAGCCAAAATCTTGCCTAGGGCACCAAATTGGCTAGGGCCAGCTCTGATTGCCAGTTATTTATATAGCACACACCGGGTCTGGATTATTGGTGGGGCGGACAGAGCGGGGGGCCTTACACTGCTGCAAAATTTTGTCTGAAACCTGGCCACTCTGAACTCTACCTTGCCGGCTCCCGGCAGCATCACACAGCACACACATTGACTGACAGTCAGTGCATGACTGTCACAAACCGTGCTAGAGACCTCTGTCCTAGACCCCTGCATCTATCCAATGCTTCTGTGCCACCGCTGCCCGCTGAGCCGTCGTCCTACTGTTCCAGTAATCTCCGATGCGGGGCCTCCGCTTGTGGATCGTCTGCAGCATCCCCGCTGTTGCCTGTGTACCTCTGCCGCAGATCCATGTGCACACGGTGCACCAGTATACAAGTTTCCCAGAACATGGGCACTGCCATCTTGGGCCAGGTCAGGTGATACTCGTGCATCCAGTCAGCAGCCATCTCAAGTTGCTTCAGCCAATCCGCTTCAGCCTGATGGTATAAAAGACCTTCCTGTAACACATGCTGGTTGTCAGTGCAACAATGTCCATTGCTGCTGCATGACCTTTGCTCCTGAGCTCCCTTTGTGATACCTATGCTTCCTAGCATAGCAAGGCTGATTCTCAGATCCTCTCTATGTTCCTGAGTTCTCTGTGTGTTACCAGCTTTACTCCAGCCAGGAGTCATATTCCAAGTCCCTCAAGTTCATTCTACACTACTCCAGTCCAGGAGTCAAGTTCTAAGGGCCTGATTCAGAGACGCTCGTAAGCGGCCGCTCGCTCGCTCCGAGCGATGTTCGCACACCTGCGCATGTATATGGGTCGTAATGCGCATGCACCAACCAGTCAGTGCGGTCGGAAATCGTGTGCTCGCAAAATAGAGAGGGGCTGGTAATTTGAGTGACAGAATGAGGCGTAAGTGGGTGGTAACAGGGGAAGGTGTTTGAAAACGGGGAGTAGAGATCCGATCGCAGGCGTGCTTAAAGGTCAAAACGGGCGTTTTATGGGTGTGCATAATTAAAACAGCAGCGTCAATGACCACGTCACTGGGTTTTTTTTTAGCCAGAACTGCTCGCAAAATTGTGGTAGCAAAAAACAACCACAAGAATAGCGAGCAGCTCAGACCCTGTTCGATGTACTCGATTAATCTAATAAATAGCGGACATGACGTAGGATGCGAGCGGCCAGGGGGCATAATTTCCCAAAAAACGACCGCAAGTTTTGTTCGCTCGTTCAGACCTAGAGGCGTGAACAGACCGCAAACAGCGAACGGTTCATTTGAATAGCCACCCCTATTTTCTGGACAAGCGAACGCAAATAGCGACCGGCTCTGAATCAGGCCCTATATTATAACATCTTATATCACAGTCTCCTCTGTTACTACATGAGCAGAAACTACATTAAACCATCCAGTTTCAAACTACCTATTGGTTCAGGTGTCTCTGTCTTACAACCCAGCTCGGGTACACAACTCCAAGCTCCCCACTCCGTGACAGTTTGCACTGACCACATGGACCTGCCTGGCACTCAGAGTCCTGAATCTGGTTCCACCCAGGACGTGTTGAATCGACTGGGCAGACAGGAGTCTGCTCAAGTACAGTTGATGCAATATATTCAAGATGTCGTTTGGACAATATTCAAGCTCTTCTCTCTGGAACTTCCAGGACAGACCTCCATTCTAGTAATCCTGCCCCAGCATCCGCTCCTTCAGTAGTCTCTTCTCCAGTACCCCGTCTTCAGCTTTCCCCTCCTAGCAGGTTCGATGGTAATCCAAAGTTTTGCCAAGGTTTTTTGAACCAGTGCGAGATCCACTTTGAATTGCAGGCAGCAAGCTTTCCCACTGCCAGAACTCGAGTGGCATATATAATAATGTTATTAAACGGTCAAGCCCTGGACTGGGTTTCTCCACTCTGGGAGAAGGCTGACCCAGTTATCTCCAACTACACTGGGGGCTTCATTCAGAGGCGGCCGTACAGTCTACAACCGCACGGCTGCCTCGATGTTTGTCCAGTGCGCATGCGCACGAGGGAGTCGGTTCCTTTGTGCGCATGCGTGAGACCCGCTACGACCGACTGCGCCGGTCATAGCGGGTCTCTTTCCAAAGGGGGCGAGCTGTCGATGTTGATTGACAGCTCGCCCCGTTTGGAAGGCGGGCCAGGGGGGTGGCAGGCCAAACGGAGGCATTCCCATGGGAATGCCTGCCATTTGGGGGAGGCCCCACTGACATCACTAGTGATGTCAGTGGAGAGCTTCCGGCTCTGACAGAGCCAGAAGCTCTCCGGGGCTTACGACAAGCGAGACCCTACCCTAGGGTCTCGTCGTAAGCCCCGATGTCGCGATGGTCTATGACCATCGCGACCATCATACTAACGGTCGTTAGAGCTGTGGGTGTAAACCCACAGCCTAACAACCAAAACAGATGCGGCTGGTCAGGATGCAAGCGGCCGCCCAGTTTCTGAGTGACCGCTTGCATCCTCCGGCCACCTCTGAATGAGGGCCTGAGTTCGTATCAACTTTTCGCAAAATTTTTGATGAACCTGGTAGAACGACCTCTACCACAAATTATGTTTTACGTCTTCATCGAGGCAGCAAGACTGTCAGCCAATATGTGATTTTATTCCATACACTAGCTTCAGAATTTAGCTGGAATGAAAACGTCTTAACAGCAGCTTTTTGGAATGGATTATCGGAGAGAATCAAAAATGATCTAGCTTCCCGTAAATTGCCATCTTCGTTGGATGATCCGATTTCCCTATTTAATAGATGACCTACGACATAGGGAGCGAGTTATAGAGAGAAGTCGGTTCGACCAAGCCAAGGGTCGTTCTGTTCCTCGTGTTACCTTTTCTTCTCCTCCTCCTGATGAACCCATGCAAGTGAATCACTTCCGGCTGACTACTGAAGAATCAAAGAAGATGTTTAGGAAATCTCTGTTTGTACTGCGCTTCTCCGCAGCATTATCTCAAGTCTTGTCCTTCCCGTCCGGGAAATGCCCCCTCCTAACTTATGATAGAGCGGTTAAGTTAAGAGTATCCATGGAATCACACAAGAAAACTGATCCTACCCTCATTTCCTTGTTGGAGGTGAATCAAGTCTATCTAAGTGTTCCTGCTCTGCTCGACTCAGGAGCTGCCGGGAATTTCCTCACTGCAGACTTCATTGACAGATATCGCATACTCAATGAATGGCTGCCACATCCAGTGTCCTTAACAGCTATAGATGGTAGTCAAATTGCCAGTGGGAGAATTACGCATCACACCCAACCTTTGAAGCTCAAAGTTGGGGTGCTCCATGTAGAAAGTTTGTCTTACCTTGTGATTCCTAAAGCCTCTCACAAATTGATCCTGGGCTTCCCGTGGCTTCAAAGACATAATCCCTGTATTAATTGGTCCTCCTTGCAGATTACCTCCTGGAATCCATTTTGCTTTCAGAATTGTCTTCATAAAGTGGTTCCTTTACGAAACTCTCCTGTGAAATCCTTAGAAGGCCTCCCCGAAGCTTACCAAGACTTCTGTGATGTGTTTAGTAAACAGGGAGCTGACGCTCTTCCTCCTCATCGCAAATGGGAGTGTCCCATCGACCTTGTTCCAGGGAAAACTCCACCTCGAGGACGAACCTATCCTCTTTCATTGCCGGAGACTCAAGCCATGTCTGAGTATATCAAAGAAAACCTGGAGAAAGGGTTTATTCATCCTTCCACTTCACCACCCAGAGTGGGGTTCTTTTTTGTAAAAAAAAAAAAAGATGGTGGACTTCACCCCTGCATCGACTACCATGGACTTAACGATATCACCATCAAGAATTGGTGTCCACTCCCGCTCATAACTGAGCTGTTTGACAGGGTGAAAGGTGCCCTCATCTTTACCAAGCTTGATATAAGGGGGCATATAACTTGATCCACATACGTGATGGAGATGAGTGGAAGACTGGATCTACAGAAACTACAGGCCATTCTTGATTGGTCATTACCTACGACGTTAAAGTCTATTCAGTGATTTTTAGGCTTCGCCAACTACTATCACAAGTTTGTCAAAGGATTCTCTTCTCTTGTTGCTCCTACTACAGTTCTTAACCGGAAAGGAGTGAACCCCAGTATTTGGTCTCCAGAAGCTACCTCTGCTTTCCATCAGTTGAAACAAGCCTTCATCGCAGCACCAGTGTTGAAGCAACCAGATTTGACTTGCCCCTTGATTCTGGAAGTAGATGCCTCTATGGAAGGGGTAGGAGCTGTTCTCTCCCAACAATTCGACGATGGGAAGTTACACCCCTGTTGTTTCTTCTCACGAAGATTCCTACCTGCAGAGAGGAACTGCACCATCAGAGACCAAGAGCGTCTCACGATTAAACTGTCCCTAGAGGAATGGCACTCTCTGTTGGAAGGGGCTCAGTACCCCATTTCAGTCTTCACCAATCATAAAAATTTGCTCTGTTTGCAAACAGCACGCTGTTTGAATCCCAGACAGGCCATACGGGTGCGGTTTTTCTCTCGCTTTGATTTTAAACTCTCCTATCGTCCTGGTCCTCAGAATACTAAGGCTGATGCCCTATCTCGTTCTTTGAACTCAGAACAAGATCAAGTCCAGGAACTCTCTCCTCCAATCCTAGATCCTATGTCATTTGCTTCCACTAAGCTCCCTCCTGACCCCATTTGGGAAAGACCTTGGTTGCACCAGATCTACGTAAGAAGTTACTTCATTGGGCGCATGCTTCTCGATTTTCTGGACACACTGGGGCAGAGAAGACTGTCAAGTTTATTCAACGGTCCTATTGGTGGCCTACCTTGAAAGCAGACACTCAAGACTTCGTTGCTTCCTGTATCAAATGTGCCCAACACAAGATTTCTAGACGAAAGTCTCCTGGCCTGCTGCGCTCGCTGGCTGTTCCTCAACAGCCCTCATATCACTTATCTATGGACTTCATCATGGAATTACCTCCATCTCAGGGTCATAATACCATATGGGTCATCGTTGACAGGTTTTCTAAAATGGCTCACTTTGTTCCCCTTATAGGTCTGCCATCTGCATCCCAGCTTGCACAACTTTTCTTAAAGAGATTTTCCATTTACGTGGCCTTCCCCAAGAAATCTCTGACAGAGGAGTTCAATTTGTGGCTAAGTTCTGGCGATCCCTATGCTCAGCCCTTCAAGTGAAGCTCAAGTACTCCACGGCCTATTACCCTCAGACTAATGGGCAAACGGAGAGGGTGAACCAAGATCTTGAACAGTTCCTTTATTTGTTCATCTCATCCTCTCAAGACGATTGGCTGGAGCTTCTGCCATGGGCTGAGTTTGCCTATAATGACCGTTACCACTCTTCCACTGAGAATACTCCATTCTATACTGTGTACGGTCGTCATCTTCGTTTACCTGGTTTCCCATTGCTACCGAATATTGATGCACCAGCTGTTAAAGATATTCTTAAACATCTCACAGCTATCTGGGGTAAGGTGCCATTCTTCACTGCTGAAGGCATCCGTGCGTTACAAGAAATTTGCAGATCGAAAGAGACGGGCTGCTCCAAAGTTCCAGCCTGGAGACAGAGGACCTCATTCAGAGTCGGTCGTTGCGGCCGCACGGTCGTATGGGAAAAGGGGCCGGATATGCAAATGATGCACTCGCAAGTTGCGTCCCTAAGATCGGATCGTTAGCTGGCCGACCAAGGGGAGGAAGCGGCAGGAAGACAAAAAAATACGCCCCCTTCTCGTACGCATTACACGTCATCTCCGGGCATATAAGGATTAATCAAGACCATTGGGAACCATCGGAACTGGTCGTAGAGCTTAAGGTTGACCTTACCCTCTCTTAAGCTCTACGATCATGTCAGTGTAAAAACCTCCCATGTCACGTGTGCTATGACACTACTTTGTTAATTATGCACTCCCATAAAACTCAGTTCGCATAATTAGGCACGCCTGCGTTCGTATCTCCACTCCCCCGTTTTCAAGCACCTTCCCCTGTTACCACCCACAAACGCCTCAATCTGTCACTCAAACTACCAACCTGGCTGTGTTCAAGGAGAGAGAATTTTCTGATCATAGCAGCTAGTTTGCGCATGCGCATTGCGAACTTTACGCATGCACAGTTTAGTGAACATCGGTGGCGTACGACCGTGCGGCCGCTACGACCGACTCCGAATGAGGTCCAGAGTATGGTTATCTTCTCAAAACATCAGATTTTGGATTCCATCCATGAAGTTTGCTCCTTGATTTATTGGTACGTTTCCTGTACAAAGAATGATCAATCCTGTGGCTGTCAAATTGAAGTTACCTTCTGTTTTGCAAATTCCTAATACCTTCCATGTGTCATTGTTGAAGCTGTTAATCTTGAACAAATTCCAGAGAGTTCTCCCCAAGTCTCCTAGTGTCCATACTCAATGTGGACAAGAATTCGAAGTCCAAAAGATTCTGGATTCCTGCTGTCATTACGGACGACTCCAATATCACATTGATTGGAAGGGCTATGGCCCAGAAGAGAGGACTTGGATCTTCGCCACCGATGTTCATGCTCCTCATCTCATTAAAATCTTCCATTCCAAGTTTCCCCACAAACCAAGAAAGTGTCCGGAGTCCACTTTTAAAAAGGGGGGTACTGTCACAAACCGTGCTAGAGACCTCCGTCCTAGACCCCTGCATCTACCCATACATCTGTGCCATCGCTGTCCGCTGAGCCATCGGCCTGTTGTTCCAGTAATCTCTGATGCAGGGCCTCTGCTTGTGGATCGTCTGCAGCATCCCCGCTGTTGCCTGTATCCTTCTGCAGCAGATCCATGTGCGCATGATGCGCCACTATGCAAGTTTCCCAGAACATGGGTGCAGTCATCTTGGGCCAGGTCAGGTGACACTCGTGCATCCAGTAAGCAGCCATCTCAAGTTGCTTCAGCCAATCCGCTTCAGCCTGATGGTATAAAAGACCTTCCTGTAACACATGCTTGTTGTCAGTGCAACAATGTCCATTGCTGCTGTATGACCTTTATTCCTGAGCTCCTGTTGTGATACCTTTCCAAGTTCAGTGACTATTCAGAGACTTTCTACAGTTTCTTCCAGTTCCTTTCCAAGTTCAGTGACTATTCAGAGACTTTTGTTTTACAGTTTATTCAGTATCTTCCAGTTGCATTATCTCTGCACAGAGGACTATATTATAGCATCTTATATCACAGTCTCCTCTATTACTGTATGAGCAGAAACTACATTAAACCATCCAGTTTCAAACTACCTATTGGTTCAGGTGTCTCTGTCTTACAACCCAGTTTGGGTACACAACTCCAAGTTCCCCACTCCATGACAGTGACTAACGTTAGCACTTAATGCCATTAAGTGCCCATCCCCATCAGAAAGATGATGCTCCAATAAGTAGTGTGCACAGTTGCTCTCTCAAGCCTTCCCTCGCTCTCTTTCTCCCTGTGTCTCCCTCCTTTCTCTCTTCCTCTCTGTCCCCTCCTCCCTCTCTCCCTATCCCTCCCTCCCTCCCATCTCTCTCTCTCTTTATCTCACTTCCTGTTCCTCCTTCTCTCTCTATTTCTCCTTGTCCCTCCCTTCCTCTCCCCTTTTCTCTCTCTTTCTCCCTCCCTCCCCTTCTTTCTCTTCTTCCTGTGTTCTCTCTCCCTCTCTCTCTCCCTTCCCTGTCACTCCCTCCCACCCTCTCTATCTATATATAGGTAAACTACCATTCAAAAGTTTGGGGTCAGCCAGACAATTTTGTGTTTTACATAAAAACTGACTTTTATTTATCAAATGAGTTGCAAAATAATAGAACATATAGTCAGGACATTGGCAAGGTTAGAAATAATTATTTTTATTTGAAATAATAATGTTATCCTCAAACTTTGCTTTCGTCAAAAAAATACTCCTTTTGCAGCAATTACAGCATTGCAGACCTTTGGCATTCTATCTGTTAATTTGTTGAGGTAATCTGAAGAAATTTCACCCCACACTTCCTGAAGCACCTCCCACAAGTTGGATTGGCTTGATGGGCACTTCTTGCACACCATACGGTCAAGCTGCTCCCACAACAGCTCAATGGGATTGAGATCTGGTGACTGTGCTGGCCACTCCATTTCAGACAGAATACCAGCTTCCTGCTTCTTCCCGAAAAAGTTTTTGCATAATTTGGAGGTGTGCACTGGGTCATTGTCCTGTTGGAGGAGGAAATTGGCTCCAATCCAGCGCTGTCCACAGGGTATGGCATGGCATTGCAAAATGGAGTGATAGCCTTTTAACCTTGTACAAATTTACCAGCACCAAAGCAGCCCCAGACCATCACATGACCTCCACCATGCTTGACAGATGGCGTCAGGCACTCTTCCAGCATCTTTTCACTTGTTCTGCGCCTCACAAATGTTCTTCTGTGTGATCCAAACACCTCAAACTTCGATTCGTCGGTCTATAACACTTTTTTCCAATCTTCCTCTGTCCAATGTCTGTGTTCTTGTGCCCATATTAATCTTTTCCTTTTATTGGCCAGTCTCAGATATGGCTTTTTCTTTGCCACTCTGCCTAGAAGGCCAGAATCCCGGAGTTGCGTCTTCACTGTAGACGTTGACACTGGCATTTTGCGGGTACCATTTAATGAAGCTGCCAGTTGAGGACTTGTGAGGCGTCTATTTCTCAAACTAGAGACTCTAATGTACATGTCTTCTTACACAGTTGTGCACCGGGGCCTCTCACTTCTTTCTACTCTGGTTAGAGCCTGTTTGTGCTGTTCTCTGAAGGGAGTAGTACACACCTTTGTAGGAAATGTTCAGTTTCTTGGCAATTTCTCCCATGGAATAGCCTTAATTTCTAAGAACAAGAATAGACTATTGAGTTTCACATGAAAGTTCTCTTTTTCTGGCCATTTGGAGAGTATAATCAAACCCACAAATGTGATGCTCCAGATACTCAACTAGCTCAAAGGAAGGCCAGTTTTATAGCTTCTCTAATGAGCAAACCCATTTTAAGCTGTGCGAACATAATTGCACAAGGGTTTTCTAATCATCCATTAGTCTACTAATGCGTTTAGCAAACACAATGTACCATTAGAACACTGGAGTGATGGTTGCTGGAAATGGGCCTCCATACACCTATGTAGACATTCCTTTAAAAACCAGACATTTGAAGCTAGTATAGTCATTTACCACATTAACAATGTATAGAGTGTATTTCTGATTAATGTAATGTTATCTTCATTGAAAAAAAAACAGTGCTTTTCTTTAAAAAATAAGGAAATTTCTAAGTGACCCCAAACTTTTGAACGGCAGTGTATATCTATCTATATCTATCTCTATATATGTTGTGATATAAGCACTGGTAAAGTGGTCAATGGCAAGTACGTTTGTCCTAGGTTTTTGGCCTATGTGTTCTAAAAACCCTCAGGAGAAGTCTGTTTTGTAAACAGATCAGAGTGTCGGTTTTTGGAAAAGCCGGTTTGGGTCCTGGGGGTGTGGATGTGAGGAGAGGGAGGGCTCCATCCACCGGCCACTCCAGGTTTTGAACCTTTCAGCCTGGTAGCAGGCTCATTAGGGCTTCCACCTGGAACTGGCTGATTTAAGCTTGGTTTGTTTGTGGCTAAGTGTCTCATACCTGGGAGAGCTGGCAGTCTAGCCTGTTCAGAGACACTTGGTTAAAACCCTGTAAGTACTGTGCATGTGTTTTGTTGATGGTGAGGGCAATAGACCCTACCATTGTTATAGCAAGGGAATCTGCTGTGTAGTTAGTGCCCAGCCAGGCTAGGACTTATGTTTATGCTTTTGTTTATATTTTTGTGTGTGGCACAATAAAGACTGGTGCCGACCAGTTTGTACGAGATTCCCAGACTTGTCTCCTGTTTCTACGGCTGCTGTGTGTAAAGAGGAAGTCCATCTACCCCTGGAGAGGGAACCATATCCCAACTGTGTCACATTTGGTGGATAATGCGGGCATACATACTGAAGTTGCAGCCAGGAAAAAATTTCTACGTTTAAAATTTAAAGTGACAGACACCCATTTTTTATGGTATATATAACGTTGAAGTCCATGGAGGTGGCACCCGCAAATGCTTAGAGAAGCCAGATTTTGCTTCCAGCCCACACCTAAAAGCAGCATGGAGGACGTTGTAAAAGCCTTGCTCCAAGCTACGGCAGCTCAGCAGGAAGCTACCAGAGCTCAGCAGGAATCCACCCAGGTGCAACTGTTGGCCTTGGAGGTGGCCCATAGGCAGCAACAGGTTACCATTGAGGAAACCCACCAGGCCTTAGCGCAAAACAGCCAGGCCTTAAATGAGATGGTACAACACCTAGTAGCCCGGTCTGGTGATGCTCCCACTGGAGTGTTGTTGAGCCCATGGATCGCCTGCCTGATCTTGAGGTTAGGAGAGAGGTCTTTGCCATGGAGCAGTTGAATGACCCTACTCTAGTAAAATCCAGGGAAAATGTAAAAGTAATTGATGGCAAAGCCATAGACCTTGATAGTCCGTTGTCGTATCCTCACATGGTGGTGTGCCAAGATTTTTTGTATCAAGTGACTAAAAAAGGGGAAGACATTGTGGAACAATTAATAGTTCCCAAGGCATACAGAAGAACAGTGTTAGACCTGGCTCATAGTCATATAACGGCAGGTCACCTAGGGGTAGAAAAAACCACTGAGCAGATCTTGCAGAGGTTTTTCTGGCCCAGGATCCATAAAGAGGTGTCTTACTATTGTGTGTCCTGTCCTGAATGTAAATATCATGCTTCGAGGCTGCATTTTAAAAGTCCAGTTGTCCTGTTGCCTATTATTGAGGTTCCCTTCGAAATAATAGCTATTGACTTGGTTGGACCATTAATGAAGTCTGCCCGGGGCCATCAATATATTCTAGTGATAATGGATTACGCTACCCGGTACCCGGAAGCGATACCATTGCACAATACATCAACAAAGACCATTGCTAGAGAATTAGTCCATGTCTTTAGCAGGTTGGGAATACCTTAGGAAATACTGACTGACCAAGGTACCCCATTTATGTTAAAAATCATGAAAGAGTTGTGCCTGTTTAAAATTGATCAATTAAGAACCTCTGTGTACCATCCCCAGACCGATGGGCTAGTGGAGAGGTTTAATAAAACTTTAAAGCACATGCTAAGAAAAGTAGTGGACAAAGATGGTAGAGATTGGGATTACTTGTTACCTTATTTGCTGTTGGCCATAAGAGAGGTTCCCCAATCCTCCACAGGGTTTTCCCCTTTTTATTTATTGTATGGGAGACATCCAAGGGGGTTACTGGACATTGCCAAAGAGACATGGGAGGGGCAGTCCAGTCCATATAAACAGTTATTGAGCATGTTTCCCAAATGCAAGAAAGAATTGCTGCTGTGGTGCTGATAGTAGAGAGTACTTGGAACAGGCCCAAAAGGCACACCAGAGGGTATACAACCGCAATGCTCGCTTTCGCAACTTTACTCCTGGGGATAGAGTGTTGGTATTAGTTCCCACAGTAGAAAGTAAACTTTTAGCTAAGTGGCAAGGACCCTTTGAAATTCTAGAAAAGTGGGGGAAGTTAATTACAAAGTTTACCAGCCTGGGAAAAGAAAGCCAGAACAGATATACCATGTAAATCTTATATAGCCCTGGAAGGATAGACCAGCTCTGTTAGCCATCCAAGCCCCTCTAGTAAACCCAGGGCCCTTGGTTCCCAAAGTGACAGTAGCAAAAACCCTGTCAGCCGTTCAACAGCAGTAAGTTAAAGAATTTTTTATCAGAATTAGGGTCTTGTTTTCAGACATACTAGGGAAAACCAAGGTCATTAAACATGATATAATCACTGACCCAGGGGTTAAGGTTAACCTAAAGCCCTGTAGGTTACCAGAAACCTATAGGGAGTCAGCGTCTAAAGAAATAAAAAAAATGTTAGAATTGGGTGTCATTGAAGAATCACATAGTGAGTTGTCAAGCCCCTTTTTGCTTATTCCATAGCCCGACGGGAGTGTGCATTTCTGCAATGACTTCCGGAAATTGAACAGTGTGTCAAATTTCGGTGCCTACCCAATGACTAGGGTGGATTAATTAATTGTAAGGCTAGGAACAGCCAGATATTTAACCACACTTGACTTAACCAAAGGGTATTGGCAAGTCCCGTTAATTGAGAATGCCAAAGAAAAGACAGCTTTTTCAACACCAGAAGGGTTGTTTCAATACAAGATGTTGCCCTTTGGGTTACATGGGGCACCTGCTACCTTTCAAAGAATGATGGATAGGATTCTAAGGCCCCATAGACAGTATGCTGCTGCTTATCTGGATGATGTGGTCATTCATAGTCCTGATTTGCAGTCTCACTTGCCCAGAGTACAAGCAGTGTTGGACTCCATCTCTAGGGCAGGATTGACAGCCAACCCAAAAAATGTTGCCTAGAGATGGAAGAAGTAAAGTATCTTGGATACACTATTGGCAGAGGTTTGATAAAGCAACAGCTTAATAAAATTGAAGCAATACAAAACTGTCCAAGGCCCTTGAATAAGAAGCAGGTGAGAGCCTTCTTAGGGATTACTGGGTATTATAGGAGGTTTATGCCCAATTTTGCCACCATTGCAGTCCCACTGACTGACCTTACCAAGGGCAAACAGAAAGTCATGGTGGAATGGAGTCCTGAAGCAGAGAAGGCTTTTCAGGCCTTAAAAGCAGCATTGTGTAACCAACCCATTCTGGTGACTCCTGATTTTGACAGGGAGTTTGTGGTGCAAACTGATGCATCAGAAGTAGGTATAGGAGCGGTCCTGTCCCAGAGCAAGGACGGTGAGGAACACCCTATTTTTTACCTAAGCAGGAAATTAAATGTACATGAGAGAAACTATGCTACAGTTGAGAAGGAAGCATTGGCCATAAAATGGGCCTTAGAAACTCTCAGGTACTATTTGGTGGGAAGGAAGTTCAGATTGATCACTGACCATGCCCCTTTGAAGTGGATGTCAGAGAACAAAGACAGTAATGCGAGAATAATGAGGTGGTTCTTGGCATTATAGACCTTTAAGTTCACGGTAGAACATAGGCCAGGAAGCCAGCTGGCCAATGCAGACACTTTGCCACGTGTTCACTGTTTGGGGGCTGCTGTTGTTCCGGCCAACAGGTCAAAACAAAGGGGGGGATATGTGATAAAAGCACTGATAAAGTGGTCAATGGCAGGTACGTTTGTCCTAGATTTTTGGCCTATATGTTCTAAAAAACCCCAGGAGAAGTCTGTTTTGTAAACAGACCAGAGTGTTGGTTTTTGGAAAAGCCGGTTTGGGTCCTGGGGGTGTGGATTTGAGCAGAGGGAGGGCTCCATCCACCGGCCACTTCAGGTTTTGGACCTTCCACCTGGAACTGGCTGATTTAAGCTGGGTTTGATTGTGGCTGAGCGTCTCATACCTTGGGGAGCTGGCAGTCTAGCCTGTTCAGAGACACTTGGTTAAAACCCTGTAAGTACTGTGCACGTGTTTTGTTGATGGTGAGGGCAATAGGCCCTACCATTGTTATAGCAAGGGATCTGCTGTGTAGTTAGTGCCCAGCCAGGCTAGGACTTATGTTTATGCTTTTGCTTATATTTTTGTGTGTGGCATAATAAAGACTGGTGCCGACCAGTTTGTACGAGATTCCCAGACTTGTCTCCTGTTTCTACAGCTGCTGTGTGTAAAGAGGGAGTCCATCTACCCCTGGAGAGGGACCCCTATCCCAACTGTGTAACATTGTATACATATATAAGTAGCCCGACTGATACGGTACTCCAGTTACTGTGTTGAGCAGCGGCACATTAAGGGGTAAATTTACTAAGATTCGAGATGGTCCCGATTTTCAAGGAGATTAATCTCGCTGGAACTCGCTAAAATTCGGGTAACTTAATCCCTTTTTTTAACCAAATTTACTAACAGGCGATTTGAGGCTAAACAAGTTGGACGATGGTGAAGCAGAATGAGATATCTCTCCCGAGTAACTCGTTTTGCAGGAGATTACTCACCCGAGATTGCAGTGTTTTCTCTCTGCAAATCTCTCCCAAGCTAGCAGTCAACACATATCTGACTTGTCAAAAAGGGTTAAATGTTAGCAAAAAAACTTACGTGAGGTTCCCCCCCCAAAAAGACTAACCAGCCCCGGGCTTGCCAGCCTGTCCTGGTTCTTAATTTACAGGGAAAAAAATGTGTAGGGTTCCACTGTAAATTATGAACCAGCACCAGGCAGCAGGGACAGAGCTGGTTTTAAATATATGGAGAAAAAAACACACAACACACCGTGAAAATAAAGCTTTATTTTTATTATTTATTATTGCTCCAATGTTTCCACCTTAAAGGTATAAGGTTTGTATAATGTGGACATTAGTGTGATGTAGTTATGCCAATCCCCCATTTCTTGTATTAGTAGGTGGTTAAATATGTTCTCCGCTTCTACATGTTTTTAACTGTACTTTCTTCATTTGTACCTAATGGTGGTGGTGGTGCTTATAATATTCACTTTTATTCCGCAGCCCTGAATGTACTGTGAGCCCTGGCAACATACTATCACAATGGTGACCTGTAAGCGCCGGGTGCATACACGTCATCATATGTGGATACCCAGCAACGTGCAGACGCCCCGGGGGGCTGAGGTGAGCACTAGTGGGTGTTGCTATTTAAAGCAATTACTTATGTAATGTATTTGCCTGTTACCTTGATAAAAGGGCTTTATAGCCCTGAAACATTGGTGCATTAATGAATAAAAGTTTTGCTTTAGTTCCAAGTCTTCCAGAATCTCTGCTCAAACTCATTTTATGTATACATGTATATCTATAATTCTATCTATATCTCTATCAGTCTATATTTCTCTATGTACATCTATCTATCTATCTATCTATCTATCTATCTATCTATCTATCTATCTATCTATCTATCTATCTATCTATCTATCTATCTACCTATCGATCTATCGCCCCACTCACAATCCTGCATATGCCCCTGGCCGCTATGCTGCCGGGAGTCGGTTCCCAGCAGTGTCGTGGACATGATGTAGTATGCTGTGACCTTGCCGGTCAGTATCACTGGTACACAGTGGCACTGGCTGACAGGCGTCGGCTATGCTGCACAGCCAATGACAGAATTTAGGTTACAATTTTTCTTGTTAGTAAGATGCTTACTTCAAAGTAAATACAAGGTTTTTATCAATACCATCTATGCTATAAGCATCATACATACATGTATTAACTCTTTACATACACTTTCTCTTTACATACACTTTCTTACATCTTACGTATGCCTTACACTATGTGTGTGTGTGTGTGTGAAACATAACATATTTATATTATTGTACATATTTTTTTATACAGACTAACATGGTAGCAGTTTTGGTGCCCATATGGGAGTGCCAGCATCTGTTGAACCAGCAGCAGGAAAAGCATCTATAGATTACATGTAAGCAGTGGCAACTCCAGAGGTTGGGTTGCAGCGCAGTCCAAATTTTAAATAGGGGAGCCACACCAACTGTCACTTAGTCCCAACCAATGTTTGCCAGCATTTGGAAGGGCAGTTGATGTGGTTCTCCTATGTGAATTTTGGACTGCGCTGCAGCCCAACCTCTGGAGCTGCCACTGCATGTAAACCTCTTTAGATTGCCTAAAATAGAGGTGAGAATCCAGTTCAGGCTGCCACCTCCTGTCAGCATGGAAAGTATGAGGATTGTGCACAGTTACCTTTAGGTGTCTATTTACTAAGCTTTGTTAGGAGATAAAGTGAACAGTGATAAGGTACCAGCTAATCAGCTTCTGTCATTTTTCTAACACAGCCAGTGATATGGCAGTTAGGAGCTAATTGGCTGGTACCTTATCACCATTCACTTTTTCTCCTAACCTAACACAGCTTAGTAAATAGGCCCCACAATCTTTAATAGACATCTGTACAGTAATACCACTGCTCACAATATACTGACTGTGTTATGTTTTTGCATGTCTGGTTAGTTTCAGTCAGGTACTAAGGCAGGTTCTATGGGCACATAAAGCAAATTTTTAACTTGGTATTGGATGAGGGCTTTTTTCAGGATTTAAAAAGTAATTTTATAATATTGCTAATTTTATGCATATCATAGGGGTAGCTGATGCAATACATGTAATTCTTGTACACCCGGTGCAAAAGAAACACATGTACTAGAAAATAAAATGTTACCATTCTATAAATGTACAGGAAATGTTTCATTCAGTTTTTCTCATCATGGCTTGTTCTAAAAATCAGAAAAGAGAGGGGGGTTTTAACCCCCTATTGTTCCTCAGCACACTGAATTGTACTTGCAACAACATATGAACTCTATATGGTAATAGAAATCAGAGATATTGGTTGCATGCATTTGCAACTACATGGGAAGCTGCTAGGCCTCTTCATGGCTTCTCTGTTACTAGCAGTCCCTAACACTAAGAGGTTCACGTCCGATGCGCAGTGCACCCCAAAAAACATCCAGCTCCAGGACCCCCCCAGGGCATCACACGAAAATGGAAAAAGAGTGATAGTGCAGTATAAAGTATAGATGTGTAAGACTAATCAATAAGTGTGGAATGAGAGGTTAAAATATATGTGAAAAAATACATGAATAATAAACAAACATAAAAGGTGATGTGAAAAGTAACTATGTATATTAAGTGGTGATGCCCTGAGGAGGCCCAGCCAGAGTAGCCTCGGGGGGCCCTACGCCCAAACGCTCACCCCAAATGTAATATATACCAATTAAAGCCTCATAATAAAGGCACATATATTTTGGCAAATGTAAGGCCTCATGATAAAGGCACATACCTAAATGCATCCAAATTGAGAGCCAGCTTACCTGGGAGTCACCCCTGGGAACTCCAACTAGCACTACTAGAACCAGCATGCCCTGCTAATGCTGGCTCCTTCATGCATCTCATGACCACAAACAAAAAAATGGCAGCTGCTCAATCAATCTGATAGTACTTTTCAGGTGCATGAAAGGGAGGGGTCATACCAAGTAGAAAAAAGAGGGGGGTTTTAACCCTCTATTGTTCCTCAGCACACTGAATTGTACTAGCAACAACATATGAACACTATATGGTAATAAAAATCAGAGATATTGGTTGCATGCATTTGCAAATACATGGGAAGTTGCTAGGCCTCTTCATGGCTTCTCTGTCACTAGCAGTCCCTAACACTAAGAGGTTCACGTCCGGGGCGCAGTGCACCCAAAAAACATCCAGCCCAGGATCCCCCCAGGGCATCACAGGAAAATGGAAAAAGAGTGATAGTGCAGTGTAAAGTATAGATGTGTGTGAGTAATCAATAAGTGTGGAATGAGAGGTTAAAATATATGTGAAAAAATACATGACTAATAAACAATAACAAAAGGTGATGTGAAACGTAACTATGTGTATTAAGTGGTGATGCCCTGAGGAGGCCCAGCCAGAGTAGCCTCGGGGGGCCCTATGCCCAAACGCTCACCCCAAATGTAATATATACCAATTAAAGCCTTATAATAAAGGCACATATATTTTGGCAAATGTAAGACCTCATGATAAAGGCACATACTTAAATGCATCCAAATTGAGAGAAAGCTTACCTGGGAGTCGCCCCTGGGAACTCCAACTAGCACTACTAGAACCAGCATGCCCTGCTAATGCTGGCTCCTTCATGCATCTCATGACTGTTTGTTTTTTTTTTGTTTGTTTTCAAAATTCCAAGTACCTTACTCATATCAATCAGTGATATTGCAAAGATTATTAGAGGGTCAACGTGATGTTTTATGCATACAGTATATTGTTACAGACCACTTGAAGAGTTACACATTTTAAAATATTGATATTTATGCATTTTTACTAGCCCTTTATAATAAGTTCATTGTTAAATCTTCCACACAATGAGCCACATTTTTTTACTCTATAAAAATGTACATTGTGTGATGCAATATTTACTGACATGGCATAGGGTGTACCTACAGATTGTATATTGACCTATAAATGGTTTTACTTTTCTTATTCAAAAGGACATGCCCAAAGGCCGCATCACCACTTACTGGCCCACAGGCCCCTCCAGCCCAGGGGCTGCTACCGGCCCAAAGGCCGCACCACAACTCATTGGTTTATAAACCACATTTGGAGTCAGCTCCTCCAGCCCTTCAGGCAACCACCCGGCCGCATCCAGCCAAGGAATTCCAGCCCTCAAGGCTGAGCAGGACTTTTCCTCTTGGCTACCACTGAGCCATAACAGGAATCTTTTATAGGGAAGGAGTCAGTTTGCCATTACAAATTGGGAGCAGGACTACCTCAGATCATTAATGAGGAAATTGATGATGAAGGTGTTGGTGGTGGAAATTACATGTGCTGGGATCTATATATGCTGCTGGTAGCTGATGCTGGACTGCTTGCTATTATTTTAGATGATTTTCAAGATTTTAATAATTTGTATAAACCAACTGCAAATGATGTAACCAGGAGGAGATGCCTAGATTTTTAAAGTAAGGAAGAATAAAACTGCGCTGCAATGGTGAGAAAAAAATATCTTAAGTGACATAGCTTGATAGACCAATTAAATACAGGCTATATATAAATTTTTTTTTTATTGAAAATACACATACAATATAAGATTATTAATATCAGTAGTACATTCTCAATAATGGTGCCAATAATGGATAATCAGTTAGTAGCAAATTCACAAACCTATGTAAATACAATGTATCATATTAGGAGTATGGCTTATGTACTCATAATGAACACAGTGCCTGATTCAGGTTGGTTCGCACGCAGCCGGCCGATGTTTGCAATCTGCGCATGCGTATAAGTCGCAGTGCGCGTACGCGAACCAGGCATTGCGAGCGGGAATGTGATCGCAGGCAGTATGCAGACCCATCACTCAGTGATTGACAGGAAGTGCCATTTGTCGGTGGTGACGGGGGGGTGGTCGGGTGAACGCAGGCATGCCAGTGCGTTGCAGGGGTATACATAAATTAGGCAATGAGTGATTGGTGATCCTATATAGGTGTATACGTATATTCGCTCAATGCAATTTTGTTTCTGAAGTATGAATGCAATGACATTTCATTTTATGTAGTCTGAATTGTTTTTTAATGTGATGTGTTTACAAGTAACAAATAAATATTAGTGCCCTAAAAGGTGACAGCACATTCCTTTTTTAAAAACATTACAAATTGTGAAATAAATGAGTAAAATAGAAAACTCAGTAATAGTTGTTTCTTAAAAAATGTGTTTTTCTTATTGTGCTCCCCTCCTGCTGCTGTGGAACTGCACATCCCAGCATGCCGTTCCACAGTAATTACATGCCTTAATAGCAATACTGTGGCAGTCCATGCTTGGATGTGTAGTTCCACAGCAGCTGTAGTGCCCCTCTTAATAAAAACAGTTGTTGTTTTTTTGGCAAAATAGTTTTTAATGCATATTTAAATGTTTTTCAACTTAAAACTCACAGACTTTTTTAAAATGTCCAAATTAATAAACATGCAGATTGTCTGTAAATTATGGGTTTTTCATAAAAATAAACAAATATGATAATAAGAATACAGTAACAAAAAAAGTGATTGCTGGAAGATACATGATTTTCTGGTCGAATTTGGAAAGGGTACACACTTGCAGATGTGTGATGTGATTTTTGTGCCATCACCAAATGTCCCTACTTCACCTCCTACAAAACAAAAATCACCTCCAAATGTGTCTGCCACATACGATGGCAAGATACAAGTTCAAAGTATTAGTTAAATTATTTACAGAGGCACTAACTAGATTTCATATTAGGCAAAAGTCCCAAAAGCTCGTGGAAAGATCTAATTAGAAATTTGCAAACAAAATCAATCATTGCACTGACGCTTCACAGCCGACTCGGGAGATGTAAATACCCTGCCCATAGCTGGTTCCTGCCATCGCAGGGCACTGGTCCACCTCATTCGAACATACTCTTGGGCCAGGAAGTTGTTCTTTGATCTCCCTGAGATCTTGGTTGATTGCCCTCAGATTGGAGGTTCGCTCCCCCATGCTGGTCGGGACTTTTCGATGCATGACCTCAATGGCTGCAGTCTGTCATTCAACTGTCACCCTAAGGCCATAGATTACTTTGGCAAGGGTGCCAGAGGTGGATGGGGGTGACACAGATGATAGAGGTTGTGCCCCCCCATCTGACTGCAGCCTTTCAGCCTCTACATCTCCTTTAAAATAAAAATAAAAAAAAGATTTTTTTGACTTGACACACAAAGAGATAAATACAGAGACAGGTTTATGCAAATATTTACCAGACACAGCATGTGGGGCAACACCAGATGTAATATGTCGGCATCTGCCAACAACCTCCGATCCAAGGACCCCAAAAGTTGGATTTCACATTGGTTCAATTCCAAGATATATGCACAAAAAGAAGAAATACAAGTGCACAACTCCAATTAACTGTTTATATATAAATAAATAATTTTTTTTTTCAATTCCAAGATCTCATTGAGGGGACCCCTTTGCCCATTTTTGTGTTGGATCCAGGAAATTATCTTTCTCCGTAGTCGGCTGCGAAGGTCACTCCATCTAATAAGAATTTATTTTGAGAGCAACATTATAAACAATATCTTGGTATATAAAAAGTTCTATATATAACATTGTGAAAAACATGTTTTTTTTATATTTAACATTTACTACTAAAAATATTATTTTTATTTTTTTAAGGGAATAACAAATAATAACAAATCTTACCTTTTACTAAGTAGTTGTCCACGAGCTCTAAGTGGAACTTTTGGCCCACTATGAAATCTGGTAAGTGCCTCTTGTATTAGTTACCATACAACTAATATTTTGATCTTGTATCTTGCCATCTGATTGTAAGAGGGGTGCGGTACGGTACCTGCTGCAGTGTAGGTGTACTCCAGTTTCTTATCTCGTGTCGCACCCTCTCACCTTCAGGCCGTACGTTGAACACGGACACGATGACTAGGAGAAAGGAGATGATGTGAGTACCATCCTTCCTCACATCGACCGTCACACAAGAAATAATTGCTTTCCAGACTTTGAGTGTGGTTCCAAAGCACAAAAAGTTATTATTCACATAAAAAGCATTTAGTTACACGTTGTTATCTAAATACAATTAGTGCAAAAGATTATACATAAACAAGGTACAGTCGATACATAAGCAGGCGCTCTGGATCCAGATTTCCAGCATCAAAGGTGAAGCCTCCGTCAAAAGAAAGAATATGATGACTAACTACTGGAAATAGAGCGCCTGAATATATACAGTACAGAGAGTGGGCAATACAATAGAAACAAGTTGGCATAATCCTATTGGTTCTTCTTCTTGGTTCTTCTGTCATAGGTCAGTTTGTACAATGGTAGTTCAGCCCTCCAGTGGCTCTTTGTGTGTGTTTTAACTAATCAATAGACACTACATACAAAGTACATTCTAATATCTAATTCTCTATAATCCATAACTTGCAGACGCATGTTGTGATCTCCTTGCCGATGGAACCAGAGATCTGCAAATAGACATTGGTTTAGAATGGTAACAAACATGGTCTGCTTATCATGTACTAAACCTTAGATATCAAATACATACATTTTACATCATAATTAATAACTTTAATATAAACCATAATGTGCAGGAACCTCTTATGAGTGCGTGTATATTTATGATTATGTGTAAGTATGCTTTGTGTGTCTACGTGCAGCATAAAAAGTGCGCTGTGTGCAAGGGTTGTGTACAGCGCAAACAATGCGCTGTGTGTGTTTCTATTTACAATTGCAACTTTATATATATATGTGTGCACGCATTGTGGATACCCATGTGATCGTTTAAGTGTATATATAGATATATATAAATATATTTATATATATATATATATATACATAGCTTCAAACAGTAATATTACTTCTGTCTGAACTAAAAAATTACAGACAATGGAGTTTGTCCTGTTCACAGGTGGAGCAAGCTTTGGCAAGAAGTCTGATAACTTTAACAAAAGGCTTCCTATGTTTATTCACAATACAATTGTCAGTTCTTCTTAACCACATCAGCATGGGACACAAGGCCTACAATTGCTAATGATAGCTAAACGTCTGACAATTGTTTCTAAATCCACATTCAGATCACTCCCTATGAACATATCAGTGTCTGTGTTATACTTCAATTGCCACAGACATACTGTATCTATATGCGAAGTAAACACTCACAGTATCTTTGTGTATTCCAATTACTAGTCCCAGACATGTCCACAATACTTGTCTGTCAGCCCTAACTATATAAAGTCTTTAAATATTTGTGTATTCATGATTATGTAAAGACTTTAACAGTGTGCAGTATAGCGCTGTGCACAATAATATTATACTGACTACGCCAGATGGCATTGTGCAAATATTATTTTTACAATTTAGGTCTCAGCCAACCATTCGGCTTCGAAAGTACACACAGATATTTCTCACTGTGTCCACTCTTGCTCTTTGTCCGGTCACTCGCGTACAAGTCCCTGTAAGGAGATACACACCGCACCCTTGCAGGGCCTAAACCTGTGTCACGCTATTACACATGCTATGACAATATCACCCTCAACCTACAGTGTGTGTAGTGCGGCATGCATAACAATAAACAACTAAACATTTGCCCTGCACGGAACAACAATCACAGACAGTAATCAAACAAGAGTAAAACCACGGTGCTGTCCCTTTAAATGTTTGTTTCCTGCCTAACTAGAGCTGGTTAGCTCCTCTTCTAAATGATGGCGGAAACACTACCTTTTTGGTGGGAGCCTGACAGCTCTCCACGGGGTATTTGGAGGGTGAGCTCTGTACAGCAACTCACACCTCTATTCACTGACACAGGTGCTACCTACTACTATACCAGTGATCTGGACCAGTGGCAGAACTCCCGGAGACAATGGATTAATTTGCCGCCGTGGGGCCAGCCCTGAAGGGGGCACCTGCCTCCATTGTCCCCGGGACCTGCATGGAGAAGGAGTGCTGCTGATCGGTGCTCCACCTCCATTGGCATAACTATGGAGGGTGCAGGGGGTGCGGTTGCTACTGGGGGCTCACTACTGGGGGCAACTACTGGGGGCTCACTACTGGAGGTACTGCATAGGGGGACCATTACTGGGGGGCACTACATAGGCGGGCACTGCATAGGGGGACCACTACTGGGGGCATTATATAAAAGGAACTGCATAAGGGGGTGGCAGCAGCTGGGGCAGGCATAGGTGCTGGGGGGGTGGTACATTTTAGTTTGGGGGGGGGCACCAACATTTATCTTGCCTCCAGGCACCTGGGATGAAGTTACGCCACTGATCTGGACCTATTGCCCAGAACCACTCTCAATGGGCTCAGGGCCCTGGGCCTAACACCCAGGGTCTTGCCAGTAGCTCAGGTGTTTAAGCCTGCCTAATGCCCAGAGTTCCCATTATGTTACCTCAGGCCTATGGGCCTGCCTAATGGTGGGGCTCAGGTAGTGGCCTGGGCCTAATGCCCAGGGCCACTTTATACAGGGCTCAGGTCTATGAGCATGCCTACCGTGGGGCTTACTGTATAGGGCCTAGTGCCCTCCTCAATGGGTACAGGCCTAGGGCCTGGCTGATGACACAGGCCTAGTGCCCGCCTACTTACGCCTTTAGTGACCCGGGCCTAGTACCCAGGTCACTTGAACCTAATTGGGGCAATTGATCCCTGTAGTACCTAATGCCCTCTTCTGTGCCCGGGTCTTGTGCCTGCCTATTTGCCCTCAGGCCTAATGCCTGAATGTGCCCCATGGGCCTAGTGCCCGACAATCATGGTGGTCTAGGAAGGGGTTAATGCCAGTGGCCCAAGAAGCTGCAGTGGAGAGCTTCGTTAGCTCTTTTACTTCCCACCACTGCGGCACTTCTCCGGTCCTCAACCGCATTCTACTGCCACTGGCCAGTCCTGGCCAGCGCCGCCGCTTCTTCTTCTCAGCATCCAGCTGGCCCCTCCCATCTTCACTTTTGTCCAGGGCGTCTTCTGGCCTCTTCCGCGGCCTCCGGACCTGTTGCTGTGAGGATCTTCTGTTCTTTGGGAGGTCTTCTCTTCTCCCCTCCGCCGCACTGCAGTTTCCCGCTCAGTGGTGTCTAATACAAGACACCGCGAGTGGGCGGGGCTATGACATGGTGAGCCTCGGTTGGCTCATTGCGTCTGCCTCCTACTGGCTGCTGGCCCATGAGCCGTGTTTGGCTCGCGGCCAGAGCCAGACACCCGCCGCTGTAACCAGGCTGCCGGGCGGCGGGCTACAGTAAGCCTGCACCCGGAGCCAAGTACGGACCGCCACGCCCGACACTTGACTGGCACTGGGAACAGATACTCTGTCCAAATGCTGGCTACCCACCTCCTCTGCTTACCCGGCGCTGGGAACAAACACACTATCCCAGCGCCGGCCGCCGATGTGTCCCGCAGGGGACACATAGCTACTTGTTGTGCTGGTGCTGGGATCAGCCACTTGATCACTACACCCTCACATGCAAGGGGGGTTTCCGAGTGCCTAGAAACCCCCTCTGCCCATTGCTCCATCGCCGCCGGCCCGGAGAGCAGCTGAACAATATTACTTTTTTTTTTTGTAAAGAGACACTGCCTGGGCTGGATGTAGGGGGAGCTGCAGCGTGCAAGCCCCTCCCAGTCAGTTCCCATAGGGGCACTGTGACCGGCAATGTGAGAGAGTGCCTGCCGCCAGGACACTGTCTACTACTGCCAGCGCAGCGAGTTCCGGAGCCGCACAACGTAGGTGGGGGTGCCGGGGGATAATATTTGCTAGAATGACTGCCGTATGCACATGCCAGCGAGGGAGGGGGGGCATGGGTGGGCGGCAGGGGGAGGTAGAGGATTTTATGACTGCTGCATGTATATGCCGGGGGGGGAGAATTATATTTATTAAATGATAAAAAATATAGTGGTTGCTCACATCAGCTTAATGGTATTGCATAGGTACTTGGAAAGGGCGGGGTTTACTCTGAACCACAGAAGAAATTGTGTTCTCTCCAGCACACTGCAACAATATCAGCAAAAATACTTGAACCCTACATAATAATAGAAATTCAGAGGTATTAGTTGCATACATTTGCAAATATATGATTATGCACCAGGCCAGCGTCAAGGCTCCTCTATACCGGCGTCCTTAACATTCAGGGGTTCACGTCTGAGGTGCAGGGCATACCAAAAGAATCCAGCCAAGGACCATCCCCAGGGCATCACATGAAAAAAAGGATCCTCCCAATGCTGGCTCCGTTCATGCCTCTCAGAACTGCAATAACAAATTTAGTAAAGAGCGGGCTTTACTCTGAACCACAGAAGAAAAGGGTGTTCCCCCCAGCACACTGCAACAAGAAACCTCCAAATGTATGCAACTAATACCTCTGAATTTATATTATTATGTAGGGTTCAAGTATTTTTGCTGATATTGTTGCAGTGTGCTGGAGGGACACTCGTTTTGTTGTTTTAACCCCCGGAATGCCTACTTGGACAATAGGACGCGATCTACGCATAGGATAGGTGAGTATTGATTTTTATTTCAGGGCCCCCTATGGATTACTTCGGATACTAGGTGAGTATGTGTGAGTGTGAGTGTGCATGTATGTTTTATGAAATTTTTACTTTCACGGTGTGTGTTTGTTTTTCTACCTATTTCTTTAGTTGTGGAACTACACAGCAGGCCCGTAATGCCCCGCATGCTGGTATTTGTGGTTCTCCAAATACAAGCATGCGGGGAGGCTTGCTGGTACTTGTGGTTCTACAACTAAAGACAATATTTAACCCTTTATTTTACACAAAACACTAACACTATCAACCCGGCACCCACCGCCCTAGGGTGCTGGGGACAGCCCCGGGCTATCAGTCCAGACCTGGGGTTCCCTGTAGAGGGGGACCCCTTTATTGGGGAGTCTCCAAATCCCCAGGGATCCACGGCCTGGGCTGACTAGCGGTCAGGGATAATGCTTTGGCCAGGGAAACTGGTGAAAGGTTTTCCCTGGCTGTGGCATTATCTCCCCGCTAGAAAGAGCTCGGTGTTGGTTTTGGAATTTTCAGGGGACCCCTACTAATTTTGTCCTGATTTTCCAGAACCAGCTCAACAAAGCCGTGTGCTGGTTCTTAATATACAGGGTCCCCCTACGCATTTTGGCCTCTGTATTTTTAGAACCAGGACAGGCTTTATAAAGCCCGGGGCTGGTTATGCTTTTGGGGAGGGGGTGGACATCATTTTTAAAATAATTTTAAACCTTTTACATAAGTACATACAGAAACTTGCACGCATCTCATGGATATGTGCATGCTTCTGTGTTAATCTGACCTGCTCAGGATGTACTCGCTAGCCTGAAGCAGGTCTATTATTTGGGGACTTTTGGTTATCTTTTTTTTGTGAGTCTAAAACAGACACCCTATTACATTGGGCAAGTTGATTGTTTTCAATGTGAAAACATCTGGATGAAAGTTTGAGAATGGGGATTTTTACTAACTCTGAAAAATGCGAGTTTTAATGAACTGACACCATATTACATTGGAGAGTTGTGAAAAATTGCGAGTTTAGCACCAAACTTGCAATTTACCAAATCTGACTCCCTATTACATGTGGCGCTCTGTGTTTAGACAATCCAATGGTATTTGATTTAAGCCATCTCATCTGCCACAGGCTCCTTCAGTGGTTCCTGCACTTTGCTTTTAGAATATGTAAAAAAAAATCTGGATGATATTTTGTGGTGAGTCATATTTGCAAATGGTGATGAGGCTGCATTTTTCTATTTGTTTTGCTTGATAGGCTTAAAAATGTTTGAGAGTAGTGTTCTCACGCTTCTCCATCTCCTACAAGGTGAAGCCACTAAGCGTCCTTTACCAAGATGTATCACTGTGTCCAAGCACTGCAGTACTACACAACTCCTGCATAACCCCTACTGTTTGTACCTGTTACCGCAAGACCGCCTCTGCTGATTGCCATTAAACTCCCCTACTGCTACCTGTTACTATGAGGACTGTTGTACTGCTGGATACTACAATAAACCTATAATTCAGGATAAGGATATCTTTGTGGCCTAAGCTTCATGATACACATTCCGCTGGTGCCTATTACTATCCTGTCCAGATCTAGACCAAATAGGATGCACTGGCCAAATGTAATAGGGTGTGAGTTTAGAATATGTAAGAGTTTAGCAGTAAACTCTCACATTGGTTGACTTTTATCTTCAAGATGGGAAAACATCTAGATGAGAGTTTAAATTGTTTTTTTAGTCTAAAAACATGTGAGTTTGCATGTTCTCGGACTCTATTACATTGGTTTAGGGATGTCCGCCGGACCATTTTTGCTGGATTTGGATTTGGGTCTAACTCGTCGTCCGGTTTTGGATTTGCCAAACTGCGATGACTGGCTTTAAATTTGGATTTTTTACAAAAATTTACAAAAAAAGCTAAAATCAAATAAATTGGACTTTTTTTTCTTCCTAGAGTATTATTAACCTTGATAACATAAATTTACAGACATTTACAGTCAATTTAGACCACCTCACAGCTTATAATATTGTTTTCAACATTATAGGTGAGCTGACTGGTTACTAAACGTCAGAGCAGCGGCGCAGTGGCACAGTCACGGTGCTTGTATTTTTATACACAGAAGGCTATCACTCACAAGTCACAGTGCTTGTATTTTTATACACAGAGGGCTATCGCTCACAAGTCACAGTGCTTGTATTTTTATACACAGAGGGCTATCACTCACAAGTCACAGTGCTTGTATTTTTATACACAGAGGGCTATCACTCACAAAGTCACGGTACTTGTATTTTTATACACAGAGGGCTATCACTCACAAGTCACAGTGCTTGTATTTTTATACACAGAGGGCTATCGCTCACAAGTCACGGTGCTTGTATTTTTATACACAGAGGGCTATCACTCACAAGTCACGGTGCTTGTATTTTTATACACAGAGGGCTATCGCTCACAAGTCACAGTGCTTGTATTTTTATACACAGAGGGCTATCGCTCACAAGTCACGGTGCTTGTATTTTTATACACAGAGGGCTATCGCTCACAAGTCACGGTGCTTGTATTTTTATACACACAGGGCTATCGCTCACAAAGTCACGGTGCTTGTATTTTTATACACAGAGGGCTATCGCTCACAAGTCACGGTGCTTGTATTTTTATACACACAGGGCTATCGCTCACAAAGTCACGGTACTTGTATTTTTATACACAGAGGGCTATCGCTCACAAAGTCACGGTGCTTGTATTTGTTATACACACAGGGCTATCGCTCACAAAGTCACGGTATTTGTATTTTTATACACAGAGGGCTATCGCTCACAAGTCACGGTGCTTGTATTTTTATACACAGAGGGCTATCGCTCGCAAGTCACGGTGCTTGTATTTTTATACACAGAGGGCTATCGCTCACAAAGTCACGGTGCTTGTATTTTTATACACAGAGGGCTATCGCTCACAAGTCACGGTGCTTGTATTTTTATACACACAGGGCTATCGCTCACAAAGTCACGGTACTTGTATTTTTATACACACAGGGCTATCGCTCACAAAGTCACGGTACTTCTATTTTTATACACACAGGGCTATCGCTCACAAAGTCACGGTACTTGTATTTTTATACACAGGGCTATCGCTCACAAGTCACGGTGCTTGTATTTTTATACACAGAGGGCTATAGTCCACAAAGTCACGGTGCTTGTATTTTTATACACAGAGGGCTATCGCTCACAAAGTCACGGTGCTTGTATTTTTATACACACAGGGCTATCGCTCACAAGTCACGGTGCTTGTATTTTTATACACAGAGGGCTATCGCTCACAAAGTCACGGTACTTGTATTTTTATACACAGGGCTATAGTCCACAAAGTCACGGTGCTTGTATTTTTATACACAGGTCTATCACCCACAAAGTCACGGTGCTTGTATTTTTATACACAGGGCTATAGTCCACAAAGTCACGGTGCTTGTATTTTTATACACAGAGGGCTATAACCCACAAAGTCACGGTACTTGTATTTTTATACACAGGGCTATCGCTCACAAGTCACGGTGCTTGTATTTTTATACACAGGGCTATCGCTCACAAAGTCACGGTGCTTGTATTTTTATACACAGGGCTATCGCTCACAAAGTCACGGTGCTTGTATTTTTATACACAGGGCATTTGCTCACAAAGTCACGGTGCTTGTATTTTTATACACAGAGGGCTATCGCTCACAAAGTCACGGTGCTTGGATTTATACACAGAGGGTTATGGCCCACAAAGTCACGGTACTTGTATTTTTATACACAGAGGGCTATCGCTCACAAAGTCACGGTGCTTGTATTTTTATACACAGAGGGCTATCGCTCACAAAGTCACGGTACTTGTATTTTTATACATAGAGGGCTATCACTCACAAAGTCACGGTACTTGTATTTTTATACACAGAGGGCTATCGCTCACAAGTCACAGTGCTTGTATTTTTATACACAGAGGGCTATCACTCACAAGTCACAGTGCTTGTATTTTTATACACAGAGGGCTATCACTCACAAAGTCACGGTACTTGTATTTTTATACACAGAGGGCTATCACTCACAAGTCACAGTGCTTGTATTTTTATACACAGAGGGCTATCGCTCACAAGTCACGGTGCTTGTATTTTTATACACAGAGGGCTATCACTCACAAGTCACGGTGCTTGTATTTTTATACACAGAGGGCTATCGCTCACAAGTCACAGTGCTTGTATTTTTATACACAGAGGGCTATCGCTCACAAGTCACGGTGCTTGTATTTTTATACACAGAGGGCTATCGCTCACAAGTCACGGTGCTTGTATTTTTATACACACAGGGCTATCGCTCACAAAGTCACGGTGCTTGTATTTTTATACACAGAGGGCTATCGCTCACAAGTCACGGTGCTTGTATTTTTATACACACAGGGCTATCGCTCACAAAGTCACGGTACTTGTATTTTTATACACAGAGGGCTATCGCTCACAAAGTCACGGTGCTTGTATTTGTTATACACACAGGGCTATCGCTCACAAAGTCACGGTATTTGTATTTTTATACACAGAGGGCTATCGCTCACAAGTCACGGTGCTTGTATTTTTATACACAGAGGGCTATCGCTCGCAAGTCACGGTGCTTGTATTTTTATACACAGAGGGCTATCGCTCACAAAGTCACGGTGCTTGTATTTTTATACACAGAGGGCTATCGCTCACAAGTCACGGTGCTTGTATTTTTATACACACAGGGCTATCGCTCACAAAGTCACGGTACTTGTATTTTTATACACACAGGGCTATCGCTCACAAAGTCACGGTACTTCTATTTTTATACACACAGGGCTATCGCTCACAAAGTCACGGTACTTGTATTTTTATACACAGGGCTATCGCTCACAAGTCACGGTGCTTGTATTTTTATACACAGAGGGCTATAGTCCACAAAGTCACGGTGCTTGTATTTTTATACACAGAGGGCTATCGCTCACAAAGTCACGGTGCTTGTATTTTTATACACACAGGGCTATCGCTCACAAGTCACGGTGCTTGTATTTTTATACACAGAGGGCTATCGCTCACAAAGTCACGGTACTTGTATTTTTATACACAGGGCTATAGTCCACAAAGTCACGGTGCTTGTATTTTTATACACAGGTCTATCACCCACAAAGTCACGGTGCTTGTATTTTTATACACAGGGCTATAGTCCACAAAGTCACGGTGCTTGTATTTTTATACACAGAGGGCTATAACCCACAAAGTCACGGTACTTGTATTTTTATACACAGGGCTATCGCTCACAAGTCACGGTGCTTGTATTTTTATACACAGGGCTATCGCTCACAAAGTCACGGTGCTTGTATTTTTATACACAGGGCTATCGCTCACAAAGTCACGGTGCTTGTATTTTTATACACAGGGCATTTGCTCACAAAGTCACGGTGCTTGTATTTTTATACACAGAGGGCTATCGCTCACAAAGTCACGGTGCTTGGATTTATACACAGAGGGTTATGGCCCACAAAGTCACGGTACTTGTATTTTTATACACAGAGGGCTATCGCTCACAAAGTCACGGTGCTTGTATTTTTATACACAGAGGGCTATCGCTCACAAAGTCACGGTACTTGTATTTTTATACATAGAGGGCTATCACTCACAAAGTCACGGTACTTGTATTTTTATACACAG
Source organism: Taudactylus pleione (assembly GCA_031769625.1). Taxonomy (NCBI): domain Eukaryota; kingdom Metazoa; phylum Chordata; class Amphibia; order Anura; family Myobatrachidae; genus Taudactylus; species Taudactylus pleione. Next base: position 5,938,413 of record JAUIMM010000706.1, read on the forward strand.
AGGGCTATCACTCACAAAGTCACGTTGCTTGTATTTTTATACACAGAGGGCTATCGCTCACAAGTCACCGTGCTTGTATTTTTATACACAGAGGGCTATCGCTCACAAAGTCACAGTGCTTGTATTTTTATACACAGGGGGCTATCGCTCACAAAGTCACAGTGCTTGTATTTTTATACACAGAGGGCTATCGCTCACAAAGTCACGGTGCTTGTATTTTTATACACAGAGGGCTATCACTCACAAAGTCACGGTGCTTGTATTTTTATACACAGAGGGCTATCACTCACAAAGTCACAGTGCTTGTATTTTTATACACAGAGGGCTATCACTCACAAAGTCACGGTGCTTGTATTTTTATACACAGAGGGCTATCGCTCACAATGTCACGGTGCTTGTATTTTTATACACAGGGCTATCGCTCACAAAGTCACGGTACTTGTATTTTTATACACAGAGGGCTATCGCTCACAAAGTCACGGTGCTTGTATTTTTATACACAGAGGGCTATAGTTCACAAAGTCACGGTGCTTGTATTTTTATACACACAGGGCTATCGCTCACAAAGTCACGGTGCTTGTATTTTTATACACAGGGCTATCGCTCACAAAGTCACGGTGCTTGTATTTTTATACACAGAGGGCTATCGCTCACAAAGTCACGGTGCTTGTATTTTTATACACAGAGGGCTATCGCTCACAAGTCACAGTGCTTGTATTTTTATACACAGGGCATTTGCTCACAAAGTCACGGTGCTTGTATTTTTATATACAGGGTATTTGCTCACAAAATCAAGGTGCTTGTATTTTTATACACAGAGGGTTATGGCCCACAAAGTCACGGTACTTGTATTTTTATACACAGAGGGCTATCGCTCACAAGTCACGGTGCTTGTATTTTTATACACACAGGGCTATCGCTCACAAAGTCACGGTACTTGTATTTTTATACACACAGGGCTATCGCTCACAAAGTCACGGTACTTCTATTTTTATACACACAGGGCTATCGCTCACAAAGTCACGGTACTTGTATTTTTATACACAGGGCTATCGCTCACAAGTCACGGTGCTTGTATTTTTATACACAGAGGGCTATAGTCCACAAAGTCACGGTGCTTGTATTTTTATACACAGAGGGCTATCGCTCACAAAGTCACGGTGCTTGTATTTTTATACACACAGGGCTATCGCTCACAAGTCACGGTGCTTGTATTTTTATACACAGAGGGCTATCGCTCACAAAGTCACGGTACTTGTATTTTTATACACAGGGCTATAGTCCACAAAGTCACGGTGCTTGTATTTTTATACACAGGTCTATCACCTACAAAGTCACGGTGCTTGTATTTTTATACACAGGGCTATAGTCCACAAAGTCACGGTGCTTGTATTTTTATACACAGAGGGCTATAACCCACAAAGTCACGGTACTTGTATTTTTATACACAGGGCTATCGCTCACAAGTCACGGTGCTTGTATTTTTATACACAGGGCTATCGCTCACAAAGTCACGGTGCTTGTATTTTTATACACAGGGCTATCGCTCACAAAGTCACGGTGCTTGTATTTTTATACACAGGGCATTTGCTCACAAAGTCACGGTGCTTGTATTTTTATACACAGAGGGCTATCGCTCACAAAGTCACGGTGCTTGTATTTTTATACACAGAGGGCTATCGCTCACAAAGTCACGGTACTTGTATTTTTATACACAGAGGGCTATCACTCACAAAGTCACGGTACTTGTATTTTTATACACAGAGGGCTATCACTCACAAAGTCACGGTGCTTGTATTTTTATACACAGAGGGCTATCGCTCACAAGTCACGGTGCTTGTATTTTTATACACAGAGGGCTATCGCTCACAAAGTCACAGTGCTTGTATTTTTATACACAGAGGGCTATCGCTCACAAAGTCACAGTGCTTGTATTTTTATACACAGAGGGCTATCGCTCACAAAGTCACGGTGCTTGTATTTTTATACACAGAGGGCTATCACTCACAAAGTCACGGTGCTTGTATTTTTATACACAGAAGGCTATCACTCACAAAGTCACAGTGCTTGTATTTTTATACACAGAGGGCTATCACTCACAAAGTCACGGTGCTTGTATTTTTATACACAGAGGGCTATCGCTCACAATGTCACGGTGCTTGTATTTTTATACACAGGGCTATCGCTCACAAAGTCACGGTACTTGTATTTTTATACACAGAGGGCTATCGCTCACAAAGTCACGGTGCTTGTATTTTTATACACAGAGGGCTATAGTTCACAAAGTCACGGTGCTTGTATTTTTATACACAGAGGGCTATCGCTCACAAAGTCACGGTGCTTGTATTTTTATACACAGAGGGCTATCGCTCACAAGTCACAGTGCTTGTATTTTTATACACAGGGCATTTGCTCACAAAGTCACGGTGCTTGTATTTTTATATACAGGGTATTTGCTCACAAAATCAAGGTGCTTGTATTTTTATACACAGAGGGTTATGGCCCACAAAGTCACGGTGCTTGTATTTATACACAGAGGGCTATCACCCACAAAGTCATGGTGCTTGTATTTTTATACACAGAGGGCTATCGCCCACAAAGTCACGGTGCTTGTAATTTTATACAGAGGGCTTTCGTCCACAATGTCACGGTGCTTGTGTTTTAATACACAGTGGGCTATCGCCCATAAAGTCACGGTGCTTGTATTTTTATACACAGAGGGCTATTGCTACAGTGGGGTACAGCACCAAAAAAGTTTTATTTTGTTTTTCTTTTTAAATTTTAAACTTTTTTTTTTTTACACACAGCCACTTGCAGTCAGTGTACCACCTTACACAATCACAGCCACTTGTGAGTCTTGGACACAGCCCTTGATCAGCAGAGTATAGAGCAGCATACATCAGCGTGCAGTGTGCCCCCTTCCAGTCACTTTTGCCAGCGGCGCAGCCAATTGTTAGTCTCTTGACACAGCACTTAATTAGCAGAGTATAGCGCAGCATCAGCGTGCAGTGTCTCCCCCTATATAGCAACTCAGCGTGCCCCCTCAGCCAGACCGCCCACATGCAGAGTTGCACGCAGTACGGAGCGTGTAGAAGAAGTGGTGCCGAGTCACGGGACTCGGCGCCTTATGCAGAGGCAAACTCTCGCCTCTCGCGAGAGTTCGGCACTCTCATGAGATCCGACATCAGGATCCCCACTGTTCTGAGCAGTTCGTATTCCAAAGAATCCAAACCGCTCATCTCTACATTGGTGGAGTTTAAAAAGTGTGAGAGTTTACTTCTAAACTCACATTTTCGAAACTCTCACCCTACTACATATGGCCCCATATATCTATTAGAAGTAGAATACATACAGTGCAGTCTCCAACAAAATGGATCCTTTGGGATCCATTTTGGGAAAATTCCCTAATCAAAATGGCCACCAATAGGGTATATGCACATGCCTGGCCCTATCTTGCCACTTTGTGAGAGCGGCATGGTGGAGGACAGCTGTCTTCCTCTTAGCTCAGAGAGACAAGCAACTATTACCCGTTATTTACTGCTGTTCTAGCCTTGCACTGCAAACCGTATAGAATAGACAGTCACTGGCTGGTGGTCTGTCAGCACCCCTGTTCTGCATCCATCAAGACCAATCTGTGTAATAGAAAATATGGCTGTACATGCACTACTATTCAATAAACCTACACAACCTGGGTAAGATTCTCGCCTGGAATGTGCAAAAAAAGTGCTATTATCAAACTGCACACACATTCCCAACAGGTTATAAAACCAGAGACACAGAAGAGAACACCCAGACACAAAGAAGTAAAGTGTCCAGTGCAACCCAGAAACCACAGAACTACAAGTCTTAGAACACTTCACTACAGAAGAGGTACTTCAAGAGAGAAGAGGGGTCAGTGTCTTCAGAGTGTACACAGTGTGTACTGTATTACAAATGCCAGACAAGCATGGAGGCACCATCTTGGCCACATGTAAAGTTACTGGTAGCTGCTGCAGCACACAGGAAGATGAGTACAGTGCATTTTAACCTAAAATGTGTCACAGAAAATGCATATTACAGCATCACAGCTGCTATATAATCTGTAAGGAGCACAAGAATGGGAATACCTCCTATAATAGGGTTTATAAAACTTAAAGGTATGGAAATGCAACTTATGCGGGAGGGACTGTGGGAATTAATAATAGATCCTGGTGACAGCCCAAATTCAGATGTAGTGAAGAGAGCCATTGTTACCATAAGCTTGAGTGTTAAGCAACATATATGCTCAATAATACATGGGAAAGTACAAGCTAGGGACATATGGTCTGCATTGCAAGAGTCATATCAGAATGGAGATCTCATGATGAGAATAAACTTAAGACGTGTATTGTATAACACAAAGTTGCATGAATGCAGAAGTATGTATGACTATAGACAGGATGATGTCTGTATCTCAGCAGTTAGAATCTGTTGTTGTAAAGCTAGAAGATGAGGAGATTGCAACCCCAGAGTTTGACTTCTTATTTGTTGCAGTAGATTCAAACAGTGCAATATTGAGAACAAACACAGTAAAAGCATAGCTATTACAATTTCAGGAATGTGTACTATGTGAACCTCGTGCTGTGAGAACTGTATTACAAGCTAAGACTGAAAAGTTTAGAAATTGAAATTCAAGTGTCATAATTGTCACAAAATCCGTCACAAGGCATTTAATTGTAAACAGAGAAAAGTGGATCCAGTGAGTCAGAAATGTGATGGTAAGGATCAGTCAGCCCTGAATGTGACTGATAACCACAGAAAATATTCATGGTATATTGATTCAGGTGCAACAAGACATTTCAGCTGCAATAATTAGTGGTGAACTAAGATAAGTGAGTGTGACCCTATCACAATCAAATAAATTGTCAATCAATCATTGACAGCCACTAAAGTTGGGTGGCCCCATCTTGCCACTGTGTGTAGGAGACATGGTGGAGGACGGCTGTCCTCCCCTTAGCCAAGAGAAACCTGCAATTGATACCCACTATTTACCACTGTTCCTGTCCTGTACCTTAAACCAGATAGTACAGACAGTCACATGCTTGTAATCTGTAACAAACTTGAAACACATTCCCAACAATATCAACAAAAACCTACCGAAACATATACAGAAAAGAATCAATTTGTCAAATCACATAAATTTACATATTTTGGGCAGTCTTCCTTGCAGTTTTGCAAACCGCTGCTTGACACACTCGTTTCATGATAACAAACCGGCATTATGGTTTACGATCTGCTGTTTTACAAAAAAGCATCTTGATGTGTAATTTTACTTTGGTGAATTAAAAGGTTTTAAAGCAACACAAAAATATCTCACTTTAATGTTTTCCCCATCTAACTCCAAAGTCTCAAAATATAGTTTTAAGATATTGTATTTTATGTGCCTTGTTGAATCGAATGTATAGAAGAAACTAAATATATTCAAATGGTGTAATTGTAAAATATAGAATAGCATATAAAAATATTTCTCTACTGCTTGCAATTTCAATTGTACATATCAATATTACCACAAGATGGCGCGCTGGTGTAAGGAAATAACAGTCCAATGTAAAAACACTGCATTATCAATGACATCAAGGTTTCACAGCGTAGTCTATCTAATTTTTTTGTATACTGGCATGACAGCAAGGCTTAGAAAACTGGTCATTGAAACTACATTATGCAAGATCTTTTATAGACTGTAGCTGATTCATGCATCACAATTTACCGTTCAGTTAAAACCCAATACTTATTTTCTCTGGAAAAATGTTTCAGAATTAATTAGAAATGATCGCAGGAGATTAGTCTTATACCTATTGAAAAAATACAAAAAGAAGCTTGAGCAGTGTGTATACCTATGCCCTACACTTACACCTTATAAACACAAAACACTGAATTAAAATTGTCCCATTTTTGCCACCAGTTAAGAGGTGTTGGGTATGATATCCCGGCGGATGAATAGCCGCCGGGTGAAATACTGACGCCGGAAGCCCGATCATGAGAGATCCTGAAAGGGTCACGTAAGTACACTAACCCTAACCCTCTTCCCCCCTAACCCTCCCTTGGTGGGACCTAAATCTAACTCCCCAGGGGGTGCCTAACCCTATCCCTCTGCCCAGTGGTGCCTAACCCTAACCCCCATCTCCACACCCTAAACCTAACCCTCCCCGGGGGTGCTTAACCCTAACTCCCCCTCCCCGCAGCCTAACCCTAACCCTCCCAGAGGAGTGCCTAACCCTAAGTCCCACCGGGGGTGCCAAAAATTATCTTCCCACCCCCATAGCTAAGAGCTAAGACGGATCAGCTTACCTTCATTCTGGGAGCCGTCTGCCGACATTCTGGCATCAAGATCTAGACGGGCTTTGGAATTTTCACGCCCATCTTTAGTCCTGAGTCAGTATTCAGATACCAGTCAGGATTTCAACTACATGTGATGGCCTTCACTAAACTGGCACAATTCACACAAATGCACATTTATTTACAGTTGACATGTTTGGGAAACAAAACATACAGAGATCAACATTCTCAACAAAGTGTTGCTTTATAATGCCCTGTGCGGCCTTCATCCCAGAAATGTAGATGTAATAGCAAATTCTGATAAATATGTATATAATAATGCTGATGCCAATACCACCATATCCACAGTATAATTTATTATGCCATGGGGTAACCCCACACATGTAAATGGAAAACAAATCTATCCTTACTGCTCCTAGGACTTTTTCGCCCCTGCCCTATTGCCATGACAACGGTCGGGGATGCTTCAGGGGACAGACAAGCGAGCTATGTTTCTACCTGCACATCCATCCATAAGAACGGCTGAACTGAGAAAGATCATGCAGCAACTTTCAGACTGGTTTTTTTTGTGCTTAATTTAAATTCTAATTCCTTTGAGTTTTGGGTTCTTTGCCACAAGCCAAATTTACAGCTCTGACTCCAGAATTTCCTTCCCACTGTAGCTAACACAGTAGCAGATTTAATAAAGGAAGAGGCTATTAGTGGAAGTCTTTAATGAAGTTGTATGCAGTTATTTCATTTTCTGATGCTGCTGGTGTTCAATGTGCCTTAGAGGAACGCTGAGACAGCACTGATTGGGGATCCATGGCATTCAAAGGGACACTATAACTGAGTGTATATATTTTCTTTCATGTTTAAAGTTAACCATTCACCTAAAACAACTTTATGGGAATTGTAATTGTACTTATTCCTATGCTGCTGGTAGCTTTAAATAAGTAATTGCTGGCTGGGTGTCTATTGTGAGTATTAGGAGACCTGTCCTATTATTATGAACATTACTTTATATAGCATTTGATGAATCTTGTGAATGACTGCCTCATTTACAGGTATGGCTGCAGAATTTTGAAATAAATTACTAGGACACTTGGGTGATCTAATGTTTGCTCTGATCATGTACCCACTGTGTAAGCAAAACAGTTATGAAACCTATTCCCACTAGTTCAGTTTGGTGCTACAGGGCACTAACTTATACCCTATTCACACAGAAAATCAAATTACCGGGTAAAGCACTTATACCTGGTAATTTACAGATCAACACAGGTTTTTTTCCGCGTGAAAGGGTCAACCCAGGTCGAAATTGCCGGGTCTCCAACTCTGCTTTTTACCTAGGTTGGAGACCCGGAAATTTTCGACCCGGGTTGACCCTTTCACACAGAAAAAAAAAAGTGCTTTACCCGGTAATTTGATTTTCTGTATTTCAGAAATACTGGCTTTTACCTGTCAGTTGAATGCTGGGTCTGTTTGCCAGTTCTAGTCTTTATACCCTGTTTACACAGAAAATCAAATTACCGGGTAAAGCACTTTTTTTTTTCTGTGTAAACAGGGTATAAAGACTAGAACTGGCAAACAGACCCAGCATTCAACTGACAGGTAAAAGCCAGTATTTCTGTGTGAAAGGGGTATTAGAGGGAGGTAAATATGTTCAGGATAGAAGAAGGTTACTGCCATGGGAAAATTGGACAGGTCCTAAAACCAGGTCCCCACAGCTTGTGTAATGTTTTCAGACATTAACACTTTACTGTTGGAATTTAAATTTGCATATACTTTTACCAGGCTCAAGACAATGGGTTATATTAGTTATATGGCATATGCTCAGGGCCGGATTAAGGGGAGGGCGACACGCAGGGCTGCCATCAGAAATTGTGGGGCCCAGTACTGACAAAATAGGTAGGGCCCCGCAGGGGTAGGCGGAGCTGTGGATGTGGGTGGAGCTACTTTGGGAGTAGGACATCAACCAGTTTAAAGGCTGGCTGGTCTAGGGGGACACAGGGAAGGCTGGCTGGACTATGGGGACACAGGGAAGGCTGGCTGGACTATGGGGACACAGGGAAGGCTGGCTGGACTATGGGGACACAGGGAAGGCTGGCTGGACTATGGGGACACAGGGAAGGCTGGCTGGACTATGGGGACACAGGGAAGGCTGGCTGGACTATGGGGACACAGGGAAGGCTGGCTGGCCTTCACTAGAAAGCTGGCTGGACTGGGGGGGGTGCAGACACGGGAAGGCAGACTGTCTGGACTGGGCTAGGGGAGCGCATTAAATACTGGCTGGACAATAACAAGGGCAGATTACCTCATGTCTCTGAACACATGCTCCCGCGCCAGCGGCATTTCGTGATGGAGAGGGTTCCGGGTGGCAGCAGGGAGAAATACACGCCGGTAGACACAGGCAGGGAGAATAATCATCAACGCGGTGGTGGCAGCGGCATTTGAAATAAGGTAATCAAGAGCGGTACGGAGCCGGCCGTGAGCCAATCACAGCTTACGAAACGGCAGCCAATCCTGATTGGCTGCCTTTCCGCAGGCTGTGATTGGCTTGCGGCCGGCTCAATATGTCAAATGCAGCTGTTGTGCTACGCCAATATCCCTTTTCCCTGCCACCCATGTATTATACCCCAATGTCATCCGGGCCCCCTCTCTCTCCAGGCCCAGGACTGGAATCCCGACAGTCCCCCCCCCTGATGGTGGCCCTGGGCGACAGGGGCGGTCGTCCCGGGGGCCCCCACACACATAGGGGCCCCCACCACTAGACCAATTCCCCCTTATACCATTGGGGGTGGAGCCAACACGACCTAATGAAGTGATCAGCAGCTGAATAGAATATAAGTGTGTACTGTGTATATGTACTGTTATTATTTATATTTGTGTATGTGTTTGTGTATATACAGTATGTGTATATGTGTATGTGTTATTGTATATGTAGTATGTGTTTGTGTGTGTATATTGTGTATGTGTGTGTATATATGTGTATGTGTTATTGTATATACAGTATATGTTAGTGTGTGTATACTGTGTATGTGTTAGTGTGTATGTATGTGTTAACGTGTATATATGTGCTAGTGTGTGTACTGTATACTGTGTATGTATATGTGTTAGTGTGCATGTGTTTATGTGTGTGTATACTGTATATGGGTGTGGTAGTGTGTATCTTATATAAAATATATCTGTTTGCTACATATATATTGTTTGTTTGAATGTTTAATGTGTGGCAGGGGAGGGGGGTAGGCTCCATGTGGCTTGGTGGGCCCCCCCACAACTTAGTTGCCCCAGGGCCCCCACAAGCCTTAATCCGGTCCTGCATATGCTTGTGATGGTAAACTACTGTATGCTGTATGGAAGATACAATCAAAATGAACAGGTGTTACTGTATCATAAATTTTTGTTCAAGTGCTTACTTCCAACAGACATAAACATAATTTTGTTTATGCTGAAATGCTCTGCTAGCTGTAAAACCATACCAGACAGTGACACTATTTAAGTTACCATTTTTTCTTGTAATGTGTGCTGGCCCAAATGGGGTCGGCACCAGCCATAGGGACACCCTAGGCATTGGAGCGGTGTGTAGTCAGGAAGCCGGCAGTCGAAATGCCAACCGCCGGCGTACTGACAGTGAAATCCTGGCATGGGACTAATAATAGGCATCTAAATACCGACACCTATCATTAGCCCCACCCTGAAATCCCGACGCCCGGCATACCTAACGTAGGTAAGCCAGGCGTCGGGAGGTGATACCCGAGGGGGGAGGGTTAGGTTTAGGGACTCCCGGGGGGTCTTAGGGCTAGGCACCCCCCTGGGAGGGTTAGAGTCAGGCTAGGGGAAGGGGGGGGTTAGCGTCAGGCACCCACGGGGGGAGGTTAGGTTTAGGCTGCCCCCCTGGGATGGTCAGGTTTATGGTGCTGGGAGGGGGGGTCAGGTTTAGGCACCTCTGGGGGGAGGTTAGGGTTAGGCACTGGGGGGGTTAGGGTTAGGCACCCCTAAGGGAATGTTAGGGTTAAGGGGGGAGAGGATTAGGGATAGCCTCTATACTTTCCTTGTCAGGATCTCCATCTGCCGGCCTTCGAGCGTCGGTATTTCATCCGCCGGGCTGACGTCCGGCGGTATATCATACAGATTCCATTGGAGCAACGCCACCAGCCCCGCTGCTTACCTTATCAGAAGAGAGATGGGGCAGTCTGCCCTGTGTCATCCCCTGACTCCGTGATGTCATGCAGAGTAAGTGAGACCACCAGCAACAGGAAATGCAACACTGCCCGGAGCATCCTGAGGATGCTACGAGCGGCTATACAGACTGCAGGGTGCATTCCAGGAGCGCCCTAAGGATGCTCCAGGTGGCACTGCAGCATCAATACTGGCTACATGGTGCCGTTCCAGGTACAATGCAAGCCAGAAGCAAAGGCTGTGGGTCAGCAACGGTGACACCGACAGGGCCCAGCGCTCTGTGCCATGGCTCCGCTCGCAACATTAAAAATTTTCATGAGTGACATTATATCACTCACTCACTATTTAAGGCATTCCCAAACCATGGGTGCCCTGGGCAACTGCCTGGGTTTGCCTAATGGTAATGGTGTCCCTGGCTCTACTGTATGCATAAAAGATCCATTTTCCTGTAACACCTAAAGTCTGCCCAATGTTTATGGAGTTTAAGTTAGTATCATTTATATTATGCATAGGCAAACGCAGGGGGGGTTTCCGTCTGCCTGGAAACCCCCCTCCCCAGCACACATCATGACCACAATAGAAATAGTAATATAATACAATGTTACTAGTGCTGCATGTTCTTCTCAGTATCACAAATGAAATGATTAGCAACACTTGTGGATCTTTTAAAATGTGTCAGCCAGTAATAACTATACCTGTGCACCAACTAGGAGATGTGGAAAACATGCACTGTTAGGGGTGCACTGCTATAGATCATCAATAGGGTTAATTATTATTACTATACTATAATACACTATCAGTACATAAGGAGACCAATATGTACATATATGTCCAGGGCAGTGCTAGGTTCTTCTGCTGCTCCCTCAGACTCTCGGACTTGCTCCAATGCGCCGGAATGGTGCCCACATCTGACAAAAAACATTCTGCTCAGACAGGTTGGACCTACTGCCGCATCTAATGGCTTACTGTGATCGCTGGTCCTGTATATGCTGGAATTATGCAACACAATATTCTTTGTATGATGCATATTAAAGCTGGATAAGTGCTAATTATACCCTCTTCATGGACTGGCCACACTCACTCTAAAAGCAAGCATTTGGAAACCCCCCTCTAGGAATCCTGCATTTGCCACTGTTATGGGTCTATGTACTAAGCCTTGGAGAAAGATAAAATTAATGGAGATAAAGTACCAACCAAACAGCTCCTAACTACCACTTTACAGGCTGTGTTTGAAACATGACAGTTAGGAGCAGATTGATTGGTACTTTGGCCCTCATTCAGAGCCGCTCGCTATTTGCGGTCGTTCGTTCTAAAACAAGGGGTGGCTATTCAAATGAACCGTTCGCTAATTGCGGTCTGTTCACGCCTCTAAGTCTGAACAAGCAACCAAAACTTGCAGTTGTAATTTTGAAAAATACGCCCCCTTGCCGCACGCACCATACGTCATGTCCGCTATTTATTAGAATAATCGAGTACATCGAACAGCGTATGAACTGCTCGCTATTCTTGTGGCTGCTTTTTTCAACCGCTATTTTGCGAGCAGTTCTGAGTAAAAAAAAAAACAAGTGACGTGGTCAATGACGCTGCTGTATTAATTATGCACTCCCTTAAAACGCCCGTTTTGACCTTTAACCACGCCTGCGTTCGAATTCCACACCCCCGTTTTCAAGCACCTTCCCCTGTTACCACCCACATACGCCTCCTTCTGTCACTCAAATTAACAGGCATTCGCTATATAGCGAACAAACGATTTTCGGCCGCACTGACTGGTTCGCGCATGCGTATTAAAATCCGTACGCATGCGCAGATGTCCGAACATCGGTCAGAACGAACGAGCGGCCGCTTACGAGCGGCTCTGAATCAGGGCCTTTATCTCCAATCTCCATACACGTTATTTCTCTCCACGGCTTAGTACATAGACCCCTTTGACTTTAGAACAAAGTCTGACATATATTTAATAGTAACACTGCACTTGATTTCACCAATGCACAGGGAATTTAAGGCAGGGATGTTGGGGTAAGAATTTGTTTTGGGCCTGATTCAGAGTTGGGAATAGAGAGAGATATCTCTCTCAACTGATCATCTTGGTGAAACCATGCTGCACTGCAGGTGGGGCAGATTTAAAATATGCAGAGAGATTTAGATTTGGGAGGGAGGTGTCCAAACTGACATCTAAATTGTATAATAATAATAAAGCTGTGCAGTATTTGTGGGCTACATGTAAAAGCAGCCAGTATTTACCCTACATGCAAAAAAGAAATTATGTATTTACTAGGGGTGAGCGGGTTCGGATTTCTGAAATCCGAACCCCCCCGAGCCCCCCCGATCCGAGTCCGATCCGAGTCAGGCTCGACTTTTCCCGCCTGACTCGGATTCTGAAATCGAGGCAAAACGTCATCTTCCCGTCTTCCGAGTCTCGCGGGTTTTGGATCCTATATAAGGTACCCACGTCGGCGCCATTTTCTCACTCGGCTGTGGACAGTGAAGAGGGAGGGTGGGAGTTAGGGCTGTGTAGTGTAGTGTAGTGTAGTGCTGCTGTTGTCCACTACTTCAAAGTCCATAGGGGCTGGCTGTGTTGTGCTGTGCTGCTGTTGTTAATAGGGGCTGTGTCCACTACTTCAAAGTCCATAGGGGCTGGCTGGACTGTGTTGTGCAGTCAGTTCTCCATAGGGGCTGTGTCCACTCCAAAGTCCTGTGCAGTGTCCCAGTCCTAAAGAGGTGCTGTAGTGTTGTCCAGGGGGTGCTCTGTCCATCAGGGGTGCTCCCCCCAAGTGCTAAAAAAATAATATATTTTCTGTGTTTGTGAATTGTGTGCGCAGTAGCCGCACGTGCATCAACAAAGTAGTGCCAAGCGTGCGCCTGTGTCATAAGTAAAGGGCCGGCTGGCTTGACCGTTAAAGGGTGCTGTAACCCCCGAAAGTACACTCCAGTCCAAACCAAAAAAAAATTATTTTCTGTGTTTGTGAATTGTGTGCGCAGTAGCCGCACGTGCATCAACAAAGTAGTGCCAAGCGTGCGCCTGTGTCATAAGTAAAGGGCCGGCTGGCTTGACCGTTAAGGGTGCTGTAACCCCCGAAAGTACACTCCAGTCCAAACCAAAAAAAAAAATATTTTCTGTGTTTGTGAATTGTGTGCGCAGTAGCCGCACGTGCATCAACAAAGTAGTGCCAAGCGTGCGCCTGTGTCATAAGTAAAGGGCCGGCTGGCTTGACCGTTAAGGGTGCTGTAACCCCCGAAAGTACACTCCAGTCCAAACCAAAAAAAAAATTATTTTCTGTGTTTGTGAATTGTGTGCGCAGTAGCCGCACGTGCATCAACAAAGTAGTGCCAAGCGTGCGCCTGTGTCATAAGTAAAGGGCCGGCTGGCTTGACCGTTAAGGGTGCTGTAACCCCCGAAAGTACACTCCAGTCCAAACCAAAAAAAAAATAATTTTCTGTGTTTGTGAATTGTGTGCGCAGTAGCCGCACGTGCATCAACAAAGTAGTGCCAAGCGTGCGCCTGTGTCATAAGTAAAGGGCCGGCTGGCTTGACCGTTAAAGGGTGCTGTAACCCCCAAAGTACACTCCAGTCCAAACCAAAAAAAAAATTATTTTCTGTGTTTGTGAATTGAGTGCGCAGTAGCCGCACGTGCATCAACAAAGTAGTGCCAAACGTGCGCCTGTGTCATAGGTAATGGGCCGGCTGGCTTGACCGTTAAGGGTGCTGTAACCCCCGAAAGTACACTCCAGACCAAACCAAAAAAAAAATTATTTTCTGTGTTTGTGAATTGTGTGCGCAGTAGCCGCACGTGCATCAACAAAGTAGTGCCAAGCGTGCGCCTGTGTCATAAGTAAAGGGCCGGCTGGCTTGACCGTTAAGGGTGCTGTAACCCCCGAAAGTACACTCCAGTCCAAACCCAAAAAAAAATTATTTTCTGTGTTTGTGAATTGTGTGCGCAGTAGTCGCACGTGCATCAACAAAGTAGTGCCAAGCGTGCGCCTGTGTCATAAGTAAAGGGCCGGCTGGCTTGACCGTTAAGGGTGCTGTAACCCCCGAAAGTACACTCCAGTCCAAACCTAAAAAAAAATTATTTTCTGTGTTTGTGAATTGTGTGCGCAGTAGCCGCACGTGCATCAACAAAGTAGTGCCAAGCGTGCGCCTGTGTCATAAGTAAAGGGCCGGCTGGCTTGACCGTTAAAGGGTGCTGTAACCCCCGAAAGTACACTCCAGTCCAAACCAAAAAAAAATTATTTTCTGTGTTTGTGAATTGTGTGCGCAGTAGCCGCATGTGCATCAACAAAGTAGTGCCAAGCGTGCGCCTGTGTCATAAGTAAAGGGCCGGCTGGCTTGACCGTTAAGGGTGCTGTAACCCCCGAAAGTACACTCCAGTCCAAACCTAAAAAAAAATTATTTTCTGTGTTTGTGAATTGTGTGCGCAGTAGCCGCACGTGCATCAACAAAGTAGTGCCAAGAGTGCGCCTGTGTCATAAGTAAAGGGCCGGCTGGCTTGACCGTTAAAGGGTGCTGTAACCCCCGAAAGTACACTCCAGTCCAAACCAAAAAAAAATTATTTTCTGTGTTTGTGAATTGTGTGCGCAGTAGCCGCACGTGCATCAACAAAGTAGTGCCAAGCGTGCGCCTGTGTCATAAGTAAAGGGCCGGCTGGCTTGACCGTTAAAGGGTGCTGTAGCCCCCGAAAGTACACTCCAGTCCAAACCAAAAAAAAATTATTTTCTGTGTTTGTGAATTGTGTGCGCAGTAGCCGCACGTGCATCAACAAAGTAGTGCCAAGCGTGCGCCTGTGTCATAAGTAAAGGGCCGGCTGGCTTGACCGTTAAGGGTGCTGTAACCCCCGAAAGTACACTCCAGTCCAAACCTAAAAAAAAATTATTTTCTGTGTTTGTGAATTGTGTGCGCAGTAGCCGCACGTGCATCAACAAAGTAGTGCCAAGAGTGCGCCTGTGTCATAAGTAAAGGGCCGGCTGGCTTGACCGTTAAAGGGTGCTGTAACCCCCGAAAGTACACTCCAGTCCAAACCAAAAAAAAATTATTTTCTGTGTTTGTGAATTGTGTGCGCAGTAGCCGCACGTGCATCAACAAAGTAGTGCCAAGCGTGCGCCTGTGTCATAAGTAAAGGGCCGGCTGGCTTGACTGTTAAAGGGTGCTGTAACCCCCGAAAGTACACTCCAGTCCAAACCAAAAAAAAATTATTTTCTGTGTTTGTGAATTGTGTGCGCAGTAGCCGCACGTGCATCAACAAAGTAGTGCCAAGCGTGCGCCTGTGTCATAAGTAAAGGGCCGGCTGGCTTGACCGTTAAGGGTGCTGTAACCCCCGAAAGTACACTCCAGTCCAAACCAAAAAAAAAAATATTTTCTGTGTTTGTGAATTGTGTGCGCAGTAGCCGCACGTGCATCAACAAAGTAGTGCCAAGCGTGCGCCTGTGTCATAAGTAAAGGGCCGGCTGGCTTGACCGTTAAGGGTGCTGTAACCCCCGAAAGTACACTCCAGTCCAAACCAAAAAAAAAATTATTTTCTGTGTTTGTGAATTGTGTGCGCAGTAGCCGCACGTGCATCAACAAAGTAGTGCCAAGCGTGCGCCTGTGTCATAAGTAAAGGGCCGGCTGGCTTGACCGTTAAGGGTGCTGTAACCCCCGAAAGTACACTCCAGTCCAAACCAAAAAAAAATTATTTTCTGTGTTTGTGAATTGTGTGCGCAGTAGCCGCACGTGCATCAACAAAGTAGTGCCAAGAGTGCGCCTGTGTCATAAGTAAAGGGCCGGCTGGCTTGACCGTTAAAGGGTGCTGTAACCCACAAAGTACACTCCAGTCCAAACCAAAAAAAAAATTATTTTCTGTGTTTAGCCGCACGTATATATCAAATCGATATAACATAAATGGAGGACCAAACTTTCTCCGATAAAAATAAAATAGAGAAAGATCAAGAACCACTTCCTCCTAGTGCTGAAGCTGCTGCCACTAGTCATGACATAGACGATAACATGCCATCAACGTCGTCTGCCAAGGCCGATGCCCAATGTCATAGTAGAGGGCACATACAATCCCAAATGGCAAAGTTCAGGAAAATGACCTTGAAAAAGACATTTAAATCAGCTGAAGAGAAACGTAAACTTGCCAATATGCCATTTACGACACGGAGTGGCAAGGAACGGCTAAGGTCGATCCCTAGTATGTTCATGACTAGTGGTTCAGCTTCACATGACGATGGAAGCACTCCTCCCACTAAAAAAATCAAAAGAGTTAAGCTGGCAAAAGCACAGCGAAGAACTGTGCTTTCTAAGAAGATATCACAAATCCCCAAGGAGAGTCCAAGTGTGGTGGTGGTTGCGATGCCTGACCTTCCCAGCACTGGACGGGAAGAGGTGGCTCTTTCCACCATTTGCACGCCCCCTGCAAGTGCTGAAAGGAGCACCCACAGTCCACTTGCTGATATGCAAATTGAAGATGTCACTGTTGAAGTACAACAGGATGAGGACTCTGGTGTAGCTGGCGCTGAGGAGGAAGTTGGCGAGGAGGATTCTGATGGTGATGTGGTTTGTTTAAATCAGGCTCCGGGGGAGACAGTTGTTGTCCGTGGGATGAAAAAGCCCATCACGGTCATGCCTGGGCAGAAGACCAAACATTCCACCTCTTTGGTCTGGCAATATTTCTATCCAAATCCGGACAACAACTGTCTTGCCATATGTACCATATGTAAAGGTGAAATAAGTAGGGGTAGGGACGTCAACCACCTAGGAACATCCTCCCTTATACGGCACCTGCAGCGCGTTCATAAAAAGTTACTGTCAAGTTCAGAAACTTTGGCTCAGACCGTAAGCAGTCCAGGGACACCTAAATCCCGTTGTCCTGTTGTATCCAAGCGCCTGCAAACCACACCGTCAACTCCCTCCTCGTCAATTTCCTCCTTAGTCAGGATCGGAAGTAGTCCTGCAGGCCATATCACTGGCATGACTGACTCTCCTATCCGGGATTCCTCCGGAGGATCCTGCATTGCTACGCCTACTGCTGCCGCTGCTGCTGTTGCTGCTGCTGGGAGTCGTTCATCATCCCAGAGAGGAAGTAGGAACACCACTACTTTTACTAAACAATTGACCCTCCAACAGTCCTTAGCGAGGAGGATGAAGTACGACAGCAGTCATCCTGAAGCAAAACGTATAACTGAGGCCTTGACTGCTATGTTGGTGTTAGACGTGCGTCCGGTATCCGCCATTAGTGCAGTGGGATTTAGACAATTGATGGAGGTAGTGTGTCCCCGGTTCCAAATCCCGTCTAGATTCCACTTCACTAGGCAGGCGATACCGAGACTGTACAGAAACGTCAGAAAAAGTGTCCTCAGTGTCCTGAAAAATGCCGTTGTACACAATGTCCACTTAACGACAGACATGTGGACAAGTGGAACAGGGCAGACTAAGGACTATATGACTGTGACAGCCCACTGGGTAGATGTATCACCTTACGCAGCAACAGCAGCAGCGTCACCAGTAGCAGCATCTCAGAAACGCCAGCTCGTTACAAGGCAGGCTACGCTGTGTATCACCGGTTTCAGTAAGAGGCACACCGCCGACAACCTCTTAGAGAAACTGAGGGAAATCATCGCCCAGTGGCTTACCCCACTTAGACTCTCCTGGGGATTTGTGATATCTGACAACGCCACCAATATTGTGCGGGCATTACATCTGGGCAAATTCCAGCACGTCCCATGTTTTGCTCACACAATAAACTTGGTGGTGCAGAATTTTCTGAAAAGCGACAGGGGCGTGCAGGAGACGCTTTGGGTGGCCCGAAAAATTTCTGGCCACTTTCGCCATTCAGCGACTGCGTGCCGAAGACTGGAGCGCCAGCAAACACTCTTGAACCTGCCCCGCCATCACCTGAAGCAAGAGGTTGTGACGCGGTGGAACTCAACCCTCTATATGCTTCAGAGGATGGAGGAGCAGCAAAAGGCCATACAAGCCTATACATCCACCTATGACATAGGCAAAGGAGGGGGTATGCACCTGACTCAAGCGCAGTGGAGAATGATTTCCGTGTTGTGC
This sequence comes from Taudactylus pleione, assembly GCA_031769625.1. NCBI lineage: Eukaryota > Metazoa > Chordata > Amphibia > Anura > Myobatrachidae > Taudactylus > Taudactylus pleione. The sequence continues at coordinate 5,956,900 of JAUIMM010000706.1, forward strand.
AAGGTTCTTCAGCCCTTCGAACTTGCCACACGTGAAGTCAGTTCAGACACTGCCAGCTTGAGTCAGGTCATTCCCCTCATCAGGCTTTTGCAGAAGCAGCTGGAGAAAGTGAAGGAGGAGCTAAGACGGAGCGATTCCGCTCGGCATGTGGGACTTGTGGATGAAGCCCTTCATTCGCTTTGCCAGGATTCCAGGGTGGTCAATCTGTTGAAATCAGACCACTACATTTTGGCCACCGTGCTCGATCCTAGGTTTAAAGCCTATGTGGTGTCTCTCTTTCCGGCCGACACAAGCCTGCAGAGGTGCAAAGACCTGCTGGTGAACACACTGTCAGCTGCAGCGGAACGTGACACGTCAACGGCTCCTTCTTCATTTTCTCCCGCAACTGGGGCTGCCAGGAAAAAACTTAGGTATCCTAAGCAACCCGCTGGCGGTGATGCAGGGCAGGCAGGACCAAGTTTGGACATCTGGTCCGGACTGAAGGACCTGGCAACAATTTCTGACATGTCTACTGTCACTGCATATGATACTGTCACCATTGACAGAATGGTGGAGGATTACATCGGTGACAGCATCCAAGTAGGCATGTCAGACAGTCCATACCTGTACTGGGAGGAAAAAGAGGCAATTTGGAGGCCCCTGTACAAACTGGCTCTATTTTACCTGAGTTGCCCCCCCTCCAGTGTGTACTCCGAAAGAGTGTTTAGTGCAGCCGGGAACCTTGTCAGCGAAAGGCGTAGGAGGTTGCTTCCACAGAATGTGGAGAAGATGATGTTCATCAAAATGAATTATCAGCTCTTCCAGGGAGACCAGCCTCCAGAAGGTACAGAGGGACCTGTGGTGGTGGATTCAAGTGGGGACGAGTTAATACTTTGTGAGGATGAGGATGTACACACTGAAGAGGGTGAGGAATCGGTGGATGAGGAGGATGAGGATGACATCTTGCCTCCGTAGAGCCAGTTTGTGCAGGGACACATTAATTGCCAGCTTGTTTTGTGGGGGCCCAAACGAACCAATCATTTCAGCCACAGTTGTGTGGCAGACCCTTGCGCTGAAATGATTGATTTGTTAAAGTGTGCATGTCCTGTTTATACAACATAAGGGTGGGTGGGAGGGCCCAAGGACAATTCCATCTTGCACCTCTTTTTTTCTTTGCATTATGTACAGTTTGGGGCCTAGTTTTTCTAACTGCCATCCTGTCTGCCACTGCAGTGTCACTCCTAGATGGGTCACGTGTTTGTGCCGCCCACTCGTGTCGCTTAGCATAGTCATCCAGCTACCTCGGTGCAACCTTTTGGACATAAAAACACTATTGTGAGGTGTGAGGTGTTCAGAATAGACTGGAAATGAGTGGAAATTAAGGTTATTGAGGTTAATAATAGCATAGGAGCAGAAAAACCTACAAATTCTGTGATTTTAGCTGTTTTTATGCTTTTTTTCAAAAAAATACAGATCCAAAACACAAAACCCAGAACCCAAAACACGGAAGGGTGGTTTTGGCAAAACCAATCCAGATCCAAAACACGAAGAAAGATCCAGATCCAAAACCAAAACACAAAACACGAAAAGTGGCCGGTGCACACCCCTAGTATTTACACCCCTTGCATTGCAACATGGTTTGTCCAGGTACACAGTTAAGTACTATCTCTCTCTCTATTCCCAACTCTGAATCAGGCCCTTTGTGTAAGTGATGTCTTGAGCTCAGGCCATCATACAGGGCTGAATATGGTGTGCTGGGAGACAAATGACTACAGATATAAGCTATGTTATTAACAAGGATTGAGGCAGCCAATAGATTGGAAATCAGAGAAGAATATTGTAAAAATTTGTGATAATACTTAGGCAGCAAAAGAGAACTATGCTACAGAACACAGCTCCAATTAAAAATGTATATATATATATATATATATATATACATAGTAAGATGGATGAACCGGCACTCCAGTAGAGACACAAAATATGTTGCCTGACTGCTCTCCCCAAAATAATATGATACAGTCTGGCAAACAATGGGCGACACTCCGGGTTTTGTTAAATTAAATTAATGCAACTGCTACCACTCATTTCGGTTTATTATCTTTGTCAAGGACTAATAAATACAAAATTGGCTTACTTCAAGTAGAAGAATATACCGCTAGAAGACAAGAGGACAGGTCACTGGGCAATCTTGAGAAAGTCCCGGTGGCTTACGGGACGAAACGCGTTGACGTCACCTATCCAGGCATACGAGGCATCCACTATACCTGCACGCTGGGAGCTGATATTTTTTGGGCGAACTATCCACTGATTATTGCACTCTGGACTTCGCTGCCATTTGGCACATGGCAGCCACCTACAGCCCTACACTCCTTCACACGGGAGCCGGCAATTTCTCCAGCTGCGGCTGCTTGATCCAGGACAGATGCTAACACGGACACCGCTCATAAGGTCGGGTCTATCCATTATTTTCCCACCTATTTCATTCATTCCAGTATGACTATTTGTTTCACACTGGGATGCCAGTAGTGTTACATTGATGTACTAGCGGATTCAATCACTTATTTTACTTGTCCGTGGGACTATGACAACTGCCCTAGCAACATAGTTGCATTATCAGCGATACTATTTAACAGCTTATGGTGTGGAACCTTGGCCCTGCATTGTTACAATTAGTAACTATTTCATTCAAGCTTTCCCCAATCCCAATACACCTAATATAGGTTGTTTGTGATTTTGCATTTATTTATTTATTCTCTGCATATTATATGTTTTTATTTTCACCATTTGAATTATGTATATTGATGTACTGTATTAAATTATTTCATTTTAAATCACAGTATTAAGCCTCCTGTTGATTAACAGACAGCAAACCTTTTTATAGATATGCATTGCACTCTGCATTCTCAGTGTCTAGCGCAGCATACTTTTGTTCCTGCTGTTTCAGGTGACTACGGTCTCTGAGGTTCTAACTAAACCTATATTGCTTGCAGCTATCACTGAGATACATTCAGGGCAGTAGCTAGGGTAGTGCGGCCGGTGCCATCGCACAGGGCACCACAGGTCAGGGGGCGCTCTTTGGGCTTTTCAAATTTCTGTTTATTATCATTCTTGCTTGTAGCTTCCTCTTATTTCATCCCCAGCATCTCCTGGCCTCTCCTGTCTCTTCCCTGGCCCTTCCCCATGAAGCCATGGCCCTTTTTTGGGTGCATGATGTCTCTTTGAAAAATGAGGGGGGCGCCAATGCTCTTTCTGGCACAGGGCACCAAAAAGTCTAGATACGGCTCTGGGTACATTATTATATTGGTTTATTTAAGCGCCAGGTGTTGCAGTTTCTTCTGCCCATTTTCTTTTGTTAGGTCACTGGGCAATGATTGTAATTTGAGAAGAAGATTCTTAGTATCTTGCAAAAATGTTTTTTGTTTCTGAATCAATGGTTGTAAGTAGAAATCCAGATACTTAGAGATATTGTAATAGGTGGAACCTCTGGCCGAAATTATCGGATGGCCAGGTGGCTGGGTAGAATATTTGTGTAGTTTGGGGATGGTATACAGAATTGGAATAGTGGAATGGTCTATTTTTAAGGAATCCACACATTTTTGCGTAATCCAATTTTCTTCCACAGCGTGTAATAATAGAGTATCCAGTTCCTTTTTAAACGTGGAGGTCGGATCACTATCCAATTTCATATAGACTGCGTCATCACCCAGTTGTTGATAAATATCATTCTTGTACATGTCCAGATCCATCACCACAACCTCACCGCCTTTATCGGCGGGGCGGATAAAAATATCTTTATATTGGCTAAGATTGTTTAAAGTCAGCTGCTGGTTATTAGAAAGGTTACTGCCGTTGTTACTATTGGATTTCTTACATTCAGTAATGTGATTATCCATAATATTGGAAAAGCATTTAGCGGCCAGGTTCTAAGGCACAGGGTCAAAGTTAGACTTTGTTTTAATCTGTTCAGAGGTATTGATCGGTTTTATAAAGGCAATATTTTTACCAAAATGTTCTCTCAGTCGTAAAGAACGGCTGAATTTATAGTTCTACTTTATTTTGAAAATCATCATGGTTTTGGGAGAGTACAAAAGATATACCCAAGTTGAGTACTGAAAGTTTATCTGCAGTCAGGGTCCAAGAAGAGAGATTGAAGACTACTTCTTTTTCTGTATTGCTTTTTGCTGTCCTCTCCCACTGTCTCCCTTTGCAGGTGTACTGTTTTTGGCTCCATATTTTCGCGCTCTGTTACTGACCCCTAAAGGGCGCTTCTGTGTGGAGTTTTTTCTGCTAGTACTGGCACATTCTGAATTACTTACTGATGTAATCCCTGTGCTAGAATTATCCATCTCAAAGAAGTTACGTTTAGCTCTCAGATGGCTATGTTTTCTAAACCGCTGTTGGCTGGAATTATATACCCAACTGTTTACTTTGTTCTCGGCGTAATCTTTATTAACAATGTTAAGTTTCTCTTTTTTAAATTTAATCAGATCTTTCTTATAAGAGTCCACCTGTGCCGATAATTTAGCTATCCATCCTCCAGCAACATCATCTATTAGAGTCTTTAGATTGGAGATTTCAAAGTTGGTGATCTTTTGTTTAGTTAAGGCAAGTTCTCTAAAATATTCCTCTATAACTAGTAATATGAGATCAAACAATGCTTTATTGAGAATTTCCGCCCATCTGCGTCAGAAGTCCAAATTGTAGCGCCTGATTGTGGGGTTTTTTCTTATGCGGAAACCACAAGGAATTTTCTTATCTCTATAATAATCGGAGAGTGTTACTCCATAATAATAAAAGTTTACTTCTCGTTTTTTCAAACATAGATGCCGTGTAAACAGTTGATCACTCGTTTCGTCTCCCCCTGCTGATAGCAAATTGTCTTAAATAGAATGTATTTGGCGTCGGTGTCAGAAAAACTTAAGATGTCCCCTAAGGGTAATTGAATATTAGCAAATCGAGCTGGTGCTGTTGGATCAGGGGTAGTAGACATCCTGCAGCTAATGGAATCTACAGGAGTTCCTTGAGGTGTATAGTAATAACAAGCAACTTGGATCCCTGGTCACGCTGATGTAAAACCGATAGTGCAGTTAAATCAGTGCAATATAAATAGTAAGGTGGATGAACCAGCACTCCAGTATAGACACAAAATACTTTGTCTGGGTGCCCTCCCCAAGATAATATCATACAGTCTGGCAAATAATGGGCGGCACGCTAGGTCTTGTTAAATGAAATGAACTGCTACCACTCGCAGTTAGTCCAACGTTTTGGTTTATTACCTTTGTTAAGGACTAATAAATGTAAAATAGACTTACCTAAAATAGAAGAATTACACCGCTAGTGCAGGAAAAGAAAGGCTGCCCACTTCTGGGATCGGCTCTAATTTACTGACGTCATGTCAGTGTGTCCGAGTTGTGACGCATCCATCCCGTCCAGTGTTGCCTAGAAACTGTAAACAAAGTGAATACACAGTGAAAAATACCCCAACCAAAGTTATAAAAAAAAGAAAGAAAAAGAATAGATAAAACAGATAAAAACAGAGACCAGCTGATCGCAATTTAATAGAAATAAACAAAAGCTGCAAAACATCTATTCAGGAGAACAGCAAAAAAGCGACAATTAAAGAAACAATTAAATGACAGATTTTCACTAAGTCCCAGGTGCTGCACCATGTTCAAATGATATATCCATTTCACTTCAAGTTGTGATAGGGACTTCTCTCTGTCACCTCCTCTAGGTTAGCCTGTATGTGGTATATCATTTATCATGTCTTGAGCTCAGGCCATCATACAGGGCTGAATATGGTGTGCTGGAAGACAAATGACTACAGATATAAGCTATGTTATTAACAAGGATTGAGGCAGCCAATAGATTGGAGATCAGAGAAGAATATTGTAAACAATAGTGATAATACTTAAGCAGCAAAAGAGAACTATGCTACAGAACACAGCTCCAATTAAAAGTTCCCCTTTGACTAACAGGTGTGCTACTCCATGCCCTTATAATATATATATATATATATATATATATATATATATATATATTGTGATAGGATCACTGGTAAAGGGGTCTGTGGCAGGGACATTGGTCCCAGATTCCTGTCCTATGTGTGTTAAATCCCCAGGAGAAAGTCTGCAGTGTAGCAGGCTTGAGTTTCGGCTTTTTGAAAAGCCGGTTGGGTCCTGGGAGTTATGGGTGAGAGGAAGGGCTCAACCCACGGCCACTCCAGGTTTTGGGCCTTTCAGCTTGGTAACAGGCTCATTAGGGCTTCCAGCTGAGAGTGGCCAACATATGCTTAGTTTGTTTAGGGCTGAGTGTCTCACCTGGGGAGCAGACAGGGAGTTTGCTCAGAGACACTTGGAAAACCTAGCTGTAAGGACTGTGCTGTGCTTTTGTTGCTGGCGAGGGTGTTAGGCCCTGCCAGGTTCATGTAGTGAGGGAAATCACTTGTGAAGTTAGAGCCCAGACAAGGCTAGGATTTATGTTTATGTTTTCATTTATGTAATTTCTGACGTTGTACAATAAAGACTGGCGCTGACCAGCTTGTACTCGCATCCAGGTGTGCTGCTTCCCTGCTGCTGTGTGTGTAAGAAAGGAGTCCTTCTACCCAGGAGAGGGAACCCCAACCCGACTGAAGGTCACAATATATATATATATATATATATATATATATGTATATTGTATATATGTATATATATACTGTATCAGTGATGTACGATGAGGTAAATGGCTGTGGAGGCACTGGCTAGTATCAGAGCCAGATTTACAGATACATATATGAACCCGAGGGTTCATGTGGACATTATACAAAGGTGCAGCAGTATATAGTGCTGGAAATTTGGTGTGTTTTGATCAGGGATGTGCCGAAAGGTAGACAGAGGAGGCAGTGCCTCACCTGCCATACACTTTTTACTCCTGAGTTTTGACTATAAAAATGATTAGAATAATATAATGAAGATATTTATAATATTTTCTTTACACTTTTCTTATTTTTTTTATAGTCACAACTCTAGGGTATAACTAAGTATGACAGGAAATACTCTGCCTCACCTGACCGCACATCACTGATATATATATATATATTATATATGTATATATATATATATATATATATATATAGGCAGAAGTGGGATGGCACTCAGTGAGACTCCGATACGAAGTATAAAATCACAGCAATACTTTGCTTAACTTGTCAACGTTTCAGTGTATTCACACTTTTATCAAGACATATAAAACAAACAGGTTACATACCGTAAATAAACTTCACCCCATGCTCAATCACCATGCTACTGCGTCCCATCAGGGGTCCGATGACGTCATCAATGGCATCATAGCACCGGCGTCATCGTCATCCCCGGGGGCGTGCACACCCTGTGTATTACCCATCACCATGGCAACTTATTATGTGGACACAACAAGAACTGTAAAACATCAATCGTGTACAGTTATCTAGTAGGCGTCTTATGTCAGGAGGCAAATATTAACAATATAATGTAATCAACAAAACATTGGTGTAAGAATAATGAGAAAAATATGTGTCCTGCTTAATGCATCAAAAGACTGGTATTCAGCCACTGCACCGTGACTCATGGTAAAGCTACAGATTCACAATACTTCTATTCATAATGAATATTAAGTCTACAGAAAGCAAGAAACAGAATTCACTTAATTCAAACCAAATGGTTTGAGTGTCCGTAAATTATGAATCCATCTAGCTTCATGTTGAAGTAAGATCCGGCTTCTATCTCCACCTCTGCTATTAGGAGGGATCCAGTCTATCATTTTACAACGTAGCGTAGCCAAACCATGTTTCAGATCCTGAAAATGTTTAGCTTTCGGCTGATGGACAGTTTTTTCATCCAATGTGACCCTGATACTAGAGCGATGGAGTGCCATACACTCTCTCAGTTGGCGTGTCGTTTTGCCTATATATAGGAGTCCGCAAGGACACCTAATATAGTATACAACGAAACGACTTGTACAAGTTAATGGCTGTTTTATGAAAAATGTTTTGCCGGAATGGGGATATACAAACATGTCTCCAGTCTCTAGGTGGCTGCAGGTAATGCAGCCAGTACATCTATAGTTACCCGGTTTCTTCGTCAAGAAATGTATGGGGACCTGTTTTCTATGTAGTGACACATTGTTGTGTACTACCATATCCTTAATGTTGCGACCCCTCTTGTATGCAGGTGTTATTCTAGTATCTTTAAACATTTTTAAAGCGTGGTCGTCAGCAGCAATAGGCCATAATTGTTTAGCCTTTTTAACAATGATCTATCAGAGAATTCCAATGTCAAGAGCAGTTTGTTCTCTACGTTGTTATATTTTTTTGGATTGAGGGCTGCCTGTCTGGACACTTTGAGTGCCTTCCTTTTAGCTTCTTTAAGTGCCTTGGGGTTGTATCCCCTAGACAAAAATTTCAGGATCATATTATCCATATGTAAACTAGCATCCCCAGGATCACTGCAAATACGGATAATCCTGAGGAACTGTGAATACGGCAGACCCTTGGTGAGAGCCGGTGGATGAAAGCTCTCAGCTCTCAGAAATGTGTTCCTGTTAGTAGTTTTGAAAAACATTGAATTATTAATTTTTAATTGTGCATCGATGCTTAACGCTACATCAAGAAAGTGAATGGAATTGAAGTTGCATTCAAAAGTGAATTGAATAGCCGGATCAGTGGAATTAATCTCCAACATAGTGTCAATAAAAGATTGCTCAGTATCAGTCCAGAGGATGAATATATCATCTATGTATCTAAAGTAGGATGCAATGGAGCCCTGTGTAGCCTCTTTGGTGAAAAACAGATCTTTCTCCACCTCACACATGAACAGATTAGCGAAACTCGGAGCCACACAGGACCCCATTGCACAGCCTGACTTCTGCAGATAGAATATGATATCAAAAAGGAAGTAGTTTCTTGTTAACGTCAACTCCAAAAGTGTCATAAAGAACTTTAGGTCGGGTCCCGAGTATGCCGGATGGCTGGTAAGAATAGCTTAATCACTTCCAGTCCCCTCTGGCGAGGTATAGTGGTGTATAGGCTAACTACATCCAGTACACACATCAGTTGTTTAGCCGGTAATGGAGAACATTGCTGTAATTATAGAATAAACAAAGTGGTATCTCTCAAGATTGTAGATTGTGCTTGTACAACTGGCTGTAAAATGTAATCCAAATATTGTGACACTGTATAAAATAAAGACTCCCTGGCAGCAATAATTGGTCTGCCAGGGGGTTTGGCTAAGCTACGTTGTAAAAGGATAGACTGGATCCCTCCTAATAGCAGAGCTGGAGATAGAAGCCGGATCTTGCTTCAACATGAAGCTAGATGGATTCATAATTTACGGACACTCAAACCATTTGGTTTGAATGAAGTGAATTCTTTTTCTTGCTTTCTGTAGACTTAATATTCATTATGAATAGAAGTATTGTGAATCTGTAGGTTTACCATGAGTCACGGTGCAGTGGCTGAATACCAGTCTTTTTGATGCATTAAGCAGGACGCATATTTTTCTCATTATTTTTACACCAATGTTTTGTTGAGTACATTATATTGTTAATATTTGCCTCCTGACATAAGATGCCTACTAGATAACTGTACACGATTGATGTTTTACAGTTCTTGTTGTGTCCGCATAATAAGTTGCTATGGTGATGGGTAATACACAGGGTGTGCACGCCCCCTGGGATGACGATGACGCCAGCGCTATGGCGCCATTGATGACCTGATGGGATGCAGAAGCATGGTGATTGAGCACTGGGTGAAGTTTATTTAAGGTATGTAACCTGTTTGTTTTATATGTCTTGATAAAAGTGTGAATACACTGAAACGTTGACAAGTTAAGCAAAGTATTGCTGTGATTTTATACTTCGTATTTGAGTCTCACTGAGTGCCATCCCACTTCTGCCGATATTGACATACCCTCCAGGAAGGGCACCGGAGCATTCACGTTACAGAGCGAGTGCCGGACCTTTGTGTGGTTTTATATAAAGTCCAAAGGACAAAACACGTTGGTCACTGCCAGCCTTACCTATATGGATCTTGGCAACTACCTTTGCAGATAAGCATTTTTATTCTTTATATCCTTGTGTATTCATTTTGTCTGTATGTTTCCACCGCACTTTCCCCTACAATAAAGCCCCGTGTTAAAATATACCACTGATGATGGGTCTTTCTTTGATTTAAAAGACCACCATCCAAATACATGGAACATTCTGGAGCGAGAGGAGAAGGGAGTGACGACAAAAGAACATACCTTTATATCCCTATACAAGACTCTATTTGGTACGCACAATATTTAATAGCCACATATTGTGTACTGGAATTACTACACTATATTCTCTCTATCCTGTCTGGCTCCGTTATGAGACTTCTTCATTAAAGGTCCCTTGTGTGGCACCAGATATCCGGGTACAGCAGTAATCGCATCCGGCTGACAAGGTTTTTCAGATAAGCATTAAAGAACATATTTCTGGTACGCACAATATCACTTGAGCACTGACATTTTTTGTTTAAAATTTAATACACTGTTTGGCGCATGCCCTTTCCACCCCACTTTCTAGATATATATATGAAAAAAAAGAAATAAATTTGCGCTTAGAAGATAAGAAGCATTACAGGAGGAACCTCCTCTGTTAGGAGGAACCAATACAACATAAACACATACAAATTCCTAAGTGCGCTATGTGCAATCAAATTAAGACAGTTTGAGTAGATATTGAGAGCCTGTTTGAATGATTGTAGAGAAGTGGAGAGTCTGACAGAGAGAGGAAGAGAGTTCCAAAAGTGTGGAGCTGCACAGGCAAAATCTTGGAGGCGAGAGTCAGAGGAAGTAATCAGTTGGCATGAAAGGTGGGGTGCATTAGTTGAATGAAGAGGGCAGACAGGAGAGTAAAGGGAGATTAGATCAGAGATATAAATGGGAGAAGATTGGGAGAGGGCTTTGTAAGTGAGGGTGAGAACCTTGAATTGTGTTCTGAAAGGGAAGTGGAGCCAGTGGAGGGCGTGTAGGAGAGGGGAGGCAGAAGTAAAGCATTTAGAGAGGAAGATGAACCAAACAGCAGCACTGAGTACAGACTGGAGAGGAGAGAGATGGGATTTGGGGAGGCCAGATAGGAGGAGGTTACAATAGTCCAATATTGAGATGACCAGTGAGTGTATGAGGGTTTTAGTAGCATCCTGGGTGAGATAGGGTCTGATCTTGGAAATATTTTTGAGAAGAAAATGACAGGACTGTGAGTGGTTCTGGATATGTGGTTTGAAGTAGAGGGATGAGTCCAGGATAACTTCAAGACAGCACACTTTGGGGCTAGATGAGATAGTTGTGCCATTAATAGATAAAGAAATAGTGGGAAGGGAGGTTATGGTGGAGGGCGGGAAGACATTCAGCTCTGTCTTAGACATAATAATTTTAAGAATTTGCTGGGACATCCAGGAAGAGATAGCAGAGAGACAGTTGTAGGTAAGAGTCAGTAGAGAGGGGAAGAGCTAGGGGGGGGGGGAAGTAGATCTGAGTATCATCAGCATAGAGAAGATAATGGAGGTCAAAAGAGCTGATGAGTTCACCTAGAGAGGAAGTATAGAGGGAGAATAGGAGAGGTCCAAGACCAGAACCTTGGGGAACAACTACTGAAAAAGGTTGTGGGGGAAAAGAGCAGTCATGAGAGGAAACAGAGAAGGATCGGTCAGAGAGGTATGAGGACAGCCAGGAGAGGGTAGTGTCACATACACCAATGGAGTGAAGGATTTGCAGCAGGACAGGGTGGTCCACAGTATCGAAAGCAGCAGAGAGGTCAAGGAGAATGAGCAGAGAGTAATGGTCCTTGGATTTGGCAGTGAGGAGGTTGTTGCTGACTTTTGTGAGGACAGTTTCAGTGGAAGCCAGACTGAAAACAGTCAAGAAGGGAGTGTGAGGAAAGAAAGGTGGTAAGGTGGTTGTAAACAATGCGCTCAAGGAGTTTGGAGGCAAAATGGAGGAGTGAGATGGGTCGGGTAGTTAGAGAGAATATTAGGATCAAGGGTAGGTTTTTTAAGAATGGGGGAGACAAGGGCATGCTTGAATGCAGAACGGACAGTGCCTGATGAGAGGGAAAGATTAAGGAGGTGGGCAAGTTGGGAGCAGGCAGAAGGAGAAAGGTAGCAGAGGAGGTGGAGGGGATAGGGTCAAGGAGGAAGGTGGAAGGGGGAGGACCAGATGAGGGCCATGACTTCTTCTCCAGATACAGGGGAGAAGGATGTCAGCATTGGTAAAAATGGATGGGGAGGCGTGATCAGGGAGAGGAGGAGGTGGAGAGTTGCGGGACTGGTTGGATATAATATTGTGCCTTATGGAATCAATTTTAGATGTGAAGTAGGTAGCAAAGTCAAGAGCAGAGAGCAAGGAGGAGAGATGAGGAGGGGGTGGGCATAGGAGGGAGTTGAAGGTGGAGAAGAGATGCAGAGGATTTTAGGACTGGGAGGAGATGAGGTTCTTGAAATATGAGGTAGAGGAGGGGAAGGAGAGAGGGATAGGTTAAAAGAGAGAAGGTGATGGTCAGAGAGGGGGAATGGGAAATTGGAGTAATCAGAAATATCACAACGGTGAGTGAAGACCAGATCAAGCGAATGCCCACTCAAAATAAGATGTGAGGGTGAGGAGTTTGGAGGCAGAGGATTCTGTGGGGATAGCAATTGGAATATTGAAGTCACCTAGGATAATGGAGGAAAGGTCTGAGAAGAGAAAGTGAGGGAGCCAGGAAGCAAAGTTGTCGAGGAACTTGGAGGGAGGGCCAGGGGAATGGTAAATGACAGCTACTCGGAGATGTACTGATTGGAAGAAACATATGGCATGAACTTAAAATGTGGAGAATGTAAGGGATGGTTCAGAAGGTATGAGATGGTATGAGTAACTGGGGTATAGAAGGATCCCAACACCACCACCATAGCGACCCCCAGGCTGTGGGGGGGTGTGAGAAGGTGAGGCCCCCAGAGGAGAGAGCTGCAGGAGAATTGGTGTCAGAGGGTGAAATCCAGGTTTCAGTAATGGCTGGGAGATTGAGGGAGTTGGAGATGAAAAGGTCATGGGTGGGGACCAGTTTATTACAGACTGATCTGGCATTCCAGAGGGCACAGAAGAGAGGGACAGAGTTTGTGGAAGAGATGTGAATGATTTTATCAGGGTTGCTGTAGCGTGGAGGTGAGGTTAATTTGGGGGACCAAGATGAATAGATTGTAGTGATTGTGCAGGCTCCAGTGCTAGGAGGGGAACCTGTAGGAGGTGGGCAGGGAGGGAGGTTAATGAGATGTGGATGGAGGTGGGGTGTAATGACAGGGAGGGGAGGGTGGGAGGAGAGATTAGCAGTGTGGTAGTAGGACCCCGGTGGGGTATAAGAGAATGAAAGTGGAATAATGGGAGAAGAGAGGTAGGAAGGCAGACAGAGCAGGGGAGATAATGGGAGAAGGAAGTGGAAAAGACCAGGGGGAAAGGATAAAGGTGGAAGCAAGGGGCAGAACAAAAGATTAGGTAGCCATTTAGTTAAGGGGGAGTTGAAGAAAACATGGTCATGGTAAGGATTAGGTAAATAGGGGAAGGAAGAGTTGAAAGTAGGAATAAAGGAGTGTAAGAGAAAGTGTAGATTTCCAGAAATGCAAGAAAAAGTACAATGTGGGAAAAGGTGTCTGTTCAACAAAAGTTTATTAATGAGTATAATTAAAGTGGAGATTTGATGTTAGCAGAAAGTGAAGAATAAAGTAGACAGTGCTAGGAGCTAGATGATGTAAGACTAGGCACAGGAGCGAAGGTGAAAGTACATTATTAGAGAGGTAAGCGGACATTAACACTGATACAGTATGCATTAAGACTATATATAAAGCACAGAGCCAGCATAAATAGTAGCAGTTGAGGCACAAGGTCAGGGACGCCATCAGGAGGGACCACCGGGCCTCGAGTCCCGGGCCCGGAGAAAGAGGGAGGCCCGGGTGCAGCAGGTAGAATTGTTACAATGCCGGCGGCATGATAATGGTGATGGCTGCGGACCGGCAGCCAATCAGGAGTGTCCGCTCCTGATTGGCTGCCGGTCCATGAGCGGTGATTGGCTCAAGGCTACGCCATATTTGAAATGTTGCTACCAGTACAGCACGGCGCTGCTGCTGCACTACTGCCAGTGCCGCAGCCAGAGCCACCCTGGTCCCCCTTTCTGTTCTCTCCAAATTTCTGTTGGCGCTGATTCAGGCAGGCTAGCTGGCTACACCAGTGCAGCCAGCTGAAGAAATTATAAACAGGTACAAACCACATAGCCCTGTGCTCCCCCCAGTCCAGCCATCTTTCCTGTCCCCCTCCTAGTCCAGCCAGCCTTTCCTGTCCCCCTCCTAGTCCAGCCAGCCTTCCCTGTCCCCCTCCTAGTCCAGCCACCCTTGCCTGTCCCCCTCCTAGTCCAGCCAGCCTTTCCTGCCATGTCCCCCTCCCAGTCCAGCCAGCCTTCCCGAGCTTTGTATGTGGGTCTGGCTTTTTCAGGGCCCTGCCTGTTTTATCAGTACCGGGCCCCACAATTTCTGATGGCAGCACTGCACAAGGTTTTTGTAGTGTCCAAACAAGAAGGTCAGTGATGAAAGTCCTGGTTATGTAAGCTAATGGATCTTGTAGTAAGAAGATTTTGAACTCACAGTGGTTGTTTAAACTTTGTTCCAGTATAGTTTTGGTTCTTGAATGTGTGTAGATTCGTTGTATTCCTTCGATTTCACTTCAGTTTAACGCCAGTATAATGCCAATATTCGATTTAAAATGCAAAGTGCACTTTTAAATTGGGCACTTATGAGATGGGATACTCCAGCCTAATAATGAAACTAATATAAGATTTGAGGTTGGGCAATACAAATTCAATACAGCAAGATGCTGAGAGGTGTAGTCAGTTACCTGCAGGTGCAGGTGCATCAAATCACAAGCAATAGTAGCTGTATACAGTATATTATTAATGATGCCAATATTCGATTTAAAATACAAAGTGCACTTTTGAATTGGGCACTTATGAGATTGGGCACTCCATAAAAATGGCACAGGCAGCACTCCTCCAATATCCTTATGCATACATCAAAGCAGTTGCCCACCAAGACAGCCGAACACAACGTCTGCGGACATAAACAGAAGCAAATACTACATGTATTGAAAACATTGATAATTAACCCTGCCTGCAGAGTCTTTATTTATGCACGGAGTGCCACCAGAGGATTGCCTTATACTTGCTGGACCACCCACTGCAAATTATCTTTGAAAAATATACATTTATTTCAACCAAGAACTGGATAAATTAAAGACAAACCACTCTGGAACCTACTTTTATTGGGAGTGTACTACAGCCAAGGGACTGCATAGGCTGCAGGATATTATAACCCTGCTGGACTTTACTATCTTCACCCTAAAGGACTGAGTAGTACCCGGTAACTATATACAGAACTTGGATCTCTCGCTTTACAATTGTACAGTGATCTAGCAATACGGGACTGGTCCTTCCCTCTGGTGGTTTAGATTATACCCCATACACATGTTTTCTAGGTATATTACTATTCCTATGATTGAATTATGTATGTGCCTGTTGAATATATTTTAGATTGCACATTGTGCTTATTAAATCTGCTTTTTATTCTCTAAAGGTTGCTCACAGAGTTTTTATTTTAATACATTAGTGTAATGATATAGTCTTGCACCTTATTAGCTAATTTATTTTAGTTCTTTTTTTCACAGAGTGCCGCCGCCTATGTACACATGTACATTGTCACTATCAGCCAAAGTGATTTTTACCCTGAATTTGGTCAATCCGATCGGCTATAGAACAGATTGGTTTTTATTTGGTTCCGCAAAGGAAGTGATGTGACCAAAGTAGATTGGTTGTAGGCATTGGACTATGGTGAGGATGCGGTTAATATCCTGACCCCTGGGATTCCACTGCTCAGAATGCCGGCACCGGAATCCTGTCACGTGTCAGAATCCCGGCGCTGGCATCCCGACCGATGGAATCCCAAAGGTAACTAGCGAGTTTAGGGTGAGGGGAAGCATTAGGGTTAGGGTTTAGTGTTAGGCTCTGGGGGAGGGCTAGGATTAGGCACTAAGGGGAGAGGGTTAGGTTTAGGGTGTGGGGAGGGGGAGGTTAGGTTTAGGCACCGGGGAGGGAGAGTTAGGGTTAGGGTAGGGAGAGGGGGAGGGTTTGGATATGAACCGACATGTGTCTGTATCCTAACCCTGTCGAGATGCCGGCATCAGGATTCTAACTGCCAGGATCCCAAGCACCGGCATCCCGTACCCATCCTCTAGGGTGAACTGGGTCGATTCTAAAGACAATTACATTTTAAAGTTAAATTGTTATGTAGGCTGTTCTTGTACAATAAAATAATAACAGTACCATTGATTACTAGAGGCAATATTCTATTGGAGTATTTGGCTAATATTTCAATAAAATGCAGATCTGCTAAAACCAAGGTTCTATGTTGTACAGAATATCAGACACAAAAATAGAAATCTTAAATGGTACCTCTATAGTTTATAACTGCCTAATACTGGGTACACAGCTGAGCGATGGTTTCGCTACCTGCCTGATGGGTCGACCGATCCAACGATTTAGTAAGTGGTATGCACAAAAACATATTGTGCATACACACTTGCCAATACACCTCCCGACATATCTGGCCACAGGAACCTGGTAGTAGTGTCATTGTCGGCGGTTCCTGGGTCAGCATATGGGTTGGTCAGCTGTACACACAAACAGATGCACTATGCGACAAGTCGTTCATCGGCTATTTGAACGACGTTTTGCTTAGTGAACACCCAGCATAAGACTATCACCTGTAATGATATGAATATATCAAGTTAAACCATTTGTTATCAAAATAAATATTTTGTTTCACTTTTGTTATTGGAGTTGTTCATATACAGTATTCAAATGTGGTAATCATCATTTGTATCACAACTGACGAGCAAAAATCGAAATACAGAGAAGAAATATAATGATCCATATACACGTTGTATATTAATACCAATCATATATAACCAAACATAAGGATTATAGTAGTGATGTGCGCCGGACCATTTTTGCCGGATTTGGATTTGGTTCTAATTCGTCGTCCGGCTTTGGATTTGGATTTTTTTTTACAAAAATTGACAAAATAAGCTAAAATCACATAAATTGGTTGTTTCTTATCTTCTTAGAGTATCATTAACCTCAATAACATTAATTTCCAGTCACTTATATTCAATTTAGACCACCTCAATATTGTAAAAACAATGTAATATTGTTTTCAACATGATTGGCCAAAGGTTGCAGTGAGCTGACTGGTTAGTAAGCGACAAAGCAGCGGCGCTGCGGCACAGACACCACAATTTAAAGCACATCTATGAAACATTGCCACACAGCAGTGGCAGAAATGAAAAGTAGTGCACCCACCCAGTGGGGTATGGCCAGCAGAATCACAGTACTTGTTTACAAAGTGGGCTATGGCCCAAGGAGTCACAGTGCACAATCGTATTCACATTCCATCACATAGTGCCCCTGATTCACATTACACCATAAAGTAGTGTCTCTTATTTATGTTACAACACAGTAGTGCCCCTTTTACACAATGCCCACAGTAGTGCCCTTTTTACACAATGCCCACAGTAGTGACCCTTTTACACAATGCCCACAGTAGTGACCCTTATACACAAAGCCCACAGTAGTAATGCCCCTTATACAATGCCCACAGTAGTAGTGCCACTTATACAATGCCCCCAGCAGTGGTGTCCCTTACACAATGGCCCCAGTAGTGGTGCCCGCTATGCAGTCCCCTTAGAAGTAGGGCCCTTTATGCAGTGCCCCCAGTAGTAGTATGCCCCCTAGTAGCAGTGCCCCTATTAGCAGGCCCCCAGTAGTAGTATGCCCCCAGTAATGCCCCCTTACACACACACATTAAAAAGAAAAAAAACTTACCTAAATCCCCGCTCCCGCCACTGTCCACTCTGCTCTGCTGTATAACGCGTGGAGGGAGCTGGAAGACGGAGCTCATGAGTGAGCTCCAACCGGCTCCCTTCATACAGCAGCCAATGAGAGTCTGCCTGACTCTCATTGGCTACTATTGCAAACACACAGTTGCCGCTGGCTATCACAGCGGTCTGCCCTACACTAGAGGAGCCCTGACGTTGGATTCTCTCGCGAGAATCCGACATCAGGAGTCTGCGACTCAGCCTCGAACGGGGATCCGAGTCAGGCAGGGAACACCCGAACAGCATTCGGGTGGACTCGGATCCCCAATCCACAGAATCCGAACCACTCATCTCTAGATTATAGTAATTCAAGGATGTCTATAATGTTTTGTATTGAGCTGTGATTAAGGGCTTTTGATATCTTGAACTGTACTAGATATTTACCTGGCACCATGGGTGTAGCTATAGTGGGTGCAGGGATTGCCATTGCTATGGAGCCCCAAGTCTTATGGAGTCCAGACTGCAGCCAGATCAAGTTGTCTACATGGAATTTCCCGCTAAGCACTGTGTGGCATAATGTGAACTGGGGGCACTGTGTGTCATGTGTAGTGGTTGCAGTACAATGTGGCATATTGTTAACTTGGGGCACTATAATATGGCATAATGTGAACTGGATGCACTGTATTGTATAATGTGAACTAGGGCACTACTATGAAGCATAACATGGTAGGAGTCTCTTTAGAAAGGGATAGGAGGCCCCTTCAAAATGTTGCTATGGCACATTGCTATATTTTCATTAACAAGAACTAAGGCTCCAAAGGTTTTCTGAAGATATTCTCAGGTATTTTTTTAATAGTTGTATGAAGATGAAATTAAAATAGATGCTGCACATAAACTTACCATATTACAACTTATTCCCCCATTCAGGCAATATACTGTACATAAAATACTGCTTAGGATGGCACTGGATTAGAAGGCAAGCCATGTAAGGTATACATGAAAGTAAAATGTTGCTGGAATGTATAATTATCATAAATTGTACTACTCCACATAGAGGAATAAATAACTGTACCTCAAAATTGTTCAAAAACACAAACATAAATATTTAATAGAAATATCCATAGCATTATTGCTGCATTCAACAATAGCAACAATCTTATAGCCCTTTCACACGATCATCAAAACATGTATTATGTAAATGTACACATTTATTATGACGGGTAAACATTCTCACATTAGGTTTTATATGCATCTGTCAATGCATTGTAGTGTAAAATGAAGATGCATCCTTGTAAAAGTAGGATATGGGCACCTATCATTTCTGATTTCGAGATTGTTCTTACTGTTGAATTTATTCCCACATACTTTGCACATATTTCTAAACATAGATTTAGGCTAAACCCACATTTTTCATACATGTGTGATGCTAGTTGCATTCTTTTTTTATCCTTTATTTAAAAATGTCCATGCTTAACAACACATTATAAGATCAATGCATTGTATATCATAAACGAATAAGCACCATACATATTAGAAGCTACTGAGTACAAAGAAAAAATGGTTGCAAGACCATAATGGATAAACCATTATAAAATAGATATGAGGAAAGATGAAGAGAGGCAGAAGTAGGAGGGAAAGAAAGAAAGAAAAAAAAAAGGAGAATGAAAAAAAGAGAAGTTAGAGATAGGGAAAACAGCATCTCTAGCAGGATGCAGAAATAAACTGATGGACCATGACCACAGTCCTATAGCAACGGGAAATAAATTTGAAATGTGACTCAATAACTAGAATGCTGGGAGCGCATGCATGGATGAGCTGGGACACTTTGAACCTGTCAGTGCCACCGAACCGAGTGGGAAAATCCCGATTCCAGAGTTCTACATAGCAAGGTGGAGGGACGTATATGACGCCTCCAGAAGCAATTTGCATATTTCAGAACTGTTTAAATAGGGTGAGGCCTCTCTGGAAATGCCTCAGCCTGTTTGTGTTCATTATGAAATGTCTAATCTGGAGTTATGACCAATGGTCTTGTGGTGAGAGTGAGAACTGAGCTTGAAGTTGTTGAAAAGTGGAACCCTTCCCCTCTGCACCAACTGGCCGACACTTCAAAGCCTCCTACATGTTCAAGCCTCTAGTGCTTGTTGATGCAGTCCAGGGAGGAAATATCTGTTTGAAACAAAGGGGTGACAGGTGATATGAGAGAAAACACACCGGAGCCATATCGCTAACTATTCCAACACTCCATGTTAGGAAAGAGAGTTCAGAGAGTGTATTCTAGATAAATTAAACAGCCAGGGGATCATGTGAATAGGTGTCTGAAAGGAAGCGTTTCAATATCAACCCACTGTTTAAACCTTTCTCCTTGAGACCACTCCTGGATAACATGACCATCTGATAGTATCCTCAAAACGAGGGCATATCGCGCCCTCCGCTAGATCTCTGGCCTCCCCAGACAAAGCCACATACCAACTTCTGCAGATCAGGTAAGTGGGTATTCTAATAAGGTCTGTAAGACATACAAAAGTCTGGGGAGGTTCATTTTAACCATGTTATATCATTATTTAGCCTATTTATTAACATTTATATATGCTATATATTGCAAATGTATCCAGCCAGATTTCAAGAGTAATAAGTGTTTAGTGGGCTATATCATCCAGTCATAAATGAAAACAAGTACATTTTGATTGAAATGTGAAGACGGGTATTAATCAGGCAGAATACCTTAGGGAGGTTAAGTGGGTGGTTCTGGAATTTGTTAAGATGGCCTGAAGAGGTGAGTTTACAGGAAACGCTTAAAAGTTTGGAGAGTAAAGTCTTGTTGTGTGAGGGAGGGCACAGAGTGGGTGCAGCCTGGAAAATGCCCTAGAATTGGGAATGGGAGCAGCTAATGAGTGCTGTGATAGGATCACTGGTAAAGTGGTCTGTGGCAGGTACATTTGTCCCAGATTCCTGTCTTTTGTGTTTTAAACCCCCAGGAGAAAGTCTGCAGTGTAGCAAGCTCGAGTTTCGGCTTTTTGAAAAGCCGGTTTGGGACCTGGGGGTTGTGGGTGAGAGGAGAGGGAGGGCTCCACCCACGGCCACTCCAGGTTTTGGTTCTCTTAGCCTGGTAACAGGCTTGATTGGGTTCCCACCTGAGAGTGGCCAATATAAGCCTAGTGTGTTGAGGGCTGATTGTCTCACCTGGGAGAGCAGACAGGGAGTTTGCTCAGAGACACTTGGAAAACCTATCTGTGAGTACTGTGCTGTGCTTTGTTACTGGTGAGGGCATTAGGCCCTGCCAGGTTCTGGTAGTGAGGGAACTACCTGTGAAGTTAGTGCCCCGACAGGGCTAGGATTTACGTTTATGTTTTCTTTGTGTTATTTCTGACATTGTACAATAAAGACTGGCGCCGACCAGCTTGTACTTGCATCCAGACTGGTGTGCTGCTTCCCTGCTGCTGTGTGTGTGTGTAAGGAAGGAGTCCTCTACCCAGGAGAGGGACCCCCTAACCTAACTGTGTCACAGTGCATATGAGAGACAGATAACTCTCATCCAATAATATAAATGTCACTATTTTCAGCTTAGGAAACAGACACCTACATTAGCAGCCAATAAAAGGGTATACCCATGAAATTTACAAGAACATACCCTAAAAGTAGAATACATTATATGGAAAGAGGGACAGGGTCATGTAGACTTACAAGATTCAGTTTTCTGATACTAATTCTGTTTTTGTCTCAGACATTGTTTGGACACCTGATTCTTCTTTTGATTGCCAACTTACTTGAACTTTTGCTTAAACTTGACCATTCTCCGGATTACCACGTGCTCTGACCTGCTACTTGGAATTGACCATTCTCTGGATTGCCATCTGCCCTGATCTTTTGAGTTGACTAAACCATTGTATTGGACTGCAACTAGACAAGACCTCTTCTTGACAATGGACTTAATTGGGGCCTGTGTGAGTACAGGCTTATGCCTATATTTCAACCCAGAGTACAGTTTCATTTACTTCTTCAATATTCGTGATATCAGAGCTTATCCAAACCCCCCCCCCCCACTATTACTAATTCTATTAATAAGTTAGATCTGGAGTCAGCTGAGTAAGGGAGAGCATGTTTAACTCTTATGGCAGAGGTTCCCAAATGCAGTCCTCAAGGCTCCCCAACAGTTCAGGTTTTAAAGATACCCATGGTTGAGCACAGGTGACTTAATTAGTACCTCAGTCAATTTGATTTAAGCACCTGTGTTCAACCATGGATATATGAATGGGGGTAGGGGGGGTAAGGTGCGCTCTTCCTGCTAGTAATGGTGATGACTTGTATGTGTTTGTGAGTGGTGTTAATTAGAATGTTTCTTCTGGTGGTGGTGATGTTTTGGGAGTGAGGAGGGTGTGATTGGGTATGGAGTGTAGTTTGGAGTAAAGTGAAAAGGGGAATGGAATAGGATCAAAATGAGGACAGCGAGACACAGTAATTTTGGGCAAAATCTTTTATTGAGTAGTCACAATGCTGCTCTGTTAAGATCCCGGGCAGGTGGGTGGGGTTCAGTGATGAGTGGTGATGAGACTGGGGAGGTAGGTGGACCCTTTTAGGGGGCTCCTTCCCGTGCGGTTCAGTGACCTTGCACGTCACCCCTGCTTGACCTATGGTCGACAGTCTAGGAAGTCTCGGGGGGTGGGGGGATTTGCAGAGTGGGTTGGAACACCTGTGCGGCGTCCCGCGTGTTGGTGTGAGTCTTGGCAGTACTTACCTACCGGTAGGTTTTTTGTTGTGGTGATGTAGGTCGACTTTGCGGCCGTTGCAGATAGGTTGGAAGCTGCAGGTTTGTTGGTGAGCTGGATCAGCGTGTTGCTGGTGTGATGCAAGTGCACGGCTGTTCTGATTGGTCTGCGGAGGTCAGCGACTGTAGTATGCAGCTGAAATTGGCTCTTGGTCGTGCCGCTGGTGGTGCGGAGCCAGAGGTGTGGATGGGTGAGCTGCTGGGAGGCTGGGTTGCAGTGTGTGTGCTGGGACCACCCCTGGGGGGTGGTCTGCCCGGGATACTGATTCAAAAAAAGCCAGGGAGGAGGGGTGATGTGGAAAGTGTGACCGGGATGGAGCTGGTCACTGGCGATGTTGGCTGGGCGGACTTGCGGCCGGATGTGCGGGATGCTCTTATCACTGACGGTCCCTCGTGGAAATGGGGATCGACGGTGGAGACACCCCTGGCCAGGAGTGAGTTGCTGAGCACGCCTGGGAGCAGGGGGGGAGAGGGGCTGGTCCGGGGTGGAGCCGGTCACTTGAGGTGTGAGCGGTGCGGACCAGCAGGCGGGTGGGCTGAGAGCTTTCTGCACTGGTGGTCCCTGGTGGGGATGGGGATCTTTAGTGGAGGTCAGCCTGGATCGGTGTCAGGTTTGATGTGAGGGTCTCCAACGCGTTTCGGCACAGGTGCCTTCTTCAAGGAGGTGAAACCTGAACTGTTGGGGAGCCTTGAGGAATGCGTTTGGGAACCTATGTCTTATGGACTATTATCAGCAAAAAAAACAAATACCCTGGTTTGGAATGGGTATGGGATGCCGATGCTCGGACAAAAATCCAGACACCGGCATCCCGACATGGTTAGGATACCGACACCTGTCGGAAGGTATCCTAATCCACCCCCTCTCCCTACCCTAACCCTCTTCCCCAGTGCCTAACCCTAACCTTCTCCCCAACCCCGTTTCACACACAAATGCAGTTAATATAAGTACACTCAGTGGCGGAACTCCCGGAGACAATGGAGTCAATTGCCGCCGGACGCCAGCCCTGAAGGGGGCACCTGCCTCCATTGTCACCGGGAGCTGCATGGAGAAGGAGCTCCGCTGATCGGCGTGCCACCTCCATTGGCGTAACTACGGAGGGTGCAGGGGGTGCGGTCGCACCCCCTGCACCCTCCATTTGCCGGGCGCCCGCTGAGTGTGTTACCAGCGGGCGCCCGGCTCCTATTCAAACCCCTGGCGGCAGTCAGAGGATGGAGCTCCCTCCATCTTCCAGGTCCCGCAGTGTACTATGGGAGTGACATCATAACGTCACTCCCATAGTGCCGAGGAGCGGACGCCAGGGATGGACGGCAGCAGCACTGGAGTGGGGATAAAGGTAAGTGTTTTTTTTTTCTGTGTTTGTGCATGCGGGGGCCCTCACTACAGGGGGCAACTACAGGGGGCAACTACAGGGGGCTCACTACTGGGGGCAACTACAGGGGGCTCGCTACTGGAGGCAACTACCGGGGGCTCATTACTGGAGGTACTGCATAGGGGGACCATTACTGGGGGTCACTACATAGGCGGGCACTGCATAGGGGGACCACTACTGGGGGCATTATATAAAAGGAACTGCACAAGGGGGGCGGCGGCAGCTGGGGCTGGCATAGGTGCTGGGGGGGTGGTACATTTTAGTTTGGGGAGGCACCAACATTTATCTTGCCTCCGGGCACCTGGGATGAAATTACGTCACTGAGTACACTAGTACTGTGATAGGAGTTTTTGACTGCAGGAAATTATGATTCTTCCATTCATATTGAAAGGAGCAACAGTTTCATGAAAGCAAAGTGAGAAAGACAAATCACAGACTCCAAGGGGTGATTTAATTATCTGCAATGTGCTGCTGAGTGACTCCAGAACAATCTATGAAGGCATTCCACAGTGATGTATCTTCACTCATATACTCTCACACACAATAGAGGTGCTCAGGAAGATGAGCAAAGATTCCTTACAGTACCTCAGTAAGTATTAATGAGTGCTTATGGATATCGCGGCGCGGTGATGTCTGGTACTGCATCGAGAACTGAATTCTCACCAAAGCATCTTTAATTCTTGACTGTTTTTGTTATTATATTGTTTACAATGTTGTATATTGACATCTGAATCTTATGCTGCCCATCCACTAGACGATCAAACCTAGCGATGGAGCGATAACGACGGTCGTTATCGCTCCATCGCTTGGTAATCGCCTGCAAATTGGGTAGTAAAAGGTTAAAAACGACAAGCGATGCGCGCCCACTGGTCGTTTTTAACATCAATCATCGCCCGAACATTACGGTCAACCTGACGACCACCGTCAGGTTGCCATGTTCGGGGATGATTGATCTGCATACACTGAACGTCTGAACGTTCAGTGTATGCAGTTCACCCCGCGGGAGACGACGGCGTAATCGTGCCATCGTCCCCGCATCGTGTAATGGATAGGCAGCATTAACATCAGTGGCAAACGCAGGATTTCTAGAGGGGAGTTTCCAAATGCTTGATTTTAGACTGAGTGTGGCCAGTCCATGAAGAGGGCATAATTAGCATTTAACCAGCTTTAATATGCATCATACAAAGTGTATTGTGTGTCATAATTCCAGCAGATACAGGACCAGCGATCACAGTAAGCCATTAGGTCCGGCAGTAGGTCCATCCTGCCTGAGCTGAATGTTTTTATTTTAGAAGTGGGCACCATTCCAAGAACATGCAGCACTAGTAAAATTCTATTATATTTCTATTTCTATTGTGACAATGGTGTGGGCTGGGGAGGGGGGTTTCCAGGCAGATGGAAACCCCCCCTGCGTTTGCCTATGAACATTATATCCTGTATTGTGCTGCGCTTCCCCGGTGTCTTAGCTACATATGCTTTGCGTATACAGGGGGTATATTTACTAAAGGTCATTTTTACAGATTTTAATCATTTAACATGGAAGTTGTGTTTCTGGGGATAAATCACACATTTACCAACAGAAAATTTATCTTTAAGTGTTAGTAAATGTGTGATTGAGCCCCATAAACACAACATTGTTGTTGATCGATTTAGATTGATTTAAAATCGACCTTTAGAAATATACCCCCAGGACTCTATGCATTGTATGCTGGCCATCAGAATGTGGAGCTGTACGTTGCATACTGCTCATGAGGATGGGGCTCTGTGCCTCGCACACAGACTGGGGTTCTGTGCAGTGCATAGGGGCTCTGCATTAATGTGCCATTTTATATACAGTAGTCCTTTTGATTTTTCATTTTTCAGAAATGCATCTGGCTTTGGAAACCATTAATTTCCCATAATTCTTACCAACATGCATGCATCTTTGTTCAATATACTTCTAGAATTTGTAATTAACATTAATGATTTCTATCAACACATTTTATTCTATAATATCTTTTCCTAATGCTATCTCTGACCAATCTATTTTTAGGGATATTTAGTCACTATCTCCCTTTACTGGGACCCAGCACTGAATGAGTTACCCTGAAATGTGACACGCTGCACCCTCCTTTCTAGTTTCCCCTCAGCTATTCATTACTGGATATTTCACTGGCACCTTGCCTCTTTGGGGATAAGTGTGTCTTAATATTTTAGTAGCAGCTAAGTGATGTAATTATCTGTTAATAATTCAGCATCTATTATAGCCACAAGGAACCCAATCACTCATAATAGGGGAGCACACGTGAACCGTTCTCTTGCTGTATAGTCTTTGTGCTTTCCAGCTCATGGTGTACAACACAGCAATCTCTCATCGTGCACCTGTCTGTATCTCCACCCACTCGTTATCATAAAATGTGCAGCTGTCATTCATCTCACTCGGTGCCGCCATGCTTTGTGTGGCCTTCCTGTCTTTGCATTGAAATTGTTATGGGAGGGGCTAATGATATATAAACTTAAACGGGGGGGGTCTATCAAACCGTCTAAAGAGGACAAGTGAAGAAGTTGCTCATAGCAACCAGTTTCTAGCTATCATTCATTAGTCATTTCCCTTTGCTGAGAGAACTCTGCACACATATCAGTTATCTTTTCTTGATGGTGCCGTGCATGACGTGGGGAATCTCATATAGATAACTCAGCTTGCCTTGGGAATGGCAGGCCTGACCAGTTGTGCTACTGTCACTCTGGAGAGTGTTTGGTAGAGACATATCGACCAATTGATACATCTGTCTCTGTGTAAGCTGGGGATGTGTTAAAAGGTCAGACAGGACAACTGACCTTTAAAGTGATGATAATATATAGACAACAAACATGTTCCTTTCTAGTATGCAGAGTGGACAGTGGGTTAAGGCCAGCAAAGAGCAGGACAGTGGGTTAAGGCCAGCAAAGAGCAATCACAGTCTTCATCGTGGCAGGGACAGATGGCTCTGCTAAAATAATGACAGAGCAGAGAAAAGGCTTTTCCTCTAAATGGAGTGCCAGGCAGAAGGTAATGTTGAATAAATGACAACTGAGTAATACAAAAGACCATCCGTCATGCACCCATACACCATTTATACCTAGAACAGGCTGGAGACTTGACAGTTATTTTTCAGAGACCACCTTCTTGGCTTTCAGTTCCTTTCACCAACAGAGAAATAATATTGCATTGCTTTATTGTTGCATATAAACGTATTGGTTAATACAATAAAAATCCTCTATGTACTCATGGCTTGTTTCCATGTGATCTCTCATAATTCCTCCACGCGCCCTCCTTTCACCCACCGCTACCTCTCTCCTACTCTTGCTATCATCTCCCTGTAATCTACTGTTTTCCCTGTCCTCATTCCCCCATCCCTGAGCCTTCTATTCTCAGACAAGCTGTCTTCTATTTGCAACTCAGCATACAAATTACATGTGCATATATTTCATATTCAATATACTGTTTACAATGCCACAGAGCAACAAAAAGACGCTTAAAATGCCAGAATCATAACAAATGAAATACAAATGAATGCACAAGAATCAATATGAGCAAATATCAACTTGCCTAAATTAATTAAATAGGTGACAGTGAGCAAATGGTAATAAAGGAGATTAGAATAAACTGCAGTCATAAAAATAAAATATCCATTAATGTTTTGCTATGAGCTGCAGCTCATTTTTGTAGTAGAACTATTAACTCATTGCCTCCTGATACTCTAGTGCAATATTTCTTGTTCCTTTTACAGTATGTTTGAAGAACAAGTAAAGCTAAGATTTGACACTAAAACATAGACGCTGCGTAATACTGTACTGCCTAACATACAAGAGGCGACAGTATATTTATGTATAACTATATATGTTCACCATGCTCTTTTATATTTTTCTGAAGCAGGTTGCTTCTTTTAATAAAAAGCATTTGAGTGTCATCTTTGAAGACTTGGGACTAGATTTACCAAGTGGTGATTTTTATACCGAATTGGTAAAATTATTAAGTGCAAAACATGCTTGGTTTTCTATTTAATATTATTGGCATTTTAAATGTTGGGGTCAAAACTGCAGAGAATTGGCCCACTTAGAACATACATCTTTTTGCAGAGCACATTTTGAGTGTTTTGCTCTTCTTATGCCACAGAACCAACCATAGGCAAGAACAGGTGATACAGAGTCATACACATTTCAGTTGCATCTCCTTTTGCAACTGAATGCAAAGTTCATTGAGGATGGAATTGAGGGCTATACAGAGTTGGATGGAAGCATATGGATAGGGGTTGGATGCACTGCAAAGATGTATACAACTATATACAGGTGAATATATGTTTTTTTCTTGCACACAATGCAAGATTAATGACAGACAATTTGTTTTCAACTCTGCATCAGGCCTTTGCTGTATGGAAACATCCTGTGAGGTTTGGTAGATACCTTCACACGTACAGGACAAGTGGTGTTACACTAGCGGAAATACCTGTTTGATCTGTAGTACGTAGATACCATTAGGTCACTGTCCTAAGTACGTGTTGGGAACTGCAGCTATATGTAATTCTCAGGTGAAGGTAATATTTTGTTTTTAACTGATCTGCAGCAGAGTATCTAGTTAACGGTGAACAATGTATTTTACTTTCATGGTTCATAAGTTACATTTTTGGGTTTAGTTTTGCTACAAATTCGGATACTTGAGTGTGCCCAGAGTCTATAGCGCATGTGCAGGTCACCAGGAAAATGGCCACGGCGACCATTTTCCTTGTACTGCGCATGCACAAAACGACGGGAAAATGGCCGCAGTGGCTATTTTCCAGGCGTTTTTACAGCCAACATGGGACTACGGAGAGGTAAGTATAATATGGGAGCAAGGAGTGCGGTGCGGACTCCCCTGGACCCAGGGGCCCGTGTGCACCGCACACTCTGCACCCATTATACATATGCCCCTGGGTGGGGCTATAATGTAATCTGTGTCATCATGCCCTCAGTTCTGCCCATTTAACTAGTAAGTGGGCGTAATTCTGGAGGGTGCAGTATGCTCCATGGTAATCACCAAGTGATTCCCATGAGTATAATATGAGTTAGCAAGTCTAATGTACTGCATAGTAAAAATTATTGATTTTTATTATTCTTTTTTAAATATTTAGTTTTTTTTTAGAACTGGCAAGGTTATTGCCAATGGAAATCTTTTATTCATAGCGCTTACTCATTAAGGGGCATATTCATATTCATTATGTTAATTATCGGGAAACCAGAAGGCCCCCGATAATTAACATTCTTACTCGCGGTGAGAACAGGAGCAATTCATCATTGCTCTGGTGCCGAGACAGCTGATCCCAAAATCACCTGTCTCCACGAACGTTTTGAGTTTTCACTTTCACCTTCGTAGCAGTCTGATTCAGCAGTGCTAGTGCACCTGCGTGAACTAGGGTCCACACAGGCGCACAAAGCTCCAGCGTCCAGCAGAAGGAGCCATACAGGGGCAGAGGGATCCAAAAGGGAAGGAGCAGTGGTGCGGGAGTGAAAGAGAAAATGCCATCTGAAGATCGCGAATGCTACTGTAGTCAAGCTCCAAAAATATAGCATTTTTGGAGCTTGATGAATTTAGGTCCCCATACTAGTGTATGGGTAAAACGGGACAGATCGGGTTTCAAAGGTAAGCAGGGGATATCTGTGACACAGTGGCCCTGATTCAGAGCCGGACGCTCTGACAGAGCGCTCGCTCTGAATCAGGGCCGTCCCTCTTACTGTTTGGAGCGGCCTCCTGGCCGCTCGCATAGCTGTGGGTGACCACCCACAGCTATAGCGAGTGGCCAAAATGATGGTCGCGATGGTCAAGACCATCGCGACCATCGGGCTTGCGACGAGACCCTTGCGGTAGGGTCTCGCTGCCGCAAGCCCTGGAGTGCTTTTGGCTCTATCATAGCCAAAAGCACTCCCACTGACATCACTAGTGATGTCAGTGGGGCCGGCCCCAGACGGTAGGCATTCCCATGGGAACGCCTCCGTCTGGGCAGCCACGCCCCACAGCACGCCCACCAAAGGGGCGTGCTGTCAATCACCATTAACAGCATGCCCCATCGACCCACTTGCGAACGCTCAGCGCTCGTGAGCGGGTCTGAATCAGGCCCAGTATCTCCTGCGTTACCTTTACCTTTATGATGAATGCCCCCAGTACTTATATTCACCAAGAGTAGGTGAAAATGTTAATTTGCAGTGCACCTACTTTTGTAAAAATTAAGTGATGATGAATATTGCCTTAATTGTGGGGGCTCCATTAAGGGCAGTTGCATTCATGTCTTATGGATCTTTATTATGAATATTCCTTATGGACTATTTCAGGAAAACTATTCTTATGGGACTTATGTGTTTAATAAAATTTTTAACTACTGTAAGTCTTGGGAGAGATTTTATCATAATGAAATAGCTTTTAATGTCAGTGTTTTTTTTTTTTATTAGGCAGGTTTGTGGCATTACACGTCCTAATAGGCTCTGGCTGCCAGGGCATGTTAACGCTTGTAGATCTGGAAGCGCCATCATGCCATCACAGCCATGGGCATGCTGGCACTTGGATTTCTACAGGTAGCAGCATGACAAAGCAGTTAATGGCTGTCAGTTCTTGATGGGACTTGTAGTTCCACAAACGTAATGTTATACTTGATATATTCCATTTCCCTGGCAGAAACGAGTGCCAGGAAGAGCCCCAGCACTGTTGGGCACTGGGTTGGTTTCATCTGGGGGGGGGGGGGGAGACTGCAGATGTTTTGCAAGTCTGACTAGCATACTGATCTCTGTCTATACTGTATTTGTCACAAGCATTAGCATTAAATAGCCCATTGCTATAGCACTGGGGTGTGTGTATCATACTTGTCTACTCACCTGGAATGGCCAGAAGTCTCCCGAAAATCAGGTGGTGTTCACGGCGATCTGAAAAATTGGCAAGTCTCCCGGCCAGCCGCTGCCGCCGGCACCCCCCTGTGGGCTTCCACTTTCCCTCCGCCCTCTGAATTGCGTCATCAAGGCCCTGCCCCCTAATGCGCAATGGAGGTAATCTTGGCATTGTGTAAACGTGGGCGGGGCTGTGATGACACGATTGTGCAGTTACAATTCCCTCTCTCTGCCTTCAAACATGAGACACGCCCCTTGCCAAGCCCTCCGCTGTGCAAACCTGGCTACCTCCTGGTGGCAGCCACATTGTCGGCAACTATGGTGTGTGTAAGTAAAGGGAGGGGGGTGTCTTTGTTTTATCTACTTATTGCAACTAGACAAAAAAAATCTGTTGCTTATTGCAATGATAAAATATGTATTATTGCCACAATTGACCATAAAATAGTATAGCAAGGGGATTTGAGCATACTTTCTAATTGATACTTTCTCAGAGCAGCAAGGATTAACTTACCACTTTACTGGGCCCACCTGTGCAGAAGAAACATTTTTTTTATTAACAAAAAATAAAAAAAGAGAAAAAAGCCTTGGTAAAATAATTTTAACAACATATTCACCCCACTTAGGTATGTAACTATGTACCCGGAGTGTACCGTCACGGCCGCCCAATACATGGCACCTCTTCCCGGCACCTGAGAAGTCACCATACACTAGTGGAGAGCTCCATGTCAGACCATCAGCTGCTGCCTTTGTCTATCTATAGCCTGTCTGCATGCGGATTGCTACATTACAGTGTCAGCGACTGTGATGGGGGAGGGGCACCAAATTATAACTTGCCTCCGGGCGTCTGGGATGAAATTACGCCACTGAGTGGTGATATGTAAAGGATTGCATTCGCATTGCAATCGCAGCCTAACATAAGGATGCCCACATCCCCTTACTCAAATCCGTATACTTTGGCAACATAGCGAAACAATCGGTAACATCGAGTAACATCGGAATCATACACACAGTTAAGGCAGTTCAGGCCTCACTTAGTAATTGCTTACTTCATCATCACCCACAAATGGCACTTCTTGTCAATCACTCTGCCATGGGTCTGCGTATCCTCTGTGATCACAGTTCCGATCGCAATGGCTAGTTCGTGCACGCGCACTGCAATGCATACGCATGCGCGGTATGCAACAATCGGCCAATTGCGTGCGTATAAGCAACTGCGATCCTTGCTGAATCATAGACCCCATGGTTTTAAGAACTTGATTGGGACCAACTTTATTTTTCTACACAAAGCACAGGAATGCTGTTCCAGAAATTCTCATTAGCAAAATACCATAATCCTGAACAGCATTCCTAAACGTACTGACCTGGGTGAGAGTTACAGAAATTGGGTGTTTGGCAATTTGACATGCCGAACATAAAAATCTTCCCTTGCACAGCCTCAGTGTGCTGACATTGGCTACTCAGAGCAAGGGGGCGGTGCATGAGGATGAGCAGCGCAAATCTGAGCCAACCAGCATGAGCCCAGCACTTATTTAATCTGGGGACAGCTGAGACTCCCTGGGAGGTGAGTGGCTGAAGGCAAAGACAAGTGAATCAATCTTACTATTAAAAAACTGATTAAGTTGAAGAAGAGTGATTGGGGACATATTATTGATTATTGAGAGGCATGTGGGGTGATATGTGAAGGCACGTGGTGAGGTCAGATTGGCACTTGGAATATTATGATTAGTTTTTTATATTATGTATTTATATTAGGGATGTGCGCCGACCCCCGTGTTTTGGTTTTGGATCTGTATCTCGTCGTGTTTTGGATCTGGATTTAGTTTTGCCAAAACCGCCCTTTGTGTGTTTTGGTTTTGGATCTGGATTTCTTTTCAAAAAATTATTTATATAAACTGCTAAAATCACATTGTTTTTTTTTTTGTTCCTACAGTATTATTAACCTCAATAACATTAATTTCCACTCGTTTCCAGTCAATTTTGACCACCTCACAGCTCACAATATTGTTTTCAACTGGTTTAGGCCCAAAATTTGCACCAAGCTAGCTGGTTGACCAAGCTAAGTGGCAGCAGAAGGTGGCACAAACACGTGGCAGTTCATCTTCCAACATGGCACATAAGGAAACATATGTTTTCATTAATCAAGAGGCCTGAGGGAGTTGGAGTATGTATGTAGTTGAAGGCAGGGACAGGAAGGGGTGACTGGTAGTAAATGTAATTACATTTTTTGATTCCGAAGCAAATTTATGAGGGAGGAGGGGAGAGCATGGGTGAACAATATGTCCCATGTTTTGCCCACAAAATTAACTTGGTGGTTCAGAATATTTTTTTTAAATTAAAGGGACATGCAGGAGATGCTGTCTGTGGCCATAAACATTTCTGGACATTTTTGGAATTCAGCAGCCACATGTCAAAGATTGCAGAAGAAGTGGCAGTTCAACTTCCAACATGGCACATCAGGAAACAAATGTTTTTATTATTCAAGAGCCCTGAGGGAGTTGGAGTATGTATGTATGTAGTTGAAGGTAGGGAAAGGAAGATTTGATTGGTAGTACATTTAATTACATTTTTTTATTCCAAAGCAAATTTATGAGGGAGAAGGGGGAGCATTTACAAAAAAGATTTTAATCATTCACATCAGTCCTTGCCCCAGAAGAATCCTTGAGTGCTATACCTGCTTCTACTGCTGGGAGTAGATTTTCATCCCAGAAGGGGACCTGGAAGACTACTAGTAGTACTTTAAAAAACAACTGACTGTTAAACAATCCTTTACAAGGGGGAGCAAGTATGACAGTATTCACCCAGTTGCATAGCGGTTCACTGATGCCATAACATCTATGCTGGTATTAGATGTGCATCCAATATCCGCCAATAATGCAGTGAGTTTTAGACAGTTAATTGAGGTCCTGTGTCCATGCTACCAAATACCATCTAGATTCCAATTCGCATTTGCACAAAGCAAATGCAAGATTTAAGAGAAAAGGTTTAAGTCATACGTTGTGTCTTTCTTCCCAATGGATACAGATATGAAGAGATGCAAAGAGCTGTTGGTAAGCAAATTGTCAGCTCAAGTGGCACATGACGCAGTGATGGCTTTTCCTTTAGTTTCTCAAGCAAGTGCATCTGCCGTGAAAAAACTAAACTTAAAGACCCAATGGTGATGCAGATGAGTCAACACAAAACACAAAAACTTTTTGGATGGATGCACTGCAGATGACGTAACAGGAAGGAGATTCCTAGATGGTTAAGGTTCCTACCCTCTACTTACTCTGGCTTTACAAAAGGTAGACAATTGTTGTCCGGATTTGGGTAGAATTAATTCCACACATAAGAAGTGGATTTTTTTGTCTTGTGCCCAGGCATGATAATGGGCTTTTTCTTATCATGGACAATAACTGCTTCTTCCACTGGTGCCTAATTTACACAACATCCTCATCAACAACATCCTTATTAGCGTCAGCTATACAAATATCCTGCTCATCCTGGTGCACTTCCACAGAAGCATCCTCGATTTCTATGTCAGCATGTTCACGTGTGCTTACATCATCAAAAGAGGCAGAACCACCAGTCATAAATAAAGGCCAAGGCCTTAGCCTTTCCTTGCCACTTCATGTGGTGAAAGGCATATTGCCAATTGTATGTCTTTCTACAGCTAACTATCCCTTTGATGTTTTTTTCTTTACCACTGTAAAAGACTGATTCTTGATTTTAGATGCCCTGACTTAAGCCCTGTATGCCCTTGGGCATCGGTTTAGTAGATGATGTAGATGGACTAGTATCGTCATGACTGGTGGCACTTGCAGCAGCTCCAGCACTAGTATGGGGTTCTTGCTCTCCTCTCAACTGATCGTTCTCTATATCAACAAACACAAATGAACTGAAGTGGGGTACAGCACACATGTCAATTTGTACCAATTTTAAATATTACTCTGCGGCATCAATGACCTACAGTGTCACAAGATTTTTTATGAATAAGAAAAATAACACATTGCGCTACCACTTAGTGTCACAAAATTATTTATGAATAAGAATAACACACTGCGATACCACTTACAGTGTTACAAGATTATTTATAAATAAGAAAAGAATAACACACTGTGCTGCCACTTACAGTGTCACAAGATTTTTTTATGAATAAGAAAATAATAACACACTGCACTACCACTTACAGTGTCACAAGATTAATTATGAATAAGAATAACACACTGCGCTACCACTTAGTGTCACAAGATTAATTATGAATAAGAATAACACACTGCGATACCACTTACAGTGTCACAAGATTAATTATGAATAAGAATAACACACTGTGATACCACTTACAGTGTCACAAGATTAATTATGAATAAGAAAAGAATAACACACTGCGCTACCACTTAGTGTCACAAGATTATTTATGAATAATAATAACACACTACAATACCACTTACAGTGTCACAAGATTATTTATGAATAAGAAAAGAATAACACACTGTGCTGCCACTTACACTGATGTCATTATGTTTTATATATAACGCATGTTATTTAGCACTTTGTTGTGGTCTTGTAGTCAGTGTGTAGACTAATCATTTATTCACGATTGTGAAAAGAAGTGAAAAGTTGAATATTAGACTGTGCTACCACACAGTGTCACAATATTTTTTATAAATAAGAATAACACACTGCGCTACGACTTATAGTGTCACACTACGTGGATAATAAACTGCGGTCTGGCCAGCAGTGTCACCAAACAATAATAGCACAGCTAAGTTGCTAACGCACACATACACACACAAAAAAGCACTTTTATTTTTTTTTACACTGGGGAAGAGCACCCCTGAATGAGGCAGCAGCCCCTTGATGAACAACACAGACAGCACCCTTTCTTTATGGACAAAGCACCCCTGCCAAGTGCGGACAGACCATCTGCAGTGCAGAGTCACAAATACGTGGACGATAAACTGCGGTCTGGCCAGCAGTGTCACTAAGCAATAATAGCGCAGCTAAGTTGCTAACGCACACACACAAAAAATATATATCTTTTTATTTTTTCTATTTTGATATTAATTTAATTTCACTTTTATTATTTTTACACTTTTATTGTTTTTTACACTGGGAAAAAGCACCTCTGAATGAGGCAGCAGCCCCTTGATGAACAACACAGACAGCACCCCTTTTTTGTGGACAACAAAGCACCCCTGCCGAGTGCGGACAGACAACCTGCAGAGTCACAAATACCTGGATGATAAACTGCGAAAGTGTCACCAAACAATAATAGCGCAGCTAAGTTGCTAACACACACACACACACACACACAAGAAAAGGACTTTTATTTCTTTGACACTGGGGATAGCACCCCTGAACGAGGCAGCAGCCCTTTGATGAACAACACAGACAGCACCCCTTCTTTATGGACAACAAAGTACCCCTGCCGAGTGTGGACAGACCACCCACAGATTCACAAATACGTGGACGATAAACTGCGGCAGTATCACCGAATAATAATAGCGCAGCTAAGTTGCTAATGCACACACACAAACAATAAAAATAAAAGATGTACTTTTATTTTTTTTTACACTGGGGAAGAGCACCCTAATTGACAGAGCACCCACCCTGGACAACACAGCACCCCTTTATGGACTGTAGCCCTAGCCTGATGGACTGGACAACAACACAGCAGCAGTCACAGTTAATTGACAGGAGAAGTGAAGAGACACAGCAGCTGCAGCACCCACTGAAATAAGCCCCCCTTTATATACTGCAGCTTAAGCCCCTTTATGGACAACACAGCAGTAACCTGCAGCCCAAGATCCCGACTGGACACACACACTGAGTGACTGACAGTGACTGACTACACGTCTGCTAGCTTCTCTCTCCACAGCTGGAGTGAAAATGGCGCTGAATGTGGAAATCTTTATATAATCCAAAACCCGCAAGAATCCAACAGCGTTTTGAGATCCGAGTCACGTGAGAAACCTCCAGGCGCGTTCGGATCTCAGTCCGGATCTCAAAAACCAGACCCGCTCATCTCAAATTTCTAAGTTTTAATATATTGTTTGACATTTCATAAAATTTGCTCCAAAAAATTACACCAAACCTCTGCCATATTTTCAGAGAGGGGGGGGCTTGAACAATTTTAAAAGAGGTCCCTCACATCTTAAAATGCTCCTGATCCCCAAGATGGTAGCAGGAAAGTTTACCTTCATATCTACAGTAGATGGTGGGTTAATCAATGGCTCAAGTAACATAGAACAGGGTTGTATAGAGTACCAGAATAAACGAAACAAGAATTTAACCAATGGCGCTGCAAAAGGAACCTCAATCAGTATAAAAAAGTAATAATAAATGATATAATATAAAAATCGTATCTGTAAAGAATATATTTATAGAATATATATACACACACACACACAATATATTTGTACATATATATATATATATTTGACACCTTCCCGGCTAGGGAAAAGATTTTATATTATACGGAGCCACGGAATCTCACGTGTGGATAACAGAGTGATCTGGACATTGATTACATTCAAAGAGGAACATTTTATTAATTAAGTATTTTGTATTTTTATTTTTTCCATTTGGATTCTCATGAGATAAATGGCACGGGTTTGCACAGATGATTCTCATTAGTTACCAGTTGCTATTTGACAATTAGTCTTTGTGCTCATTTGCTACAATATCATTCATTGTGGATTATTAATATGTGTAATTTTCAGTTATGTCTCATTGGCCAATGATGTGTGTTGTTTATATGTGAATATATATATTTTAGTAAAATAAAAGGCAACATTTATATTTGACATAGTTGATATTATTGTATCCATTTATTACTAATTTAGTTGCAGGTTTTCCACAGCGCTGCTACTTCCTGTTTTTTGTATAGAGTACCAGTCTTTCAACATTAGCCTGGAGATTCATATGGTGCGTACACACGGTACGATAAAAATGCACAATATGAAAGATAACAATATCGACCATATTGTTATCATTCATTTTTTGGTGCCTACCAACCCTCAAATGACCAGCAATGTGTGGGCATGTATGGACGATAACGATATCGACCATCTCCCGTGCATGCAGGCCAACCTTGTCGATATCGACCAGGTTACATAGGGACCTGTGATCGCTGATCGTGGGTCTCTGGTCCGTTGTTGGTGGGTTGGTGGTGTGCTGGATGAACGATAACGATCATCCAGCATACCGGGAAGGTGCAGGACGATCAGTCAACAATATCGTTATCGCTGACTGATCATACCGTGTGTACACGCACCATTAAAGCTTATGGGGAAGAGGCCTTAATGGTGCAAACATTTACACTGAATCAGCATTCAGACTTCTGCAAGATTTACAAAGTTTCAGATTTATGGATTTGAAGTTTGAAAAATGTTACTTCATTTACAAATGTTTACTAATAGGCTGTCCAAATTTCTGCGCCTTCTTTGAAAAGCTCAGTTAATTTCTTCATTAATGGGGACAAAATATAAAACTGTTGCATTTTATTTTGATGATTTTCTACTTGTGGGCCCAACAAACACAGACCAATTCAAATAAATGCTACATTCATTTCAAGCTTTGTTCAAAAAGTTTTGTGTTCCCAAAGCAAATTAGAAGAAAGCAAATATATATTTATTATATAGAGCACATATATTTTGCAGCATTTTAAAGAGAGTATTTGGTCATTCATACCAGTGCCAAAACAAGTGGAGTTTTACAATCTATATTCCCTGTCACCTGTACACACTAGGGTTAAGTTTTGTTATTAGTCAATTAACCTACCAGTACAATATTTGTTGGGATTGTGGGAGGAAAACGACAGGTATGGGAAGAACATACAAATTCCACACAGATTGGGCCATGTTTGTAGTTGAGCTAACCATTGCACACCTGTGCTGTCCCAACATGGTAAAGCACAAAGAGTTCATACTAGAGATGAGCAATTCAGTTTTCCTAAAATCCAAACTTTAGGGTTCTGTGTCAAACTGAGTCCCGACTCGGGTCTTCATGCCAAGTTTGGAACTCGGCTTTCAAAACAGGATCTTGCGTATTTTGGATTGCATTTATGTCCCTCCCTCATGATTTCAGGTGATGTGAGGTGGTCAATATTTACTGCAAATGACTGGAAATTAATCTTATTAATGTTAATACTATACTACTATAGGAACAAAAATAAGTCCAAGTTATATGATGTTAGCTGTCTATCAATTTTTAAAAGAATTCCAGAACCAAAACCAAAACCGAACTAAAACATTTGCGGGCGGTTTTTCCAAAACCAAAACACCACCAAGATTTAGAAACAAAAACAAAACACGGGGGTCTGCGCAAATCTCTAGTTCATACATACAGAAATAGAAATTGCAGGCTTCAACTAGAAAAAGTACCTGAGAGATCAGCAATACATATTTACCCTAGCAAAAAAAAAAAAAAAAAGTAGGAAAAACAGTCCCACCTGGGTCTCCTCAATTATTACATGTACAATGAAACCAATGAGAAACAATATTTAACAAAAAATTGTATTTGCAGTGTCAGTAGTTTTCAACCAAACTTTAAATATTTTTACTAATATGCAGGTTCCAAGGGTTTTGTGAATTTTCTTACTACTATTCTGCCTGGTAGCCAGCAAAAATTAAAGTTCTTAGGGTCCCCTAACAGTCCAGATTTTTAGGATTTTCATGCTTGACCACAGGTGACTTAATTAGTAGATCAGTCAATTTGATTTAACCACCTGAGCTCAACCATGAATTTCTGTAAAAGCCTGAACTGTTGGGATGCCTTGAGGACAGAGTCTGGGAACCTCTGATATACAGTAGTAAAATATGGATAAAAAAAGACACCTTCCCATCAATACAACACCTAAAGATACATGGCCCACATAATTATACCCATTTTGTTCTGCTTTTTAGAGAGAGGTAAGCTGCGTACACACCTATAGATATATCTGTCGATTCCGTCTGGTGGGATGGAAAATCTGGTAATGTATGGATGCAAATAACAATAAAAATTTGTTACCAAACACTGGAAAACGGACCAGATTTTCCTTCCCACCAGACAGATTGAACTGTAGGTGTGTACACACCTTTACATGATTATTGACATGCTTTTGTTGATCTTTTTCCCTATTTATCACCTCTAAATTACAGATGAGTGAAACAATATTGCAGAGAAACAAACATACCACAACTTGGGGTTTTCGAGGAGAACAGAATCCCTGCTCAGGTCTTCCCACCAAGGTCAGATCTCAAAATTAGACAAAACAAACTTTTCATGAAAATCTTGGATCTTGCAGGTTTTGGATTGTATATACCAGCCCCGCCCTCATGATAAGGCCCCACCTCTCACTTTAGTTGTGCATCAAATGCCATTAAAGAGGTAGGTATATGGAGTGGGTGGGAGGGTGTAATAGACTGCAGGCATCTTTGTCACTGTGTATGTTTATCAGACATTAGCTAGCAGCTACTTAAATATGCATGCAGTCTACTGTCACGGTCACTGTGTGCAAGCCAAAAAAGCTCTGGTGTTTTTTTGTTTTTTTTAAAGTGATCCTAAAGTGAGCTGCACAATTTATTTTCACAAGGATATCTATCTACACTGCAGTATATATTTTACCTTTTGTATGGGGGCAGAGACAGTGTTATGTGAAGCTTAGCTGTCCAAAAAATACTGTACTGTGTCTGAGTGAGGTGCACCCCAAATAAGATATTGCTTCCTGTTTTAAAAAAAATCTGTCCTTTTTAATTCAATTGAATTTCTATTCATAATATTGTGTGTTTTGCGTGTTTTTGAGATGCATCATATACATTATTACTGTACTTACTGGGTGTTTTGGTCCAGAATCAAAATTATATTAATACAAAGTAAAATTCTGACCACATGAAGACAAGGTTACAAGTCTGCCCACAATTATCATCAATGTGCTCTCATAACTTATTAATGATCAATTTGTACTTTCTACAATTCTCAATTTCTACTTTCCTGAGGCCTGTGATTTGATGGTTGGATTAAGTGCATTTGAAAACTCACTTTTGGATGCTTGTTTTTTAATTGTTCTTTCCATATTTCCAATCTACTTTTCCTGTTATCAGTGCTTTATCTTTCACTAATGCTTAGTACTCAACCTACAATCACTTGTATTGGTCTGAGGCCTGTGATTTGATGAGTGGAGAAGTTTGTGATTAATTTAGTAATTACCTTTTATCAATTTCTACTTTCTACAATTAAGAATTTCTATTGGTCTGAGGCTTGTGATTTGCTGTTTGGAGAAGTGTGTTGGTAATATATATATTTTCTACTAGGCTATTACTTCTAGGCTATAAGTTATTGAGTAATGAAAACATTCTACAGGGTTGTACAGTTTATTAGACTGCCATTCTGTCTGCCACTATGTTTCATAGATGTGCTAAATTTTTTTAAACTGCCATGTGTTTGTGCCGCTTGTCAGAGTTCAGCCAGGGATCGGCCATCCCTTACCATCCCGCCAGCTTCCTCTGACTTCCCGGGCAGTCGGGCAGCTGGTGCGGCGACGTGGGAGGTGCTGAGCATTCTCCCTGATGCTGGTGTCTCGGGCGGCCTGGTGCGCGGGGATCGGAGTCCCTGTCATGGGCGCCACCATGACACTTCCTTTTCTGACTGTCCTTCCTTCCCTGACAGTCTGAACGGTCAGCTGATGCTGAGGACCAATCAGTGGGTTTCCAGGGGTATAAATCCGGCTCCTGTGTATCAGGTAGTTGCCTGAACAACCATAGTCGCTGCTAGTTGTCTCTCGTTCCAGGTTCCCTTGCTTCCAGTGATCTATTCCTGTGTGCAGCTATATTGTTTATTTCACCAGTGCTTAACCACATCAGCCTGTGTGCAGCTATATCATCAGTGCTTAACCACCTCAGCCTGTGTGCAGCTATATCATCAGTGCTTTACCACCTCAACCTGTGTGCAGCAATATCATTCATCTCACCAGTGCTTTACCACCCCAGCCTGTGTGCAGCTATATCACTCAACTCATCAGTGC
This sequence comes from Taudactylus pleione, assembly GCA_031769625.1. Classification (NCBI taxonomy): domain Eukaryota; kingdom Metazoa; phylum Chordata; class Amphibia; order Anura; family Myobatrachidae; genus Taudactylus; species Taudactylus pleione. The sequence continues at coordinate 5,998,789 of JAUIMM010000706.1, forward strand.
GTTACCACCTCGCCTGTGTGCAGTATACCTCCATTCCACCAGTGCGTTACCACCGCCGCCTGTGTGCAGTATACTATCCATTTCACCAGTGCTTTACCATCACAGCCTGAGTGTAGTTATACGTACCAAAATCTCCAGCGTTATAATCTCTGGCAGGCTCCAGTACTACTACCCACCTTGTTACTGGTATCTGTGGTCTGTACCTACGTGTTACAGTATTGCACCGTGTTGCACTCTTTCTGACCAGCAACCCGGTAGAGTGTGTCTGCAGTGCACACTTCCTTGTACCTCAAGTACAGTGTCCCTACGTGCCCCTTACTGGCACCGACTCTTTGGGCCACGAGTGTTCATCTCTCCTTTTTCCCGCAGGCTTTGGTCACCTAGTCAAAGGACCGCAACCTGCTTATGAGGTGCAGCTCAAGCCCATATCCCGATTGGTGGGGTCACTGGCAAACACCATCTCGTGGGTTAGATTCCACACCTTTGACTAGGTCTCGCCAACGACCAAGACCCGTGGATGCGGAGGTCGTACATTCAGGCCCCTCACCTCCATTTCCTCCCGCAGCCTCAGGCCTCAGCTTCCAGAAAACCGCCTCCCAGCATGACAGTTTGTTCAGGCCCAACAGGCTCCCCAGGTACTGGGAATCTCCAGGAGCTAACGGCTCGCATGGATAACCAAGAGGCGGCACAGCAACATGTGGCCCAGTACCTACAGGAATTATCTGGTCAGCTCCTGTCTATTCAGAACACTCTGGCAGCTATGTCTCATGCTCCACCTTCTGTCGCTCCTACGGTTTCTCCTGTATTACCTTCGGGGGTCGTTCCTCAAAAATCCCATTTGTATTTGGCTACTCCCGAGAGGTTCGATGGTACTCCTCAATTATGTTGTGGTTTCATAAACCAGTGTGAGATCCATTTCAAATGCCTACCCCAGAATTTCCCTACCTCCGGTCTAAGGTGGCCTATGTAATTTCATTACTAACCGGGGCAGCTCTGGATTGGGTCTCCCCCTTGTGGGAATGAGCAGATCCGCTCATATCTAGATATGAAGAGTTCGTGGCAGCTTTCAAAAGGATCTTCGATGAACCCGGGTGATCTATCTCTGCTTCTTCAGATTTGCTTCGTGTCCGTCAAGGTACCCGGTCCATCGGGCAATATGTAGTACAATTTCAAACCCTGGCGTCCGAACTAAAATGGAACGAGGAAGCACTTAAGGCAGCCTTCCTACATGGCTTATCTGAATGGATGAAGGATGAATTGGCATCTAGGGATTTACCTCCCACCATTGACCTTCGCCATAGAGAGCGGTGGGGAAATAGGGGGTGTGGAGATCGTCCTCGGGATCGCCCATCCTTGGGAGGTCATTCCTCTCCTTCCTTCTCTAGCAGTGAGGAGCCGATGCAAATTAACAGATCCCGGTTAAGTACCGCCAAAAGGAACCAGCGTTTTCAAAATAAATTGTGCTTGTATTGTGCTGCTCTGGAGCACATATTAAGGAATTGTCCTGTATTGGTGGGAAACATGAAACCCTAATTGATGTTGGGAGCATGCAATTGGGGGTTATTTCTGACTCCTCCCAAATAAATGACAGTTTATTGCCTGTGTCGCTCTCCTACCGGTCCAGGACAAGGATGGTTAAAGCCCTTGTGGATTCTGGGGCTGCCGGCAGTTTTATTTCTAAGTCACTGGTTCAGACCCTAGGCATTCCGGTGGTTCCATTGCCAAACAGATTACTGCTCTCTGGTGTAGATGGCAAGACCTTGCTAGGGAGATCTATTTCCTCAAAAACCCTGCCAGTGTTCCTCCAGATTGGATGTCTGCACCAGGAGACAATTGAATTTTTTGTTCTTCCCGACTCAGCCTATGAACTAGTTCTAGGCCTCCCCTGGCTACAAAAGCACAATCCTACGTTTGAGTGGTCCAGTATGCAGATTTTATCGTGGGGTCCAAGTTGTTTCCATGTATGTCTCATCCAAGTACTCCCTGTCTGCACTAACGCGGTGTCCTCCAGTGGAAATATAAGCTTCCCCCCGTCTGACAAACCCAAGTGTTCCTCTGTTTCTGGTCTACCAGCAGCTTATCAAGATTTTGCCGATGTATTTTGCAAACAGGCTGCCTCATCGTTCCTGGGACTGTGGTATTGAGCTCCTGCCAGGGAAGAACCCTCCTCGGGGTCGAACCTACCTTTTATCAGTTCCTGAAACAGCCGCTATGGTGGCATATATAAAAGAAAATCTACCTAAGGGGTTTATCCGGCCCTCCACTTCTCCAGCAGGGGCAGGATTTTTTTTTGTTAGCAAGAAGGACGGCGGGCTTCGGCCTTGTATTGACTACCGTTGTCTCAACCAGATTACTGTAAAGAATCGATATCCTCTGCCTCTGATTCCGGAGCTTTTTGATAAAGTTCGCGGGGCCTCTTTGTTCACCAAACTTGATCTGCGGGGTGCGTATAATTTAATACGTATTAAAGCTGAAGATGAGTGGAAGACCGCTTTTAACACCAGAGACGGCCACTTCGAATATCTCGTTATGCCCTTCGGACACTGCAACGTCCCAGCGATATTTCAGGGTTATGTGAACGAGATCTTCCGGGATGTCCTCTACAGTTTTGTTATAGTCTATTTGGATGATATTCTAATTTTTTCCAAAAATTTGCAAGATCATCACCAGCATGTCCGCGAAGTCTTGTCACGCCTCTGGAAGCATCATCTTTATGGAAAAATATCCAAGTGCCTTTTCGAACAAACCTCGGTACCCTTCCTAGGGCACATAATTTCTGGAAAGACCCTCCGGATGGATCCGGAGAAGTTAAAAGCCATTTCTGACTGGCCGTTACCAAAATCCTTGAAGGCTACTCAACGCTTCTTGGGTTTTTCAAATTGTTACCGGAGGTTTATACCAAATTTTTCCACACTGGTGTCACCTATCACAAATCTCACAAAGAATGGTGCCAATCCCATTCGCTGGCCAGATACTGCCATCCAAGCCTTCCAAAAATTAAAAGAAACCTTCTCCACTGCACCTATCCTGTGCCAACCCCAATTGGACAAACCGTTCACAGTTGAGGTAGATGCTTCTTCAGTAGGGGTGGGGGCAGTACTGTCTCAAATCTCAAGTGATGGAAAGTGCCATCCCTGTGGCTATTTTTCTCGTAAGTTTTCCATTGCCGAAAAGAACTACGGAATTAGTGACCAGGAACTACTAGCCATGCGGTTAGCTTTAATGGAATGGCGGCATTTGTTGGAAGGAGCCAACTTTCCAGTTACCATGATCACGGATCATAAAAACTTAATCTACCTCCAAACAGCTCACCGTCTAAATGCTAGACAGGCCCGTTGGTCCTTGTTCTTATCAAGATTTAATTTAAAACTTAAATTTCGTCCTGGCAGTCTAAACAGAAAAGCTGACGCTCTCTCACGGTCTTTCTTGTCCAGCACTCAGGAAGAGGATCAACAACGTTCCCGACCAATTTTAGATCCTGTAGTCTTCGCCTCTACTCAAATTTTGACTCCTCCCCCAGGGAAATTTTTTGTGACCCCAGAACTACGGGGAAAATTACTAACTTGGGCTCATAGCTCTCTGTTTGCTGGCCATTCTGGTATCCTCAAGACTTACAAGTTCCTTCAGCATTCCTATTGGTGGCCCACAATGAAAGGGGATATTCGAGAATTTATTCTTTCATGTGTAAAATGCGCTCAGCATAAGACTCCCCGCAAGAAGACAGCAGGTCTCATGCAACCCCTGTCCATTCCTAATACTCCTTGGACCCATATATCCATGGATTTAATCTCTGCTCCCAAGGATACAATACCATATGGGTAGTGGTGCATCGCTTTTCTAAGATGGCACACTTTATTCCATTGATGGGTCTCCCTTCTGCTCCTCAGTTGGCAAGAGTCTTTGATAAGGAAATATTCAGGTTGCATGGACTTCCTAAAGAGATCATTTCCGACTGCGGAGTTCAATTCGTAGCTAAATTTTGGAGAGCCTTATGTAGCACTTGTGGAACCAAGTAAAAATTTTCTTCAGCCTACCATCCACAAACTAATGGGCAAACCGAAAGAGTTAACCAAGAGCTGGAGACTTTCATAAGACTCTTCGTTTCCTCCTCACAAGATAACTGGCTGGATCTATTACCTTGGGCAGAATTTTCACACAACTTCAAATATCACACTTCCTCCAAAGCCACTCCTTTTTTTACGGTGTTTGGGAGACATCCTCGAGTCCCAGATTTTCAAAATTTACCTACAGTAGAGGTCCCTGCAGTTTCTAAATTGGTGGAGTCTTTCGCAACCATTTGGAAGAGGGTTCATTCTTCTCTGAAGCAGTCGTCTAAGAACTAAAAAAAATTTGCGGATAGACGACGTGTCGCTGTTCCACTGCTGAGAGTTGGAGATAAAGTCTGGGTATCCTCCAGGAACATCCGATTGAAAGCACCCAGTATGAAGCTAGCCCCGCGCTTCATTGGTCCTTATCGTGTTCGCAAGGTCATCAACCCATTCGCGTATAAGTTGAAACTCCCTCCTCAACTAAGAATATCCAATACCTTTCATATTTCTTTGCTGCGTCCTCTAGTGCTGAATCGTTTTCAAACTTCTGCTCCCAAGTTACCTCAAGTGCAAACTTCTCAAGGTACAGAGTTCGAGGTAGGGAGGATTTTGGACGCTCGATTTACCAAATCTAACAACCTCCAATATCTCATTGACTGGAAAGGGTACGGTCCGGAAGAAAGGGCATGGATCAGAGCCACAGATGTTCACGGGCCTCAAATGGTTCGAGCCTTCCATATTAGATTTCCTGGTAAACCTGGTGGGTGTCCGGTGTCCACCCTGAAAGGGGAGGGTACTGTCAGAGTTCAGCCAGGGATCGGCCATCCCTTACCGTCCCGCCGGCTTCCTCTGACTTCCCGGTCAGTCGGGCGGCTGGTGCGGCGACATGGGAGGTGCGCGGGGATCGGAGTCCCTGTCATGGGCGCCGCCATGACACTTCCTTTTCTGACTGTCCTTCCTTCCCTGACAGTCTGGCCGGTCAGCTGACGCTGTGGACCAATCAGTGGGCTTCCAGGGGTATATATCCGGCTCCTGTGTATCAGGTAGTTGCCTGAACAACCATTGTCGCTGCTAGTGTTACTAGTGGTCTCTTGTTCCAGGTTCCCTTGCTTCCAGTGATCTATTCCTGTGTGCAGCTATATCGTTTATTTCACCAGTGCTTAACCACCTCAGCCCGTGTGCAGCTATATCATCAGTGCTTAACCACCTCAACCTGTGTGCAGCTATATCATCAGTGCTTTACCACCTCAGCCTGTGTGCAGCTATATCATTCATCTCACCAGTGCTTTACCACCCCAGCCTGTGTGCAGCTATATCACTCAACTCATCAGTGCATTACCACCTCGCCTGTGTGCAGTATACCTCCATTCCACCAGTGCGTTACCACCGCCGCCTGTGTGCAGTATACTATCCATTTCACCAGTGCTTTACCATCACAGCCTGAGTGTAGTTATACGTACCAAAATCTCCAGCATTATAATCTCTGGCTGGCTCCAGTACTACTACCCACCTCGTTACTGGACTCTGTGGTCCGTACCTACGTGTTACAGTATTGCACCGTGGTGCACCCTTTCTGACCGGCAACCCGGTAGAGTGTGTCCGCAGTGCACACTTCCTTGTACCTCAAGTACAGTGTCCCTACGTGCCCCTTACTGGCACCGACCCTTTGGGCCATGAGTGTTCATCTCTCCTTTTTCCCGCAGGCTTTGGTCACCTAGTCAAAGGACCGCGACCTGCTTACGAGGTGCAGCTCAAGCCCATATCCCGATTGGTGGGGTCACTGGCGAACACCATCTCGTGGGTTAGATTCCACACCTTTGACTAGGTCTCGCCAACGACCAAGACCCGTGGATGCGGAGGTCGTACATTCAGGCCCCTCGCCTCCGTTTCCTCCGGCAGCCTCAGGCCTCAGCTTCCAGAAAACCGCCTCCCAGCCTGACACTGCTGTTCTGTAGCTTTGGTTAGTCAACCAGCTTGCTGCATCCTTTGGCCAGTATTGGTGAAAACAATATTGTGAGTTGTGAGGTGGTCGCAATTGACTGGAAATTACTGGAAATTAATTTTATCGATAATATTTCTTTAGGAACACAAACAGCTCCAAATTACATAATTTTAGCTGTTTTATCAATTTTTAAATACATCCAGATCCAAAACCAAAACTCTTGAGGGTGGCTTTGCCAAAACCAAAACATGATGATGATTTTGATTTAAGCCCAAAATTCGGGGTTCTGTGCCCATCTTTACTATAAATACGGGATATAGTCAGGAGACAGGCGGCCGCTAGGCAAGAGATTTAAGATAGGCATCTAAATATTGACGCCTATCTTAATCCCGATGCTAGAATGCCAAAGGACACCGGACCAAATGTGGTAAGTCCAGGTGCCCTTAGCGCTAGCTGTGCGCGGTGGGGGTGGTTAGCTTTAGGGAGCATAGCGGGGTTTGGTTTTTGTTTTGGGGGGAGGTTAGGGTTAGGCATTCCTGGGGGTAGGGTTAGGCACCCCCTGGGGGAGGTTAGAGTTAGGCACCCCTTGAGGGGAGGTTAGGGTTAGGCACCACTAAACCAGGATTAGGGTTATGGGGAGAGGGGTAGGGATAGGGTACTTATCCTCGTTATCGCCATTGAAACCCATGTTAATTAAAATTTCAATTGAATAGCAGAAAGTCAAGGCACCAGATTTTACACACATTAACAGGTTGCATAACCTAGTTTGCGGCTAATTAAAACTGCCCCTTTGTGGCAATAGAGCTGAGAGATGCGACATAGGAAGCATGCTCCTGCATTGTCCTATATACAGTTTGATGCAGAATAGAAATGTGTTGGCCAGTGTTGATATAATGGCAGAAAGGAATTTTGTCAATTTGTTTCCTTTTATAATATACAAAGGAATTATCAGCATTATGACCTTTTTTTTTAGTTTTATTTTACTTTCTCCTGTATGATGCCTTCCCTTCTATCATAGGTGCAACTTACCACCATGTATATATTAATGGTAAATTATTTTGTGACAATATTACATTTAAAGGTTTCTATTGTCTGTTTTGATGTCATAGGCATTCACATGTGATTTATTTATTTTTGCATACAAACAGTCTGTGTTAATGGTACTAAATGCTTAGCTCTCAACATTCAGGAGGAGGTATCAGGGACATTGTGTGCTCGCTGCCACTAGACTCTCTCAACACTGTTTGCCTCCATTCACCGCTGCTCTGCTCTGCTAAGTGGTGAGAGCTTTTCCCAAGCCCCCCTGTAGGATACTGTGGACCACAAATGGGGCGGCATAAAAAGCTGGACTGGCCCACCAAAATGATTATGGTTGGGAGCTATTCCTAAGGCGAACATTATTAATTGCATGGTGCAGCTGTCATTACTCTATAGATTTGGCACTCATTCATATACCGGACCAAAAAAGTACCAGTGGGAGATGCTGGATCATGCCAACTAATTTCAGTGATTGGGAAGTTTGTTATTTCATTGCTTAAGGGGAGGGGTGGGGATAGGTGGGATGCCATTGTTCCAGAAGCAGTTATGCAAAGCACTGGTGAGACTAGTGTGGTTCACAAATAGTTATCAAGGGTAGCATTGAGTTGTGCATTAATGGCCAATAGTACACAGGTGTTTTGGAGTGTTTGTATTGATGTCAGCATCAAATATGTAAAGGTTGATTTAAAAAAAAATCTGTATTTAAGGGCCTAAGAGAATGGGGTTTGCAATGGTTATGCAAGGCATCTGGTGTATTTCATGGCTTGGATGGCAGCTATGTTAACTTGCCACGGTACATAGCATTGGTTGAAACTCCTGCTTCCAACTAGAAAGGGTAGCACTTTATCTGCTAATGGGACACTTCCAGCTGTAGTGCATGATTCCAACCTTACCTGGGATACTGTTCCAGGTCTCAAATGGTCTAATGGAGCCTTTGTACAGAAGGCAGAAGCAGGGGCGCATTAATACGCAAGGGGGCTTGTGTGCAGCAGGCCCCCCTTCTGAGCACCAGGGCCATAACTAGGGTGGTGCAACTTGTGCCATGGCACAGGGTACCGCAGGGCAGGGGGCACTGTTTGGGTTTGTCAGTTTTCCTGTTTATTATCATTCTCACTTGTAGCTTCCTCTTCTGTTATCCCCAGCATCTCCTGGCCTCCCCTATCTCTTCCCTGGCCCTTCCCCATGAGATCATGGCCCATTTTCAGGTGCACTATCTTATGTCCCTATTTAAAACATGGGGGGTGGGGGGCGCCAATGCTCTCTCTGGCACAGGGCACCAAAAAGTCTAGATACGGCTCTGCTGAGCACCATCTCTGCATCTTATCCTGCCAGAGTCTTTGCTTTCACTGCACAGTGCCATCTACCTGCAGATGTCACTGGGAAGATGGTGCCACAGAGGAGAAGGGACCTGTTTGACAGAGCAAGATAAGTATACTATGGTTGCAGGGTGTGCAGAGTGGGGGCTCCCCTGGACCCAGGGTCTCGCATGCACTGCACACCTTGCGCCCATTATAAATACGTGTATGGGCATAAGGATGAGCATCAGTTCAGAGGCTAGTGTATTCTAGTGGTTTTTTAGTGCCACCAATTATTTTTGTCCAAATGTGTGCTAATTTCACCATAAGCAAGTATTTTGGCTTTTTATTTTTAAAAGGTACATTTGCATGTGATATGTTTTAATGTACAGAAGAGGTAGGTGGCACCAGCAAATACATACTGGATATAAACACATGACATGGGCAAGAAATGACATTTGAACAACATATTTTGATTTTTTTTCCATCTCAATAAGTGTTCCTTCATGTGTTCAGTGCAAGTGATCCTGCATAGAAAAGAGCATGCAGAAAGACTCTAATTTGGTTACACGTGTTTTATATATGTTGTTCTGCAACATCAAAGCAGCTCATGAAAAAGAGATTTAAAGAGTGACAGTAAATGTGTAAAATCGTGCAAAGCAACAAAAGCATTTACAGATCATTACCAGGCAGAAACAATTCAAATATTGTGTTGGCTTGTCATTGTAAGGGTTTATAGGATAAATGGATTCATTCGTTCTTCTACAGTCTCCATAGGATTCTATCTTAAGGGGATTACTTGCTTGAACGCATCTTTTTATATATACATTGTATCTCTCTTCAGACACTGATAGGATTTTCTTTGGTTAGTGTCTTTTCTACAAGATGCTAATTGTCTTTGGCAGCAAAGGGGTTAATAAGTGCACCATCCAGTTGCACCTTAGACCTTGGCAGGGCTTTGAACAAAGGAGTGTATTTGTCTCCATAGACAGTACTGAGATTGCTGGAATTAGGAATGATTTTTGACAAATTAATGCGAAAAAGGGGAACCTCTCCTGAAATCTTAGTTCAGGCCTGAGACGTCCTCAAGGTGGGAGAAATCTGTTGGTAATTCTGGCGAGTGCGTCACCTCTGCGGTCTGGGCGGAGTTGCAGGCAGCTCATTGAAATTCTGCATGAGCCACACACTCTGTGGAGGCCGCTGCCTGCTGAATGACAGCGCTGTGTACAGAAGATAAATACACTGGAAAATGAGATGCCTCTGCAGAGAAAGGAATAAATTACTTGTCTGGCGAAGGGGAGGAAATGTCCCCAAAGAGTACCAGTTACATTAACCCATTCACCTCTGAAAAACTCTATTATACTTTTATGCTTCCAATTAAAATGTTTAGCATTGGGCGTGATCACTGAAATATACTGCAGTATAAATGCATCTTACTTTGCACAGCTCCCTATGTTTTTTACATTCGACCACTAATGTCACAGCAATTCATCCATAATTCTTTCTGATGCCCAACGCTGATTAAATGGGTTTTTGAAGACACCACTAGCAGAAAATAAGTTTAACCACTTCAAGTGCTTGATTAAGGTGCCGGATCAGCCAATTAATCAGATGTACCTATATAAAAGGCATTTTCATGGATGCACTGATTGCAAGTTCAAAGTCACAGGTTATTTTTCTATAGCCCTGTTGCATATCTTATTATCTGCTGTCTGTTACAGGTGTACAAGGGAATGACGCTATGCATTGTGTACTTACTGCAGTACGCAGCACTGCGTCCATATGGGTGTAAAACAAATGAAAATGGTCATTAACAAATATTCCCAAACCTTAGCAGCTGACGGTGCTATAGAAGTGTTTGTGAGTTTGCAGAGAATAACATACGTGTACTGGAGTTTATATTACTGCTCTGATTTTATCATCTGCCGGGAATGGCTGCCAGGGCTGAATCCCCGCAGCTTGCCAGCACAATTTAAATACAGATTGCATGCCACATCCTCCAGCCACAGAGTCTGCATATAGATTGAAGTATTTGGTAAAACACGTCAAGCCTCGAGTGACATGTAAAATGTATTGCAATGGCCGACCTTGTTTTTCACAAAGAAACTGGTGAGCAGACTTATTTGGACTACAACATCGCACGTAAAGATATTCAAGCACTGAAGTAATGTGCATCAGTTGTAATTGCATTTTATGTTATCTGCATTGACGAACAATGCAGTAGATAATGATACTGAACTATAGAAAAGGAAAGATGAAAGACCAAATACATGCTACATTTCTCCCAATGTTTTCTAAACAAAACCCTACTATAGAAAGCAGAGGCAGTGACGGCAGCTGTTTTGTGTTTTGGGTTCATCCAGGGCCGGATTGAGGGCCACATGGGCCTGGAGCTGAAAATGACCAAGGGCCTATTATGAGAAGTAGAGGAGGTGTGACCAGCGCTTTGAGGGTGTGGCCAGTGCCATGTGGGTGTGTACACCAACTATACTCTCAGCCCCAATGTCTCCGTAAATATGTAAAAGAACAAAAATGCTTCATTTTGTGAGGTAAATAGAAATACAATTTTATAACTTATGATTTATGGCTGACCGTGTGGAGAGCAGATGGCCAGTCAACATCATGTTGTCATGACAATGGGCCTATTTTTATGTGGAGGCCTGGAGCTGTAGCTCCGTCCGCCCCATTGTTAATCTGGCCCTGGGTTCATCCCATATTCATCAGACCGAGCCTCTCTCCACCAGAACATTAGACTAGTTGAGTCTTCTCCCTCTTATACAAATCTTCCCATTATCATTGCGTTGCAGAGGAGGGAAGTAAGTTTATATAAGAGTGGGGAGACCAGTGAGTCAGACGGAGCACTCTGACCAGTGTAATGCAGTCATGGCTGCAGGGACAGTCTTGGATCACATTATTACTTACAGTATTTTGTCTCAAGATGTAATTGCATGATGAAATATTTAGCAGCCTCTGCAGAATGTGTTTGTTTTTTTAAACTCTATCTGTCTGTCTGTCTGTCTGTCTGTCTGCATCCTTGATAAACAAATAACTGTAGAAGTACTTTCTGAATAGCAAGTGGATGGCAGTGATGCAACTTCCACCAACCAAATTACTGCAACACAGCATACGTCTGCATCCCTCTTTTGAAACATAATGAACAATAAACAGGTGTGTGGGTCTAAGACAGTGTGACAGGTGTTGGATGTGGGGACAGTGTTCAGCAAAGAACAAATATGAACTGAAGAAGGTGTAAGATTAAATAATATAGTCCTAAAGTTTTGGATTAGTCCTGGAAATTCTCCCAGATCTGATGACAAACAATTAGCTCACTATTGGATAAGGGTATGGGACTATCCTGCACCTCAATAGGTGCTTTTTCAGGGTATTCATTATCCATGTTCTGACGCCAACTGTCGGTGTCAGATGAGGTGAAGGTGGTGGCTAACATACCCCCAACAGGTGGCATCTGTTGCGCTCATACAAGCACCAACACAGCTCCTAGCCTGCTGGAGGATCCGTGCACGTCCTAATGCTGTCAAATCCAACAGAGATCTGGATGCGGATGGTCTGCCCAGGGTAAAAACTAGTTTAAGTGATTGTTATGCACACCGAACAGTCCACATAAACTCCTATTATCAGGCTAGAGTGGTCTTCACCTATAGCAACCGCCTTTCCCATAGAGATTTATCTTCCCACAGGTACTCAGATGTCCCCAGGTCTTACACTCAGAATAGTGTAAAGAATTGTAAAGCGCAACGGAATATGCTGCGCTATATAAGAAACTGTTAATAAATAAATAAATAAATAAATAATAGTAAGAGCTTATGTATGGACAGCAGGTGGCAGCAGGGAGAAATCTGGAGTGGAAATCAGGCTGTAATAAACCAGAGTCAGGTGAAGCCTGCATATACTCAACAGCAAGAGCTGAGATCAGGTTACAAACAGACAGCGAGGTGATTCAGGAATAAGCTGGAAGGTATACAAGCTGAACCATATCTGCCTACTATCCCAAAACGTCCAGGAGGCTCCTGAAAATTGTGTGGTGCTCCCGGTCATCTGGAAAGGAAGGCAAGTCTTCTGGCAATCTGCCATCTCCCCCACGTGCCTCCCTGTACCCTCCCATGCACAGCCAGGCAGCAGGGGGGCCGATGACACATTTCATGTTGCATCACAACATCTCGGAAGGGGCAGTCAGAATGTCGGCTAGCATAAGCTGAAAAGAAGGCTGGTCTGGAGCTTTGGGCAAGGTGTAAGAAGATCAGGATAACAGCAACAAGCTGGAGGTTTACTTGTAGCAGGAACTGAAGCAGGACAGCCAGGATTCCAATAATAAACAGGTAGGTTCAGGGAGCTGGTAACATCTATGACTAGCATGGACACTATAACCGGCAATGCTTATTACAGTGATGGGATGTTTTATCAGTTGTGGCTTTGAGCCGCAAGCTGGAGTTCTGCAGAGCATCTTGCATGTTGTTCTCAACTTGTGGTCTAAGTTAGTACTTGGTGGTGGGAATGATGGTATAGTTGCACCTGGACAAAAGGCATTGAGCAGGAGAAGGAAGTTCATCTCTCAGAGTACTACTCAAATTGAGGAGCGCCGTGAGTACATCAGAACATCTCTGTAACATTTATCTATGAGGTGCTTGCAGAATTTACTGCACTTCTTGCTAGTCCATTGGACTGTGGATAGCAAGGACTGCTGGTGACACAATTGAGATGTCCCACTCACTGGTGAAAGTATGGAACTCACCACTTGTGAACTGAATGGCATTGTCAGTAAGTAGCTTGCACAGTATGCCATATGCAGAAAATTGTCTTTTCATTTTGTCTTGTCAATTTAGGCATATAACCTATCTCATACAAACTGGAATATGAATCCACTAACAAAAGGGTCGAAATTCAATTGTTTCCAGTCCCCTTCATGCCTGATGGAGCTATTCAATTGTTGCTCCTGTCGGGCACGATCAGCTGCCGGCGCACCATTTTGATTACGGCTAGCACTTTGGTCAGGGGTAGCCATTTTACATGGCTAAACCCGACCTCTATGGGCACGATCAGCGTGACAATCGGCATCAATTGAATAGTGCCCCATGATCTCCCGTCACTTTACATGGGAGATTGGGAGGGCTAAAACAATTGAATTCCACCCAAGGAGCTCCTTTCTCCTTTATTCAAAGAGATCTGCTGCAACAATGGCCCAAGGGAGGTCTGAAATCTTATGGAGAGTGAGATGCTCCTTTGTATTATGGACCCATAAAGCATTGCAAGGAGCAGAGGCAGTAATAACTGCTCTACGGACCTGCTGAGTATAGATGCTGACCACAAAGGAGGATTCCATTAGAGAGGGTATATTCATTGCAGAAGGTATAAAAGACCTGAGGTCACAAGACAGTTCCTTGGAGGAAAAAGGCCAGCCATGCAGGACAACATGAAACAACCATTGGCAGAGGTCATCCCTAAGTGTGGTGTCATAAAGCTCGTCCATGCACCTGGAGGCGAGGACTTTAAACTTCATGTTATCCAGATCATCGTCAGCATCAGTGACACCTGAGTGTCACTGATGCAACATGGAGGTCTTTGCCATGTTTGTACACCACATCTAGGTGGTACCTTTGGAGCTTGATGATAAAACAATGAATTTGTGCTGAGGAAGTATGCAGGGGATTGTGGAGAATGGTAACCAGAGGTTGGTGGTCTGCTATAATCAGCATGGGATGCCCATAGATGAACTGTTAAAACTACTGGCAAGCAAAGACTAGAGTCAAAAGTTCCTTTTTAATTTGAGTGTATCATGACTGAAAACCTGTGGGTTTGTAATGCTGAAGGCAGACAGCAGGCATTGGCAGAAATCCCAATGGGAACATGCACTTCAAAGAAATTGGAGCATCAGGCTGGAAATGAGCATAACCTTCAGGTGAGTAACAGCAGCAACATGACTGCACAACCAACACATTTCACCGTGGTTGTGCAAAAGTTGGTGGAGCAAGGCTGTAACCTCACTGTACTGTGGCAAAAATTTTGGAAGGCAGTTGGCCATACTCAAGAATTGGTGCAGACTTAACTTGCTGGTTGAGGTAGGCATGTGTTAAATAGCCTGTGTTTTGGAAGGATCCAGCTTGACATTCTCAGAAGTTAGGAGATGACCAACACATGAGACCTCAGTGACTCTGAAACATCACCTGTCAGGACTTAACTGCATGTTGATTTCACATATTCGTTGGAGGATCTTGCAGAGGTGTATGTCATGTTCTTCCATTGTGTGGCCCCAAACAAGGATGTCATCCACAATGCTCCACGCAGCATTGGAATACTTCACTGCCAGTGCATATACTGTAGGGCATATGGGAGCAATGCATACCTGTCCACAAGCGTCATGAACTTGGTGACCTTGGATGATTCCTTGTCCAATGTGATTTGCCAGAATCCATATTTGGCATCTAGTGTGGCAAATACTGTATCTTTGCATTAGGCATATCAGCTATTACTTCCTCCACAATTATTAAGGTGTGATACAGTCTCATCAGAGCTTAATTTAAATGCACAGGGTGAATTCAGATGCATACAGAACAGTCTTATTTACTGCAGCAAACATTGTTGACACCCACGGGATTGCTTCTACCAGTGGAGCATTGAAGCCCAATGACATCATGTGATTTTACTCCGTTATCACTTTGTCCTTCATGGCCAAAGGCACACGTCTGGGAGCACATACTGTGGGAGAAACAGCCTCATCTAAATTCATTGGATAGGTGACTGGGAGTTTCCTAATGCTATTATAACATCCTGTTGATTGAAATGCACAACAGGATTTAAAGTTATAAAACCCAGTTTTATGCTGTCCAGCAAACCTAGGAGGGTTTGACATTAATGTCCATTATGTGAAACTGCAATGGGAAGTTTGTGGCTTGCGGCATGTCCATGCCCATGGACTTATTACCTGACAACCATAAGCTACAAAATCTGTTTAAGAGCAATCAATAAGTGTTTTGGGGTTAGTTTGCGGGAGGAGTTCACGTGACATGACATCACACTTGGCGACAGTGTCAATATTTATTTTGATGGCATTATTTGTCCCCTTATCGGTTATGGTGGAAAATATTTAACTCTTTTCAGCCCTGAGGTCAATACTCTCGCAGTGGAGACTGATGTATGAGGTGGTTTCTGGTGGAGCATATAAAGTTTGAACTTGGTGTGGTGGGCTGCTGGAATGTGCAGTGTAAGGTTGTCTGTCATCAGCTTCAGGCTTGGACCTGCACCAGCATGCAAAATGATTGTGTTTGCCACGGGTTGGGTACGGTATGCTGGTGCTCTGGATCCCGGTGGTCAAAATCCCGACAGGGTTAGGATATCGACACCTCTCGGTAGGTATCCTAACACTTCCCCTACTCCTACCCCTAACCTTCCCACCCTCCAAGTGCCTAACCCTAACTCTCCCCCTAGTGCCTAACCCTAATGCCTAACCTTCCCTGTCTCCTTGATACTTACCTTTGGGATGCCAGCAGTCAGGATGCTGGCCCGTGATTCTGAGAGGTGTTGGAATTCTGGCGTTGGTATTCTAAGCTCCAGTATCCCATGTGCTGGGATTCTGACTACATCCTATTTGCATGCTTTGCAAAATTTATTGAAAGCTTGACATATGTGGTGTTCATATGAATAGTGAGCACTACAATTCACACACCATATTTGTTGCTGCATGTGTTGCCAGGAGTCATGAACATCAGACTTTTAAACTAAGGCCCTGATTCAGACCCACTCTGCACTGCGCATGCGCACGACGGAGGGAGCTCCGTCATGCGCATGCGTGAGACGCGACGAGCGAAGGACTTTCCTTCGCTCGTAGTGTCTGATCAAAGGGGGCGTGCTGTCGATGTTGATTGACAGCACGCCCCCTTTGGTGGGCGTGCCGGGGGCGTGCCTGCCAGATGGAGGCGTTCCCAAGGGAACGCCTACCGTCAGAAGCCGGACCCACTGACAACACTAGTGATGTCAGTGGGAGTGATTTTGGCTCTGATAGAGCCAAAATCACTCCTGGCCTTGCGGTTGAGAAACTCAACCGTAGGCTTCTGCACGCAGTGGCGATGGTCGCAATGGTCAAGACCATCGCGACCATCATCCTGCACGCTCGTATATGCTGTGGGTGGTGACCCACAGCTATACGAGCGTCCAGGAGGACGCTCCATATTTATGGAGGTGGGCCCTGATTCAGAGCGAGCGCTCTGGTCAGAGCGTCCGGCTCTGAATCAGGGCCTAAGTTTCACTTTTATTGGACTGTGCATGTAGCATGCATATGTGTATAGCAGTGTCCAGTGTTATACAATAAATTATAAATGAATGTCCAAGGTGAATAACATATTTATAAAGGGTGAGTACAACCTTGAAGGATATATTTTGCCCAATTCACCATATATAGAACAGTAGACACTATATTGTTTTTTCTGTAACCCTTTCTGAGTATCCTGAGGACCACATACCAAAAGGTTTGAAAAACACCAGTTCATACTAGGTAACAGTGCAACATTAACCAAGGCTTGATTACATCTAAGAATTGAATGTATGTTTTTGGACTCAGTGTATGTTTTTGTACACAGTGTACATTATATTTGTTTTCTTCTTTTTTGGTAAAAATCAGACTAAAGGTTGGGGAAATGCTGGGACACCCCCATTTGAGCCCACTATTTGCCAGGAACTTATAGATTGAGTTCCAAAAGTTTGAGCTGTATACATCTAAACTCCATTGGACTGTTTTAGTTGGCGCAACTTATCTTCAGTTCTCAAATGTCTCAGTGTGACACCCCCCTCAAGTCTGCCCCCTCTCTGTTGCCGCCCTTCCCAATCCATCATCTAAACTCGGTACTGCCCCCCCATTCCTCCCCCCATACTTACCCCAGTTCCAGGCGGCCAGGTGGGTCCTCTGCTTCTCCGGTTCTAGGTATATCCATTCTACCTCGCAGTGGGAGCCATTGGGGAGCGTGTCCTTGGTTTCCACAGTGCATGCATTTTTGGTCCATCTTCTTCTTGGTTCCACATAAACTGCAAGTAAAGAGTCTTTTTGCTTTAAATAGGCTCCTCTCTAATGTATTCTTGGAGGAGCCTTGTTCTTTAAAATGTTTTTTAATTGAAATGCATTTATCTTATTGCGAAGCACATGTATAAATTGCAAAACTGGCAAACTTTCTTTTAAAGTTGGTCCATTATGACTCATTGCGTAGAGTTGTGTATTGCAATCAGTCTTATGGTATAGGGTTATCCCTAACACCTGATCTTCTGAATAAACTGTGATATCCTGGAAGTATTCTCAGACTTCAGATGTGTGTATAAATTAGGGGTGAGGCAAAATTTCATCATCCCGCCTTCCGGATCTCGCGGGTTTTGGATTCTATAACAGGTGCCCGCGTCGGCGCCATATTCTCACTCGGCTGTGGACAGTGAAGAGGGAGGATGGGAGTTAGGGCTGGCTGGGCTGTGTAGGGTAGTGTAGTGCTGTGCTGTGCTGCTGTTGTCCTTAGTGGCTGTGTCCACTCCTCCAAAGTCCATAGGGGCTGGCTGTGTTGTGCTGTGCTGCTGTTGTCCATAGGGGCTGTGTCCACTCCTCCAAAGTCCATAGGGGCTGGCTGTGTTGTGCTGTGCTGCTGTTGTCCATAGGAGCTGTGTCCACTCCTCCAAAGTCCATAGGGGCTGGCTGAGCTGTGTTGTGCAGTTTGTTGTCCATAGGGGCTGGATGGGCTGTGTTGTGCAGTCAGTTGTCCATAGGGGCTGTGTCCACTCCAAGGTCTATAGGGGCTGGCTGGGCTGTGTTGTGCAGTGTCCCAGTCCTAAAGGGGTGCTGTAGTATTGTCCGGGGGGGTGCTCCCCCCAAGTGTTCTGTCCATCAGGGGTGCTCCCCCCAAGTGCCCCAAAAAATATTTTTTTCTGTGTTTGTGAATTGTGTGTGCAGTAGCCGCATGTGCATCAACAAAGAACCGCCAAGCATGCACCTGTGTCATAAGTAAAGGGCCGGCTGGCTCGTCCGTTAGAAGGTGCTGTAACCCCCAAAGTGCACTCCAAAAAATATATTTTTTTCTGTGTTTGTGAATTGTGTGCACTGCACGTGCATCCTCAAAGCAGCAGCGCCAAGCGTGTGTCTGTCCGTTAAAGGGTGGTGTAACCCCAAAAGTGCACTCCAACAAAAATAAAACATTTTCTTCTGTGTTTGTGAATTGTGTGCACTGTACGTGCATCCTCAAAGCAGCAGCGCCAAGCGTGTGTCTGTCCGTTAAAGGGTGGTGTAACCCCAAAAGTGCACTCCAACAAAAATAAAACATTTTCTTCTGTGTTTGTGAATTGTGTGCACTGTACGTGCATCCTCAAAGCAGCAGCGCCAAGCATGCGTCTATCTGTTAAAGGGTGGTCCACAAAAAAAAAATATTTTTTTTTTCTGTCTTTGTGGATTGTGTGCACTGTAGCTGCACGTGCATCAACAAAGGAGCAGCGCCAAGCATGCACCTGTGTCCCATAAGTCTGTTAAAGGGTGGTGTAACCCCCAAAGTGCGCTCCACAAAAAATAAACAATTCTTTTTTTGCTGTGTTTGTGTGCGAAATGTATGCACAGTAGCCGCACATGCATCAACAAAGGAGCAGTGCCAAGCGTGCACCTGTGTCCCATAAGTCTGTTAAAGGGTGGTGTAACCCCCACAGTGCGCTCCACAAAAAATAAAAAATTCTTCTTTCTTTTCTGTCTTTGTGAATTGTGTGCACTGTAGTTGCACGTGCATCAACAAAGGAGCAGCGCCAAGCATGCGCCTATATCTGTTAAAGGGTGGTGTAACCCCCAAAGTGCTCCAAAAAATAAAAAAACTTTTTTTTTTCTGTGTTTGTGACTTGTGTGCGCTGTAGCTGCACGTGCATCAACACAGTAGCAGCACCAAGCGTGCGCCTGTGTCCAGGGCCGGATCAAGGCTTGTGGGGGCCCTGGGGCAACCAAGATGTGGGGGCCCCACCAAAAAAAAATGACAACCCCCTGCCTGAACGTCTGCGGCCCAACACTGCCACTACTATGACCCTTTCTATGTATGCACTGACTGGCAACATCGCAGCATAATATATCATGTCCGACTCCCGGAAGCAGACATGACGTAAAAGGATATGGTGGGTGTAAGTGCTCTTCAAGTTGGGACTCACTTGAAGTTTGGAATGGGAGCAGCTTCGAAAGGAGGATTCCTAACTCACAAATAACAGATATATTAAAAAAGGGTGTTAACTGAGTGCAAATAAAGTTATAAGCATATGTGCAATAACTGAGTGTCTGTATACAAATCACGGTTAAAGATATTTATTATACTAATTATCAGTACTATTATTACAGTTTATACAAATAATAATATATTGGCCAAAACAATTAAAAATACCTATAATCTATGTACAAACACCATTTCTAATTTAACTATCTAATGTGAGCCAGTGAAGCAGGGCTAACCAATATACCCAGGACTTACATAAATAAACAAACAATAAGACATTGACAGGGATCGTGGGTGGAAAAGTGAAAGGAGATATGGAAAATAAAAATGTTCGTATTGTACTGTATACAGTTCAAATAGTCCAGATACATACCTCCAATAGTCCTCCATGTAGTAGTGCTGTAACAGGTGCTGCTGGATGTTGCTCCCTGTCCGGGTTATGCAGTAGTCAGTGGGGATCCTGTTAGTTGGTTTTGGCCGGGTTGATGAGTGTCTACTCCTGAGTGCAGCCAGCAAAGTACAATGGCATCCCCTGCTGTTGCCAGTCAGTGATCCCACCTATACAGTTTTATTTATTTTTAAATCATAAGGGGGCGTGGCCATGTCTCCCGCGATTAGGCCACGCCCCCTTTTCCCTAGGCCATATTTCAGCGTCCCTGCTTCAAAGTAATGTGGCTGCATTTTGCTTAAGATTGGCAGGGCAGAACCGAAGCTGAAGCTGATGTGATGCAGGGTTCTCTGTGGCATGCATGGTGACGTCGGATACACTGTAACAGTGCCAGAAGACTTCCAGGTCAGGGCAATTTTTGCTGTAGTGTGGGGGCCCACAAAGTGTGGGGGCCCCTGGATGACCACCCCTTCCGCCCTCCCCTTAATCCGGCCCTGCCTGTGTCATAAGTCAAGGGCAGGTTTGGACATCTGGTCCGGACTGAAGGACGTGCCAACAATTTCTGACATGTCTACTGTCACTGCATATGATACTGTCACCACTGATAGAATGGTGGAGGATTACATTGGTGACAGCATCCAAGTAGGGATGTCAGACAGTACCTGTACCGGCAGGATAAAGAGGCAATTTGGAGGCCCCTGTACAAACTGGCTTTATTTTACCTGAGTTGCCCCCCCTCCAGTGTGTACTCCGAAAGAGTGTTTAGTGCAGCCGGGAACCTTGTCAGCGAAAGGCGTAGGAGGTTGCTTCCACAAAATGTGGAGATGATGTTCATAAAAATGAATTATCAACTCTTCCAGGGAGACCAGACTGCAGAACGTACAGAGGGACCTGTGGTGGTGGATTCCAGCGGGGACGAATTAATACTCTTTGAGGATGAGGATGTACACAACACTGAAGAGGGTGAAGAATCGGTGGATGAGGAGGATGAGGACGACATCTTACCTCTGTAGAGCCAGTTTGTGCAGGGACAGATTAATTGCCAGCTTGGTTTGTGGGGGCCCAAACGAACCAATCATTTCAGCCACAGTCGTGTGGCAGACCCTGGTACTGAAATGATTGGTTTGTTAAAGTGTGCATGTCCTCTTTATACAACATAAGGGTGGGTGGGAGGGCCCAACGACAATTCCATCTTGCTCCTCTTTTTTTTCTTTGCATTATGTACTGTTTGTGGCCTAGTTTTTCAAACTGCCATCCTGTCTGCCACTGCAGAGTCACTCCTAGACGGGCCATGTGTTTGTGCCGCCCACTCGTGTCACTTAACATAGTCATCCAGCTACCTCGGTGCAACCTTTTGGACTTAAAACAATATTGTGAGGTGTTCAGAATAGGCTGGAAATGAGTGGAAATTAATGTTATTGAGGTTAATAATAGCATAGGAACAGAAAACCCCCAAAATTCTGTGATTTTAGCTGTTATTATGCTTTAAAAAAAAATACAGATCCAAAACACAAAACCAGAACCCAAAACACGGAAGGGTGGTTTTGGCAAAAAAAATCCAGATCCAAAACACGAAGAAAGGTCCAGATCAAAAACCAAAACAAAAAACACGAAAAGTGGCCGGTGCACACCCCTAGTATAAATACACATAATATAGAGTATGGGGAGGGGCTCTAGACTGCACACCCTAATAATAATGAAAGGTGCTATCATGCTGAGATTTTAAAGTAATATGCACAAGAAAAGAAATTGCAGATGCACTATGCTAACTACCTCTGATATGATATATAATTACAATATACATTTACCTTTTAATAATGAACACATAGTGCATCTGCAATTTATTTTCTTGTGTATATTACTTTAAAATCTAAGCATGATAGCACCTTTCATTATTTTTAGGGTGTGCAGTCTAGAGCCCCTCCCCATACTATATATTATGTGTATATATACACACATCCGAAGTCTGAGATTACTTCAGTCTAGATTTTCACTTCTCCCCCACATCCCTATATATGTTTTTAAGCAGGGACCTAGCATTTGACTGCACCAGGTAACAGGTATAATCCAAAGTAAATCCTATTTATATTTATATAGTGTCAGTTTATTTAGGGAGAGCGTTTGGGCATGGGGCCCCCTGAGCTGTTCTGGCTGGGCCTCTTCAGGGCATCACCACTTAATACACATAGTCACTTTTTATATCACTTCTTATGTTTGTTTATTATTCAAGTATATTTTCACATAATCTTTACCTTTATTACTACTGTATTTCCAACACTTAATAGCTACAGTCAGGTGCATAAATATTGGGACATTGACAGAATTTTCATATTTTGGCCTCTATTCACCACCACAATGGCTTTGAAATGAAACAAACAATATGTGCTTTAACTGCAGAGTTTCAGATTTAATTTGAGGGTAATTACATCCAAATCATGTGAACGGTGTAGGAATTAACCCTAATTAACCCTACCCCCAGTGCCTAAGCCTAACCCTCCCCCCTTAGTGCCTAACCCTAACCCTCCCCCCTTAGTGTCTAACCCTAACCCTCCCATTTACCACTATACTGTTACAGCATGCTCCTGAGCAGTTACATCAAAGCTTGTCACTAATGATACTTTTTAAATGAACTTTGCTTCATCCTCATTTTGAAATCACACTGAAATTTGTTATAATGTATATTGTTTGTATTTTAAATATGTATATTTCTTCAAAAGTTAAATTGTAAATATTAACTATAAAAAAAAAACAGTGAATAAGACCTGATAGTAACAATTGTATTCAATAAACAAATTAAGAGAAATTGTACTGTACAGCTGGGAAACGGTATGTTATACCGCCGAACGTCAGCCCGGCGGATGAAATACCAATGCCGGAAGGCCGGCATATGGAAATCCCGACAGGGTAAGTATAAAGGCTATCCCTAACCCTCTCCCCCTCTAACCCTAACCCTCCCTTAGTGGTGCCTAACCCTGACCCCCCCCAGTGCCTAACCCTAAGCTCCCCCCAGGGGTGCCTAAACCTAACCCCCCCTCCCCGCACCATAAATAATATAACCCTCCCGGAGGGTTGCCTAACCCTAACCTCCCCTTGGGGATACCTGACCCTAACCCCCCCTTCCCCTAGCGTAACCCTAACCCTCCCGGGGGGGTGCCTAACCCTTAGTCCCCCCTGGAGACCCTAAACTATCCCTCCCCCCCACGGCTATCTGCTCCCAATGCCTGGCTTACCTTCAATTGGTATGCCGGGCATCAGGATTTCGGCTTGGGGCTAATGATAGACGTCGGTATTTAGATGCCTATAATTAGTCCCATAAAGGGATTTCACTGTCGGGAAGCCAGCGGTCAGCATTTCGACCGCCGTCTTCCTGACTACATACCGTAAAGCTGATGAATACTGGATTTCCACAACCAGGACTGGCTCATTGAGCCTGGTGATAGTTGATGAAAATATAGGGGGACCCTACGTTTTCCCCCCTTGTCTATTCACAACCAGGAACGGCTCAGAAATGCTCGGTGCTGGTTGTGCTTTTAAGGGGGTACCCCACATAATTTTCTTGTGATCACTGATCTGTGAAGGCTTCTGTGTAAATCAGACCTTGTAATGAAAGTCACATTACAAAGTCTGAGTTTCCATGTGTGAAAACTCACACAGACTCACACAATGTAATAGCCTCGTACTCACAAGTTCCCAGGCTATTTAATTTGCCGAGTTGTGGGACAAACTCAGACCTTCCAAATGCGCGAGAAGATTCAAGTTTGAATTCACAAAAAAACTGGGACCTTTGTACATTTGTCCCTGGGTCTTTAAGTACATATAAATCAATTCAGGGCCTTTATGAATTTCGGTTATTTTTATATTCTTTCTTTAGCCACAATTTAAAATAACAAATTAAACCACTTGAATCCCTCAAACTTATTTGACTTTCACCATTACCCTACATCTGAATGTGGATGTCCTGTCTGATGCACTGGGTAATAGCTATGGTGCTCAAGGGCGTATCTATAATGGGTGCAAGGTGTGCATTGCACATGGGCCCCTGCATTCTTCGGAGGCCCACACCGCACGCCCTGCACCCATATTTTTTATACTTACTTCTCTGAAGTCCCACATCGACTGTAGCAGCACAACACAAAACCCCTGGTAAAGGGCCGCGGCAGACATTTTACCAACGTTTTGCGCATGCGCAGTAGGGAAACGCCTGCTGCGCCATATTCCCGGTGACCTGTGCATGCACAGTAGACTCTGGGCACATACTAGTGCCCAGAGTCTACTGCTTCGTCAGTGCACTGCCAGCCACCATGGAGAGAGGAGGGGGCCCCGGACGGGGAATGGACATGGGCCTCATGCTCTTAATATGCCCCTGATGTTCTATTGGGCTAATCTGTCCACCCTCCGAACTTACAAATGGCAACAACTAACCATGATTCTAGTGCATCATCCCCCTGCTCCTTCACCCCAGATAAGAGTAAATTTGTCCAAAACTGAAATTTGTGCTCAATTTCAAAATTTAGCTTTATCAAATACATACATTTGTCCCTAACTCAGGAACCAGTCTCAAACCAAGGGGGGAAATCAAGTAGCAGTGGATTATACCCTGCAACTAATTAATCGTGGAGAGTGAGGAAAAGCTATTCAATTAATTAGCCTTTTCCCCGTGCAGTAAACACTGGGTTAATGCGCACTAATCCATTGATTTTGCATAATATGCAGAATCAGTGAGTTTCTTTGCAGATCTTGTAAAATCTAGAGATGAGCAGTTCGGTTTTGCTGAAAACCAAACACACCCGAACTTTGGGGTTTCCGAGGTGTACATATCAGCAATGTGTCCACATCTGAATGTAAGTGTGTATTCAACTTCCTGGGATGCCTCTTTGATCTGAAGTTTCCTTACCATCCACCTTTTATTAGTTTATTAGTTCTTCTTGCTGGGTTGTGTGTTTGGTTTGAGGCAGTTCTAATGGCTGTGTTGTAAGGTGGTTCTTTAGTTTGGTGGTTGCTGATGACCCCTTACTGGTTTGCTTACACCACTCGTCCATGTAGGTCCACTATAAGTGGTTCTATGGGAGGATTGTTCACCAGCTAATGTGTTGGTTTAGATATTGGCTGCTAATTGCGTTTCATCAGTCCTTCTTTATTGGCACAGAACTTCTCTTCCCACTTCCTTTTACTTAATATTTTGTTAAATAAATTCGCAAATTTTTAGTTGCAATAACTGTCTGCATTTTTTTATTATTTAGTATTATGAGTTCATTAGAGTATGCTAAGATTTGTTAGTGGTTATTTGATGTACATGTCTGATGGTAAGTTGTAGGCCGTTAACAAGTTTAATACACTGGGCCTCTTCAGAAAGTTCTGCCTTTCTGCATACCTAGGTCAGCTGCTAGTTCACGTAGGCATCTCCTGAGAGTGCAGGTTAGACATGGACATTGATGTCTGTTAAGAGTAACGTCCAAGTTCACTGATGCCAAACCAAGGTGTTTTCTATGTGGATATTGAATTACTGCTGCAATGTTACAGTAAACTTTTGAATGATTGTTTTGGGAAAACATGATTATTCTTGCAGGGTAGATAACTACACTTACCCAATCCATTGGAGTTTGATTTATTTCTGTTATCACTCATCATTTACCTCTCTGGATATTTGCTTTAATGGAATTCATTGGAAAGTGTCATACTGCTTACTCGCCCTAGGAAAAAATCCATCAGTTACAGTGGAAAGATTCCTCCAATGACCAAATTGTCAGAAATATGATAGCCTGTAGCCATGCAAAGAAGATCATGAATATACATATATAATTAGATCTGATTAATATAAATATAATTCTGCAAAATACATTTTATCAAAAAACAACCTAAAAAAAAACAGGAGTCCACCAGATCAATCTTGGTAGAAATACAAAGTAAAAAAATCAGACAAATAATAATAAATACAAAAAAACAAAAACAAAACTAGGGCATGCCAGATGCAATGTGTGCATTGTGATCTTCGCCACTGATCTTCGGCTTTGCTATATTTCAGATTTCAACTACACCTACAGTACTGTTGATTAGTACAGATTAAATAGGACTGCATTCCATTGTTTTGGCACCCGGCAGAAGCACAATTTGTCTTTTATGAATTAAATACACTCAGGGTCCTGACTAGAGATGTGCAGTTAGGTTTTGCTGGAAACCAAACACATGCAAACTTTGGAGTTCCAAGTCTAATGGAGTCTCGGCTCGCATCACTTTGGGTGCCCAAGTAGAACCGAGTCCCAGCTCGGACCTGCGTAAATTCGGAAGTCGGATTTATAAACTGAATCTGGGGTTTTGGATTGCATGCACACAGGTCCAAGTTATTTGTTTCTATTAATTTTGAAGAAATCCAAATCTAAACTAAAACACTTGAGGGTGGTTTTGCCAAAACCATAACATTTCAGGGTGGTTTTGCCTCTACCAAAACCAAAACATGGGGTCTGCGCACATCTCTAGTTTGGACTTGGCGCAAAGTTATTATTGATTTTATCCTATTCTCTCATATAGTCCTTTCTATCTATGCATGTGTGGCACCATAGTTTGACTCAGTAATACAAAATTCTGCACCTCCTTTGCAGTACGCTTCCCTGCACCGCACCTGAGTGCAATTTGGGCACTTGTTCACTGGCCTAGCAGTTTTGCAGTGCTACAATGCAGATTGTGGCATCTTGATTGTTAACTATAATATAGAAGAATTACAGCACACAAAGGCTTATGATTCAGTAATTCTAGATTAACTGTACTGGTCTAGGTATACAACCTACATTAACTATACTACAACTGTTGATATACAGTATGTGTGCTATTGGTGGTAAAATGCAAAGTATGATAGCAACGCCAATGTAATCCAGATACACTAAACAGCCCAAATAATTAACCAGGTGTGAGGTTTATTGAAGTGTAGTAGAAGTTGCTTGTACAGCCGTAGTCTCACAGCACCAGGTAGTGGTGCAGGTATATGTAGGCCATATACAGGATAATGTAGTCGGGTCTCTGGAGCTAAGTGGAACATGTTCTTGTTCCACTGTGACGCTCATACACAGTGAGAAGATTCATGGAGGCAGTGCAGTAGTAGTGCACTCCATGTTTTGACAATATCCACTAGACCATGCACTCTTAATAAACAAAAATGTTGCTGATTGTCACATGCGCAGAGGATGCAAACATCTTTTGCAAATGTGAAAGATTTTTTAAATCTTCTTGCCAACACAGCCCTTTACTGCAAGGACTGTGACGGCACTTAAAAAATATATATATGTATATGGTTACAAAGTGAAAGCAGTGATTTTTTTTTTTTTGTGCCTTTTTCACTTTTCGCTTAGTTTTTGAAATAGACTCCTTAATCTTAATGGGAAGCAATCGGGAAGCCGACTGCCTAATTACCGGCAGCCGGCTTCCCGACTGTCTTATCCCGGCAAGGGTGAAATGCCGGGCGTCTAGATGTAGACGCCCGCATTTCCCCGATGCCGGGCACTGCGAGCGGACAGCCACGGGGGGGAGGGTTAGGGTTAGGGCTCCCGGGGGGGACTTAGGGTTAGGCACCCCCCCGGTAGGGTTAGGGTTAGACTAGGGGGAGGGAGGGTTAGGGTTAGGCACCCCCCCGGGGGACTTAGGTTTAGGCAGCGGGGAAGGGGGTGGGTAGGGTTAGGCACTTAGAGGGGGGATTAGGGTTAGGCACTTGGGGGGGAAGTTAGGGTTAGGCACCCCTAAGGAGGGTTAGGGTTAGGGGGGTTAGGTTAGTGGATACTTACCTATCCACGATCGGGATTTCCAGCGCTGTCGGGCTTCCGCTGCTTCGCACTCTGCTCCTGTCGGGCTGCCGCTGACGGGAATCGAACCGCCGGCCATGCGGCAGACAGTATTTCATACCCATTCCATCTTAATGCACCTGTACCAGACAGAAAGACATGTCATGGTAGTATTCGTGTTACAAATCAAATGCTAAAGTGTTGATGTGTGGAAAATTCAGTCTGTATGCAGCTAGTAGAATTAAACCAATCTAGTCGCTGATTCTAAGAGTTTTGGGGCGATATTTACTAAACCTACGATTTTCAGCAGTTTTGCGCGCATGAATTGATAATGTTTTGCATTTAATATTGTTGCTGTTTTAAATCACGCATGGAAACCCAAAAAGCAGGGCTTTTCAAAACCTGCTGCTTTCTAAACATACACCTTGGTTGTTGTAGGTAATAATTAAAATGGTTTCTTTCTGTACACAGGGGTATATTTATTAAAGAATATTTTTGGGATATTCCCCTAAACTAGGAGGGACCGCAGCAGATTTCTGTTATTTGCTGCCACCCTTCCATTTCTGGCCGCAAAAGCAGCCCTATAGCGTTTCTATACAAAATGTACACTGTACGAGTGCGCAGCCAGGTCCAAAACCAGCAGTAAAGTGATTGTCTATGCAATCACTTTACTTCTTACCAAACGCCGGGACTTCCATAGTTACCCTCATTAAGATAAGGAATCTTAGTTTTCTAGGGGTAATACTACACTATTAAATAAATATGCCTCTTAGCCATTTATAAACCAAATGTCGGAGGGGGACATATACATTGGGAATCCATCATATGGATAAAGGAATGTAAATAACCGATGGATACTAACGTGTGAAATAATACACTATCAAGAGTGTACAGGGAAAGCATTCTGTACCCAAAAGAAAAGTACAATTACATTTTTGCTCTGGCATCTCCTTGTTTGAACAGACCCCACTGCCAATTAGGGGTGGGCATAAATCAGATACATAAAGTGTCATGAAAAGGAAAACAAGAATTTATTACTGTATTGTACCTCCTTACATGTTTAAATGCTAACAAGGGTGAACACTTGTGAATCAGTTGCATAGGCTTAGACAGAGGCAACTGAAACAATTACTCTTATTAATCAATAAAAATACTGTAGCATATTTGTTATGTAGGCATCAGACATTCCTTATGAGTGCATAAATAATAATATTTTCTTAAGGATTTAAATGTAACTGAGAAAATCCCCACTGGATAATTAAATAACATGGTATGAGGTTAATTACATCATGCTTGATATGTAAGCACATTGTTATTATATTCTATGAAATGAGCAATAAATAATCATAATTCAGTTTACAGTAAATAAAATAATATTATAAGAACAACATTAGAAAAGTATAATACAGTGAATGCAATAATATACATATCATACATATGATACATAATATCAAATAAATAAAGTTAAATAACTAAATACAGTAAAATTATTTTAAAAAAAAAAGGGAAATAAGTTAATCAACTATCTTAATCCCTTCACTGCTGAGGGTTTTCTCACCCTGTACTGAGGTAATTGTTTTCACATTTGTGCTCACTACATTTAAAAATGAATAGCAATGATATTTTAATGTGGTACCCACACAAATTGTACCTTGTTTTTTTTTGTCCAGAAGACTTTGTAAGAAAATACCATTAGTCTTTTTACTCTTTCTGACACATCAAAAAAAAATTAACCTAAATTACCAAAAAGGTGTACTTCATTGAAATTTCAAGGAAGGGGACCAAAAGTAAAGGTGTTTTTTTTTTTTGTCTTGTCAACACTACAAATAAATACTTTGTGGTTCTTGTTTCGCCAATACTCCACCTTTCCAAAATAGTATAAATCAGGATTTTACATGTAGGTTTTGACAAAATCTTTAAATTTTTGCTCTATTTTTTCAAACAACGGTATCCCCATCTTGCTAGGTGGTGGTGTTAGGTAGTTAAATTCCCTTCCCTCATGATATTTAGATTTAAAAAAAAAAAAAAAAGATAATTTTTGTTTCAAAAGAGACTTCGGCTTCCTTAACAGACCTGAATGCTCCTAAGGGGCCCCACCGGTGCTTAGGACTGGTGAGACACAGGTTAGTTTTTATTTTTGTGTTTTGCACCTTGCTACTGAAGATGAGTGGGGCTCAATTTCTGTAGTCTTACTGTATTTCCAGACAATGAGCCACACTTGTACTCCACAGAGAATGGGTTAATTGAAGCCATCATCTATCAGTGTTTCCATATTATAGACCCAAAACATTTTCCTATTCATAAATCTATCATAAAATCTGGAGGGCACTGTCCATTCAGTAAGTTTTATTTTGGGGTCGGCAGTTTTTATTATATGATAAAACAGAGTATATGTAAACATTGTCTTTTCAGGAGCCTGTCTGAATATTTAACTTATGCTTTTAGCATTTTTCTCAGGGGTTGCATAGTTGACTAATATATTGTCATTTACTGTACATGTACACACTAGAATATAAATCACATAGCTCCACAGTCCACAGGATACAGATTGGGCAAAGAGAAACCTGTTATATGTAAAGAAAAATAACTCCAGTTGTGTGCTATATACTGTTGCACTAATACATCTAAAGACAACATATCTATGGCTCCTAGGACTAAAGGAGGTTAAACTTTGAACTGTATAGATGTGTTTAAATGGCTTGGGGCTAATTTATCTTTAGAGATCTATGCTTCTCTATAGATACTTTTCAGCATACAGAGATTTGGATTCTTTCGAGACGGGATAAGATTTATAACTTCCTCTGTAAAATGTATCTATTTTTCAATGCTTGTCTTATCTGGTAATATAAAAGAGACTTGCTGATTTAAAATGATGCAGTCAACTTTCTTTTTGGTAGTTGAACAAATATTTTTGTAAGACGTCTGGCTCTCTGTATGGACTTGTCAATCAATTTCTTTGGATATTTTCTTAAAACATTTCTTATAGTATTCAGCATTAGATCTCAAAATCTGTATCCAGAGTCCATTTCTGCTAACTCTAATAAACTGGTTTATTTGTAGATAACTATTGGATTCTACTTCCTTAAAACAGTTTTGTGATGATTTTTTCTAAAATGTTATGGGTTAAGATAACATCTGTTTCCTCTGTAGTGATTTGAAAGTACATCCTACCAGCATGCTCCTGGCTGGGTTAAGCAGGCCAATAGAAGTATCCTTTTCTGAAATACTCTCTGATTGACTGCAATGGTTATCCTTGCAATATCGAATTAATGGTTGAGGTCTTGTTAATCTTGATTATTCAAAGATTGAGGAGATGTACCTCATGTGGCCAGGACCAGGTGCTCAGCTCCTGTTGGGGAAGGAAATGTGAAAGTAGTATTAGATATCAAGTGGGCTAGTGAGAGCCTGATTTTAGACCACAGAGTGTGGCCACCAAGGCCTGTTTGCCACAGTCCAAGATTAAGGTCCACAAGGGCCTGGAGCTGAAATCTATGAAGGGCCTATTGTGTGACGCCGCAAAAGGTGTGTTCAGCACTGCGATTGGGGGATGTAGTCAAAATACAGACGGCCGAGATTCTGTCTGTTAAAATCCCGGCGTCGTAATCCCAACCCGGGACCAAACATAGGTGGCTAAATCCCGAAGCCATGCCACACATCAATGCCAAAATCCTGACAGATGGCATTCAGACCGAAGTTAAGCGGGGCGCCCTTAGCTGCCACGGGGGGAAGGTTAGGGTTAGGCACCACTGGGGGGTGTAGGGTTAGGCCCCACAGGGGGGGAAGGGTTAGGGTTTGGCACTAAGTGAGGACGGTTAGGTTTAGGCACCAAGGGGGGAGTGTTAATGTTAGGCACTAACTGTTAGGGTGCAAGAAGGGATGGTTAGGAAGAGAAGGGGGGTGGGTCTATATACTTACCCAAACCCGTCGGAATTCTGAGCATCGAGATGCCGGTGTCGGCATTTTGACAGCAGGCATCCCGACTGCCGGGTTACCATACCCAACCCCTGCGGGTGTGACTAGTGATGTGGGGGTGTAACCAGTATTGTGGGGGTGTTGTCTGCACAGGGATGTGGCCTCTGCTGTGTGGTGTGACTAGCCCCTACCTTTAAAAACCTCAATCTCTCTTCCCTTTTCACGTATATCAATAGTGTAATGCGAGAGTCTGCAAAGGAAAAACTTCTTATTAAAATGGCACATAGTGATGACGTAACTCTGAAAATATCTCTATTAAAGAGGACATGGGTCACTTAGTGATGTCATGAATGTGACATCTCTATCTCTATATATAAAAATACCTTATCTTATTACTAGTTATAGGGGGGAATTAAATTCAGGACCTGATTCAGACCCATTCGCTAGTTGCGGCCGCTTGCTCCCAGTGTATGGAAATTCAGCTAAGTGACATCAAGGCATCCACTCGCACAGCCATAAGCACGCCCACTATGTCTTGGTGAGTGATCACTTTGTGTTTATAGACGCCCACAGGCCTGTCTTTAGCCACCCACTAGCATACATCATCTCCAGGAAGTATATACAACCATCGGTACATCGGGAACCATCGGATCAGACAGCAGCGCTTGCGGTTGACTGTACCCTACCGCAAGCACTGCGAGCAGTTCTGTGTCAAAATCACCCAGGTGACGTGTACTATGACACTGCCTGATAATTCTGCATGCCTCTGAAACGGCGTTGAAACACTCTGTTGTGCCTGCGCCCGCAACTCCACTCCCCCGTTACTACTGCCCTGCCCCTGTTACCACTCACTCCACTGGGCTGTCCTGGCAGGGCGAGCGAGCACATTCCGGTTGCTTGTACTAGTTTGCGCACGCACACTGCGAACTATACGCATGCGCACATTAGCGAACATCATCTGCAAAGAGCGGCCGCTTGCTAGCGAACGGGTCTGAATCAGGCCCTCAGTGCGATGTAGGTCCCGCAGCTATTCAATACACTGCGCTGTTCGGGTGGCTAAAGGATTTCTTCTCGCACCCCCCTGGGTATGAGAGGAGAAATCCGACAAAAGTGCAGGGCACTTTAGTTGGAGAATGCCGGTTACCATGCCTTAACCCCCAGGTTAAGTCGCGAGAACCGTCATTCTCTGACTTACCTATTCAATATATAAAAAATAAACAAACAAACATAAAATAGATATCCTAAAACTGCCTTTTTCATTGTATCTTTATGGTGACAGTTAATCGAGATGTTAAACAGATCCCCACCCCCCTCCCCAGTACCTTCATTCATCCTTATTTCCATTATTGTATACAAGTTCCTCTCTCCTAGCATGTTCATTTGTGGGGTGTTCGCTGGCAGCGCAGTGCTGCGACGTCAGTCTGGCATAGGAGCTCCCTGGAGTAATCCGTGATGAGCAGGCAGACTGTGGACACTGCCCGCCGAGCCATGCTCCAGCCCTGATTCCCCCCTTTCTGGTGTGATCTGCCGCCGGGGGAGGGGCGGGGCATCGGACAGCCACTTGCAGCCTGCTGGGGGGGCTCGCCTCCCGCAGTTGGGTGACGGTGCATCGGACAGACACTCGCAGCCTGCTGTAGCAGGTATAATAAAATCCTGCCTACAACAGTCAACAGCACAAGATGCTATGCGCCTATTTTGACAGGGGGCCTGCAGCTGTAGCTCCATCCGCCCCATTGTTAATCTGGCCCTGGTTTGCCACCTTGAAGAACAGAGACACAATTGCATATGTATTGTGAGCAGGGAAATATATGCAAATATTCACATGTATGCAGAGTTGTACACATCTATGCAACTACATCCCAACCTGAACCACGTACTTGTGAAATAACCATCATTAACATTAGTGAGCACTTGCACCAACGCTATATCTAATGTAAGAGATATGTACTCTGAAATAAGCTGGATCTCTGTGTAGGCTTAAATCAGTATAGCCCACAGTTACACTCCACAAACTCTCGTAGCACTTAATCTACGCGACCCAGTTTAGCCCCTTTAGCCACAAATGAAGATGCAGCTAAGAATTGCTCATGGATGTATAAGCTCAGCTGTGGAGCATGCACAGCAGGAAAAATCATAAGATCCATCAGCGCAATGGATTTATGTGCAACTTTGCTTCAGCCCATTTGTGATGTACTCTATTGTTTGGAGATTTAGGGCCTGATTCAGACCCACTCGCGAGCGGCTGTCCACTCGCAAGTGGGTCGATGTTCAGGACTGAGCATGCGCACGACGGAGGGAGCTCCGTCGTGCGCATGCGCCAGACGCGACGAGCGAAGGAAAGTCCTTCGCTCGTTGTGTCCGATCAAAGGGGGCGTGCTGTCAATGTTGATTGACAGCACGCCCCCTTTGGTAGGCATGCCGGGGGCGTGCCTCCCTGACGGGGGCGTTCCCACGGGAACGCCTCCCATCAAAAGCCGGCCCACTGACATCTCTAGTGATGTCAGTGGGAGTGATTTTGGCTCTGATAGAGCCAAAATCACTCCGGAGCTTGCGGTTGAAAACCTCAACCGCAGGCTCCGGCTCGCAATTTCGATGGTCGCGATGGTCTCGACCATCGCGGCCATCAAAATGCACGCTCGTATAGCCTGTGGGTGGTGACCCACAGCTATACGAGCGTCCAGAAGGACGCTCCATTTTCATGGAGGCCGGCCCTCATTCAGAGCCAAAATCACTCCCACTGACATCACTAGTGATGTCAGTGGGCCGGCTTTTGACGGGAGGCGTTCCCGTGGGAACGCCCCCATCAGGGAGGCACGCCCCCGGCACGCCTACCAAAGGGGGCGTGCTGTCAATCAACATTGACAGCACGCCCCCTTTGATCGGACACAACGAGCGAAGGACTTTCCTTCGCTCGTCGCGTCTGGCGCATGCGCACGACGGAGCTCCCTCCGTCGTGCGCATGCTCAGTCCAGAACATCGACCCACTTGCGAGCGGACAGCCGCTCGCGAGTGGGTCTGAATCAGGCCCTTAATGTTAAAAGGTTAGTGGACCTCATTCAGAGTCGGTCGTTGCGGCCGCACGGTCGTACGCATTCGATGTTTTTCTTTCTGCGCCTGCACACGGCTAGTTGTACGCATGTGCGTACGAGCTCTACCGATCAAAAATACTGTCGGTCGTAGGGCTTCCGACACGGAAGTGGATTGCTAAAGTTGATTGACAGGAAAAACCGTTTGTGGGAGTATACGGGGGTGGTGGTCTGCAAACGGAGGCGTGCTTCAGCGGTTCCAGGCATTTTAGGGGAGTGCATAAATTACCTGCTTCGTACGACCAAGAATTGTGGATGCATGACGTCACTCTACGAACAGGATGATCGTCCAGGCTAAGGTAGGCAAGAAGCGTCCGTAAGCCACAACAGTACAATCGTTAATCTGATGTTACCTGCGATGTTTCTATTTGGAACCACACAAACCAAGCAGCTAACATTGCTGCATTGTAACTATTAACACTGCTAATTACCTTGTAACTCATTTCACTTGCGTGTGCATTAGGGAATTCGTGACACAAATGTTTATTTGTGCTTTTTAAATTTTTTTTGGAAAAACAGTTTTTAAAACATCTAGCATTGTGTTTTGCGTAGCAGCCTTTTCAGATTCCATACTTTTTAAACCTTGTATACATTGATATAGTTAAAGATAGACATTTTTGGTATTCAAAATTTTTTTTTTTTTGAATTTTGCCTTTCAGCACAATTTAAATAATAATTGTTACGGCAACATTTGTATATAATTAAAATAATAAAAATTACAAAAAAAAAAAAAAGAGCTTGAGACATTGGTGACAAGAAATATGGGGACTGGACAACAGGTGAGGGAGGAGATATCCAAGGCTACTTTCATCGTTTGGGCCGGCTCGGAGGAAGAGGTAATCTACGGACAGCAGACTGGCGTGTAACACGCCGACTGGCCTGGCCAGAGGTAGATGGGATTTCCTCTGGCCTAGGCATAGGGCTCTCCATACTTGAGGGGGTGGCTCTTGGCCTGCCAGAGGTGGTGGTCCTGGGAGGAAGGGAGTCTTGCTCCATCATGGCAGGTGGGTTGGCCTGCTCCTGGGTATTGGCCAAACGATCTAGGGTCCCAGCAATGGTCACCAGGGCCACCGCCACACTCACAAGAGTGGTCTCCATCCTCAGAAAAACACATTTGTTCTCCTGAGTTTGGGAGACCAACCTGGTGAGGAGAGGCACTGATCGGTCTGATGGTTGCCCTGGAGTAGACTCCACAGGGTCCCCAGATGGAGTACTTGGATCCTCCCCTGCAGAGTATCCATCTGTACTGGACCCAGACCTGACCTCAGGAGCAGGCACTACCTCCTCTGTGTCACAAGCGTGGAATTTAGGAGCTGTGTTCCCGGACTGGGCCTTGGATCTGTATTACTTGGCGCAGACGCTCGCTGGAGGAGACTTGGCTTAATGAAGTTTCTCCGCATGAGAGGGTGCAGCGAACTGACAGGAGTTTGAGGAATGCGGCAGTAACGTGGTAGCTAGGAAGCTACGTGGAGCGGCTGGATAGCCGTGGGTAGATGTGGGTAGCTGAGTGGCTACGTGGAGCGGCTGGATAGCCGTGGGTAGACGTTGGTAGCTGAGTGGCTACGTGGAGCGGCTGGATAGCCATGGGTAGACGTTGGTAGCTGAGTGGCTACGTGGAGCGGCTGGATAGCCGTGGGTAGACGTTGGTAGCTGAGTGGCTACGTGGAGCGGCTGGATAGCCGTGGGTAGACGTTGGTAGCTGAGTGGCTACGTGGAGCGGCTGGATAGCCGAGGGTAGACGTTGGTAGCTGAGTGGCTACGTGGAGCGGCTGGATAGCCGTGGGTAGACGTTGGTAGCTGAGTGGCTACGTGGAGCGGCTGGATAGCCGTGGGTAGACGTTGGTAGCTGAGTGGCTATGTGGAGCGGCTGGATAGCCATGGGTAGACGTTGGTAGCTGAGTGGCTACGTGGAGTGGCTGGATAGCCGTGGGTAGACGTTGGTAGCTGAGTGGCTACGTGGAGTGGCTGGATAGCCGTGGGTAGACGTTGGTAGCTGAGTGGCTACGTGGAGCGGCTGGATAGCCGAGGGTAGATGTTGGTAGCTGAGTGGCTACGTGGAGCGGCTGGATAGCCGTGGGTAGACGTTGATAGCTGAGTGGCTACGTTGGGCGGCTGGATAGCCGTGGGTAGACGTTGGTAGCTGAGTGGCTACGTGGAGCGGCTGGATAGCCGTGGGTAGACATTGGTAGCTGAGTGGCTACGTGGAGCGGCTGGATAGCCGTGGGTAGACGTTGGTAGCTGAGTGGCTACGTGGAGCGGCTGGATAGCCGAGGGTAGACGTTGGTAGCTGAGTGGCTACGTGGAGCGGCTGAATAGCTGTGGGTAGACGTTGGTAGCTGAGTGGCTATGTGGAGCGGCTGGATAGCCGTGGGTAGACGTTGGTAGCTGAGTGGCTACGTGGAGCGGCTGGATAGCCGTGGGTAGACGTTGGTAGCTGAGTGGCTACGTGGAGCAGCTGGATAGCCGTGGGTAGACCTTGGTAGCTGAGTGGCTACGTGGAGCGGCTGGATAGCTGTGGGTAGATGTTGGTAGCTGAGTGGCTACGTGGAGCGGCTGGAGCGCAGTGGGAAGGCTTGCTTAGTTAAACTAAGAAACTAGTTGCACTGGCAACTTGTGTGAGCATAGGAGATCCTTTTGTAGTGGACACTGGGAGCTGACAGGCTGAGAGAGAAGGAGAAGGCTCCTCATTGGTGGTAGTGGGGTCACATGGGCAATCCAAGATGGCCGCGCCCATGGACCGGAGGACAGCGCTTCCTGGAGGTAGTCAGCGGGGACCAGCGGTCAGCAGGAGCCGGCGTGGGAGCAGCACAGCAGCGGGACCCTCCAGAGGACAACAGCGGAGACTGCCTTGAGAGATGAAGAAGGAGCGTACAGCGCGGGAGCCGGAAGACAGCGCGGGTCAGCGCCTGCACAGGTAAGCGGCGGGGTCTGATTCTGGGGTCTCCAGGCCGGCGTGTGACACTCTGAGTCTGGAATTAAAATTTTAAAAAAATTGTATTTTTTACCCAAAAAAAAACGCATACACGTTTGAGCTTTACACTTTTTGCCTTCCAAAAAAAATGTACCTTCTTGCACATGTGGAGTGTTGAAGTCGGCCATGTCAGTGTCCATAGTGGACACGCCGACTATCTCCTCTTCCGTCACACATCCCTGAGCCAACGTCTCCAACCTCGTCAAGGCCAGCTCCTCAGGGATGGGACCACCACCTGTCCCTGCAGCATGGTCCACCCTTCTCCGTAGCTTCCTCTTCAGTTGGTACTTGAAATCCGTCCAGCTGTCAATGTGATTTTGCATTTTTTAAGGGTTAGTTTTTTAAAATAAGATCAAGCTTTTGACTTCAGTACACTCACAATATCATTTTCTTACCGTTTTTTAATGACTTTCATGGTTCTGTAGGTTGTCCCCACAGCATTAACAGCCCTGGATATCTCCTCCCAAATCCTGTCTTTGGCTCCAGCCCCCATATTTCTTGGGGCATGGACAAGGTTCTCCATTGTCATGGTCCCCAATGTCTCAAGCTCGAGCCGTGAAAATGGAGGGTTTCTTGGCCTTGGCCTGCTTGGCCCGCCTCCTCCTCCTCTACTGGTGGAATTGGATTCCCAGCACCTACAACATTTTTAAAATTAGACAAAATTAAAAAAGTATATTTTAGGAAATATGAACTGTTCTTGTGTTGTTTCAAAAATGTGATTCGCACTTACCTGCCTCAGTTGGCATCTGCTCACCATGCTCCTCGCTTGACATTTTTGAAACCTGTGAGAAAGCATGAAGAATACTGCTTGTGCAGACTTTTTTATAGATGTGAGCGCATCCCTGGATTGGTTACCCGTGCATCCTTATTTCCCTAACTACAAATGCACACCTTTCCTGCATTCTGTAATCACTGCATGGGTTGGGCTAGATGTGAGCACATCCCTGGATTGGTTACCCGTGCATCCTTATTTCCCTAACTACAAATGCACACCTTTACTGCATTCTGTAATCACTGCATGGGTTGGGGTAGTTGTGAGCGCATCCCTGGATTGGTTACCCGTGCATCCTTATTTCCCTAACTACAAATGCACACCTTTCCTGCATTCCGTAATCACTGCGTGGGTTGGGCTAGATGTGAGCGCATCCCTGGGTTGGTTACCCGTGCATCCTTATTTCCCTAACTACAAATGCACACCTTTCCTGCATTCCGTAATCACTGCGTGGGTTGGGCTAGATGTGAGCGCATCCCTGGATTGGTTACCCATGCATCCTTATTTCCATAACTACAAATGCACACCTTTCCTGCATTCTTCAATAATTGTGTTTTTTTTTTGGTATTTAAGGCAAAGCCAAATGTTCCCTTACTTGTGGGTTGTAGTTGGAGTGATTTGTGGTGCAGGAAGGGATTGTTAGTGGTTACATTGTTTGGAGTTGTTTGAGAGGTGCTTGTGTGAGTTGTTTGAGAGGTGCTTGTGTGTGTTTTTGGAGTGTTGCTTGTGTGAGTTGTTTGAGAGGTGCTTGTGTGTGTTTTTGGAGTGTTGCTTGTGGGAGTTGTTTGAGAGGTGCTTGTGTGAGTTGTTTGAGAGGTGCTAGTGTGAGTTGTTTGAGAGGTGCTTGTGTGTGTTTTTGGAGTGTTGCTTGTGTGAGTTGTTTGACAGGTGCTTGTGTGAGTTGTTTGAGAGGTGCTTGTGTGAGTTGTTTGAGAGGTGCTTGTGTGTGTTGTTTGAGTGTTTTTTTTTTGGGTGGTGGTTTAATTTTTTATTTTTTGTGGGTGTTGGTTTTGTTTTTACTTTTGTTTTGGGTGGTGGTTTTCTTTTAATTCTTTTTTTTGGGTGGTGTTTTTTTTTATTCTTTTTTTTTCGGTGGTGGTTTTTTTTTTTTTTGGGTGGTGGTTTTTTTTTTTTTTGGTTTTGGGTGGTGTTTTTTTTTGGGAAATTTGTTTGGAGCATACATTTACGAAACCTGGTTACTTGTTGTGTTTGGGTGGCCGTGCTTTTGTAGGCTTAAAAGACCAACGTTATTAGAAGACTCAAGTAAGTGTGCCAGGCTACTACATTTTTTGATTATTATTATTTTGTTCTATAAACCGAAAAAAAATACATTATTATTTAAAATTTAATCTGGATTTCTTACATTTTTAAAGGTGTTTAACAGTCCAGTTTGTACTTGAATCAGGTAAGTGTCTATTTCTACAAACCTAAAAGTTTTTTTTTTAAATGATGTAGTTTTTTGTGTCGTTTTTTTAACCTTTAATAATGCATTTTTTTAAATTTTGGAAATGAAAATAATAAAATTACCCAAAAATAATATTGACCAATTTAAAAGTTAAGGTTTGTTTTAACAATAATAGTAGTAATAGTGGTTTTTAATAAAACAAATAAAATAATGGGAGGTGTATTCTTAAGTCATGATGGCCATATCCTTAAAACACAATGCACATATTCACTTCTAGAATGTTCTGGAGAATCCTAAAATACAATGTGTTTGTTTGTTATGGCAAACATCACTTTTCCTAATGAAGTTACATCTTAGTAAATTTTAAACACAGTGTCCACAACATTAACAAGGGTAGTCTGGATCCTAGCACCTTGCCATGTTGTGTGACATGTTTTTTAACATTCTAAAATACTAATCCTAATGTAATAATTTTTTCAAAAAGAATACAAAATAAGACCTACATTTTTGTGGTCCCCCCCCCAAAAAAAAGGCCCAGGCACAAAACATAAGGTTGCAATTTTGAAAAACAGCATTACTGCGCAATGATTTTGACACCCATACTGAAATTACAAAAAAAATATCAACGGCCAAAAATGTTTACAAATACATGGATAACAACAACAGCAAAAAAAAATCCCCCCAAAAAACTAAACACATACCCTCAGACTGGTGTGGCACAACCCCAGATGTCGATGGTGCCGGAGATGCTGCAGGAGATGGGGAATAATCTGGAGTTGGGGGAATGGTGGGAGGGGAAATGGAGAAGGAAATATCCAAGGGAGGGGATATTTGGGAAATTTGGGATGAGTGGGCAAGGGAGGGAGGAATACTCGGGGAGTATTGGAAGAGGGAGGGAGGGTTACTGGGGGAGTATGGTGGTGGGGAGGGAGGGCTTGGTTGAGGAGATGGTGAATGGAAGGGTAAGGGCTGCAGGTTGGCACCTGCATTTCTTTGCATTCTGCGTGCCCTTCTCTGTCTCTGCAGTGCTTCTAAAATGTAAACATAAAAATATATTAGTTTTGAATTTCGGCTACACAATACAAGTACACTTTACACATACAGGACAATAGGGACAACATACAGGAGGGTTTTTTAACATTGACTAAAATAATTGGCAAAGGAACATACATTTTTAACAGGCCACTAATTATTACTTTTGAAGAAACGCATACTTACGTCTGCGTAGCTGCGCCGCAAATTCATTAGGAGTACAGGCGACCGGCGGCACAGATCAGACCAGCGCCTCTCTAATTGCGCAATATTGCGCCTGTATCCTGCACATTTCAGGGCTTGCCTCACCTCCGCATAGGCCGCCCGCTTTATGCGGTTCGAAATGGGCGGCTCTGCGGACGTAATCCGCCTGTCCAGGATATTCACCAGGACCAGCAATTCTCTCCTGGTAAAGGCCGCGGCTCTCATGATGGCAATGGCCGATTTTTCAGAAAACATGAAATATACATGGGGTACAAAAAAGATGATTGGCTAAAATATTTACACAGTTTCCAAAAAAACCCACTATTGGCCAATCCTTTAATCATGTGGCCCAAAAAATAAGGTCACATTTGATTGGCTACAACACGCAGTGTGCAATTGCAAACATAAGAGTGCAAATGATCCTAACGCAAAATGCACATGTATTTTTAAAGATAACACACTTATCAACAGTACATTCACAGATAATAAATCTTACTTTGTTTTTTAAATTGTGTTAAAAAAAAGAGAACGTAGAAAACACCCACGAAATGAACAATAAAGTTTATTGACACATGATAAAAAACTCGTTTTAAAGAACAGCAAGAGTTAAACACTCTTAATTAGATAATTGACAACAAGCTCATAACAAGCTGATTGATAGTCCATGAAAACATGACATGTGACCATCAAAACAACACATACGGCCGCAAACATCAGAACATAATTAGCGTACAACGACTGACAGCGCCTGACTTCGATTGTTTCGTTCATTCGATCAGATCAGTCGGTAGCTAGAGGAGGTGCAGTCACTTTGTTTACAATCGACCTGCCGTACGATCGGAATTTGCGGTCGTTGGCCGTACGACCGTGCGGCTGCAACAACCGACTCTGAATGAGATCCAGTGTCCCTCTCTGAAGTAAATAAATGTTTCGGAGTTCAAGTTCCCAGGACGGTAAATGTTAAGAAAGTTATTGCACCTTGTCTGTTATTGTGTATATTTTCCCTCTGTTTTATTGATGACATTTTTACTGGTTATCAATCATTACATAAATGCTTTATTTCCTCATTTAACTGTTTGGGTTAAGTTTATTACCTATGCAGCAGTACTTGCTAGTGGTATATCACCATTATTTTTTTTAGTAACTCTACATAAAATGTTAACCAACAGAAAGCTGGCCAGTGTATGTAGGATTCAATACTACAGTATCACCTGCATGAAAGAGCTACTGGGTCTAAGAATACCAAGATTTGAGTGCAATGTACAACAAACAAACACCTGTTGCAAAAAATGAAAATAATTTTGTAGTGTCCCCCATGGTCTATTATGACCTATTAGAAGGCATGTTAATAAAATATATCCATGTGTTCTCTTGGGTGCATTGTGGTAATGTGTTCTGCATACCTCCTACCTGAAGGTACTCTATGGTACATCTGTGAGAGGATGTTTGTATTTATCACCAGGGTAAGATTAAAGGTCACATGGGCCTGGGGCTGAAAGTGATCAAGGACCTATTGTAATGAGTGGAAGGGGTATGGCCAGTGCCATGTGGGCATGTATGCCTCCTACACTATCTCCCCCAATGTCTCCCTAGATAAGTAAAAGTAGAACAATTGCAACATTTTGTGAGGAAAATTAAATACAATTTTAATATTTATGATATAACTGGACAGCTGGTCATCATCATCATGTCATGACAATGGACCTATTTTTAAATAGACTCCTGAATCTGTAGTCCCATCTGTCCCATTGTTTTTATGGCCCTGTATATAAAACCAAACTCAAATTGGTGCAAACACAGTGTGCTTCTTTACTGAAGAACAGAATATAACATGACTGTCATTTTATTAACAGAACAGATACATAAAGTAAACAGGAATTAAGTAACAATTAACAAATGTCTGTGTATACTTTCGCTATCCAATCTAATACTTATAGTACTACCAACACTTAAGCACAGCCACTTGTCTCTACTTCAGTTTCTACCAACTTGTGTGCCCAAGTCAACAAACAAATATCACTACAGATGCAATTATTATGGAGATGAAGTTACAATAGATGAAAAATATGTGTCAGGTCATCTTTGTTGGATAAATTAAGGAATTGATGTATTTAAAGTTTCTAAATTTACACTATATGGCAAAAAGTATGTGACAGCTGAGCATCACAGAACTACAGTATGTGATTTTTGAACATCTAATTCCTAAACCTTGGAAATTAATACAGAGCTTGTTCCTCCTTTGTTACTTTAACAGCCTCCACTCCCCTGCGAAAGCTTCTGCAACATATTGGAAAACGGCTTTAAAGGCCGGTACACTGTAGACTTTGTCTAGGGTGTACCGATCTCATTAGCTACGGGACATGGTGGGGTGCCAGCATCGGCAACTGTGTACACACACACTAGCTGATGCCGGAAGCGATGGGGCAACAGCGGGGGCCATTCTGCAGCATGGCCCTCACTGACAATATCGGCCGTTGGACCTGCATGCAGGTCTGATGGACGAAGTCGCTGGCGATGCGCAGGAGCATGTATCATCAGCGACATAGCCAGTACACACTGGCTGATGCGGACGATATGTCATCC
The DNA here is from genome assembly GCA_031769625.1 of Taudactylus pleione. Taxonomy (NCBI): domain Eukaryota; kingdom Metazoa; phylum Chordata; class Amphibia; order Anura; family Myobatrachidae; genus Taudactylus; species Taudactylus pleione. Next base: position 6,042,448 of record JAUIMM010000706.1, read on the forward strand.
GATCGGACAACATATTTTCTAGTATGTACCTGGCATTAGGGCATTAGGATGGGATGCATCAAAATGTAAAATGTGGTAAAATCTCAGAAAACTGCAGTTTTTGGAGGTTTACTGCAAGACATGGATCATCATATGTATATTTGTCCTGGTGGCTACATACCGGTGATAAAAAAAATGCCAATACATATGCAAATAAGGGCTGGATGTATCTGAATATAATTGTGGTACCTGATACATCCTGCCCTTAGTGAGGGCCGGCCAGTGGTGTAACTACTGTAGGTGTAGGGGGTGCGGCTTCTATGGGGCCTGGTCGCGCCCCCCCCCCCCTCCATGGTCATGTCCTCCTCCTCCATGGTGGCGTCCTCTGGTCGACTCCACCTCCGGCTCTCGGAGCAAATAAGTCGAGGAGAGGGGAGTAAGGACGGGGACCTACGGTGGCCCATGAAAATTTTGCTATGGGGCCCCTTTAGGTCTAGTTATGCCCCTGGGCACAACACTAGTGTTGGACAATAATGCCTGGCTCACAGTTGATATTCCAGTTCCAAAAGTGCTTGAAGGTGTTGTACTCATGGCACTGTACAGGCCAGTGAGTTTTTCCAAAACAAACTCAGCAAGCCACATTTTGATGGACATCACTTATGCATGGGGTCATTGTCTTTGACATGACAATGCCATGTGGGGGTGGCACTAGAGCAATACTGCGCCCTCTGATTCTGACTCATTCTTACTTCTGTCCCTCCCACACTGAACACCACACACTCTTACACTTACAGTCCATGGTATTACAAATAAATTCTACAAGTATAAAAACTAAATAATGTTATTAAAAGCACACCCCCTCAATGCCATAACAAAAAGTCTTCTGGTGCCCAGGACACAATGCCGATGGGGCAGCACTGTCACTGCACTTACAGCATGCATTTCTTCCTCACAGGATATCTGCAGTGGCACCTCATTACATAGAGGGGTGCAGGACACTTCCTTCGGACATGCCTGGCACTCATCTTCCTGCACAAGATGCTTGTTCTGTGATGTCATGATGTCACATGTTGTAGGTGCCAGCCTAGGATGCCTCTGTGCTGTGCTATGGCATTGCTCTATCACGTTCTCTCTCTTTTTTCTAAATAGTAGGTATAAAAACAATGGGCCTGACTGAGAATTGCATGCAATGCAGATGATTGCGCAGATGAGAGGATTTTTTTACCTTACTACGCATGCACCAAGTTTCATTACCAACAGCAGTGGTAGTGTGGACTTGGGCGCAGTGTGATTGACAGGCAGAGCATTTGAGGATGTGACTCAAACGCAGGCATGTTGTAACAAATGCAGGCATGTTGTAACAAACGTAGGCATGCTGTAACCAATTTGGAGGCATGTCTGTGCCTGTGATTTCATATGCAACGATTTAGGTTCTGGTGGTTTATTTCCGACCGACATTCTAAGCAAACATAGGGTTGATCAGAACATCGATGGTGGGACCGATGGGTTAGCCGTGCCCTGTGTGGGACTGGGACCTGATGCTCCTTAGCCGCGTGTGACTGAAAATGGGTGCGTGACCTAATTACCATAGATCACGCCCCTAAATTACGTTATTTGGGGGTGTGTCCCCGTACAGCATGCCTCCCATAAATGTCAGGCTGGGGGCAAGTCCAGCACTACGTCAGTAGCTGGGCTTCCCCCAGCCCTCTTCCTGCAGTGAATTCCTCTTCCCCGGGGCCGGCACAGCCACACGGCTGTGACGGTGGAGGTGCCCAACCACCCGACCACCTGCGGGACACTTTTCCCTGTGGGTGGAACAGCAGGGCAGTGCCCAAAAAACTTGACTGTCCCGCTGAAATCGGGAATGGTTGGGAGGGGTGCACCCTCTAAGGGTTGGCGCCCCTGTTCGACCACACTGGTTGAACATGCCTCGAGTTGGCCCTGGACGGTGCGTCTATGTACACAAACGGTGGACTTGAGGCACCGCTAGTGGGTGTTTTAATACAATTCCCAGTGGCTGCGACTTTTGTATATTTTTGCAAAACTGCTGCGTACGGGATCGCAGCCACGACGGAATATGCGTCCATCTCTGCATCAAGCCCAATCAGAGAATAGGGAACTACGTATAAGGCTATAGTTCTATGGTGCACTTATTGCTTGAAATTAATTGTAAATATAATTATAGTAAAGTTTTTATATATTATATAAATTTTTTACTAATTTCATCCAATGTAACTAACCATACACGTTGGAGGTTTATTTATTTAGAAATTATGCCAGAAAAACCCTGCTTGTCAAAATGTCTATAAAAATGTCATTTTGAAATCGTAAAAAAAAAGTTAATTGTTGATTAACCAGCACATTGCAAAAATGCTACCACGAGGCTGCATTATACCCATGTCAAACAATCTCATAAGAGTAAAGTTGCTGCTTATCCATTTTAAGCAAAGTAATTTCTACCCCTCCTCCCATTTACCATCCTCCACATAAATGTTGTTCTCCAACCACCTCCAAAAATTTCAGCTATTAACAGAACTCCCCAGACTGCTTCCAATTTGATTCATACTTATGAGATGTAATCAGCATCTCAACAGGATACAATACCGACAGCAGCATCCTGATGGTCAATATCCAAACAAATTGCGGAGGTAAGTATTAGGGTCTGGGTCGAGACTTAGGGTTAGGGGGAAGGTTAGGTTTAGGCACTAGGGGGAGGGTTAGGGTTAGGCTGTGGGATAAGAGGGTTAGGACAAGGGTTTTAATACTCTGGATTCTGGATTTTGACTGTTGGAATCCTGATCGTCGGGATCTTGTACCAAACCCATACTTACAGTAACTACACCAGAGGAAGTCCAGTATATAGTCCATAAAAGGTGCCATTTTTTTTGTGCCAGCTCAACAACATGTATACACCCCGGTAAGAGCATATTTAATATTGACCTAACTGGTATTCATTTATTCATTTTCTAGCTGTAAAGCAGTGCATTGGGTATAATTACACTGTTTTTAAATTAATCATTTTAATAGCCATAGAGATATGAATGGAAACGATCATTACATTTCTCACCAGACTTTAATTTTGTCTAACTTGTCACACCTTGGTGTAACAGACACTAAAAAGGGAATTTATAACGAGCAGATGAAGCCTTGTTTGAATTTAATTTTAAATGACTTGCAAGATTTATCATTACAATGAATATATAATTAGGTAATTATTAAGTCTTGTAATCACTTCGAAGGTTGTCAACATATTTATCTTGAAAAACTTTCCAAACATTTCAACACTGCTGCACTGGAATACTTGTAAAGAAGAATATACCTACTGCTTATGAAAAAAATTGTAATGATATATATACTGTGTATATATATATATATATATATATATATATATATATTATTGCTCTGCTCCTCTGAAATAGAAGCCTGAGGGCATGACATGTCAGCACAAGTTTATGTCCTATGTATTCATTGTGTGTGATAGATTTCTGTCAGTGCCATGCATTCTGAATTCTTTGAAGACTGTGGCGATTCCCGTTGTATATGTATAAAGATGAAATTATTCTAAACAAGGGGCGTAATTATAGCGATAGCAGTTTATGCAATTAATATGTCACACATCAGCATACGCGTCCCCCCTTAGAAAAGAAAAATGTGCCTTAAGGTGCAAACTTAAATGCCTTCATAATGGATTTATCGAGGCAGTTGTGAAAACCTGGGTGCCCAGATATCATAGTATCAAAAAATAACTTTTTTGCACAATAAGGACATTTAGTACAGGGATTGTGCCAGATAATCCATTTAAAGAATAATACCAAAGCAAAGAATACAAGTACAGTGCCATTAATTGGGGGCTGAAAAATAATAAAAAAAATCCCAATTTAAAGTTCTGTATCAAATATAACTATTAATGAAGTATTACAATTTTAGCCAATGTTACAGAAAAGACAGGATTCAGTAACAGGTGAGGTGGTTGGATTCTAGGTGGCACTGATTCATGATTTGGGGCATAGGACCCTCGACAATAAAGTAGAGATGTGCAAGGAGCTCAGTGTTTTGGTTGTAATGTATCATTGTGTTTTGGTTTTGGCAAAACCACCCTCAAGTGATTTATTTTGATCTGGACATTTTTTAAATTTATAAAAATAGTTAAAATCATGTTTGTTGGGCCTGTTTGTGTTCCTACAGTACCTCAATAACACCTCACACTATTGCTTTCCCCACTATTGTCGAAAAGCTGCAGTGAGCTAGCTAGCTGACTAAGCTAAGCAACAGCAGTGGTACAAACACATGGCAGTTCAACTTCAAATATGGTGCATCTAGTATTTGTGGATACTTAGTGCTGATCCATCTAAAATTAGTGATCTGAAAACTATAGCTAATGTAATTTTCTATGAAATAACCTGCAAATTGTGAACACATTGACTATATATTAGACCATTAATTCTTTAAACCATCCAGTTCCTAACCCATGAACAATTGGCCATGTTTGACCAAGTGCTTCTATCCAAGGCTGCCATCGGGGGGGGGGGGGACTGCCGGGACTTCCATCCCGGGCCCGGAGAAAGAGGGGGCCTGGGTGGCAGCGGCGAGGAATGCATAGGCAGGAGGCAATGTCAGGGAGAAAGAGCATCGGCACAGCACGGCAGCGGCATTTGAAATATGGAGCCGGCTGTGAACCAATCACAGCTTGCGAAACGGCAGCCAATCAAGAGCGGCCTCTCCTGATTGGCTGTTGTTCTGTGAACTGTGATTGGCTCGCGGCTGGCTCTATATTTCAATTCCACTGCCGCGCTAATGCTCTGTCCCATTGCCAGTGCCTGCCGCCCATGCAGTACTGGTGGTAGGCACCGGTCACCCCGGAGAGGCCTCTGGGTCTGTCTCCCTCCATGATAACTCAGGTGCTCCAAAGTCTCCATTCACCACTGGCAGACTGAGCTGCAATTTGTGAGGATAAAAAGTGGGACTCCTTGCTCCTGAGTATACTACTGTCCTGACTGTATGATGGTCTAGGTACTAATGGCCCCTCATATTAAGGCCCTGGGTGTCAGTCTTTGTTGTTCAGGTTTCCACTTATTACCATCAGCTGGTTACTTGGAGCACACAGGGAAGTTAGGGGGTCATTCAGACCTGTTTGCGAGCAAAGGACGCTCGCAAACGGGTTGATGTTGCCCCACTGCGCATGCGCACGACGGAGGGAGCTCCGTCGTGCGCATGCGCGAGACCCGGTCTGCGACAGCCAAGCTGTCGCTCTGGGTCTCTCACCAAAGGGGCGTGCTGTCGATGTTGACGCCTACCGTCTGAAGCTGGCCCCACTGACATCACTAGTGATGTCAGTGGGAGTGATTTTGGCTCTGATAGAGCCAAAATCACTCCAGGGCTTGCGGCAGCGAGACCCTACCGCAGGGTCTCCGTCGCAAGCCCGATGGTCGCGATGGTCAAGACCATCGCGACCATCATCATGGACGCTCGCTATAGCTGTGGGTGGTAACCGACAGCTATGCGAGCGTCCATGAGGACGCTAGAAAAAAAGGTAGGAGGGCCCTGATTCAGAGCGAGCACTCTGGTCAGAGCGTTCAGCTCTGAATCAGGCCCTTAGTTTTTTTGTTCCCAAGAAATAATGTAATTAAAATGCAAATACAGTTATACTAGGTATATTAGGAATGATGTGTATTACATATGTTGTATTAGATTTTATATGCACATTTATGTGGATATTGATGCATAGGAATCACCCATGCAGGTGTGATGTATGAATCACATGTTATATGGGCCTAAATAATAAACACAAATATGGTTTTTCTCCAGCATTTTAGCTGGCCAGACTTTTATTTTCTCTGTGTTTAGTTACATTAAAAGTGCAACAAAATCACTAATTTCTCCACCTTTTCAGTTCTACTTACACATTCCTGTACCCCCAATGGCTATAACAGGGGCTGTGCAGGAATTGTATTTATATACTGTAGATGAGAGAAGTATTATGTGTCTTACCTGCAGAAATGGATAAAAGCAGGGAAGAGGCGTTATCTTCCTGCATTATTCCGCTGCCCTAGCCAACTTTGTGTTCTTTGCTCCCCTGCCGACTGCTTCTCCTCTTTCTCCCCGGCCGGCTTGGACAATCAGTGCTGGGCTGACACTGATGAGCATACGTGCAGAGCATTCAAGCATCTTTCACAAATGCAAAAGTAATCTTGCTGGTTCCGCCCTTTTGCTGTTCCGACACATCAAAAGTTATAAATAGGGCAAAAATGACAAAGTGAATAGCCAGCCTTCCCTGCTCTTTGCCCCCCCTAGTCCAACCAGCTTTCCCTAACAACTGGCCCCACAGCTCAAACTTTGAGCATGTTTAAACTGGTTTACATACCAATTGATACCCCACCCCCGAAGTAAGTCCACCCACGTTATCTACAGCACATATACAGCATCCCTCCAGGGAAGTGGGGCTACCTATTTTGCTATTTTGTCAGTACCGGGCCCCACAATTTGTGATGGCAGCCCTGCTTCTACCTTTTGGAAGTGTTAAGACATCTGTACATTGTTTCTGTCATCAATCTGTACATTTTTTAGACCAAATTGTATTTGCACAGTCACAGTATATATTAAAACGAAAAGAATATCAATGCTAAATACACTATTCTGTTTTGTCTGTTTTATTGTATTTTTTTGATCAGGGGAGTCTATGTTCTATTGGAATTTTGGGGAATTTTAATTGTCTACATTATTCCTGTATTAGTTATAGATGATTAAATTATTGCATTGTTTGGATTCGACCCTCTTCCTCTTTTTTATCCAGTCACTGGGAGCAAGATTCTGTTGTTTTTGTTTTTTTTGTTTTCTCTTCCTTCCCCATTTTTAATTTTATTTTTGTGTGTGCTCGGTCATCTTTGTTTTTGGCCCTTTTCTCCCTCCATCTTTATCCACTTTATACCATGGTTTATAACATTATTTTTTGGAGGGATAGGTGAGAACGGAGTACAAATACAGAGGAAATCTCTGACCTTCAGTTCATTATTCTCTTAAACTGAAACTTCAAACTGTATCATTATATGGTGTATTGGGCTCCAATGCCTCTCGGCTATTATAACTGGTGGAGGCTGAGGCGTATTAGACCCTGTGTGATAGTACATAGCTGTCTAGCTTTTTTTTTTTTTTCCCATTTTTTTGTCTGAAAAGGAAAAATGCTCAGTTTTAACCGTTAAAGTGTACAAGTTGCTTTGTTACAATAAAACTAACAGTGTACACCTAAAAACTATAAAAAAACTCTGACAATTCAGTGACCAAAGAAAGAGGTGGTCTTGCAAGCTACAGAACACCAAAGCCCCAGTAAAGTACAGTAATATACGCTCTCTGTCAAATACACACAATATTGGCAAGTCCATAATGAAAAGTAGTACATGAAGGAATTGTCCCAGGGCCCTGCCAACCCTTATGTTGTATATTAAAAAGGACATGCACAGTTTAACAAAACATGCAGTTCAGGGATAGGTACTGCCACTTTTGTGGCTGAAGTGCTTGGTTAGCTTGGGCCCCCGCAAAACAAGCTATTAAAGGGCATAAGGCGGCTAACAGTGTTGTTACACTATTAGCCACCTGGGAAGATGTCATTATCATCCTCATCCTCCTTATCTTCATCAGTCATCACACAATATTAGCTCATTTCCACTGGAATCCACGATTACAAATACACTGTACCAAACACTCTTTCAGAGTATCCAATGGAGGGCAGGCAGCTTAAGTACACAAAAACTAGTTTGTACAGTGGTGTCCAAATTGCCTTTCTTTCCTCCTAGTCATAAAATGGACAACATGGGTAACATGTTAATTTGTACATTGTGATTAAAATGATTTTATTGATGCTTAGTGTAAATGATTTAATCATGGTAGAGGTGTCAATAATTGTGGGCAATTTTTTAAAGTCTGACCAGATATCAAAATGTGTTTCACTTTGGTGTGCTGAGTCCAGTTGGTCGCTGGGAAAAGGTCAGTTTTCTTGGAGGAAGCAGCATTTACAGGAGAAACTGAAGTAGTAGACAATGTCATGTGCCATTTGAGCTAACAACTTGCTGGCAAGAAGCTCTTTGCATCTCTTAAGATATGTGTCAGTTGTACAGAAAGTCATTACATTCTAAAGAGGAGGGTAGACAAACCCTCGTGACACAGATGGGATAGACAGGGAGAAAGGAGCATGTTGCAGCGGGTTAGGATTATAGCTGGAAGGCTATGATGAAGAATTGGGTCTTGAGGAAGCACCACGGGCAAAATCTTGGAGAATGCAAGTGGGAGGAAGTAATCAGTTGGCAGGAGAGATGGCATGCATTTGTTGAGTGAAGTGAGCATGTGGGAGTGTGAAGGGAGATGAGATCAGAGATGTAAATGGTAGAGGATTGGGTGAGGACTTTGGCCCTCATTCAGAGCCGTTCGCTATTTGCGTTCGTTCGTTCAAAAACAAGGGGTGGCTATGCAAATGATCCGTTCGCACATTGCAGTCTGTTCACACCTCTAAGTCTGAACGAGCGAGCAAAACATACGCTCGTTTATTTGATAAAAACGCCCCCTGGCCGCTCGCACCATACGTCATGTCCGCTATTTATTAGATTAATCGAGTACATCGAACAGGATAAGAACTGCTCGCTATTCTTGTGGTTGGTTTTTTCAACCGCTATTTTGCGAGCAGTTCTGAGTTAAAAAAAACCAAGTGACGTGGTCATTGACGCTGCTGTATTAATTATGCACACCCATAAAACGCCCGTTTTGACCTTTAAGCACGCCTGCGATCGGATTTCCACTCCCCGTTTTCAAGCACCTTCCCCTGTTACCACCCACATACGCCTCCTTCTGTCACTCAAAATAGCAGGCATTCGCTATATTGCGTACAAATGATTTTCAGCCACACTGACCGGTTCGCGCATGCGTACTAAAAACCGTACGCATGCGCAGATGTGCGAACATCGCTCGGAACGAGCGTACTGCCGCTAGCGAGTGGCTCTGAATGAGGGCCTTTGTAAGTTAGTGTAAGAAGCTTGAATTGAGTTCTGAAGGAGAGGGGAGGCAGATATAGAACATTTGGAGAGGAATATGAGCCAAGCAGCAGTATTGAGGACAGATTGGTGGGAGTCAGGGAGGCCAGATAGGAGGAGGTTACAGTAGTCCAATATGGAGCTGACCAGTAAGTTGATGAGTGTTTTAGTAGCATCCAGGGTGAGAAAGGGTCGGATCTTGAAAATATTTTGAGATGGAACAGCAGAACTGCAACAAGTCCTAAATGTATGGTTTGAAGGAGAGGGATTATGTAAGACTTAAACCTAGGATCAAGAATGGTTGCCAAAATTTAGTGATCAAATTGCAAGATTTTGACAGCCCTTTGGTCTTGGCGAAGCGAATAAAGAACTTTGGGCCGGATTCAGAGCCGGACGCTCTGAAAGAGCGCTTGCTCTGAATCAGGGCATTGTTTTTTGTGCGGCCTCCTGGCCGCTCGCATAGCTGTGGGTGACCACCCACAGCTATTGCGAGCGGCCAGGTGATGGTCGCGATGATCAAGACTATCGCGACCTTGCGGTACGGTCTCATTGCCACAAGCCCCAGTGGACTTCCTGCTCTAATAGAGCAGGAAGTCCACTGGGGCTTGCGGAAATGAGACCCTTGCGGTAGGGTCTCGTTGCCGCAAGCCCCAGTGAACTTCCTTCTCTAATAGAGCAGGAAGTCCCCTACTGACATCACGAGTGATGTCAGTAGGGCTGCCCACAAACGGCAGGCGTTCCTGCAGGAACGCCTCCTTTTGCCCAGCCACCCCCCCGCCTCACCTTCCAAACGGGGCGAGCGGTCGATCAACATCGACAGCCGCCCCTTTTGGATGCTTTTTGCGCACTGCCTAACAATCGACCCACTTGTGAGCACATAACGTTTGCGAGCGGGTCTGAATCAGGCCCTTTATCTACAAGTCCAACATACTTAGCGGAATCACTTCATTTTATCTCCTCCCGTTTTTTCTAGCTGCTTTTCCAGTAGTTTTATTAAGTGAATCACCTGACTCAAGCTGGTAGTGTCTGAACTTACATCAGTAGTTACTACTCCAAATGGTTGTAGTTGCTTGCATAAAACAGAGAGTATTCTCCAGTGTGCTAGAATAAGGTACATTCCCCTTCCTCTTCCTATGTCATGGCTTGTTGTGTAGGTTTGGATGGCTGTTGCTGTTCCTCCATTCGTTGAAGCATATAAAGGGTGAAATTCCACCTGGTCACTCCTCTCACTTTAGTTGGTGAAATTACAAATTGAACTGTTCTTGCGGCCAATGCAATATTCTACATATGGTTGCTGAATGCCAAAAAAGTCCAGAAATATTTTGGGCCACAGACAGCATCTTCTGCACGCCCCTTTTAATTTATAAAAAAAATTCTGAACCAGCAAGTTTATTGTGTGGGCAAAACATGGGACATGTTCAAATTCACCCAGTTGTAATGCTTTCACAATGTTACTTGCGTTATCGGTAATGACAAATCCTGAGGAGAGTCCTACCAGGGTAAGTCATCTTCCTGTGACATCCCAGAGTTTATCTAACAGGTTGACACTGGTATGCCTGTTAGTGAAGCCAGTGATACAGAGAGTAGCCTGCCTGTGGTTGTGCTGGCACTGTGTGTTAGATACAGCTGCTGCTAAAGACGATACAACCACCTAGTTGACTGTCACTGTCATGTGATCTTTGGTTTGACCAGTACTGCTTGTCCGCAAATCTGTGGTTAGGTGGTTATTGGGTACAATAGCATTTTCTAGGTCAAGAACTATCTTTCTTTTAATGTTCAGGTACAGGCGAGGAATTGCTGTTCTGGCAAAATTGAATCGAGATGGAATTTGGTAGCAGGGACACAGGACATCAAATTACTGCCTAAAACCATATGCATTGATGGTGGATATTGGATACATATCTCATGCTAGCATAACCAACAGTGATTCACTGTGCTACTGGTCGGCAGCTTTCATACTTGCTTTCTCTTGCAAAGGAGTTGTTTCACAGTCAATTGTTGTTTGAAGCTAGTCTTCTTAGTCCTCTTCTGGGATGAAGATTTACCCCCAGCAGCAGCCCTAGCGCATAATGATTCTTCTGGGGAATCCTGGATAGGAGTCAGTTATCTTTTGCATATTGGATGCAGGAGGACTTTCCCAATCATTAATAAGGAGATTGATAATGAAGGAGTTGGCAGTGGAGATTGCATGTGCTGAGATCTATCCATGCTATTGCTAGCTGATGCTGGACAGTTTGTTATTATTTTACAAGATTTGTGAGATTTTTCCAAATAATTTGCATGAACTTGCTGCAGTTGATGTAACAGGTTGTTAGATGGTTATTTTCCCTAACTCTACTTTCTTTAGCTTCACAAATGGTGCTGATGACTTGACAAATGTTGTCAGGATTTGGGTAAAAATTATTCCACATAAAAGAGGTTGCTTTTTTGGTCTTATGTCCAGGCATGGCAATGGCCTTCTAATCAAGGGCAAAAACTAGTGCCAATGGTGACTGACTTACTTTTACACAAACAGCATCCTCATCATAAATATCCTCATTGGTGTCAGATGCACAAATATCCCCAACAGCCTTTTGGACTTCCACAGTAGCATCCTCAATTTCTAAGTCACCATCTTTACTTTTACTGCTGCTAATTCCCACATTCATAGTTTGTGGAAATGGTGGAAGGCGGGATCTGTGAAGTTTGTGAACACAGTGCCTGATTCACCAAGGATCGCTATTGCAATTACGCATGCAATCGGGTGATTGTTGCATGCTGTGCATGCGTATGCATCACAGTGCGCATGCACAAACACTCCACTGTCATTGAGACTGCAATTACAGTGACTAGGTAGACACATCGCAGAGTGATTGACAGGAAGTACCATTTGGGGGGGGTGGTCGGCGAAACACAGGCGTGCCATTGCAGGGGCATGCATAAATTAGCCACTGCGACGCCTTACGCAGCTTGGGCTTTCACTGTGTGCGATGAGGTTAACAATTCCTGAGTAAGGTCAGACCTTGTGCAAGTGTGCGTGAGGCTCCGATTGTACTCGATGTTACCAATGGTTTAGCAGTTTTGCTAAGTATTTTGAATGTGTGTATGGTGAAGTGGGCATCCTTATGTTAGGCTGCATATGCAATCATTAGCATATCTTTGCAGTCAGACTGTGTGCGTAATTGCTATTGCGATCGCAGTTAGCGATCCTTGCTGAATCAGGCCCACAGTTTGTTCACCATCCTTAGTTTTGTATCGGTGAACTGATTTGCCTGTTTTAAAGATGACACATTTAGACTAAAGGGGTCTATTCATGTAGAACATGAACTAACTACTGAAAAATATCACTATACAGCTTGGTGGGATGACTCCAACTGGGACTCGGTTTGACACAGATCCCTTAAGTTCAGTTGTGTTCAGTTTCCACCGAAACTGAACCACACATCTCTACAATAAAGGGCCCCATACATCAGACGGCCGTTTCCATGATTCCTCGATCCAACTAAAACTGCAAATCCAATGGTTGGAAATCACAGAAATTCTTCATGTTTAGAATCCCAGATTCGATCGCATTTTGGTCAGGATGAGCAAATCAGGCGCTTGCAAGCAGGTTGATGGTGGGTCACTGTGCACACACGAGCCCCGGAGCGAGTGAGAAATTCACTCGCTCCAGAGCTCGCTACAAATGGGGCGGCTGTCGATGTTGATCGACAGCTCGACACAAACGGAGGATTCCCAAAGGAACGGTTGCCGTTTGTGGGCGGCCCTACTGACATCACTCGTGATGTCAGTAGTGAGCTTCCTGCTCTATTAGAGCAGGAAGCTCACTGGGGCTTGCGGCAGACGAGACCCTACCATAAGGGTCTCATCTCAAGCCCGATGGTCGCGATGGTCGCGACCATCACCTGGCCACTCGCAAAAGCTGTGGGTGGTCTCTTCTACTAGTACGGATCAATCTGTCCCATGTAAAGTAGGAGCAAGTTATAGTATCTTCTCTTGTTTTAACAGTAGTGGTGACTGGTGCTCCAAATGCTTTCCTGCGTCGTTCATAGATGAAGTGAAAGTCTTTGTGAAAAGTTCTTACTGATGCATTTTGTCAATTGTTATGACTTTTTCTTTAATAATATCTAATTCATTAATGTGCTAAGTGACTAAGCTAAGTGACACAGTGGGCGGCACTAACATGTGGCAGTTCAGCTTCTAATTTCCAACACGGATATAGGACCTCATTCAGAGGCGGTCGTAAGCGGCCGCTCGGTCATACGCCTGAAACACTGAAAAAGGAAGCAATCGCATGGCCGGTCGGTCGCAACCAAAGTGACGCCCATACGTGAACAATGCACCTCCTCTAGCTAACGAGTGATAGCAGTTAGCGATCTAGTCAATCGTTGTCAGTTGCTGTATGTTAATTTTCTTCTGATGGTTGCGGCCGCTTGTGTTGTGTTGATACCCACAAAAAAAAAAAAACGTAGAGCCATCACCATGAAATTTATTTATTCTTATTATTCGCTAATGCAAACGCAGCTGAATCAATTACAAGCCAATTAGCAGTGTTATTAGCTTCAATAATCGATTATTAGCTGCTTGCAATGTGTGGCTCAAAATAGAAACATCAATCCTAACATCAGTTACGTTTGATACTATCGATTGTACTGTGTGGCTTGCAGGTGCTCCTATCCTACCTTAAGGTGTACGATCAGCCAGCCCTCTAACCTGCTCGCACAGTGACGTTTTACTACTTCTGGCCTTCTATGTCGGTCGGAGCAGGTCATTTACGTACGCCCTCAAAACGCTGAGGCACGCCTGCGTTTTCAGACCACCACCCCCGTCAACACCCACAAACAGCCTTTCATGTCAATCAACTCTCAGAAGCCACTTCCTGCTCGTAAGCCGTACGATCTACAGCATTTTGGATCGCAAAGCCTCGTACGCACATGCGCACAACAAACTGTGCACATTCGTGGTTTGGAAACATCGGATGTGTACGACCAGAGCTGTAGCTAGATATTTTGGTGCCCTGTGCCAGTAAGCGCATTGGTGCCCCCCCTACTTTAATTAGGGAGAGACAAAAAAAGGGGCGTGGTCTCAAAGGCAAGTGTGGGGGTGCAGTTGCTGGCGGGTGCACTTATAGCATGCAAGGGTACAGTTGCATAGGTGTGCAGTGGTGTCACTTGCATTGGTGACAGTTACATAGTGTAAGTGTGGGAGGTACAGCGTGTAGTGGGGTGAATTTACAGGTTGCAGGGGTGTCACTTGCATGAGGGCAATTACAGGGTGCAGAGGTGGCAGTTGCAGGGGTGGGGATACAGTGTGCAGTAGGGATAATTGCAGGGTGTGGGGGTTTCAGTTGCAGGGAGGTCAGTTACACTTCACAGGTGGTGTACTTACAGGGTGCAGAGGTAAATGGTTCATGTTCCAGGGCTGGAAGGAACTACAGTGGGGCATTTGTTTATAACTATTCATTCCTAAATCTCACAATTACCCCCCCCCCCCCCCCCATTTCCACTCCTCCTCTACCTCCTGCTTCTCTAAAAGACTGGAGACCAGGAGAGAGGGGGGTTACTTACTGTTGCCGGTATTCTGCTGCTGCAGAGGGAGCTAACAGTCTCTGCGCGGCTGCGCGTTCAGTAGCAGGAGAACAGAGTAGAGACGGCCATCTGGGACTGGGAGCACTGCGCAGCAATGTGGTGAGGAACTTTGACCCTCATTCAGAGCCACTCGCTAGCGGCAGTACGCTCGTTCCGAGCGATGTTCGCACATCTGCGCATGCGTACGGTTTTTAGTACGCATGCGCGAACTAGTCAGTGCGGCTGAAAATCGTTTGTACGCAATATAGCGAGTGCCTGCTATTTTGAGTGACAGAATGAGGCGTATGTGGGTGGTAACAGGGGACGGTGCTTGAAAACAGGGAGTGGAGATCAGAACGCAGGCGTGCTTAAAGGTCAAAACGGGCGTTTTATGGGTGTGCATAATTAATACAGCAGCGTCATTGACCACGTCACTTGGTTTTTTTTAACTCAGAACTGCTCGCAAAATAGCGGTTGAAAAAACCAACCACAAGAATAGCGAGCGGTTCATATCCTGTTCGATGTACTCGATTAATCTAATAAATAGCGGACATGACGTATGGTGCGAGCGGCCAGGGGGCGTTTTTAACAAATAAACGAGCGTATGTTTTGCTCGCTCGTTCAGACTTAGAGGTGTGAACAGACTGCAATGTGCGAACGGATCATTTGAATAGCCACCCCTTGTTTTTGAACGAACGAACGCAAATAGCGAACGGCTCTGAATGAGGGCCTTTGTCAGTACTAGTGGCCTGCAGCGTGGTTGTCAGCTCTGAGCTCCTGAACTCGTGAGAGGAGACTGTTCTTGCGTGAATTCAGGAGCTCAGAGCTGAACAGACCTCCATGCTGGGGACTACTGGCAAGCTGACAAGCGCTGGTCTGGTGGGCTGCCAGTACCTGTAATACACTAATGGTGCAGTGAGTGACATGCGACTGGGGGCGGGGCCACATACATCATTCAGCCCACAGTCCAGCTGGCCAGTCACATGTGAAAGAACCGGCGGCCATCCGGCAAATAGACATTGTGGAGGCGATCGGTTCCGCCCCCGGAGCATCTGTGACTGCGCACCAGCCGCACCACCCTAGCTACGGCCCTGTGTACGACCGAGCAGCCGCTTACGACCGCCTCTGAATGAGGTCCATAATGTGTTATACAGTGTGGGTTGGAAACACCAATAGTGCACTTACTGTGACAGAAGTCGGCAGAGCAGGGTTGCTGACGGTGTCCTCAGTACATGGAATAGCAGTCCTGTGGTTCTGGTTGTGTTCTCAGTGAAGGGTACCGGTGATATCGGCAGTGCGGGGGTGCCAGCTGTGTCTTTAGTGCAGGTTTGCTGGCTGTGTTTCGGCAGTGCGGGGGTGCCAGCGGTGTCTTTAGTGCAGGTTTGCTGGCTGTGTTTCGGCAGAGCACGGGTGCCAGTGGTGTCTTTAGTGCAGATTTGCTGGCTGTGTCGGCAGTGTGGGGGTTGCTGGCAGTATCCTCAGTACATGGAATGGCAGTGCTGCGGTGCTGGCAGCATTCTCAGTGAAGGGTACTGGCAGTGTCGGCAGAGCGGGGGTGCCAGCAGTGTCCTCAGTGCAGGATTGCTGACTGTGTCAGCAGTACAGGGGTGTTCTCAATGCAGGGTGCCAGCGGTGTTGGCAGAGCGGGGGTGCCAGCGGTGTCCTCAGTGCATGTGTGCTGACAGTGTCTGCAGTGCAGGGGTGCAGTGGCAGTCTGAAAAACTATACCCCAAGAGTACATACTGCAAAGAAAAAAAAGAGATGCAAGATGGAATTGTCCTTAGGCCATCCCATCCACCCTTATGTTGAATAAACAGGACATGCACATTTTAACAAACCAATCATTTCAGTGCCAGGGTCTGCCACACGACTGTGGCTGAAATGATTGGTTGGTTTGGGCCCCCACAAAAAAGCTGGCAATTAATCTGTCCCTGCACAAACTGGCTCTACAGAGGCAAGATGTCATCCTCATCCTCCTCATCCACCAATTCCTCACCCTCTTCAGTGTTGTCCTCATCCTTACAGAGAATTAATTAGTCCCCGAACTGACTTCACGTGTGGCAAGTTCGAAGGGCTGGAGAACCTTGCACAACACGGAAATCATTCTCCACTGCGCTTGAGACAGGTGCATACCCCTTACTTTGCCTATGTCATAAGTGGATATATAGGCTTGAATGGCCTTTTGCTGCTCCTCCATCCTCTGAAGCATACAGAGGGTTGCGTTCCACCGCGTCACAACCTCTTGCTTCAGGTGATGGGAGGGCAGGTTCAAGAGTGTTTTCTGGTGCTCCAGTTTTCAGCACGTAGTCGCTGAATGGCGAGAAAGTGGCCAGATATTTTTTGGGCCACCCAAAGAGTCTCCTGCATGCCCTTGTCATTTTTCAGAACTTCTGCACCAGCAAATTTATTGTGTGAGCAATACATGGGACGTGCTGGAATTTCCCAGATGCAATGCCTGCACAATATTGGTGGCATTGTCAAATATCACAAATCCCCAGGAGAGTCTAAGTGGGGTAAGCCATTGGGCGATGATTTCCCTCAGTTTCTCTAAGAGGTTGTCGGCAGTGTGCCTCTTACTGAAACCAGTGATACACAGCGTAGCCTGCCTTGGAACGAGCTGGTGTTTCTGAGATGCTGCTACTGGTGACGCTGCTGTTGTTGCTGCGTAAGGCGATAGATCTACCAAGTGAGCTGTCACAGTCATATAGTCTTTAGTCATCCCTGTTACACTTGTCCACATGTCCATGGTTAAATGGACATTGGGTACAACTGCCTTTTTGTAGGACACTGAGGACACTTTTTCTGATGTCTCTGTACATTCTCAGTATCGCCTGCCAAGTGAAGTGAAATTTAGATGGGATTTGGTACCGGGGACACACTACCTCCATCAATTGTCTAAATCCCACTGCACTAATGGCGGATACCGGACGCATGTCTAACACCAACATAGCTGTCAAGGCCTCAGTTATCCGCTTTTCAACAGGATGACTGCTATCGTACTACATCCTCCTTGCTAAGGACTGTTGGAGGGTCAATTGCTTAGTAAAAGAAGTAGTGGTGTTCCTACTACCTCTCTGGAATGATGAACGACTCCCAGCAGCAGCAACAGCAGCAGCAGCAGCAGTAGGCGTAGCAATGAAGGATCCTCCGGAGGAATAACGGATAGGAGAGTCAGTCATGCCAGTGACATGGCCTGCAGGACTACTTCAGATCCTGACTGAGGAGGAAATTGACGAGGAGGGAGTTGACGGTGTGGTTTGCAGGTGCTTGGATACAACAGGACAAAGGGATTTAGGTGTCCTTGGACTGCTTATGGTCTTAGCCACAGTTTCTGAACTTGACAGTAACTTTTTATGAACGCGCTGCAGGTGACTTATAAAGGAGGATGTTCCTAGGTGGTTAACGTCCCTACCCCTACTTATTCCACCTTTACATATGGTACATATGGCAAGACAGTTGTTGTCCGGATTTGGATAGAAATATTGCCAGACCAAAGAGGTGGAATGTTTGGTCTTCTGCCCAGGCATGACCATGATGGGCTTTTTCATCCTACGGACAACAAATGTCTCCCCCGGTGCCTGATTTAAACAAACCACCTCACCATCAGAATCCTCATCGTCAACTTCCTCCTCAGCGCCAGCTATACCAATATGCTCATCCTGTTGTACTTCAACAGTAACGTCTTCAATATGAATATCAGCATCTGGGGTGCTCCTTCCAGCACTTGCAGAGGGCATGCAAATGGTGGAAGGATCCACCTCTTCCCGTCCAGTGTTGGGAAGGTCAGGCATCGCAACCGTCGTCACACTTGGACTCTCCATGGGGATTTGTGATATCTTCTTAGAATTAAAAGTGTACAGTTCTTTGCTGTGCTTTTTCCAGCTTAACTCGTTTAATTTTTCTAGCAGGAGGACGAGGGCTTCCATCGTCATGTGAAGCTGAACCACTAGTCATGAACTTAGGGAAGTACATTAGCCATTCCTTGCCACTCCATGTCGTAAATGGCATATTGGCAAGTTGACGTTTCTCCTCAGATGATTTAAATTTATTTTTTAAGGTAATTTTTCTGAACTTTGGCATTTGGGATTTTATATGCCCTCTACTATGACATTGGGCATCCGCCTTGGCAGACGATGTGATGGCATTTCATCATCTATGTCATGACTAGTGGCAGCATCTTCAGCACTAGGAGGAAGTGGTTCTTGATCTTTCCCTATTTTATCCTCCTCATTTCTGTGCTCCATTTATGTGATATATTGATACATGCGGCTAAGATCACACAAACACAGAAAAAGAAAATGTTTTCATTTTTTTGGGCACATTTTGGGGTTACACCACCCTTCACCAGACCAGCCGGCCCTTGTCTTATGATACAGGCGCGCGCTTGGCGCTGCTACTTGTTGATGCATGTGCAGCTAAGGCGCACACAAACACAGAAAAAAAAAATGTTTTAATTTTTTGGAGCACTTCTTCTGTCTGCACACAGCTCCAGTGGACAACAGCACTGCACAACACAGCCCAGCCAGCCCCTATGGACTTTGGACACAGCCCCTATGGACAACAGTAGCACCAGCACAGCAATCCCCACCCTCCCTCCTCACTATCCACAGCAGGAGTGAAAAATGGCACCGATGCGGAGACCTTTTGTAGAATTCAAAACCCGCAAGAATCTGACAGCGCGAGGATGACATTTTGCCTCATTCCGGGAACTGAGGGCCTGATTCAGAGCCACTCGCACTGTGCGTTCGCAAGCGGCCCGATGTTCTGTGTATGCGCATGCGCACGCTTCGTTCTGCGCGTGCGCGAGCTACACACTGTGATTGCAACCCTCTCGCTCACCCAGTAAAGGCAGCCCAGGGTAATGGGTGACAGGAGAGGTGTGGTGGTAACAGCGGTAGGACACTAATAACAGGTGGTTGGAAATGCGAACGCAGGCATGCCTGAGTGTTTCAACGCCATTTAAGAGCCGTGTATAATTAACAGACAGCATTATAGTACACGTCACTTACCTTTTTTTAACACTGATTTCCTCGCAATGCTTGCGGTATGGTAAAGCTACCTCAAGCACTGCGTTCACATCCGATAGTGCTCGATGTGCCAATGTTTTAATACACTTCCTGGAGATGACGTGTTGCTGGTGGGCGGCTCTGCCTGTGCGATTGGGCGTATGCATACACAAAGTGGCTGCTCGCTAAGACAATGGTGGGCGTGCTTATGCCTTGGTGAGCGATAGCTTCCCGTGGCGTCACTTTGCCAAATTTGCATACGCATCTAGCGAGCGTACGCAGATAGTGAACAAGTCTGAATTAGGCCCTGAGTCTGGCGGAAAAACCCGAGCCGGACTCGGTTCCCGGCTCAGATAGGGGGGGTCGGATTTCTAAAATCCTAACCTGCTCATGCCTATTAGATTATTAGATAGTATAACATGTTGAGTCACATCTGATGGCACGTATTCAAAGTAAAATTATCCTCTTGATCCTAATTCTATTCCAGAGCCATAACAAGACATTTTGGTCCTGTGTGCCAGAAAGAGCATTGGTGCCCCCTCCCAATATAGTAAACAGGGACAGTACGCACCCCAAAAAAGTGGTGAGGTCACACTATAGTACCCCTAATTCACATTACGCCACACAGTAGTGCCCCTTATTCACATTACACTACATAGTAAAGTACATTATACACATTACGCTACTCAGTAGTAGTACCCCTTATACATTATGTGCACAAAGTAGTAATGCCACTTACACATTATGACCACAGTAGTAACACCCCTTACACATTATGTGCACACAGTAGTAATGCCCCTTACACATTATGTGCACACAGTAGTAATGCCACTTACACATTATGACCACAGTAGTAATGTTCCATACACATTATGAGCACACAGTAGTAATGCCACTTACACATTATGTGCACACAGTAGTAATGCCCCTTACACATTATGTGCACACAGTAGTAATGCCACTTACACTTTATGACCACAGTAGTAATGCTCCATACACATTATGTGCACACAGTAGTAATGCCCCTTACACATTATGTGCACACAGTAGTAATGCCCCTTACACATTATGTGCACACAGTAGTAATGCCCCTTACACATTATGTGCACACAGTAGTAATGCCCCCTACACATTATGTGCACACAGTAGTAATACCACTTACACTTTATGACCACAGTAGTAATGCCCCTTACACATTATGTGCACACAGTAGTAGTGCCACTTACACTTTATGACCACAGTAGTAATGCCCCTTACACATTATGTGCACACAGTAGTAGTGCCACTTACACTTTATGACCACAGTAGTAATGCCCCTTACACATTATGTGCACACAGTAGTAATGCCCCTTACACTTTATGACCACAGTAGTAATGCCCCTTACACATTATGTGCACACAGTAGTAATGCCACTTACACTTTATGACCACAGTAGTAATGGTCCTTACACATTATGCACACAGTAGTAATTAACCTTACACATTATGCCCATAGTAGTAATGCTCCATAGTCCATACACTTTATGACACATAGTAGAAATCCCCCCCTTACCATTTTCCCGGAGATCTGTGTGAGCACAGTATAGAGAAAAGGGCAAGAGAAAGGGGGAGCTCGGAGTCTGCACACAAAATCCTTCCTCTCATATTCTACACTGCTGACCTCCCTGCTGTAGTGCTTAAAAAAGAAAACAATTGTAGATAGTTCATATTTTAAAAACATTTTCATCTACATGTCCTTTAAATGTATCACGCCTGTGCCTGGTGCTCATGACCAAATTTTACACGCTGTAGCTTGCAGCCCATGATCTGATGTTCCCAGTTGTAGTGTTATGTAACTCTTTAAAAAAAAAAAAACATTCTCTCCATGTAGAAAGTACAATTACTCTAGTCTAGTCCTAGCATTGGGACTTTAACCCTGGGAATGCTGGCGGTACGGGAAGCTACTCATCCAGTCCCCAGCACTATATAGTACATACAGCACTTGGCACTCAGGACCTGATTCCAACTTGCTCGCTACGAATAGTTCGCTGGTAGCCGGCCGATTTTCGCATTCTGCGCATGCGTATGCATCGCAGTGCGCAAACCAGTGCGAGAGATGGGGAAGCGGTCGCTTGCTGCACATAGACAGCCCACAGAGTGAGTGAAAGAAGAAGACATTTGTGGGTGGTAACAGGGGCTGGCTGCTAGGACCGGTGGAGTGGATGTGCGAACGCAGGCGTGCCTAAGCGTCTTAACGCCGTTTCAGAGGTTTGCATAATTAAGAGGCAGCGTATCTCAGCGTATCTCGCGAGTGCTGAGCCATCACAAGCGGGTCGATGGTGGCCCAATGCGCATGCGCACGATGGAGCCGGCTCCGTCGTGCGCATGCGCGAGACCCGGATAGCTCCGGGCAAGCCGTCGCTCCGGGCCTCGTACCAAAGGGGGCGTGCTGTCGATGTTGAGTGACAGCACGCCCCCTTTGGTGGACGGGCCGGGGGCGTGGCCGCATCCAGGAGGAGGAAAACTACCATTTTACGGTAAAGTAGGGACAGTTCACTTTGTGATTGCCGTTCCACATTACCCTCACAGGGATCCACCCTTCCACATATTCTCATAAGAGCTATAAACATAAATTCAATGTTGATATAGATAAATGCATGTGTATTAGTAATTTTGAAATAAGGATTGCGTCTACATAATATTAGCACTAATTTTAAACATTTATTATTTCATCCTAACAATATTGAGCAACATAGCACATCACAAGTGCAGGGAAGTCTTTTTATTTCTACATTTTATTGGGCTAAACTGTTATTTGTGACTTTTTTCTGGACATTTATATTACTGATGGTATATTACTGCACACTACATCTACTACTGCTTTAGAATTACTACCACTGATATGCATCTTACTGGGTTTCACTCATTTGTGGTTTTATAAGTTGTGGGCCAATGTTCATGTATGTTGTCCTCCATCTCTGGCTGGAAAAAAGATAGACTAGATAGAAGAAAGACAATTCCACTGTGCCAGAGTCTTGGCTATCTTGTACACCTGTGCCATTCCCCAGAAGCGGTCATGCCCTATTATAGCGACCCAAGAGAGACCCATTAATATAGTGCTAACTGTCAAACTTCTATATGCAGGGTGACTGAAGGGTCCCCTTGACTCATGAGCACATGTGCGCTGTTCACCCTGCACCTATAATAAATGCACCACTGACATATCATGCTAAATGCAATAGAGTCCCATCATATTAAATCAGGGCCGGTGCTATCATTAGGCAACTTTAGGTGGCTACCTATGGGCGCCAGCCACTGGAAGGCGCCTCTGAGGCCACAAAAAAGAGGATCTCTCTTTCAGTCCTGGGTAGGTCTACTGATGACCAAGGCTGATGCCGGGGTGTGTGTGTTAATTATTGCAGACAGGCTTAGTGTGTGGGGGTGGTTATGGTTTTATTGAGTGCTGACAGTGTAAGTATAACATGTATTCTTATTGTTCCTCTTTTTTTCCCATATAGAATCAAATAAAAAAGGTTATTTACTGTCCTGGAGGTTACTAAATGGTGATCTAGATGTTCTACCCATTAAATGCTCACTGTACATGTATCTGCTATTCAAAAAAAATGTTGGCCAGTATGCTTGTAGCTCATATTAATCAACCTTTTGTATACATATTTCAAACATTAGAATCTTGCCCTGCAGAAAATCAGATATTATCCAGAGCACAGCATGCAATTTACTAGAGATGCAAAAGGTCCCAATCAATATCATGTTCAAATTAAAATGATTGCTGCGTTTTATGTGATTAGATTTCTGATTAATTCAGTACATTTAGGAATTCATCCTACAGTTGTCTTTCAATACGAAACACAAATGTAGCGTAATGGCTAAATGACTTATGCTGGTATATAACAAAGAATGAACCTTACAGCAATAAGCGTTGTCCTTCACAGACCATAAACTCTACACAACCTGCAGATCACACTGATAGACACTTGCATTATTCATTCCACACATAGCAGCCTCTTGATTAGTATTTAGTACGCTAATATAAATCTGGCTGCAGCAATTAAAACTTGTACATTTTTTATTGTCAGAATCTGTGTAAATGTTCCAGCTGGCATTTCTCCTGTTGGACAGTTGTGATGAATTTTATTTTTTCTCAGCCGTTTTGATGTTAGAAAACAAGTACATTTTTTTGCTATTGTAATAAAATAGTACATTAGGCACTGATGGATCTAAGCTTTCCACAGCTGTATATGAGATGAAGAAAGACGCATTGGATCAACAGCGAGGTCCCCTAAACAAAAAATAAAGCCCGCTCTGATTGTTGGGGGACGCTGACATTGAAAGTAAAAAACGCTTCCAACTCTAAACTGTTCCAGGTGACAGCTATATTTCTATAGAAGCCCACAAGATATTTGACAGACAAAAAGCTGTGAGTAAAATGCAGTGAGATAGGACAGCAACTGGTGCGAAATTCTCTTTAGTGCTGAACGCTACATAATATGCTGAAGGCATAATCTCCTTTCCAATTCTTTCTGTCTTTTTTATTTTTCCTATTATTTGTTGAGACTTTCCTGCAAATTAGTGCTGGAGAGGATACGTTAACCTCAGCACAGAGGCTTCTAATGGGAGCCTGATGGCTTATTCTGAGGCACTGAGAATTGATTGCCTAGCACAGTGTTTGAGATCAAGAGACAAAGGAGATGTGCAGGGGCGAGGAAAGGTAATTAAATCGTGACTGGAGGCATTGTGAGAGGCAGGGGTACAAAGACCTTCAGGACTACGAGCTGCCACTCAAAATTCTAGGATAGTACAACATTAGATTCAAAGCACAAGCATAAAAGAAAAACATATTAGGGGAATTGTCATATTTTACACCTTCATCAAGTGTGCTGACGTGCTAATATTAATGGAGTGTCTCACTCAGCATTACTTTTAGATGAAAATATTGAAAAGCATATAAATTAAGGTATTATTTATAAAATAAATATAGCAGGGGTGTTGTTGAAAATGAGACAGGAAGTATCTGAACTGTACAGTATGCACTCAGTGTAATGCTTGTAGGATTTGGGAGTGCTTCATTATGCTATGTAACCACACCCACTGCACATTAAATACAGCAGAAGCCGGGGGGAATATATTTCTTATTGCCATTGTGTAAACATTTAATATTATTCCAGTCTGTGTTTCTACAAGAAAATATTCATGGCATGTGCTGTCAGACCTTTAGTTAACATGTCAATGACTTTGTTCTCAATGGGCACATAAAATTTACCACTGAGGCATTATCTACCAGCTCTCTAACTAATTGTTGCTTGATAGAAATGTTTAGACCTATCACAATACTTGGTACTGGAAGATAAATCTATTGCACATCGGTTGTCAAATGCAATGTTGATGGTCTCATCTAAACCAAAATTACCTAACTCGTACATAGTCTCTTTCAGGCACAACGCCTCTTTGGCTGTTTCTGTAAGAGTCATGTACTCCGCCTCGGTACTAGATAAGACAACTGTTGCCAAATTTCTGTATTTGTAGTTGGATACACAACTTTTTAAGTGTTTATGCTTTCAGGACATGCATTGTCATCTTTTGTACATATGGTAGATTTCCAATATTGCTAGTTGCGACTTGACTTTGCTTCTTGGAGGGTATAAGGTTCACAGCAGGGAAATCTTGCAAACTCTTCACTATATCTTCTGAGATGTTTTCTTTTGTTACTCCTCATGGAACTCCTGTTCCATGATTGATCATCTGTATTTGTTATTTCACTCTCTGACATGCTTCCAGATGCAGGCATCATAACCCTTTGTAGTGTTACGATATCCTGTCTATCTTCAGCTAGAGTAGTCTTGTGAAACATTATGCCTCCTGGGCTGCTTTTTAGCTTTGGTCTTTTAGGATTATTCACTGACAATCTTGAAGCCTACTGTTGTGCTCTAGGTATCCTAGTGTTCTGTACCACTGTCCCATTGATAGGTTGGATTCAGAAGTTAACTTCATACAACATCTCTTAGTGTTTAGGATATATTGGTGCTGATACTGGGTAACTGTTGTGATTACAGTCCCTCTTTGGTTGTATACAACACATTGACCCTTTGCAAATCAGACTATGGCCCTCATTCAGAGCCGGACGCAATTAGCGCTCGCTCGTCCTGAAAATAGGGGTGGCTATTCAAATGAACTGTTCGCTGTTTGCGTTCTGTTCATGCCTCTAGGTCTGAACGAGCGAACAAAACTTGCGGACGTTTTTTGGGAAACTACGCCCCCTGGCCGCTCGCATCCTACTTCATGTCCGCTATTTATTAGATTAATCGAGTATATCGAACAGGGTATGAACTGCTCGCTATTCTTGTGGTCGGTTTTTGCTACCACAATTTTGCGAGCAGTTCTGGCTATAAAATAACCCAGTGACGTGGTCAATGACGCTGCTGTTTTAATTATGCACACCCATAAAACGCCCGTTTTGACCTTTAAGCACGCCTGCGTTCTGATTTCCACTCCCCGTTTGCAAGCACCTTCCCCTGTTACCACCCACATACGCCTCATCCTGTCACTCAAATTAGCAGGCATTCGCTATTTTGCGAACACATGAATTTCAACCGCACTGACTGGTTCGCGCATGCGTATAACGATCCGTACGCATGCGCAGTTGGCCAAACATCGCTCGGAGCGAACGAGCTGCCGCTTACGAGTGGCTCTGAATCAGGCCCTATGTATTCTTGCTTGTATTCTTGCTTGTCCAGTACACTTATGGCAATTATATTACTTCCTAGAACGGGCACAAATAGTACATCTTCTATGTCTTTATTAACTGTTTTGCCTTTAATCCTTAAGCGTACAGTAATTGTCCCGACTTTTGTGGCATATAGGATTTTGTGTCCAATTCCTCTGAAGTTCACTGATTTACATGGCTTTAATTGCCTGAACCAACTCTTGTTGCAGCTAAAATGACTTGTATCTACTGAGTCCATGTACTAGCAGTCCTTGTGGTAGCTATCTGCTACATTTAATGCTGACTCATTCCTGCTATCATGTTTAGGTAATGAGATTTCACTTAAAATACTAGATCTGCAATGTACAACTCTTGAAATATCTGTATTTTGGCTTTATAGGCTTTGTGAATCTTAACAGAAGAACAGAATTCTCAGCGTTAGTCTCCACAGGTATGCGCTGTTGAAACTGCAGTAGCTTGGCCCATACAGGGGTATATTTAACAAAGATCAATTTTAATCAATTTAAAAATCAATCAACATCGATGTTGTGGTTCTGGGGCTAAATCACACATTTACTAATACTTAAAAATCCAAATAAAAAATTGCCTATTAGTAAATATGTGATTTAGGCACAGAAACACAACATCTGTGTTGATCGATTTTGATTGCTTTTTTATCAATTTAAAATTGATAAAAATGTATTAAAATCGACCTTTAGTAAATATATCTCACGGTCTCTGTTGATAGCTTCATAGCACAAGACTTTAAAGCTACTACTAAGAAATTGTACTCTGGCATATGATTTTGCAGTATCACCATAGCAACCTCCTTGGCATCTACTTGGATACCAACTGAAGTCAATTTCTGAGAAATTTAATGTGCATAATTCTCTGAACCCACTAGTTTTGCACAGTTCATGTTGGTCCCTGCATTGTACATTTTCATGCAGGTGAATTAGGAATTTTCTGTACTCACTCAGAGCCTCTTATTCTGTGCTGTTGCAGTCTGTATTTTTGGTATCACCAATCTTCACACCACAGTATCTGGTCGCATTTGGTTGTGCATGTTGGTGCTAGGCATGTTCGTGTCCTGGCCACTAACCTTTTGGCAGAGTTGGACTAATATGCTGTGTGCGATAAGTGTGCAGCATGTGTTCATAAGGATGTGAGTTCACACAGCAAATTGGTTTAACCAGGGTGTTAGTTTATTAACCTGGTAGAGATACAGCTGGCTAAAGACACAGGGTTAAGCAGGTACAAGTTAAGTGGATGCTAGATGCAGCCTGGAGTGACTGGGTATGCTGGGTGTTGTAGTGCGCTAGGTGGTAATGACACATACACCCTTCAGCTAGGTAGCGGTATGCTCTTCTATGTAAGCAGTGATGGCACAGTGCAACAGTGAACCTGTGGGGGCATTGTATGGCTCTGTAAAGCTGGGGAGTCTCCAGGCACATCCTAACATGCAGGACACCACAGGAGAAGGACACATTTTGGAGGTCAGACTTCCAGAGAGAGCTGCACTGGGTTATAGTGCCTAGCACTAGTGCTCTTCCAATAAACTCAGTTCACGCATGTACATTAACATTGTCCAGTCTGACGCAGTTTTAGGCAGTATGGAAAAATCTGCATTTTGGATCAGCTGTCCTCGCTCTGGAACAATATTGAATTGCTTCAGTATTTTAGTATTCACCGCCGCAACTTGCGGCAATGCCTCTTAGCATGTTGTGGTAGTATCGAGCGAAGGTGGGGATTTATGAACCTTCTAAAGAGGACAAGGAGAGGTGATGCCCATAGCAACAAATTATACTACAGCTATAATTTTATAGAATGCACTAGAAAAATGATAGCTATAATCTGATTGGTTGCTATGGGCAATACCATCACTTGTTCTCTTTAGAAGGTTTGATAAATTAGATTAGCCAATTAAAAGGTTTTTGAATTCGTATTTGGGGTTACAGGTGAATACTTATTTCTAAAAATACAGTTTTGACTAATTAACAAACTGATTTGTTGACCTGCTGGTTAAAACAAAATTTCCTACAGGAAGGTTTTGGCAGGTAAATTCCTCTATCCCCAGCGCCATCTGGTTTAATACTATGAGACAGGGTTGATGTTCCCTCATGATTGGTCTTCCGATTTTGCTTTATAGATTATATTTATTAGTTAGTTATTGAGGGTCTAAAGCCAAGCGCATGCATCTATGGGTTAATTAAGAGTTGTATGTATGTCAGTAGCAGTAGCATCTCCACTAGCGGCTGAATGGGAGTAGCTGGGCACTCACATGTAGGCTAGGTTTAGTGACGGCCCGTCAACAGCATGCAAATGGAATTGAGGCAGAGATTTCAGACAGATCTACTGCACCTAAGAGTGGAATGGTGTAAGTGTGCACTCATAACAATGATTACTATCTGGAACCACCCCAGAGAGGAGCATTGCAGCTGTGGCTTAGGTTTCGGGGCTGGGCAGTAGTAGCTGGATGCTCTGCCTTTTTTCCTCCCCACAGCACTTCAGACTTCGCCCGCCTTCTCCCTCAAAGTCTCCACAGCCCTCTGCTACCTACCTGCACCTTTTCCCTCCAGGTCCCCACAGCCCTCTGCTACCTACCTGCACCTTCTACCTCCCGGTTCCCACAGCCCTCCACTGCCCGCTTGTACTGCACCTTCTCCCTCCCAAGTGCCCACAACCCTCCACCTGGGGGGACACAATAAAAAAATCTTACACTGGGCGTTACTCCATCTGGAGCTGCCCTGATGACTATGACACCAAGAGTATGGATAGGGGTAGTCCTCTCGCATAGTTTCAGACAGCTCTGAATATGGGCAAGTACCTGAATTTTTCTCGAATAATGCATGTGTAATTATGGCCAAATTGTATGCAACTTGGAATCAGCCCCCCAGTTTATATGTCAGATTTACTTATATTGGAAATATTCAATATAGTTAAATAATTGTAATTATATCTACTACAATATTTATTTGAACAGATTAGGCATTTATAAGCAAGATAAGGTTTAGTCATATTTTATATGAAATACATTATATTGAAAGCTTAATCACACTTACACTGTTTATTTGAGTGAAAAAGGGCTCAAATAAACATGTAAATAAACAAGTAAATAAACATGTTTTTCTTTTTCCAGCACAATTGGAATAAACAGTATTAAAATAGTTTGTACCTACAACTACTACAGTATTTTTTTCAGTGACCTAGAAGTATATAATAGACAATTACTTTCACAGTTTCAACATATTGGGCCAAATATAATATGGTGAAAGTTTAGAAAATGTGAGATTTTTCTCACACTTTTTAAACTCGGCCAATGTAATAGAGTCCGAGAACAAAGCAACAGAGCAAACTCACATGTTTGTCAGACTCAAAAACTCTCACAATATAAAATCTTATACAGATATTTTCCCATTTTGAAGATAAAACTCGACCAATGTGAGAGGTTACTGCTAAACTCTCCCATTTTATAAACTCTCACCCTATTACATCTGGCCCATAATGTTAAAATAACTGTTACCACACCTACTGCACTCTTTGGGGTCTATTCATTATGTTAATTATTGGGGTCCGGGCAGACCCGATAATTAACATAATAACTCGCGGTGAGCGCCGGAGCAATTCATCATTCCTCTGGCGCAGAGACAGCTGATCTGAAAATCTAAAGGAGCAGTGAAAGTCTGACTCGGCAGTGCTAGTGTGCCTGCATTAAAAAAATATTGTAGTTTTGGAGCTTGATGAATTTAGGTCCCCAGATAGTGTATGAGGACTTTGAGACAGATCTGGCTGAAAGGTAAGCAGGAGATATCAGTGATATCTACTGCATTACCTTTATAATGAATAGCCCCAATCCTTAATTTCTTCAAAAATAGGTGAAAACCTGCTGTTGTAGAAATTAAGTGATAATGAATAGACCCCTTCCAGTTAAAAAGGCATTTGAAAAAAATGGCAGCAGCTGATATCAACTGTATTGTGACAACTGTACCTACTGTGATATTTAAATGAGTAAACAAAGGCTGTTGAGCACCTGGGTTGATTAAAATAAACATCACCATCAATGTCTTGTTCTTGGCAGCCACCAATATACAGTATAACTGTACATCACCATTGCTGTCCTGTTTACCACAAGTTCATTTATAGAGTGAAAATGTATGTAACAATGTGTAGATGTTGCCTTTTTTGATTGATGTGTTTCAAGTACGTATATTACTGTCACTAAAAGTGAAATATAGATCATAGTTTTACAATGGATAAAATGACTTGCTACTGTATGTAGACAAAAAAACTAGCATAGCTAATCAGGGTTACACTATTATACAGTAAGGCCAACTCCCTTTAGTGAGAGACCTGTATACTCTCCACATGTTCAAATCAGCTGCAGGCCCATGTCCTGACCACCCAGGGAGACCCAAACTCATCCACCCACTTACCAATGGGTTAACATAAACCCTAACATATAACTTTTACATTTATGACTTTCATTTCATAACTGTTCCAAAACAGCCGTCTCCTCATTTAGATAAACGTTTACTAATAATGGTGGGAATTGTGTATACTGTATAACATCAGACAGCAGCGTTGCCAACCTGAGCTGATTAGGAAGACTTCATAATATACCTCCAAGATACAATGCAAAAAACTAAAGTAACTCATCTTTGCAGTTTCTAATGCATAACAGTATATCATGTCTACAAGTCACCACATTATCCTTCTCCTGTATAGCAAAACACTGAGATTCTCCTACACAACAATTGGGTTGGGTATGGGATACCAGTGCACGGGATCCCAGCGGTCAGAATCCCAATGCCGGCATCCCGACCAGGTTCCAATGCTGATGCCTAAAGGTAAGTACTCCTAACCTAACCCCTAACCCTAGCCCTCCATCCCCAGTTCCTAATCCTCACCTCTGCCCCTCAGATGCCTAAACTTAACCCTCCTTTCCTGCACCCTAAACCTAACCACCCCCCTCCCCACAGCCTAACCCTCACCCTAGTGCCTCACCCTAACCCTTACCTTAACCCAAACCCTCCCCCTAAACCCAGTACTTACTTCAGGATTCCGGTGGTCAGGATACCGGTGCCAGTATTCTGATAAGTGTCGGGATTCTGGCATCAGAATTCTGACTGCCAGAAACCCAGAGGTTGGGATTCTGACCCCATCCCCAACATCTAAATGCCATGCTTCTACATAGTAAACAAATGACACACTTCTACACAGGAAATAGTCATCACCATTATACCCAACAACTATCATTATTATTGTTGGAAATGATCTGTGTGTAGGTGTTGTTATTGCAGAGTTATGTAGGCACATATCAACAGATGACTCAAACTATGACAAGCACATTTACTTAACCAGTGGTGTTGGTTTATTGATAGATAACAGGTACAGCCATACTCACTGTTACATGCAAACTGGTGCGGAAGCAGAACTTGAGCAAAGTTAGGATCTGTACAGCTCACTAGCCAGTGAGTGTATGCTGCAAATGGGTAGTGGTGCAAGAATCTGGAACATCATTAAATGCAAAACTCTCAGGTGCTAAGAAGGAGATTTCTATCTCTCACCATTTTACTAGTAAATAGTAAAGAAGGCTGCAATCCAGGGGCGTAGGAAGGGCGGTTCCACCGGAGCGCAAGCTCTAGGCGCCTTAGTTGCCAGAGGGCGCCCTGAAGCCGGACTCCGGAAGCAGCTGTCAAGTAGCTGACAGCCTGCCTGGTCCGTGTCCAGCCTGCCAGGTGCTGTGATACAGTGCAGCAACAGCATCGTCCTGTCCAGCCTTCCTGCTGCTCTAGTGAGAGACTCCGTGGTCAGAGGAGCTTGTGCTGAGCCCTGATTGGTGGAGCTCAGCACATGCTCATCTGACCCCAGCAGAGGGCGGGGCTACAGCAGCATGTCGACGAGGAAGAAGCTGCAGGGTCCACATTAAGGTGAGAGAGGTACCCTAGTTATGCCTATCACCCTCCCTGCCTGTATGTATGTATGTGACCCAGCCTGTATGTGTGTATGTATGTATGTTATCAATAGAGCTGTGCGCCGACCCCCATGTTTTGGTTTTGGATCTGGATCTCACCTGGTTTTGGATCAGAATCTGGTTTTGGATTTTTTTCCTCCGTGTTTTGTTTTCGTGTTTTGGTTTTGGATCTGGATTTTTTCTTATAAAATCATAAAAACAGCTAAAACCACATAATTTGGGCCTGTTTTTGTTCCTACAGTATTATTAACCTTAATAACAATGATTCTCAGGCATTTCTAGGCATGTTTAACCACCTCATAGCTAACAATATGAATTTCACTATGTTTCACCAATATAGGCCAAAGGCTGCAGCGAGCTGGTTGGCTAAAGTAAGCAACAGAGCAGCGGCACAAACGCACGGCAGTTTAAAAAAATGAAACATTGCCATACAGCAGTGGCAGACAGGATGGCAGTTTAATAAACTATAATAAAGTCAGTCAGCAATGCCCCAAATTGTGCCAAATGTAAAGGAAAGAGGCGCAAGATGGAATTGTCCCTCCCACCCACTCTTATGTGGGATATTAAAAAACACAGTTTAACAAACCAAGCACTTTAGCCACTAGAACTGACACTTTCGTGGCTGAACTCCTTGGTTTGTTTGGGCCCCACAAAACATTTTTTGGAAGGACTACCTTCAATTATTAAGGAGGAGGTTGATGATGAGGGTGTTGGTGGAGGAGATTACATGTTATGGTCCAAACTGCTGGTAGCTGATACTAGACTGCTTGTTATTAATTTACAAATTATAATTTTGTTAAACAAATTACATGAACTTGCTGCAAATGACGTAACAGGGAGGAGGTGCCTAGATGGTTAATGTCCCTTCCTCTGCTAACTTTGGCTTTACAAATGGAACAGACGCCTTCACAACTGTTGTCAGAATTTAGATTAAAATAATTCCACACCCAAGACGTGGCTTTTCTGGCTTTCTTTTTATCATTAGCAAGAACTGCTGCCACTGGTGGCTGATTTACGCAAACTAGTTCCTTATCATCAACATCCACATTAGCGTCAGATAGGACACAAATTTCCCCCTCATCCTCCTTTTGCACTTCCTCCACCACATCATCCTCATTTTTTATTATTTCACCGTCTAATACTAGTACAGCTGTCATGGTGTCAGTGATCCGCTGTGAAACTGGGTGACAGCTGTTATACTTACTTCCTCTATCAAAGGACTATTTAATAGTCAATTATTTTTTTTTATTACTTCCAATCACGAATGAGGATGTAGGTAATGATACAGGTGTTGGTGTTGGAGATCGAAGGCGCTTGGATCCCACAGAGAGGGAGCAGGTAAGTGACACTGGACTTTTTACGTTTTGAGTTTTGGAACTTGGCGACATACACTTTGATATTTGATGAATGCGCTCCAAGTGACGTAAAAAGGAGGAGGTTTCTAGGTGGTTTAGGTCCCTCCCTTTACTCACTCTTCCATGGCAACAGGCACATATGGCTTGACAACTGTTGTCCGGATCGGGATGGAAATTATTCCACACGTGAGAAGTAGATTATTTTGTCTTTTGTCCCGGCATGACAACAATGGGGCTTTGGCTTTTTCAAACCATGGAAAACAGCTGTTGCCTTACTTACACAAAGGACATCCTCGGCATCAACATCCTCATCACCAACAACTTCATCATCAACATCCTCATCTTCCTTAGCGTCTTCAACTGCCAAAATATCCTCCTCCTCCCTGTGCAATTCCACAGAAGCATCCTCCATGACTACGTGTGCAAGATGTTGACTGCCCTTCCCCACATTTACAGAGGGCACACAAATGTTGGAACTTGGAGAATCCTCCAGTACACTAGTATTTAGGTCAGGCTCACACATGGCATCTGCGGACACACTTGCACTCTCCTCGGGGATTTGTGATTTTGATTTCTCAGGGCACACAGTTGGTTTTCCCGGAGCTGTCTTTACAACTTTTACATTTTTAATTGGACCACCACCACTACTACTACAAGCAGAAGGGCTATCAGCAGTCTTCATAAAGAAAGGCCAAGGCCTTATCCTTTCCTTGCCACTTCGTGTAGTGAATGGCATATTGCCAATTTTTTGTTTATCTAAAAGCAAATATCCTTTACTTCAGTAAAACTTGCTTTACCATATCGATGGTGTGACTTAAGCCCTGGGGCATGGGCCTTCATAGAGGACGAGGAGGTTGACGGCCTTGCACTGCTGGCGGCAGCTACAGCATGTGGTTCTTGGCCTTGCTCTCCTGAAATGTGACAGCCCTCCATATTTTCTGCAGCATTGAAGCAGTGTCACAATCACCAATAGTGTAGCCAAGGTGCGGTTATAAAATTCACACACGTGCAGTCGTGTGCACACACAAAAATATTAGAAAAAAAGACAAATGATGATTTTTATTTTTTGTCAGCTCCAGAAGAACTTGGGTCCAGAGCACCGATTGATCACGACTGGAGTCGGGCAGCACAAGGTTGCAACTTGCGTTGTTGGCTGGTTCTTGTGTGCTACTGCGGTTAAGCCTAACATGCACGCACTCACAGAAGAAAAAAATATAAGACCCTTTGATTGTTTTTTTTTTTGAGCACGACTGTAGTCGGGCAGCACAAGTGTGTTGCAACTAGGGATGTGCAGGCTCGGTTCTACTCGGTTCCGTTCGTTTTTTTTTACCGAATCTTATTGGCTATCCAAAACTCGTGACAGCTGAAACCCAATAAGATTCGGTAAAAAAAAACGAACGGAACCGAGTAGAACCGAGCCTGCACATCCCTAGTTGCAACGTGCGTTGCTGGCTGGCTCTTGTGTGCTACTGCAGTTAAGCCTAACACCCACGAGCACACACAGAAGAAAAAATATAAGACACTTTGATTGGTTTTTTTTTTTAGCACGACTGTAGTCGAGCAGCACAAGGTTGCAAGGTGCGTTGCTGGCTGGCTTTTGTGCGCTACTGCGGTTAAGCGTAACACCAATGAGCACACACAGAAGAAAAAAATTTAAGACACTTTTATTGGGTTTTTTTTTTTAGCACGACTCTAGTCGGGCAGCACAAGGTTGCAATGTGTGTTGCTGATAGGCTTAACCGCAGTAGCGAACAAGAGCCAAACACCCACGAACACACACAGTAGAAAACAATATTTGACACTGTTATTGTTTTTTTGGGCGAGAAACAACTGGAGTCAGGCAGCACAAGGTTGCAATTTGCGTTGCTG
This sequence comes from Taudactylus pleione, assembly GCA_031769625.1. Taxonomy (NCBI): domain Eukaryota; kingdom Metazoa; phylum Chordata; class Amphibia; order Anura; family Myobatrachidae; genus Taudactylus; species Taudactylus pleione. The sequence continues at coordinate 6,077,891 of JAUIMM010000706.1, forward strand.
GCTGGCTCTTTTGCACTACTGTGGTTAAGCCTAACACCCATGAGCACACACAGAAGAAAAAAATATAAGACACTTTTATTGTTTTTTGGGGGGGGCACGACAGTAGTCGGACAGCACAAGGTTGTTGTAATGTGTTTTGCTGGCTGGTTCTTGTGCGCTACTGCAGTTAAGCCTAACACCCACGAGCACACAGAGAAGAAAAAAATATAAGACCCTTTTATTGTTTTTTTATTGGAGCAAGACTGTAGTCGGGCAGCACAAGGTTGTTGCAATGTGCGTTGCTGGCTGGCTCTTGTGCGCTACTGTGGTTAAGCCTAACACCCATGAACACACGCAGAAGAAAAAAATATAAGACACTTTTACTGGGTTTTTTTTTGGAGCAAGACAGTAGTCGGGCAGCACAAGGTTGTTGCAACGTGCATTGCTAGCTGGCTCTTGTGCGCTACTACGGATAAGCCTAACACCCATGAGCACACATAGAAGAAAAAAGTATAAGACACTGTTATTGTTTTTTTTTGGAGCACGACTGTAGTCGGGCAGCACAAGGTTGCAACTTGCGTTGCTGGCTGGATCTTGTGCAATACTGCGGTTAAGCCTAACACGCATGCACACACAGAAAAATATAAAAGACACTTTGATTTTTTTTTTTTACTGTTTTTTTGGAGTCCAGAACTTGGGCCCAGAGATGGACACAGCACAAGCCCAGGACACAGCAGACAGCCCAGATGGATCAGCAGACAGCACAGTGACAGTGACAGCACCGTGACCAGAGACCAGAATGGATCAGCAGACAGCACAGTGACAGCACCGGGACCAGAGACCAGAATGGATCAGCACCAGCCCAGGACACAGCAGATAGCACCAGCACCTCTCCCAGCCCTACACTACCCACCCTCCCTGTTCAGTCTCCACAGCCGAAGTGAAATGGTGTCCGTCTCGTGGTCCCTCATATACTACATTGATCATAGAGGCGAAAGCTTGTGAACCGTGAGATTTCAGACTTTTGCATTGAGATTTTGAGATCTGAGTAAGGCGGGAAACTCCGAGCCTGCTTAGATCCGACTCGGTTATGCTAAATTTGGGTGGAACTCTGGAATCTGAACCTGCTCATCTCTAGTTATTATGTGTGACCCTGCCTGTATGTGTATGTATGTATGTGTGATCCTGCCTGTATGTATGTGTGTATGAATATATGTGTGATCCTGCCTGTCTGTATGTATATGCAACCCTGCGTGCATGTGTATATGTTACATGTATGTGTGACCCTGCCATGTATGTATGTGTGTATATATATATATATATATATATATATATTGTGATATAGTCGGGGTAGGGGGTCCCTATCCTGGGGTAGACGGACACCTCCTTACACACAGCAGCCAGAAAACAGCACACCAGTCCAGGGTTTTCGTGCAAGCTGGTCGGAACCAGTTTTTATTGTGCAATGTAAATCACAAAATAAACAAAACATAAAAATAAATCCTAGCCCATCTGGGCACTATATAGACAGGTTATTCCCTCTCTACAAGTGGCAGGGCCTACTGCCTTACCACAAACACAGCACTTTCAAATATCACAGTGTCTCTGAACAAACCTCAGTGTCTGTTCTTCCAGGGTATATGAGACACTAAACCAAAACCTTAACACAGCTATATGAACCACTTGCAGGTGCAACTACTAATCAGCCTGCTCTCAAAATGAAAGGCCCAACACCTGAAATGGCCTGTGGATGGAGCCCTCCCTCTCTTCTCACATCCAAACCTCCAGGCCCCTCTATCCAACTTTTACCAAAAGCTGACACTTCTGGTCTGTTTGGCATAACAGACTTTTCCTGTTTTTTTTTTTTTTTAAACACATATGAAAGGAATGTGGGACACACATATATGCCATCCAAGATTTCTCCAGTGCTTCTACAACAATATATATATTTATATATATATCGGTTATATTATATAGTACACACTTTGGGGGGGGGGTGCCGTATCACGCTCGTGCTCCGGGCGCACTGGCCACATGCTACAAATCTGCTGCAGTCACGTGCAGTAGCACATCAGGTTGGAGGTCGGACCTCCCAGCAGAGACTGGGTCCTAGTACCAAGTGGTGTATGCACAGCATATTGCACAATTATCATATCCAGTATTGTTCTTGTTCTCTGCACACATCCTGTACAGGATTATTATATTCCTAGGCTACAAATATGAGGATTTATTATCTATATATTGTGTGCAGAGAGCTATATCATCTGCATTATCAGTAGTGTTGTTTAGAAAAGGGGTGGATTGGGCAGCCTGCCGAAGTCCAAAACAATCAGAGGGCCCATGTCTCTGACTTGGTGGGGACCTACCCTAAGGATTTTCCCCACAAATTAATGATCCAATTAGTTGCTCCCAAAATCGGTGACTGATTAGACCAATAGAGGAGGGCTTACAGCTTCATATTTTAATAGTGTCATAATTTGAGCATTCAAAGCTGAATTACACATGGAAAACTCCCTAGAAAAGATTATGGCCCTCATTCAGAGGCGGTCGCAAGAAGCGATCACTCTCTCGGAATGAGGGTGGACGCTTCTTTTTTTTCTGTGCGGCCTCCTGGTCGCTAGATAAGCTGTTGGTTACCACCCACAGCTTACCGACCAACCAGGGTGATGGTCGCGATGGTCGCGACCATCGGGGCTTGCAACGAGACCCTAAGGTTGGGTCTCAGCTGCCGCAAGCCCCAGGGAGCTTCCTGCTCTGATCGAGCAGGAAGCTCCCCACTGACATCACTGTTGATGTCAGTGCGGCCGCCCACAAAACGGCAAGCGTTCCGTTAGGAACGCCTCTGTTTGTGTAACCACCCCCCGCCCCACCTACAAAACGGGGCAACCTGTCGATCAACATCGACAGCCGCCCCTTTTGTAGTGAGCTCCAGAGTGAGAGGTCCTATTTCCCTTGCAGAGAGATTGCACCAGACATTCCTTGGTTATAATATTCCCTTGTTATATAATTCAAAATAGGGGTCCAATTCTTCTTGCCACAGTAACCCATTACTGCCATCCTTGTAATATCACTTTCTATTTAACCCAGGGGTGAGTAACAATTTATATTCTTGGGTGATCACTAGAGGCCTTTGTTCAATCAAGGGATTGTTCATTCCTTTTGCAGTGAAGCAAATAATGTTATTCTGATCTCTTAATTACTTTCCCATGCAAAGATTCTTGAGATTACCATGTTTGATGATAAGATAAATTCCATTCTTTAAAAAGTAGAGCCCACTTATTATTGCACGGGTACAAACATTATGAGTACATTATGAGACTACACCAGTAGCATGAAATACTTCCACAACAGGCTGCAATGTACTCAGGGCCTGATTCAGCAAGGATCGCAAGTAAGAGATTGCACGTACCTGGCCGCTGCGAGAATATGCTAATGAATGCATACGCACGGCAAACGCAACACAAGATGCAGACGCCCAGCACTGCATAAATGTAGCCCACCTCCCTTTACTCTATGCTTGATCAGTACGCAGGCTAGCAAAAACATCGGTTACATTGAGAACCATCGAATCCATACACACAACTGTGGTAGCCCTGACCTGCCGCTGGATTGTGGCAGCTTCCTCTGTACATCGAGACTTACGGCTAAGTATGCCGCCGCATGAGCTTAAGTAAGCACGCCCCTGTAACGCCGTTCAGACGCACAGGCACGCCTGCGTTCGCCTGACCACCCCCCGTCACCACCCACAAACGGCACTTCCTGTCAATCAACATCGGAAATCTCCATGCTAACTGCGTATGCCGTGCGATTCCTTACTTAATCCCAATAACTGGTTCGTGCACGCGCATTGAGATGCACACGCATGTGCAGAGACGCAACATCAGCCAACTGCGAGTGAATTCTTACTTGCGATTCTTGCTGAATCAGGCCCTCAGCCTGTAATACTATGGTTACTAGGAACTAGATGAAAAAGGGGCAGTTGTTATGGTTCAAAGGACTGCATGTAAACCCTTTGGGGCTGCCGATTACATAAAATAGCATGTTGCCAGCTGTAGTTCAACCACAGCTAGAAAACAAGACTATATATATGTGTGTATATATATATATATATATATATATATATATATATATCTATATGTATTAGGGATGAGCGGGTTCGGATTTCTGAAATCCGAACCCCCCCAAGCCCCCCCGATCCGAGCCGGGAACCGAGTCTGGCTCGGGTTTTCCCGCCTGGCTCGGATCTGAAATCGACGCAAAACATCATCATCCTGCTATCAGATTCTTGCGGGTTTTGGATTCTATAAAAGGTCCCCATGTCGGCTCCATTTTTCACTCTGACTGTGGACAGTGAAGAGGTAGGGTGGGGGTTTGCTGTACTGGTGCTGCTGTTGTCCATAGGGGCTGTGTCCAAAGTCCATAGGGGCTGGCTGGGCTGTGTTGTGCAGTGCTGTTGTCCCATAAAGGCTGTGTTGTCCATATAGGGTGGGTGGGGGTTGCTGTGCTGGTGCTGCTGTTGTCCATAGGGGCTGTGTCCAAAGTCCATAGGGGCTGGCTGGGCTGTGTTGTGCAGTGCTGTTGTCCCATAAAGGCTGTAGTCCTAAAGGGGTGCTATGGTGTTGTCCAGGGGGTGCTCTGTCCATCAGGGGTACTCCCCCCAAGTGTAAAAAAAAAAAATTCTGTATGTGTGCGCATTAGCCGCATATGCATCAACAAAGTAGCAGCGCCAAGCATGTGCCTGTGTCATAAGTCAAGGGCAGGCTGGTCTGCTGAAGGGTGGTGTAACCCAAAAGGGCTCCAAAAAAAAATAAAAAAATCTTTTTCTGTGTTTGTGACTTGTGTGCGCCTTAGCTGCACGTGCATCAACAAAGTAGCAGCGCCAAGCATGCCCCTGTGTCATAAGTCAAGGGTCAGCTGACTCGTCTGTTGAAGGGTGGTGTAACCCCCAAAGTGCCAGAAAAAAATAAAAAATTCTGTGTTTGTGACTTGTGTGCCGCGCGCCTTAGCTGCACGTGCATCAACAAAGAAGCAGCACCAAGCGTGCGCCTGTGTCATAAGTCAAGGGCCGGCAGGCTCGTCTGTTGAAGGGTGGTGTAACCCCCAAAGTGCCGGAAAAAAAAAAAAATTGTGTGTTTGTGTGCGCCTTAGCCGCACGTATCAATATCACATAAATGTAGGACAAAAATGTGTCCAATAAAAATAAAATAGGGAAAGATCAAGAACCACTTCCTCCAAGTGCTGAAGCTGCTGCCACTAGTCATGACATAGACAATGAAATGCCATCAACGTTGTCTGCCAAAGTCGATGGCCAATGTCATAGTAGAGGGATTATAAAATCCCATATGCCAAAGTTCAGGAAAATGACCTTAAAAAGACATTTAAATCATCTGAGGAGAAACATAAACTTGCCAATATGCCATTTACGACACGTGGCAAGGAACGGCTAAGGTCCTTCCCTATGTTCATGACTAGTGGTTCAGCTTCACATGACGATGGAAGCCCTCCTCCCTCTAGGAAGATGAAACGAGTTAAGCTGGCCAAGCACAGCAAAAAACTGTGCGTTCTAAGAAGATATCACAAATCCCCAAGGAGAGTCCAAGTGTGGCGGCGGTTGCGATGCCTGACCTTCCCAACACTGGAAGAGATGGCTCCTTCCACCATTTGCACGCCCTCTGCAAGTGCTGGAAAGAGCACCCACAGTCCAGTTGCTGATATTCAAATTGAAGATGTCACTGTTGAAGTACAACAGGATGAGGATACTGGTGTAGCTGGCGCTGAGGAGGAAGTTGATGAGGAGGATTCTGATGGTGATGTGGTTTGTTTAAATCAGGCACCGGGGGAGACAGTTGTTTTCCATAGGATGAAAAAGCCCATCATCATGCCTGGGCAGAAGACCAAACATTCCACCTCTTTGGTCTGGAAATATTTCAGTCCAAATCCGGACGACAACTGTCTTGCCATATGTTTCATCTGTAAAGGTGTAATAAGTAGGGGTAAGGATGTTAACCACTGAGGAACATCCTCCCTTATATGTTACCTGCAGCGCGTTCATAACGTGTGACTGCCAAGTTCAGAAATTGTGGCTAAGACCATAAGCACTCCAGGAACACCTAAATTCCTTTGTCCTGTTGTATCCAAGCACCTGCAAACCACACAGTCAACTCACTCCTCATCAATTTCCTCCTCAGTTAGGATCGGAAGTAGTCCTGCAGGCCATGTCACTGGCATGACTGAATCCTCTCCTATCTGGGATTCCTCCGGAGGATCCTGCATTGTTACGTCTACTGCTGCCACTGCTGCTGTTGCTGCTGGGAGTTGTTCATCATCCCAGAAAGGAAGTTGGAACACCACTACTTCATTTACTAAGCAATTGACCTTCCAACAGTCCTTTGCATGGAGGATGAAGTACAACAGCAGTCGTCCTCTTGCAAAGTGGATAACTGAGGCCTTGACAGCTATGTTGGTGTTAGATGTGCATGCAGTATCCGCCATTAGTGCAGTGGGATTTAGACAATTGATGGAGGTAGCGTGTCCCTGGTACCAAATCCCATCTAGATTCCACTTCACTAGGCAGGTGATATCGAGAATGTACAGAGATGTCAGAAAAAGTGTCCTCAGTGTCCTACAAAATGCGGTTGTACCCAATGTCCACTTAACCACGGACATGTGGACATGTGGAACAGGGCAGACTAAGGACTATATGACTGTGACAGCCTACTGGGTAGATTTATCGCCATACGCAGCAACAACAGCAGCATCAGCAGTAGCAGCATCTCAGAAATGCCAGCTCGTTCCAAGGCAGGCTAATGCTGTGTATCACCAGTTTCAGTAAAAGGCACACCGCCGACAACCTCTTAGAGAAACTGAGGGATATCATTGCCCAATAGCTTACCCCACTTAGACTCTCCTGGTGATTTGTGATATCTGACAACACCACCAACATTGTGCGGGCATTACATCTGGGCAAATTCCAGCATGTCACATGTTTTGCTCACACAATAAATTTGGTGGTGCAGAATTCTCTGAAAAATTACAGGGGTGTGCAGGAGATGCTTTGCATGGCCCAAAAAATTTCTGTCCACTTTCGCCATTCAGCGACTGCATGCTGAAGACTTTAGCACCAGCAAACACTCTTCAACCTGCCCTGCCATCACCTGAAGCAACAGGTTCTGACGTGGTAGAACTCAACCCTCTATATGCTTCAGAGGATGGAGGAGCAGCAAAAGGCCATTCAAACTTATAAATCCACCTATGACATGGGCAAAGGAGGGGGTATGCACCTGACTCAAGCACAGTGGAGAATGATTTCCTTGTTGTGCAAAGTTCTCCAGCCCTTCGAACTTGCCACACTTGAAGTCAGTTCAGACACTGCCAGCTTGAGTCAGGTCATTTCCCTCATCAGGCGTTTGCAGAAGCAGCTGGAGAAAGTGAAGGAGGAGCTAAGATGGAGCGATTCTGCTTGGTATGTGGGACTTGTGGATGAAGTCCTTCATTCAAGGGTGGTCAATCTGTTGAAATCAGACCACTACATTTTGGCCACCATGCTTGATCCTAGGTTTAAAGCCTATGTGGTGTCTTTCTTTCCGGTGGACACAATCCTGTAGAGGTGCAAAGACCTGCTAGTGAAAACACTCTCATCTGAAGTGGAAGTGACACGTCTACAGCTCCGTCTTCATTTTCTCCTGCAAATGGGGCTGCCAGGAATGCAGGGCAGGCAGGACCAAGTTTGGACATCTGGTCCGGACTGAAAGACCTGCTAACAATTTCTGACATGTCTACTGTCACTGCATATGATACTGTCACCATTGACAGAATGGTGGAGGATTACATCGGTGACAGGATCCAAGTAGGCTTGTCAGACAGTCCGTACCTGTACTGGCAGGAAAAAGAGGCAATTTGGAGGAATCGGTGGATGAAGAGGATGAGGATGACATCTTGCCTCCGTAGAGCCAGTTTGTGCAGGGACAGATTAATTGCCAGCTTGTTTTGTGGGGGCCCAAATGAAGCAATCATTGCAGCCACAGTGGCAGACCCTGGCGCTGAAATGATTGGTTTGTTAAAGTGTGCATGTCCTGTTTATACAACATATGGGTGGGTGGGAGGGCCCAAGGACAATTCCATCTTTCACCTCTTTTTTTTATTTGCATTATTTACTGTTTGGGGCCTAGTTTTTCAAACTGCCATCCTGTCTGCCACTGCAGTGTCACTCCTAGATGGGCTATGTGTTTGTGCCGCCCACTTGTGTTGCTTAGCATAGTCATCCAGCTACCTCGGTGCAACCTTTTGGCCTACAAACATTATTGTGAGGTGTGAGATGTTCAGAATAGATTGGAAATGAGAGGAAATTTATGTTATTGAGGTTAATAATAGCATAGGAACAAAAAACCCTGTGATTTTAGCTGTTTTTATGATTTTTCCAAAAAATACAGATCCAAAACCCAAAATCCAAAACACAGAAGGGTGGTTTTGGCAAAACTAATCCAGATCCAAAACACGAAGAAAGATCCAGATCCAAAACACAAAACACGAAAAGTGGCCGGTGCACACCCCTAATATATATTTCAGAGACCCGAATGCACCCGAATTTCAGGGATCCGGGGCGATCCGAATGACGCTCGGGTCTCCCTGCCTGCTCCGGATCCCTCACCCGAGTCAAAACCTCGCGACCCCGCAACATCCCGATTTCAGTGGGACAGTACTATAGTACCTAAGTGGCCAGGGGGTGGTCAAATCGGGAGGTGCCAGACCCCGGAGACTCTGAATGGATGCTGCGCGCATGCATGATACATCCATTCAGTGACAATTATATCAATAAAACATATATAACGTATAATACTGCAACCCTCCAAAAAGACAACTATTTCATAGATAGCAATGCAACCCCAAAATCTCATTCAGGCCCTTTGGGGCCATGGTGCCTAATCGATAGATCCATTGCATTTCACACCACAGAAGCTTTAATGATCTATCCCCACCCAGGGGCTGGCTGGCAACTTTTAGCCTGGGGGGCAAATGCATGCAGGCGGCCCTGGCAGAGGAGTAGCGTTTAGCCAGGGTGTCCGAAGAATATGCGTGCTACGGCGCGCCCCCCCCTCAAGTGTTCCAGGGAGGAGGTGGGTCCATATGGGATTAATTTAAGGTAAAAATAAAGATTAGGGCAGCCCCCTGTCGTAGTGCCCATATGCAGTGCCCCCGTGTGCCACAGGAGAGAACACCCTTATGCAGGCCTCCAGTAGTGCCCCCAGTAGTAGTCCCCCCCTTGTAGTGCCCCCAGTAGTAGTAGTCCCCCCCTTTGCAGTGCCCCCAGTAGTAGTAGTCCCTCCCCTTTGCAGTGCCCCCAGTAGTAGTAGTCCCCCCCCATTGTAGTGCCCCCATTAGTAGTAGTCCCCCCTTGTAGTGCCCCCAGTAGTAGTAGTCCCCCCGTGTAGTGCCCCCAGTAGTAGTCCCCCCCCCTTGTAGTGTCCCCAGTAGTAGTAGTCCCCCCTTGTAGTGTCCCCAGTAGTAGTCCCCAGTAGTAGTAGTCCCCCACCCCCCTTGTAGTGCCCCCAGTAGTAGTAGTAGTAGTCCCCTTATAGTGCCCCCAGTAGTAGTAGTCCTCAGTAGTAGTTGTCCCCTCCCCCTTGTAGCGCCCCCCCCCTCAAGTGTTCCAGGGAGGAGGCGGGTCCATATGGGATTAATGTAAGGTAAAAATAAAGATTAGGGCAGCCCCCTGTCGTAGTGCCCATATGCAGTGCCCCCGTGTGCCACAGGAGAGAACACCCTTATGCAGGCCTCCAGTAGTGCCCCCAGTAGTAGTCCCCCCCCTTGTAGTGCCCCCAGGAGTAGTAGTCCCCCCCTTTCTAGTGCCCCCAGTAGTAGTAGTCCCCCCCTTTGCAGTGCCCCCAGTAGTAGTAGTCCCCCCCCATTGTAGTGCCCCCATTAGTAGTAGTCCCCCCCTTGTAGTGCCCCCAGTAGTAGTAGTCCCCCCAGTAGTAGTCCCCCCCTTGTAGTGTCCCCAGTAGTAGTAGTCCCCCCCTTGTAGTGTCCCCAGTAGTAGTCCCCCACCCCCCTTGTAGTGCCCCCAGTAGTAGTAGTCCTCAGTAGTAGTAGTCCCCTCCCCCTTGTAGTGCCCCTAGTAGTAGTAGTCCCTCACCCCCCTTGTAGTGTCCCCAGTAGTAGTAGTCCCCAGTAGTAGTAGTCCCCCACCCCCCTTGTAGTGCCCAAGGTAGTAGTAGTCCCCTTATAGTGCCCCCAGTAGTAGTAGCCCCCAGTAGTAGTAGTCCCCTCCCCATTGTAGTGCCCCCAGTAGTAGTAGTCTCCCCTTTGTAGTGCCCCCAGTAGTGCCAGACCCCCCCCCCGTAGACACACATAATATAAAAAACAAAATAAAAAAAAACACTTACCTGAATCCCAGCTCCCGCCGCCGCCATCTGCTCCTCCGTCTGTCCTCCCGGGCCGGGCCGCTCTGCATTATGGGAGAGACGTCATATGACATCATGACGTCTCTCCCATTGCCCACTGCGGGAGCCGGAAGATGGAGCGGCTCCCGCAGTGGGCGCAGCAGCAGCTAATGAGAGTCTGACAGACTGTCATTGGCGGCTGCTTACAACAAACACACAGCTGCCAGAGCCGGCGGCTGTGTGTTTGTCAGTGTAGCGCTGACCGAACTCCGTCCGGTCAGCGCTACACACGCGGTGCAGTCTGTGTCACAGTGACACAGACTGCACTGGCCGGCGGCCCGCATGACGCTGCGGCCCGGGGGGCACATGGCACCCTGCCCCCCGGCCCAGCCCGCCACTGTCCCCACCCCATATTGATTTTTTGGATATGGTCATTGATGATGTATTTCATAGCAGCCACACTGTGGCCTGCCTGGGCAAAATAACGTGCCACCGGTTGGTCACTGCCACCCGCAGAGATGGCAGCATGAATGGGTGACCAGTGCAACGCCAGTCGTTCACTCAATGTTCTATCAGTTTTGCCTATATCGGCAAGGCCACATGGGCAGGTAAGAAGATAAATTATATATCTGGTCGTACAGATTACCCTGTGCCGAATCACAAACCTTTTACCGCTATAGGGGTGACAGTCAAAAAGCGGCAAGTCAGACAGACAGTTCAGACATCTGTAGCAGCCATTCTTAGGCCGTAAGAACTGACTACTACTCTGTGCACCAAATCCTATAATGTCAGTCCTGACTAGCCAGTCTCTTATGTTGCGGCCATGCATATAGCAGGGCATGATTATACTACGTATTTTGCAATTTTAGCTCCTGATCTGATGTCACAATGAGTCAGTGTTTATTAGTAGCCCTCTTAATCACCTCACTATGTATATTATAGTGTTTAACCCAGGGCATTCTTAAAACCATACTAGCTGGTGCTTTATTGTCTGATGATAGAAGGCTATCGCGTGGTATCGCCCATGCTTTCTTCATGGCAGATTTCAAAAGGCTAGAAATTTTAATTTCATAGCCTCCATATGCAGAGCCGACCCTAGCCCTTTTGGTGCCCTAGGCAAAATTTTGAATGGTGCCCCCTAACAATGTGTCATACCAAGCTGAACAGCCCCTCAGAAAAAAACAGGTGGCCCTCCTCAGTAGGTGCTGTCGACGTTTTAAGACCCATCTGTCTTTTCATCAGGACATGTCATGATGAAAAAACCAATGGGTCTTGAAACATCAACAGAACCTATGTGATTTTGACAAAATATCACTTTTTACAACTACTGAGGAGTGCCGCCTGTTTTTTTCCTAAGGGGCTGTTCAGCTCGGTATAGGAATTTGTTTATTATGCTAGGAGGGCACCCTATATTACCAGTATATGTATCCAGAGTGTCGGGCTGAATGTATGTATATATATATATATATATATATATATACACATATATATATATATATATATATAATACACACACATATATATATATATATGTATATACACACACACATATATATGTATATGCACACACACACATATATACACACATTATATTAACAAAGCTATAACTGGAACAAAAGTGGAACAACCTGTGGCAAACCATTTTAAAGAGAAACAACTTCCATTGACATCTTTAAGATACCAAATAATCGATCAAGTTCCCCCACTTAGAAGGGGAGGTGACAGGGACATGCTGCTTTTAAAATTGGAATCCAGATGGATATATAAATTGAACTCTCTGCATCCAGCGGGACTAAACGAGAAGATAGATTGGAATACGTTTCAGTAATAATGCAACTTTGATTATATAATGCATTGTCATATTAGTCTGTGTTAATATTTAACCAATTTGATTTTTATCATGGGCTATTATGCATATGTACCACTATCTGTCAATTACATTCACTTTACATATAGTCATATTAGTTCTTTGCATGCATTAGATTGCATGCACAGTAGGTGATTATTTTTGCCGAACAACTCATCCCTGTATTTCTTTAGTTTGACAGCGTCTCTACATAGTAGCTTACTGAATATGCATATATGGATGGGCATGACAATATATAGGACATACCCTAGAGGGAGATTTAGTCATGTCTTTTATACACATTCTTTTGTTTTTTACAGCCATTTCCCGGAGACAGAGGCAGCGTCGGTGTTGCTTAGCAACGACCAGACGAGAAGCGTTGACGTCATCGGAGGGCGTCCGGAAGGACAGGTGAGCGCGGCCCGTCTCCGGGATTGGCAAGCACGAGGTGATACAGCACATAAAGGTAGGACACTTTGCATTTTGTAGACATTGACTGTACATTTTTTTGCTGACAAACATTACTAACATCACAGCAGCCTGAGGACGGGGTCCAGCGGGATCCAGAAACGTTGGTTTAATGCTGGATATTTGCAACATGTATTAACCTGCATTTCTACAATATAAATGTTCTTTTGATACAGTAGTGCCGTGCGTGGACTTGGGATTTTTTCTGAGGACTTATCCTTTATATATATATATATATATATATATATATATAGTCTTGAGCTTATGCACACACTTCCTCTTCATCACAGGGGTGCTCTTCAATTGGAATACCAAACTGTAGTACTCCCATCAATATGTCCTCATAAAATGAAAGCACAACTCCTTAATAGCAATGTCCATTAAATTGTTTCTTTTATTCACCAACCAGTACAAAAATACCATAGCTGTATGTATCTTCAGCCATCAAAGTCATTAAAGACAGTTCAAATATCCAACATAATAGTTAGGCTTGTCTGTCGACTTCTGTCCACACGGGGCCGTTCAAGACTTATTACATCACACCACCAACACTCCAGCTTGGCTCACAGATATGGCTCACCCTCCCCCCACCTGGAATAGGTATTTGAGGCTTACCTTTAACGATGTAGACAATACACCTGTTCACCAGGTCCAGGGTGCGTGTCAGAGCACTGCGCATGCTTGCTCCAGCCTGCAGCCCAGTTGTGAACATCATCTTGCGGGACTACGCAGGTTCCTGCCCTGCTTGTTCATGTGACTCAGATCATGTGATGCCGATCACATGATCTATACCCATTGTTCTAATATCTCAAAGTGTGTTCCACCCGGCATCATGGCAACCATTGGGTGCCATGACTACACTTACTCGATATCTCTACCAACCATGTTGGTCACATTAACCCTATATCTCCTCAAATAAATTCCCTTCCAGCTGAGGATTAGGCAGCCAATCTGTGTGACATAAAACCCACTACTTAAATTTACAAAATAAAACTAATTATACTAAAGAAATAATACTAATAATACAAGGAGTTACTGAGTGCTTGGAGGTCTTGTTACTTATAGGGCACTTCTGGGTGTAGGTCCGATCACATGTGATGAATGGGCCAATGGCGTGTCATGGTGGGCATGGTGGTAGTGCTGGGTATGTCTGTGGAATGACGCTGACTTATATGGTCACGTGGGGTTGGGCAGGTAATGTTTGTGGGGAGTGTGTGTGCCATTGGATGTGCGCGTCAATGGTGGTGCATAACGATTGGATGGGCCAGGCTGGAGTCATGTGACGCAACCTATCGTGCCTGGTGTCTGTGTTTGTGGTAACCCATGTGACTTCAAGTAGGTACGTAACTATGGCTACAGGGGGCGTTACTATGGCTACAGGGGGCATGTGTGCTCATGGGTCAAGTCGCAGCATTGTTATGGACTCGTAGTGTGATGTAGCACTGAAAAATGGGAGTGGAAACTGGAAGTGTACATGATAAATAAACATGGTGGCGTATTTGTGGGTGGAAAAACACAGTGGCAGTGTAGATCGCTCTCGTGTACAGCACCAATGGGGGTGCATGGATTATGTGGTACTGCCGCGTTACCTTGGTAACGCATGTGTGTAAGGTGAGCGGAGTGTGCGGCCACTACTGGTCACGTGTTCATGGGAGTCCAATGGTGAGTTGCGTAATAGTAGCCTACTATCCATATATATATGACGGGAGATCGAAAGTGGTGTAGTGTAACATGCAAGCCCTATTATCAATATCAGGCCATTGATTGAGAATGGGTCATCTAACGTTTAAAACTTAAATGTATAGCATGTAAATACAGTGATAAAGGGGAGAGAAGTTGTGCGTATGTTGGTTGCGTGTGTAAAGGGAGATAATGCTAAAGGATAGGACGATGATCTAATGGAGACTTATGTTGTAAGTGTAAGCTCTATGTTAAGTTATGGTGGTGATGGGAGGTGGCATACGTGAGTATTTGTTTGGTGTCAAGGATGTGTTGGAGGATCATGTCTTAGGGGTGGGGGGTGTGTGATAACATGATGTGCGTGCGGAAGAGTGTGTGGTAACATGGTGTGGGTGCAGAAGGGTGAGTGGGTAGTACCTGTCTGATGAGCGTCTCGTGGGTGGTAGTGTAACATATTGGGCTGAATATTGGTGTACTTTAGCCATGCTCATATTGTGATGGAGTGCTGTGCTAGTCGTAGGTTCAGTGAAAAGAGAAGAGATCGGTGGTGTGTGTTGGTGATGTACATGGGTGGCCTATGCTGTGATATTGTGGTATATGAATATAGAATAGTGCTATTATTTGGAAATGACTGATCTGATCTCATTATCAATGTTAAGCCCATGGGATGTGGATGTTTGCAGGGTGAAGATCCATTAAAGTTCCTCCTTATTTAGTCTCTTTGTGATGTCTCCCCCTCTCCAATTCCTACTTATTGTTTTTATGCCTGTAAATGTCATGCCTGAAGTGCAGCTGTCATGTTTGTCTTGAAAATGTATGGGGACATTATGAGTATCTGTTTGGCTTTTGATTCCTCTCTCGGCTATCCTAGTTTTTAGGGGTCTGGTGGTGCGCCCGATATATTGCAGTTTGCATGGACATTCTAGCAAGTAAATCATGTGGCTGGTATTGCATGATATGTGTTCTTGAATGTTGTATGTATTTCCTGTATGTGTGGAGGAGAAGGTGGTGGTAGGTCTGGTGCTTCTCTGCCCTAGGTTGCGGCAGTTACTGCATGTGCCACAGTGGTAAAAACCTTTTTTGAGGGGTTGTTTATCTAGGGTCATTTGTCTGGCTTGGGTAGGGGGTATGTGATTGCTAACCACTTTGGTTTTGATGTTGGGTGCCTTCCTATATATCACTTTGGGTTGCGATGGTAGTATGGGGGCTAATGTTTCATCCTTTAATATCTTAGCCAAATATTCATCTAAGTATCCATAAGACACTCCCATTTGTATTAGTGAATCAACTTTAGTTTTTACTGTCAATACTGGACTATTCACTACCCTTGTGTACACTCTACTGTCACTCAGTTGTTCTTTGATGTCTGTATCATAGTAGTCAAAATCCAACACTACCACCGCTTTGCCCTTGTCCACCAATCTTATCACAATATTATCATTGGCCTGTAAGGACCGTATAGCCTGCCTCTGTTTAAATGACAAATAGTGATACATTTTTTTGTCGAATATTTCCTTCAAAATATTCCTTCTCCACCAATCTAAGAAAAGTTTTAATACTGCCGTTAGTGGAGACAGGATCAAAAGTACTTGAACTATTGCTCAACTTGATCCTCTGCTCTTTAGCCTCAAACATATTGTCCTTAAAATGTTCCCTTAATCTCAATTTTCTACCCATTTTGTACAGGTCCACTGTAAAATCAAAATCATTACATTTATACGTGGGTACATAAGTGAGACCCAATGCAAGAACCGAAATCTCTTCCTCAGTCAATTTATGCCTCGATAAATTGAAGACATTCTCACTCAACGTCTTCTCCTGTTCCTTCTTCCTCCTACCCCCCTCCTCGTGTGGGTCCTCTTTCTTCCTCCAAATTCTCTACCTGTCCCATTAGAGGATTCCCTAAAAAAGGAACCACTCCACTTGGTGGGAGGCGATCATTCTGTTCTGCCTCAGAGGATGAATAAGATGAATCAACTGAGTAAGGTAATCTATGTCTACTATTACTAAATCGCTGTCTTGGTACTCTGGCACCATCACCTGTCAACCATCGATAAACATTATGATTTTTATAATCATTTTGTACCACCTCCAATTTATTTCTCTTAAAAGCTACTAAATCCTTTCTGGATCTATCAATACTGATGTTTAGCTTATACAACCAATTCTCTGATTTGTCGCCCTTCAGGGTCGTCAGATTTTCACTCTTGAAACCACTTAATTCACTTCTAGTATTTTTCGGTTCAGTTCCAACCTCCTCAATCACCAAGAGGATCAGGTCCATAGAACATTTATTAAGCACCCCACACCATTTGCTACAAAAAGTGGGGTTTATGCGACCTATGGTGGGAATGAACCGGATCCTGAATCCTCTTGGTATTTTCTTCTGTCTGAAATAATCTAACAAAAATTGCCCATGAAGGACCAAATCAACCTCCTTTTTTGTCAATCTTAACAACTTGTGATACAGATCAACCACAGTTTCCGCAGGAAGCGCCCCAAATTCCTCCTGCTCAAACAGCACTTTCTCAGCATCAGTGTCTGTCAAACTCAGTTGAGCATTTTCAGCCTGATCTAGTAGATGTTCATCCAAAAATCTCACTCCTCCCTAAAACATACCATAATCAGATCACTCAGTCGTGGCACTATCAGTGGTGTTAAACTATCACATCCAGTAACATGTAATATATAAATAACACTTTACATGGATTGCAAAATATACTGATAAAAAAACTCATCCCTCATAGGGTTTTAAATCTCCATATACTGAGTGGACAAAAGTACACAATATAGAAATATAAATATAAATATTTTCTTCAACTATAGTAGGGTGCAAACAGCAATGAGTTGAACTTAATCCAACCCTTTATCCATAGTCTTGAGCTTATGCACACACTTCCTCTTCATCACAGGGGTGCTCTTCAATTGGAATACCAAACTGTAGTACTCCCATCAATATGTCCTCATAAAATGAAAGCACAACTCCTTAATAGCAATGTCCATTAAATTGTTTCTTTTATTCACCACCCAGTACAAAAATACCATAGCTGTATGTATCTTCAGCCATCAAAGTCATTAAAGACAGTTCAAATATCCAACATAATACTTAGGCTTGTCTGTCGACTTCGGTCCACATGGGGCCATTCAAGACTTATTACATCATACCACCAACACTCCAGCTTGGCTCACAGATATAGCTCACCCTTCCCCCACCTGGAATAGGTATTTGAGGCTTACCTTTAACGATGTAGACAATACACCACCGGGTCCAGCGTGCATGTCAGAGCACTGCGCATGCTCACTCCAGCCTGCAGCCCCATTGTGAACATCATCTCGCGGGACTACGCAGGTTCCTGCCCCACTTGTTCATGTGACTCAGATAATGTGATGCCGATCACATGATCTATACCCATTGTTCTAATATCTCAATGTGCATTCCACCCGGCATCATGGCAACCATTGGGTGCCATGACTACACTTACTCAATATCTCTACCAGCCATGTTGATCACATTAACCCTATATCTCCTCAAATAAAATCCCTTCCAGCTGAGGATTAGGCAGCCAATCTGTGTGACATAAAACCCACTACTTAAATTTACAAAATAAAACTAATTATACTAAATAAATAATGCTACAAAAAAATCTATGTAAATAGAAAACACATCTAATAAAAAAAAAAAAAAAAACTATCAAAATTAACATTAAGTACATATACAGATGCAATCCAACGTAATTATTTTAGATTATTCCAATTGGACCAACAAGATTTCTAATAATTATTCTACCCATAATGCGCTTTCAAATTTTTTTGATACATATGCTTTCAAAAATATCTTCCCATCAGTGCAGGACATGTTCTATAATGATGGATTCCAACACAAATACCACTTTACCCCTTATCACAAAAAACATTGATAATTTATGCTTTCATTCAACCCCTTTGGGGCAATAGTGTTCAAAGTGAAGATCCATCTCGCCTCCCTTCACAAAAGGGCCTTTTCACAGTCACCACCCCTCTCAAACATTGGGACATGATCAATAAGCATACTTTTCAGCATGGATGTCTGGTGTCCCATCTGCATAAAATGGCGGGCCACCGGTTTATCGCTTCTACCATCTCTAATGGCTTGCCGATTAGACATACGGTGATTCGCCATACATTCGCGAAAACTTCTCACTGTTTTGCCCATGTAGTAGAGGCCACACGGGCACATCAGTATATAAATCACCAAGGTGGACATACATGATAGCCAGTATTTAAAACCAATCTTAGCCCCTGTATGTGGATGCGCAAATTCTTTGCTTGAAATCATTCCACTACAGGTTGTAAAACCCAGGCACCGAAAGCACCCTAGTTTTTTTCTCTGCAGCCATGTGCTCTCCATTTTCTTGTTGAAATTCTTTGTTGGTTTCATTAAGAGTTGTCTCAAATTCGGACCACGCAACAATTGGCAGTTGTGCGGCATTCCTAAGTGCCTCATCTGTGCTGATGATTGGCCAATATGTTTTCACTGCCTTAGAAAAACTTGTGGCTCTAGTACTGCACTGGGTGCTCAGTACCATTCTTCCACTTGATGTCTTTTCTTTTGGTATATCTCTCACCTGATGAATATAACGGGCTCTCCTCAAACAATTTTTAATAACTTTCCTGGAATAACCCCGTACCAAGAATCTCTGTACCATATAATTTATTTGGACCTCTGCCAATTCCTTCTCAGTGTTGTTACGTAAAACTCTGATGATTTGTGACATTGGCAGGCCCTCTTTTAAGGCCTTAGGGTGGTGACTTGTTGCATAGAAGATGGTATTCCTGTCTGTGGTTTTCCGAAAGAGTGTGGTCCCCAATCTTTTGTTTTTACCATTAAATATTAAAACATCTAAAAACTCTATTTTTTCTGCCTGCACATTACTGGTAAACCTAATTGGACTCTGTAGCTCATTTAATTCCCTTACCATCTGATGAAAGTAATCACTAGTGCCACGCCAGAGGATCAATATATCGTCAATAAAGCAAAAATAGTTCAGAATGCTGGGACCATACCTGAGATATATATATCTGCGCTCATACTGTGTCATGTATAAATTAGCATACACAGGGACCAGGTTCGAGCCCATCGCGGTCCCAGCATTCTGCACAAAAAATGAGTCACCATATTGAAAGTGGTTGTTTTCTAATACACAAAAAATAATGTCACAAATAAAATCAGTGGGAGGCCCATCAAAATTAGAGTGTGATAGGATTTCCCTCACTGCCTCCACTCCCTGTATATGTGGTATTGCGGTATATAAAGATGTGATGTCTAAGTTGGCAAGCCATTAATCATCAGGAATGTCACCAATCTCATTCAATTTAGACAGTAAATCCGGAGTATCCTTGATATAGCTCTCACTACTGGAAACAATTGGCTGTAATAGATTGTCAATATACTGTGCCAATGGTTGTAAAACAGAAGATCTGGTGGACACTATTGGACGACCAGGTGGCCATGTTGGAGACTTATGGATCTTGGGTATAGTGTAAAAAATTGGACAAACTGGATGGACATTCTAGCAAGTAAATCATGTGGCTGGTATTGCATGATATGTGTTCTTGAATGTTGTATGTATTTCCTGTATGTGTGGAGGAGAAGGTGGTGGTAGGTCTGGTGCTTCTCTGCCCTAGGTTGCGGCAGTTACTGCATGTGCCACAGTGGTAAAAACCTTTTTTGAGGGGTTGTTTATCTAGGGTCATTTGTCTGGCTTGGGTAGGGGGTATGTGATTGCTAACCACTTTGGTTTTGATGTTGGGTGCCTTCCTATATATCACTTTGGGTTGCGATGGTAGTATGGGGGCTAATGTTTCATCCTTTAATATCTTAGCCAAATATTCATCTAAGTATCCATAAGACACTCCCATTTGTATTAGTGAATCAACTTTAGATTTTACTGTCAATACTGGACTATTAACTACCCTTGTGTACACTCTACTGTCACTCAGTTGTTCTTTCATGTCTGTATCATAGTAGTCAATATCCAACACTACCACCGCTTTGCCCTTGTCCACCAATCTTATCACAATATTATCATTGGCCTGTAAGGACCATATAGCCTGTCTCTGTTTAATTGACAAATTGTGATACATTTTTTGTCGAATATTTCCTTTAAAATATTTCTTCTCCACCAACCTAAGAAAAGTTTTAATACTGCCATTAGTGGAGACAGGATCAAAAGTACTTGAACTATTGCTCAACTTGATCCTCTGCTCTTTAGCCTCAAACATATTGTCCTTAAAATGTTCCCTTAATCTCAAGTTTCTACCCATTTTGTACAGGTCCACTGTAAAATCAAAATCATTACTTTTATACGTGGGTACATAAGTGAGACCCAATGCAAGAACTGAAATCTCTTCCTCAGTCAATTTATGTCTCGATAAATTGAAGACATTCTAACTCAACGTCTTCTCCTGTTCCATCTTCCTCCTCCCCCCCTCCTCGTGTGGGACCTCTTTCTTCCTCAAAAATTCTCTACCTGTCCCGTTAGAGGATTCCCTAAAAAAGGAACCACTCCACTCAGTGGGAGGCGATCATTCTGTTCTGCCTCAGAGGATGAATAAGATGAATCAACTGAGAAAGGTAATCTATGTCTACTATTTCTAATCGTTGTCTTGGTACTCTGGCACCGTCACCTGTCAACCATCAATAAACATTATGACTTTTATAATCGTTTTGCACCACCTCCAATTTATTTATCTTAACAGCAACTAAATCCTTTCTGTATCTATCAATACTGATGTTTAGCTTATACAACCAATTCTCTGATTTGTCGCCCAACGGGGCTGCAGGCTGGAGCGAACATGTGCAGTGCTCTGACACGCACGCTGGAACCGGTGAACAGGTGTATTGTCTACATCATTCAAGGTAAGCCTCAATTACCCATTCCAGGTGTGGGGAGGGTGAGCTATATCTGTGAGCCAAGCTGGAGTGTTGGAGGGGTGATGTAATAAGTCTTGAACGGCCCCATGTGGACCGAAGTCGACAGACAAGCCTAAGTATTATGTTGGATATTTGAACTGTCTTTAATGACTTTGATGGCTGAAGATACATACAGCTATGGTATTTTTGTACTGGGTGGTGAATAAAAGAAACAATTTAATGGACATTGCTATTAAGGAGTTGTGCTTTCATTTTATGAGGACATATTGATGGGAGTACTACAGTTTGGTATTCCAATTGAAGAGCACCCCTGTGATGAAGAGGAAGTGTGTGCATAAGCTCAAGACTATGGATAAAGGGTTGGATTAAGTTCAACTCATTGCTGTTTGTACCCTACTATAGTTGAAGAAAATATTTATATTTATATATTGTGTCATTTTGTCCACTCAGTATATGGAGATTTAAAACCCTGTGAGGGATGAGTTTTTTTATCAGTATATTTTGCAATCCGTGTAAAGTGTTATTTATATATTGCATGTTATTGGATGTGATAGTTTAACACCACTGATAGTGCCACGACTGAGTGATCTGATTACGGTATGTCTCAGGGAGGAGTGAGATTTTTGGATGAACATCTACTAGATCAGGCTGAAAATGCTCAACTGAGTTTGACAGACACTGATGCTGAGAAAGTGCTCTTTGAGCAGGAGGAATTTGGAGTGCTTCCTGCGGAAACTGCGGTGGATCTGTATCACAAGTTGTTAAGATTGACAAAAAAGGAGGTTGATTTGGTCCTTCATGGGCAATTTTTGTCAGATTATTTCAGACAGAAAAAAATACCAAGAGGATTCAGGATCCAGAACATTCCCACCATAGGTCGCACCAACCCCACTTTTTGTAGCAAATGGTATGGGGTGCTTAATAAATGTTCTATGGACCTGATCCTCTTGGTGATTGAGGAGGTTGGAACTGAACTGAAAAATACTAGAAGTGAATTAAGTGGTTTCAAGAGTGAAAATCTGAAGACCCTGAAGGGCGACAAATCAGAGAATTGGTTGTATAAGCTAAACATCAGTATTGATAGATACAGAAAGGATTTAGTAGCTTTTAAGAGAAATAAATTGGAGGTGGTACAAAATGATTACAAAAATCATAATGTTTATCGATGGTTGACAGGTGACAGTGCCAGAGTACCAAGACAACGATTTTGAAATAGTAGACGTAGATTACCTTTCTCAGTTGATTCATCTTATTCATCCTCAGAGGCAGAACAGAATGATCGCCTCCCACCAAGTGGAGTGGTTCCTTTTTTAGGGAATCCTCTAACGGGACAGGTAGAGAATTTTTGAGGAAGAAAGAGGTCCCACATGAGGAGGGGGGGAGGAGGAAGAAGGAACAGGAGAAGATGTTTAGTGAGAATGTCTTCAATTTATCGAGACATAAATTGACTGAGGAAGAGATTTCAGTTCTTGCATTGGGTCTCACTTATGTACCCACGTATATAAAAGTAATGATTTTGATTTTACAGTGGACCTGTACAAAATGGGTAGAAACTTGAGATTAAGGGAACATTTTAAGGACAATATGTTTGAGGCTAAAGAGCAGAGGATCAAGTTGAGCAATAGTTCAAGTACTTTTGATCCTGTCTCTACTAACGGCAGTATTAAAACTTTTCTTAGGTTGGTGGAGAAGGAATATTTTGAAGGAAATATTCGACAAAAAATATATCACAATTTGTCATTTAAACAGAGACAGGCTATATGGTCCTTACAGGCCAATGATAATATTGTGGTAAGGTTGGTGGACAAGGGCAGCGCAGTGGTAGTGTTGGATTTGACTACTATGATACAGACATCAAAGAACAACTGAGTGACAGTAGAGTGTACACAAGGGTAGTGAATAGTCCAGTATTGACAGTAATATCTAAAGTTGATTCACTAATACAAACGGGAGTGTCTTATGGATACCTGTACGAATATTTGGCTAAGATATTGTCCACTAGTCATCCAGTTTGTCCAATTTTTTACACTATACCCAAGATCCATAAGTCTCCAACATGGCCACCGGGTCATCCAATAGTGTCCGCCAGATCTTCTGTTTTACAACCATTGGCACAGTATATTGACATTCTATTACAGCCAATTGTTTCCAGTAGTGAGAGCTATATCAAGGATACTCCAGATTTACTGTCTAAATTGAATGAGATTGGTGACATTCCTGATGATTTATGGCTTGCCACCTTAGACGTCACATCTTTATATATGGCAATACCACATATACAGAGAGTGGAGGCAGTGAGGGACATCCTGTCACACTCTAATTTTGATGGGCCTCCCATTGATTTTATTTGTGACATTATTTTTTGTGTATTAGAAAACAACCAATTTCAATATGGTGACTCATTTTTTATTCAGAATGCTGGGACCGCTAGGGGTTCGAACCTGGCGCCTGTGTATGCTAATTTATACTTGACACAGTATGAGCGCAGATATATATATCCCAGGTACGGTCCAGGCATTCTGCACTATTTTCACTTTATTGATGACATATTGATCTTCTGGCATGGCACTAGTGATTGCATTCATCAGATGGTGAGGGAATTAAATGAGCTCCAGAGTCCAATTAGGTTTACCAGTAATGTGCAGGCAGAAAAAATAGAGTTTTTAGATGTTTTAATATTTAAGGGTAAAAACAAAAGATTGAAAACCACACTCTTTCAGAAAACCACAGACAGGAATACTATCTTATATGCAACAAGTCACCACCCCAAGGCCTTAAAAGATGGCCTGCCAGTGTCACAATTCATCAGAGATTTACGTAACAACACTGAGAAGGAATTGGCAGAGGTCCAAATAAATGATATGGTACAGAGATTCTTGGTACGGGGTTATTCCAGGAAAGTTATCAAAAATTGTTTGAGGAGAACCCGCCATATTCATCAGGCGAGAGATATACCAAAAGAAAAGACATCAAGTGGAAGAATGGTAGTGACCAACCAGTACAGTACCAGAGCCACAAGATTTTCTAAGCCAGTGAAAAAATATTGGCCAATCATCAGCACACTTAGGAATGCGGCACAACAGCCAATTGTTGCGTTTAGAAGGGGTCCGAATTTGAGACAACTTTTAATGAAACCAACAAAGAATTTCAACAAGAAAATGGAGAGCACATGGCTGCAGAGAAAAAAACTAGGGTGCTTTCGGTGCCTGGGTTGTACAACCTGTAGTGGAATGATTTCAAGCAAAGAATTTGTGCATCCACATACAGGGGCTAAGATTGGTATTAAATACTGGCTATCATGCACGTCCACCTTTGTGATTTATATACTGATGTGCCCATGTGGCCTCTACTACGTGGGCAAAACGGTGAGAAGTTTTTGCGAATGTATGGCGAATCACCGTATGTCTATTCGGCAAGCCATTAGAGATGGTAGAAGCGATAAACCGGTGGCCCTCCATTTTATGCAGATGGGACACCAGACATCCATGCTGAAAGCATATGTATAAAAAAATTTTTTGAAAGCGCATTATGGGTAGAATAATTATTAGAAATCTTGTTGGTCCAATTGGAATAATCTAAAATAATTAAGTAGGATTGCATCTGTATATGTACTTAATGTTAATATTGATAGTATTTGTTTTTTTTTTATTAGATTTGTTTTTTATTTACATAGATTTTATGTAGTATTATTTCTTTAGTATAATTAGTTTTATTTTGTAAATTTAAGTAGTGGGTTTTATGTCACACAGATTGGCTGCCTAATCCTCAACTGGAAGGGATTTTATTTGAGGAGATATAGGGTTAATGTGATCAACATGGCTGGTAGAGATATTGAGTAAGTGTAGTCATGGCACCCAATGGTTGCCATGGCACCGGGTGGAACGCACATTGAGATATTAGAACAATGGGTATAGATCATGTGATCGGCGTCACATGATCTGAGTCACATGAACAAGCAGGGCAGGAACCTGCGTAGTCCCGCAAGATGATGTTCACAACGGGGCTGCAGGCTGGAGCGAGCATGCGCAGTACTCTGACATGCACGCTGGACTTGGTGCACAGGTGTATTGTCTACACCGTTAAAGGTAAGCCTCAAATACCTATTCCAGGTGGGGGGAGGGTGAGCCATATCTGTGAGCCAAGCTGGAGTGTTGGTGGTGTGATGTAATAAGTCTTGAATGGCCCCATGTGAACCGAAGTCGACAGACAAGCCTAACTATTATGTTGGATATTTGAACTGTCTTTAATGACTTTGATGGCTGAAGATACATACAGCTATGGTATTTTTGTACTGGTTGGTGAATAAAAGAAACAATTTAATGGACATTGCAATTAAGGAGTTGTGCTTTCATTTTATGAGGACATATATATATATATATATATATATATATATATATATGTGTGTGGATGTATATACAGTATGTGTGTATGTGTATATATATATATATATATATATATATAGTTCCCCCCAGCAGTGCCCCTAGTTGTGGTCTCTCCCCAGCAGTGCCACTGGTAGTAGTCCCCCCTAACAGTGCCCCTATAGTAGTCCCCACTCCAGCAGTGCCCCTAGTAGTAGTAGTCCCCCCATCCAGCAGTGCCCCTAGTAGTAGTCCCTCTCCAGCAGTGCCCCTAGTAGTAGTAGTCCTGCTCCAGCAGTGCCCCTAGTAGTAGTAGTCCCCCCCTTCCAGCAGTGCCCCCAGTCATCCCCCCTTCCAGCAGTGCCTGACAGACACACATACGAAAAAAAAATAAAAACTTCCACTTACCTTATTCCCTGCTCTGGCGTCTGCTCCTCCATCCAGCGTCGTCCCGCGCCGGCCCGCTCTGCTTGATGGGAGAGAAGTCATGACGTCTCTCCCATCAGCCACTACAGGAGCCAGAAGCCCGGCTCCAGCAGTGAGCGCAGCAGCCGGTGAAAGTCTGTCTGACTCTCATCGGCTGCTAAAACAAACACACAGCTGCAGGCACCGGCGGCTGTGTGTTTGTTCCTTGTAGTGTAGTACGTACAGCACTTATGTGCGGTCCACACTACCGCCGTGCGCCTGGTCCTATGGAGGCGGAGGCGTGTCAGTCATGGCTCTGCTCCGCAAAGGCCCATGGGAGGAATGGACACGTCTGGGCATGCGCAGCATGCCCTCCCGTGGCCATCTTATTTCCTCCTGTAGCCAGAATGAGCTTCCGGACAGAAGCTCATTCTGACCTGGGCGGCTCAACTGGCCACTGCGCTACCTGATCGGAGCTGAGCTCCGCTCGCGGCAGCAGCAGGGTAGGAAGTAGGGGCATGCAGTGCTGGTGGTGGGGGGGAACCGTGGCCGAGCCCTGGAATGCCCCTAGGCATTCCAGTCACCCCCAGGCATTTGCTTGTTATGCCTGTGCCTAGGGCCGGCTCTGTCCATATGGATTCCAGCAGATACATAATTGCTACAGATTCGACGTGCCCTAATAAACTGCGAGTAGGGCAGGCTGAATTTAAGAGGTTTTGGATGAAAGCTGCTGCAGTGTAGAATAGAATTCCTATCAGTGGGTTTGTTAAACAGTGCTGTAGATAATTTGCCTTCACATAGTCGAACCTGTACATCTAGGTAATTCACACACTCAAAATCAGCACAAAATGTCAATTTCACAGGACTGTCTGAATCATTATGGTTAGAAATTATATTAATCAATTCATCTTTAGAACCAGTCCAAATCAAAAAAGTATCGTCTGTGTAACTGACATAGAAAAAGATCCTGTCAGATACATAGGAGCTGTTAAAGAAGATATATTCTTCTGCCATAAACATAAACATGTTGGCGTACGATGGGGCCACATTGGACCTCATTGCACAACCACCGAGCTGAAGGTACAACCTCCCATCATACAGAAAGAAATTACGTGTCAAAAATCATCTCCGATAAATCATGTACCAAATCAATGTTAGGCCCGATGTAAACGTTACTTCCAAGAATCAACTGACGTACTGCCCTTAAACTATCATTGTTCAGAACAACAGCATACAGACTATTAATATCGATACTGCACAATATACTATTACACGGAACATTACCCAGACTATTGATGTTATTATGGAACGATAGTTGTATCCAATAAAAATCTAGGATGCTCCATCACGCAATGTTGAAGAATTGCATCAAGATACACCAAAGTAGCCTGAAACAATGAACCCCGAGCAGAGAAAATTGGCCTGCCCGGGGGATTGTTTAGGATCTTATGTATCTTGGGCAAAGTGTATAAAATCAGAGTAACCGGATATTCCAGCATCAGGGCTTTACCCAGATCTTGTGTAATCATGCCCTGGTCCACAGCCATAGTCCTTAATGCTTGTTTAAACAACATGGTAGGGTCAGAATCCAGTAGCCTATAAACCCCAGTGTCTGAAAGTTGTCTTTCAATTTCAGATTTGTATTGAATCAAATCCTGTAACTCCACACAGCACCTCCCTTATCCGTATCACGATGCTAGAATAAGAAGCAAGATCTTTAAGTGCTTTCCACTCACCTGCAGACAAGTTGCTGTGGGGTATAGCTGCTGAATCACTACTAGACACATTGGTATAAAAATCTTGATCAACCATGTGTATGAAGGTTTTCATGGCAGCGTTTTTTTAAATAGGATCAAAATGTGATCTACCCAATAATTTACACAGCTAAACAGGTATTTTCAGAATCCTGATTATTGACTGATGGAGGTGGGGCCCTAATATCATGAAAAAACTCGTAGTTTTAATTGCCCGTTGAGTTGATATTTCTCAATCTCCCATCTCAATTTGTCAAATCTGGCTGTAGGCATAAATGAAAGTCCACGACTCAAAACAGAAGTTTCCAAATCAGTAAGCGTAAGGGAGGATAAGTTAAAAACTATCTCCTCCTGGACAGGGCGGTCTCCCTACTCTTCTGCGACCGCATCCACTGGTGGCCCCGTCTAGTGAACTTCCTCCACAATCTGGCACTAGGTTTCCGCTGGTTTTCCCTAAAGGGTTAACACCACAATTGTCCTTGGCATGAACATTATCGGAGTCACTTGTGGAGTAATTGTACAGTGACATATCCCAATTTTCGAGAGGTCTCCTAGCTCCCCGTTTGTTAGGTCGCTGGTATTCACTGTGTCCACCATTCATCCAATTGTAGACTCTGTTATGTTCATAATCAGCAGTAACCATTTTTAGTTTCTTAAACTGAATAAGATCTTGTCTATACGCAGACACCTGTTTACTTAATTTGTCCAGCCATGTATTATTGGCATCAGATTCAAATGTTCTTTTATGTGTGTTCTAAAAAGTCTCAATATTTTCACGTACAACCAATAATTCCCTCGTAGCCTCCTCTATGACAAGCAACATGAGGTCATAACTGCAGTTGTTCAGCACAGAAATCCATTTTTTACAAAAATCCAGGCTATATCGGCCAATAGTAGGTCAGTTCTTAATTCTGAACCCTCGCGGAATATGCTTTTGCTTGCAATACTCACTAAGCGTAATGCTGTGATAATAAAAATCAATTTCCCGGTAGAGGCTTTGCAGGAATTGCGTTCACCTGACAACCCCCGGCATCACTCACAAATAGCACTTCCTGTCAATCAACATCAGAGGTCTCTCCATGCTAACTGCGTATGCTGTGCGATCCCTTACTTGATTGCAATGACTGGTTCGCGCCCGCGCATTGAGATGCACACACATGCGCAGAGACGCAACATTGGCCAACTGCGAGCAAATGCTTACTTGCGATCCTTGCTGAATCAGGCCCTCAGCCTGTAATACTATAGTTACTAGGAACTAAATGAAAAAGGGGCAGTTGTTTTGGTTAAAAGGGCTGCATGTAATCCCTTTGGGGCTGCCAATTACTTAAAATAGCATGTTGCCAGCTGTAGTTCAACCACCGCTAGAAAACAAGACTATATATATATGTATATATAGTGATATAGTCGGGTAGAGGGTACCTCCTGGGGTAGAAGGATACCTCCTTGCACACAGCAGCCAGGAAACATCACACCAGTCCATGGTTTTCATGCAAGCTGGTCGGAACCAGTTTTATTGTGCAATATAAACAACAATATAAACGAAACATAAAAATAAATCTTAGCCCGTCTGGGCACTAACTAGACACGTTACTCCCTCTCTACAAGTGGCAGGGCCTACTGCCCTGCCACAAACACAAACACAGCACTTTCAACTATCACGGTGTCTCTGAACAAACCTCAGTGTCTGTTTCTCCCCAGGGTATGTGAGACACTGAACTAATATTTAACACAGCTTATCTGAGCCACTTCCAGGTGCAACTACTAATCAGCCTGAAATGGCCTGTGGATGGAGCCCTCCCTTGTCTTCTCACATCCACACCCCTAGGACCCATTATCCGGCTTATACCAAAATCTGACACTTCTGGTTTGTTTGGCATAACAGACTTTTCCTGGGGTTTTTAAAACACATATGATAGGAATTTGGGAGACACATATATGCCAGACTTTTCCAGTGATTCTATCACAATATATATTTACACAGTGTATATATATATATATATATACACATATATATGTCTATATATATATACAGTAAAAAGCTGTGGCACTCACAGGTCTTGGTACCTTACAAAAAATGCAGGTGACACTACACCAATAATCCCTCGTCAACGTTTCAGTTTTAATAACTTTCGTCCTGAAAAAACAAATACAGCACATAACTAGCAGTGTTTGCACTGAATGGGTTAACGCTCCAGCCAGACTTCAGAACTGGTCTGGAATAAACTTGAGAAATTACCCAGATGTATAAAACTCATTATCATACTGCAGATCGTCAGAGGCAATCCAGCTTCAATTAATTGAGCTCACCATTTATCACTCCAAGCTTAAAACATATTTTGATTCGTCTGCCAATATCTGGGAGACTGAAAATAAAAAACGCTCACAATGCAAATTCCCCTGCAGACTGAGTCAATGAATAGTTTTGTGGAGTGCTGTATTGTACACAGAAGGCCTATAAAAAGGAAACTCGATTGATTTACCACATTAGAAACCTGATTTCTCACAATAAAGAGAGTCTAAGTAATAGAATCAAACCTTTACTGACCTCAGAGGACTCAGCTACAGATTCCAAGGTTTATTACTTGTTACTCCAAGGCCGTGCTGCACACTGCTTGAAAATTTACTTAATGTTGGATTACAATGGTTCTTGTCCACCTATTTCTTCAAATAAAACTTGTTTATACTTTCAGTAAAAGAACTTCAAACTGTAATCTGTTGTCTCCAAACAGCAGAAGTCTCCTTAAAGTTTTTCCTTTTAGTAGTGATTTGTCAGCAAATGCTCTTGGTTAAAGCATAAAAAAGAAGAATCTGCTATGTAGGTAAAGGGACATATCTCCCCATCGGAAGTGGTAATTTCAAGAGTTTTTGCGGGTAAAAAAAGTAAGAGGAGCGGAACGAAAGAGGGGTGTCAGGACATTGATTATTGTGTTTAGCTTGTGGACAATGCTTCTCATCTAAGCTTTGTTTAACATTACTTATTTTGTGTTGTTACCTATGTATATATTTTATATCTATTGTACAAGTCTTAATTTTCACCAGGTGCGGACGCACAAACTGCCTCCTGACCACTGCATAAATATGTTGACAGCTGGCTTCTCATTGAGTTGCATCTTTTGAATCCAGGAGAGTGCTGTTGTGCAGTCTCCATATTAGCTTCTTTAGAGAGGCTTCATTCACTGACTGAGATGGTCGCTTTCTGTATTTCGACCCTTGCGCAGTGCCATCTTGTCACTGTGTGAGAACACCACAGTGTAACATGGACGTGTTCCACTTAGCTTAGTGAAATTCTGCCATAATCTGCATCCACAGCATTGTTCACCACTTGCTTCCTGCACTGCTTCCAACATAAAGTCACTGGATGTATGCTCTGATCAAGTTCAGCACCATGGGGAGCGTCTGTTACATAAATTCTGTGAGTACGTCACTGCTAAATAAACCACACCACTGGCTAAGTAATGGACTGTTCAGTGACTTCTAGGTATCCACTGGTGGGTACATTTACTCTGCTATACCATCTGCATCAATATACACATATTCCAACAGCAGCCTGCTTCACCAGACATACTAGAGCGACACACCGCAGTATACCTTTAAATGAGCTGAGTAACTGATGTCATGGAGATGAAGAAGCTCACTCTCACTGTCAGGGTTTGAATCCCTATGGCCGGTACCTGATCAGTTCTAATCATACTTGCCAACTCTCCCTGATTGTCAAGGAGACTCCCTGAAATAATAGCAATCTCCCTGACTCCCTGAAGAGTCTAGCAGTCTCCCTGATTGCACCTTACCCCATTATGAAGCTCTTGTACAGGGGCGGATTGGGCTGGAGAACCAGCCCGGGAAATTTATAGAAGCAGCCCTAATAGAGGCAGGGTCTGGATCCCTCCTCATAGAGCTTGATTCTTAGTTGGATGCAAAATATATTTGGAAAAAGCTGCAGTCAATTTATGTCCATTTACACTTTGCTTTTTACATAGAGCCCAGTATGGATCTTGCATTTCTGAGTGAGTTAAGGTGCCCATCCACTTGCCGATAATACTGAGCGACTGCACGATTACGACAGAGACCATCGCGACCATCGGGGCTTACGACGATACCCTAGGGTAGGGTCTCACTTGTCGTAAGCCCCGGAGAGCTTCTGGCTCTGTCAGAGCCGGAAGCTCTCCACTGACATCACTAGTGATGTCAGTGGGGCCTCCCCCAAACGGTAGGCGTTCCCATGGAAACGCCTCCGTTTGGACTGCCACCCCCCCGGCCCGCCTTCCAAACGGGGCGAGCTGTCAATCAACATCGACAGCTCATCCCCTTTGGAAAGAGACCCACTACGACCGGCGCTGTCGGTCGTAGCGGGTCTCACGCATGTGCACACACACATATATATATATATATATATATATATATATATATACACACACAGTTTGTGTATATATATATATATATATACATACACACACAGTTTGTGTGTGTATATATATATATATATATATATATACACACACACTTGTCTTTTTTTAGGCATTTGCAAATGGAATCTGCTTACCTTTACATGTAGAGCTGTATAAGTGCAGCTGTCACAGGGTCAAGGATCTCTGTGTGCTGACTGTAGTTGCAGGAGATAGACCTCGCTGGACCACTGGAAAGGGGAGCCTAAATCCACCAGTGCTTATGACTCTGGTGATTGTCAGTGGTCCGACTCCTGACCGACGTTGGTGTTATTTGCTGCCCGGCCCCGCACTGCTAAGGGGTGGTCTTCTCACAAACGGACCACCCCTTGGTTTCACCTGGCTGGCCCTGCTTACAGTGCCGCACTCTGCGGCCCCGCTGTGGTTCCCTGGTTGGAGGCTGGAGCACAAGCTCCATATTCGCTAACTCAGTGCTGCGGCTCCTGGCTAGCGGGCGGCACTCTTAAATGCCCGCTAGCCAGAGTCTATGACAGCTTCCTGTTTGCGTTCTGCAGTAGAACGCAAATCCAGGAAGTGTGGCTGCCGGCACAGGCATACATAGAGGAATTAGCCTATGTCGGCAGCTGCTGTAGCAGGCGGCCGGGCAGGCAATGTCAGCCGGCCCGGCAGAGAGGTGTATTGGACCGGCCCAGCGGGAACTATCCCGCTGTCCCGGTGGCCCAATCCGCCCCTGCTCTTGTATATATATATATATATATATATATATATACACATATATATATCTAAAAACAGAGATATATACATTCAAATGGGATAATTAGTATCACTTCCCTGCATTGGGTATAAGGCACATGTGTTTTTTAAAAAGTATCAGAGTGTATTCATTAACAAGTAGAACTTATTAACTGCTTTGGGGCTCAATTACATTTGGATATGTCAATTTTATAGCACACCTCTCAGATGTGGCAGTTCTAGGGATGTGCACCGACCCCCATGTTTTGGTTTTGGATCTGTATCTCCTTGTGTTTTGGATCTGGATTTGGTTTTGACAAAATAGCCCCTTGCATGTTTTGGATCTATATTTTTGTTTTCAAAAATTTATAAAATCAGCTAAAATCACATCATTTGTTTTTGTTTTTCTTGCTCCTACAGTATTATTAACCTCAATAACATTAATTTCCACTCATTTCCAGCCAATTTTGACCACCACACAGCTCACAATATTGTTTTCATTCGGTTAAGGCCCAAAATTTGCACCAAGCTAGCTGGCTGACTAAGCTAAGCGGCAGCAGTGGGCAGCACAAATACGTGGCAGTTAAACTTCCAACATGGCATATAAGGAAACATATGTTTTCATTAATCAAGAGGCCTGAGGGAGTTGGAATATGTATGTAGTTTAAGGCAGGGACAGGAAAGGTTGATTGGTAGTAAATTGAATGTAATTTTTGATTCCGAAGCAAATTTATGAGGGAGGATGGGAGAGCAGGGGTGAACAATATGTCCCATGTTTTGCCCACAAAATCAACTTGGTGGTTTAGAATATTTTTTTTAAATGAAAGGAGCATGCAGGAGATGCTGTCTGTGCCCATAAACATTTCTGGATATTGTTGGTATTCAGCAACCGCATGTCAAAGACTGCAGCAGTTGCAGTACAACTTATAACATGGCACATCAGGAAACAAATGTTTTTATTATTCAAGAGGCTTGAGGAAGTTGGAGTATGTATGTAGTTGAAGACAGGGAAAGAAAGATTTGATTAGTAGTAAATTTAATAAAAAATTTTGATTCTAAAGAAAATTTATGAGGGAGGGGAAGAGGGGAGGCATTTACAAAAAATATTTTACTCATTCACTCAGTCTTTGCCCCAGAAAAATTCTTTTAGCGCTATGCCTGCTGCTGCTGGGAGTGGATTTTCATCCCAGGAAGACTACCTAGTAGTGCTTTAAAAAACAATTGACTGTTAAAAAATCCTTTGAAAGGTTTCCACTTCACTAGAAAAACAATTCCAAACCTGTACAGGGACATTAAAAAAATGAGTTGCCTCCAAAATGCCATTTTACCCACTGTCCATTTAACCACAGATATGTGGACAAGCTGAACAGACCAAATGCAAGATTAAGTCTTACATTGTGTCTTTCTTGAGAATACTTGAGTGCTATGCCTGCTGCTGGGAGTGGATTTTCATCCCAGAAGGGATGAAGACATTGTATCTTTCTTCCCAATGGACACAGATCTGAAGAGATGCAAAGAGCTGTTGGTAAGCAAATTGTCAACTCAATTGGCACGTGATGCAGCAGTGGCTTCTCCTTCAGTTTCTCAGCAAGTGCATCTGCTGAGAAAAAACTAAACTTTCCCAAAAAAACCCATTGGTGATGCAGATGAGTCAACACAACCAAGTTTTTTTTGTCTTGTGCCCAGGCATGACAATGGGCTTTTCCTTATCATGGGCAACAACAGTTTCATCCACTGGTGCCTAATTTACACAGACAACATTCATTACAATTGAGGAAAGAAGTGAAAAGTTGAATACTAGACTGCGCTACCTCTTAAAATGTCACATGATTTATTATTTATAAGAATAACACACTGTGCTACCACTTAGTGTCACAAGATTTTTTATGACTAAGAACAACACACTGCGCTATGACTTATAGTGTCACAATATGTGGATAATAAACTGTGGTCTGGCCGGCAGTGTCACCAAACAATAATAGCACAGCTAAGTTGCTAATAGACACACACACAAAAGCACTTTTATTTTTTTGGACACTAAGGGTAGAGCACCCCTGAATGAGGCAACAGCCCCTTGATGAACAACACAGACAGCAGAGTGCGGACAGACCACCTGCAGAGTCACAAATACATGGGCGATAAACTGTGGCAGTGTCACCGTACAATAATAGCGCAGCTAAGTTGCTAACGCACACACACACACACACATAAAAAACAACTTTTATTTTTTTTTACACTGGGGTAGAGCACCCCTAATTGACAGAGCACCCCCTGGACAACACAGCACCCTTTTATGGACTGCAGCCCTAGCCTGATGGACAGGACAAAAACAAAGCAGCAGCCAGACAAGTGACATAGCAGTTGCAGTACCCACTGAAGGAAGTCCCCCTTTATATACTGTAGCCTAAGACCCTTTATGGACAACACAGCAGCAGCCTTCAGGCTTTTATACTCTCCCTGAAAAGTTTTTGCAAAAGTAGGAAAGTATGGTTCTAATCATAATCTGTAGGTATCAGAGTCTGTGGGGTCACATGGGTGGCAGCAGGATAGGCAAAATGGGAGACATCTCTTCGAATGCAGTATCTACATGGATAGCAGGGAGCTTGCAGTCAGAATCTGATTTGGTACATGGGAAAAGGATAACCTCAAGCGAGGTACAGACAAGAATTGTGACAAACTTACGGTCAGCAGCAAAGTTTAGTACATGGATATCAGGTACATGTGTGGAGATTTTTGTACATGTGTACTGTTGCAGATAGTATAGCAGAGTATATGTACACACCATGGATACCCTGAAGTCACTGAACAGCCCAATGATGTAACCACAAGGTTACTTGAGGTGAACCTTGTGGTTACATCATTGGATACAATGTCGCGGTTCCCATCATAGACTTCAATGGAAATGTCTCCCCATTGAAGTCTATGGAGGAGACAGGCTGACCACACACAGCCAATAAGCGAGCTGCTCTGACGGAGACGCCTACTGATTGGCTGGCGGCTTCTGCAATCAGTCATTCACTCTGAGGAAAGGTATGTATACACACATACCTTTCCTCAGTCCGGCTTGGATTCGGGTATTATTAGTTTGTTTTTTTAACCCCCTGGATGCCTACTTGGAATGAAGAGGACCTGAACTATGCATAGGTGAGGTAAGTATGGATTTTCTATTATAGGTACCCCTATGGAATTCTACTGGACAAGTGGACATGACGGCATCAGGGATACTAGGTGAGTATGTGTGATAGTGAGTGTGAGTGTGCATGTATGTTATATTAAAAGTTTACTGAAACGGTGTGTGTGTTGTGTTTTTGTACATATTCTTTGGCTGTGGAACTACAGGTACCAGCGGGCCCATAATGCTCTGCATGCTGGTACTTGTGGTTCTCCAAGTACCAGCATGTGGGGGAGGCTTGCTGGGATGTGTAGTACCACAGCTAAAGACAATATTTAAACATCTATTTTACACTACACTTTGATATTATCAACCAGGCACCCACCGCCCATGGGTGCCGGGGATAGCCCCGGGCTATCAGCTGAGGCCTGAGGTGCCCTGGAGAGGTGGACCCCTTTAGTGGGGGTCCCCAACTCTCCAGGGATCCCTGGCCTGGGCTGACTAGCCATAAGGGGTAATGCTTTGGTTAGGGAAACCGGAGAGAGATTTTTCCCTGGCTGTAGCATTACCCCTCCTGCTAGAAATAGTCCGGTGCTTTTTATGGAGAAACAGGAGATACTCACCTAGTATCCCTGATGCCATCATGCCCAATTAATTTTGTCCCCTGTTTTTCCACAACCAGGGCCGGCTCAGCAAAGCCCTGTGCTGGATCTTAATATACAACAGAAGCCTACACATTTTTTCCCTGTATTTTTAGAACCAGGACAGGCTTTAGAAAGCCGGGGTTAGTTATGCTTTTGGGGGGCTGCATGTGTTTTCTTTTTTAAAACACACAGAAGCCGTCACGGATCTCACTGATGGCTGCTGTATAACTCACACCTTTTAATGCTAGTCGCATTAAAAGGTGTCAGTTTACATAGTCCTAAACTCGCCTAAATTTGCATATCTAGTAGCCTAGAGCTGAAAAGTTTTCAGGCTCTTACATTTGTGAGTTACAGCACAAACTCACACCTTTAAAAAATGCGAGAAGGTGCGAGTTTCTACTGTTACTAAAACTGACACCCTATTACATTTGTCCCTGTAGAGTGGTATGTACTGAGCATCTCATCCGTGATACAGTACATCCCACCTCTCATCGGGTACATACTGCGGTTGATTACCACGGTATATACTTAGTATATATCTGGATCTCCCCTGGTTTTGGATCTGGATTGGTTTTGCCAAAACCTCACCTCTGTGTTTTGTTTTCGGGTGTTTTTGGATCTGGATTTTTTCTTAAAAAATAAAAAAAACAACTAAAATCACATAAAATGGGCCTTTTTTGTTCCTACAGTATTAATAACCTCAATAACATTTATTTCCACTCATTTCCAGTCAGTTTTGACCAGCTCACAAAATAGATTTTTTCATCTAGTTAAAGGGCCAAAAGGTTGCATCCAGCTTGCTGGCTCAAAACTGATAAATATAATTATTAAAAGAGTTGAGGACTGTGCAAAGATGATGGTTGGGATACCCTTGAGGATTGAAGAATTTATAGTTGATAGTTGGTGCAGCCCCTGGCTGTAAAATTGATAATAAATTAATTAAAAAATAATTCATTGGTGCAGCCCCTGGCTGTAAATTGATAATAAATTAATTAAAAAACAATTAATTGGTGCAGCCCCAGGCTGAATAATTAATAATAAAAAGAAATTAGTTGGTGCAGCCCCAGGCTGAATAATTAATAATAAAAAGAAATTAGTTGGTGCAGCCCCTGGCTGTAAAACTGATAATAAATGAATTAAAAAACAATTCATTGGTTCAGCCCAGGGCTGAATAATTAATAATAAAAATAAATTAATTGGTGTAGCCCCTGGCTATAAAATTGATAATAAATTAAAAAACAAATCATTGGTTCCTAAACCAACCATAAAATTAATTTAAAATGTCAGGCAGCAATGCCCCAACCAGCACATAATGGAAAGGAAAAAGGAGCAAGATGGAATAGTCCTTAGGCCCTCCCACCCACCTTTATGTTGTATACGAAACAGGACATTCACAATTTAACAAACCAATCATTTCAGTGACAAGGACTGTCAATTGTGGCTGAAATGATTGGTTTGTTTGGACCCCCATAAAACAAGCCGCGAATGTGCATTGGACATGGAAATGAAAATGATCCCATACACAAACTGGCTTTACAATACAAGTTGTTGTTGTTCTTGTCCTCATCATCCCCATCAGTGTGTACATCCTCTTCTTCACACAATATTAATTTATCCCCGCTGGAATCCACCATAGGCGCCTCTGTAATTTTTCGATGTAATTGTTGGTAGAGGTCTTCCTCATGGAATTTGTAATTTTAATGAACATCATCTTTTCCACATTTTGAGGAAGTAGCCTCCTATGCCGATCACTGACAAGGTTGCCAGCTGCACTAAGAACTCTTTCGGAGTACACACTGGAGGGTAGGCAACTCAAGTAATGCAAAGCCAGTTTGTGTATGGGACTCTAAATTGCCTCTTTATCCTGCCAGTACTGAAATGGACTGTCTGACATGCCTATTGGGATGTTATCTCTGAAATAGTCCTCCACCATTCTGTGAATGGAGATCGTATCACACATAGTCACAGTAGACATGTCACTAGTAGGCAGTTCTCTCAGGCCCAACCAGATGTAATTTTTTGGTGAACGATCTGCATGACCAGCAGGCATTCTGTAAGGAAAATTTAGTTTTTTCCCAGCAGCTGCAGAAACTGAAGAAGGAGATGATGGCGTCTCACGTGTGGCTGCAGCTGACAATTTTTCTACCAACAGCTCTTTTCACAGTTTTAGATTTCGGTCTGTTGGAAACAAACTCACAAGTTAGGACTTAAACCTAGGATCCAGAATGGTCGCCGAAATATATTTTTCAGATTTCAATAGATTGACGACTCTTGAATCCTGGTGAAGTGATTCAAGGGCTTGATCCACCAGTCCGACATACCTTGCGCAATCGCTCCGTTTCAGCTCCTCCTTCAGTTTCTCAAGCTGTCTTTGCAAAAGTCTGATGAGGGGAATGACCTGACTCAAGCTGGCAGTGTCTGAACTAACTTCATGTGTTGCAAGTTCAAAGGGTTTGAGAACCTTGCACAACACGGAAATTATTCTCCACTGCGCTTGAGTAAGGTGCATTCCCCCTCCACGACCTATGTCATAGGCCATTGTATAGCCCTGGATGGCCTTTTGCTGTTCCTCCATCCGCTGAAGCATATAGAGGGTAGAATTCCACCGAGTTACTACATCTTGCTTCAGCTGATGTCAGGGCAAATTTAACAATAGCTGCGGGTCATGCAATCTTCGACAAGTGGTTGCCGAATGTCTAAAATGTCTGGATATTTTGCAGGCCACCGAGAGCATCTCCTGCACACCGCTGTCATATTTAAAAAAATGTTGCACCACCAAAATAATTGTGTGAGCAAAACATGGGACGTGTTGGAATTCGCCCACATGCAATGCTCTCACACTATTGGTGGCATTGTTCGAAATCACAAATCCCGAGGAGAGTCCAAGTGGGGTAAACCATTTAGAAATGATTTCCCTGAGAGGTTCTCAGCGGTATGTCTCTTAGTGAAACCAGTTATATGAAGAGTAGCCTGCCTCTGTAACCAGGGCCAGATTAACAATGGGGCGGATGAAGCTACAGCTCCAGGCCTCCACATACAAATAGGCCCATTGTCATGACAACATGATGACTGGCCATCTGCTCTCCACATGGTCAGTCATAAATCATAAGTAGTAAAATTCTATTCTATTTACCTCACAAAATGAAACATTTTTTTCTTTTACATATTTAGGGAGACATTGGGGCTGAGAGTATAGGGGTATACACGCCCACATGGCACTGGCCACACCTCCTCTGCTTCTCATAATAGGCCTTTGTTAATTTTCAGCTCCAGACCCATGTGGCCCTCAATCCGGCCCTATCTGTATCAGCTGTCTTTAGATAGATGTTTCTGCTGCTGTTGTTGTTGTAGGCAATACACCTACCCAGTGGGCTATTACAGTCATGTAATCCTTAGTTTGCCCTGTCCCACTTGTCCACATATCAGTGGTCAATTGGACAGTGGGTACAACTGCATTTCTGAGGACATTAATAAGTTTTTTTTAATGTCCTTGTACAAACTTGGTATTGCTGTTCTAGCGAACTGGAATCTAGAAGGGATCTGGTAGCGAGGACACAGGACCTCAATTAACTGTTGAAAACCCACTGCAGTAATGGCAGATACTGGACGCACATCTAATACCAGCATAGCTGTTATGGTATCAGTAATCTGCTGTGCAACTGGGTGACTGCTGTCATACTTTTTTGCCCTTGCAAACGATTGTTTGACAGTTAATTGTTTTTTGGAGGATACACTACAAGTAATCTTCCTCCTGGTCCCCTTCTGTGATGAAGATCCACTGACAGCAACCGCAGCAGCAACAGGCATAGTCATCAAGGATCCTTCTGAGGAATCACGGATAGGAGAGGAATCAATCATGCTTTGAATAACAACATTGGATGCAGCAGGACTACTCCCGATGACGAATGAGGATGTTGATGATGCAGGTGTTGGTGGTGGAGATCGAAGGTGCTTAGATCCTACAGAGAGGGAGCAGGTAGGTGACACTGGACTTGTTATGTTTTGATTTTTGGAACTTGGCGACATACACTTTGATATTTGATGAACGTGCTCCAAGTGGTTTAGGTCCCTCCCTCTATTCACTCTTGCTTGGCAATGGTTACATATGGCTTGACAACTGTTGTCCGGATTGGGGTGGAAATAATTCCACAGCTTGAGCAGAAGATGGTTCCTGGTAAGCCCCTCGTTGAACCAGACGGCGATCCAGGGAGAAGCTGACCAAGAACCCTCCAAATAAGCGCCGAACCTGGTAAAAGCTGACCCATCTTTAAATAACTGTAGCTACGTGCTAGCAATAGAAGTAGACAACCGGAAATGAACATCATTAAAGTCCCATCGAATCTCTGTGGATAAAGTGAAAGCTATAGAACAAGTAGGAGTCACAGATAGAGGAGGAGATAGGTTCCATCTTCTCTGTCGAAGAGAAGCTTATTGGATATTCAGACTCAGGACTCTTGAACCCCTGGGTCTGAATTAAACCATAGAACTTAACAACATATAGATTATGTATATTGCTGGGAATTAGCAATATGGTTTCCCCCTTCAGTTTATGAAGTCTTTATGATAGTTAGTAGTTTTGTATGTGGTATATTTATGATGTTCATGTAGTATCTATATGTTTCTATATATGGTACTCCGTAATTTTATTGGTATAGGTTATTTCTAACTCATAGGTCTGGTCTCTTAGTTGAGAGGGTTGAGGGTATCCTCCAATCTCAAGTTAACCAATTATATTGTAAACTACTTAGAATGTTATCTTTTAATGCAACTAAGTTTTGTAAACTAGGACTATATATATATATATATATATATATATATCAAGATGGTTATGAGATAGGAACATTATCACATTGATAACATGTGTAGGTTCCAGAATTATAGCTACCAATTTACCATCTAGTAATGATTTATTAGTTTTTGAAATATGTTATGATATGATGTAAATATAGATTTAGTGGGATTAGAAAAAGATAAAAGATTTCACACCTCAATGTCATAATATATGGTAAATTAAAATTTTTATTATGTTCTGTTTAATAGAGATAATCCATCCTTGATATGAATGGGTTAATGTGTATATGGTAGTGATATACTAGTTTCCACAAAAGAGCCAAAGTGGATAATAAATGAGACAACCTGTCCAAAATATGATTAATTAGCTGCCCTCATATGAGGTATTTAAGGAGGCTATGACTGCTGTAAGATCATCCCTCTGAAGAAACCGCCGGTCTTGTGAGAAACGCATCAGGTGATTGGCTGTCGGTGACACGCAGGTGGAACGTGGAAACAGGAAGTCTGTACAGCAGCATTCGGAATACAGCAACACGAGGAAGTGGTGGATTACATCCGCATCACCCCCATTCCAGGCTTGTGGAGGGGCCGTGTCACAGGAGCGGAGGTCCCTTTGCATTGGGACTTGGCGCCACCGGAGGCAGGTTGAGCAGCCGCCAGATATACCAGCGGGACACATCAGGTATCAAACGTACCATTCACAACCACGTTGGCTTTGAATGCCAGGATTATTGCATTGGCACATTTGCTAAGACACGCCAAGCACGGATTGCTTGGAGATATCCTCCCTTAATAAAGGTAGAGGATTCTAACTAATACATGCATGAACTTTGTCCATAATAAGTTGCTGGTTTTTACAATCCCTTGGCTTACTAACCATCTGCTGTACCGCACTTCCTGATATTAACCTGCTCATACTAACTTATTTTTTAAGTTCCACTAATTCGAATGGGTCATATTAGGATTATTTCCAGTTGATGACCAGGAACTAAATATTATTTTAGAATTAGCATATGCTATTATTACTGTTATTAATATAATTTGGAGGAATTGGCATTTTTATGTGTATTTATTATTGTGTATTTTTTTTAATTGAGTAAATATTTTAAATCAGCAGCTGGTCACAGGCGCCTTTATTCATTTTAAAGTCCGTGGATAAAAAAATGAAATGATGAGCCTTGCACACACTCGTGGTAGAGTGTTCCAGCTTGCAATAGAAAATCCCATGGGACAAGCAAAATTAAAAGGCCCAATAGCAACTGAGATTGTCACAATGTAACCTTACCGGCAGATAAGGCCAACAGTACTGCATCGAGCAACTTGACAATTTTTTCCGAAGGGAAATGGCAGGAGTTAGCGACCGTTGCTCTCAATACCTAGATAAGGACAAACAAGTACAAGGACTCTCACACTTGTCAGTTGCCACCAGCACAACAAATTTGAAAAACAAGGCCCGCGCAAATTCAACAACCCCAGACTCCCCCATGCTCGTAGAAATGCACCAGTGCAAAAATGAACTAAACATTACAAAATATGAGCAGGAGTCCGAGCAATCCATTGATAGACACTTGTCGAGGTAAAATCTGTCTCTCAGCCTGAAGCCCATGAACTGAAATGAGCCAGGATGCAATGACAAGAGTCAAAGGCAGATTCCACATCAACCTTCCCCAACAAAACGTTAAGGCCTGCAGCCTTCGGGATTTCCACGGCTTCATCAAAAGACTGATAGTGAACCCTGGAAAGCAGGAATAGCAACATTGACTGAACAGATAAGGCTACAGGGGAAATCACAGTTTGCTGTAAACAGGAGGCTCAGAAAAGGGCCCAAGCATGTCCAAATTGAACCTCCTTCATCACTTTTTCCTTAACCACTTGAGGCATCTCTATCACTGACCACAAGTTCCTAGGGGAACCCACGCTGACTTTCCCAAGCATTGAGAGACGAAATACATAAATGAAACTGTTCAACTCTGCCTCAGCCTACAGTGGATATCGAGCTAACCATAGCCACATGGCAGCCAAGCACCATGGTATGAACACCATTTTGCTTACGACAAAACTCCTTATCGTAATACCTCCAAACTGCATCTCTAGATGACAGGAAGAGAACATAAATGAGATGAAAATAATGCACCACATTCATGTCCTCTGCAAGCCTGGTCTCAAGATAACATGTGGCAAAGACATATATACCATTCAACCAATTCACATAGAAACAATCAACATCCGCACATATGCCATCTTTTTTCCTAGCTGCTGCCAGCTTCTTGCCTTAGAAGTAAAAGCAAATACAACCGAGT
Organism: Taudactylus pleione; assembly: GCA_031769625.1. NCBI lineage: Eukaryota > Metazoa > Chordata > Amphibia > Anura > Myobatrachidae > Taudactylus > Taudactylus pleione. The sequence continues at coordinate 6,121,655 of JAUIMM010000706.1, forward strand.
ATTTGTCCTTCCTAATGTGATCACACATGCATGGACATACGCGCAGGGTCATGGCAGCCCCTGCACAGGGGAGCATGATACATCACCAGCCACAGGCGCTGCTAAGATAGGAGGGCGCTCACTATGGAACAAAGCAATCCTGCTACTGCCCTACCATAAAGAGGGGAAGTGACAGGCTCTGTGGTGGCTGCCTGACTGGGAACACTTACATTAAGTTGTAAAGACAGAGGGCCTGATTCAGACCCGGTCGCAAGCGCTGAGCACTCGCAACTGGGTCGATGGTGGCCCACAGTGCATGCGCACGACAGAGCCAGCTTCGTCGTGCGCATGCGTGAGACCCGGCTAGCGATGGCAATCCGTCGCTCCGGGTCTCGCACCAAGGGGGGCGAGCTGTCAATGTTGAGTGGGCGGGCCCTTTGGTGGGCGGGCCGGGGGGGGTGGCTGCCCAAACGGAGGCGTTCCCATGAGAACGCCTGCCGTGTGGGGGCGGCCCCACTGACATCACGAGTGATGTCAGTGGTGAGATTCCGGCTCTGTTAGAGCCAAAATCTCTCTGGGGCTTGCGGACACGAGACCCTACCACAAGGGTTTTGTCGCAAGCCTGATGGGCTTTGTCGCAAGACCATCGCGACCATCAACCTGCCGCTCGCTATAGCTGTGGGTGGTCACCCACAGCTATGTGAGCAGCCAGGAGGCCGACCAAAAAATACGCCCTGATTCAGAGCGAGCGCTCTTTCAGAGCGTCCGTCTCTGAATCAGGCCCAGAGTCTGCTGGGGATGAGTGACATTCCTGAAACCCAGTGCAGAGAACCAGACTAACAGGAAGACCCCCAATCAGTAGCACCCGGCCAGCAGAGCCACCCTAGAGTTGGGAATAGAGTGAGAAATAGCACTTAACTGTGTACCTGGACAAACCATGTTGCAATGCAAGGGATGTAGATACAGATTTTTTTTTTGCATGTAGGGTAAATACTGGTTGCTTTTACATGTAGCCCACAAATACTGCACAGTTTTATTATTACTCTACAATTTAGATGTACGTTTGTACACCTCCCTCCCAAATCTAAATTTCTCTGCACATTTTAAATCTGCCCCACCTGCATTGCAGAATGGTTTCACCAAGATGATCAGTTGAGAGAGATATCTCACTCTATTTCCAAAGCTGAATCAGGCCCACAGTGAGCTAAAAAATCTGAAATATTTTAGAACGATCACTAAGAAGTTACAATGAGTGAAGTGTCTTTACCATCACTTTATACTACATTCCGTCATTATTGCCTTCAGAGCGGTAATAACATATTCCTGTAATAAAAAATGTGGTGTTTGTGATGAAGCTAATTATCAGTTATGATTTTACTGCATTCAGCCGCTGACTCAGGTTTGCATACAAAGCAGTCATTGTAAATAGATTGTTTCAGTGGCTCAGGTTGCAGGCAGCAAATTCATATCTAACTTTTGAGGAAACCACACCCCTCTCCCCATCCAGAGTGACAAGCAGCGATAATGGAGATGTCAGACTCTGATGAAACACCACCATCCGGAGAGGACACAGGAACCCTCCAGCGGCGAGCACCACAACCCATGGCCCACGAAGTGGGTGAGACAGCTGCAGCAACGGAGGGCAGGGTGACACACGCGAGCTTGTGGTGCCGGCTGAGGAAACCCGGCAGCAACCATCTCAACTTATAAATCGAAAAGACTTGTTGGCTTTGAATAGTCTTTGAGTGCACAGTCTATATATCTCCGTTTATAGCCACCAACTCGAGCCTGACGGCAGGCACGAGGAGGCGTGGCGGCCAGGGGAACTCTTGCTGCCTGTGTGCATGTACATAGCAGGGGGGCAGTCAGCACGATGGGGCCTAGACATGTCAGACAAGAATGAGAGATAGAGGAGAATAGAGAGCAGACAGAGTAGAGGACAAAGAGGAAACAAGCAGGCAGAAAAGAAGAGATGCAATATAGAAAAACTAGGAGACAAAGGCAAAAACAGGTACTCTCAAAACCTAACCGTTTAGTTCAGAAACTAAACGAAAAGAGGCAGAGCCCTGTCTCCAGCTTATGGATGCTAGTGCCTTCTCCTAAAACTCCCCGTAGCCTTCCTTTTTGTTGTATTACAGTACAGCAACCATATTAACTCTCCAACTCCCTATTCTATGAAGGCAATCTAGAACTCCCTGGGGCTTTAAGGGGTCTATTTACTAAGCTGTGTTAGGAGATTAAGTGAACGGTTATAAGGTACCAGTCAATCAGCTCCTAACTGCCGTATCACAGGCTGTGTTTGAAAAATGGCAGTTAGAAGCTGATTGGCTGGTACCTTATAACCGTTCACTTTATCTCATAACACAGTTTAGTATATAGACCCCTTAGTTCCTTCCTGCTCATTACTAGCACTCATTCATCATAACTAGGGGTGTGCACCGGCCACTTTTTGTGTTTTGGTTTTGGATCTGGATCTTTCTTCGTGTTTTGGATCTGGATTGGTTTTGCCAAAACCACCCTTCTGTGTTTTGGGTTCTGGGTTTTGTGTTTTGGATCTGCATTTTTTTTTAAAAAAGCATAAAAACAGCTAAAATCACAGAATTTGTGGGTTTTTCTGCTCCTATGCTATTATTAACCTCAATAACCTTAATTTCCACTCATTTCCAGTCTATTCTGAACACCTCACACCTCACAATAGTGTTTTTTTTTGTCCAAAAGGTTGCACCGAGGTAGCTGGATGACTATGCTAAGAGATACGAGTGGGCGGCACAAACACGTGGCCTATCTAGGAGTGACACTGCAGTGGCAGAGAGGATGGCACTTTGAAAAACTAGGCCCCAAACAGTACATAATGCAAAGAAAAAAAAGAGGTGCAAGATGGAATTGTCCTTGGGCCCTCCCACCCACCCTTATGTTGTATAAACAGGACATGCACACTTTAACAGACCAAACATTTCAGCGCCAGGGTCTGCCACACGACTGTGGCTGAAATGATTGGTTCGTTTGGGCCCCCACAAAACAAGCTGGCAATTAATCTGTCCCTGCACAAACTGGCTCTACGGAGGCAAGATGTCGTCCTCATCCTCATCATCCACCGATTCCTCACCATCTTCAGTGTTGTGAACATCCTCATCCTCTCAGAGTATTAACTCATCCTCACTGGAATCCACCACCACAGGTCCCTCTGTACGTTCTGGAGGCTGGTCTCCCTGGAAGAGTTGATAATTCATTTTTATGAACATCATCTTCTCCACATTTTGTGGAAGCAACCTCCTACGCCTTTCGCTGACAAGGTTCCCGGCTGCACTAAACACTCTTTTGGAGTACACACTGGAGGGGGGGCAACTCAGGTAAAATAGAGCCAGTTTGTACAGGGGCCTCCAAATTGCCTCTTTTTCCTGCCAGTACAGGTACGGACTGTCTGACATGCCTACTTGGATGATGTCACCGATTTAATCCTCCACCATTCTGTCAATGGTGACAGTATCATATGCAGTGACAGTAGACATGTCAGAAATTGTTGCCAGGTCCTTCAGTCCGAGCCAGATGTCCAAACTTGGTCCTGCCTGCCCTGCATCACCGCCAGCGGGTTGCGTAGGATACCTAAGTTTTTTCCTGGCAGCCACAGTTGCAGGAGAAAATGAAGAAGGAGCTGTTGACGTGTTTTCACCAGCAGGTCTTTGCACTTCTGCAGGCTTGTGTCGGCCGGAAAGAGAGACACCACATAGGCTTTAAACCTAGGATCGAGCACGGTGGCCAAAATGTAGTGGTCTGATTTCAACAGATTGACCACCCTGGAATCCTGGCAAAGCGAATGAAGGGCTTCATCCACAAGTCCCACATGCTGAGCAGAATCACTCTATCTTAGCTCCTCCTTCACTTTCTCAGCTGCTTCTGTAAAAGTCTGATGAGGGGCATGACCTGACTCAAGCTGGCAGTGTCTGAACTGACTTCACGTGTGGCAAGTTCGAAGGGCTGGAGAACCTTGCACAACACGGAAATCATTCTCCACTGCGCTTGAGTCAGGTGCATACCCCCTCCTTTGCCTATGTCATAGGTGGATGTATAGGCTTGAATGGCCTTCTGCTGCTCCTCCATCCTCTGAAGCATAGAGAGGGTTGAGTTCCACCGCGTCACAACCTCTTGCTTCAGGTGATGGCGGGGCAGGTTCAAGAGAGTTTGCTGGCGCTCCAGTCTTCGGCATGCAGTCGCTGAATAGCGAAAGTGGTCAGAAATTTTTCGGGCCACCCAAAGCGTCTCCTGCACACCCCTTTCGCTTTTCAGAAAAAGTTTATTGTGTGAGCAAAACATGGGACGTCCTGGAATTTGCCCAGGTGTAATGCCTGCACAATATTGATGGCATTGTCAGATATCACAAATCCCCAGGAGAGTCTAAGTGGGGTAAGCCACTGGGAGATGATTTCCCTCAGTTTCTCTAAGAGGTTGTCGGCGGTGTGCCTCTTACTGAAACCGGTGATACACAGCGTAGCCTGCCTTGGAACGAGCTGGCATTTATGAGATGCTGCTACTGGTGACGCTGCTGTTGTTGCTGCATAAGGTGATACATCTACCCAGTGGGCTGTCACAGTCATATAGTCCTTAGTCTGCCCTGTTCCACTTGTCCACATGTCCATGGTTAAGTGGACATTGGGTACAACCACATTTTTCAGGACACTGAGGACACTTTTTCTGATGTTTCTGTACAGTCTCAGTATCGCCTGCCTAGTGAAGTGGAATCTAGACGGGATTTGAAACCGGGGACACACTACCTCCATCAATTGTCTAAATCCCACTGCACTAATGGTGGATACCGGATGCACGTCTAACACCAACATAGCAGTCAAGGCCTCAGTTAGACGTTTTGCTTCAAGATGACTGCTGTCGTACTTCATCCTCCTCACTAAGGGCTGTTGGAGGGTCAATTGTTTAGTAAAAGTAGTGGTGTTCCTATTTCCTCTCTGGGATGATGAACGACTCCCAGCAGCAGCAACAGCAGCAGCGGCAGCAGGAGGCGTAGCAATGCAGGATCCTCCGGAGGAATCCCGGATAGGAGAGTCAGTCATGCCAGTGACGTGGCCTGCAGGACTACTTCCGATCCTGGCTAAGGAGGAAATTGATGAGGAGGGAGTTGACAGTGTGGTTTGCAGGCGCTTGGATACAACAGGACAACGGGATTTAGGTGTCCCTGGACTGCTTGCGGTCTTAGCCAAAGTTTCTGAACTTGACAGTAACTTTTTATGAACGCGCTGTAGGTGACGTATAAGGGAGGATGTTCCTAGGTGGTTAACGTCCCTACCCCTACTTATTTCACCTTTACATATGGTACATATGGCAAGACAGTTGTTGTCCGGATTTGGATAGAAATATTGCCAGACCAAAGAGGTGGAATGTTTGGTCTTCTGCCCAGGCATGACCGTGATGGGCTTTTTCATCCCACGGACAACACCTGTCTCCCCCGGAGTCTGATTTAAACAAACCACATCACCATCAGAATCCTCCTCGCCAACTTCCTCCTCAGCGCCAGCTACACCAGTATCCTCATCCTGTTGTACTTCAACAGTGACATCTTCAATTTGCATATCAGCAAGTGGACTGTGGGTGCTCCTTTCAGCACTTGCAGGGGGCGTGCAAATGGTGGAAAGAGCCACCTCTTCCCGTCCAGTTCTGGGAAGGTCAGGCATCGCAACAGCCACCACACTTGGACTCTCCTTGGGGATTTGTGATATCTTCTTAGAATGCACAGTTCTTCGCTGTGCTTTTGCCAGCTTAACTCGTTTGATTTTTTCAGCGGGAGGAGGGCTTCCATCGTCATGTGAAGCTGAACCACTAGTCATGAACATAGGGAAAGACCTTAGCCGTTCCTTGCCACTCCATGTCGTAAATGGCATATTGGCAAGTTTACGTTTCTCTTCAGATGATTTAAATTTTTTTTCAAGGTCATTTTCCTGAACTTTGTCATTTGGGATTGTATGTGCCCTCTACTATGACATTGGGCATCGGCCTTGGCAGACGACGTTGATGGCATGTTATCGTCTATGTCATGATTAGAGGCAGCAGCTTCAGCACTAGGAGGAAGTGGTTCTTGATCTTTCCCTATTTTATTTTTATCGGAGAAAGTTTGGTCCTCCATTTATGTTATATTGATATATACGTGCGTCTAAGGCGCACACAAACACAGAAAATAATTTTTTATTTTTGTTGGAGACTAGTGCACTTTGTGGGTTACACCACCCTTTAAGAAATGAGCCAGCCGGCCCTTTACTTATGGGACACAGGCGCACGCTTGGCGCTGCTCCTTTGTTGATGCATGTGCAGCTACAGTCCACACAATTCACAAAGACAGAAAAAAAAAGAAGAATTTTTTATTCTTTGTGGAGCGCACTTTGGGGGTTACACCACCCTTTAACAGAGAGACGCACGCTTGGCCCTGCTGCTTTGAGGATGCACGTACAGTGCAGACAATTCACAAACACAGAAGAAAATGTTTTATTTTTGTTGGAGTGCACTTTGGGGGTTACACCACCCTTTAACAGACAGACGCACGCTTGGCGCTGCTCCTTTGTTGATGCACGTGCAGGCGCAGTGCACTCAATTCACAAACACAAAAAAATATTTTTTTTTTTATTTTTTTTGGAGTGCACTTTAGGGGTTACAGCACCCTTTAACCGTCAAGCCAGCCGGCCCTTTACCTATGACATAGGCGCTACACGTGGCACTACTTTGTTGATGCACGTGCGGCTACTGCGCACACAATTCACAAACACACAAAAAAATATATATTTTGTTTGGAGTGCCCTTTGGGGGTTACAGCACCCTTTAACGGTCAAGCCAGCCGGCCCTTTACCTATGACACAGGCACACGCTTGGCACTACTTTGTTGATGCTGGTGCTCGCTACTGCACACACAATTCACAAACACAAAAAATATATATTTTTTTAATTTGTTTGGAGTGCCCTTTGGGGGTTACAGCACCCTTTAATGGTCAAGCCAGCCGGTCCTTTTCCTATGGGACACAGGCGCACGCTTGGCGCTGCTCCTTTGTTGATGCACGTGCAGCCACAGTGCACACAATTCACAAACACAGAAAATATTTTTTTATTTTGTTTGGAGTGTACTTTGGGGGTTACAGCACCCTTTAACGGACAAGCCAGTCGGCCTTTTACTTATGGGACACAGGCGCACGCTTGGTGCTGCTCCTTTGTTGATGCACGTGCAGCCACAGTGCACATAATTCACAAACATAGAAAAAATATTTATTTTTTTTGCACTTGGGGGGAGCACCCCTGATGGACAGAGCACCCCCTGGACAACACTACAGCACCCCTTTAGGACTGGGACACTGCACAGGACTTTGGAGTGGACACAGCCCCTATGGACAACTGACTGCACAACACAGTCCAGCCAGCCCCTATGGACTTTGAAGGAGTGGACACAGCCTCTATGGACAACAGCAGCACAGCACAGTGCAGCGCAGCACAGCACAACACTACACTGCACTACACTACACTACACTACACAGCCCAGCCAGCCCTAACTCCCACCCTCCCTCTTCACTGTCCACAGCCGAGTGAGAAAATGGCGCCGACGCGTGTACCTTATATAGGATCCAAAACCCGCGAGACCCGGAAGGCGGGATGATTACGTTTTGCCTCGATTTCAGATCCGAGTCTGGCGGGAAAAGTCGAGCCTGACTCGGATCGGCCTTGGATCGGGGGCGCTCGGGGGGGGTTCCGATTTCAGAAATCCGAACCCGCTCACCGCTAATCATAACGCATAAATATGAACAAATCCTTTTGCTTCTATCTAGCGGATAACAATTTACAAACACAAATTGTTTCATTCTCTGAGAGAAACCATTATTTCAGCACAATATATATTCATTTTTTGTATAAATACCACTTTGAAAAACTTGAGCATGATATTTAAATAGAAAATATTTAAATAGCAGAGATGTAACAAATATACATTAAAACCATTGATTGGGGGTAGGGCAGGACAGGGAACATTTAAAACGCTGGCAGAAAAAAATGCAACAAAATAAGTTAAACTTAGGGCCGTATTCAATTAGTTTTGCACCTGCTATAAAGATTCGCATGCCAGACTTTTCGCCTACATCGCGTAATTTAGCAGCGGAAACTTATAGTGCGCGTACCCGCTATTCACGTTATTCAATTCTAAAAGACACAAAAACGGTGACACGCGAAGTCAGAACAGGCGGAAAGTGCAGTCAGAATCTGAGAAATCAGCCTGTATCCCCCCAAAAGATGCAGAAACATTGGGGATCAATGTAGTAGTGCCCGATTAGTCCTAATAAAACTGCTTGGGGTACTTAAGTTGGTACAATTGCCTCCAATTAGCATATTTGCACAAGTGGTGAAGAATGGCATAAAGCAGTATTTTTGGGAGAAAATAAGTAGTCCTGGCAAATTTGGGGTACTTGAAATTGGGTGCTGGCATATATTAATGTCTCTAAAGTGAAGGTTTGAAAAAAGTGAAATTCCTCCGTCATAAAAGCACCTGTAATCCCCAAAACACTTGACCCCTTCTTAGAGCACCCCCAGAACCTTATTTCGCTTGTTTGCAAAGTTGTCCTCCCACTTTGTGCTTTTTCACCCCCAAATGCAAAGTACTTTTTGTGGTGTTCTTAAGTTTATTTCAGGAATTTTTTGACTCAGTTGTCCATTGGGGGCTGTCCCAAGAGTTTTGAGTGGTTTCCCCACCTTTGCACCTCAAAATGAAAATGTTGCACTTTTTGTCTCCTGCTATTCAGAGGCGAATATTTTTCGCCTGTTACATTGCATTGACTTTTGCATATGCGAAAAGCGGTTGGAATTGAATACGGAGATAAGTTTCTGACAGGCGAAAAGTCGCAATCTGCGATTCTTTTTCGCAAATCTCGGCTTTTTACGTCTAATTGAATAAGAGCCTTAATGTCCAATTATGGATAATGTGCTGATTAGCTTTGAACATTTTGCTTACAGTATCTCTAGTAGTGGATCAAGTGAGCTTCTGTGTCCACAGACTCTGGTAGTGTACTGTACAGTACATCCACTTCCGCAGAGCAAACAATTATAGGAAATAAGTACTAGTACTGTATTGCCAGCTATTTTGCTACTGAGATCTAGTGAATTAATAAGTTGGAGGACAAATGTCAGTCAAAAACTATATATAGTAATTGACCCACATATCTGTTTAAAGGTGCAATATTATTCCTTATCCTTTTACATCAATATATAGTTGGTACCGCTGAGAAAAAAAAAGTTGTTGTACAAAAAAAATCTGAAGATGGAAAAAAAAAGCAGGAACAGAAAAATTTAAGGACCATCATCACTAAGATGTAACAATGAGCGAAGTATTTTACCATCACTTTATGCTACATTCCATCATTATTGCCTTCAGAGCGGCAATAACATATTCCTGTAATTAAAAAATGTGGTGTTTGTGATGAAGCTAATTATCAATTATGATTTTACTGCTTTCAGCTGCTGACTCAGGTTTGCATACAAAGCAGTCATTGTAAATAGATTGTTTCAGTGGCTAGGGATGCAGGCAGCAAACCATATCCAGCTTAGAATAAATGTTTCACTAAAAACAATACACTGAATATGTTGTTTCTAGAGTTGTGCATCGATCCCCGTGTTTTGGTTTTGGATCAGAATACATCTTCATGTTCTCGTTTTGCAAAACCACCCTCACTTGTTTTGGTTTTGGATCTGTATTTTATTTTTTACAAAATTAAAAAACAGCTAAAATTACGTCATTTTGACCTGTTAGCATGCAATCCAAAACCCCAGTTCAGTTTTTAAATACGGGTTCCGAACCGTGGGAAGATCCGAACCTTGACTGTTCGACTCGGTACCGCAAAATGATTCCGAATTCAGACTTGGTTTGACTCAGAACCCCTAAATTTGGTTGTTGTCGGTTCTCTGAGAACCGGACCCACACATCTCTAGTTGTTTCCTATGAATTTCAGAGATTACACAGTTTTACTATGATATTGAGTTTACTCAGAATCAGAATTAAATAAAAACTCCAGAACTGGTTTTCATAACTTCAAAGTCATTGAGTATAATGTACACCTCACTGTAAATTATAAATGCATTACCAATGATCTAGCACCTTCATATGGCCACACATCTGGCATATTATAGTTCTGCCTGATTGTCTATGTAACCAAATTTGCCATACGTGTAGAAGACTACATTTACAATAGGAGGATGAAATTGAACTACAAGTTTCCCCAACTATTCTGGTCAATAGATGGTCCCACATGGAAGCTGTGTAGGCTTATGTACAGTAATAGGGTGTGAGCTGGCACCGCTGCAGGAATTTATACGAGTGTCCCCGTATATTTAAGGCGGCAATCATTTTAAAGGCAAAACCAAACTTTGCCTTTAAAATGATTGGCGCTTTAAAAATACGATAACACTTGCATGAATTTGCGATGCGGTGCCAGCTCACACCACTGCCTGCTTGCAAGATTGACAGCATTTCCTAATCAAATTCAAACCAATCCTATCAGAATTCAGCCATACAGAACATTTGTATTGTTAAACACCAATACTAAAATGTCAGACCAAGTTTGAAATAAATATTTTTGACCAATTAATTATTATTATTATTGTTGTGTATTGTTGTGAATAATATGTGTAGTCATGAGAAAACAGACAAGGACACACAGGTGGGTGAGATGGAGGCAGACAAGAAGAAGGAGAGCCCTGCGCGCAAGAGCTTGCAATCTATTGGTGAGAGGTTAGGTTGAGTCAAGAAAGGGTGGCACAGTTAGCATGAGGTTGCAGGGAGACTGGGTCAGTGTGGGTAAAATTAAGAGGAAGACATGTAGGTTTTGATGATTTGGCAGGTATTTAAGAACCATTAGAAGTATCAGAGGCTGGTGGAGTATCTGATTAGACGTGGGATTGTGTTGCATAGATACTGTATGCAGTGGCACGGAAGAAATCTTGGAGACAAGAGTGGGATGTGGTAATCTGTGGGGAGTTGAGTTGGTCATTGGCCAAGCAGAGCGGGAATGTGGAGGGAGATGAGATCAGAGGTGTATGGTCAGGGGCGTTACTAGGTATTTGAAGGCCTCATAGCAAAAGTTTGTTAGGGTCCCTATGTGCCATCCAATGGTGAAAAATGGGATTCGGTATGATATCACATGGCCGGCGGTTCAAATCCCGGCAGCGCCAGCCCGACATGGAAGGAAATCCCGATCGTCTAGAAGGTAAGCACTTACTAACCTAACTCTACCCCCTAACCCTAACCCTCCTTTAGGGTGCCTAACCCTAACCTCCCCCCCTGTGCTTAACCCTAATCCCCCTCTAAGTGCCTAAACCTAACCCCCACGTTTCCTCGCCGCCTAAACCTGTCCCCCGGGGGGATGCCTAACCCTAACGTTCCCCCGGAGGTGCCTAACCCTAACCCTCCCTCCCCCTAGTCTAACCCTAGCTCCCCGGGGGGTGCCTAACCTTAAGTCCCCCACGGGAACCCTAAACCTAACCATCCTTCCCACCCGCACAGCTGTCTGCGCTCTGCGCCCAGCATCCCTTCGATCGGGATGCCGGGCGCCGGTCTCCCGGCGTAGGTTAGTTAACCCTCGCCGGGATTCTGTAGTCTAGATGCCGGCGGTCGGCATTGTGACTGCCGGCATCATAAACGTATACCCGAAAAATTTATATAATACATATAACTTTGGCAAGGATGATGGGCCTATATATGCCCATGTGTACTGGTGGTCTACTTTAGCAGAGGTTCTTATTGTTGACTATGATGAAGTAGAGAAAGATAATGAGAGATAAATTGATGAACAATGAATGACAGTGAAGATAAAGCAATAATCAACAGGTGGAAGTTATGTATTTTTTTTCCAATAAACTAGTTAATAAGTTCTGTACCACATTTCCTCTCTCACATCTTGCCCACACTGTTGCGTTCTCTTCTCCGGTAAATTGGTGCATTATGTACGTTTCTCTCACTTTCCCCTCTGCCTCTTCCCTCCTCACTCTTATAAATACTTCTTCATTTTCCACTTACTGCCACAAAAATGACAGAGAAGAGTAACCCAGAGAAACAAGAAGATATAAACAACACCTTGCTGGGGAATTTAATCATAAGGAGCTTATATTGATGTTGCTTTTTATTCTTTTACATTTTGTTTCCTAAGAAATCTATTATTTGAGTTGCTTCAAGCAAATTGGAACATTATTTAAAATCAGATAATTATAAGAATACTTTACTTTACCATTATACTATCATTTCAGCACTGCTTTTAAAATTATTTACGTGTTTGTTTATTCTTTACATTTTATATGAGCTTTAAATTGTCAGGACCGAAGCAAAGCACTCCCAAACATTGATACAAAATTGTTTTAATGTATTACCATTATTTTGGATTTTCCTTCCTTTTAGGTCGTGTGCACATGTCCACTGTAAGCATTAAATGTAAAGTTGTTAAGCATAATGGATGCGATTTAATGCTGATAGTCCAAAAATGAATGAAAAATATTCTGTTCATTGGTAATGGACAACAGAGCCATATGTGGCTTGCTGAACCTTTATCTGCTGCCCCATCTCCTTCTTACTTTGAACCCCATCTATACTTTACTCTTATTTATCCTATTTTATGCTTTGCTAATATTATCCCTTAGCCCAGATTTTATTGAATAACTGTAAATAATGGGTAATATTAACATAACATTACTAATCTAGGTGGTGCATAAGCATCCAGGGTTGTATGACTTGTCCACACCTGGTTATTGTGAGTTCTACAACAAAAAGAGATATATTGCAAAGTTAAGGTTGGAGCAGCTGCATTTGTCATAGGGGGCCCCTGTGGCTGTGCCCCTTCAGCCAGAAGGGTCTTCATCTGTAGCTTGCCACCAATTTGTGCATGGTATAAAGGGGCACATAGTGACCATGGTCTTGTGCCTACTGCCCCCGTGGGGTCCATGGCCACTGAACCCTGCTCACTGCATCATCTTTGGGTGAGACAGTGGGGGGGGGTGTGATCTTTGTTGGACTCCCATTGGCTTGAGGTTTAAGCACTGCTGCATAGTTAAAGGGATCTCCTGCAGCACTGAGACCTGGCATCTACAACGATGAATGGAGACAACCTTTAACCTGAATTGGTAAACTAGGTGCACAGCTGTAAGCCCATGTGGTTAAAATCTCCTTGCCATCAACTACTTCCACAGGGACAGCCTTGTTGTTGCTCTTGGGGAAACAGCCTGAGCCATGGATGCAACTCCAGCTATTAAATAGGAGGTTATAATGCAAGGGGGTGAAGCCTTTGGAGTGGCAGCTGTGGACGGCCTGCTAGAGCTTGGTGGGACATTATCCTAGGAGCAGACAGTTAAAATTTTGTCTGATGCCTCTGGGGTCACCATGCATCCAGGTCAACTGACTGTGCATGGTCCCCTGGGTGCTGTCAAAAAGATGGTGGAATTAGGGCACATTTGACAATGAGGGTTCAGCTTAGCACTTTGCAGGCTCCTCCTGCAATGGGGAACAGGACTGTTGATATGTCTGTTCATATGCTCATGGGGGATTCAGGTCCCAGTGACAGGGATGTCGGTTGCCTGCAGTTGTGGGGAGTCTTTACGAACAATTATGAGCTATACCAGTTCCCTGCTGGTATACTGCTTATATAGCAAAATGGTTAAGGTAACCCATTTCATTATCGATTTGTTCATCAATGGCGACCACAACTTTTGACTTTGCTCACCGCACCCGATTGTTTTGGGCACTAGGGGAGTTAGGATCTTCCCTAGGTCCTTGTCAACTCCAGTATGGGGTTGCAGCAGTTCCTGCTCATTCTGTTTTGTGGGCGGGTGATATGTCATTGCCTTCTGGCATGGGCCCACTTACAGGTTCAGCTGCAGGGCTCTTCATCAACCGGGTCTGGTCACTATAGTTTTTTGCACTATGGTTTCTGATCTTCCATTGCAAACTGGGGTACTGTGCTTGCTGCTGCTCTGCCTATGGTGACTCGAGCTGGTTTGGAATGGGGTACTTACTCCTCCACTTTTAGCAACTTCTCAAGCAAATCGGGCAGGCATGGTGCTAAGTGGGCATGGTGGTGAAAGCACACAAGGTATAGGTCTCACAGGCACTCCAGTAGCTTCAGTTCTGGTAGCGACGATGAGGCTTATCGACACCTGGTGAGTGTGTTGTGTGGTCTGCGGCCTCTCATGCATGAGCATATATGGTGGGGCAAATATATCAATGTATTTGCCCTGATGTAAAAGTCTAAGAAGGAGCTAACTTTGGCCAAGTGAAAAAAGGGTGTGGTGAGAATTTCCTTAAGTCATACACCAACTGGCTCCATGGGATGTGTATTTTAATGGCTTGTTATCTGGAGACCCATCTTGAATATGATATGTTCTTAAATATTTCCATTTCATCCATGGTATGTTTACATCGTCATGGGGTTTAATGTGGAAGGCTGTAATAATGTGGAGGTTAATTGTCAAGGCTCATCATTTCATTAGGCTCTCAGCTAAAATGAAATGTGACCTGAGGATATGGAACTCTTTCTTACATCAGTTTTTTCGGTTTTGTCTTGGGTGTTACCTGTACGGTATAACATATAGATGCAGCTTGTTATTGACACAGTGGAAGCCCATGGCTTCATGGCTTTTCTGTATGAATCCTGGTGTGCCGTCCCAGCTGTCTGACTGGTTATGGCAGCGCTTTACTAGAAACCTCTTTCTGCTACATCTTTTCTCCATTGCTGTGGCTATGGAAATGTACGCACTTTTAATGTTTTATTTTGGTGCGACAACCTCAGTGTAGTCCAGGCACTTAACAGGTAGTGAGCATCATCTTTTCTGGTTGTTCGTCTGTTTGTCCGTTTAATTTAGTGTTGCCTGTAGGTTCATGTTCTTTTTTAGGGCACAGAATTTCCCCTGTTTTGAGAACTTGGTGGCTGGCTTACTTTCTAGGTTTGACTGGGTCAGATTTAGGGAGCTTGCACCAAACACTGTGCGAGTCAGTGATGTTTGTCACTCTTATGTTAGAGAGGGATTAGTCTTGAGATCCATCGTGCTGAGCTCTGTTTGGAATGAATGGGAGGTTTTTAGTGCTACGCTTGCCTCTAGAGGTTAGGCATCAGTTGATGCTGTCATTTGTGTTGCACTCGCAGGGTTGGTCAAGTGCAGTGGCATCCAGATATTTGGCCATCATTTCCTGTTTTCTGGGGCTGTTCAAGGAAAACTGACCTTGCAAAGAGTTTTGTTATAATGAAAGCTCATAAAGGGTGGGCTTGGGTCCAAGGGCTTATGCGCCGCCAGATATAGCACTTTTGCTATTATTGTTTGAGGCTGCAGTTTCAGTTTCTATTTCCCCCTTTAAAGCTTCCCTTTTTGGCCTTTCACAGGGCCTTCCAGGTGAGCAAATTAGAGGTATCGGCTATGACTGCTAAGGTGGTTTCGCTGCGTCGGGATATTTCAGTAAGGAGAGATTTTCTCCTTTGCAAGATATGGCGCTCCAAGACTGGTCAATTTGCTTGCCGGCACTGGCTTTTTCTACCAGCCCACTCAGATACTCGCATCTGCCCAGTTTTCCTCGTTCACATATTTTTTTCATGGCGCCCTGACATTGCGGTTGCTTGGTTTTATGCACCAGGATGGTAATCCGCTTATGAAATTCCATTTTGGGTCAGTTTTGAAGCACTGTATTGTGGCCCTTGGGTTATCTCCCTTGGAGTTTAATTCCCTTGGAGCTGGCACTTCTACTGCAATGGCTGGATTTTCACCTGAGAAGTTTTAGGCTCTTGGGAGGCTGTTTTCAGGAGTATATACTAGATTTTTTTTCCATGACCAGAGATCTTTGGCTGCTCATTGCTGTTTCACCAGCAGAGGTTCAAATAGATTTTTTCTTTTTCCTACATGGGTAACTGATTATCTATTGTGTACACCAACAGGTTTTTTATTTTATGTTTTTTTTTACCTTGGGTCTGATCTTCCCCCACCACCCCTCATTTATGGTGTGGCTGTTGCAGGTTTTTAGTTAGGTTTGACTGATGTTGACCCTGAGTTCAATTTGTTTTGGATAACTTTTTGGTTGTCAGTTATGTTCTGGTTGTGTATTCTTAATGGTTGGAGTTGTTGATAGTTTGAGTCTCTTTCTAGGTGTTAGGTTAATTTGGGAAGTTGGTGACTCCTTCATGTAGTGGGCTGTCAGATAATCTGTCACCAGGGGACAAATGTAATAAGGTGAGAGTTTTAGGTACAATCCAACCCGCACCTTCTTGCATTTTTAGAAGGTGCAAGTTGGTGCCGGGATTCGCAAGTGTAATAGCCTGTAAACTTTTGAGCTCAAGTCTACTACACTATGCCAATGTGTGTGAGTATTTGTAAACTCACACCTTTTAATGTGGCTAGCATTAAAAGGTGCGAGTTATACAGAAGCCTTCACAGATCAGTGAGAGCCATGAAGGCTTCTTTCTGTGTGTTAAAAAAGAAGATTCTCTAACATTTTTAAAAAAAATGATGTACCTCCTCCCCCAGAAGCATAACCAGCCCCGAACTCTGTACAGTCTGTCCTGGTTCTTAAAATACAGGGGACAAAATGCATAAGGGGCCTCTGTATTTTCAGTACCAGCAAAGAGCTTTTCTGATCTGGTTCTGGTTCTGGAAATACAGGGGACAAACGAGCAGGGGTCCCCTCTATTTTCCATAACCAGCACCAGACTCTTTCTAGTGGTGAATAAAGCCACAGCCAGGGGAACCCTTTCACCGGGTCCCCTGACCAAACCATTACCCCTGACCGCTAGTCAGCCCAGGCCGGGGAGGTGGGGACCACCCCAATAAAGGGGTCCTCCTCTCCAAGGCACCCCAGGCCTGGGCTGATAATCCAGGGTTATCCCCGGCACCCCTGGCCAGTGGGAGGCGGTTTGATAGTGTAAATGTGGTGTAAAAGATTGAAGTGTAAATATTGTCTCTTTTGCAATAGAACTACAGGTCCCAGCAAGCCTCCCCTGCATGCTTTTACTTAGAGAACCACAAGTACCAACATGCAGGGCATTATGGGCCCGCTGGTACCTATAGTTCCACTGCAAAAGAATTATAAAAAAACAAAACAAGAGTACAATTTTATGTAAACATTCACACTCACTATCACACATACTCACCTAGCATCCCTGTAGCCAATCAGGTCCACTTCTCCATGTAGCATCCACGGGTACCTGAAAAAAAAAATCCATACTCACCTCATCCAATGTGTTGATCTTGTCCTGTTTGGTCCATGTAGGCAGCCAGGGGGTTAAAAAAAACAAACCAAAAAATCCCGATCCATTACGGACAGAAGGAAGGGTATGTTTACACATAGCCTTCCTCAGTGCGAATTTATTTATTTTTATTTATTACCAGTTATTTATATAGCACACATATATTCTGCAGCACTTTACAGAGAATATTTGTCCATTCCCATCAGTCCCTGCCCCAGTGGAGCTTACACTCTATATTCCTTACCACATGCTCACATACACACACACACTAGGGTTAATTTTTGTTGGGACCCAATTAACCTACCAGTATATTTTTGGAGTGTGGGAGGAAACAGGAGCACCCAGAGGAAAGCCACGCAAGCACAGGGAGAATATACAAACTCCACACAGTTAGGGCCCACGTGCACCTAATCATTGCAGGAGCTGCCAGCCAATCAGCGAGTGCCTCCATAGGAGCTGCCACTCATTGGCTGTGTGCAGTCAGCCTGTCTCCTCCATTGACTTCTGTGGTGTGAAATCTCCATTGAAGTCTATGGTGGGAAACGCTACATTGTAGCCAATGATGTAACTGCAAGGTTAATTGAGGTGAACCTTGCGGTTACCATCAAAGGCTACAATGTAGCGGTTCCCACCATAGACTTCAATGGAGATTTCACATTTGCCCATTTGGTCCCACCATAAGTCGTATCTTAGGGAGGGTGGTTCAACAACAAATGTTTTGAGTCATTTATGGTTAGTTACAGAGGTTTATTGGTAGTTCTTTATTTGCCACCATACTCCCCTACTCATTCCTAATTTTTTATTTTAAATGTATCAACCACGTACAATACATTATTATCTTACTTCAATAACTCAGAACTTACACCATTTCTACACTCCTTATTCCCATTATTGTCACAAATATGCACCTATAGTCCCAACACAACATAAACCTTTACTAGCACGACAGCATTTGAAACTCAAGAGTTAAAGACTATATGCCCTGCCCCTTATCCATTATCCTATAAACAAAATTAGGTTTCAAAATCTTTTAAGGACCCTAATTTGTAAATAGAATCTCTTAGTTGTGTTTTTCAGTTACTTTTTACTCTATTGTTAAATATTGATCATCAACATTTTGAAATACTGTAAAACCAAGAACTATTTATTTATAAGATGTGTTGTATTTTTATTAAAAAAAACAAATGTAAAAAAAATCCCATTTCCAAAACACACTTTTACACATTTTTGCATATCTCAGTCCTATTCTTCTGAGTTGTATGGAACAAGGCCAAATCTCTGTGAAATTGGGCATTTTCGGGCAACAACTGGACAGCAACAATTCAAACGCACTGTACCACCCTGACTTGTGGAAGTGCCATGAGAGTGTCATGGACATGTAACTAAAGCTCTATGTGGTTCCGAGTTGTGCTTACAGAGAAGGGCAGCCTGTTTCTGATAGATCTCTTGTACCTAGCAAGGGGCAGGTGCAAATGCTGATGATGACTGTTGCAGTTGCTGGCTTAAAATCAGTGGGCGGCACAGGTTTCCGTTTGCAGCCGCATGAACCCCAGCATTAGCCCTAGAGATTCTTGAATTAGCATAAGGTAGTAAATTAGGCTTCCACAGTTGCTGGCATCTACATTCACTTTGCGTGCGACTCCAAAGCAGACCCAAAATCTCTCATTTTAATAGACTTAGGGGTATATTTACTAAAGTGCGGGTTTTTAGACATGGAGTTGTTGCTCATAGCAACCAATAAGATTCTACTTATCATTTATCCAGCACCTTCTAGAAGATAATAGCTAGAATCTAATTGGTTGCTATGGGCAACACCTCCACATCTTGAAACCCGCACTTTAATAAATGTAGCCCTAATAATGTGATTAAATTGGAATATAAATATATTTAACAATAGTCTTTCCAGTTTAAAATATTTTAGCCCAAATGGTTACAGTCTATACTGTTTGTAACGTTTTCCCATTGAATTGGCAAATTCATGTTTCAAACACATACACAATGTTTGCTGTATGAATTAAAAAACAACTGCCTCTAACATGGTCTAAGACTAAGGGGCCTATTCATCATACCTAAACTTTCTCTGGAGGTAATTAGGTTTAGAACTCGCATGGAGTTCTACCTAATTACCGGAAGAACTCATCATTCCTCCTCTCCATAACTATTTATTCCGAAAAAGCTGTCATTTTTGCGATGACAGCTTTTCAGGAAATAGATAGTTATCTCTATCTACACTACCTTACCGCAGCTGGAATCCGTGCTGTGCATGTGCTGTTACATTCGTTAACCCAGAGCATGCGCAGCACTACCTACAGCTGCGGTAATTTAGTGTGTGTTCCCCCTCCGCTCACCTGCCCCCTCCGCTCACCTCCCCCCCAGCCCCCGACTTACCTGCTCGCGCAGCAGCCTCAGGCTCCGTCTGCTATGCTGTCATGTGTTCTCCCCAGCAGAACTCAGTAGTTTAGAAAAAAAAAAAGGTTTTTTTTCTAAACTTTATTGTGTTCTGCTGGGGAGAACACATGACAGCATAGCAGACGGAGCCAGAGGAGAGACCAGAGCGATGGAGGAAGACGCTGGGAGACATGCCCAGCTGAAAGCAGGTAAGTGTTACCTACTATACGCCACCTCACAGTGGCATATGGTAACACCATCAAATTCCGAAAATACATAATTTTCGGAATTTGATGAATACCATAATTTCCATATCCCCATACTAATGTACTAATGTATTAAGCATCTTCATGAATACTAAAATAACGTTATTAAGGAAAATGTCCTTAAAAACGTTATTTTAGTGTTAATGAATAGGCCCCTCAATTGTATTGTATTGTATTCGTGTGGAATTCAATTTTGTGCAAGCACAAAGTAATTCTTATATGCCTAAACCATTATATGTGCCTACATTATTGGATTATGTTGTTCTTAAATTCCTTTTTAAAAAATTTATGCATCATGCTCAGAAAAAAATAGTTTGTAAAAGGTTATTTGTAAAATGCACACTTAATACTTACAATTCAATTTTCTTTTTCAACATTTGTCCCTAGCCTACCATATTATTTTAGCAAAAAGAAGCATTTATATTATAGTGCTAACAATTTTCTTTTGAAGTACAGTAATTGATATTAATTTTTTTGAGTACCCTCTAAGTTGGCATTGGATTGACAAAGAACTAGGGAGTTTCTAAAAGCCCACTTTGCTATCACACTTACTATAAGATTATAATCATACTTCACTAATTTTCATATCTCTCTTCCTGGAGATGCAGGTTGGTGTATCTTGATGATGATAACTGTGATATAAAATGAACAGGGGAAGGTTATTATCACACTATTTGCATACATTATACCCCTGCTAACTTGGGTAGTTGGAGTATAATGATGCAAGCAGTGCCTTACTTTTAAGAGACATAATAATTATGTCTCAAAAGTGAGACGTAATTATTCCTGCTTTGTGTGCACAGAACTAAATGAATCTTGGCAAACCAAAGACATAGTTACTGGATAGCCAGTAACGTCCCATTAGCATAGCAGCAGAGCTACTGCGTTGCCCACCTGATCCATTATTTGCAGCTGCAGAGCTCAACTGAGGTCAAGCTGAAGAGAAGGGGGAGGGGGGTGGGATTCCAGTAGGGGGCAGAATCCAAGCGGGGGGGCAGGGCTACACAGCACAGGGTACATCCCTAGCCCCTGACTCCTGCATTCACTGTGGGAGATAGGAGGGGGAGCAGCTACAAGGTGACCACTGTCAAGCTTGTAAAGTAAGAGAGAGAGGGGACACTATATTGTGTGCCCTAATCTGTGAGTGTGTTAGTGTGTGTGTGTGCTAGAAGTGTGACCCTGCATGTGTGAGAGACTGCTGTGAGTATGGTGTGAGTGGTGTATCCACAGCTGAATTAAGGTAGAGAAGCAGTTCCAGTGAAAGAAAGCACCGCCACAGCATGCAGCAATTAAATCACTCTATAGGGTATGGACTCTATGACACAGTAACACCCCACGGCATCATGTTGCCATGTCGTATGTGGCACCTATTTGTACTCTTTCCACACACTCACTTCAAAACCTGACTATGCCATTGGGACCACCCATATTTGTGTGCTTAATTTGATAGCCATTATTATCATTAAAGTGGACTTGCACCAGCCCTGCATTCACTGCAAAAAATATGCCCAGATACAGTATAGCTATGCTTTAGCCCAACTCTGCTTACCCGCAATCCTGTTGGCACATTCTCTCTGAACTTAGCCTATGTGAGAACACATGGGTACTAAGAAGTTCCTCCTCTCCGGTCGCAAGTGGTGAAGCAAATTAAATATGTGCCACTCTCTGTATTGTCCGTACCTAGGCACACAATAGCACTCCCATAAATATTTTCCTTTGACATGCACCCTAACAAGTGAAAACATTTAAATTGTGTTTGAAACATGGACTCTTTTTTCATTTACTACACCCTAGTGCCTCAGCCAATAAATGGCTGTATCAAATAAAACAAATGACACTGACCATATATTCTCACTAATCCCATCATTATGTCACCCTTTGAGAATGACAGGTGGGTTAAATTAAAATTGGTAATACATAGGTCTCCATAGGTGGGTGGTCAAAGATGTCTCTCAACTGCCCCAAGCACTATTCTCAATTTATACATAATTCACTCTTGGAAATTGCAATGATATTTGAAAAACACCCTTCCAGTAGAAATGCCATTACTGTACATGGCATTTATTAACACTGTTGCCCTTTTCCATCAGATACCCCTGTGCCTGCACTATATTTCTTTAGCCACATTCGGAGAATTCATACCAAAATTTGGACAATGGGTCTTACTTAAACTGGCCATCAGTGAACTACCAGCATGTTCCTCTTTTATCCCCTGATGCTGCCCCACACACCCTGACACACTGTCAGGCTCTGCTGAGGACCACTGCCAGTGCTTTACAGCAAAACTGAGTCTCATCCAGTCATTATAAATTGTATCCATGTTATCCCACATGACTTCAGATGGGAATTCTTCCTGAACCTGAATTGCTTATTACAATGCAACCAGGCCTGGCCTCTGAGAGCGCTATTTGTCATCTCAATGGCGTCTATATATCCAAACGGCCGAGCAGTTTAACAGCCTTTCTTACATAATAATGCTAACCAAATTGTAAATTTCTGGAACTGTGGGCCTGATTCAGACCCAGTCGCAAGCGCTGAGCGCTCACAACCAGGTCGATGGTGGCCCACAGCGCATACGCATGACGGAGCCGGCTCTGTCGTGCGCATGCGCGAGACCCGGCTAGCGACGGGCACTCCGTCGCTCCGGGTCTCCCAACAAAGGGGCGAGCTGTCGATTTTGAGTGACAGCTCGTCCCCTTTTGTGGGCGGGCCGGGGGGGGGTGGCTGCCCAAACGGAGGCGTTCCCATGAGAACGCCTGTCGTTTGGAGGCAGCCCCACTGACATCATGAGTGATGTCAGTAGAGAGATTCCGGCTCTGCTAGAGTAGTGTTCCCGCTAGGCTGTTTTAGCGCGGCGCCCTATTTAGCGTGGCGTCTATTCTCCGGCGGTGACCGGGACACCACATGTTTCGCCACCCGCGGGACACTGCGTCCCGCGGGTGAGAATGGCACCCGCAGGCTGTGAGGGCAAAGAAGCACCCTGCCCTCACAGCCTGCGGGTGCCATTCTCACCCGCGGGACGCAGTGTCCCGCAGGTGGCGAAACAAGTGGTGTCCCGGTCACCGCCGGAGAATAGACGCCGGGCGCATGCGCCCGGCATCTATTCTCCCTTTCTGCAGTGCTTGGGGGCTGCCCGGCATGTCCGTAAGCGCCGGGCACGCCCCCAAGTATGACGAAAAGGGGATGCGTCTTATAGACACGCCCCCTTTTCATGACCACGCCCCCTTTTCGGACGCATAAGGTTGCCCTCTCTAACTCCGGCGCCCTGCCTGCCACCGGAGCTAGAGTTAACACTATAGAGCCAAAATCTCTCTGAGGCTTGCGGCCACGAGACCCTACCACAAGGGTCTCGTTGCAAGCCCAATGGTCGCAATGGTCTTGACCATCGCGACCATCATCATGGCCGCTCGCTTTAGCTGTGGGTGGTCACCCACAGCTATGCGAGTGGCCAGGAGGCCGTTCTAAAAAAAAAAAAACCCGGCCCTGATTCAGAGCGAGCTCTCTGTCAGAGCGACCGGGTCTGAATCAGGCCCTTATTCCGAAAAAGCATGGCTATTATCTTGTGACATCTCCTAGCATCCACCTCTCTTCTACACTCCTCCCTTCCAATCTTGTAATGTGATAAGAAAATATGTTCACAATAATGGCTAAATCTTTTCCATAACAACCTGTATAAGTTGGGCCTCAAATCCTTCCTTCAAAGCTTACATATAACCTCCACTGTTTATCTGGTGTTCCATGAATTCTGCTTCCTGAAGCACCCAGGCTCACCTTAGAGGTATCAATGCCAATCATGCCCCATGAGGTCGCCATAGGTAACAGATATCATGGAGGGTGTGTTTTACTCATCGCTACTGGGAGAAGCATAGAAATTACAACAGGATTTCCCAGTACTGAAGCTATCATACCATAGTGCACCACATTTTCTTTAAAACCACTTGGCAATTATGGAAATATTTCCTCATAGCCTTAAGTATTTTTACCTCTCCTCCAGATAGCTCTGAAGCTCCTGTCATTTCAGGACTCCCCTTCCCACACCAATTCCTGTCCCTGAGACTTTTTTTCTCTTCTCTCAACATATGTGTCCTAGGCTTGGGTCTGATGCACATTTTCTGAAGGGTGTGGTATGAGATGTTGACAGTCATAATTTCCACATTCATCATGTCGTCATGTGAATGATGACATGGTCATCATGCCGATGTTAATCAAGTCGACAATCATCATGTAGACAGTAATGAATTGTTGACATGAAAGAATGTCAACATATCGTCCTTAGTGCCCCAGCGGTAACTTATCTGCTCCTGATGGCTGCAGCGACTGCAGAGCGGTTTCTGGGTCTCGGTAGACATGTGACTGATTTCCAGGTCTGAGCTTTGATCCTCTGGATTGTTTCCTTTCCACATTTCTTCTTTTGTCCCATGATCTTCAATAGCAATCCCAATAACCAAAGTTTTATTTTCTCATTTGTCTGAATAGCAGGGTAATTACAGTATTGTGGCCAGCCAGAGTCCATCTGAAGGATCACAGTTATGGTCTGCATCACCTTGTCTGGCTAACTGGGCATACATGTGTAGGAATAGTAATATAATACCATAAAATACAAACAAAATGGCATTTGTGCTGCATCTCAGCATTTTTCTACATTTGTAAATGTCAGCCAGAAATCTATTTTGCAGTTCAATTGTAATTTACAATTGTCTGTGGATCTCAAAATTTTACAAATATCACAAAATGCTGAGCTGTCACAAAATGTTGATTTTATTTTTATGCAATCATGGTACAGAGCCTATCGTGTTCTTGATTATACTGACACAGCGACAGATATTGCAGCAAATCTATTCTCCAAACTCTATTAGTTTTCCTATTTCACAATTCTCCTCTCTACCAAGTTTCCCAGTGCTACAGCAGTATCAGCAACACACAGCAGCTAGATAGACCCTGCCTATGCAGCCAGGCATAACAGCAAATCAATAAAATAAAAGGTAAATAACTATTGCCTAATAACTTAATAAAGCAGTAAAAATAGGAACATGCTACTAAATCTTTAAACAGACAGTATATTCTCCATGAATTTGTTTCTTCATGCATATTACACAATGCACAATACCATAATAATTGTTGCTTCATATACTTCCTTATATAACACTAGAGCCAAATTGGCCGGATATTGTTATGAATGGGAAATGTGCCTTTCTTACCAACTATATTAAAGTGTCTTTTTTAATTTTAACAAAACCAATTTTCTTTATATAGAAAATTGAAGGTGCAAGAGAATAGAGCAGGTATTTATTAAAATATATCCCTAAAATGATAGGAGCTAACTTGGTGGTTGGTTGTATACTTGCTTCAGCAATGTCAATATCTTTGCTGTCATGTATTATACTATCCGTGGCAATTTTTAGTCCCATGGGGTCTCGTATAACAAAAGGTTCTTCATTAGTTTTCAAAAGTTAGCTATCGTACCTATAATAACATGTTATACCTATAATAACCCTATTTTTTGCTGGCGGCGTTTTTGGTCCCTACCACTTCTCTTACCTAGCCCCCCCCCCCCCTTAAACTCCACTGTTTGGAAACCCGGCCTTTACTCCAGGGCTTGCACCCAAATCATTTCCCATATGGCGCTCATAGGGAATCTTGACAATAGGCCAATTGCTTGACTCATCTGGGGTTATGAGTTTACCTTTAGTTCAGGCCAAATGGGATCTACCTAATAGAGAGATATGGAAATATCTGCAGATAAAATACTTTCTTCTAGGCTTGGGACCACTAGTGTCTATTGCCGTGGGCTTACCCCATTCAAAAACATGTGCACATCACTTTCTTATCCCCCGCACCCTTTTTTCTCTATTTGTAAACTACTTATAGATCACCTTTTTTCCATTAGACATAAATTCACAAAGATTGGGAGGTTGATCTACAGGGATTTGGGTGAGATGATGATTGGTCGGAAATCTTTAGTAACACATTCTCCAGTTCTCTTAATATGTTGGTGATGGAGACACATTACAAAGTGTTATCTCGTTGGTACCGCTGTCCTAGCTTATTAGTCAAAATGTATCCTGGGGTGTCTAATTCGTGCTGGAGATGCAATGAGGCTTTAGGTACTGCTTTACATCTGTATTGGGAATGCTCATTATTGCGTTCCTTTTGGAATAAGGTAATAGAGACTGCAGGTGTTATTCTTCAGGAAGACTTACCTTCTTGCCCCAGCTTTTGGCTTTTGAACCTCTTAAGAAGACCACAGGTGCTCTTAAGAAAATCTTACTGCGTGCCTTACTTAAAAAAACTTACTTAGTGCCTCAAATGCAGTCACCCCGATGCATTGGAGGACTGCTACAGTTCCCAACATGAAAGAATGGCATGCTTGGCTTGACCATTATATGTCTATAGATGACCTTATATTACCTTTACCACATAATCATCAAGATTTCACAGCGATCTGGTACCCCTGGCTCCTGTATAAAGAATCTGATCATTACAAATCGCTTAGTAGGGGGTAAGGGAGGTGAAGTGGAAAGAGGTTGATGTCTTCTCTACTATTGAAGTGTTGATGTGTATTCTTCTTCCCTGGTGTAACCCCCCTTTTACCTCTGTAAAGGGCCACCCGGTTACTAACTCTCATGTTGTATAATGTACCCACCCTTAACCTCTCTAAGTGGTGTACCTTTTCTATATCAGTGCCTCCACCCAAGCTGTATTAACTGGTATTCTATTCACCCGGCTTGCTTGGGGAAGCTAAATGCCTATTACCATACCCTCTATTTCCTATCATGTAGGATACTGTGTGTATTGCATACAGTTACCATTGTACAGTTATAATGACAAACCATCTTTGGCTTTCGATGACCTCGGATTCCCCTCGTCACTTCTCCAGGTAAGTAAGACAATTAGATCTAAATTTTAACCCTTTTTCTTTATATATGTATACAGACCCAAACATTACAGAGACGACATGCGACCTTACATTTGAATCACAGTACCATAACAACATATCTCAAATATTGTTTAGCATGGAATTAGAGTGAACAGCTCTACAATACAATGTAAATAGCTGTACAAAGTATACAAATATGACTCCATTACAGATGTCTCAAAAAACTCACTAACAAAAAGTACTCTATATATGAGTCCCTTTTGGCATAAGTTAAAATGCTGTTATGTATTGTATTTACCTTTTATAGGTCTTTTCTTTTTAGTTCACTAAGTATCAGCAAAAGTATTGTTCTTTGCAAATATAGATCTGCGGAAGTCCACTCCAAAAGACCAATTACTAATACCCTCCCTTTGACAGCACAGCTGATGTATAAGCCAGCACCATGGGCTACAAGCAGTATTGTAATTGTCATGGGCTCCGATAACCTCCAGTAATAAAGCTGCAGCTATAGACTTAAAGGGGGGAATTCAATTGTTTCTTTGGGGGGCGTGCTATTTCATCGCCCTGTTTCTTCGCTGACATCGCGGCTAGCCAGCCTGCTGGTTAGGTCGCAATTCAATTGTTTTACTTTCAGTTTCATAAGGGTGTGTAAAACAGGTGGGCAGCGACCCAGTGTCCCTCCGCCTGCCTCAAGCTGCACTGAAGACTGGTCTGAATTCTTTAACTCAGGTAAGCGTTATATCATTATCATTCCCCATGCAAGTCAATGGGATTTTGGGGAAACTTTAAACGCTCGTGGCTCCGGTTCCTGACATGCTAAAATTAGCTCATTGGATAGATCCAGTGCCCCTCTACCACCCCACCAATTTGGGCGTATCTGGCACTTCCAGAACCAGAACACCAGCCTTGCAAAGTCGACCCATTTTGGAGCTCCAGAGGCCCCTCTTTAAGTCAATGGGAAATGTCAATCCAAATTGGAACCTCGCGGTTCCGGCTCCTGAGGGGACAAATTTAACTGGCTGATAGCTCCACTCCCCCCTTGCTTGCACACCAAATTTGGTGCATCTGGCACTTCCAAAACCGGAGCCTCAGCCATTCAAAGTGAACATGGTTCGGGGCTCCAGGAGCCCTTCTTTAAGTCAATGGGATATTCCGGTCAGTTTGAAGGCTTGTGGCTCTGGTTCTTGACATGCTAAATTTAACTGCAATGGCTCGTTGGACAGCCACACTCTCCCTATGCTGGCCCACCGATTTGGGTGCATCTGGCCCTTCCAAAATTGGAGACACAGCCATTCAAAGAGAGCCCAGTTTGGGGCTCCAGAGGCCCTGCTTTAAGTCAAAGGGATTTTGCCCTCTCTTTGGAAGCTCACGGTTAGGGTTCCTGGCAAGCTAAATTTAAGTGGATGGTATGCCTGGATAGCCCCACTCCCCTTCTGCTGGGCACCTCTATCCCCTCAAGCAGTGGAGCCCCGGCCGGTTAAAGCGTGGGCCATGTGGCCGGAACCGCCCCATGTTAAGTCAATGGGAATTTAGCCCAAATTTGGTGGGCCATAGCTCCGTGCCTTGGGAGTCCAAATTTAAGTGAGACTCCTCATTGTATAGCCCCTCTCCCCCTGTCAGCACACCAAATCCTGGGTACCGGGGCCCTCGGGTCCGGAGACACAGCCGTTTGAAAAGAGGGTGTAGGGTTGAAATCCCAACAACCGACTTTGCGCTGCTGTATCTCTGGTCCCTAGCGGTCCACATGCTCGTGTCTGGTACCCCTGGATAGCTAAGAACCAAGGCTACTTGCCTACCTAAGTCCCCTGGCTCTTCAGTGGCCATAGCCATGACCGATGGAAGGCAACCTGTCTTAACCGGGGATCTCTCCACGTTAAATGCACTTGGCGCATCTCGCGGTTGGGCTCACATAGCTCCACAGGCTTTTGGTGTAGAGCCGCAAGGGACCCCTCATTCGAAAGCCAACTGATGGGGCCACAGGGCCTTTTTTGAGACTTAAGCTCCACAGGGCCCCTGGTAAAACCGGTGGCCGCATGGAAACTTAAACTGCATTTGCTTGGAAAAAGCCAAATGCAAAGTTTTTTGCACCTTATGGTGGGGTGTTGGGGTATGGAGTTAGGCACCCTGCGGAGCTGTCCCAGTTGCTCTGCGCAGCTTCCACGAGGCGCACCGGTTGCTCTACTTTGATCCCCATCCAATCCACACTTCCCGGGGGTCTAAAATTTATTGTAAGATGGCATTGGAAAGTCCTCCCACGACCTTGCATTCTGCCGAAATATGATGAATTTAGCGGGGGGGGGCTTAGTGCCGGGGGCTAGGGCTTAGCAATGGTCGATCGGCACATGCATCGGCACTTGTCACAGTATATTTTGCGAAAATACAGTGATAAGTGTGCAGAGGGAATTCGCAGGGACAGAGCTTTATCGCAAGCTCAAACTCTGCAAGGGATTTGTAGTAAATCCCTGTGATATTGCCTATCACTGGTAATATCACACTACAATCTGCATTAAAAATGCGGATTGTAGTAAATAGAGCCCTAAGGATTGAGAGGGGGATAAAGGAGCCCAAAAAAGGTAATTTTATTGAAATATTTGATAAAATCAATGATATTCACCCTTAAAAATAGCATACCAGTTAATTATTAATAAAATTCTAATATTAAAATACTTTTTATTCAAAACTCACACCCTCTAGGAGTGGCGAGAACTGACAGGTGATAAAGTGAAAAATTGGTCGACCAATATTTTTTATCATGCCTTTTTTACAACAATTGAACAGCCCTGGCCATGTTACAGTTAGGCTGAAATTTAGGCGTGATAAACCACAATTATCACGACCAAAAAGTGTACAATTGAATAACGACTAAATTTTATCAGAAATAAACACGTTTATCATGGGAAAAAACACTGTGATAAAACAATTGAATTCCCCCCATATTGCAAATCATTAACACCGAAAGAATATATTTAATCAGCAACTATTGTTTCATTCTCCTGGTAGTGCTAAATAGATATATTTTGCATGAAATCCTTCAAATTACAACTTGACTAATGAAACTTGCTTCACTCCCCCAAATTTCTCCTAAAGCGCTGAATAAATAGAAGTTGATATAGATATTCCCCTAAAGGAGCTATGAGTCTATTATTTACCTCACTGGTGTTATACAGTATTTACTCCTGTAGCGCTACAGTCTGGTGCTGCCTGTTAAATTTGTTAGACTACTGTGTGTTTGCAGTGTGATACGTTACTCACTGCTGCTGGTGGGTGCTACTGCCGCTACCAGCTTTCATCACCGGTACCCTTCGCGATTCCCGGTCTGTGAGGGAGATTCCAATCTCCTAAAACTGACACCTGCTGCGCTAATCAGGCTGCTGGACACTGGACTCCTCTATGGCTGCACTACACTACATGCAGGCCACGCTTCCCGTCATACAGCAGCCGCCGACAGCTCTATGACGCTGGCAGTTTCTCCTCAATCATTGGCCTCCAGTCTGAGCCAGCCATCTCCTCCCACAGGGAACGCCCCTGATCAGTGCGGGTCCCTCCATTCTTCTCCACCGCCGGGACCACCTCCTGTGATACCGCTATCTCCTGCAACACTAGTAAGGCAGGGTGAGTACCGCTGCTCACCTGCCTCCACCAGCTCCAGCTGGGCTCTCTCTCCAGCTCTGCCCCCCTGCGCCCAGATGCTCACCCCAGCTCAATGGCTGCCCAGGCCACACGAGGGCAGTGCACTGGAGGGAGGGATCAGCAGCATAGCCGCAGGCCATTCTATTTATACACCTGGCTACAGAGGCACACGACCCTTACTTTGGCCGCAAGCCTCTCTCCTTCCCACCTGCAGCGCTCACGCTGACCCCTACACAATATGTTAGGGGGTTTCTTCAGTGTGGGCTCGTGCCATTACTGGCACCTTCTCTATATGGCTCGAGCTCTTGCCCCTCCTATTACTACACTAAAGCCAATAAAGTAATCTGGGTCTTATTTTCCCCTTTTAAAAGCTCACTTAATAAATGATGTAAATACACATTAAACATTTCACATACAGTACATATTAGATATGTTTATATTGTACCTCAGCACTGGCACAGTATAAATTATAAAGTATAGCATAGACAATATAGATATGAATTATCTTTATATATATATACAGTATATATATATATTTCCATAACCCTTAACCAGAGTTACACTGGCAGTGAGGTTCTTTATTTCTTCCTTTTCCTTTTCTTTTTTCTGTTTTCTTTACTGTTTTCTTTCTTTCTCTCTTTATTATGATTAAGTTTTTATTCGTTTGTCTATATATTTACTATGTGATGTTTATTTTAAAAATATGAGCCAATATTGTTCTTTTCATATCATACAATTTGTACTAAGTATGTTTTTATGTTTTTGATGTTGCTGTAATGGATATGGCATGTTCAAATGTTTTTTCCTTTGTATTGGTTTTCAATAAATATAAATTCCAAAACAAAAAACTATATTAAATTGTGGAAATTAGTTGAACCCACAGACTTTGCATAGTGATACAGTGACCTTTCTCCAGATTAGTACTTTGATGGAGATCTGTCCATGGGACCTGAGGGAAAAGCCAGTAACATAATTGATTTAAGAGGCGTTGAAAAAGAATTTGAGTAACATGGGAAGCCGCTAGGGCAGCAGACATTTAAACACCTAGAACAACTGACAGTGCTGTAGTTAGTCCTATGTGTATATTCTAGATATTGGGAGAGGGAACAGTTCTTAATTCAGAAAAATATAAATTTGCAATTATTCAGATGAAGTATATTGAGGATAATAGATCACTAGACCAGATCATTATAAAAAAAAGGTTATGACTGATAAAAACATTGCTCTGAGTCACACCATCTCATTAAGGGGGGGGGGTGTACTAAGACTTGGAGAGTGATAAAGTGGAAAGTGATAAAGTACCAACCAATCAGCTCCTAACAGTCAGTTTACTGAATGTGTTTGAAAAATGACAGTTAGGAGCGGAATGATTGGTACTTTATCACTCTTTACTTTATCTCTCTCCAAGGCTTTGTGCATGTCCCTCATTACTGGGGCCTGATTCTAAGTCAGTGGTGACAGGGTCCATCTTATGAGCGTGTCGCTGATGATGGCTGCATACAGAGGCGCAGATTTGCTCACATAGGAGGCCATATTCAAACGGATAAACTGCACCTGCCATAGAGCAGGTGCAAGTTTCGATGGTGCCACTGAAGGTCTAAAGATGCACCAAACATTATTTCTGCCTACATGGACCCTGAAACTAGGCCTCTCAGTCCTTGCACATTCGGACGCATGGATGTAAACCAGGGCTTTGTAAAGGGATCTGCATTAAAGACACAGACGTGCGCCCAGTATAAGACATAGGAATGGACGTGACTGGGTCCAACTGAGAGACAGGCCCAAGATGTCCACATTCTCTCTCTATCTCAGGCTGTCATTAGTCTTTATTATGTAACTGCACAAACACAGAGTTAATGTATAATAAAGATGTGCGGGTCGGTTCTCCAGTAATCCGAATCCACCCGAATTTTGTGAATCCGGATAAATCCAAGTCATGGTTCTGATCTCCTGAGGAGATCCGGACAGATCCGAGTCGTGGTTTTGATATTCCAGCAGTTCGGAATTTGGATTTTAAATCTGAATTTCAGGTTTTGAATTGCAAAAATGACATGATTTTAGCTGTTTTGGAAAACTTTTTTATTAATTAGAAAAAAAAAACCAGATCCAAAACCAAAGCACAGGGGTCATCGCACATCTCTAATGTAGAGTAAGTGTCACTGTCATAAATTACCTTTCATATTGCTGGGTAGGTATTTAAATGGTTACAGGCATCAAGGGGTAATCAGATATGTTTCTATATTCTTCTGAACCAAGTGTTCATGTTTGAAATTATTTTATTGATTGTTGCAAGATAAATAATTGATCTAAAATGCAGCAAACAGAGCGAAACCAAAATAATTACCATGGAAGGCGGCGATTGGTGGTGCTTTGACTGCTATACATTTCCCTATTTTTGTTTTCAAAACTTAAATTCTATAACTATTCTGGCCCTGGTACCTCTAGTTTTAGTAGGTGACCCCTGCTTTTGTCGCATACATGATACCCTCCCTTCTCAAAATGACTGCTCTCTCCATAACACTTAATTCTAGTCCTATTAAGTGCCGTACCTACTAAGAGGCGAATACTAAGAATGGCACTATATGTGGTACAGGAGTGGAAGATTACGCTAAGTTTGGGTGTTTATGGGCACTTACTGGGTGCAGACCATGTGATCACATGGAACTCTACTGTCTTATGGGAGTAACTTGGGCATGTCAGACAACTTCAGTGCTCGTTCGCGGCATGCAGACAGGGATGGGACGTCTGCTCCAGCCAGAAATATTGCACTCAGCATGGGGCAGATAATAATGATTGAAGGCTGCAGCAGGTCTTGGAAGATTTGCAGATTATTACCATTCAATTCCATAACATGCAGGTTGCAAACCTCTTGAGGATCTTCTTCGTTTGTGAAAAATAATGTAGCCTGCAGATCACATCTCAGGACTGGGGGCCCCTAGGCTTTATGTGCTCAATAAATTTCTATTGCATCATTGTGGTCCAGGATCAGAGTTTCCCCAAAAATTTTCAAAATTTGTGAAAATCGTCATTCTTTGATTGCATGATTCTCATGTCTATGGCTTGTTGAAACACTATGTCCTGAAACTGCGAATTAAGAATATCAGAAGCATCTTTACCTTCCTCCAACAAGGTAATTATGGACTTCAAGTGAACAATTTCTGTCTCAACATGAGTATTCTGAGCCTTTAAAGATGCTTGGAGCTTGTATTCAAATTCCTTGATATCTTGCATGGCGGAGAGCATCTTACTTTGGGTGAGCTTTTCTCCAGTTTCACTCTCTTATTGGAGGACCTGGGAATGGAGGTCCCCATGTCTGAGCCATTGTAACATGGGTGGCCGGACCAGCCACAGGAGATTCTTTCCTTATATTAGTAAGGTACGAGTTTTGCAAAAAGGAGCACAGGTCAGATTGGGAGTAATGATCACAGTCAAGAGGGAAGTCTCAGAAAAAAGCTGCTGGCATTGGTCAGGCTATGCTAAGGAGTCTCCTGTCTTTTATGTGCACCTGAAGCCACAATGTTAGCCTCAGTGGTATCTTGGGTGGCAGGGAGTTTAATATAGTTGAAAGCCAGCAAAATATGTATTGATCAAAGGTTGTTACATGATATTTTTGCTAATGGCATGCAAAGCACCATTTCAGTGCAACCGCCATCTTCGGCCGGCCATGAAACTGAACTTTGAAAAATGAACACAAATTTCAAACAAGAACACAAAGCTCGCTGTTTGCGGCAAGGTTTTTTGTGGCAATCAGAAAGAACCAGCAAATTGTACTGTGAACAAGATAAAGGCCTCTAAAACAGCCAAGTTAAATGTTCAAACCAGTTCAAATCTTTCAACCTATTCTGAGTATTACAGTTAATGTTATTATCTTTTATTTATATACGGTCAACATATTCCACAGCACTGATAAAACAGGGAACAAACTAAATGTACCATACAATTAATGCAGGATGATTCATTAAAACATAAGTTGGCTCACCAAGCCTTATAACCTAAATTAGAAGTGAGAATGAAACACAAGGCACATCTGTTTATTTTGTACAGTGGGCCAGCCGCAAACATACTATATAAAGATACATTTTCATGTGATCAGTGATTCCACGTGGACTGGCTAGCCAACTATTGTAATTGCAATGCAAGAAGATAAATAACACCAGCTGAGAAAAAAGTATCCATGCGCAATGTAACAACAGCCAAGAAAGTAGGAGTAGGACATAACTGTCTCATATGCCACCTAAGCTCCCTCCTCCACTGTCAGATAGAGAAGCTTCAAAGATTTGAACCGGTCCGCCTGGCTGCTCCGAGTCCTCTGAACTATGGGAGAGATGTCATGACGTCTCTCCATAGTGCCCGTGGGGGGAGCGGAGCTGGAAGCCGGAGCTCAAGAGTGAGCTCCAGCCTCCGGCTGCCGCTGCAGGGGGGGGGGGAGCCGGCCACCTGCTGGTAACAAAATCTCAGCGGCAGGTTGCAGGAGGCGGAACTGGTTCCGTCTCCAAATAGAAGTGACGGAACGCAGTTCCATCCTGTTCCGGCCCGCTTTAACCCCTGAGTGGGGCAATAAGGACCTATATCATAAACCTCTATTTTTCTGGTTGTACACTGCTAGAAATACTTGGTAAGGTTGAAAAATGGTGTGTATGTTACTCAGATTTGGGGCTATGGGAATGGGCTGGGGATCGTGTACACCGTTCTTGTGCCTGCCTTGGGAGAGAACAGTTTGCATTCAATTAGATACATTGCTATCTACTATCCTGGAGTTTTTGTAAACTCCCAAATTTGGGGAGAGTTCTCTTTGCTTCCAGGAGAGAAGGCAATCCCCCCACACCCCACCTACGTTCACTGCCGCTCCCATCTTAACCTGACCCTCTTTTGATCTCTCAAACTTTCCTCAGGATATACAGTATATTTGTAAATGTTTAAGGGTATCCTATTTTGTACTTATCTTATGTTTTTTATTTATTTGCCCTTTCCCTCTAATCATTGTTTCATTTTCTAAAACATTTGACTTTGTTTGCAGTTACAGTTTACTATCTCAGTTTATGTAAAGGAATGCATAACATGTATTCTGTAATCTTTTTCTTTTTTATACAAGAGATTAACGAAATAACAACTAGAATTTCATTACATATGAGCCTGATTCTCCATTGGTCTTAACTTTTTGCACATTTTGCTGGTGGAATTTCACACAGCAGAATGAACTGACTGTCTTCATTTCTGTTTTCATTCACTAGAAGTTTACAAACTTCAGCAAAATGCCAAATTCTATAAAGTAATAAATGGTGAGCCAAAAGCAGAATCTTGAAACCTAGCACTTTTATGATTTTGCAACAATTTTGCCCATATCTTCTTGTAATGATTGAGAAAAAAAAAACTAATTTTATTATATTTAATGCTGGTATTATTATTATTGCTATTATTTATTATTATTATTATTATTATTATTTTTAGGACATCACTATTTTATGCAAACGGTACAGAGAAAATTTGACATTCACATTAATCCCTGCTCCTTTGGAGCTTACAATCCTTAACACACACACACTTTTTATCCGACTCCAATTAAACTACAGTACCAGTATGTTTTTGGAGAAAACTGGAGCACCTGGAGGACACCACACAAACCTGGGAAGAACAAAAAAAACCACACAGATGTACTCATGATCAGGAATTCAACTCATGATGCCAGTGCAGTAAGACAACAATGCTAACCACTGTGCTATTGTGCTGCCTAACACATGACCATTTGAGAAAGTTGCAATTGAACCTAATACACAGGCAAAAAATATTTATCAAAAATGTATTTCTAAGAAGAATTAATTGACAGTTACCTCTTGTTTTTCAAGCATGTCCCATCACTGCACATTTTTTTTTATATTTAAAGGAACAGTGTTATACGGATTTTTAATAGTCCAGAAAGAGTATATCAAATGGCAAATAAAATAAAACAAAATTCAAACATAAAATGCACAGACATCACTCATTGGCATGAAGGGAAGTAGTTACTAAGCCGACACTAATGCTGTCAACAGTCAAAATGTCGACAGCATTGTGTCAATAGGACAATGCTGATGCAATTATAATGTTATTTAAAGAATTTTAATTGTGTCAGCATTATCACTTTTAACATAATGAATTTTTATCTTATTTAAAGTTATAATGCCAATATGGTTACAATTTTGACTGTCAACAGCACTGTCGGCAATTTGTATGTATCCTGGCATAGTACAAAACATGAAATGTCGCATATATTCTTGGAAGCAATACAAATAATTTAATGTATTCAATATTTTTCCCGCCATGAAACAAGACTCCCAGGCATTATTCTCCTTTCTCATCTATGTGGAATGTAGCTTCATAAGCCCTAAAGGATAGGACTAGTTGTCAAATTATAGACTCTATTGGATTTATGTCCATGGCTTTTGCATATTTTATCAGCGGATCATTGACTTTTAACACTTTGTGCATCTTGATGCTTTGGAATCAAATATTTTGGAGGACATTGTGCTAATGCAGGAGACAAAGATAAATCAGTTAGTGAGACCATTTCAATACAAGAGCAGTGATATCTCTTACAAACTGTATAAATACCACTGCACAGTGGATTTATATCAAAGAGTCTTCTATTGGTTCCAGATGCACAAATTGTTCACAGTGTATGCCCTTCAAGTGATATTTATGTTGGGACTTTAAAGTCAATTAGTATTATGTCTGTGCAATGGCAATATTAACTTATGGCAGTAATCAATATTGTATTTTAAATGTATTTAGCTATATATAGACATTTTGATATCTTAAATATATGATTACAAAATTACAGTATATTAAATTGATGTAATGTCTTGGGGATTCCTCTCCCTACCCTAACCCTCCCTCCCTGATGCCTGAACCTAACCTCCGTGTGCGGTTGGCTGAGTGTGACCTAGCATTATAATGCAGCAATATAATGCCTGTTCGCAGCAAATCAGGTCATATTCAATTAACTGCCCTCCACAACCGCCTCAATGTGTCACAATAGCGGACAGCATTAACAGTATCTCCCTTGCTGAGGAAATTAACTAGAATCACGCCCTTGTGGTCCCAAAACACGGTCGCCATGACCTTCTTTGCTGATCGAGTTGTTTTGAAGGTGGGTACGATACATGTTTCCATGTCATGGATGCTTGCTTCGTCTCTGGTGTCACATTATGCACGCCCCTGCAATGGTGTTCAAACGCACTGGCATAGCTGCATTTCACCAACCACCCCCCGTCACCACCCCCAAATGATACTTCCTGTCAATCACTTTACAATGGGTCTGCTTAGTCACTGCGATCGCAGTCCCGATCGTAGTGGATTCTTCTCGCAATGCATACACAGAACGTAACAACTTGCCAATTGTGTGCGTAATCGCAAGTGTGATCGCTAATAAATTAGACCCATTATCACTGTACACCTTGGCAAGTTGGCGATGAATTTCAGCTACTGATGTGCCTTTTAGACACAGAAATCTGATCACACTACGCACCTCAATGTTTGACCATGTTTCTGCCAGCTCCACCATCCTACAACTGATTTTGGGACAGTATGAGGTGCAGTCTAATGGCTGTGAGGGGAAGCAATGGTCTACCTGCTCTGGTCTGGTGGGAAATTAGAATGAAACAGAGGCCCTGATTCAGAGCCGGACGAGCGCTCGCTCTGAATCAGGGCCGTCCTTCTTAATTTTTAGAGCGGCCTCCTGGCCACTCGTATAGCTGTGGGTGACCACCCACAGCTATAGCGAGCGGCCAGGAAGATGGTCGCGATGGTCAAGACCATCGCGACCATCGGGCTTGCGACGAGACCCTTGTGGTAGGGTCTCGTTGCCGCAAGCCCTGGAGTGCTTTCGGCTCTATCAGAGCCGAGAGCACTCCCACTGACATCACTTGTGATGTCAGTGGGGCCGGCCCCAGACGGTAGGCGTTCCCATGGGAATGCCTCCGTGTGGGCAGCCAATGCCCCGGCTCGCCCACCAAAAGGGGCGTGCTGTCACTCACCATTGACAGCACGCCCCCTTTGGTACGAGACCCGGAGCGACGGCTTGCCCGTCGCTAATTGGGTCTTGCGCATGCGCACGACGGAGCCGGCTCCATCGTGCGCATGCACACTGGGCCAACATCGACCCGCTTGCGAGCGCTCAGCGCTCACGAGCGGGTCTGAATCAGGCCCAGAGAACATAACACACGTGAGAGGTCTTGTTACCTTACTTATTTAACCACCCTTGTATTTAAAAAGGTCAAAAACAACTTAGCGCCAAGAAGCGCAAATTACAGTAGGCTGCAGGATCTCCAAGTGTGGCTGCAGGATGTTGATTTTGTATTTGTGCTATAAGGTAGGTGCTGTTTTATTTTAATGAAAATATTTATAACATTTGACATAAAAGATTATTGACTGCAATAGTTGTACTTTAGAGAGTAGTAAAATATTTAAAATTTTGCTAAAATTACCATAAATGGGATGCTAATAGCATAATGCATGAAAAGTACATAGAACATGCGTTGCATGAATGAAAAAAAAACATTTACATAAAAGCATATTAGTTTTCATTACATTTATCATTTTCCAAAATGTGTGAATGAGCCTAAAGGTTTACACAGCAAAACAACATCATACATCAGAACGTGATTTGGTACAAGGTTTTAGTAAAGTGAAATACTCTGGAATAGAAAGTTTCTGTGTATTACTTGTTCACCTACTCTAGAGGTGATTGTATTTTGTTAGCCATTGTAAAAATTCAGGAAAACATTTAGGGCCAAATGTAATAGGAGGAGAGTTTAGAAAATGTGAGTTTAGCAGTAAACTGTCACATTTGTTGAGTTTTATCTTCAAAATGGAAAAACATCTGGTTGAGATTTTATATCATGAGAGTTTTTTGAGTCTGAAAAAGATGCGAGATTCCACTGTTCCTTTGTTCTCTGACTCTATTACTGTACATTGGCTGAGTTTAAAAAGTGTGAGAAAACTCTCACATTTGCTAAACTCTCACCCTATTTCATTTGGCCCTTAGGGTTACTAAAGCTTCTAAAACAGACAAGTGGTGATGTAGCCCAAGGCAACCAATCAGATTCTAGCTAACATTTCTCTATTGCAGGGGTTCTTAAACTCGGTCTTCAGGACCCCACACAGGTCACGTTTTCCAGGTCACCCAGCAGAAGCACAGGTGTATTCATTACTCACTGACACATTTTAAAAGATCCACAGGTGGAGCTAATTATCTCACTTGTGATTCTGTGAGGAGACTTGGAAAACATGCACTGTTAGTGGTACTGAGGACTGAGGGCCCGATTCAGATCCGGACGTTAAGCCGCGATCACTCGCTATGGGCAATTGTCACTCGTCTGCGCAGGCGTATGCATCGCAGTGCTCGTGTGCGATCCAGTCACTGTGATCGGGAATTGTGTGCTCGTTGTACACAGGCTGAGCGCTACTATGAGTGACAGTGCCGTTTGTGGGTGGTAACAGGGGAAGGTGCTTGTGAACGGGGGAGTGGTTCTGCGAACGCAGGCGTGTCTGGGCATCAAAACAGAGTTTAATGGGTGTGCATAATTAGCATGGAAGCGTCATTGTACATGTCACTTGGTTGTATTTCCGCCTGCAGTGATCGCAGTGCTTGCGGTGGGATAGGGTCTAGCTCAAGCGCTGCATGCACCTCCGATGGTTCTCGATGCTTCTGATTAAGCATAAACTTGACGTGTGTTAAGTAAGAAAAGTGGGCGTCTTTATACCGGCGTGCGCTCACTCTGCCGTCGCTCTCTAAGACATAGAGGGCGTCCTTACACCTGACAGTCCGATCGCGGAATTTGCATACCCGGCCCCTTTTGGATGCGAGCTATCGCGGCTTAGCATCCGGGTCTGAATTGACCCCTGAGTTTGAGAACCTATGCTCTATTGCATACGAGAAAATAATAGACAGAATCTGATTGGTTCACCATCATCAATGCAATCAATGCTGCTCTGGAAAGGCACATTGCGTCCACTGGCATTGCAAGTTTTCCCTAGCACCCCATAGATGTGCGATGTCAGCACTACTGTAAGTGGGCGATATGTGTGCAGCCAAGCATAATGGCAATGCCCGGCAGCACCTCACATGTAAGAGTATTCCCCCAATATCTTGTGTATGTACTGAAATTTAGAGCTTTGAGAATAAGGATGGTTCTATATTGTGGGGCACCTTTGCTATAAAAGATTTAACTACATACCCGTTGTTTCCACAAATTACCCATGGCAATGTAATGAAATTGTCTATCAGTGCTCTTGGTGATCATGGGATCTATGTACTAAGCCTTGAAAAAAGATAACGTGGACTTAGATAAAGTACAAGCCAATCAGCTCCTAACTGTAATTTTTCAAACACAGCCTGTAAAGTGATGGTTAGGAGCTGATTGGTTGGTATTTAATTTATCTCAATCCACTTTAAGTCTGTCCAAGGTTTAGTACATAGACCCCCATGTCTGTATGTATGACATCACCAAGCAGCTACGTATATTCAATTTAATTCTGATTTAAGGACTTGAAACTCTGGGCCTGATTCAGAGGCGCTCGCAAAAAGTGAGCGCTCGCAATCAGGGTGGGTGCAGGTTTTTTTAGTTGTGGCCTCTTGGCCGCTCGCATCACAGCTATTGTGAGCGGCTATTGTGAGCTCCGGGGCTCGCGCGTGCGCACTGGATCCACCATCGACCCGCTTGCGAGCAGGTCTGAATCAGGCCCTCTATGTTTTTGTTTTAAAGACCTTGGACCTCATTCAGAGTCGGTCGTTGCGGCCGCACGGTCGTAAGGTAAAATGGGCCGGATATGCAAATGAAGCGCTCGCAAGTTGCGTCGTTAAGATGGGATCGTTAGCTGGACGAGCGAGGGGAGGATGCGGCCGTAAGACTAAAAATACGCCCCCTTCTCGTTCCCATTACACGTCATCTCCGGGCATATAAGGATTAATCGAGACCATCGTGAACCATCGGAGCTGGTCGTAGACCTTAAGGTTGACCATACCCTCTCTTAAGCACTACGATCAAGTCAGTGTAAAAACCTCCCATGTCACATGTGCCATGACACTACTTAGTTAATTATGCACTCCCATAAAACGCTGTTTGCATAGTCAAGCACGCCTGCATTCGGATCTCCACTCCCCCGTTCACAAGCACCTTCCCGTTACCACCCACAAACGCCTCATCCTGTCACTCAAACTAACGACCTGGCCAAGTTGAAGGAGAGAGCAATTTCTGATCGTAATAGCTAGTTTACGCACACGCATTGTGAATTTTAAGCATGCGCAGTTTAGTGAACATCGGTGGCGTACGACCGTGCGGCCGCAACGACCGACTCTGAATGAGGTCCCTTATACCTGTACACTCTAACATTTTAACAGCGGTCTGTCACAAAATATAAATGACTAGTCTGTTACATATATGCCCGCAGATTTGTGACATCAGGACAAAGGTTCAGCCTCATTGCATTACACTTTCATCATCAAATATAATTATGTAACTGCTTCTTTAATGCAGATGAACAAAAGGACAAAGCATATGCAATAGCTATTAATGCCTTTGGCACATGGACCAACAAAATTAATGTACAAATTGGAAACGTGATTTCTTGGTAATTGACTGATGTGATTGTGTTTAACTCTGAGACAGCTAATAAAGGTCAGGGAGTTATTGTTTTAAATATTACAGAAGATAGCAAGAGAAAAAAATCCAATGTATAAGCATCTTACAGTATAATGCAGCAATCCAAATTCATTTTGGCATTAAAGATAATTAGGTATAATCATATACTGTGCTTCTGATCTACACAGCTCGAGTTTGTAAATCTCTGGCCCTTGCCACTGTCTGCATCTGCCGGAGAGAGAATATGAGCTCAGAATTTTAAACACCCCTGAGCGAGCTCAGTCTTTCATTTTGAAGCAGAGCTGTTATCTCTTTTTTATATATATATATTTTTTTACCTCTTGTCATCTATAGTACTCTGCAACATGTTCACGTTGCTCTTTCAAGCAAATTGATATTTCTTTAATTTTCAAACCCCCTCTCTGGCAATTTTAGAGAGAGCTAGGTTCATGATCATTTTCTAGAAACACAAGATTTATTTAGGAGAGTGATTGAATTTTGTGCATGCCAGCAACACCCTAAAGTCTATATTCTGCTGATATGAAAGTTATCATTTCTATAACAGAGCAATGTGGTCATTACATACAGTAGATGGTATTGATGAGGTATATCACAGGATACTGCTAAGATGGCAGTGCTATGGATTTCATACTATTATATAGCAGCATTAAGGTCAGGTACACATCAGAACGACGTGCATCCCAACCAACCCGACCCCCTATGGAAGGATATATCGGATGGCCACACACAGTGTCCGGTGTATTATCACAATGGTAAACCCAGGATTTCTAGAGGGGGGTTTCCAAATGCCTGATTTTACAGTGAGTGTGGCCAGTCCATGAAGAGGGCAGAATTAGTACTTATCCAGCTTTAATATGTTACATACAAAGTATATTGTGTTGCATAATTACAGCATTTACAGGATCAGCGATCACAGTAAGCCATTAGATGTGGCAGTAGGGGCATCCTGTCTGGGATGAATGTTTTTATTTCAGATGTGGGCACCATTCCTGAGCATAGGAGCAAATCCAGGAGTCTGAGGGAGCAGCAGAAGAACCTAGCACTGCCCTGGGCATATATGTACATATTGGTCTCCTTATGCACTGGAGAGTGTATTATTATATACAGTTATAATAGATAACCCTATTGATGGTCTATAGCAGTGCAGCCCTAACAGAGCATGTTTTCCAGATCTCCTAGTTGGTGCATAGTTGTATTTATTACTGGCTGACGCATGCTAAAAGATCCACAGGTGGCGCTGATTATTTCATTTGTGACCCTGAGATGAACATGCAGCACTAGTAAAATTCTATTATATTAATATTTCTATTGTGGTCTTGGTGTGGGGTGGTTTCCAGGAAACCAGAACCCCTTCTTGCATTTGCCTATGAACCACGCGATATACCCTTCCTACTTTCATTCACCTGCATGCCGACGTCAGCGTACTGCACATCAGATGAGATGACGTCTCTGACGTCGGCATGAGGGGAATGTGAGATGAAAGAGTATATTGCGTGGTTGTACACCAAATCAGATCCACGTTGGAACGATATTTCATCCAATGTATTGCCTGATGTGCACCCGACCTTAATGATGCTTATGCATTCAGAAGGCATTTTGTATATTAGTGTTTATTTGCTTATTACCATGAATTTATATAGGGCCAGCATATTTCACTATGCTTTAACAATCACAGTAATAAAAACAAGACTGGGTAATAGATATCCAAAGAGGGAAGTGGGCTCTGCTTACAGGCTTACAATCTATAAGAATAAGAGTTTTATGCAGGCTGGTAAGTACTACATATTGCAAAATGGTCCAACCAGATTGCAGAGGTTCTTGGTGTGCTTTATGATTCAGTCACATAGCAATGTTGTCCTTGGTTCCCCAGGTCGTGTGAGTGTAGACAGAGAACATGTGTAAAGTTAAGTGTGTGGCCTGTGCATAGAGGAGTTCATTAGTAAAATATCTTATGGAGGTGATGTGGGTGGTTCTGGAATTGAATAAGCTGCATAAAGAGGTAAATGTTTAAGGAATGTCTGAAGGTTTTGAGGCTAGATGAAAGTATTGTTCATGGGAGGTTGGTCCAGCCTGAAAAAAGACCTGTAACTGTGAATGGGAGAGGGTAAGGAGTGTGGATGAGGGACGCAGATCTTGCATAGAGTGGATGGGGTCTTGCTGAAAGATATTTTGAAAAAAGCAGAGATGTATGTAATCAGATGACCTCGCACTGACAGGTAATCACAGATATTTGGCTTAGAATAGGGGCTGGTTACTGGTCCCTGAGTAACCAAAGTGAGCTTACTTCACCACTCTCATCATCAGTAATGGCCTGTTACTGACTGCTCCCACTGCATAGCGGACAGGTAACTCACTATCACTACCAGACTCCACTTGTTCCACCCAGACTCCTACATTAGCACCTGGAGCCACTTTTCCCATAGTCCGACCAACAGCACCTGGAACCGCCTACCTCTGGTTATGTGTGGACATACTG
This sequence comes from Taudactylus pleione, assembly GCA_031769625.1. NCBI lineage: Eukaryota > Metazoa > Chordata > Amphibia > Anura > Myobatrachidae > Taudactylus > Taudactylus pleione. The sequence continues at coordinate 6,166,141 of JAUIMM010000706.1, forward strand.
TAACCCCCCTTTACCCTCTAAAGGGATATCAGGTTACTAACTCCTATGTAATCTTTTTTACCCACCCTTAAACTCATGTTAAGTGGTGTCCCTCCTATTACTATTAATTCAGTGCCTCCACCCAAGTATTGGTAGTAGACCGGGCCTACTTGGGAAAACCCAAATGAGAATATGCTCACGCTTAAACTATATCACTGCATGTTTATAATTTTACTTAAGCTCACAACTGACACTCGCTTATAATAATATCGTGTATACTATAGACATTATGTAATCACATAATCGAATTACAATATGAGTGGTAAAATTTAACTGAACAGAGTAACACTCAATCCTTGTATATAAATGAATAACTTAGATGCATATAGTGGTAATACAAGTCATATTTTACTGTAAAACCTGTGGTCATAAAGTAGTTGATACATTGCAAGTCCTCAACTTGTTTAATACGGGATAAGTACTTTACACCACTGTCAGTTTGTAGTCCCTTTGACACTTGTCGATAATATGCTGTTCCTAACTTTTAGTATATATATATATGCATTTCCCCCTTCCCCAGCTATTAGCTAAGACTGGTAATTTAGGGAAGTCTATCCAGCTCAATGGCTGGTAGTACAGATGTCAGCCATCAATAGTAGTGTTATTTTTCCCACTTGCACTCCTGTGCTGCTAATGTAGCTATGTATGTGTAGAGCTTTGAGTCTACTCACTGACCAGCATTAGTATTCATACCACCGCCTTTATAGAACTGAGGATTTCTCTGCCAGGGTTCTGCTGCTATCACTACCTCAGCTGCTGTTTAAAGAGCATATGATGAGGCTTCAATGCACTAACAGAGTAGCCCCAGCCTTGTCTGACAGTAGCCCACCTCCTTCCTACAGCTGCCACCTCACATGTCTGGTTCCACACCTCCACTGGCCGCTACTGCTGCTATTCTGCCTCACCTCAACTTTATGAGCAAATGTGCCCACCTTCTGGAATGCAGCCAGTCAGCTGCAGTTATGGGCCGTGACTCCGGCCCCTCACAGCCTCTGCTCACTGTGCAGCTCCCCCATTGGGACCACTGCTGCTGCTCCATCCCCATGACCTCAGCCTCTGACCCGGTTCCTGGGACCAATACTACTGATCACTCCACCAAAGTGCCGCACGGTGAGCTGCTTACTGGGCCACCACTGTCAACCTGCTTTCCCAGCTCTGGCTGGGCTCCCTCTCCAAATTTAACCCCCTGTGCCCAGGAGCCTATCTACCACTCAGCTGCCACCTGGGACACAGGAGGATGAGCACTCCAGCCCGCTCAGTCTGCTGGCAGCTCCCCCTATCTGTCTCTGTCCCTGACATTCTTTTTCTGACATGAATCAAACCACACCCAGCTAAATCACTCCGCCCTTCTTCTAGTGTGTGTGTATCCCATACAATGAGACACATCCCCACCAAAGAAAGAAGTACCATATAAACTTCCATTTAAATACATGAAATAGATATACTTTACCTGTATACATAAATTATAGAAGGGCCATGTACATGAATACAATAAATACATCTATATACATATACTTTACCTCACAAATTGTACATTTATAAATATTACAATCATTTATGAGTACAGTACTTGTTTTAACCCTTAACCAGGGTTACAATACTGCTGCAACACTTCCTTAATAGTGTAAACTATTTTCCACTGGTCATTCACTATGTACCAGTCTGTAAGGGGTACCTGTTAGAAGATCATAGCTTTGAGACAGACGTAGAATGGAATAGCATTTGGTGCAATTCTGGTAGTCACAAGATTCAAGCAGATGCAGGCGACTTAAGGCAAGATGTTTATTGCTCAAAACATCTTTAAAAAATGGGTCACTTGTTAAAGGTGCTTGGGACAATCAGAGCATAAACTTTTTCAATACCCACTTGATCTCGAAAAAGTCTCGGTGATGCCAGATATGAAACACATTGACGTCACGATCAGCTACGGGAAGCCAAGTTACTGTAACAAGCAGCACAACATTTTAACCTATCTGAGTGGCCCTGCCTTGATTCCGCGCTATTCCAGCCAGCCTGGTGCTCCCAGCTCCGTACAGAAAGAGCAGCCTGTCGAAGCCGGATTATTGGCTGAGACCAAATCTTAAATTAATATCTGGTGACGCCATTTTGTGTTGCTCCTGATGACGCCATTTTTTGTTGCTATTATTAGCGTTGTGCATCTGCATTGCTACCGCATATTATTGAAAGTCCTACCATAACCCATACGCACAAAATATACAAGATGCACAGCGCACAGCTGCGCTGTTTATCAAAGCACAAAACACATAGACACACCACGCATACTAGCGACTTTACACAATATTCTCACACTTACACATGCAAAAATGTATAAAAAGGTTCCTCCACATTAAAAGCTTAATATCAGAGGTTTTATTAGCGAATACTTATGTTGTGAAATGTAATGTATACGATATTTAAGGTACATAAGCTAGTAGACATATCATGTTTGGTACCATACTAAATCACTGTTTATTTGCAGATTTCCGGTTCTACCTGCAAGGAAATCGCATCATGCGTTCGCAAGATATGAACTATTTGAAATTAGTGGTTAGAATGTAAAGCTGTATGAAGTGTCTTTTATTAGTTTAAACCAGTTCTTCAGTGGGAAAACCACACAAAGCAACATCTGAGGAACTGGGACATACCCCCAGTGATGCTATATGATCTGTCCAATGACCTGCATTGTACCAGAATGTACAGGAGCAAGACCCAAACCTGTTAACTAGTTCCTTTGTTCTGTAAGGTATATAGCCTGCTTACTGGCCTTTCTTCTTGGATGACCACAGGCTTCTGGAGTGACGACTGTTTACTGGGACCAGTGCGCATGCGTATATATCGGCTTGTACCTTTTGTATTTAATGGTTTTTTGCGCTAATTGTGCTAGATCAAAGCTTGTAACTTTCTTTTATTGCAATAAGAACTTTTGTGCTTTGGAACCACAATCTAAGTCTGGAAAGCAATTATTTCTTATACAACTTGTATCGCTAAACAGCGATATTAAGGTTATAAAGATTAAGGAGTATCAATAGATGGGGGCTCGCAGCTTATATCACGCCACTGGAATTCGCACAATAGCGTATGGATCTCGATTCCTCATCAAAGGGTGGAAGGCGCCATAAGCAGGTAAGAATGCACTGTGTTCAAAACCCTGCTACCATTCAGTGTTGTGGAATTGATGTCCTATATTGTGTGATTTTAAGGGGCGCTGATTAGGAACCTGGGACAAGAGAGAAAGGTTTGTTTCTTTTATTGTCTGTTCGCGCTTTGTGTGTTAGTCGCATTATTGTGTATGCAACTAGCCGCACAATAGTGTACACATGTATCCGGTAATACTGCCGTGGGTTTAAACTAGGGGTGTGCACCGGCCACTTTTCGTGTTTTGTGTTTTGGTTTTGGATCTGGATCTTTCTTTGTGTTTTGGATCTGGATTGGTTTTGCCAAAACCACCCTTCCGTGTTTTGGGTTCTGGGTTTTGTGTTTTGGATCTGTATTTTTTTTAAAAAAAGCATAAAAACAGCTAAAATCACAGAATTTGTGTGTTTTTCTGCTCCTATGCTATTATTAACCTCAATAACCTTAATTTCCACTCATTTCCAGTCTATTCTGAACACCTCACACCTCACAATAGTGTTTTTATGTCCAAAAGGTTGCACCGAGGTAGCTGGATGACTATGCTAAGCGACACGAGTGGGCGGCACAAACACGTGGCCCATCTAGGAGTGACACTGCAGTGGCAGACAGGATGGCAGTTTGAAAAACTAGGCCCCAAACAGTACATAATGCAAAGAAAAAAAAGAGGTGCAAGATGGAATTGTCCTCCCACCCACCCTTATGTTGTATAAACAGGACATGCACACGTTAACAAACCAAACATTTCAGCGCCAGGGTCTGCCACACGACTGTGGCTGAAATGATTGGTTCGTTTGGGCCCCCACAAAACAAGCTGGCAATTAATTTGTCCCTGCACAAACTGGCTCTACGGAGGCAAGATGTCGTCCTCATCCTCCGATTCCTCACCCTCTTCAGTGTTGTGTACATCCTCATCCTCAGAGTATTAATTCGTCCCCGCTGGAATCCACAACCACAGGTCCCTCTGTACGTTCTGGAGGCTGGTCTCCCTGGAAGAGTTGATAATTCATTTTATGAACATCATCTTCTCCACATTTTGTGGAAGCAACCTCCTACGCCTTTTGCTGAAAAGGTTCCTAGCTGCACTAAACACTCTTTCGGAGTACACACTGGAGGGGGGGCAACTCAGGTAAAATAGAGCCAGTTTGTACAGGGACCTCCAAATTGCTTCTTTTGCCTGCCAGTACAGGTACGGACTGTCTGACATGCCTACTTGGATGCTGTCACCGATGTAATCCTTTAACAGACAGACGCACGCTTGTCGCTGCTGCTTTAAGGATGCAGGTGCGGCTACAGCCCACACATTTCACAAAGACAGAAAAAAAAATAAGAATTTTTTAATTGTTTGTGGAGCGCACTTTGAGGGTTACACCACCCTTTAAGAGACAGACGCATGCTTGTCGCTGCTGCTTTAAGGATGCGGGTGCGGCTACAGCCCACACATTTCACAAAGACAGAAAAAAAAAAAAGAATATTTTTATTGTTTGTGGAGCACACTTTGAGGGTTACACCACCCTTTAACAGACAGACGCACGCTTGTCGCTGCTACTTTGAGGACAGTATCATATGCAGTGACAGTAGACTTGTCAGAAATTGTTGGCACGTCCTTCAGTCCGGACCAGATGTCCAAACCGGCCCTTGACTTATGACACAGGCGCACGCTTGGCACTGCTACTGTGTTGCTGCACGTACGGCTACATCGCACACAAGTCACAAACACATAAAAAAAAATATTTTTTATTTTTTGGAGCACTTTGAGGGTTACACCACCCTTTAACAGACAGACGCACGCTTGTCGCTGCTGCTTTGAGGATGCAAGTGCGGCTACAGCCCACACAATTCACAAAGACAGAAAACAAAGACGAATATTTTTATTGTTTGTGGAGCGCACTTTGAGGGTTACACCACCCTTTAACAGACAGACGCACGCTTGTCGCTGCTGCTTTAAGGATGCAGGTGCGGCTACAGCCCACACATTTCACAAAGACAGAAAAAAAAAAAAGAATTTTTTAATTGTTTGTGGAGCGCACTTTGAGGGTTACACCACCCTTTAACAGACAGACGCACGCTTGTCGCTGCTGCTTTGAGGACAGTATCATATGCAGTGACAGTAGACTTGTCAGAAATTGTGGGCACGTCCTACAGTCTGGACCAGATGTCCAAACCGGCCCTTGACTTATGACACAGGCGCACGCTTGGCACTGCTACTGTGTTGCTGCACGTGCGGCTACATCGCACACAAGTCACAAACACATAAAAAAAATATTTTTTATTTTTTGGAGCACTTTGAGGGTTACACCACCCTTTAACAGACAGACGCACGCTTGTCGCTGCTGCTTTGAGGATGCAAGTGCGGCTACAGCCCACACAATTCACAAAGACAGAAAAAAAAGAAGAATATTTTTATTGTTTGTGGAGCGCACTTTGAGGGTTACACCACCCTTTACCAGACAGACGCACGCTTGTCGCTGCTACTTTGAGGATGCAAGTGCGGCTACAGCCCACACAATTCACAAAGACAGAAAAAAAAAAGAATATTTTTATTGTTTGTGGAGCGCACTTTGAGGGTTACACCACCCTTTAACAGACAGACGCACGCTTGTCGCTGCTGCTTTAAGGATGCAGGTGCTGCTACAGCCCACACATTTCACAAAGACAGAAAAAAAAAATAAGAATTTTTTAATTGTTTGTGGAGCGCACTTTGAGGGTTACACCACCCTTTAACAGACAGACGCACGCTTGTCGCTGCTGCTTTGAGGATGCAGGTGGAATCTAGACGGGATTTGGAACCGGGGACACATTACCTCCATCAATTGTCTAAATCCCATTGCACTAATGGCGGATACCGGACCCACGTCTAACACCAACATAGCAGTCAAGGCCTCAGTTATATGTTTTGCTTCAGGATGACTGCTGTCGTACTTCATCCTCATCGCTAGGGACTGTTGGAGGGTCAATTGTTTAGTAAAAGTGGTGGTGTTCCTACTTCATCTCTGGGATGATGAACAACTCCCAGCAGCAGCAACAGCACTAGGAGGAAGTGGTTCTTGATCTTTCCCTATTTTATTTTTATCGGAGAAAGTTTGGTCCTCCATTTATGTTATATTGATATATACGTGCGGCTAAAGCGCACACAATCACAGAAAATATTTTTTTATTTTTGCTGGAGAGTAGTGCACTTTGTGGGTTACACCACCCTTTAAGAAATGAGCCAGCCGGCTCTTTACTTATGGGACACAGGCGTACGCTTGGCGCTGCTCCTTTGTTGATGCACGTGCAGCCACAGTGCACACAATTCACAAACACAGAAAATATATATTTTTTTGGTTTGGACTGGAGTGTACTTTGGGGGTTACAGCATCCTTTAACGGACAAGCCAGCCGGCCCTTTACTTATGACACAGGCGCACGCTTGGCACTACTTTCTTGATGCACGTGCGGCTACTGCGCACACAATTCACAAACACAGAAAATATATATTTTTTTGGTTTGGACTGGAGTGTACTTTGGGGGTTACAGCACCCTTTAACGGTCAAGCCAGCTGGCCCTTTACTTATGACTCAGGCGCACGCTTGGCACTACTTTGTTGATGCACGTGCGGCTACTGCGCACACAATTCACAAACACAGAAAAAATATTTTGTTATTTGGTTTGGAGTGTACTTTGGGGGTTACAGCACCCTTTAACGGTCAAGCCAGCCGGCCCTTTACTTATGACACAGGCGCACGCTTGGCACTACTTTGTTGATGCACGTGCGGCTACTGCGCACACAATTCACAAACACAGAAAATATTTTGTTATTTGGTTTGGAGTGTACTTTGGGGGTTACAGCACCCTTTAACGGTCAAGCCAGCCGGCCCTTTACTTATGACACAGGCGCACGCTTGGCACTACTTTGTTGATGCACGTGCGGCTACTGCGCACACAATTCACAAACACAGAAAATATATAGTTTTTTGGTTTGGACTGGAGTGTACTTTGGGGGTTACAGCACCCTTTAACGGTCAAGCCAGCTGGCCCTTTACTTATGACACAGGCGCACGCTTGGCACTACTTTGTTGATGCACGTGCGGCTACTGCGCACACAATTCACAAACACAGAAAAAATATTTTGTGATTTGGTTTGGAGTGTACTTTGGGGGTTACAGCACCCTTTAACGGTCAAGCCAGCCGGCCCTTTACTTATGACACAGGCGCACGCTTGGCACTACTTTGTTGATGCACGTGCGGCTACTGCGCACACAATTCACAAACACAGAAAATATTTTGTTATTTGGTTTGGAGTGTACTTTGGGGGTTACAGCACCCTTTAACGGTCAAGCCAGCCGGCCCTTTACTTATGACACAGGCGCACGCTTGGCACTACTTTGTTGATGTACGTGCGGCTACTGCGCACACAATTCACAAACACAGAAAATATATATTTTTTTGGTTTGGACTGGAGTGTACTTTGGGGGTTACAGCACCCTTTAACGGTCAAGCCAGCTGGCCCTTTACTTATGACACAGGCGCACGCTTGGCACTACTTTGTTGATGCACGTGCGGCTACTGCGCACACAATTCACAAACACAGAAAAAATATTTTGTTATTTGGTTTGGAGTGTACTTTGGGGGTTACAGCACCCTTTAACGGTCAAGCCAGCCGGCCCTTTACTTATGACACAGGCGCACGCTTGGCACTACTTTGTTGATGCACGTGCGTCTACTGCACACACAATTCACAAACACAGAAAATATATTTTTTTTTGGTTTGGAGTGGAGTGTACTTTGGGGGTTACAGCACCCTTTAACGGTCAAGCCAGCCGGCCCTTTACTTATGACACAGGCACACGCTTGGCACTACTTTGTTGATGCACGTGCGGCTACTGCGCACACAATTCACAAACACAGAAAATATATTATTTTTTTAGCACTTGGGGGGAGCACCCCTGATGGACAGAGCACCCCCTGGACAACACTACAGCACCCCTTTAGGACTGGGACACTGCACAGGACTTTGGAGTGGACACAGCCCCTATGGACAACTGACTGCACAACACAGTCCAGCCAGCCCCTATGGACTTTGAAGTACTGGACACAGCCCCTATTAACAACAGCAGCACAGCACAACACAGCCAGCCCCTATGGACTTTGAAGTAGTGGACAACAGCAGCACAGCGCAGCACAGCACAGTACAACACTACTCTGCACTACACTACACTACACAGCCCAGCCAGCCCTAACTCCCACCCTCCCTCTTCACTGTCCACAGCCGAGTGAGAAAATTGCGCCGACGCGGGTACCTTATATAGGATCCAAAACCTGCGAGACCCGGAAGGCGGGATGATGACGTTTTGCCTCTATTTCAGATCCGAGTCAGGCGGGAAAAGTCGAGCCTGACTCGGATCGGCCTCGGATCGGAGGGGGCTCGGGGGGGTTCGGATTTCAGAAATCCGAACCTGCTCACCCCTAGTTTAAACAGTAATTTTGATAAATAGTCTTGTTATATACACAGCGTGGTTAACTGGTTAACCCCTTTAAATTGCAACTGCCAAATTTAAGTAAAAGTTTTTACTGCGCAGAAAACAAAAGGTGTATGAAAGTGAATGTATGCGTATAATGTAAATAGGTCACTGTCTGTTAGGCCTAGAGAAACTTGGTAGGTGGCGATAGGGCAAGAAAACTACTGGGCCAGTGTATAGAGCTGGTACATTGTGGTATTCGGTAGCTAACCGTAAGTTTCCCGTGCATAAGGAATACGGAGGTTAGCTGTTGATCGGCCCTTAAGAGTGATCGCAAAACCCATTGATCAGTTTACATTCTCTGGGCATTGCGATTAGACCGCACAGTTGCGTAGACCGTGATTGTGCCGGGGGGCGTGTGAAGTCAAATCACTGGAAAGGGTAAGCGTTATTGGAACAATTACATGCTACCAGGGGAAAGTAACTCAAAAAGGGAAGGAGTGCGTACATGTAGCTCATTGAAATCGTGTACATGCGAGCGGTGAAGCTTGGTTGAATTTGCCGCAAGCAGGGTAGATTGCAATAGGCAGGTATTTTGCTCCTTGTTGTGCAAGCTGACCGAAACGGCTAGCGGGTCGGCAGGCATAATGGGAAGGAGTGCGTGCACGTAGCTTGTGAAAGTGTGTACCGGTCGACATTTTCTCAGCGAGGTCTCAGCGTTTTCCCAGATGGGTGCTAGACAATCTCTAGTCATGGTCGACGATAGGCTGCTCATGGAAACACCCGACAGGGTCGACAAGGCATATAATGTATACTAAGTATGGTGCGTATGCAACTGCGTACTGTAATGTATGGGTTAAGATGACCGAGGTATGTGTGAAGCCTTTCCCTAAAATCAGCAATTTTGATTTGGAGGTGCTAAATAATTTAGAAGATAGGATATGTGTAGTCAAATCCCTGAAGACACGTGTAAAGTATAATTACTGTTTAAAATTGTGGCAGCACGAGGGAAACATGTGGCTGAGTGGCGTGAACACGATGCAAAACAGCATTGCGCACGCTATGCAAGGGAGCACGTATGCGACGCAGAACAGTGTCGTGTGTGCGCCTCATGGGAGCACGCACATACCGCAAGGTAGCACTTCCAATAGCAAAGGGAATAGCGCATGCGCACCACCACCGCCCTATGCGGAGGGCGGTGATGGTACAGCCGATAATAAAATCTATAAAAATTTAACAAGTAATTTGTACCCTGTCCTGGGTAATCATAAGGAAAATGTGTATGTAGATGATGAACCTGTTGTAGTGTCAGCCATTTCACATGCAATTAATCTGTTAGAGATAGCACTGATACGGGAAAGGGAAGTGACCTCACCAAGTGTAGCAGCAGAAGTGATCCCACCTGCCGTAAAGGCCGTGGAGATCGGTGAGAACAGTACAGTATGCAGCAGTAGCAGATTGAACCCCCCCAAGTACCAAGGCCAAAGTTCCCATAGTTACCTCTAACAATAGCAAAGTGGTAGACGTCCATCCTGTCCGGACAATAACTGCTCTCAATGAAAATCCAGAACGGAGATGGTGTAGTTCCCACGAGGGAAGTAACTATGCATTGTCCATGGACGAGGGCAGAGTTAAATTCCATAATGTCAGATTTCCCCGATCCTAGAAAAGCATTAGCTAAGTGTCAAAAGTTTGTTAAGGATTTTGGTAATGCCCACGATTCAATGAATAAAGATTGGCGAGTGGTATTATGAGCATGTCTCCCCTCCAATACCGACGTAAAAAAGTTTATCACGGCGTGTGTATTGGATGGAGACGACCCTTCAACTGACGAGGATAATCAAGAAAACATTACACGCATAGTCACACAATTGGCCGTATATTTTCCAGTTGTAGTGTACTGGAGTAAAATCTTCACTATCAGACAAAAGGATAGTGAGTCTGCAGCAGATTATTTCACCCGAGCACTGCAGGCAATCACTCAGTATACTGGTATAGAGAACATAAAAGATAACACCCACCACAGGGAAGTAGCAGTCACGGTACTTATGGATGGTCTCAGAGATAGCCTAACTGGAAAGGAATTAAGGTAGATTCTCTTAGGGAGTCAGCTATAGAACACGATAAAAACATCCTCAGGAAGAGAGAAACACAAAATGAGAAGCTAATGGCAGTGAGCATTCAAGCTTTAGAGGGAATGTACACTCAGCTACAGTACCCATACCACATTCAGCAACAAAATACATATCAACATACCTTGCCACAAAACCCATACCATACACAGCCGCAGACTCTTCACGAACCCCACACCACGCAGCCACAAAACACATTTCAATCACAGAGGTGTTTTAATTGTAACCAATTAGGACACGTAAGTAGGTTCTGTAGAGTAAAGAAGAGGGGACAACCCCGTAATTCAGGAAACTTCCAGCAATCACCTGCCCACATTGTGGCCGTGAATGCTATGTTAGAGAATGATAGTCAGCGCTAGGGGTTAGGTCATACCTGTAGTCTACAGCCAGTCAGGTTAACTGAGAGTACAAGGGAAGAACCTACAATGACAGTAGATATAGCTAGTACTAAACACTCTTTTCTTGTAGACACAGGGGCAACCAGATCAGTGTTAAATTCTCAGATGACCAACAAGACAGTACCAGCAATGGGAGTAATGGACAAAGTGCAGCATTATCCTTTAACCAAATCTGCAGAGGTTACTATTGGGCCACTGCATACCAAGCATTCTTTTCTCCTGGCAGCGGCGGCTCCTACTAACCTGCTGGGAAGGGATTTGTTATGTAAAATGGGATGTGCCATTTACTGTACCCCTGATGGTGTATTCCTAGATATCCCAGAGAGCGTTGAGCATGAAGTAAGGGATATATTGGACACTCAACAAAGGTTAATGCTTCACTCTACCATTTTAGAGCAAAGTCCATCTCAGGTAAAAGAGATGTTATCTCAAATACCGGGTTCCCTTTGGACTAAAGATGGTCAGGACACTGGAATAATGGCAAATGTAGCTCCTGTAATGGTTAGCTTAAAAGGTGGAAGACAGGCTTTTAAAATCCCTCAGTACCCTTTAAAGCCAGAGGTGGAGCTAGGGGTGTACCCTATAATTGAGAGATTGCTTCAACAGGGGATTTTAGTCCGAACAGCAAGTGTAGCCAATAGTCCCATCTTTCCAGTGAAGAAGGCTGGGGGAAGGAGTTATAGGTTAGTACAGGACCTTAGTGGTGTAAATAAAGTAGTCGAGAGCGAATTTCCTGTAGTACCCAATCCAGCTGTCATCCTCATGCAGATTCCATCATCTGCAACCCATTTTACCATCATTGACCTATGTTCTGCTTTCTTCTCTGTCCCTCTTCACCCTGATTGTCAGTATCTCTTTGCATTCACCTACAGGAGGGTACAATATACATGGACACGATTTCCCCAGGGTTTCATAAATATCCCCAGTATATTCTCTCAAGCCTTACATGACTATTTGCAATCTTTTCAACCAGGCAATGGATCTGTTCTAATCCAATATGTAGACGATTTATTGTTGTGCTCTAATTCGTTTATGTCATGTTTATATGATACTAAACTACTGTTGCTTCATCTCTCACAGACAGGACACAAGGTTGCTAAGGACAAATTACAGCCATGCCAGACTAAGGTTAAATACTTGGGACACTGTCTAACCCAGGGCCTACGACATTTGACAACCGACAGAATACAGGCCATACAGACCATGACACTGCCGCAGAACCAACAGCAAATCCATACCTTCTTGGGCATGTGTGGATACTGCAGATCATGGATCCCAGGTTTTTCTATTTTGGCCTTACCTTTGCAGGAATTGGTGTCATCCTCAAAACCCGACCGTGTCACACACACTGTGGAAACAGAGCAGGCTTTCCTTAACCTAAAGGACAGCCTGACAAGAGCACCTGCATTGGGAATAGCTGATTATGAAAAACCTTTTGATTTATATTGTAAGGAGGCTGATGGCTGTCCAGCAGGTGTCCTCACACAAAAACATGGTGATGCTAGTAGACCTGCAGCATACTACAGTGCACAATTGGACACTGTGGCAAGATCACTCTCAATGTATTTAAGAAGTGTAGCAGCAACTGATCTTTTGGTCAGTAAGAGTGAGTATGTAGTATTAGGCCATGATATGATTGTTTATACACCCGATGCTGTATCTGCTTTGCTGAATTCTGCCCAAACCAGACATGTTTCCTCAGCTAGGTTCATAAAATGGGAACTAGCTCTAATAGCACCTGCAAATACAACATTAAACGGTGCAGTACGTTAAACCCAGCAACGTATTTACCATATGTGCCCCAGGATGCACAAAGGGTGGAGAGAGGGGAGTCGCTGGTGGAAGGTGAGTTTTGCAGGTATACTGATAGACATGATTGTATGGAATATTTGAATCAGACCTTTACTGCAAGACCTGACATACGTGATACACCATTAGAAAATGTAGATGTGATGTTTTACACGGATGGGAGTTGTCATAGACAAACTGACACAGGAGAATTATGCACAGGTTATGCCATTGTAAATGATTATGATGTTGTAGAAGCCGAACCACTTGGTCCACCTCATTCAGCAAAGGTGGCTGAACTGGTGGCATTAAGGAGAGCTTGTGAACTGGCAGAAGGTAAGTCAGCTAATATCTACACTGACTCTAGGTATGCCTTCGGGGTAGTCCACAATTTTGGTGCTCTTTGGTGTCTTTGAAATTTTATGACAGTAGCAGGCACACCAGTTGCACACTCACACCACAAAAAAGGACTCTTGACAGCAATCCAACTACCAAAGGCAGTAGCTGTCATCAAATGTAAAGCCCATACATGTGAAGAAGACCCGGTGTCACTGGGCAATAACAGAGCAGACGAAGCTGCCAAATGGGCAGCAGGGTTAAGAGCTAACATACCAGTTAATCAAATAATGTTTTTTCAGGCAATTGATATGCAGAAATTAATTGAGATGCAAAATTTGTGTTACATTCAGGAAAAGGCAGTCTGGAGATCAAAGGGATGTGGGCAAGAGTCCTCTGGACTCTGGAGAGATGGACAAGGTAAGCCGGTGGCTCCCAAGGCATACTACCCAAGCCTAGCTGAGGCAGTGCATGGTCTGACTCACCTAGGTAAACAAGGTATGTGCAAGTTGGTCAGAGCATATTGGTGGGCACCAGGCTTTTCTTCTCAAGCTGAGAAAAGGGCAATGTCCTGCCTGACCTGCTTGAGGAAGAATGTTGGGAAGACAATACCGACTGAGCCATCCCACATCCCTCCGACAGATGGACCTTTTCAGGTAATACAAATTGATTTCATCCAATTACCACCCTGCAGGAATCTCAAGTATGTATTAGTTTGTACAGATGTGTTTTCTAATTGGATTGAGGCATATCCAGCTGCCACTAATACTGCTGCGTTTACTGCTAAAAAGATTGTTCAGGAATTTGTATGCAGGTACGGCATCCCTAGAATCATAGAAAGTGATAGGGGTACTCATTTCACTGGTGATGTCTTCCAGAACATGTGTAAGTTGATGGGTATTAATAGCAGACTTCACACCCCCTATCGACCGCAAGCCAGTGCCAAGGTGGAGATGGTAAACGGTACTATTAAGAATAAACTGAGCAAGATCATGGCGGAAACTGGACTAGGATAGCCAGAAACCTTACCACTAGTCCTTCATAGCATCAGGACAACTCCTAGACCCCCTCTTAATTTGTCACCTTTTGAAATACTGTTTGGGAGACAATCTCATCTGATTGTAAGTCCACAGGAAGTTTTGAAGAGTAACAATGAGGTTACTGTGAAATATCTTTTAACAATGAGTGAACAGTTGAAACAGCAGCAGCATAAATTGAAATTGTTCTCATCTGATATGCCAGAAACAAACTGTCATGATGTTGAACCTGGAGAATTTGTTATGATCAGAAATTTCTTACTTTCAGGTTGTCTGACAGATCTGTGGGAGGGTCCGTATCAAGTGTTGCTGTCAAGTACGACATCCTTGAAAGTGGCAGAGAGAGATACCCGGGTCCATTCCACTCACTGCAGAAAGGTCAACCAACCAGTGGAGATACAAAGTGGAGTCGAGGCAGATAACGCAGACCTGTCAATTGTGAGCTTGTTCCGGGAGAGTTAAAGACTGCAGTGAGATACCTGAGCTAGGGAAATTTACAGCCCACTATTCCAGCAATGGAGTGGTGGGCTGGGGTTGCATTCCTATTTTCATCATTTATAGGTTTTATAGGTTATATTAGGCGGGGATATTTGGGTTTATATGTAAGTCTCCTTTTTTTGCATGTGCAGGTTTTCATACCTACTGTACATATTTGTATGTGTAGGTTATCATACCCACACATTTGCATTTTTCCATCATATATGGTGATATAATTTATACAATGTATATAATGCAATGAATAGAATAACTATCTATCTATTTATGGAATTTATCCGGTGAATAAGACATTTATCTCCTTTTGTATCTGTACGTAAGGTTTTGATTGTATCAATTTCAGGTGTTTTGTTTTATAACTACACTGATGGGTTGAATTGAGATTAGATACATGTTTAAAAGACCTCTCCATGAGGGCGGTCTTTTTACTTGCCTTTTGAAAAAACCCCTGCAATAGGGGAGAAACGTGTCAAGGAAGAAGGAATAAGATTCTGTGAACGGCAGTCACTTATCCATTGCGGTTTTCATTAAAACAGAAGTTACCAGCGGGACTACTTGGCCTTTCTCCACCAGTGTATGTGATTGTATGTCACACACTTACCATTTGTCTCATGTGTGGAGGTGCACTATTGCTATCAGCCGTTTCCTGGAGCTCACATGCAGCGCTGAGCCACCGGCATTGGGATTGCTAATTGATATTCTAGTCATCAGTCGGGAGCCGCTGGAGCGGCGCGACTACTTTTACTTCAGCTTCCAGCTTGCCCGGACCACTCACAGTGCGGTAAGCTTGTTATAGCTATATTACCCATGTGAGCATCACGATTTGGGATTCTATTGTGACATTTACAGGAGCAGTTGGTTTACACACCTCATTTCCATACAGTTTATATTTGCTGCGAGACTATCTACTACAGGAGTCATCCTTTATAATATGCAATATATGACTGCATTGGTGGACATTTATAGACTTTGTCACACTGGAACATCATCCATTTGGTCGTATACGGATATTTTTGGTGATCAACATCTTGTGTCCTCACTTGTGGTTTTATTTATATATTTTTTTATTTTTTATTTTTCTAAGGATTGAGCTATTCAACCTAGGCTTACATTATTATGTGATTAGGCTGTAATGGTAACTTGTTGAACTGCAGTTCATTCTATATGTGCAATAAATTTTATTATTAATTAATATTGTGTTTATATACTGACATCAGCGCAGACACCTCATTTTGTTCATAGTTGGCAGAGTACCAGAAGGGTACTGTGCAGTTATTGTACAACCTAAAACGTGTATCAGTCAAATGGGAAAATCTGGGGTATGATTATTTGTCAGAGAATTGTGCCCAATAATAATGATGCATTCTATCCCTTATGTACTCCCAGACGATGTGTATTATATATGTGGAAGGAAAGCGTACAAGTGGCTCACTCAGAGTTCTGAAGGTTTATGTTATCTGGGAAAGGTACTCCCAGAGGTTATGACCCTTACACATGGTGAAATGCTGGGTATTCATAAAAAAACACCATCACCATATCTTCATACACAGTATGAACACAAAGACAAAAGAAACATGATACCTGGTGATGTACATACAGCCACACAGTTGATTAACAAAAGAGCTGGCTTCCAAATTTTGGTAGCATTAGATCCCACCAGGATTGCTCGGGGTACTTTAAATTTTAGATACATCCAAGACCTTGCTAAATTAATAGATAATATCACCAAGATGTATGCTGACACGTTCAGGTACACTGGTAAGGCGCTACAGGCCTATAAGAAAGAACTTGTGCAACATAGACTAGTGTTAAATTATTTAACAGCTGTTACTAGTGGATACTCTGTGACTCTGGCCACCCAAATTGGTGTCAAGTGTTGCACTTACATCACAAATAATACTGGTGATCCCAAGGAGATGATAGACCAGAAGATGGATGAGATTCTGCAGCTGAAATGGGAATTTCGAAAGAACCATAATGCCTCATTGATTGAGGTAGAGGAAAAGGTAGAAGAGTGGTTCTAGTGGTTGAACCCTGTAAAATGGTTCTCCGGTCTAGGAGACTGGGTCCAGGAAATGGTTGCTAGTGTAGGTAAGCTCCTGATCCTCATATTCATAGGCAAATGCAGGGAGGGTTTCTGTCTGCCTGGAAACCCCCCTCCCCAGCCCACACCATGACCACAATAGAAATAGTAATGTAAAAGAATTTTACTAATGCTGCATGTTCTCAGTATCACAAATTAAATAATTAGCACCACCTGTGGATTTTTTAACATGTATCAGTCAGTAATAAATAACCTGCGCACCAACTAGGAGATCTGAAAAACATTCACTGTTAGGGATGTGCTGCTATAGAGCCCAATATGTACATATATGTCCAGGGCAATGCTAGGTTCTGCTGCTGCTCCCAGATTCCCGGACTTGCTCTAATGCTCTGGAATGGTGCCCACATATAAAATAAAAACATTCAGCTCAGGCAGGATGGCCCTACTGCTGCATCTAATGGCTTACTGTGATCATTGGTCCTCTATATGCTGGAATTATGACACACAATATACTTTGTATGATGCATATTAAAGCTGGTTAAGTGCTAATTCTACCATCTTCATGGACTGGACACACTCACTCTAAAATCAGGCATTTGGAAACCCCCCTCTAGAAATCCTGCGTTTGCCACTGATATTGGTTGTCACATTAGTAATTGGCTTATGTGTCAGATGTATTCCTACTGTGATGAAGTGTGGAAAATGTACTGGTAAAGCTAACAGGGAGAATGAAATCATGATGGTGGTAAGCAATGATAGTATGGATACCAAGGTCAAGGGAGAACTGCATTACAACCCTGAATTAGAGTGTACCATTAGATGATGGAATATGGAACCGTGTGGTCATGCATGTATGTATTGTTAAAGTTATTTTTAAACGTCCTAGATAATGTAGTCTCAAGTCCCCCAAACTTCCTTTATAGGTTTAATGAGATCCCACATCCCACCAATGATTCCTATAGATCCGCAGATGGGATATAAGGGTTGTTCTACCCTCTTGAAATGCATTATTAATGGTTTAAGTGACCTACTTGTGTCACACCATTTATAACCTTGAATAATATATTATTATGCATGACTACAAAAGGTTAAGATCAGAGTGTGATAGCGTTTTGGTTGCTATCAAAGGGTGGACTGTCGAAGCTGGATTATTGGCTGAGACCAAATCTTAAATTAATATCTGGTGATGCCATTTAGTGTTGCCCCTGACAACGCCATTTTGTGTTACGATTATTAGCGTTGTGCATCTGCATTGCTACCGCATATTGTTGAAAGTCCTACCATAATCCATACGCACATAAATAAAACATATAAAATATACAAGATGCACAGTGCACAGTTGCGCTGTTTATCAAAGCACAAAACACATAGATGCCCCATGCATACTAGCGACTTTACGCAATATTCTCACACTTACACATACAAAAACATATAAAAAGGTTCCTCCGCATTAAAAGCTTAATATCAGAGGTTTTATTAGCAAATACTTATGTTATGAAATGTAATATATATGATATTTAAGGTACATAAGCTAGTAGACATATCATGTTTCGTACCATTCTAAATTACTGTTTATTTGCAGATTTCGGTTCTACCTGCAAGGAAATTGCATCATGCGTTCGCAAGATATGAACTATATGAAATTAGTGGTTAGAATGTAAAGCAGTTTGAAGTGTTTTTTATTAGTTTAAACCAGTTCTTCGATGGGAAAACCACACAAAGCAACATCTGAGGAACTGGGACATACCCCCAGTGATGCTATATGATCTGTCCAATGACCTGCATTGTACCAGAATGTACAGGAGCAAGACCCAATGGAAACCTGTTAACTAGTTCCTTTGTTCTGTAAGGTATATAACCTGATTACTGGTTATAGTATACAGCCATTCTTCTTGGATGACCACAGGCTTCTGGAGTGAAGACTGTTTACTGGGACCAGTGTCTGGAGTGAAGACTGTTTACTGGGATGTGTATGTATCGGCTTGTACCTTTTGTATTTAATTGTCTTTTGCGCTAATTGTGGTAGATCAAAGCGTGTAACTTTATTTTATTGCAATAAGAACTTTTGTGCTTTGGAACCACAATCTAAGTCTGGAAAGCAATTATTTCTTATACAACTTGTATCACTAAACAGCGACATTTAGGGTATATAGATTAAGGGGTATCGATAAGCCAAACCAGGTACACTGTGCACAACCACAAGTCCCGCCGGACTGTTACTTAAAAGCGGCAGTGTATTTACCCTAGATGTCTTACACAACGGGTCTATCCAAAGTGTCACTGTACAAGGGCTGAATTTTTATATAAAGAAACGCCCGGTCTGTGGACTGTGTATACAGCTAACCCCTGGTTATTGGACTGCCATACTTTGGGCTAATATATACCTGTGCTGGGACGCCAGCACAGGCTTTTTACTCTGTACAGAGAGACAACTTATTATGATCGGCTGCTATTTTTATTTCTAAACAACTCCTTTACACTTTGGATATTCACACAAGTGTATAAGTGAAAATCTGTTGATTGCAAGAACTTATGGTTTTTGTATCCATGAGAGTTACTTTCTATTCAGTTACATTGTGTCAGCAGAACTTTATAATTGGAACATGCTGTGATTATTATTGTGTTATTTTCTCATGTTTTATATCATATTTTATACCTTTATGTACAGTAAACTGTTTGTTCGTATATATGAGCCTCACAGGTAACTCTGTCTACATGTACTTAGTATCGGCCTAATCATTTTCCTTTTTCACATGTCAACACAGTTGTAATGCATTTATAAATGGCACTAACAACAAATAAACCTGCCTTTGTCTTGGTCACTACTAGTTCATGCTTTTTTGGAAAAACAACATACAACAGGTGCAGTGAAATAAACTGGGCATGTGGTGACATATATTACTACACATCAATAAATTACATATCCAGGTATGCACAAAACAATCTACATTGTTTGCTAAGAACTATGATGTTTGGGTTGTATTTTCATTGCTTAGAACAAAAAAGAGACCATTACCACATTAAAATGACATGACAAAGGTAGTGATTATGATATAACTCACTTCTTTTGGGCGGAGCATCTGTGTCATGGACAAGGACAGCCTCAACCACCTCTGGCGGGAAAATGGCTCTTCACACTCCAGCCACTACATTTTGAAGGGGGATCCGGCACCAGTCTGCCTTTGATGATTGGCCTCTGTGGCCATTTTGTTCTGTACATGTCTTTTAATATCACTGAAGCTCCTTTTACATCGATTGTGCGCTTCAGCATCCCAGAGTATTTGACCTGATCCAATATTTGTTTCCACAACATCAATTTCTTCTGACCACTTGCTCGGGAGGAGTATTGCCTGAACAAATGGTCATAATGCCTCATGACCCCATTTAAAATGGCCTCATTCTCCTCAAAAGCAAAACACACATTGTGGACACTCTGTTTTGCCACTGGACACTGCTTTCATCCTCCTCCCTCCTCCTCCAAGTCAGACTCCAGCAAAGGCTGCTGCACTGAAACTTCCTCCACATCTGACTCCATCTCCCCTGCCCTCTTGCTACCACTCTCCTCTGCCATCAAAACACTGAACACTTATAAATAAAATAAATTAAAAAAGCCTCCAACACCACTTCACACACACACCACACAGACACATACACACCACAGACACTCACAAATAATGACAAGACAAAAAAATATGCCAAAGGACAAAAAAATTACAGACTTTAAAAACTTACAAGACCACAGAAAAAAACACAAGACAACATACACTACTAACCAATCAGCAATCAAATTAGATATCAGCAAATCTCTCTTCTCCAACTACTGTGCACAATCCAACAAACACTAATGCCTCAATGCACATGTTCCCAGCAGTTTGTGGGTCTATTTATACCACCATGGTGATGCCATAGTAGCATATGCACATTCTGACCAATCGGATTATGTTTGCGATTACCTCCGATTTGAAATGCGCATTTAAGGTAGTGCGAATTCCATCGTATTACACATTTGTGAATCGTTTGTGAACTCAGTTGCGATAAACCCCCAAATTTACTGATCTTGCATATGCCATAACACAACTAGTTACACCATTGAATGACAAAATGCAAGCAAACATGAATCTTGGTAAATGTGCATTTTGATGCACAAAACGTTCTGGCAATAAGGTGTGAGATTGGATCGCATCCCAACACAAATTTTTGGTAAATTTCCCCCTTAATCTCAACTCCAGAGATCCAACCCCTCCATAAACAAAGATCATTTTAGACTCTGTGGTGGGAGTTGTCAAGTCCCCAGGGTGAACGAGAGATGGAGTACTATTAACTACTGTACTATGACATAAATAGGAAACTCCAAATAGACCATTCTCAGACCTCTACAGTCGGTCAAAGCTCAGCCCTCAGCTGCACAGTTCAACTCAAAAATATCAAAACCTAAAAATTATCCTTTACCCCTTTAGACCGACAAACTGGAAAATGCATGGGTCTATCAACACATGAATTTCCTGGGTCTCAGTCCCCAACCCTACAGAGCAGGATTGTGAACCCGGTACATCGACCCGGGTCGGCTCTTTCAACCATGTCTAGACCTGGGTCGGTGCACTTGCACCAGCAAATACCCAGGTATTTAAGTATAACCCTGGATAAGGGTTAAAATAAATACTGTACTCATAAATGATTGTAATATTTATAAATGTACAATTTGTGATGTAAAGTATATGTATTTATTTGTATTCATGACATAGCCCTTGTATAATTTATGTATACGGGTATATTTATTTAGTGTATTTACAGGAAGTTTATATGGTACTTCTTTCTTTGGTGGGGATGTGCCTCATTGTATGGGATACACACACACTACTAGAAGAGGCGGAGTGATCTGGCTGGGAGTGGTTAGGTTTCTGTCAGAAAAAAAGAAGGGCAGGGATGGAGAGAGAGATATAAAAGTAGCTGCCGGCAGACTGAGAGGGGGTGTGCTAAATCCTTTTCTTGAGTGCTCAACCCCTGTGTCCTAAATGGCAGCTGAGCTATGACAGGCTGCCAGGCACAGGGGGTGGAGTTGGAGAAGGAGCCTGTCACAGCAGAAGCTGTGCAGATGGTGAGCAGCAGTGGCTGTCAGCAGAGTTCCCAGCTCACCTATCAGCGGAGTTCCCAGATGCAGCCATCCGAGGTGGCAGTGGAAGTCCTGTGGGTAGAGGACATGTGCAGCAGGCGGCTCAGCGGTGCCTAGCCTGACCACTCACAGGCTGTCACTGGGAGGTGTGGCAGTGGGAGGAAGGAGATTGGCCGGTGGGAATGGAGTCTCTGACAGTCTGTGTCAGCAGTTGGAGGGAACTTTCTGCAGTGAGTAGAACCACTTCCACTGCACTCAACTGAGCACTCAATGCTACAGTACAGGTCACAGCCAGGGAAGGCGTATTATTTACAGAAAGCTTCACCTTATTGAGAGTGTCAGTACATAGAATATATCAGGCTGCTTAGCGCAAGCAATTACACTACCACTGCACTATTGCATAACCTACATTTTAAGCAGAGTGTCGGGGAAGCATTTCAGGTGCTCTGAAAGAAAACTAATTTTACAATATAGTGTGATAGAAGCACTGGAGAAGTCTGGGATGGCATATATGTGTGTCCCAGATTCCTCTCATATGTGTTTTAAAAACCCCAGGAAAAGTCTGTTATGCAAAACAGATCAGAAGTGTTGGCTTTTGGTAAAAGTCGGATAATGGGTCCTAGGGGTGTGGATGTGAGAAGAGAAGGGAGGGCTCCATCCACAGGCCATTCCAGGTGTTGGGCCTTTCAATCTGAGAGCAGGCTGATTAGTAGTTGCACCTGGAAGTGGCTCAGATAAGCTGTGTTAGGTTTTGGTTCAGTGTCTCACATACCCTGGGGAGAAACAGACACTGAGGTTTGTTCAGAGACACTGTGTTATTTGAAAGTGCTGTGTTTGTGTTTGTGGTAAGGCAGTAGGCCCTGCCACTTGTAGAGAGGGAATAACCTGTCTAGTTAGTGCCCAGATAGGCTAGGATTTATTTTTATGTTTTGATTATTTTGTTGTGTATATTGCACAATAAAACTGGTTCTGACCAGCTTGCACAAAAACCCTGGACTGGTGTGCTGTTTCCTGGCTGCTGTGTGTAAGGAGGTGTCCATCTACCCCAGGAGAGGGACCCCTTACCCCAACTATATCACAAGTGGTGGAGAATGCGGGGAAAAGTTTTGTATTGAAAATGTAAAGAGACAGACACCAATTTGTTGTTTGGGTATCAACCTGTGTTTTGTGGAGTCCACGAAGGTGGCGTTGGTAGATGCTTAGAGAAGCAAGATTCCACTTCCAACCTACACCTAAAGACAACATGGAGGACATTGTTAAGGCCTTGCTCCAGGCTAACAAAACTCAAAAGTAAACTAACAAAGCTCAGCAAGAAGCTACCAGGGCTCAGCAAGAAGCTACCAGAGTTCAGCAGGAAACTAACAGAACTCAGTAAGTCGCCATAGATGAAACCCACCAGGCTTTAAGAGAGGTGGTACAACAGCTACTAGTCTGGTCTGGAGATGCTTCCCCTACTCTTCCAACTCACACCATATGGGCCAGTCATGATGATGTGGAAACGTATCTTATGGCCTTTGAAAGAACCGCAGAAAGCGAGAATTGGCCTAAAGAGCAGTGGTCAAGTCTTGTGGCACCCTTCCTATCTGGAGAACCACAGAAAGCATACTATGACTTGTGCCTGGCTGACATGAAAGACTATGTTTAATTGAAACAGGAAATCTTAACTTGATTGGGAGTCACAGTATTTGTTCGCTCCCAATGAGTCCACCGCTTGGAGTTCCAAACAGAAAAGCCTCCACGATCACAAATGCATGACCTTGTCCATCTTACCAAAAATGGCTGCAGCCAGAAACTCTAACAGGACCAATATCTGCGGTCTCTACCTGCAACTCTGCGCAAGTGGGTGAGCCATGCAGACTCTAACAAAGCAGACCAATTGGTTGAACTGGTGGAAGGGTATGTGGCGGCTGAGGAACTGTTGAGTGTGCCTCACCAGGCCCCGATTCTGCAACAGTGATCTCCCATGATCACTGGTAAGACTGTTCCAGGGGACAAGGGTGCTGGGCGGTGGAATGTACTTAAGACTGAGGGTTTGGAACCTGGAGATAGGCCAGTCAGGCCAGGAAGGTTCCTACCCCGTAATAGACTTGATAATAGTATGATTCAATGTTTCCAATGTGGTGATTTGGGCCATATTTCTGCTAATTGTCCACCTACCTCTGAACCTATGCAATGTAATACTGCTTACGTCAATCACAGAATATCTTTCATTGGACAGCCAGCTTGTACTGCTGACTGACAGGCTGAGACAGATAAGCAAAAGTATGTAGTTACTGTAGAAGGCAACCAAGTAGAGGCTCTGTTAGATTCTGGTAGCCTGGTTACAATGGTTAAAGCTGAACTGGTGAACCCCTTGAAGCGTAATGGAAAAACTCTTGGTGTGACCAGCATACATGGGGATACTCGCTATTATGTTACTGCAGAGGTGAACATAGAAACACAATGTTGTTCCATGATAGTGTCGAAGCTGAGTAATTGGCTGAGACAAGTTCAGTTTAAAATTGAATCGCGGCGACGCCATCTTGCGACTGGCCGCAAGACGCCATCTTGGAAATGAGATCGCAAGTCGCCATTTTGCGAATGACTGCCCAAGTGCCAATTTAGAAAAACTCACAATTAAGTACATATGGCGAGATTACTATTAGCACCTTGCGATTGCATCTTTCATCAGTTCTCATATACACAGTAATACGCACAATTGCGCTGTTAACTAGTCGCATATTAGCGAATGCATAAGAAAAACACTGTTTAGTAGCTAAATGCGCACACATCTGTCCCCAGTTAACTAGTGTCTTCATATCAAACCCAGTATACTCACACATTACATATTCACTCACAAGGTTCCATTAACTTTAAGGTATAAGATTTAAGTTTGTTCAGTTAGTATAAATGCTGTGAAATAAAGATATTTGATAATTAAGGTTTTATACATGCTAAGAAAGCCGTGTTTGGTTTTGTACTGATGCGTACTCTTTCCACAGTATTCCGGTGATATCGGTGGGGAGATCGCATCATGCATTCTCGAGTTATGGACCGCAGAGACTTCAAGCAACAAAATGTATTAACTGTTTGGATGTTGCAGGGGGCGGGAGGGCAGGGACCCCCAGTTGTTAGAGGCTGGGAGAGTCTATTTGAATCAGCCTGTTAAATGCTAAGTAACAGATGGATCCCCTTTGGGAGCCAATAGCATCAGCAACAACCGTCTCTATTGTTTTGTCTATCCCTGGGGGGTAGAAATATGTGTGCTCCAACACTGGGTTTTTAGTCTTCATGCTGAATGCTGATAGACGAGGGGTTTCTTGCTGATGCCTAACACCTGGTACCGGAAGCGCTGCGTATGTATACTGTACTTGGGTCTGTATAATTCCTTTGCACCTAAATTGTGTCTGGATCAATTTAATGTAACTGACTGTACTTTTACTTGAATAATACTTGTGCTTTGGAACCACAGATTCCAGGTCTTAAGTCTTTATTTACTGTATGGCTGCGTACGCAAATTAGCGTCATCCTTAGAAGGTATAGGCAGGATATTAGAAGGTATAGGAAGGTGTGTATAGAGGTTCTGAACCAGTATCGTTAGTTGGGGGCTCTTAGTGAAGTCACTTACCTGCTCACACGGTACATACGGCTATCGATATTTCAGGAAAGGGTGGAGTGGCCACATGCAGGGTTTGCCTGAGACCGCTTTGTGCTGAAAGATCGCTATCCGTCTCCATGTGAATCAAGGAAGCTGACTAGAATCCAGGGACAAGAGAGGAAAGAGTTTGTTTTCCTCTGTTGATAGAACCTTACATTTAAAGGGGTACCGCAGTACTGAGTTCACGGCTAATTCGCAGATTTGCACACAGCAAAGATGCACTTTTGTGTACGCAGCTAAAGGTTGTCATACGGTTGTGTGGTAGTCGCATTATTGTGTATGCGTCTGGTCGCACAATAGCGTATACATACTTCTGGTTGTGCTGCCATGTGTTTACATTTTCAATTATTATCAATATCTGGGTTAACGTGTATTTTTTTTTCTGCGCAGGAAAAAGTGTGTAACAGTGAGTGTTTTGTTGGTAGGGGTAACTTGTTCCCTACAGTTAAAGGTACCGTATGACCTTTAAGGGCTAAGTGCTAGTCGCTCGGTAAGCAACTTTACTGTTCTATACACAGT
Source organism: Taudactylus pleione (assembly GCA_031769625.1). Classification (NCBI taxonomy): domain Eukaryota; kingdom Metazoa; phylum Chordata; class Amphibia; order Anura; family Myobatrachidae; genus Taudactylus; species Taudactylus pleione. The sequence continues at coordinate 6,192,245 of JAUIMM010000706.1, forward strand.
AGCAGGTGTACATCTTGTCTTTGTTGTAGAGAGGTGCGTGGAAGTGGCCGACATATAAACTTCCATAGGTGTGGAAGTTGCCTTACTAAATCTTATCCGGGTGTGGAAGTTGCCTTTTTCAAATCTTATCCAGGTGTGTGGGCGCCACTAACTTAAATCGTCCACAGGCAAGTGAAAGTATCTTGATTGTCTTTCACCAGTTTAAATCTTCATTGAAAAGCGTAGGATTTTGTCGCGCAAACAGTAGAGATGTTAGACAATGATGTGCTGCTAATGGAGGCGCCGATCGGATCAGCTCGTCGTATTATGCATACTAAGTACCGTACTTATGCAATAGGGTATTGTGATGTATGGTTTAAAATGACGATGAAGAGTGTTAGACCATTTCCCAGAATTGGTAGTTTTGATAAAAATGTATTAGATAATGTCCGGGATCACATCAGTCTGATGCGCTCCCGAAAGAAATAGGTTAAATATTATGAATGTTTAAAACTGTGGCAGCATGAAGATGATGCGTGGCTTAAAAATTTGCAAACGACGCAAACTAGCGTCTCAAGCACATTGCCAGAGAATACATCCGCAGAGCTAAATTGCAATATGGGCGAGCCACAAAATGGGGCGCACGTGCGGCAAAGTAGCGTTGTGGAGAGTATTGCCAGCGGTTAACGCTCACCTCCCCCACCTTATGTGGATGGAGGTGCAAGTACAGTTACCAAAAATACTCATAAAAATGTAACAAGCTATTTGTACCCTTCTCTTAAGCAACCATAAAGAATGTTTATGATGTGGATGATGAGCCTATTGTAATGTCTGCCATTTCCCATGCTGTGCAGATGATAGATGCTGCATCACCACAGTCATGAGTGGTGCCGCCATCTCCATCGGTTACAGCAAGGGAAGTGTTAACGCCCTCTGCACCCGTAGAGGAAGTTGCTCATACCATACGTAGCAGCAGCAGACTAAACCCCCAGCCAGGTAACCAGGTCAAAGGTAGCAGCGCTACCGGTCTGCATCCCATTCGGACAATAACCATTCCAAATGGAAATGCAGATGCGAACGGTATAGTGCCCACGAGGGAAGTAGTAATGCACAAAAGCAGAACTAAATTCCATCATAAATGATTTCCTCGATCCCGAAAAGGAACTAGCCAAATGTCAAAGATTTTTGAAAAATTTGGGTAGTTCACATGAGCCCACTAATAAAGATTGGCGTGTGGTGTTAAGGGCCTGTCTACCATGCAATACCGACATGACAAAATTTATCACGGATTGTGTATTGGATGGTGACGTTCCCTTAACAGACCAAGTAAACCAAGGCAACATTTCCCGCATTGTAACTCAATTGGGTATATATTTTCCAGTAGTAGTTAACTGGAATAAAATTTTCACCATTAAGCAAAAGAAGAGTGAAACTTCAGAAAATTATTGCGATCGGGCTCTGCAGGCTATCACCCAGTACACTGGGATAGAGGATATTAAAGATAGCACTCACCACAGGGGAATGATAGTCACGGTACTCATGGACGGTCTGAAAGAGAGTTTAAAAACTCGGGTTCATGCCTCACAGCCTGGCTGGTGGGGACTCACAATAGATGCCCTCATAGAAACCGCCATCGAACATGATAAAAACATCTCAAAGAAGAGAGAAGCCCAGAGCGAAAAACTTATGGCTGTCAGTATCCAAGCTCTGGAGGGAATGACGGTAACATAACAGCCAACAGACACACTTGCACTTGCACACACACTCACATCTGAACAAGTATGTGCCCTCACTAACCCCACACATCAACAAACACAACTCTATCCCACTAACCCGACACAACCACAGGTCCCATACTACTCACAAACTTCTTATCTCCCACAATACCCATACCCTCCCTATCCTTACCCATATCCACCACCTTTACCCTCTGCTCAAACTTCACAACAACACATGTCTTCACCCGATTCACGAACATGTTTTAACTGTAAACAAACATGACACTTAAGTAGAAACTGTACAGTAAAAAGAGTTGGAACCCCAAATCAGGGAAGACCTGGATATCCCCATAAGGGATATGCACAGAGGCCAGCAAATGTCCAGCAGGCACCAGCTCCAATTGTGGCCATAAATGCTTTATTGGAGAATGGTAGCCCACACTAGTGGTCAGGTCATACCTGTAGTGTACAGAAAGTCAGGTTAACGGGAAGTACTAGGGAAGAACCGGTCATGATGGTTGATGTAGCTGGTACTGAATATTTTTTTCTTGTAGACACAGGGGCGACCAGGTCAGTGATAAAATCTCCCGTTAATTTACAGGTGACCAACGAGACAGTACCAACAATGGGTGTAACAGGTAAAGTGGAACATTATCCTTTAACAAAGTCCACAGAGGTTACTATAGGGCCATTGCATATCAGGCATTCTTTCCTCCTGGCTGCTGCGGCTCCTACTAACCTGCTGGGCAGAGACTTGTTATGTAAGATGGGATGTGTTATATATTGCACCCTTGATGGTGTATTCTTAGATATTCCAGAGAGAGTTGCACACGAGGTGCGGGATATATTGAACACTCCCCAAAGGATAATGGCCCTCATTCAGAGCCGTACGCTCTGAGCAGAGCACACGCTCTGAATGAGGGCCGGGCTCCATATTCATTGAGCGTCCTCCTGGACGCTCGTATAGCTGTGGGTCACCACCCACAGGCTATATGAGCGTGCTTTTTGATGGCCGCGATGGTCGAGACCATCGCGACCATCGAAATTGCGAGCCGGAGCCTGCGGTTGAGGTTTTCAACCGCAAGCTCCGGAGTGATTTTGGCTCTATCAGAGCCAAAATCACTCCCACTGACATCACTAGTGATGTCAGTGGGCCGGCTTCTGACGGGAGGCGTTCCCGTGGGAACGCCCCCGTCAGGGAGGCACGCCCCCGGCACGCCCACCAAAGGGGGCGTGCTGTCAATCAACATTGACAGCACGCCCCCTTTGATCGGACACAACGAGCGAAGGACTTTCCTTCGCTCGTCGCGTCTGGCGCATGCGCACGACGGAGCTCCCTCCGTCGTGCGCATGCTCAGTGCATAACATCGACCCACTTGCGAGCGGACAGCCGCTCGCGAGTGGGTCTGAATCAGGCCCCATGTATCACTCTACAAGTTTAAACGAAAATCCATCTCAGATAAATGAAATGTTGTCCCTAATTCCAGATTCCCTTTGGACGAAAGATGGACAGGACACTGGATTAATGGCAAACGTAAGCCCCGTAATGGTAAATTTAAAAAGCGGTAGGCAAGCTCCAAATATTCTCAAGTATCCACTTAAACAGGAGGTAGAATTAGAGGTTTTTCAAATAATTGAGCGATTATTGCAACAGGGAATTTTAGTTCGTACAGCTAGTGTAGCCAACAGTCCCATCTTTCCAGTGAAGAAGAGTGGTGGGAGGGGTTATAGGCTGGTACAAGACCTTAGAGGTGTTAATAAGGTAGTAGAGAGCCAATTCCCTGTAGTGCCAAATCCAGCTGTCATTCTGATGCAGATCCCACCAAATGCAACCCATTTCACTGTCATTGACCTCTGTTCTGCTTTCTTCTCTGTGCCTCTCCATCCTGACTGTCAGTATCTATTCGCATTCACATACAGAGGTTTACAATACACATGGACACGGTTACCCCAAGGTTTCATAGACAGCCCCAGTATCTTCTCCCAGGCATTGCACGACTGTTTACAATCTTTTCAACCTGCCAATGGATCTGTTCTAATTCAATATGTGGACGATTTATTGCTATGTTCTGACTCGTTTATGTCATGTTTGAATGATACTAAACTTTGTTACTTCATCTCTCACATACAGGACACAAGGTGGCTAAGGACAAACTAGAGCCGTCCCAATCCAGAGTAAAATATTTGGACACTGCCTAACCCAGGGGTTACGACATCTTACAACAGATAGAATCCAGGCCATACAAAACATGACACTGCAACAGAATCAACAGCAAATTCGTACCTTCTTGGGAATGTGTGGATACTGTAGAATGTGGATCCCAGGTTTTTCTATTTTGGCCTTGCCTTTACAGGAATTAGTTTCTTCCTCAAAGCCCGATCGTGTCGTACACACAGAGGAATCAGAGCAGGCTTTCCTTAATCTTAAGGATAGTCTGACAAAAGCTCCTGCATTGGGAATACCTGATTATGAAAAACCTTTTGATTTCTATTGTACGGAAGCCGATGGTTGTGCTGCAGGTGTCATTACACAAAAACATGGTAATGCCAGTAGGCCCGTAGCATACTACAGTGCCCAATTGGACACTGTGGCAAGATCACTCCCCACTTGTTTGAGAAGTGTAGCAGCTACCGCTCTATTGGTGAGTAAAACTGAGGACATAGTATTGGGTCATGATATGATTGTCTACACTCCCCATGCTGTATCTGCTCTGTTGAACTCAGCTCAAACCAGACACGTCTCTTCAGCTAGGTTTACCAAATGGGAACTAGCACTAATCGCTCCTGCAAATATTACTGTTAAACGTTGCAGTACACTGAATCCAGCAACATATCTACCATATGTACAACATGATGTACAAAGGGTGGAAGGACAGGAGTTGCTGGCGGGAGGTGAGTTCAGCAGACATAATGATACGCACGATTGTATGACATATCTGAACCAGACCTTTACTGCTAGACCTGACATACATGACACACCTTTAGAGAATGTGGATGTGACCTTTTATACGGATGGGAGTTGTCATAGACAAACAGACACAGGTGAATTATGTACAGGTTATGCTGTTGTAAATGACACAGACATCATAGAAGCTAAACCTCTTGGTCCTCCTCACTCAGCCCAGGTGGCAGAGTTAGTAGCACTAACTAGAGCGTGTGAACTGGCAGCAGGCAAATCTGCTAACATTTACACTGACTCGAGGTATGCGTTCGGGGTGGTGCACGATTTTGGGGCTCTATGGTGTCTGAGAAATTTTATGACAGCAGCAGGCACACCAGTTGCACATTCCCGACACATAAAACATCTTTTAGAAGCAATCCAACTGCCCAAAGCAGTGGCAGTAATTAAATGCAAAGCCCATACATGTGAGGATGACCCGCTGTCACTGGGCAACAACAGAGCCGATGAAGCTGCCAAATGGGCAGCAGGATTAAAAATGTTTTCTCCAACTGAAACAATTATGTCATTCCAAACAATTGATATGCTGAAATTAATTGAGATGCAAAATTTGTGTTCAACTCAGTAAAAATCCATCTGGAAGTCCAAGGAATGTGGGCAAGAGTCCTCCGGGCTCTGGAGGGACGGACAAGGTAAGCCAGTAGCCCCCAAGGCATATTACCCCAGCCTGGAAGCACACGGTCTGACTCATCTGGGCAAACAAGGTATGTGCAAGTTAGTGAGGGCATACTGGTGCGCACCAGGTTTTTCTTCACAAGCAGAAAAGATGGCAATGTCCTGTCTGACCTGCTTGAGAAATAACATAGGGAAAGCGATCCCTACCGAACCATACCACATTACACCGACTGATGGACCTTTCCAGGTGATACAAATTGATTTCATCCAATTACCACCCTGCAGGAACCTTAAGTATGTATTAGTGTGCACAGACGTATTTTCTAACTGGGTTGAGGCCTACCCAGCTGCCACTAATACTGCTGCGTTTACTGCCAAGAAAATAGATCAGGAATTTGTATGCAGGTACGGTATCCCTAGAATCATTGAAAGTGACAGGGGTACTCATTTCACAGGTGATGTTTTTCAAAATATGTGTAAGCTGATGGGTATTAATAGCCGACTTCATAACCCCTACCGACCACAAGCCAGTGCCAAGGTATAGAGGATGAACGGGACTATTAAAAATAAGTTAAGTAACATTATGGCAGAGACAGGACTAGGATGGCCAGAAGCGTTACCTTTGGTCCTACATAGCATAAGGACCACTCCTAGACCTCCTCTGAATCTGTCCCCATTTGAAATATTGTTTGGTAGACAACCTCATTTGTGATAGCATGTTGTTTGCTATCAAAGGGTGGACTGTCGAAGCTGAGTAATTGGCTGAGACAAGTTCAGTTTAAAATTGAATCGCGGCGACGCAATCTTGCGACTGGCCGCAAGACGCCATCTTGGAAATGAGATCGCAAGACGCCATTTTGCGAATGACTGCCCAAGCTCAATTTTAGATAAACTCACAATTAAGTACATATGGCGAGATTACTATTAGCACCATGCGATTGCATCTTTCATCAGTTCTCATATACACAGTAATACGCACAATTGCGCTGTTAACTAGTCGCATATTAGCAAATGCATAAGAAAAACACTGTTTAGTAGCTAAATGCGCACACATCTGTCCCCAGTTAACTAGCGTCTTCATATCAAACCCCGTACACTCACACATTACATATTCACTCACAAGGTTCCATTAGCTTTAAGGTATAAGATTTAAGGGCCTGATTCAGAGCCGTTCGCTATTTGCGGTCGTTCGTTTAAAAACAAGGGGTGGCTATTCAAATGATCCGTTCGCAAATTGCAGTCTGTTCACACCTCTAAGTCTGAACGAGCGAGCAAAACATACGCTCGTTTATTTGATAAAAACGCCCCCTGGCCGCTCGCACCATACGTCATGTCCGCTATTTATTAGATTAATCGAGTACATCGTACAGCGTATGAACTGCTCGCTATTCTTGTGGTTGGTTTTTTCAACCGCTATTTTGCGAGCAGTTCTGAGTTAAAAAAAACCAAGTGACATGGTCAATGACGCTGCTGTATTAATTATGCACTCCCTTAAAACGCCCGTTTTGACCTTTAAGCACGCCTGCGTTCGAATTCCACTCCCCCGTTTTCAAACACCTTCCCCTGTTACCACCCACATACGCCTCATTCTGTCACTCAAAATAGCAGGCACTCGCTATATAGCGTACAAACGATTTTCGGCCGCACTGACTGGTTCGCGCATGCGTACTAAAAACCGTACGCATGCGCAGATGTGCGAACATCGCTCAGAACGAGCGTACGGCCGCTAGCGAGCGGCTCTGAATGAGGGCCTAAGTTTGTTCAGTTAGTATAAATGCTGTGAAATAAGGATATTTGATATCTAAGGTTTTATACATGCTAAGAAAGCCGTGTTTGGTTTTGTACTGATGCGTACTCTTTCCACAGTATTCCGGTGATATCGGTGGGGAGATCGCATCATGCATTCTCGAGTTATGGACCGCAGAGACTTCAAGCAACAAAATGTATTAACTGTTAGGATGTTGCAGGGGGCGGGAGGGCAGGGACCCCCAGTTGTTAGTGGCTGGGAGAGTCTATTTGAATCAGCCTGTTAAATGCAAATAACAGATGGATCCCCTTTGGGAGCCAATAGCATCAGCAACAAACTTCTCTATTGTTTTGTCTATCCCTGGGGGGTATAAATATGTGTGCTCCAACACTGGGTTTTTAGTCTTCGTGTTGAATGCTGATAGATGAGGGGTTTCTTGCTGATGCCTAACACCTGGTACTGGAAGCGCTGCGTATGTATACTGTACTTGGGTCTGTATAATTCCTGGGTGCCTAAATTGTGTCTAGATCAATTGCATGTAACTGACTGTACTTTTACTTGAATAATACTTGTGCTTTGGAACCACAGATTGCAGGTCTTAAGTCTTTATTTACTGTATGGCTGCGTACACAAATTAGCGTCATCCTTAGAAGGTATAGGCAGGATATTAGAAGGTATAGGCAGGATATTAGAAGGTATAGGAAGGTGTGTATAGAGGTTCTGATCCAGTATCATTAATAGTTTCTGTGAGTTTGGTGCATGGCTTGATGTATGATGCAATATTGGGGAGAGACTTTGCTCACTTCTTGAAGTTGTGGGAAAGCCGATTTGTTATAGAAGTAAATAACCCCGACCCATTTGAGGAGGTTTCTGATGCAGTAGCAGAGGGAGTTTCTTCAGAGTCTGAGGTGTTCCCCTTTTCTAGCATGATTGGCGAACCACAGAATGCTGAAAATGATGGTGGCTCACCAAGTGATGTGCCTCCTACTGAGATGGGAAATATTATTGAGCCAATTAGTTGTCTGCCTGATCTTGAAGTCAGAAAAGAGGGCTTTGCCGTGGAGCAGTTAAATGACTACACTCTGGTTAAAGTCAGGGAAAATGTAAAAGTGGGGGAGGTTAATTATAAAGTTTACCAGCCTGGGAAAAGAAAACTAGAGCAGATATACCATGTAAATCTTATAAAACCTTGGAAGGATAGAGCAGCTCTGTCAGCCATCCCAGCCCCTCCAGTAAACCCAGGGCCCTTGGTTCCCAAAGTGACAGTAGCTAAAACCCTGTCGGCAGTTCAACAGCAGGAAGTTAAGTAATCTCTTAGCAGAAATAGAGTTTTGTTTTCAGATAAACCCGGCAAAACCGCAGTCATTAAACATGACATTATCACTGACCCAGGGGTTAAGATTAACCTAAAGCCCTATAGCTTACCAGAAGCCCAAAGAGAATCTATATCTAAAGAAATTTAAAAAATGTTGGAATTGGGTGTAATTGAAGAATCGCATAGTGAGTGGTCAAGTCCCATTGTGCTTATTCCAAAGCCTGACAGGAGTGTGCGTTTCTGCAACGATTTCCAAAAATTGAACAGTGTGTCAAAGTTCGATGCCTACCCTATGCCTAGGGTGGATGAACTAATTGAAAAACTAGGAGCAGCCAGGTATTTAACCACTCTAGACTTAACCAAAGGGTATTGGCAAGTGCCGTTTTCTGAGAATGCCAAAGAAAAGACAGCCTTTTCTGTACCAGAAGGGTTGTTCCAATACAAGATGTTGCCCTTTGGGTTACATGGGGCACCAGCTACCTTTCAAAGGGTGATGGAAAGAATTCTAAGGCCCCATAGACAGTATACTGCTGCTTATCTAGGTGATGTGGTCATTCATAGTCCTGATTGTCAGTCTCACTTGCCCAGAGTGCAAGTAGTGTTGGACTCCATCTCTAGGGCAGGATTGACAGCCAACCCAAAAAAGTGTTGCCTAGGGATGGAAGAAGTAAAGTATCTTGGATACACTATTGGCAGAGGTTTGATAAAGCCACAGCTTAATAATATTGTGGCAATACAAAACTGGCCACGACTCCTGAATAAAAAGCAGGTGAGAGCCTTCTTAGGGATTACTGGGTATTACAGGAGATTTATACCCAATTTTGCCACCATTGCAGTCCCACTAACTGACCTTACCAAAGGTGAACAGGAAGTCATGGTTAAATGGAGTCCTGAAGCAGAGAAGGCTTTTCAGGGGTTAAAAATTGCATTATGTATCCAACCAGTTCTGATGACCACTGATTTTGACAGGGAGTTTGTTGTGCAAACTGATGCATCAGATGTAGGCATAGGAGCGGTCCTGTCCCAGAGTAAAGAAGGTGAAGAACACCCTATTTGTTACTTAAGCAGGAAGTTGAATGTACATGACAGAAACTTTGCTACGGTCGAGAAAGAAGCATTGGCCATAAAGTGGGCATTAGAAACTCTCAGGTACTAATTGATGGGAAGGAAGTTCAGGCTGGTCACTGACCATGCCCCTTTGAAATGGATGTCAGAGAACAAAGAGAGCAGTGGGAGAATTAGAAGGTGGTTCTTGGCATTGAAAAACTTTAAGTTTCCAGTCGAACACATGCCAGGAAGCCAGCTGTCCAATGCAGACGCTTTGTCACGTGTTTATTGTTTGGGGGTTGCAGTTGTTCTGCCCCACAGGTCGAAACAAAGAGGGGGTATATGTGATAGAAGTCTGGCATAGCATATATGTGTGTCCCAGACTCCTCTCATATGTGTTTTAAAACCCCAGGAAAAGCCTGTTATGCAAAACAGACCAGAAGTGTCGGCTTTTGGTAAAAGTCGCATAATGTGTCCTAGGGCTGTGAATGTGAGAAGAGAAGGGAGGGCTCCATCCACAGGCCATTTCAGGTTGAGAGCAGGCTGATTAGTAGTTGCACCCGGAAGTGGCTCAGATAAGCTGTGTTAGGTTTTGGTTCAGTGTCTCACATACCCTGGGGAGAAACAGACACTGAGGTTTGTTCAGAGACACTGTGTTATTTGAAAGTGCTGTGTTTGTGTTTGTGGTAAGGCAGTAGGCCCTGCCACTTGTAGAGAGGGAATAACCTGTCTAGTTAGTGCCCAGATGGGCTAGGATTTATTTTTATGTTTTGTTTATTTTGTTGTCTATATTGCACACCAAAACTGGTTCTGACCAGCTTTCACAAAAACCCTGGACTGGTGTGCGGTTTCCTGGCTGCTGTGTGTAAGGAGGTGTCCATCTACCCCGACTATATCACAATAGATATATAAAGATAATTAACACTATAAGTGACAATGAAAGCCCAGAGTATACCTACAGTATATGACTACTGTAGCAAATTTGCTGGAATTGGGCTATTAATGGAGACTATCCAAGTCACAGGAGAAGGAATCTTTCACCTTTTTCATTAATAAATCTAGATATTACTACAGTACATGTTCTTATTACAGTCATTCAGCACAATAAAAAAGGAAAAAGATAAACAACTAAAATATTGTGTAACCTTTCCTAATCAGATCAGAGGGACTATTGCTGCAAAGTATCTATATGACAGCTAAAGTCAGAGTTTTAGGAGGCTCCTTAGGATTATAGCAGCTCTTGACTCCTGTTGTTCCAGCATCTACAGATATTTCTACAAGTAATCTATACTTTTACTAAGGAACTTAATAGTAAACCTGGCTTCTTAGTCACTACAAGGGATATGAACAGTTTGGTTCTATAGACTATAAGAATGATTCAAATCTACAGGAACTTTAGATACTTACCCACCTAAGGAGCCACAGCAAGACTTTTGGAAATTACCCCCTAGAAGGTTTCATGTACTTTGGTGTCATTTCTGTATAAGGTTACCTCATTGTTCAGTTAAAAGTATATGCAGGTGTATGTATCAAACTGTATATGATAAGTTATGTAATGCAAATAGATACATTCTTGTTCTTATAGAGTATGTATGAATCTTTTGCTTATATAAAGTGAGTTAAATCTAAACTATACTTCATAGTGTCTACTTACCTGGAGGAATGGTGAGAGTCATTGGAGACCACATGAGTCCAAGAATGACAGTATGTGAGCAGGAATGTAGATATAAGTTATACATTGTGTTATCTACACCAAATTACTTAATTACTATTAGCAATTTTCCCAAGTAGGCCCACACTATATACTAGTTCTTGGGTGGAGGCACTGATAACTTTATATGTACCACTTATTGGGAGGATATAGGTGGGTACATTAGACTAGTGAAATGGGAGTTAGTAATCTCATGTCCCTTTAGTAGAGAGAAAAGGGGGGTTACATAAACTATGTGTGAAAGAGTTATGAAAGAAATGCATTTATGTAAAACAGATTAATTATCCATTGCACTATACATCTGCCCAGCTTATTTAAACTGCTCTGGCAGTGTGCATCACTGCCAGAGTATTAAGCTCCCATCCTGATCCTCAGCATCTGTTCTGCTAGAACTCCCTGCATACTTACCTGTGTCCTAATCCGGTCTGCCTGACAATGCTCCATCCATACTCCCTTGGTACTGCTTCCAATGACTTCCTGGTTTCCACTTTTACTTTCTTATGAACCGATTCTGTTTGTCCCCTGGTATCGGCCACTCTTCAGTATGCCTCATGGCTCCCAGTTTGCTGTCTGTCTTTGGTTCCTCCAGAGTCCACCAGCCCTATCTAGTCAGAGGGCTTTGACCTGCATATCAGATGCAGTGAAGCCCAAACCCCCTTGCAGAGGTCCCTGGTAAAGACCACAGATATGGCTCTGTGCCTCCGCTCTGGGTCTATGCCAATGATGCAAGTACAGCCAAAATCCCTATTTTCTCAACGAGCATAGAGACCCAGCCCATGTGGCCAAGATGGAGGCCACAGCAATGAGTGGGTTAATCTCTTGCACTGCAGTGCCATTTTCATATGAACTCTCGGTGCTAGGCACCATGTACTGTAAGTGTATATGTAAAAATGTGTTTTTAAAAAGTTATATTTACAGACCCTGCAACATGACCCATTCCATTAGGTACAAATGCTCTGCTCCTGGACTTCCTTCTTAATTTATGATTGCAGACACCTGTATGAAAACTCCTGTCTCATAATTAGGTGGGAAGTCCAGGAGCAGAGTGTTTTGTACCTGATGGAGTCATGTTGGAGGGTAGGACTATGCTCTTATAGGAATGTACTTCAACAGTAATTTATTGTATAGGAATCACCTTGTTTTCTGACATACTGTTGGAAGTGATTGGTCATTTTAGCAAAAGGTCTAGTGCAGAGGCAGTGCCATAGCAGGACAGCAGTGCGCCATGTGCTGCACTGCCGCCCCTCTCGCTCACCCTTGCCCCCCTCCTCCCCCTTGAGCGCTTACCTTTTCATCTGGAAGGTGGGTGGAGGGCGGGGATCAGACTTTTCCTGAGCCGGGCAGTTCGTGGCCAGTGCCGCTAGAGGATACCGCCATGTGTGGAGGCACCGGACGCATCACCCTCCCTATGGCCCTGTGCAGAGGTTCCCAAACATGGTCCTCAAGGCTCCCCAACAGTTCAGGTTTTATAGATACCCATGGTTGAGCACAGGTGGTTTAATTAGTATCATAGTCAATATGATTTAACCACCTGTGCTCAACCATGGATATCTCTAAAACCTGAACTGTTGGGGAGCCTTGAGGACCGTGTTTGGGAACCTCTGGTCTAGTGTTTATTAACCAAGCTTTTGTTTACAGTCAATGCATTAGCAGGGGGTTTGCTATTTGCGTGTGCTCGCTCTGAATCAGGGCGTCCCTTTTTTTAAAAATTCCGGCCTCCAGGCCACTCGCACAGCTGTGGGTGACCACCCACAGCTTGTGCGAGCGGCCTGGCGATGGTCGCGATTATCATGACCATCGGAATTGTGAGGAGACCCTTGTGGTAGGGTCTCAGCACTCACAATGCCAAGTGGACTTCCTGCTCTAATAGAGCAGGAAGTCCACTACTGACATCAGTAGGGACACCCACAAATGGCAGGCGTTCCTTCGGGAACGCCTCCGTTTGTCCAGCCACCCCCCCTCCCCACCTAGAAAACGGGGCGAGCTGTCGATCAGCATCGACAGCCACCCCCTTTTGTAGCGAGCCCCGGAGTGAGTGATTTCTCACTCGCTCCGGGGCTTGCTCACGCGCATTGTGCACGCCACATGTGCGCACTGGCTGACCATTGACCCACTTGCAAGCACTATGCGCTCGCGAGCGGGTCTGAATCAGGCCCCAAGACTTTGTTTAAATAACTTTCATTGAAATGCACTTTAAGGGGCATTCCTGTATTTTGGAGTTTTCTAAGGAGGTGTTTAGGAAAGAGACAAATGTCGGATTTGCATACTAGTCTTAGAGGTTTAGGTACAATATCCAACATGTGCATGCACAGCACATGCATTGAGCATGATTGTTTAGGAGACCCAGAACGGGGTTACCCCCTGTGGTATTATGCGATAGAATTGAATAAAAAGGGGACCTGCAAGCCCTGAGTGTGTATCCTCTGGCTATCACAGAGGATTGTACTTCTGAAGGCATCTGGTTGAAAGGAAAAGAGGTTGCTGTATGATGCTTTTTACAAATGCAAACATATGATCTTTTCTGGAGTACAGAACAGCAAAAAATACAAAGGATTCTTGAGAAATTCTTTTTGTACAACCCCATGCTGATTGAGCATTTCTCAAGAATCCTTTGTATTTTTTGTAGAGATGAGCGGTTCGGATTTTGAGGAATCCGAACCGGTGGAATCCCAGCCCACCTGAATGCAAGTTCGGTTATTCCAGTCGGACTCGGATTCCACCTCGAGGCCGAACGTCACCTGGCAGACGTCGGATTCTCACGAGACTCGGGTGACGTTCGGCCTCTATAAAAGGTGCGGCGCGCGGGACTCGGAGCCATTTCTGCTGTCTGCTGAGAGAGGACAAGTTTGTTCCTTCCTGCTGCTGGACATTATTTTCGAGGACATTAGCCCTCTGTGCATATAACCTCCATGACTTCACTTTACTGGGCATAACCACAATGTGTATACAAGCTCCATGACTGGGCATAAGCCCACTGTGTATAACTCTTTGACTTTACTGGGCATAAGCCCACTGTGTGTATAGAAGCTCCGTGACTGGGCATAAGCCCAGTGTGTATACAAACTCCGTGACTTTACCGGACATAAGCCCACTGTGTATACAAGCTCCATGACTGGGCATAAGCCCACTGTGTATACAAACTCCGTGACTGGGCATAAACCCACTGTGTATACAAGCTCCATGACTGGGCATAAGCCCACTGCGTGTACAAATTCCTTGACTGTGCATAAGCCCACTGTGTATACAAACTCCATGACTTTACTGGGCATAAGCCCACTGCTCCGTGACTGGGCATAAGCCTACTGTGTATACAAGCTCTTTGACTGGGCATAAACCCACTGTGTATACAAACTCTGTGACTTTACTGGATATAAGCCCACTGTGTATACAAGCTCTGTGACTGGGCATAAGCCCACTGTGCATACAAACTCTGTGACTTTACTGGGCATAAGCCCACTGTGTATACAAGTTCCATGACTGGGCATAAGACCACTGTGTATACAAACTCTATGACTGGGCATAAGCCCACTGTGTATACAAGCTCTGTGACTGGGCGTAAGCCCACTGTGTATACAAGCTCCGTGACTTTACTGGGCATAAGCCCACTGTGTATACAAGCTCTGTGACTGGGCATAAGCACACTGGGCCTGATTCAGACCCACTCACGAGTGCTGAGCGCTCACAAGAGGGTCGATGTTGCCCAAGTGCGCATGAGCACGACGGACCCGGCTCCGTCGTGCGCATGCGCGAGACCCGAATAACGACAGCCAAGCCGTCGTTATGGGTCTCGCACCAAAGGGGGCGTGCTGTCGATGTTGATTGACAGCACGCCCCCTTTGGTGGGTGTGCCGGGGGCATGGCTGCCCAGATGGAGGCGTTCCCATGGGAACGCCTACCATCTGGGGCCGGCCCCACTGACATCACTAGTGATGTCAGTGGGAGTGCTTTTGGCTCTGATAGAGCCAAAAGCACTCCAGGGCTTGCGTCAGCGAGACCATACCGCAAGGGTCTTGTCGCAAGCCCGATGGTCGCGATGGTCTTGACAATCGTGACCATCATTTTGGCCGCTCGCTATAGCTGTGGGTGGTCACCCACAGCTATGCGAGCGGCCAGGAAGCCGCTCCAAAAAGGAGGAGGGGCGGCCCTGATTCAGAGCGAGCGCTCTGTCAGAGCGTCCGGCTCTGAATCAGGGCCTCTGTGTATACAAACTCTGTGACTTTACTGGGCATAAGCCCACTCTGGAGCTTTTGTGACTCCAGTTCACAGTGAGTGGTAATAAATAAATATTATAAATAAAAACATAATACTATTACTAAGTAGTTTTTGTACAATTTAGTGATTTTATTAATATGGATCACGACAACGAACCGAGAGGAGAGCAGAAGCAGCAAGCAAATGCTAGCACTGCAGCTGCTGGAAGTCCTTCACTATCATCTAAAGTTGATGGTAAAGGGCGTAGAGGCTTTAAAAAATTAGGGTATCTGAAATCAAAAAATCTAGATTTCATAGGGGTAAAGACAAAAAAAACCTCTAAAGACTACTACTAATGCAGAAAAACAGAAAATTGGCAACATACCATTCAGCACACATAGTGGCAAGCAAAGGCTCAGGCCTTGGCCTTTATTTCTGAGTGGTGGTTCTGCAACTGTCAGTGAGGCATCTTGTGCCTCTCATGACAATGAATACCTTTTCAATATGACTATTGAAGACGTGTAAAAAAATTAACACCATTAAGGTAGTAGATCAAACTGTTTTCAGAAACAAAAATGTCTGAAATCCCTTAGGAGAGTCTAAGTGAGTCCACAAGTGATATTTATATGTGTAAGCCTGACTTTTCAGAGAGGTCACCCTCCACAGTTTCTGTTCCATCTGTATTTGTGGGGATGAGCAGTATTGCTGAGGACATAGAAATTGAAGATGCCACCGTGGAATTGCAAGAGCATGACGGGAATATATGTGCAGCTGACGCTGGCACTAATGAGGATGTTGATGATGAGGATCTTGTTTGTATAAGTCAGGCACCAGTGGAAGTGGAATGGGTATGATATACCGCCGGCCGCATGGCCGGCGATTTGATTCCCGTCAGCGGCAGCCCGACAGGAGCAGAGTGCGATGCAGCGGAAGCCCGATCGTGGATAGGTAAGTATCCACTAACCTAACCTAACCCCCCTAACCCTAACCCTCCTTAGGGGTGCCTAACCCTAACTTCCCCCCCAAGTGCCTAACCCTAATCCCCCCTCTAAGTGCCTAACCCTAACCACCCCCTTCCCTGCTGCCTAAACCTAAGTCCCCCGGGGGGGGTGCCTCACCCTAAGTCCCCCCCGGGAGCCCTATACCTAACTCTCCCCCAGCTGCTGTCCGCTCGCGGCGCCCGGCATCACTTCGATCGTGATGCCAGGCGCCGGTCTCACCCTTGCCGGTATAAGACAGTCGGGAAGCCGGCTGCCGGTATATAGGCAGTCGGCTTCCCGATTGCTTCCCGTGGAAGCAGCTCTTGGCCAACATAAGAAGGCCATTGCCATGCCTGGGCATAGAAACAACAAATCCACATCTGTTGTATGGAATTATTTTTACCCAAATCCTGACAACATTTGTCAAGCCATTTGTAGCCTTTGTGGGACCACAGTTAGTAGAGGTAGGGACATTAAGCATCTAGGAACCTCCACGTTATTATGTAATTTGCAGTGAGCTCATGACAAGTGTGTGATAACATCAGAAGCTACTGCTAAAAAAATAACAACAAGCAGTCCAGCATTAGCTAGATGCCTTCTCTCTACTAAATCCCAGCACCTGCAGTCTCCACCGACAACCTTCATCCTCTATATCCTCAGGAATGATCATTGGTAGGCCAGCATCCAATTTGTTAATGCTAAGTCACGGTGACTCCTCCACTTTCCAGGACACCTTAGAAGAAACTGAATCTTTGAGCGCTAGGCCTGCTGCTGCTGCAGCTGGGGGTGGATCTTCATCCCAGACGTGGACCAAGAAAACTACTAGTAGTAGTTTAACAAAGCAATTGACTGTTAAAAGAATCTCTTGCAAGGGGAAACAGATATGACAACTCTCACCCTGTCGCACGGCGGATCACTGACGCCATGACGGCTATGCTAGTATTAGATCTGCATCCAATATCCGCAATTAATGCAGTGGGATTTACACAGTTAATTGAGGTCCTGTGTCCCAGGTACCAATTTCCATTTCAGTTTCATTTTACTCGAAAAGCCATTCTTCGGCCATACCAGGATGTTAAACAGAACCTAATTATTGGCCTGCAAAATGCCCACTGTCCACTTAACCACAGATATGTGGACAAGCGGTAGTGGGCAAACTAAAGATTACATGACTGTGACAGCCCACTGGGTGGGTGAATCGCCTTTAGCAGCAGAAGCAGTATCATCTTACAAACAACACCAGCTCATTCAGAGGCAGGCAACTCTGTGCATCACTGGATTCAATAAGAGGCATACTGCTGACAATCTCTTAGAAAAACTAAGAGATGTCATAGAAACATGGTTCACCCAACTTGGACTCTACTCAGGATTTGTAATTTCTAAGAATGCCACAAATGTTGTGAAAGCATTACAGCTGGGTGAATTGCAACACATCTCCTGTTTTGCTCACACAATCAACTTAGTAGTGCAGGGTTTTTTACAAAATGACAGGGGCATGCAGGAGATGCTGTCTGTGGCCTGAAAAATTTGGGGACATTTTCGGCATTCAGCAACAGCGTGCAGGAGATTGCAGCACCTGCAAGAGCAGTTTAATTTGCCCTGTCATCAACTGAAGCAAGAGGTGGTAACAAGGTGGAACTCTACCCTTTATATGCTTCAACTGATGGAGGAGCAGCAAAAATCCATCCATAGCTATACAACAAGCCATGACATTGGGAGAGGAAGGGGAATGTACCTTAGCCCAACGCAGTGGAGAGTACTTTCTGTCTTGTGCAAGGTGCTCAAACCATTTTAAGTTGCCACATGTGAAGTGAGTGCTGACACTGCTAGCATGAGTAAGGTGATTCCCCTAATTAGGGTTATGGAAAATCAGCTAGAGAAATTGAAGGAGGAGATTAAACAAAGTGATTCTGCAAAGTATGCTGGACTGATAGATCAAGTCCTTTATTCACTTCGCCAGGATCCACGGGTGGCTAAGATCTTGAAATTTGATCATTATATTTTAGCAACCATGCTTGATCCTAGATTTAAGTTGTATGCTGTGTCTCTTTACAACTGACCCAGATCTTAAAAGATGCAAAGTGCTCCTGGTGTGCAAGTTGGCAGATGAAGTGACATATGGCACTACGATGATGTCTCCTTCTTCGGTTTCTCCAGCAGCAGCCAGAAAAAAATTCACCTTTCCCCAAAGACCCAGTGGTGATGCAGATAAGTCAAGTCAACATTTTGACATCTGGTCGGGTCTAAAGGAATTGCTCAACACCAGTGACACCTCTACCGTAACTCCATTTAATATGATTACCATCCAAAGAATGGTGGAGGATTCTTTTCAGGACACCGTACAAGTAGACATGTCACAAAGTCCCTTCCAATATTGGAAGAAAAAAAAGGCAATTTGGAGACCCTTGTATAAACTGGCTTTGCATTACTTAAGCTGCCCACCCTCCAGTGTGTACTCGGAGATAGTTTTCAGTACAGTCAGGAACCTTGAGAGCGAACGATGTAGGAGGCTACTTCCACAAAAGGTAGAAAAAATTATGTTCATTAAAATGAACTGGACATTTCACGAGGAAAACCTTTCCCGCCAATCACGTCACAGTACAGATACTTCTGTAATGGTGGATTCCCGCAGGGATGAATTAATATTGTGTGAGGAATTGGATGATGTACACACCAATGAGGGTGAGGATGGCAATGATGGTGACATCTTGCCACTGTAGAGCTGTTGCCTTTAGCAGATTGGTAGCTTTTTTGTGGGGGCCCAAACAAACCAAGCACTTCAGCCACAAAGTGGCAGTCCCTGTCGCTGAAATGCTTGGTTTGTTAAAGTGTGCATGTCCTTTTTAATATCCAACATAAGGGTTGCTGGGAAGACCCAATGACAATTCCATCTTGTGCTACTATTACAAGTTGTCATGGTGACTTGTCTCCCAGTTCATACTTTCCTAACTCCGATAGTCCTGCTCCGGCTCCGTCTGTTGCTAGGAGATCTGGACACCACAGGACTCCACGTGTTTTCTTCTAGATGGTGCTGATTGGCTGCTTCCTCTATTTGTGTTCCCTGGACTGTTGTCATCTTGCCGGTTATAGCGTTCACTTGAGGAACCTTCGGCTTCCGTTACTGGATACCTCCTCTGACTTCCAGCTTCTGTGTCCACACCGGCTCTCCGCTTTCAGTGCTGCCTGAGCTACTCAGGAAAGTAGAGTGTGGCGGCGGGCTTCTCTCACTCCATCAGCTGTCCTGGTTACTGTAGATGCCAGGACCATTTGTCTGCTCTCCGTGCACTCAGCCCAGCCACAGCTGCACAGGAAAAGACATCCGGCGACTGGCTCCTCTCACTCTGTCTGCTGACCATCAGCCTGAGATGCCGGGACCTGCTGTCAGCCCCCCATTTGTTCAGTTCAGCCTCTGCTGTACAGGAGTGTAGTCCGGTGGTTGGCTCTCCTCATTCTGCCAGCTGATCAATTACCACATGCACTGTGTTTCCCTGCCAGCTCTATGCTAATCAGTGCTGCCTCTACACATTATAATAGACTTCAACTACAGACTCTAAACTCATAGCCAGCTGATCTCCTACCCTCTGGGACTGACTCTCAATTACCGGCTCACTAGCCACACCTACAGCAATCAAATGCACAGCTGGCCTGCAAGGCTACTCAATTACCGGCTCACTAGCCGCATCTACGGATTAACTGCCACACCTTTGGCCCTCAAGGTCATTGAATTAAACGGCTCACTAGCCACACCTACGGCTTTACAGCCACATCTCTGGCCCTCAAGGCCGTTCAATTTATCAGCACACTTGCTGCACCTACGGCTTAACCGCTGCACCTTTTGACCCTCAAGGTCATTCAACTAACCAGCTCACTAGCCGCATCTACGGCATTACTGCCGCATCACCAACTTACTAACCCATTGGACTATATGGGCTCTAGCTGCATCTTCTGTTGGCCACTCCTTCTTGGCATCCAGACTCATTGAACTGTATACATTCATTCTACTGTGTGAACTAAGCCTACCTGTCAACTTTCTTGCTAATTGTTTGTCCAGATTGTCTGTTGGGACATTAAAATGTCTTTCATTTCTTCCTTTAGTTCCTCGTGCCTTTGTCACAGCACCTCGGTCCTAGCACCAGCTAGAGGATCGTAACAGCTACCTTTCATTTCTGCCACTGATGTGCTGCAATGTTTCATAGATGTGCTTTAAACTGTGGTGTCTGTGCTGCTGCCCTGTCGTTTAGTATCCAGCCAGCTTACTGCAGCCTTTGGCCAATAATGGTGAACACAATATTGTGAGCTGTGAGGTGGTCTAAATTTACTGTAAATTACTGGAAATTAATCTTATTGAGGTTAATAATACTCTAGGAACTAAAACAGCCCAAATTATGTGATTTTATCTTTTTTTGTAAACTATTGTATAAAAATCCAAATCCAAAACCAGTCTCTGCAGTTTGGCAAATCCAAATCCAAAGCCGGACAATGAATCAGAGCCAAATCCAAATTCAAATACAGCAAAAATGGTTCGGCGCACATCTCTAATTTTTTGTAGTACATGCTGAAATTTCATAAAGTTAAATCTCTCTACTGTGGTGGTTTGCCACTTTTTACAGGAAATCCAGACATGTAACCCAAAGTTTGCTTTTTCAAAAGTACTTAACAAGACAGCCTGAAATGTAAATGCTAGGAATGTGTGCCGACCCTCGTGTTTTGGTTTTGGATCTGTATCTCCTTTAAGGTTTTGGATCTGGATTTGGTTTTGAAATCCACCCTCAAGTTTTTTGGTTTTGGTTTTGTATCTGGATTTTTTAAATAAAGAATAGATAAAAAGTTTTAAAAACAGCTAAAATCGTGTGATTTATGCATTCCAAAACCCGAAATTTGGATTTAAAATCCGAATTCCGAACCGCAAAAAGATCAGAACCGCAACCCGGATTTACCTGGATCTCCTCAGGAGATTAGAACCGCAACTCAGATTTACCCGGATTCATGAAATTCGGGTGGATTAGGAATTCTGGAGAACCGAACCGCACATCTCTAGACTAAATTCATCCCTTTATTCATCATAGATCCTCACTAAATGGCAATGCACAGGGAGGAGTCTGCGTCCATTCTACAGAAGAAATCATTGTCTCCAACAAGGCATGTTTGGACAGTAATGAGCTCAGACTGTAAACTTATTCCTAAATTGAACATTATTAAGCATATTTGATGAAAAGCATTGGATTAACTGAGCAACCGGTGTATTATCTCCCTGCTTCTGGCCTGACATTTCAAATATGCCCTTTATTTCAGTTTTTATTGTATGTGCAATTTTTATGTCTTTGCTATGATTGAAAGCCTTTGCCAAACCAAATTATGCTACAGTATGTTATGTGTTTTCATTTATTTTTGAGAGATTGTCTGTGGAATAAAAAAGATTTACTACAAGTGTAAATGTCTTGGTGGAGTTACATGACCTCGTTGGTTCATAAAAGCTTATTGAATGTTCCTTTTGGAATGGAGCTTCTTCACTTGTTGTTTGGAGACATTTCACATTGTTGTTTCCTCATTATTGCACAAGAAATAGCCCTTTTTTGTTTTCTTTTATCAGACTTTTTGGCTTTCAGTGTGGTACGGAGAAGGTGCTGCTGCTCTACATATTTGAAGAGTTCACTAGTCACTTTTGAAAGTTTTTGATGACATTTGTTGAAGGACACTTTAATATATATGGGGTGATTTCTGTTATCTACAGTAGCACCATAGTTTTATTACTTTTCTGATATATATCTACCTAAAAATAAAACAGGGGGCACTCGTAGTACACATATATAGGTCACTAGTAAATCTTAGAAAGACAAATTTAAATGCAACTTATTTTTCTTGGCTTATCTGATATTCATGCAGACAGTATCATGAATTCTTCAAAGGACCAAATACAGTAAGCACTGCAAATCATCTAGAATGAAAAACAATCTCCACAGTGCATTACCACTTTAAAAGTTCATCCAGTGATTTAAATAAAACTCAAATTAAAATATGCTCACAAGAAGCACACAAACCATATCTCTTCAGAAGTTTTTCTCCAGTAGTCACATAGACAAAATGTAGGAGGATGCCAAAGACTTTGTCAGGGGTGTGGCCTCCCAACGCTGACCTAAACATGTAAACCCGCATCCATGGATAATTAATTAATCAAGTCACTTGTGTATTGTTACATAATTTTCTTAAAAACCTCCTAACCAGCCAGATGAATTCCCCTCTCTAGGCAAGATCTGATTTATACTAAAGATGTGTGCCGGACCATTTTTTGCTGGATTTGGATTTGGCTCTGATTCCTCGTTTGTTTTTGGATTTGGAATCACCAAACCACCATGACTGGTTTTTGATTTGAATTTTTTACAATTATTTACAAAAAAAGCTAAAATCACATAATTTGGGTTTTTTTTTGTTCATAGAGCATTATTAACCTCAATAACAAGAATTTCCAGTCATTTACAGTAAATTTAGACCTCCTCACAAAATTGTTTTCACCATTATTAACCAAAGGCTGCAATGAGCTGGCTGGTTACTATACGACAGAGCTGCGGAACAGACACCGCAGTTTAAAGCACATCTATGAAACATTACCACACAGCAGTCACAAAAATTAAAGGTAGTGCAAGATGGAATTGTCCTTTGCAGTGGGGTATGGCCAGCAGAGTCACAGTACTTGTATACACAGTGGGCTATGACCCAATGAGTCACAGTGCTTGTATACACAGTGGGGTATGGCCAGCAGAGTCAGAGTACTTGTATACACAGTGGGCTATGACCCAAGGAGTCACAGTGCTTGTATACACAGTGGGGTACGGCCCAAGGAGTCACAGTGCTTGTATACACAGTGGGGTACAGCCCGCAAAGTCACCGTACAAAGTCACAGTGGGCTACGGCTCAAGGAGTCACAGTGCTTCTATACACAGTGGGGTACGGCCAGCAGAGTCACAGTACTTGTTTACACAGTGGGCTACAGCCAAAGGAGTCACGTGCTAGTATACACAGTGGGGTATGGCCCAAGGAGTCACAGTGCTTGTATTTACATTTGGCTACGGCCCAAGGAGTGACAGTGCTTGTATACACAGTGGGGTATGGCCAATAGAGTCACAGTAATTGTATACACAGTGGGCTACAGACCAAGGAGTCACAGTGCTTGTATACACCGTGGAGTACAGCTCCAAAAAAACATTATTTTTTACTTTTTTTAAAAATATTAATTTCATTTTTTTTTATCCTAGAGCAGATGGGCATGAGTACAGCGCAGCATACATAAGCATGCCTTGTACACACAGCCACTTGTGAGTCTGGACACAGCCACTTTAATCAGCAGACTATAGTGCAGCATATATCAACGTGCAGTGTGCCCCCTTACACATTCACTTTACCTGCACAGCCACTTGTGAGTCTGGACACAGCCACTTTATAGAGTATAGAGGAGCATATATCAGTGTTCAGTGGGCCTGATTCAGACCTGGTCGCAAGCGCTGAGCGCTTGCAACAGGGTCGATGGTGGCCCACAGCGCATGCGCACGGCGGCATGTGCGAGACCCGGCTAGTGACGGGCACTCTGCCGCTCCGGGTCTCGCACCAGAGGGGGCGAGCTGTCGATGTTGAGTGACAGCTCGCCCCCTTTGGTGGGTGGGCCGGGGGGTGGCTGCCCAAATGGAGGCGTTCCCATGAGAACACCTGCCATTTGGGGGCGGCCCCACTGACATCACAAGTGATGTCAGTGGAGAGCTTCCGACTGTTTGAGCCGAAAGCTCTCTGGGGCTTGCGTTGAACGAGACCCTACCACAAGGGTCTCGTCGCAAGCCCGATGGTCTCGATGGTCTTGACCATCGCGACCATCATCATGGCCGCTCGCTATAGCTGTGGGTGGTCACCCTAAAGCTATGCGAGTGGCCAAGAGGCCGCTCCAAAAAATAAAAAGCCCGGCCCTGATTCAGAGAGAGCGCTCTGTCAGAGCGAGCGGCTCTGAATCAGGCCTTGTGTTCCCCCTATACACTGTTACTTTAACAGCACAGCCACTTCTGAGTCTGGACATAGCCACTTTAATCAGCAGAGTATAGCGCAGCAAACATCAGCGTGCAGTGTGCCCCCTACAGGCACTTTACTAGCCCAGCCACTTGTGAGTCTAGACACTGCCATTTTAATTAGCAGAGTGCACAGTGCATGAGTGAAATGGTGCTGAGTCCTGGTCACGGCAAACTATGTAGAAACAAACTCTTGTGAGAATCCGACATCGGGAGGATGACGTTCGGCCTCGAAGCGGAATCCGAGTCAGGCGGGAACACCCGAACCACGGTTCGGGTGGACTTGGATCCTCGCTGTTTGGAGCAGTTCGGATTCCACAGAATTCAAACTGCTCATCTCTAATTTATACACTTAGAGGTCTCCTCTAGAGCAACACGATAAAAAAAATATTCAGAATGCCATAACATATAAGTACATTATGAAGTGATTTACATAAACATAGTAACATAGAATTTGACGGCAGATAGGAACAATTTGGCCTATTTAGTCTGCCCTTTAAGGGTGTGGTTATTAGGGTTAGGGGTAGAGTTGGATTAGGGGTTTGGTTAAGGCACAGGTTCTCAAACTCGTTCCTCCTGACCCCAAACAGTGCATGTTTTCCAGGTCTACTCACAGAATGACAGTGAAATAATGTGCTCCACCTGTGGATCTTTTAAAATGGTTCAGTAAGTAATGAGTACACCTGTGCACCTGCTGTGTGACCTGTAAAACATGTCCTGTGTGGGGTCCTGAGGACCGATTTTGAGAACCACTCGGTTAGGGTATTAATATTAGAATATTAGGGTTTGGGTTAATGGTAAGGGTTTGGGGTATTAGGGTAGTAGGATTAATTGTGAGGGTTTTTGGGTATTAGTGTTAGGGTTTAAGATTAAGGGTAGGGTTAGAATATTAGTGTTAAAGTATTAGTATCTGAGGTAGGCGCATTTATATAGCGCACTTTCTCCAATAGAACTCAAGACACTTAAGAGTGAGGGTTAATATATTAGTGTTAGGGTATTAGAATTAGGGGTGAGGGTTAGGGTAGTAATGTACTGTAAGTATAAACACAGCTTGAAAAATTGCAGTTAGGAGCTGGTTGGCTGGTACTTTATCTCTATTCACTTTATCACTTTCCAAGGCTTAGTACATTTCCTCCTATATGTGTTAGGATTAAGGGTGAGGGTTAGGGTATTAGTGTTAAGGGATAGGATTAAGGGTTAGGGTATTAGGGTGAGAGTTAGGGTATATGGACAGATACTCATGGCCACGTCCCCAAGGTCCAGTATGCTTTATTGTGCAATCCAAATTATGTATAGTTTTGTGCAGTGATTATTACTATTAACGGATCACTGTAGGATCCTACTATAAAAGTGAGTCTATCCTAAATGAAAATAAACATATTCTTAGGGGAAAATTTACTAAGAATTGTGTTTGGTTGATTTGACCAAATTCAGTGATAAAGGTGATATTTGCAATTTGGGAATTGACTAATGGCCAAATCGCATGGATATCGCATGTCACACACGACTTTGCAAAACAAATCGCGTCTTATCACCATCGAAGCAAACATTGTCAAAATAACATTGGTCAGAATACCGGCGCAGGCATCCCAATCCCCGGATCCCGAAAGTAAGTACTGGGGTTAAAGGGAGGGTTAGGGCTAGGCACTAAGGGGCAAGGGTTAGGTTTAGGGTGCGGGGAGGGGGAGGTTAGGTTTAAGCACTAAACTAGGGGGGAGGTTAGGTTCAAGCACTGGGGAGGGAGGGTTAGGGTTAAGGCAGGGAGAGGAGTATGGTTAGAATACCTATCGACAAGTGTCCAGAACACCGGCATCCCGTATGTATTCCCCAAATTGTACCTCTTTTCAACATCAGCATCCAATGTATTTAATAGAATAAATATATAAAACAAACAATGTTATGGTGCCTCTTATCCCGCAGCATATAATTGTCATGCTAATTATTGACATTGTTAAAATGACATTTAGCGGTGAAGTATGTCGATCTATTTTTCACACACACTGTTTACAAACTTTTATTTTCTAAAGTATCCATAGTCATTTAGCCATTATTTGAAGGTGTGTTAGATACAAAATTCAAATTAGCACATGATACCTGCTTTTATATTTTAACAGAACAGAAATAAAACAATGATATTTTAATAAACAAGTTTTATTAGGTCAATACCTGCACATTATGGCCCTCATTCAGAGGCGGTCGTAAGCGGCCGCTCGGTGGTACGCCTAACGATCGAGAATCAGAAAAAGAACCAATCGCACGGCTGGGCGATCGCAACCAAAGTGACGCCCATACATGAACAAAGCACCTCCTCTAGCTAGCGAGTGATAGCAGTTAGCGATCGAGTCAATCGTTGTCAGTCGTTGCCAATCGCTGTATGTTAATTTTCTTCTGATGGTTGCCGCCGCTTGTGTTGTGTGCAAATTACACCAAAAATTTACAAAAAACACATAGAATAAGCCATCCCCATGAAATTTATTTATTCTTATTATTCGCTAATGCTAATGCAACTGAATCAATTACAAGCCAATTAGCAGTGTTATTAGCTTCAACAATCGATTATTAGCTGATTGCATTGTGTGGCACAAAACAGAAACATCAAACATAACATCAGTCACATTCGATAGTATCGATTGTACTCTGGGGCTTGAGAGAGCACATACCCAACCTCAAACTGTACGATCAGCCAGGCCTCTAACCTGCTCGCAGAGTGACATTTTACTACTTCCGGCCTTCTATGTCGGTCGTAGCAGTAAATATATGTATGCCCCTGAAACGCCCTGAAAACGGTGAGGAACGCCTGCGTTTTTAGACCACCACCCCTGTTAACACCCACAAACGGCCTTTCATATCAATCAACTCTCGGAAGCCACTTCCTGCTAGTAAGCCAAACGATCAACAGCATTTTGGATCGCAAGGTCTCGTAAGCACATGTGCACAACTAACCGTACGCATGCGTGGTTTGAAAACATCGGATGCGTACGACCGAGCGGCCGCTTACGACCGACTCTGAATGAGGTCCTATGTTCTTACTAGAGATGTGCACCGGACCATTTTTGCTGATTTTGGTTCTAATTTCGTCGGCCAGTTTTGGTTTTGCGGCTGTTGCCAAACTGCCGTGACTGGTTTTGGTTTAAGATTATTTTCCAAAAATCCCAAAAAACTAAAATCACATAATTTTTGCCTTTTTTGTTCCTAGAGTATTATTAACCTTAATAACATTAATTCCCACTTATTTTCAGTCAATTTTGACCACCTCACAGCTCACAATATTGTTTTCAATATTCAATTTTGCGACTGGGTGAGAGCTGTCATACTTGCTTTTCCTAGCAAAGGATTGCTTCACAGTCAGTTGTTGTTTGAACTAGCAGCAGGCCTAGCACTGAAGGATTCTTCTGAGGAATCCTGGATAGGGGAGGAGTCACCTAGCCTTAAATTGGATGCAGGACTACCTCCGATCATTACTGTGGATATTGAGGACGAAGGTGTTAGCGGTAGAGATTGCAGGTACTGGGAAGTTGAACTTGAGAGAAAGGAGCTAGCTGATGCTGGACTGTTTGTTGTTATCTTTTTAGCACCAGTTTCTGAAGTTGTCGAAAACTTTTCATGAGTTCGCTGCAAATGACGTAAGAGAGGAGGTTCCTAGATGCTTAACGTCCCTACCTCTACTTGTTATCGTGGTTTTACAAACGCTGCAGATTGCTTGACAGTTTTTGCCAGGATTTGGGTAAAAATAAGAGGTGCATTGGTTGGTCCTATGCCCAGGAATAACAATGGCCTTCCTCTTATTATGGCCAAGAGCTGCTTTCACTGGTGCCTGACTTACACAAGCAACATCCTCAGCATCCTCATCAGCTCCATCAATCTTGTTAGGTAGTTGGTAATTCAAGAAGTCTTTGAGTTGTTTTAACAACATCAGCAAGTTTTTTCTTCTAATGGTTCATTTAGATCAGGGGTGGTCAATAAGTGGCTCTCCAGCTGCTAATGAACTACACATCCCAGCATCTCTACGACAGGTTTAGGATGGTGAAATATCAAAACTATGGAAGGCATGCTGGGATGCATAGTTCTACAACATCTTGGGGGTGCATATTGCCCACCCCTGCTTTAGAGTCTTCCTGGGATTGTTTATGTAAATTAAGGTTCTTTCAAGGACCTACTTTCTTGCTGAATTGGATTCTGGATATCTTGGTGCAAATTTAGGATACAGAACCTCATTCAGAGTCGGTCGTTGCGGCCGCTCGGTCATACGCAACCGATGTTCGCTAAACTGCGCATGCGTAAAATTCGCAATGCGCGTGCGCAAACTAGCTGTTACAATCAGAAATTGCTCTCTCTTTGAACACAACCAGGTCGTTAGTTTGAGTGACAGAATGAGCCATTTGTGGGTGGTAACAGGGGAAGGTGCTTGTGAACGGGGGTGTGGAGATCCGAACGCAGGCGTGCCTGACTATGCGAGGTGAGTTTAATGGGAGTGCATAATTAACAAAGTAGTGTCATGGCACACGTGACATGGGTGGTTATTAAACTGACTAGATCGTAGTGCTTAAGGGTGGTATGGTCAGCTTTTAGCTCTGCGATCAGCTCCAATGGGTCCCGATGGTCTCAATTAATCCTTATATCCCCGGAGATGATGTGTATTGCGATCGAGAAGGGGGCGTGTATTTAGTCTTATGACCGCTTCTTACCCTCGGTCATTCAGCTAACAACGCCCATCTTAGCGACGCAACTTACGATCGCTTAATTTGCATATCCGGCCCCTTTCCCCTACGACAGAGCGGCCGCAACGACCGACTCTGAATGAGGTCCACAGTACCTTGGCATATCTATAGACTAGGATTTTGGACCCAACATTTGCTGAGTCACATGCTATTATCTCTGTCTTTTCACTTCCACCACCTTTCCATCTCCCTCCCCTTGTATCCCCTTTTCCACCCCTCTATTCACCTTACCACCCACCCCCATCTTTCTCTTTGCCTACCCTCTATTTACCCTCCCATATCCAGCCACCCATCTTACTCAATTATCTCTCCCTCTCTCTCACTCTCCCGGCATTGTACACTGGCACTAGAGGTGTCAAGCCTCTAATTAGTTAACTTAAAATGAGGGGTGGGTGTCAGCAATGTATCTGTGTGTGTGGGTATGTATGGAAGGAAGACTAAAACAAGCATTCAGTGTGAAAATTTTATTACCAACAATATGTGCTCTCGAGTTGTAACCAGTGGAGCCCTTCAGGGAGAACTCTTTTCAAGTATAACAGTAGAAGACTGGTATACTTCCCGCTCTGCTGATTGGAGGATTCATGGGAGATTGGGGTTATTCATTCAGGAAGCACCTTTAAAACATATAGCACTTAGGGGCAGATGTTCTAAGCTCTGGAAAGTGATAAATTGGAGAGTGATAAAATACCAACCAATCAGCTCCTAACTCATTTTTCAATCACAGCCTTTAACATGGCAATTAGGAGCTGAGTAGCTAAATTGGAGAGTCATCACTCTCCAATTTATGACTTTCCAGAGCTTAGTACATCTCCCCGTAAGTGCTATACTTCTCACTTTGTATAGCAGAAATCTACTTTATGAATGGTAATCATATAGATCACAGTAATATTTTCATGGTCCAGCCAGACTCACAGTAATGTTTGGTACAGAGGCATTGTCAGTAGAGGCATTTTGGATCATTATCTATCTGTAGGATGACCAACTAGATGAAGACCAGAAAGTATTGCATGGCACTGCAAAATGCTGTGGGAGCCCTGTGGCTTCAAGGTGCCACTCTGTAAAAGTCGCTGACTCTGGTTTCCGCAAAAGAGCCTGTGACCGGATGACCTTGACCTAGCTACTCCTGATCACAGATTGGGGTTGATCCCCACTGGGTCTTGTGGTATCAGGGATACCCACTTACCGTCAGTGACTGCCTGTCACTGACTCTGTCCACTGCACCGTGGGCGTGTAACAATGCTGCCACCCTTCCGTCTGCGCTTGGAAGTGCTTCTGCTGCTTATGCATTGACTAGCTGCAGCAACACCTCCTGATTGGTGTCGGCTGTTTCCTCTTGATCCCTCACAATGGACCAAGCTCTTCACGGTAGATGGCAGAGGGCTTGAGCTTTGGAGATGCTTGGCTCAATCCAGAACAGCAGGAGAACGGAATAGCATTTTGCGCAATTCTGTTGGTCACAGGATGCAGATGCAGTCGAAAAGGAAAATATGTTTATTGTTCACAGCCTTGAAAAAGACTATTCCCTTTAGCTTCAAAGGGTTACAGCATACATGTATAATACAGCAGTATTGATCTTCCAGAGATACACAAAGATGTACACAACCCATGCTCGCAGGCCTGGTATATATGTCACTCCAATACAAATTACCACAGGGGCTAACTCCGCCTTGTGTTCCTTCTAGCCAATCATGCTAGCTCACAAAATATAAATAAACACATCTTACATTTTAAAGATACTAACCTAATTTCCTGTTCACCACCCGAAAAACAGTTGGTTTGCATATGCACAAACTGCATATACTGTTCTGAAAAAGTAAATAAAATGCAATTTTTCAATGGCATTCGTCCTTTCACATGTCTATGACTAAAGCCAGTATTGTCTTTCCGAGTCTCAACACCTTCTAAGTTGCTCCACACAATAGAAGCTTCTTAAAAAACAAACAACTTGCTTTCCCCAAACTTGCTGGGTATTGTACCCAGAGACACACCAGAGACCTCTGCACTGCATTTCAATCAAAGTGCTGTAAATGAAGGTTTGGTCACTACGTCAGGATAATTAACATATCACTAGGAAGTGAGAATGTCTCAAAACCATTTGATCCTAAATGTTACAGCCTTCTAAAACAAAATAACTTATACATTCTTTATATGTGCATAGGCTAAACATTTAAAAATACATTTCCACAACTGCGCACAGCACATAGAATATAACATGTTCAAACACATTACATATACATTCGCAGTACGTGGGGCACTGCGCCTAAAGGTCCTTTTAAAAATGGTGCCCCGATATGAGGGTTAATACCTTTAGTCCCGTGACAGCCATTTTAATCACATGTGGTCGGGCTCCGGCCACACTTATTACCCCCCATCCATGCGGGCCACCAGAGGGCCATGTCACAATGATTTGGCTCCCGGTCCCGCAGTCTCTTGGGGTGAAAGGATGCTACCTGGGGGGCTTTGCCTCTGGTCTAGACAGTTCAGCCATATTGCAGTGGGCCTTTCCTTGTTGGTAAACAATGTTCACAAAGTCACCATGAAGTCCAAGTCTCCACCACAACAGTCTGTCAGTTTCCCCCGAGGTATGTTGCAACCACTTGATAGGTGGGTGGTAGGTTACCAGTGGCGGGCTGGGCCAGGGGGCATGT
This sequence comes from Taudactylus pleione, assembly GCA_031769625.1. Taxonomy (NCBI): domain Eukaryota; kingdom Metazoa; phylum Chordata; class Amphibia; order Anura; family Myobatrachidae; genus Taudactylus; species Taudactylus pleione. The sequence goes on from JAUIMM010000706.1 coordinate 6,223,918, forward strand.
TGCCTCTGTGACACAGGCTGCACCGTGTGTGTAGCACTGACCGGACGGAGTTCAGTCAGCGCTACACTGACTAACACACAGTCGCCGGCTCTGACAGCTGTGTGTTTGTTTTGATCAGCAGCCAATGAGAGTCCGATAGACTCTCGTTAGCTGCTGCTGTGCCCACTGCAGAAGCCGCTCCATATTCCGGCTCCCGCAGTGGGTAATGGGAGAGGCGTCATGACAGGACAGGGAGGACAGACAGAGGAGCGGATGGCGGCGGCAGGAGCGGGAATTCAGGTAAGTGGTTTATTTTTATTTTTTTTATTACATGTGTCTACTGGGGGTGCTGGCACTACAAGTGGGAGACCACTACTGGGGGCACTACAATGGGGGGACTACTACTACTGGGGGTGCTACAAGGGGGGGACTACTACTACTGGGGACTACTACTACTGGGGGCACTACAAGGGGGGGACTACTACTACTGGGGGCACTACAAGGGGGGTTGACTACTACTACGGGCACTGCATAAGGGGGAGGGGACTACTACTAGGGGCACTGTATCGAGGGAGCACTGCTGGGGGCTCTATATAAAGGGCAATACTGTGGGTACTGCATAGGGGGAGACTACAACTGGGGCCACTATTTAAGGGGCACTCCATAGGGGGTACCACTACTGGGGGCACTATATAAGGGGCTTACTACTGGGTGCACAAGGGGGACCACTACTGGGGGCACTACTGGAGGCCTGCATAAGGGGGTCCTCTCCTGGGGCACAGGGGGGCACTGCATATGGGCACCACTACAGGGGGCTGCCCCATATCTTTATTTTTACTTTACATTAATCCCATATGGACCCGCCTCCTCCCTGGAACACTTGAGGGGGGGGGCGCCATAGCGCGCACGTTCTTTGGGCACCCTGGCTACACGCTACTCCTCTGCCAGGGCCGCCTGCATGAATTTGCCCCCCCCTGTAGGTTACACACACAATATGTTCTCAGGGCTCACTTTAGACACCTCTTTTAGACTTTGAATAGTAAATATACAAAAAAAAAATATATATATATATAGTCTATGATTATAGAAATAAAAATAGTACTATATTGTATAGGGCACAATATTGTAAACTCGGATTATAGTACACTTTGTGTAAAAATTAAAATAGTTTCTAATACCGGCATACATGACTCACAATTGACACAACATACATATATCTATATGAACCAAGTTGTATAGGTCATAAAGTCTGCTATAGTTGCTGGGATCAGTGACCGCCTTAAGCTTGCTAGAAATAGCCAAATGTATCTTTAAACATCACAGGCTTTGTATAAGTCACTCTCCATGGGATACTTGCTTTCAGTAAAGTGCAGGTGTCCCTCTATGTTGTGATCACCCACAGGGGTTCCGGCTCTAAGTTCGCAGGTCCTGGTTCGGATGGGTTCCCCCGATAATCCTCCCGCTGGCCGTCTCATTCTGGGTCCCGTTCAGGCTAGAGTGATGAGTAAGGTGCTCAGATGTCTGCCGGCAGACTGAACCACATTAGGTAGCATGTGATCGGTTGTTCCGCAAACTACTAATTTTGCCTCATAGGCTTCCTCAGGATGGTGCAGATACTCAATCTCCTTTCCTCATTCCCTTTTTAAGCCCAACAGCTCGTATATTGTCATTTATAACATCAATTTAGAATTAAATCCTTTTGTTTCTGTTTATTCAACGCTTTCTTATTCTATAAAGTTTGTTAATCCTGGATGCCCCTAACACATAACATATAACACATAACACACATAACACACATAACACACAACACATAACACATATACATGCATATAACATACTCATGCCGTTAATTAGTATACTCATGCTGTTAATTATACTCATGCTGTTAATTAATCTGGTCCCTTATGACCAGATCACTGATGTTATATGTATAATAATAAGTATCCTTAATATTAAAATGTAACTTCATCATATGTGTAAAAGTTCATATTAAATACATCTAGATATAGATGCGTAATTGAGTATATTTTGGATATAATAAAAATCAGAGCATAATTATGGAAATAATGAAACAATTTAATTATCAGTAGAGGGGCATTAATACAAAGGTAATATCAAAATCTAGAATATAAATAGTACAGAGAATTTAAATCGTACAAAAATTGCGAAGAGATAAAAAAAAAACCTTTGCCAAAATATAGGAGAGTACATATAAACTCAATAAAAATACAATATGTCACTAAAAAACCTGGGACTACAACTTAAAAATGAAATAAAAATATAAAAGTATCATTAGGCTTCCTATAAATCAGATTTAAAAGATAAAGAAGAGGAAAAATAGAATAAATAATCTTTGCCAAAATATAGGAGAGTACATATAAACTCAATAAAAATACAATATATCACTAAAAAACCTGGGGCTACAACTTAAAAAGTATATAAAATATAAAAGTATCATTAGGCTTCCTAGAGGTCAGATTTTTTCAAAAGACATCTTTAGAAACTAGTCTTTTAGAAAGGGATATAATTCATAATCTATATTCAATCCGTTTGGTGCTAGTGTTCCTAGATTATATACCATCTTTGCGTCTTCCTTCAGTAGGGCATCATTCAGATTTCCTCCTCTCCACAGAACTTTCATTTTCTCTTCTTTTCTTTATAGTCCAGTAGTGTCTCCCTTTTTAATCCTTCTATTTTTTTCTTTATCAGCTTTTAATTTCTCAGGGTTGTACCTTTTGTCATCAAACTGTTGTATCATCCTCCTTGATTGTTCCTCGAAGTCTTCCTTTCTGGAACAGGTTTTCTTTCGACGTCTTAGCTGTCCCTTCGGTATGTTGGATAGCCATTTTCCATGGTGGTTACTTGTGGCATCCAAATAACTATTCACATCAACCAGTTTTTTGTTTCCAGTTTTCCTTTTTCTATAAAGACAGTGAGATCCAAGAAATTGCTCATATTTTTGCTGATTTCACTTGTGATCTCCAGTCCTTCCTTATTTCTGTTAATGTATGAAATTAATTCTTCCAGCTCTTCTTTCTGTCCGTCCCATATGATGATCACGTCGTCAATATACCTGGCCCACATAATAAGCTTATTAGCTTATCTGTTATTATCCCATATTTGCTCCTTCTCCCATTGGGCAAGGAAGATGTTTGCATATGATGGGGCAAACTTTGTTCCCATTGTGGTTCCTTGTTGTTGCATGTAGAAGGCGTTGTGGAACCAGAAAAAATTGTGCCTCAAAATGAAGTTTATGCCTTGAACTATAAATTTAATCTGTTCCTCTTTTAAACCTGAATATTCTTTCAATAATGTATCCACATTTGTACAACCTTTTTGATGATGTTCTTCCATTCTGTTCCATTCAGCATGTTTAGAATTTGTGTTGTGTCCTTTAGATGGTTCCTCTGCTTAATCACTATTGGTTGCAGAAAGGTATCTATATAACAAGACAGATTCGCCATTAAGGATTTTATGCCAGCCACAATTGGGTTTCCAGGTGGTTTCTTTTGGTCCTTGTGGACTTTTGGAAGGTGGTAGAAGACCGGTATGATAGGATCCTTGGGTGGTAGTTTACCACTGTGGAGGGCCAGTTGCACACATGGTGCCGAAGTTGGTCTAATTCCCAAAACAATCGCCAACCATGGTGTTCCAATTGTGGCATACCATAGCAGTATCTTGCTCCAATAGGCCACCGGGTGCTCCTTCCCTAAAAGTCCCTCCTTGCTCTGTACTGCTCTTTGTCCATGCAATGACGCATTAGTTCATTCCACAATGTCCTGGTCATGAATTTGCGCCATCTGAACTGGAGCTGGTGCCAGAGCCTCCTTCAATGACTGAAATGCCAACTCACAAGTGGGTATCCAGTCTAATGACTTGGGAAGTCCCTCCCTAGTTCATTCTACAAGGAATGTCACTATAGCACTAAAGTCAGGGAAAACTCGTCAGTGGGGCCCTACAGTTTCTAAGGTTAGTACCTGTCTTGGGATTGTGAGCCAGGGACAGTCTCTGGTTGCCTCTGATCTGGGGTTACCCCTGCCTCTTACCACACTATACCCCAGGCACTTCCTCTCTGTCATTTTGTTTTGACATCTGTCTGTCCTAACTGTCAGACCTGTCCGCCCATCCTCCTCCAATGACCTATGACTAGAGGAACCTACCCTGTCACCTAGGTCTTCTCTTACCACCATGTCTGCTCCTTGTTTCACAGTGATGGTGGACAGATCATCAGCCTCTGAGCCCCATGTGGCATCCACCATAGTTAGGTTCCATGTGTTCCCCGATCTACTGGGCACAAGCAGGGGACTTGCTATACCCACAGCAACTTGCTGTAAGAGCTCTACTGTCAGGGTTTGGCTGTTACTCACCACAGCACCGGCTTCCCCTGACTTCTCGTGAGGTCAGACGTCAGGTGCGGCAGTGGGTGATGTGCTGCAGATTCTGCCTTAGGTGCTTTCTGGACTTCCATGTCTGGCTCCATGCCTTGGTTTCCAAGGTTGCCATCATGGGCGCTGCCATGTTAGGCTTTCTCACCTGACTGTTCCCTTAACCAATGGTAGTGTAGTCTCTGTCAGCTAACGCTGACCTCCAATGAACTGCTACTGTAGACTGTAGGGTATATAACTGGGCTCTGGGCACCAGGAAGTTGCATGTGCAACGTCATCACTTCCAGTGTATGCTGGTCATTATTCTGTTCCAGGTTCCTGTTCCTCGTTCTCAAAGTTATTGCTGTTGCATTCTGTTACCGTCCACTGGTGCGTCTGGATTTGCACATTGTGCACACAGTACACACCAAGGTGTACAAATTATCAACCATCCTCTGGTGCATCTGGAGTTGCACATTGTGTACACAGTACACACCTCTGTGTACAAATTACCAAACCATCCTCCGGTGCATCTGGAGTCGTACTTTGTGTACACAGTACACACCTCTGTGTACAAATTACTAAACCATCTTCCGGTGCATTTGGCATTGCACATTGTGTACACAGTACTCACCACGGAGTACAATCACTGACCCACCTCCTGTGTACCAAAGGGTATAGTATATACATTAGTTCTTCTCCCAAGTACTTCTCTCTGGGCTATAGTGGTGGATATCTCTCCGTTTCCCACTTGTATTGGATACCTGACCAAAGGGCTGCAACCTGATTGTCAGGAGCAGCTAAACCCATATCCCGCTTGGAGGGGTCACTGGTGAACACCTTCCAGCAGGTTAGACTTTGGTCAGGTCTCGTGAAACATCTGATACTTGTTATAATACGAACACTATAAATAAGGAATATTGAGTTTAAAATTACCATTTTAAACTCAATAAACATGTTGGAGAAAGCGGAGAGAGAACCAAAGTCCAGCTAACATCCAGCAATACAGGAGCCGCACTGTGCACGGAAGCGGGTGATATCATACCACCCATCCCGGCTGACGAACACCACAAGCAGGCTTTCCAGCACCCAGCCATGGCAGCAGCAAGGAGAAGACCTGCCGCACCACAGAGGAAGCCTAGGAGGTAAGATAGGGAAAGTTAGGGAACACCGCTACCTCCGTTGTTTGGCCCCACTGTGAGTCACGCTGCTCACCTGCTGCACATAGACTAGCGGACTCTCCAACAATTATCTCAAAAGAACTATAAACACCATTTTGTTTTATAAAATGCACATGCTTTTATTTTATTTTATTTCCCATATGTTTTATATGTTTTAAAAGTGCTCTATTAATACGCATTCCGCCATATAACATTTGTTAAATTTATCTTTTTACTGATACATTTTCATAGACTTTGATACCCAATATCTTTTAACATTTTTTACTTGATATTATTTTACTTGATATAATTTCAGATACATTAATGGTCATTTTAAACTCAATATTCCTTACTTATATCGCTTGTATTATAACAATATCTTAGAAATCTACTATATACTTTGCTGCTCTATTCTCATAGCACATAATATTTTTCATTTTATCCGATACTTATGGATGAGGAGAACTTATATTCAGGCCCCTCACCTCTGATTCCTTCCTCAACCCAGGAGTGCAGCTTTCAATTCCTCAGTAGGGGATTCCTTGGAGTCGAGTGTGACATCTACTAGGGGAAGAGACCTGGAGGAAACACAAACACTGGAGTGCCCAAGCTGCCAATAGATTGCACAGGACTTACAATTGGCCTGGGCATCATCCAACATTCCAGGCCATGACAGGCTCTGTGTCAGGCACTTCAGTGTAAGCTCCATCTCCGAGTAACTGTCCAAAAGGGTTTCATGGGCAACTGATACCAGTTGCACAGAAAAGCTCCCTGGGGGTACCAACTGGGCATGTTACCCATCTGATCTAACCCCCTCTACCCTCCTGGCTACCCTGTATCTTAACCCTTCCCACCAGGTTACACTCACTGCCACCATCTGTGAAAGGCTGTTGCCAACTTGGCACAATATGCCTTCCAGAGATGGGTCAGCAAGCTGAGCTTCCCTGAACTCCTGCCTGTGGCCCTCACTTTCTTCTAAGTAGGAACATATTACAAGGGGGGTATGGGTTGGAATTGCTAGGGTCAGTCTGGTTGAGATTAGTCAAAGGGAAGTCAATGTGGTCACTCATACTCACCACCAGAGTTGGCAAACCACTAGGGACAGGAGCATCACTGGTCAACCACACAGGATCCAATGAGCTGGAACCAACATCCTCTGCATTGCTAGGGGATGTAGGCATACCCGAGGTAAAAGGCATGCTGGGTAGATGTGCAGATCTAGCCACTGTAATCTTTCCTCTAGGCTGGTTGATGCTGTGGTAGGCTGTGCTGGCATTCATCTAGCTGCTGTTTTCTTTTCCTCTGGGCTGTGCTGCTCTGGTACAGATGTTGTAGACTCTGATCTGGAAACTTGACCCTGGGCGATGGCGTCAGCAAAAGTGGTAAAGATTCCACCACCAAGATCATTCCGCAGGACCACATCTGTTGGAAGGCCATCCATGATGGCAACATCCCTCAACTCTGGGCCACCACAGGTACCTCTCACTTCAGTCCACCGGCCATGGTCATTTTGGCAGTACGACCTGGCAGTACTGTGGCAGGATCAATAAGTTGGGGGCTCACTACAGTGATTGAGGCCCCAGAGTCTCTTAATCCTTGCCCCTGCAGGGGCCCCACTAGGATCGCATGCAGGTGCCGCTACTTATTTTGGGGTGGCCCCTTGGTCATGCAGGTGACTCTCTCTGTAGAGTCCACCTGATTCTCACCACACTCCATAGGACTGACTGGAGTAGGAACAGTCTCTTTGGGCTCACCTCCCCACTTCAGACAAGCAAGTTGGGCTCCAGCATGCAGATTTGGGGCACAAGTCTGGGGTGCTTGGTCTGTGGGAGAGTTCATCCTCAGATGGCCAATTTTCCCACAGCCATAGCATTTCTTGTCCAGTCAGGGCCCTGGTGAGCTTTGATGATTTGCAGGGACAGGATGGGGCAGTTGCTGGCCAAGAATACCCGGGTTGAAGGTGCTTGCTTTGGGGGGCGATGAGCAGAAGAGGGGTATCCCCCTGGTTGTACAGTCTTTTGGGGTTGGCTGCTGGTTGGGCATTTCTGCCCTTGTGGCCAAATTGCCACATATTTGTATGCTATCTGGGATGCCATCTTCAAGCTGGGTGGCTCCCGGTCAAGCACCCACTCCTTCACCTCTGGAGTGCACTTGCAGTAGAACTGCTCTTGTCACAGCAGATCAATCAGTGCATCCCAGGTAGTGGCACCAGATCCCTTCACCCATTACACCATGTACTGCCTCAGCTGGGTGGCAAACTGCTCATGGGTGCTGGTAGGGTTCTTGGGCAAGTTACGGAAATTCTTCCTGTAGGACTCTGGAGTGATGAAATATCACTGTAGGAGGGCCCTTACAACTTTGTCATAGTTACCACAGTCCTCAGTGGCCACTCCTCGATAGGCCTCCAGTGCCTCTCCATGCAGTGTGGTAACTATTTGTCTGACCCACTCCTGCTTGTGTAAATCATGGAGTTTGTGAGTCCTTTCAAATACTTGTACATGTGCATCAATGTCCCCATCACTGTCTGCAAACTTGGCAAACTGTATGCGATCTGATCTGGGTACATGGAGCTGGAATGTACTGTATGGTATGTTTTATGTGGATACAGGTCCTGATTGAAAGCTGCACACAGTGCCGATATTCACAGAGCCTGAGTGTATGCACAAAGGGGGTGTCGCGACTGAGACACTCAGTATCACAGATGTCTTAGAAAAGTGCTGGGCGTTCCCAGGCAGTGACTGGGAGGTGGCTAAACAGATGCATGGATAAGGTTTGTCTTATTGGCATGTTAGGTCATCCTCATGGGTGCTGCCGCCTTCAATGCTTCCCACCTCCAACTGGTTCGACTTCTCCCAGTTCCTGAGTGCCTCCCTCATGTTGCTTATGGTTGCATTGTAAGGCAGTTGAATGCCCTTTACTTGGCACACCACTTCCCACTTCATGATCTCCCTTGAACATTCCACTGTAATCAGCCATCCTGTGCGTTCTCCTGAACTGCAGTTAATCCTCTCCTGAGTAACTCAGCTTCTCTCAACAGGTGACTGAAAAGCCGCATGGGATTATCTCACTGCTATGCCACTAAAATCTGTGACCGGATGACCTCGACCTAACCACTCCCAATCACAGAGCCCCAAACCATCATGCTTCCTCCTCCATGTTTGACAGTTATTTTCACAGGGGTTTATGTAATAAATAGTCACTGGAAAAATCTGTTTCTTCCCGACGTGTTTAAGTCCGAAAGTTAAAAGGGTCATGCTTTTAATAGCGAAATATGGGCTTTTAATAGCAAATCATGTTTAGTAAATAAACCCAGCCTGGTGAGATACCATATTTTTGCCTACTCAATGGTGTGCAAAAAAAACCTGCGTGATGAACCAAAGATTTCAAATATTGAAGCAATGGTCCATAAGACCTTCTTCCAGTCTTCAGTAGTCCACTGCCAGTGATACATGGCCAAGGAAAGGCTCTTTTCCATTATTGGGATGTTATCTGAATACACGCTCGCAAACAAATATAACCAAATATATTCATCCTGAAGAATGACTCTCATGATTGTAGACATTATACAATTGGAATATGTAATTCACAATATCTAAAATTTAAAATAAAATGCAGGTTTAAATATAGACTCAAAGATGTTTAAAACAAACGAAAACATTACATAAATGGTTAAATCCCACTTAGGGCTCTATTTATTATAATTATTTTTACTAAAATAAAAGGAAAAAGGGTGTTTTCACACCCTTTTACATTATTTTAGTTTCACCTAAAGTTACTAAAGGACAATAGGAGTAGAATTCATAAAATTCGACTCCAACCCCTAATTATCACTCATTTTTAGTAATCTGATCGCATTTCCCATCTTTGTAATGAGTAGTTACTAAAAATAATTAGTGAAAAAAATACCGGGGGGAAACCCTGTGATAATAACGCCACCTGGATGTGGCGTTATCCAGGGTCTCCCCTTGTTACTGGACTCCTGCTCCGCTCTAATAGGCAGAGCAGAGCCTGGAGCCAGTCTCAGTGATCAGTTGTGTGGTCTAAACAGACCATACGCTGATACACTGCAAAAATTAAAATAAAAATAGTAAAAAAAAAATAACTTAAGTGAGTCCAGGGACCGGAGTTCGGGGCTCCGGTGATGTCCTCCCTCCGGTCAGCTGGTCTCCCATCCTGCACTGTGTCCCAGTCATCAGGTGACTGGGTCCCAGTGCAGGATAGGATGTTAGCTGACAGGAGCCATGGAGGACATCACCGGAGCCCCGATCACTGCAGGTAAGTGTAATTCAGTGAGGGGGGGTCGCAGGGAGGGTCGCGATCAAGGGGGCAGGGCTTAGCGATGGGGATGGGGCTTAACGGCGGTCAGTCGTTGCATGCGCGGCCACTTGTCACTGTATTTTTTGCAAAAATACCGTAATAAGTGTGCGGAGGGGATTCGCAGGGACAGAGCTTTATCACAAGCTCTGTCCCTGCAAGGGATTTTTAGTAAATCCCTGTGATATTGCCTGAATTTGCAATGCGAATTCAGGGCCTGATTCAGATCCGGTCGCTATCTGCGTATGCTCGCTGGATGTGTATGCAAATTTGTCAAAGTGACGCCACGGGAAGTGAACGCTCGCCAAGGCATAAGCACACCCACCATGTCTTAGCGAGCGCCCACTTTGTCTGAGCATATGCACAATCGCACAGGCAGAGCCGCCCACCAGCACACGTCATCTCCAGGAAGTGTATTAAAACATTGGTACATCGAGCACCATCGAATGCTAACGCAGTGCTTGCGGTTGCTTTACCCTACCACAAGTATTGTGAGGAAATCAGTGTAAAAATAAGGCAAGTGACGTGTACTATGACGCTGCCTGTTAATTATGCACGCCTCTAAAACAGCGTTAAAACACTCAGGCAAGCCTGCATTCGCATCTCCAACCCCCTGTTATTAGTGTTCTGCCCCTGTTACCACCCACAAACTGCCTCTCCTGACACTCATTACCCTGGGCTGCCTTTGCTAGGCGAGCGAGAGGGTTGCGATCGCACTGTGTAGTTCGCGCAAGCGCAGAACGAAGCATGCGCATATGCAGAACATCGGGCCGCTTTGCAAACTCACAGCACGAGTGAGCGGCTCTGAATCAGGCCCTCAGTCGGTAATATCACACTACAATCTGCATTCAAAATGCGGATTGTAGTAAATAGAGCCCTAAGACATCACTGTAACATACTAAACATATATTGTGGATAAAGGATATGGGGTCTATGTACTAAGCTCTAGGGCTCTATTCACTACAATCTGCATATTGAATGCAGATTGTAGAGTGATATTATCGACTGAATTCGCATTGCAATTTCAGGCAATATCACAGGGATTTACTACAAATCCCTTGCATGGACAGAGCTTGCGATAAAGCTCTGTCCCTGGGAATCCCCTCCGCACACTAGTCATGGTATTTTCGCAAAAAATACAGTGACAAAGTGTCCGCGCATGCGCCGACCGGCCGCTGCTACCCCCACGGCGCTAAGCCCTCCCCCGGCGCTAAGCCCTGCCCCCGTGATCGTGGACCCCCCGCGACCCTCCCCTTACCTTAATAGCACTTACCTCCGGTGATGTCCTCCATGTGTACGGTCAGGGGATATCCTATACTGCACTGAGACCCAATCACCTGATGAATGGGCCGCAGTGCACTATGGGAGACCAGCTGACTGGAGGGGAGACATCACCGGAGGCCCGATCACCGGTCCCTGGAGTCAGGTAAGTAAAAATTTTCTTTGACAATTTTCTTTTTTTTTACAGTAATCAGCTTGCGGTCTGTTTAGACCACACAGCTGATTACTGGGACCGACTCCCGGCTCTGCTCTCCCCGTTAGAGCGGAGCAGGAGTCCGGTAACCGGGAGAGACCCTGGATAACCAGGTGGCGTTATTGTCACAGGGCCTCCCTAGGTATTTTTTTCACATTTTATTTTTAGTAACTCTGGTCGGATCACATTTTCCATTACAATTATGGGAAATGCGATCTGCTTACTAAAAATAAGTGATACTTAGGGGTTGGTGTAGAATTTTACTAATTCTACTCCAATTGCCCTGTAATAACTATAGGTGATACTAAAATAATGTGAAAAGGGTGTGAAAACACCCTTTTTCACTTTATTTTAGTAAAAATAATGTTAATAAATAGAGCCCTTAGAGAGCGATAAAGTGTAGAGAGATAAAGTACCAACCAATGAGCTCATAACTGTCATTTTGCAAACACAGCCTGTAAAGAGACAGAAGCTGATTGGTTTGTAATTATCTCTCTCTAAGGCTTAGTACAGCTACCCTATGTTACATAATGCTACTTTCCTTGCTCACTGCTCAAGGCAGGCAAATATGAGTGAAGGTCACATATAATACAATCTGCCAGAGGGGTTGAAGCAACAATAAGCATGAAGCAAGTGTGAGTGTGTATGAGTGAGGGCATCAAACTAATGGGAAGGGGCAATGGCAGTATAAAAGTAGTTGAAGTCATGGTGTGCCATGCTGACAATGGATACCTCAAAAATAGGTGAGATAGGGGAGCAGGGTGCACACTGTACTGTGATTGAGTAGATAGAAGGGCTTTGCATGTTTTATACTGCACTTTTAAAGTTGAGAAGGGTAGTGTAAGGCATAGACAATCTACCTGAGCCGAGTTAAACCCTGAGGTTGGAGAAGCAGGGTGTTTAGAGTGATTGAATTTATTTAATTACAGCCTATGGGTTTCCCTGGGGGCGTGTTTAAATTGTTATATTAGTGCCTTCCTCAGGTAGCAGTCTCTTTGCTTCTTAAAATATCTCACTCCCACCGTTTGTTATTGTGTTTATTTTTGCGCGACGTGGCAGAAAGAATGGTAGTTTTGTTTATTGTTTATATATTTTAACTGGGTGCACTCTCAATATACAATTATAGGCCAATTGGTCCCTACCAGGAAATAACACAGCAGTCTGGGCATACTTTTTCAGGTGAGTTGAACACCAACGGATATTTTTGTACGCATGTTATTGTTGTAGTTGTCCGGTCTTTGTTGTCCGCCACCATACTAACTTTAATTATATTAATTTTAAATATATGTAATGATTTAAGAATTTTAATTCAATTGATTGTTGTCAAAATAAATTTGACATAAACTAGTCCTGTTGTCCGTGTATTTATTTTTGATATTTAGAGTTGTGATTAGCCTTAGAGGTATTTGCTCTTCCACCAAGGTATAGTGCTGCTTTGATTTCAATCTTTTTGGAAAAGCCAGGCAACTGTAGGAGCTTTTATTTCTCAAAAAAAACCAAAACTACACATGCAAATGTCTTGATCAAAACATATTTCAATGATTACCTAAAAATGTCAATTGGATTGTGAGTTTTGCACAGAATATAATGTGATATATAGTATATACTGTGTAATTGCTAATCTTGGGCAGGGTAATATCCTATTTTATCCTAGGATGAAAAACAAATGATTTTAAATAGCTGGCATCTTTTTTATTGATGTTTAATAATTTATCAGCGTTAAATTTTAAACAAGAGTTGTATATGATTTACATTAAATCTATGCATTATTCATAGCAAGTTAAATCTTACAAACATCATCAGAATGCAGTCAGATAGTATTTTTTCTCCAAATCACTTGGGGGTTTTGTGTGTGTGTTGAGCTTTCAATAGCACAAAATAGTGTAAGTCACAGTTTTCATTCAATGTGCAACATTTTAGCATCCCCGTTTTCTATTAATTTACCACATAAAAGGAACGCTATAACTGAGAGATAATTCAGATAATAGAGTATATAAGACACCATCTGGAGTCAAATCACATCCAATTGAGCAATAAGATTGTTCCAGATTAGAATGAAACTTTTTCCAGCAGAAAAGTTAATGTTGTATTTGTCTGTCCAAATTGTGTTTATCCTGTTTTGATTATCTCAGTCGAAAACATGTTTGCTCATTTCTCATAAAAGCAATATGTTGTAGTGAAGAAATATTTAATAAATAAAAGAACCATTTTGTAATTTTATTTACATTTAATAATTGAGCTTATTAAATGATAGCAATCATGTCTTGCACATGGAGCTGGAATGTACTTGTCGAAGCCAGATGGTTGGCTGAGACCTAAATTGTAAAAATTAATATCTGCACGACGCCATTTTGCGTTGTCTACATGACACCATTTTGCGTTGTCTGCACGACGCCATTTTGCATCGCCTACACGATACCTCTGTGTACGGCGCTATATTACGATTATTAGCGTTGTACGTCTGCCACTGCCCTATGTTAAAAGTCCTCATTATACAAATACATACATTTATTAATACATATAATATGAGCAACCCCACAAAGCACGTTTCATAATGTGCTCCACAAACACGTAGATGCACAACGCATACTAGCATCTTTACTCAACATCTTCACACTGACACAATGTATATTTACACTGGAAGGTTCCCTAGCATTAAGGTTAATATTAGAGGTTTTACTTGTTATCAATTATGTTGTGAAATGCATGTATTTGATATCTAGGGTTTAGTACATGATAAGCAGACCATGTTTGGTGCCATTCTAAACCACTGTTTATTTGCAGATCTCCGGTTCCATCAGCAAGGAGATCGCAACATGCATCTGCAAGTTATGAATCATAGAGAGTTAGGTATTGAAATGTATTCTGTAATGTAATGTTTATTAGCCAGTTTAAACTTGTTCTTCAGTGGGAAAAGATACACAAAGAGCCGTTAGAGGGATGAACTACCACTGTACAAACTGACCTATGAACTACATTGTAACAGAAAAACCAAGAAGAAGAACCAATGGGATTATGCCAACCCTTTCTATTGTATTACCCACTCCCTATACGGTATATATTCAGGCGCTCTATGTCCAATAGTTAGTCATCATATTCTTTCTGCGTATGTATCGACTGTACCTTGTGATTGTATAATCTTTTGCGCTAATTGTATATTAGATCAAGGCGTGTAACTAAATGCTTTTATGTGAATAATAACTTTTTGTGCTTTGGAACCACACTCAAAGTCTGGAAAGCAATTATTTCTTGTGCAACTTACAATGTTAAATAGTGACATTTGGGTATAAAGATTATTAGGTATTCATATACTGTATGGTATCTTTTATGTGGACACAGGGCCTGATTGAAAGCTGCACACAGTGCCGATATTCACGCAGCCTAATTGTATGCACAAAGGGGGTGTCGCCATTGAGACACTCAGTATCAGAGATGTCTTAGAAAAGTGCAGGGCATTCCCGGGCAGTGACTGGAATGCCCAGCAAAAACAGATGCGCGGAGATGGTTTGTCTTATAGACGTGTTATAGGAGTGCCGTAGGCTTGTTGCTAAACTCTTTGTATACTCATATGCTGAATTATTCACTTTAGAGGCCATTCACAGATGACAAAACTGTGCCTGCCGTAGGGCTGGTCATAGGTGTGTGCAGAAACCGGCACAGGGGGTGCCACTTCAGCACATCCCTCTCTGCCGGGTCATGAACTTCCCCGTCTCCCCTCCCTCTGGAAGATACACTACTCACGTGGCCACCCAGGTTAGTAGTCTATGTTCCCGTGGAAGGGGGGATGGGTAGTCCATGACCCAGTGGAGAGGGAAATGCTGAAGTGGCACCCCCTGTGCCGGCTTCTGCACACACCTATGAGGTTGTTGCAAGTTTCAATGGTGGGATCAATGGTGGTGTTTAGAGATGCACCAGGCGGTATTACAGCATCTACGGATGCTGAAAGTTGGCGTCTCAGTCCTTGTACATCATACACACAGATGTACACCAGGGAAGAACTTTGTGGTGGCATTTGCATAAAGTCGTAGATGGGCGAGCGCAAAAATATGCAACTGCGTCTGCATCCACCTCTGAATCAGACCTTTAATGTGATATTTGGTGAGGTTCAATTTACAATTAGTCCTTGCAAAATTAGTATTTTACATGTTATAAGTACTTAGGGGTCTATTTTTAATAGGGAGAAGACTTTTATTTATCAAGCCCTGAAGTTGACAAATGTTATTGTTTGGGTAATGCTGGCATTAGCCTTTGCTGGCTGCCTCTGCTAATAGCCTATTTAACAAGGATTACACGAGTACATACTGCCACAATCCTCAGGTCGTTAAAGTCAACTCTGGATGGCAATAGTGTGACATTGGGCTTCCAGTGCAGTGTGGCAATGCCAGGTCACACATGCGCAGAAAGGACCCAACTCCTAGGCTAAAATATAAGTCTGTGCTTACTAGTGCTGGCCCAGGTTCGCAGGGGAGCTGAGCATCTAAGGGACCTTTCAATGATAAATAATATCTATAGGAGATTTTCTAACACTGCAATATGTGGCTATAGAAAATCTCTTCTTTCATTTATTTTTGTTAGATAGACCCTACTTGCTGTCCTCAGAAGCTGTACTATAGATGGCTAGGTATTAACCAGACTAGATTCATTTTTCACCCTTGGCTAAGAGAAATTTGGTGACCTGAAAAAACTACAGAAAGTCCTGACAATAAGTCCCCCTGTACAGCCTATCAATAATAACTAGCATATTTAATTACTGGTGGTTCCTTTAAAAGAGGTTGCGATTACGGTAGTCAAAACTAATTTACAAAATAAACTCAGGAACTTTTCTCAGTCTGTTTTTGGTAGACTTTCTAAAATGGTTATTTCAACTGTCATTTTTATTGTGACAATTTATTTAAAACAACCAGTATAAAAAAAAAAATGCAACTGAAAACATTTTCACTATAAAAAACCATGGGTTTGTTTGTCCAATATCATTACTTTTTTCCTTTTCAAACCAAAACGGTGAGATTTGAAAACTGAATCAAGATAGAAGAGCTATTGAAAAATATTATAAATATTTATAATTATTTGAACTTAATATACAGTACGTTTCAGTATGTATGTACTACTGCATGCCCATGTCATGTATTTAGTAAGTAGCTGAGCAGGTAATTACTTTCTCTAAGATGACTATGCTAGGAACTGTGTGATGATTTGAGCCTACAGTATGTTTTAAGGGTGTTCAAGAAAACTTAAGAAGCATTATATATGCCACATGGGAAAAAAGAAAAAATGTCAATCCCTGATAAAGAAAGATTAGTATATGAAAGCGAGAGGAGCAGAGGGAATGTCTGTCTCCTTCAACTGTTTCAGAAAGAGCGTGTCACATGATGTATGTATTAGCACTGAATGTACACTTAATTGTATTCCGAAGACCAGGGGTGCCGAGAGGAGGGGAGCGGGTAATAATTACCCATGCCCAGGCTGCTGGAGAGGCCTGGTGGGGGGCCTGGGTCCAGTGCCGCCCCCCCTCTTAAATGACAGCAGCCCAGCACACGCTGCTCTGTGCTGGGCTGCAGTGGGAGACTGGTCGCGATTACTGAGCAGCAGCCGCTGCAGTATCCTACACCTACAAAATCTTTTTTTTAAATGCTATGGGTGCATCCTTCCCTTGAGCCCCGCTGGCCTCTCTACGCCCCTGCCGATGACTGGAGTGTGGCAGGGGTGTATCTATAATGGGTTCAGGGTGTGCGGTACACACAGGCCCCCGGCTCCAGGGGGGGTCCGCACCGCACCACCTACACCCATATTATCTAAAACATACCTCTCTGAAGTCCAGCGTTCGGTCTCTTAGCGCTGCTGAAAACCCCAGAAAATGGCCGCCACAGCCATATTTCTGGAGTTTTGCAAATGCGCTGTGAGGAAATCACCGGGATAATGGTGGCCACGCCATTTCGCCGGCAATCTGCGCATGAGCATTAGACTCTGGGCACACTCTAGTGCCCAGAGTCTACTGACTCTCCGGGGGCTGGCCAGCCGGTGGCCGGCCAGCCGCGTCAGTTGGCTGCCAGCCACCAAGGTGAGAAGAGGGGGCCACTGATGGGTGATAGACAAGGGCCCCCTCCTCTCTAAAGATGCCCCTGAAGTGTGGGTTAGGGTTGGAAGATGAGTCAAGTGTTGATATTCTGTAGACTGAACACCTGGATGGAAGAGCAGACTCCAGAGTAGAATCCAGGAGGTGTAGTAGTGATAATCAAGAACTACATTGCAGGCAGTTCCCTTAAATAAGCTTGAGGCCAGTGATGTAATTCAGATGAAGTATTAATAGGCCAGAGTGGCACACATGCACCATTGAACTAAGGAGCCAGTTTGTGGATGGAGTCTATCCAGTTGCACTGACAGGCAATGATGGCAAACCAAGACACACGCACTGGCTGGGAGAAGTACAGCCACAGGGTGTCCCTGAAAGTCACACAATATGGTTCTCTGGAGTTTGGGCATCACAAATTACACCACTGCAGATAAAAGCACAAAAGCAGCTGCCTGTACTGAATCTTCCTAAAACATGTCACCAAACACTAAATGAAAACAGATAAATAATAAAACATGAAAATCACAGTACTCCCAATAAGAAACTTTTCGGGACAACAATAGGGAGTGGTTGCATTTAGGTGTATGTAAGCGTAACACTAAAGGGGTATCAGTCCTCACAGCACTTAAAACGACAATGGTGAATTATATATGAATAATTCACAAACAATATATGTCCATGGGGTATTATAATTCCATTGTTTGCACTTATTATACCATTGTGTTCTTTTTATGTTTCTTTATCCATACCTGATGACGTCCTATGCTATCAAATAATTATTTCATAGAAACATAGATAATAGCAACTGTTGAAGCAATCTACACATAAAGGGTCTCATTCAGACCCGCTCGCAAGCGCCGATGCGCTCGTAAGTGGGTTGATGTAGAGGCCCTGCGCACGCGCAGCGGCCGCACTGCGCGTGCGCAAGCCTCGGAGCGAGAGAGAAATTCTCTTGCTCCGGGGCTTACTACCAAAGGGGCGGCTGTCGATGGTGGTTGACCGCTCGCACCGTTTTGTAGGTGGGGTGGGGGGGTGGCTTGCCAAACGGAGGCGTTCCCGATGGAACGCCTGCCGTTTGGGGGCTGCCCCACTGACATCACGAGTGATGTCAGTGGTGAGCTTCCGGTTCTAATAGAGCCGAAAGCTCAGTGGAGCTTGCGGCAGACAAGACCCTACCACAAGGGTCTCGTCGCAAGCCCCGATGGTCGCGATGGTCTTGACCATCGCGACCATCAACCTGGCCGCTCGCTAAAGCTGTGGGTGGTCACCCACAGCCTAGCAAGTGGCCAGGAGGCTGGCTCATTTTAGAGATGCGGCCGTCCTCATTCAGAGCGAGCGCTCGCATTTTGCGAGCGGCTCTGAATGAGGTCCAAAGAACGTATCATTTTATTACTATATTTTCATGTTCATATTAGCGCTAGAACTGTGACACTTGTGACAGAAAATAAGTAACAAGGGAACAGTAGTACATCATACAGAGATGTAGTCACTATCCCAGCACAGAAAATACCAGTGGACAGAATCCCAGTACCGAAATCCCAACAGCAGTCAGAATCTCAGCTCCAGAATCCCGACGGCTGCAATCCCAATGGTGAGTATTAGGATTGGGGTTAGGTTTAGGGTTGGGGTTAGGCACTAGGGGCAGGGTTGGGGTTATTTATGATTTATTTGGGGCAGGAACTCTAACAAATATTCGAAAGGTTCTTACTTACCAATCTTTGGTTGCATCTCCGGTTGGTGATCCTGGTTTGCTGTTGTCTTTAGATGCAGAAAAGGCATTTGAATTGATAACCTGGGGTCACCTGTTCGAGATGCTCCAACGGTTCGGCATCCCTGATGGATTTATTTGGTAATAAGGTTGCTTTATGACAACCCATCTACCCAATTATTTATTAATAGATTCTTTTCCCCACCCTTTACGACACAAAAGGGCACGAGACAAGGTTGCCCGCTATCTCCGCTACTTTTTGCGGCTGCCCTTGAGCCTCTGGCCATTGCCCTATGTCAAGAAAATAATTATACAGGTATTAAAGTTAGGGGTGTAGAATTCAAATTGGGGCTTTTTGCAGATGATATGCTCCTTTTCATTTCTAATCCATCTTTACCTATCCCTGCTCTGTAGTGTCATCCAGAAATTTAGTTAATTTGCTGGCTATCGGATTAATGTTAATAAATCAGAACTACTCCACCTTGCTTCTAGTGATGGCTCTTCCCAATATTCTCATCTGTCATCCATGTTTACTATTATCCCACACAAATTGAAATACCTGAAATTGAAATATTCCCTCTCAACTTTCCCAATTATACTCCATGAATTTTACTCCCATAATCAGTGCCATAAAGTATGTTATATTTCCCAAACTTACTTATTTGCTTCAAATGTTGCCAATCATGATTTCAAAAAAGGATACACTTTTTTGCTCTCAACTGTTTTTTAAAGTTTATATGGAGAAATGGAAAACCCTGAATGCCTCGTGTATGTACCTATGCTGCAAAAAAGCGAGGATTGGGTATGCTGAACATTTTGGCAGCTCTTTTTAGATATGTGTCGGATTGGCTTTTCCATTTGAATAATTTTACTAATACTGATTTGGGGGAAGCTCTATTTTTTCCATATACGCCGGTAGTTTTACTTCACACTCCAAGTACCAATTTTCTAGATGGGTACCGTAATAATATTCTTTTTTGGGATACTTATAAGGCAGAATAACATATTCCCCTATGGAGTAACCCGAACTTTCCCCCCTCTCTCTGGATAATCTGGTTTACAAATTCTGGTACTGTTTAAGGATCGATGCTATTAAAGACATTTTCGACCCTGGTGGAAATTTATTCTCTTTCGTACAATTTCAGGAGAAATTTTCCCTACCTCGCACACACTTCTTCATGATCCTCCAAGCTCACCCCTATATGCAATCCCTAAATGATCCATTAGGTTCCACACAAGTCAATCCCATTGTAAGCATATACTTACCCTTTGTTGCACTTGTGTCTTTATTCAGAGTTGGTTAAATTCCTGATTCTGCATGGGTATCTACCTCTTCTGCTTGGAGATCCGAAATTTCAGACATACCTGATCCAATAGATATGTCACCATACACTATGAAAATAATGCTAGCCCTGAAGTCAGCTCGTTTGCAGGAAATCCATATTTTGTGCTTAATAGAACATACATTTCACCTTCTCAAAGGGAGCAATTTGTTACTACAGAAACAGGCTCCTGCCTAACTGTAAGGTCTCTGTGGCCACCATCACCCATAACTTATGGTCATGCAGAAAAATTAGGAATTTTTGGTGTAAGCTTCTTGGCTACTTATATACAGTATATCTTTACATATTCGATTTCCTAGATGTGCTAGAGCCTTGCTCTTTTCACATTTCTTCACGTGGCATGGGTGGAGGCTCTTAATGTGACACATCTAATTCCTATTCTATCAGTCATGGTTACAGTAACTAAACAAGTTATTTTATGGCATTGGATAGCTCAGATGGCTCCTATATTGGGGGAATGGAAAGTTGCTCTACTGGAAGTGATCTATCATGAGTGCCATATGGCTGCTTTCCACTTTGAAAAAGGGGTAACTGCCTTTCATAAAAATGGGGTGTTTATGTTGATAGTCTACCGCTGTCTATTCCTAATCTCATTAATTAATGTTGTTTGTACTCACGGTCCTAATTTCTCTTTTTTTCATTTTCTTTCTTTTTCTTTTCTTTAAGTTTCCTTTTTCTTTCTACTATATTTCATTTTATTTTGTGTATGGTAATGCTTTATTTTCTCTTTTTATAATTGGGTTCCTTCTGCACAGTGGAATCCTAATCTTGTTATATTGTTAACTGATCTTCAAGTGGGATAGTGGCAGGTATTTCCCGACACCTCCCATAGGTTACTTTGGGAGGTGCCGAAAGTAAAAAAAAAAACACAGCAAGTTTCTTATGATAATTAGATTTTATTCCGGAATTTGACAATTGTTGTATGCATTTGTTTTATACAATTCTGTGATTATATTTTTTGTAAACCTTTTGCTGTTCAATAAACAGACTTTATAAAAAAAAATTGTGCCAGTGTATATTTTGTTTCACTTCTGGATATACACTAAATATGTTTTTGCCTGGGTCACACATTTCCATTAATTATTACGATTAGCCATATAAGTGCTGTTTCCCCATGTTTTGGTCACTTGATGACAGAGTTGGGATTGGAGAAACTAGCACATGTCTTATTCTCCACCATCCATGTTTCATCATCTGCTTTGCAATGCACCACCGTGTCTCCTTGGAGATGCTTTCTATGTTAGTACCCATCTTTCCCTTGTTCATTATAAATGGTATGTGGGAGTGATGGATTAAATGATGCTCATGTACATAAGCTCTCAATCAGTTTCAATACAGCAATTGGGACTGCTAATGGGCATAAAGACTATGAGTTACAATGCTGCTAGAATGCATAGAAATTAGAAATTAGAATTCTATCACTAACTGAATTAATAAGGCATCTTCACTAGAATAAATATACTAATCTGATTGTGCCCATATCCCTAAACTGAAGGTTCCCGCTCAGAGATAGCTGTAAAAAGAATATACTGTAGATAATAATTTGCTGCTAAGGTACAAGGGATCAAGCTGTGACATACAACTAAACTGAGCCTACCAATGGTAGCCACTTATTAAGATGAACTTTCTTAGAAAAAGACGGCCTCACTGCTTGAGAATTTGCTAATTACAGTGTTTAATCATTATTTTATACTAATAAAACTGAATTTGAAACACGTTGATCCAACATTTACTTTGTGTTTGCAAATGTATGTGAACCATTTAAATTAAGTAACTGGTGCTGCCTTATTTAGTAGCAATGTCTTTAAGCATATTTCTGGTTAACAATTTCTGAGTAAGGTCAGACCTTGGTACTCGATGTTACTGATGGTTTTGTAGACTTGCTAAGTATTACAGATGTGTGTTTGGTGAATGGGCGTCCTTATGTTAGGCAGCAACGGCATTTTGATTATAGATGTGCGCCGACTGTTTTGGTTTTGGTTTTGGATCTGTATCTCCTCGTGTTTTAGATCTGGATTAGTTTTGCCAAAACTGCCCCTTCCGTGTTTTGTTTTTTGGTTTTGGATCTGTATTTTTTTTATAAAAAATCATAAAAACAGCTAAAATCATATCATTTGGGCCTGTTTTTGTTCCTACAGTATTATTAACCTCTATAATATTAATTTCCACTTGTTTCAAGTCAATTTTGACCACCTCGAAGCTCAAAATATTCTTTTCATCCAGTTTAGGCCCACAATTTGCACCAAGTTAGCTTGCTGACTAAGTTAAGCGGCAGCAGTGGGTGGCACAAACACGTGGCAGTTCAACTTCCAACATGGCACATCAGGAAACAAATGTCGTTATGACTCAAGAGAGGCCTGAGGGAGTTGGAGTATGTATGTAGTTGAAGGCAGGGACAGGAAGGGTTGATTGGTAGTAAATTTAATTTAATTTTTGAGGGAGGGGAGGCAATCACAAAAAATATTTTACTCATGCACATTATCAATACCATTGTGGATAGAAGAAAAAGGCATGTCTAGCACTGAAAAGCACTAAGCTGTCCTTAACCCGCTCCAGTTACCCTTTTACCATCCTTTCTATGCAGCACATTCCAGTGGCAGGTGTGTGTGGCACCCATTTACTGCTGTTTTGCTACTGAGCAGCGTGAACAGATCATGTCTCCTGACTCCCATGCAAATTGGGACAATACAGTACTGACTATAACAGTGAGATAGAGCCCTTCAATACAGACTGTCCCACTAAAACTGGGACTGTTGGGAAGTATGCATGATCAGTACTGAAATAAGTAATTTATGCAAAAAAAGATGTATGTCCAAATCTACATGAGTGTTTTTGGAGATCCATGACATATGTCTAATGACAGTACTAAAAGAGTGTTAATTGCTCATTTAGTATACAAGGTATGTAGTTATGTGAGCCAGTCACAATCCCCATAGCAGAATGTCGGCTAGGGATTTATGATAGGCGTCACAATACCGACGCCTATCATAATCCCAATGCCGGAATCCAGGATGATGCATGCCAGAACGAGGTAAGTCTGGG
The DNA here is from genome assembly GCA_031769625.1 of Taudactylus pleione. NCBI lineage: Eukaryota > Metazoa > Chordata > Amphibia > Anura > Myobatrachidae > Taudactylus > Taudactylus pleione. The sequence goes on from JAUIMM010000706.1 coordinate 6,247,372, forward strand.
GGGCACATCCTGTTAGCCGCGGGGGGCAGGGTTAGGTTTAGGGCAGTTAGAGGGGTTAGCATTAGGGTTTGCGGAGTGGTGGTTATGGTTAGGCATCACTAGGGGGGAGGGTTAGGGTAAGGCACCCCCCGGGAGGGTTAGGTTTAGGAAGCGGTAAGGGGGCTTAGGGTTAGACACCCCTGGGGGGAGGTTAGAGTTAGGCACTAGGGGGGAGGTTAGGGTTAGGCACCACCATGGGAGGGTTAGGGTTGGGGGGGCAGTGGAGATTAGCATACTTACCTGCCTCTGTAGGGATATTCATCCTGTCGGGCAGCCGCTGTCAGGATTTGAACCAGTGGCTAAACAGCCACCAGCATTTCAATCCCATTCCATATAAATCACTATGGTGGAGAGGGATTCCTGGAGCAGGTGTGTGTTTGGTAGGACAGTCGTCCTGTATACATCCTGGTTTTGGCCTCTCTAGCCACATAATTGCTTTCAGCTGTCATCCCCTTATAAAAGTTGAGGCAGAACACACTTTGCCCGCAGCCTGGGGCCATGGATGCTGTACTGACCTAAGAGACTCTATGGTGCAAATCCAATTGCGGGCGTGAAATAAAAAAAAAAACCTTTGGTGCTGGGTTTTTCCCGCAGCCACAGGGTTTTGCTGTTCAATTAGTCTTTTTTCTCACACCTCCAGGGCAAGTCTGATTTTTCCTAAAATCATTAGTATTAGAAAAAATCAGTGGGATTTGCTCTGGGACCCCGGTGACATCCACCCTGAGGACTAGTTAAGTAATTAGCAGTTTCCATTGAGCTTAATTAGTCCTTAATTACTGACCTTCCGAAGAGCTGTCTTCTGCATCCAGTATCGGGAGCCAGGTCTTCTGCAGCAGGGTGTGTATGTGAGATTGTGTGTGAGTGTTTGTAAGCATTTGTAAGTGTGTATAAGTGAGTGTGTGAGTGAATCCCCCCATGTGAGTGTATACCCCCGTAGCTCAAGCTGGGAGCACTACATCTATCAGCAGTCCTTGTGTCTCTCTGGAGCCCCTGGAGCCTCCCAGCAGCCCCCTCCCCAATGACAAGATGGAGGGGAGGCCACCAGGAGCAGCAGAGACCCCAGGGCAGGTGAGTACTATTCTTTTATTCTATTTTTTTGGCGCGCTGCTGGGTTTTCAGCTCTGAAAACCCTGTGACCACTTTTTTTTTATTGGATACCGCGGGTATCAGGAGTGCACATACTTGCGCTAATCCAAAATTGGGGGCAAGGTTTTCTACCTAGCTAAACCTTGCCCCCAATTGAATATGCCCCTATGCCTGACAAAACAGCTATGAGAAAAAGCTGCATTCACTTGCAAAGGTGTAAATTTTGTGGGTTGGGCACAAGGTTCTAACAATACTGCCTTTGAACCTCTATATACCCCTGCCTATATCTTCTGATATCCTGCCTATAAACCTCTAAGGATGACGCTATTTTGCGTACGCAGTTATACAGTAAATAAAGACCCCAGACCTAGAAGCTGTGGTTCCAAAGCACAAAGTATTATTCAAGTAAAAGTACAGTCAGTTACACGCTATGATCCTCATATAATCTTAGCGCAAAGAAATTATACAGACCCAAGTACAGTCAAACATACTCAGCGCTCTCTGGACCAGATGTAGGCATCAGCAAGAAACCCCCGTCAATCAGCATTCAGCACGACGACCAGAAACCCAGGGTCAGAGCACACATATTTATACCCCCCCAGAGATAGACAACACAATAGAGAAGTTTGTTGCTAATACCATTGGTCCTAAAGGAGAGGGTATCGAACAGGTTGGTTCAAATAGACACAGCCCAGCCTCTAACAACTGGTGGTCTCTGGTTTCCTGCCTCATGCAAATCCTAACAGTTGTTCATATAATGTACATTTTGTTGCTTGAAGTCTCTGCGGTCCATAAGTTGAGAATGCATGTTGCGATCTCTGCATCGATGTTACCAGAATACTGTTGAGAGAGTACGCATCATCACAATACCAAACATGACTTACTTATCACGTATAAAACCTTAGTTACAAAATAATCTTTATTTCATAGCAATTGTAGTAAATGTGCATACTCGAATCTTATACTTTAAAGCTTACGGGACCTTGTATGTGAATATGTAATGTGTGAGTATGTGGGGTTTGATGTAAAGATGCTAGTTAACTTGTGGCGGATGCGTGTGCATGAAGCTAATATTCGGCGTTTTTATACAGGATCTTATGCATTCGCTAATATGCGACTAGTTAACATCGCTATTGTGCGTATTAATGTGTGTATGAGAAATGGTGTAAGATGCAATCGCATGATGCTAATAGTAATATCGCCACATGTACTAAAGTGTGAGTTTATCTAAAATGGCGCTTGGGCGGCCATTCGCAAAATGGCGTCTTGCGATCTCATTTCCAAGATGGCGTCACTGTGATCCAATTTTAAACTGATCTTGTCTCAGCCAATTATCCAGCTTCGACAGTCCACCCTTTGATAGCGAACAACATGCTATCACAATGTGATTTTAAAATATAATTTAGGCTTACATTTATATACTATTTAGTGTTATGATGTGATGGCACAAGGTGGTTCTTAATCCATCAATAATGTGTCTCTGAGTGGGGACATAAAACTACTATTATACGCACACCGTGGATCTTGGAAGATCATGTGAAAGGTGTGGTGATACATCAGTCTTATAAAGGCAGTCTTGAAGGTGAAATTTGAGACTTTACATTATCTGAGGTGTTTTAAAAAAACATTTCAATAATACATTCAATGCATGTCAAAATATAATACATTAAATGATGGTATTTCCTAGTTCAGGGTTGTAACGCAGTTCTGTATTTACCTCGGTTTTCATACTGACCACCATCATAATTTCGTTCTTTCGTTTTACTCTATTTTTACATTTTCCACACTTCAACACAATAGGAACACACCGGACACATATGCCAATTATTATGATGACAATCAGTATAAGGATTAAGAATTTGCCTATGCTGGCGATCACTTCCTGGACCCATTCCCCTAGACCTGAAAACCATTTCACTGGGTTCAGCCATGAAACCCATCCTTCTATCTTCTCCCCTACCTCAGCCACTGAAGCATTACGGTTCTTATGAAATTCCCATTTTAGCTGCAGAATTTCATCCATCTTTCGGTCTATCACCTTCTTGGGGTCACTGGTATCATTGGTGACATAGGTACAACATTTTACTCCAAATTGGGTGGCCAAGGTTACGCAATACCCTCCAGTAACAAAAAGAAGAAATACAGGAGCACAACTCCAAATTAACTGATTATATATAAATAAATACATTTTGCAGTAAATACAGTAGAGGTTTTTGGCATAATCTTGGCCAAGTTTATGGGCCTGCCCAACATATCCGGGTAACCTCTTGTCGGGCAGGTCACTAACATACTAAGGCTCAAATTCAGAGCGCAGGACACCCCCAAACTAGCCCAGCTAAACCACCCCAAGGCACCGCTCTAATAAGAAAAGTGAAGTGTTAAGAGCAGCCGTTTACTGCATATAAAGAATAAAAATAAAAAAGTGAAATACATATATATAAAAGACACAGACAGTGAGGTATTAAAATGTGTTAAAGAAAAATGTGTTATACTGCGGTGCCCTGAAGCAGATCAGCAAAGCAATCTAGGGGGACCCACTCCCCAAAAATGAACCAAAGCTGCACTACACAGTCTAAATATTAACAGGACTTACCTATATTGTGCCTTGACTGGTGTGCATATTACATTGCCAGACTCCATGCTGTAACCAATGTAGTAGAGGTGCTAGTCTGAGTGGGAAGTGGCTCAGGCTTCACAGGTGTGCAAATCAATGCACTAATTAGTTTACAAATAAAATGGATCTCAGACTGCACACTCTGGACATATATATATATATATATATATATATATATAATTGGAGGTGCTACCTGTGGAGACCATTGATATATACACAAAGAAGAAATACAGGTGCACAACTCCAAATGAACTGATTATTTATAAATAAATACATTTTGCAGTAAATACAGTAGAGGCTTTTTTCAAAATCTTGGCCAAGTTTATGGGCCTGCCAACCATATCCGGGTAACCTCTTGTCGGGCAGGTCCCTAATATACTAAGGCTCAAATCCAGAGCGCAGGACACCCCCAAACTAGCCCAGCTAAACCACCCCAAGCTACCGCTCTAATAAGAAAAGTGAAGTGTTAAGAGCAGCCGGCTCCTCTTAACACTTCACTTTTCTTATTAGAGCGGTGCCTTGGGGTGGTTTAGCTGGGCTAGTTTGGGGGTATCCTGCACTCTGGATTTGAGCCTTAGTATGTTAGGGACCTGCCCGACAAGAGGTTACCCGGATATGGTTGGCAGGCCCATAAACTTGGCCAAGATTATGCCAAAAACCTCTACTGTATTTACTGCAAAATGTATTTATTAATATATAATCAGTTAATTTGGAGTTGTGCACCTGTATTTCTTCTTTGTGTATATATCAATGGTCTCCACAGGTAGCACCTCCAAATATATATATATATATATATATATGTCCAGAGTGTGCAGTCTGAGATCCATTTTCTTTGTAAACTAATTAGTGCATTGATTTGCACACCTGGGAAGCCTGAGCCACTTCCCACTCAGACTAGCACCTCTACTACATTGGTTACAGCATGGAGTCTGGCAATGTAATATGCACACCAGTCAAGGCACAATATAGGTAAGTCCTGCTAATATTTAGACTGTGTAGTGCAGCTTTGGTTCATTTTTGGTGAGTGGGTCCCCCTAGATTGCTTTGCTGATCTGCTTCAGGGCACCGCAGTATAACACATTTTCCTTTAACACATTTTAATACCTCACTGTCTGTGTCTTTTATATTTATGTATTTCACTTTTTATTTTTATTCTTTATATGCAGTCAACGGCTGCTCTTAACACTTCACTTTTCTTATTAGAGCGGTGCCTTGGGGTGGTTTAGCTGGGCTAGTTTGGGGGTGTCCTGCGCACTGGATTTGAGCCTTAGTATGTTAGGGACCTGCCCGACAAGAGGTTACCCAGATATGGTGGGCAGGCCCATAAACTTGGCCAAGATTATGCCAAAAACCTCTACTGTATTTACTGCAAAATGTATTTATTTATATATAATCAGTTAATTTGGAGTTGTGCACCTGTATTTCTTCTTTGTGTATATATCAATGGTCTCCACAGGTAGCACCTCCAAATATATATATATATATATATATATATATATATGTCCAGAGTGTGCAGTCTGAGATCCATTTACCCTCCAGTAACAGCAATTAAATAATTTAACACTAGCCTGTGTTGTACCAGTTCTTTCTTGTATGCTTGCAATTCTCTCCCTGTATACCTGAATGTGTCATCGTACATCTCGGTGATATTATCTATTAATTTAGCAAGTTCCTGTATATATCTAAAATTTAATGTACCCCGAGCGATCCTGGTGGGATACAATGCAACTAAAACTTGAAACCAGTTGTCTCACTAATTAACTGAGTGGCTTTATGCACGTCACCAGGTATCATATTTCGTTTGCCTCTGTGTTCATATTGCGTGTGAAGATATAGTGATGGTGTGTTTTTATGTATACCAAGCATTTCAACATGTGTGAGGGTCATAACTTCTGGGACTACTCTTCCCAGGTAACACAAACTTTCTGAACTTGGGGAGAGCCATTTATAAGCTTTTCTTCCACATATAAAACATACATTATCAGGGAGAACATAAGGAATGGTATGCATCATTATCATTAAGCACATTTCCCTTGTAAACAATCCTATTTCTGGGTCTTCCATCTGGTACATGCAAGTCTCTGGCTGTATTATTTAGACACAATAACCATCTGGCACCTTACCAATAATTTCTTTGGTGGAACTCAATGTATACCGGTACCTAAAATGTCTCCCACTAGATTTAATTGAGAGTAACAGATCATGGTTTACGGACTCATTATCAGCTCTTTGTGAGAAGGTCATCGTCTGATTATTCCCCGTCACTTCCCAACTCCCGGGTTTATTGGGGTTGGTTATGTTTAAACACAAAAGTGATCTATCTACTTGGAATTGATAGAGTTTGAAATGAGGTGGTTTGGATGAGAGGAATTTTCCATCCAAGGTTTTCCCTTTTTGTAATTCTAAAATTTCCGTGATATTCAGCGGAAATGGCACCAACCCTACATTATGCTGTCCCTGTGGCACATGTGAACACACCCAGCAATCAGATTGATTTAACACTTTGCTTACCATGCTATGATAATCCTCTAAAGGATACCCACCCCAGTACGGGTTATATTTAGGCTGGCACAGTTGGATACAGTTCTCATCAACTAGGGACCTACAAAGCTCACAAATACAGGAATCTTCAGACGAAAAACCTCCACACCGATCCCGAGTATCCGGAATAACAGCTCTCTTAACAATAACAGCGCTAAGATTGGTCAGACACTCCCCTGATTGGCATTGCACTCCTTCTGACTCCACTCCATCAGCACTGCCATCAACTCCCCTCTCCACAATAGGTCCCCCTTCACAGAAACCAGACATTCCCGAACCGACCAGGATGGTGAACACTCTAAAAGAGAACATGAAAATGAACACAGCAGGCCCGTCCATTGTCACAACAAGACCTGCAGATTTCTTTTAGTTCAGGTATCTCACTATGACCTTTTCAATCCTCCCGGAACAAGTTCGCGAGCGACAGGTCCACGCTATCAGCATTGTCTCCGACTTGTTTCTCCACCAGTTGATTGACCTTTTTGCAGTGAGTGGAATGGACCCAGGTATCTCTCTCAGCCACCTTCAAAGATGTAGTACTTGTCAGCAGCACCTGATATGGACCTTCCCACCGATCAGTCAAACAACCTGAATGCAAGAAATTTCTGATCATTACATATTCTCCTGGTTCAACATCATGACAGTTAATTTCAGGCATATCATTGGACAACAATTTCAGTTTCTGCTGCTGTTGTTTTAACTGCTTACTCATTGATATAAGATACTTTACAGTTACCTCGTTGTTACCCTTCAAGTCTTCCTGTGGACTTATAATCAAATGAGGTTGTCTACCGAACAGTATTTCAAATGGGGAAAGATTTAGAGGGGGTCTAGGAGTGGTCCGTATACTATGTAGGATCAAAGGTAACGCTTCTGGCCATCCTAGTCCAGTCTCTGCCATGATTTTACTCAACTTATTTTTAATAGTCGCGTTTATCCTCTCTACCTTGGCACTGGCTTGCAGTCGGTAGGGGGTGTGAAGTCGACTATTAATACCCATCAGCTTACACATATTTTGAAAAACATCACCTGTGAAATGAGTACCCCTGTTACCATCATTGATTTTAGGGATACTGTACCTACATACAAATTCCTGAACTATTTTCTTGGCAGTAAACACAGCAGTATTAGTGGCCGCTGGGTAGGCCTCAACCCAATTAGAAAATACATCAGTGCACACTAATACATACTTAAGATTCCTGCAGGGTGGTAATTGGATTAAATCAATTTGTATCACCTGGAAAGGTCCATCAGTCGGTGGAATGTGGGACGGTTCGGTAGGGATCGCTTTCCCTATGTTCTTCCTCAAGCAGGTCAGACAGGACATTGCTATCTTTTCTGCTTGTGAAGAAAAAACCTGGTGCACACCAGTATGCTCTCACCAACTTGCACATACCTTGCTTTCCCAGATGAGTCAGACTGTGTGCTGCCTCAGCCAGGCTGGGGTAATATGCCTTGGGGGCTACTGGCTTACCCTGTTCGTCCCTCCAAAGCCCGGAGGACTCTTGCCCACATCCTTTGGACTTCCAAATGGACTTTTCCTGAATTGAACACAAATTTTGCATCTCAATTAATTTCAGCATATCAGTTGTTTGGAAAGACATAATTTTTTCAGTGGGAGAAAACATTTTTAACCCTGCTGCCCGTTTTGCAGCTTCATCGGCTCTGTTGTTGCCCAGTGACACCGGGTCATCCTCACATGTATGGGCTTTACACTTGATTACTGCCACCGCTTTGGGCAGTTGGATTGCTTCTAAAAGATGTTTTATGTGTCGGGAATGTGCAACTGGTGTGCCTGCTGCTGTCATAAAATTTCTCAGACGCCATAGAGCCCTGAAATCGTGCACCTCCCCGAACGTGTACCTCGAGTCAGTGTAAATGTTAGCTATTTTGCGTACGCAGTTATACAGTAAATAAAGACTCCAGACCTAGAACCTGTGTTTCCAAAGCACAAAGAATTATTCAAGTAAAAATACAGTCAGTTACACGCTATGATCCTCATATAAACTTGGCGCAAAGAAATTATACAGACCCTAGCACAGTCATACATATGCAGCGCTCTCTGGACCAGATGTAGGCATCAGCAATAAACCCCCGTCAATCAGCATTCAGCACGACGACCAGAAACCCAGGGTCAGAGCACACATATTTATACTAGGGATGTGCAGGCTCGGTTCTACTCGGTTCCGTTTGGTTTTTTTTACCGAATCTTATTGGCTATCCAAAACTCGTGACAGCTGATACCCAATAAAATTCGGTAAAAAAAACCGAACGGAACCGAGTAGAACCGAGCCTGCACATCCCTAATTTATACCCCCCCAGAGATAGACAACACAATAGAGAAGTTTGTTGCTAATACCATTGGTCCTAAAGGAGAGGGCATATGTTACAAGGCATCTAACAGGTTGGTTCAAATAGACACAGCCCAGCCTCTAACAACTGGTGGTCTCTGGTTTCCTGCCTCATGCAAATCCTAACATTTGGTCATATAATGTACATTTTGTTGCTTGAAGTCTCTGCGGTCCATAAGTTGAGAATGCATGTTGCGATCTCTCCATCGATATTACCGGAATACTGTTGAGAGAGTACGCATCAGTACAATACCAAACATGGTTTACTTATCACGTATAAAACCTTAGTTACGAAATAACCTTTATTTCCTAGCAATGATAATAAATGTGCATACTCGAATCTTATACCTTATAGCTTATGGAACCTTGTATGTGAATATGTAATGTGTGAGTATGTGGGGTTTGATGTAAAGACGCTAGTTAACTTGTGGCGGATGCGTGTGCATGAAGCTAATATTCGGCGTTTTCATACAGGATCTTATGCATTCGCTAATATGCGACTAGTTAACAGCGCTATTGTGCGTATTAATGTGTGTATGAGAAATGGTGTAAGATGCAATCGCATGATGCTAATAGTAATATCACCTCATGTACTAAAGTGTGAGTTTATCTAAAATGGTGCTTGGGCGGCCATTCGCAAAATGGCGTCTTGCGATCTCATTTCCTAGATGGCGTCTTGCAGCCAGTCGCAAGATGGCGTCGCTGCGATCCAATTTTAAACTGATCTTGTCTCAGCCAATTCTCCAGCTTTGACAGTTCACTCACTTTTAGAGGAATGTGTAAGTAGCAATAGCTGGCTAGGCAAGGATTTTTCTTTTCTTCTGTTTTCTTTTACATGACCTCGGATGGGAAAACCCGCACTTATTTCCTGCTATCACTTGCTAATAAAACTAGCTGTGAGCTTGTTAATCTTAACTGCTAGCCTGTATGCCTGCTGTTGTGCGTCCTGCCTACCCCATGAGACACTGACCCTGCTACACTTCTTCCCTCACATTAATTCACTTATAAAACTGAAACACTCTGTGTTTAAAATTGAGTAAAATATAGACAAAATGTAGTTAGTATAAGATTTGTACATGCTTAATAAATGAATAGCAATATTGCAAATTTTTAATCCAGAGCAGCATGCAGTTCATATTTTAATTTTCAGAGCAACAGTAAGTCAGTTTTATAAATGTTGACAACGTGTAAAGTGTTTTTTATATTTGTTTCCTATGTTTTATTCATTGCTGTGTTTACATTGATTTGTGACACTGTGTTATGCAGAATACACAAATTATATTTTTTGTTTTGCTGTTATAGCCGCTAGTTGACAATATTATTGTGTACTGACTGTATTCTGCTATTTTAGTTGATAAATTTAGGAATGAAAAAGATTATCAGCACTAATTAGAAATTCAATATTATATGTTTATAATTGTCTATATTTTGTAGATGATGATGATGTAATAGTAGATGTTGTTATTGAGTTTGATTTGGTTGTGTGATCTACTATTTGATCTACAGTGTCACCTGAGGAAGTGCTGTATAAGCCCAATGCTGACTTCCTTTACTATCAATTTATCCTTCCACCCTACAACACTGCCCTTTTACTTGCCAAGCAAACCTACTTCCCTTCCCTAACCCCTTACACCTTTACATCATCCTAATGTGCAATGCAGAGGAAAAATAAGTTAGCATCGAACTTCTTTTTCATTATATAATATAATATAACCCACAACTTGCTTGCCTTTATTAATTTATTATCTCTTGGCTTTATTCTTACCTACAATATGTATTTCTGTACCTAATCTGCACTTAAGTGCCCACTTTTCCATCCATTACTTACAAGTATCAAGGTCCTGTCAAACACATGCTGACTGGTGTACAATGTGCTTTATGCTAAATTGTTTCCATGACTGAACGTGTGGATAAGGTTTTAAATATAATATATTTCTTCTGTACAGTATATTTTTATTTTCTATCGTTGAGCAGATTTAGCAATATTATGACAATATTTAATTATTCAGTTGTTATTCGCACAGTCTCCTTCTTTAACTAATGTATTAAGGGGCCTATCCATTAGCAGATAAAATGAATGATTGAATGATATATCGTTCAATCGTTCATTATATCTGCTAATGGATAGGCCCTGAACGTTGACAGATGCGCACTCCCGCGGCCGATAAATTGCATTTATCATCTCTCCAACATGTTGGTCAATTACCGTATATAGCTGTACGATATTAGCAATATCGTGCAGTTTATATGTGGTAAACGCCGAACGACGAAAGATATTAGCAGCAGCTACAGAGCGCTGCAGAGAAAAAAATCCACTCCCTGAATGATGTCATGTACATGACAGATATCGTTAAGCACAGCCACTGGAATTTTCAAGGGATATCGTTTGTCTTTCATCTCTCAGAAATACATCAGCTCATGGATAGGCCCCTTTACATTCCCTAATGTCATATGATTTACTGTTCTGGTGCTATATGATATGTATTTCGTATTGAATAAAATGTTAGGCTACACACACACAAATACAGTATATATATATATATTCGGGATGTGCACCGACCCCGTGTTCTGGTTTTGGATCTGTATCTACTTTGAGATTTTGGAACTGGATTTGGTCTTGCAAAACTGCCCTTGCTGGTTTTGGTTTTGGATTTGTATTTTCTTTAAAAAATTGTAAAAACAGCTAATATCACATAATTTGGGCCTACAGTATTATAAACCTCAATAACATTAATTTCCAGTCATTTCCAGTCACTTTTGACCACTTCACAGCTCACAATATTGTTCACCAACATAGGCCAAAGGCTGGCTGGCTAAACTAAGCAACCAACAGAGCAGCGGCACAAACACACGGCAGTTATTTCTGTTTACATATGTTTTACAAATTATTAATGTATTAGCAATAACCAAACAAACTAACTCCCAAGTACGTTCAATAGAAAATAATACAACACAGAAATTTACTAAAAATCATGCATGGAATATCCTTGCTCAAAACAAGTAGTCATAGTTAACAAGCAGCAAACAAAAAAGCCCTAAACCATGTGTAAGTAGCAACAGCAGACGTGAATGCCCCCTACACAAGAGCACATGCCCCAGCAAATGGCTATTTTCAGTGTACACTCTGTAATTCCCTCCTCGGGGTGCTGGGCCACACTATGACTGGCACTCTGTGCCCATGTAATGTCCCGTTCAATCAGCCTTTTTGTTTAGCAGTTCCCCAAAATCTCCCCAACCATAAAAACAGCATTCCATACCTGTGGGTCAGATACAGTGCAGAGTACAGTGCAGGTCGGAAAGAACGACAAATCACAGATGCACAACTCCAAATTACTAATTATATTTATAAATACTTTTTGCAATAAAATTTTGCAATAAATTTTGCCCTATGGTGGCTCGGCTAAGCTGGTTTGGGGGTATCCTGCACCCTGGATTTGAACCCCTGTATGTTGCAGACCTACCCTACAGAGGTTACCTGGATGTGGTGGGTTGGCCCATAACCTTGGCCATGATTATGCTAAAAACCTCTATTTATTGCAAAATTTTCTTACAAAATCTATTTATATATATAATTAGTAATTTGGAGTTGTGCATCTGTGAAATGTCTTTTTTTCTGTGTCTGCATTAACAGTCTCAACAGGTAGAACCTCCCATTATATATATTCAGGGTGTGCAGTCTAGGACCCCTTTCCCATATACAGTGCAGGTCGGATAGAATGCGGCTCTGATATAGTGCGAGATATAGTGTGGGTTGGATACAGTGCGGTATACAGTGTGGGTTGGATACAGTACAGGTCGGATACAATGTGGGATACAGTGTGGGTTGGATACAGTGCAGGTCGAATATAGTGTTGGATACAGTGCGGGATGGATACAGTGCAGGATACAGTGTAGGTTGGATACAGTGCAGGTCAGATACAGTGTGGGTTGGATACAGTGCAGGTCGGATACGGTACAGGTTACAATGCAGGTTGGATACAGTGTGGGTTCAATTTACCAATAGTGCACTTAATGTGACAGCATGTGTCGGCAGTGCGGGGATGCCGTCATTGTCCTTAGTGCGAGAATGCCAGTAGCATCCTCAGTGTGCAGGTGCTGGTGGTGTCTGCAGTGTGGGGGTGTCATGGTGTCCTCAGTGTGGGAGTGCCAGCAGTGTTGGCAGTGCAGGGGGGGCAGGCGGTGTCCTCGGTACAGGGGCAGCAGTGCAGGGGTGCTGGCAGTGTCCTCAGTACTGGGTGCTGGCAGTGTCAGCAGAGTGGGGGTGCCAGCAGTGTCCTTAGTGTGGGGGTACTGGTGGAGTTGGCAGTGCAGGGATGCGAGCGGTGTCCTCAGTGCGGGGGGTTCTGACAGTGTCGGTAGTGCAGGGGTGCCAGCGGTGTTCTCAGTGCAGGGTGCCGGCAGTGTCCTCAGTGTGGGAGTGCCAGCGGTGTCCTCAGAGCGGGGGTTCTGGGGGTGTCAGCAGTGTGGTGTGCTAGCAGTTTCCTCAGTATGTGGGTAGCAGTGTCCTCACTGCAGGGTGCCAGCAGTGTCAGCAGAGTGGGGGGTGCCAGCGGTGTCCCCAGTGCAGGGGTGTCGGCAGTGTCGGCAGTGCGGGGGTGCCGTCGGTGTTCTCAGTAAAGTGGTGCCGGCATTGTCCTCAGTGCGAGGGTGCCGGCAGTATGAGGGTGCTGATGGTGTCCTCAGTATGGGGGCAGCAGTGCAAGGTGTTGGCATTGTCCTTAGTGTTGGATGTCAGCGGAGTCGGCAATGCGGGGGTGTTGGCAGCAGGGGCAGCGGTGTCAGTGCAGGGGGATGGGCAGCATCTTTCTTCCCCTGCCTGTGCCCATTGAAGTCTATGGGCAAGTGGTTATTGGCTGAGAGCTGTGACAGACAGCTCTATCAGCCAATCAGCGGTAAGCCCATAGACTTCAATGGGACTTTCAAAAATGGGTGCTCGAGTCAAAACCTTGAGATCCTACAGCGGGATCTCGAGGATTTGCTGTGAATAGGGATCCGACGAGGGAGGAAAGCCGAAGTTCGAGTGTGCTTGGTACCCTGAGAACCCTATAGGAAAGATTCTTGGACTGCACACCTTAAATATATATAATGGGAGGTGCTACCTGTTGAGACTTCTTGCAGGCACAAAAACAGACAAATCACAGATGCACAACTCCAAATTACTGATTATATATTCATTATGCAATAAAATTTTGCAATCATTACAGGTTGTTAGCATAATCATGGCCAAGGTTATGGGCCTACGCACCATATCCAAGTAGCCTCTGCAGGGTAGGTCCCTAACATACTAGGGTTCAAATCCAGAGTGCAGGACCCCCCTAAATCAGCACAGCTGAACCACCACAGGGCATCGCCATAGTAAGAAAAGTCAAGTGTGAAATAAGATAAGAAAAGCTATGGCTGCATAGAAAGGTGAAAATACAAATACAATAAAAACAAACAGTGAAGTGTTAAAATTGGGCAGAAAAGAAAGAATGTGTTATAATGCGATGCCCTGAAACAGACCAACCAAAGCAATCCAGGGGACCCACGCCCCAAAAATCAACCCAAAGTTGCACTACAGTATATAACTTGTAGGACTTACCTAAAATTGTGCCTATTACTAGTGTGCATATACAAACCAGACTCCATGCTTTTAAACTAGGGATGAGCGGGTTCGGTTCCCTGAGAACCGAACCCACCCGAACTTCGGGGATCCGGGGCGATCCGAGCCCAAGCTCGGATCTCCCTGTCTGCCCCGGATCCCTCTCCCGAGGCAAAACCTCGAGATCTGCTGTCGGATCTCGAGGTTTTGCCTCGAGCGGCCATTTAAAAAAAAATGCCTTTGCCTTTAATGGGCAAAGTGCTGATTGGCTGACAGAGCCGTCTGTCACGGCTCTCAGCCAATCAGCATTATGGTGCTCATTTGCATGTAGCACGGACTCGTGAGATCCGTGCTACATGCATCTGTGTGATTGACAGTGACACAGAGCACAGATGGGTCAGTGAGACCCGTCTGTGCTGCTGTGTATTTCAATGACACAGATGCACGCACGGACCAGGAGATCCGTGCTACTTGCATCTGTGTCATTGACACAGAGCACTAACGGGTCCGTGAGACCCGTCTGTGCTGCTGTGGTAAATAAAAAAAAAAAAACCTGTGTAAAAAGAGAAAAAAATGGCGTCCTCCCCCCCAAAAAAAGAGCAACCAGCCCCGGGCATTAGTGACCCAGTGCTGGGTGTGCTTAAATACAGGGGACAAACGACATAGGGGTCCCCTGTACTTAAACACAACCAGCACCGGGCTAGTCAGAACCAGAGCTGGTTGCCAAAATACGGGGGACAAACGACGTAGGGGTCCCCCGTATTCTGCGCAACCAGCTCTGGGCTCTGATCCGGTCCTGGTTCTGGAAATACAGGGGAAAAAAATGAGTAGGGTTCCCCTGTATGTTCCAGAACCAGCACTGGACTTTTTCTAGCGGGGGGCTGATGCCACAGCCAGGGGAGCCCTTTCACCGGGCCCCCCAGCCGCAGCATCAGCCCTGACCGCTAGTCAGCCCAGGCCGGGGATCCCTGGAGAGCTGGGGACCCCCCCAATAAAGGGGTCACCCTCTCCAGGGCACCCCAGGCCCAGGCTGATAGCCCGGGGCTATCCCCGCCACCCCTGGTGGCGGTGGGTGGCGGGTTGATTGTGTGGTGTGGTGTAAATAAAGAATATCAAACATTGTCTTTACAAGTAGAACTGCAAGTCCCAGCAAGCCTGCCCCGCATGCTGGTACTTGGAGAACCACAAGTACCAGCATGCAGGGCATTAAGGGCCCACTAGTACCTGTAGTTCACCTGTAAAAAAATGTTTAAAAAAAACACAGGACACACACACCGTGACAGTATAAGTTTATTAAACATACATACACACACACACACACACACACATGTACACATACTCACCTATGTAACCCTGTAGCATCGGTCCACTTGTCCGGTAAAGTATCCATAGGGGACCTGTGAAAAAAAACATACTCACCATCTCCTATGCGAGGTTCTGTCCTCTTCGTTCCAAAGTAGGCATCCCCGGACTTGGCAAAAAAAAAAAAAACGAAAACGCGATCCACGAACTTAGTACCGTTCTATAGAACGGTACTTCCCGAATGAGAGCTTAGCGGCGGGGTATCACCATGGAAACCCCGCTGCTAAGCGTTCATTGGCTGAGAGAGGCCATCTCCCGTCTCTCTCAGCCAATGAACGGCTCCCTCCATTGTAGTCAATGCTGGGAGCCGCAAGGTTATTAAAGTTTACCCTGCGGTTCCCACCATTGACTACAATGGAGGGAGCCGTTCATTGGCTGAGAGACGGGAGATGACCTCTCTCAGCCAATGAACGCTTAGCAGCGGGGTTTCCATGGTGATACCCCGCCGCTAAGCTCTCATTCGGGAAGTACCGTTCTATAGAACGGTACTAAGTTCGTGGATCGCGTTTTCGTTTTTTTTTTTTTGCCAAGTCCGGGGATGCCTACTTTGGAACGAAGAGGACAGAACCTCGCATAGGAGATGGTGAGTATGTTTTTTTTCACAGGTCCCCTAGGGATACTTTACCGGACAAGTGGACCGATGCTACAGGTTACATAGGTGAGTATGTGTACATGTGTGTGTGTGTATGTATGTTTAATAAACTTATACTGTCACGGTGTGTGTGTCCTGTGTTTTTTTAAACATTTTTTTTACAGGTGAACTACAGGTACTAGTGGGCCCTTAATGCCCTGCATGCTGGTACTTGTGGTTCTCCAAGTACCAGCATGCGGGGCAGGCTAGCTGGGACTTGCAGTTCTACTTGTAAAGACAATGTTTGATATTCTTTATTTACACCACACCACACAATCAACCCGCCACCCACCGCCACCAGGGGTGGCGGGGATAGCCCCGGGCTATCAGCCTGGGCCTGGGGTGCCCTGGAGAGGGTGACCCCTTTATTGGGGGGGTCCCCAGCTCTCCAGGGATCCCCGGCCTGGGCTGACTAGCGGTCAGGGTTGATGCTGCGGCTGGGGGGCCCGGTGAAAGGGCTCCCCTGGCTGTGGCATCAGCCCCCCGCTAGAAAAAGTCCAGTGCTGGTTCTGGAACATACAGGGGAACCCTACTCATTTTTTGTCCCCTATATTTCCAGAACCAGGACCGGATCAGAGCCCAGAGCTGGTTGCGCAGAATACAGGGGACCCCTACGTCGTTTGTCCCCCGTATTTTGGCAACCAGCGCTGGTTCTGACTAGCCCGGTGCTGGTTGTGCTTAAGTACAGGGGACCCCTACGTCGTTTGTCCCCTGTATTTAAGCACACCCAGCACTGGGTTACTAATGCCCGGGGCTGGTTGCTCTTTTTTGGGGGGGTGCACGCCATTTTTTTCTTTTTTTACACAGGTTTTTTTTTTTTTTTTTACCACAGCAGCACAGACGGGTCTCACGGACCTGTCATTGCTCTGTGCCAATCACACAGATGCATGTAGCACGGATCTCCCGGGTTCGTGCTACATGCAAATGGGCACCATAACGCTGATTGGCTTCCTGTCTGCCACTGCAGTGCCACTCCTAGATGGGCCACGTGTTTGTGCCGCCCCCTTGTGTCGCTTAGCATAGTCATCCAGCTTCCTCGGTACAACCTTTTGGCCTAAAAACAATATTGTGAGGTGTGAGGTGTTCAGAATAGAGTGGAAATGAGTGGAAATTAATGTTATTGGGGTTATTAATAGCGTAGGAACAAAAAAAGGCCCATTTATGTGATTTTAGCGGGTTTTTTTTATTTTTTAAGAAAAAATCCAGATCCAAAACACAAAACCCAGAACCCAAAACACGGAAGGGTGGTTTTGGCAAAACCAATCCAGATCCAAAACACGAAGAAAGATCCAGATCCAAAACCAAAACACAAAACACGAAAAGTGTCCGGTGCACACCCCTATTTTAAACTAATAAGTGAAGGGTGCTAGTCCAGACTGAAGGCGTCTCCTTTCCTTCAAGTGTGCAATTAAGCACATTAAATGGAGTGTATAAGAAAGATTCCTGGACTGTACACCCTGAATATATATAATGGGAGGTGCTACCTGTTGAGACTTCTTGCAGGCACAAAAACAGACAAATCACAGATGCACAACTCCAAGTTGGAGTTGTGCATCTGTGCTGTTTTTGTGCCTTGCAATCCAAAACCCGAAATTCGCATTTAAAATCCGAACTGCTGAATGATCAGAACCGCAACTCGGATTTATCCAGATCTCTTCAGGAGATTAGAACTGCGACTCGGATCTGTCCGGATTCCCAAAATTTGGGTGGATTTGGATTGATGGAGAAATTAACTGCTCATCTGTAATACACACACACTCCAATACAGTATGTGTGATTTAGGTGGTCCTAAAGTGGTGAAAATTATTTAGTTTTGTTTCTAGCGAAGTGATTAATGAAATGCAACTCTTATTTTACACCTTCTCTTAAATTATGAATATTGGTGATAGCCATCCTCTAAATACTTATATTTCCATTGCATGGGACTGCAGTTAAACAGCAAGATGAAATGAGTGCAGCTGGGGCCCAGGGTTCTTTACTACAGGAACACATGAAATATTGTTCACTCTATTTGTTTGTGTGATGCCACAAAGAGAACAATTTCTATTTTCTGTCACCTTAAAAAATATGTCCAATTTCTTCATCCTATCTAGAGCTGTCAGATAGGTGGCAATCACAGGTTTCTCTTGCCTTTCAGATGACAAAGGATAGTTATGACTGCCACCTCACCTCCACATAATGTGCTTTTCCAGGGGAGGTGAAATTAGAAAAGCATTGGGATGGTTCTAAAGCAGGACAGATAGGGAACATTGGCTCTTACAAAGCAGAATGTATAAACAACATCAAATAATATCCCCTGCACCTGTTTCCACCAGCTGCCAGTCACAGTGGGTTGTTTTTCAAGAGCTGTTCCCGTTAAGGGATAGAGCAGGGAGTCAATCTGTCACATGCAGGTCTACCTTTGCCAGATGCAGTGCCGGATGTGGAGGCAGAGGTGGCATTTTGGAATGTCTGCTAAGTCAATCACGTTGACTGTCGATGTTACTGCTTTGTTCAAGAAAACTTGAGCTTTGTTTTCAGCGGTAAATATAAAAAAAATGACTTAAATAGTCAGATAACCCATTAATACTAGGACAGAAGAAAATGATCTCAAATTAACAAACTCCTGTTTGCTTTATAATATGCAAATAAGAGGTGTAGACAATGGAGCTTCAATATTCACAAAAAATAGTTTTACAATTAGATAAAAAGTTTTATAAATATAAAAGTTTCTAAAAAATATAATCAAAATAATAAATAAATAAATGAGTCAGTGTAACCATAGGGTTAAATGGTGATTTATAAATGAAATCCCAGGACCCGTTTACAGCATGCTGATTGGATGAATTCGGAAACTGTCTGTGACAGCTGTCACCAGGAGGGAGAGATTACAGCCTCCCCGTATGGTCCGTGCCATTGAGGTTTTTACCCCATTCCTGCTTCATACGGGGAAGCTGTAATCTCTCCCTGCCTGTGTCCCTGGTGACAGCTGTGACATCAGACAGCCTCCCGAAAGGACACCCCCCTGCCGAAGGGCACTCTCCCCTGGTCACTGATCTGCTCCGATCTACCATTCAGGGGAGAGCGGGCGTTTCCAGCGCTTCGTGATGACATCATCTACAAGTGCCGGCACTGCACCATGTGCAGTGTGAACGGCGCTGACCCAGGATATTCCCGAGTCAGTGCCGCAGTAGAAACGGGGTAAATCCCTTGTCTGACCCAGCTTGGAACTGTGTTCCAAATCACGGGTCAGACATGGGATTTTGGTGGAAAAGGGGTATTATTGAGCAAACATAATAATTACAATATTTCACTGCCTTGGCTTTGGAGATGTCAATTGAATATTTAATGATCAAGTGTTTTCTTATCTGTGAATAATCTATATATAGGTATATACTGTAGCTGACGTAGTTCATAACCAATGTAACTAGTATAAAAGAGCGAGCGGCCAAGAAATGCCATGCTGAAAAATGTATTATAGTGTATATGTAAGCTGTCAGAGATTGTAGCTGTAAATATTGTACTAGGTACTGTGATAGAAGCACTGGAGAAGTTAGGGATGGTGTATATTTATGTCCCAGATTCCTGTAATATGTGTTTTAACCCCCAGGAAGAGTCTGTTTTACAAACAGATCTGAGTGTCGCTTCTGGTAAAAGCCAGAGAATGGGTCCTGGGGGTGTGGATGTGAGAGAGAAGGGAGGGCTCCATCCACAGTGCCATTTCAGGTATTAGTTTTGATGAAGTGGCTCATTTTTTTGGGAGAGCAGGCCCGCAGATTAGCTTGCTCTGAGACACTGTTTGCTACAATCCAGAAGGTACTGTGGACATGAGCTTATTTAGTGTTTGGTTAGTGAGGGAATTTAATGTCTACTTAGAGCGCAGATGGGTTAGGATTTATTTTATGTTTTGTTTATTTGATTATTGGTGTTGCACAATAAAAACTGGCACCGACCAGCTTGCACGAAAACCCATGACTGGAGTGCTGTTTCCTGGCTGCTGTGTGTAAGGAGGTGTCCATCTACCCCAGGAGAGAGACCCCTACCCCAATCATATCACAGTACCAAATGAGCTACTGTATGACGTGGAAACTGGTTAGAACTCGCATTGCGTGACAATATAGTAGGTTGAGCTATTTCCATTGTTCTTTGAGATTCAACTGAAACAAAGGAGCTTGCAAGACATATCATGTGCTCAATTCTGCACTGGCGATTGTCTAATATGAGAAGTGGATCTATCTAAAACAGAATTGAAAATAACTAAAGACATATCAGATTCTGACACACAAAGTTGAGTATTTCAGTTATTTTTGTTTAATTATCATCCAATTGAATTGCATGACTTTGTCAACAAGGTATCTACAAGGGGGACTAATCACGCAACACTTGTTATTATTATCCCTTAAATAGGATGGAGAGGGAGAATCTTGCATGCTGGTCCATCAACTACCACTGCGTAGCTGCCAGAACCTCCGCCTCTTGCATTCTGGTAGCTGGAGACATTGGCGCTTCTGCGCAGACGTCTAGGTCTGGGATCCGTACATGGCTCCAGTGGCCATATAGCCACAACCACAGGAGCCAACAATAACATCCTGCAGGCAGACAGCAGGCTGCATGTGCTGACGTGATACAGAATTACGTTGAATTGCCATTGTCCATAGCTCTTATTTGGTTTTGAGCACTTTGGAGTTCTATTTTTGTTTCATCTACAGTATATAATATGTAGCAAAATTACTTTTCAGCCACGAACTAAAAAAAGCCATTTGGTTTGTTAACTTGGAAAAA
Source organism: Taudactylus pleione (assembly GCA_031769625.1). NCBI lineage: Eukaryota > Metazoa > Chordata > Amphibia > Anura > Myobatrachidae > Taudactylus > Taudactylus pleione. Next base: position 6,268,338 of record JAUIMM010000706.1, read on the forward strand.
AATTGTTAACTATTTAAAGTACAGACGGAAGGGATTATGGTGGTCAGAATACCGGCACTGGAATCCCAACACCTGTCAGAATCCCAGCAGCGGAATCCCGAAGGTACAGATGTATCCACATACACCTTTCTGAAAATTGTGCCATGGCTCTCAATTTGGCATGATATCAATTCTCATATGTTGTTGTGCCACGCTATCTGCGGTGCAGCAAAGGTGCAATTCATACTTTCACCACTGGGTGGCCAGTGCATCATGTAATGTAGCACTTAATAGTGTTCAACCTATGTAGCAAAGATACAGTAGTGGTCTCATTTGGATTTTAATAGAGGGCAAAAAGGAGTTTTGAGGAGTGTTTATGTTAAGGTGCAATATGGATATGCAGCTAAATCACTGAACTTGCCACTGAAACACTGTACTAGCACCAAAAAAACTGTCACTAGGAAACTGTCATCAATTCCTCAAAAGACAGATTCTGTACTTCCCATCAACCGGTATTGTGGCATAGTGGTGCACATCACACTTGGCAGTTAGGGTTTGAATCCCAGTGTAAACATTTTTTTTTGCTCCAAAAATAAATTTGTATAATATAATAATATCAATAATATTATTGTAATAGCAATAAAACCTTTTAGAATAATATCATATTTCATCTAGAGGCTGTGAACACCGTGTACACTATGTGGGGATCTGAGTCAGTGAGGACCGCATGTATGTGTAGTGATTTCTTAGTGTAGAAATTTCCCCCTGAAAATATGGCTCGATATTTCATATACAGTACTGGTTCTAGATATACATTATAATTCAAAAACTGGCCATCAGTAATTTACAGTATGTTAATGTCCTTTTTCAGATTAACCCATTGCTTGTCTCAACACAGAGGGGTGAGGAGGAATTAATTTGTAAAGGCTGCACATTTCCCACAGACAACAAATCAAGTTTTCATTAGCCCTCCCCCTGTGTTTTGTTACTACTCATTAATGTTGTCCTTTTTGTATTGAGACACTTTTGTACCTTCCTCCCAAAACAGTACTAATTTTCCATGGTTATATTGTACATTATTTGACCAGTAATGTAGCTAGAAGAAGTATACACAGTATGTCAGTTGCTCTCTCTCTCTCTCTCTCTCTCTCTCTCTATATATATATATATATATATATATATATTTTAGAGATGTGCGCCGACACTCGTGTTTTGGTTTTGGATCTGGTTTTGGATCTTTTTCCTTGGTGTTTTGTTTTTTGTTTTTGGATCTGGATTTTTTCTTAAAATATCATAAAAACAGTTAAAATCACATAAAATGGGCCTGTTTTTGTTCCTACAGTATTATTAAACCCAATAACATTTATTTCCAGTCATTTCCAATCAATTTTGACCACCTCACAATATAATTTTTTTCATCTAGTTAAGGCCAAAACGTTGCATCCAGCTAGCTGGCTGACTAAGCTAAGCGACACAGTGGGCGGCACTAACATGTGGCAGTTCAGCTTCCAATTTCCAACATGTATACAGTGTGTTATACAGTGTGGGTTGGATACACCAATAGTGCACTTACTGTGAAAGCAGTGTCGGCAGAGCAGGGTTGCTGATGGTGTCCTCAGTATATGGAATGGCAGTGCTGGCAGGGTCCTCAGTGCAGAGTACTGGCAGTGTAAGCAGAGTGGGGGTGCCAGCAGTGTCTTTAGTGCAGGTTTGCTGGTTGTGTTGGCAGTGCAGGGGTTGCTGATGTTGTCCTCAGTACATGGAATGGCAGTGCTGCGGTGCTGGCAATGTCCTCAGTGAAAGGTACTGGCAATGTCGGCAGTGCGGGGGTGCCAGCGGTGATTCCGGTGCAGGTTCGCTGGTTGTGTCGGCAGTGCGGGGGTTGCTGACGGTGTCCTCAGTACATGGAATAGCAGTGCTGCAGTGCTGGCAGTATCCTAAGTGAAGGCTACCGGCGATGTTGGCAGTGCAGGGGTGCCAGTGTTCTCAGTGCAGGTTTGCTGACTGTGTTGGCAGTGCAGGGGTGTTCTCAATGCAGGGTACCAGCAATATCAGCAGAGCGGAGGTGCCAGCAGTGTCCTCAGTGCATGTGTGCTGACAGTGTCGGTAGTGCAGGGGTGCTTGTGGTGTCCTCAATGTGGGAGTTCCAGCAGTGTTGGCAGTGTGGGGGTCGCTGACGGTGTCCTCAGTATGTGGGGCAGCAGATGCTGCCAGTTGGGGTGCCAGTGGTGTTGGCAGCGGGGGGGTGCAGGCGGTGTCAGGCAGCAGGGGATGGTGGGCACCATCTTCTTTTGCTTCCTGTGTGCATATTAAATGGGCTTAAGGCTGATTGGCTGAGAGCCATGACAGATGGCTCTCTCAGCAAATCAGCGTTAAGCCCGCTCAATACAAAACCTCATGACCTGACAGCGGGATCACGAGGTTTTGCCTCAGGTGAGGGAAATCTGAGCTTGGCTTGGATTACCCCGGATCCCCGAAATTCGGGTGGGTTCAGTTCTCTGAGAACCGAACCCGCTCATCCCTAATATATATATATATATATATATATATATATATATATAGAAAGTCCACGGGTGGCACTCCCAGTAAGATAAACAGTGTAGCAGGTGCCCTCCTTTCAGAAAGACAACAAAGTTATCTCCCCATACAAAATCTCCATAGGCGGCACTCGCGCAAATAAAGGCAACAAACAGGATTGTGATGAACTCACACACCGACGTTTCGGGGTCCTTTATTGCCCCATTTTCAAGGTAACCAACACATACAAACAAACAACAAATTTATACTCACATAACACCTCGTGTAGTCTCGCGCCCTCAGGGGCTCCAGGTCCGGGTCGCCATATGATGACGTCACACCGCCCGACCATCACGTGAGCATCTCAACCAGACGCATCAGTGCCAGAAGGATGGGAGACGCCCACACCCGACGTCCCAGTAACCATGGAAACCCGTGGGGTAGCGAAACTGAAAACACAAATAAAATACAAAAATGGCATCAAACAAATATCATATACATACATATATCATATGAATAAATATAGCCAAGCACCCATTTATATAACAGTGCTTTAGATAAAAAGCATATTAAATAGAATCACCAAGATGGGGGTAAAGTCTCGGCCCTATAGATGTCTTATAATAGGTGACTATAACATCATCAAGTAGTGTCAGAAATCACCATAATACATAGATTAATACAACCTACTATCAACTACACCTCCTGTAATCAGAAAAATATTATTTTGATTTAAATTCTACTAGACAATATTATGATTGTAGTAATATGAATCATAACACAAACCATCCATCTATATATACCAGAAAAATATCAAAACTATAAAAAAAGAACTAATAAACTAATTCAAAGAAAACAATGAAGCCCAAGATGCTCATTCAGACCCCTCGGTGCTAAAGAATCTAGTCTAAAAATCCAGCGTGATTCACACTGGAGCAGCATCTGAGACCTATCTCCACCACGTAGGGGTTTAGGTACATGGTCGATAATCATATAACGTAGCATCGTAGTATGTATAGTACCACATATATCACTCACTCAGAATGGAGCTCTTTGGGCCTGATTCAGAGATGGTGGGAGGACTGCGCATGCGCAGGAGGTGTACTGAGCATGTGCAGCCCTCTGACTGCGAGTCCGCTTGCAGTGTCTCCCGGCCACAGCCTGATTGACAGGTTGCAGTGTTTTGGAGGTGGAGCAGGGATGTTCCCTGGCAGTGTTCCTGGAAACAGGGGCATGTTGACCCCGTTTTCCATTAGGGACAAGGGCAGAGTCTGTATGGGTGCACGCAGACTTTCTGGCCTCGCAAGCTGCCAAGACCCAGCCAGGCTGTGGGAAGCTTTAGCTCCCGCAGCCTGGCATAAGGAACATCGCAACCATCAGTCGCATTTGTTCTGTAGGTGACACCAGGCTGCGGCCTCGGTCGCAGAGCTGAGATCGCGCAAATACAGCAAGAGGTGTGCGACACCTCCTCCTGCATTTGCATTTTAAATGGACAGTGTTGCACAGCCTATTGTGTGCGCTTATGTGCGGCTCTGCAATTCCATCCAGGCCCTTTGTGTCCTTATATTTACCTCAAAATGATGAGAACAAAAGGAAACAATCAAAGGCACCCATTTATTAACAGGGTTTATCACCAAAACGAGTGATAAATGTCACTGTGTATGATAAATGGTGCTCCAGCCAATCAGCTCCCAACTGTCACTTTTCTAACAGTTGACAGTTGGCTGGAGCACCATTTATCATACGCAGTGAAATGTATCACTAGTTTTGGTGATAAAACTCATTAATAAATGAGACCCATAGTGTAGTATTTTAAAATTATTGTTGATCCACCCTATGTGAGGGATTATTTATATGTGAAAAATAGGTGTTGATAGAACAGTCTCATCCACCTGATGTTCAAGGTACACATCTCTTGATATATTTAAAGCAAACACCTTTTAATATCCCTTTACGTTTTAAGGTTACCTTATAATTTTCCTCACATAAAGAGAATTCAACAGCATACAGTAGAGTTCAATAAAATCCTTTATTGCAACTCCAACAGATGATTTTGAGATGATATTTCATGTACTAACATAAAAGTAAATAAAGGTATAGTACATAGCATAATACTGCTTCGAACAGCTATTTTATTAAAAATATTACAGATAAAAAACAGGACCTCTATATTTAATAACAAGTCCTGAAAATAAAAAAACACTAAGACTCATTTGAATGAGGATGCCTACCATCCCACTGCCACGGACCACCCCGCTCCGCCTCCAAAATGCCACAGCCTGTCAATCAGGCTGCGGCCGGGAGACACTGCAAGCGGACTCAGGGCCTGATTCAGAGCCGGACGCAATTAGCGCTCGCTCGTCCAGAAAATAGCGGTGGCTATTCAAATGATCCGTTCGCTCTTTGCGGTCTGTTCACGTCTCTAGGTCTGAACGAGCGAACAAAACTTGCGGTCGTTTTTTGGGAAACTACGCCCCCTGGCCGCTCGCATCCTACGTCATGTCCGCTATTTAATAGATTAATCGAGTACATCGACCAGGGTATGAACTGCTCACTATTCTTGGTTTTTGCTACCACAATTTTGCGAGCAGTTCTGGCTATAAAATAACCCAGTGACGTGGTCAATGACGCTGCTGTTTTAATTATGCACACCCATAAAACGCCCGTTTTGACCTTTAGGCACGCCTGCGTTCAGATCTCCACTCCCCGTTTTCAAGCACCTTCCCCTGTTACCACCCACATACGCCTCAATCAGTCACTCAAATTATCAAGCATTCGCTATTTTGCGAGCACATGAATTTCGACCGCACTGACTGGTTCGCGCATGTGTATATCGATCCGTACGCATGTGCAGTTGGGCAAACATCGCTCGGAGCGAACGAGCGGCCGCTTACGAGTGGCTCTGAATCAGGCCCTCAGGCCCCCATTCAGAGGCGGTCGCAAGAAGCGATCGCTCTCTCTGAATGAGGGCGGGCGCTTAATTTTTTTTGTGCGGCCTCCTGGTCGCTAGCTAAGCTGTGGGGTACCACCCACAGCTTAGCGACCGACCAGGGTGATGGTCGCGATGGTCAAGTGCATCGCGACCATCGGGGCTTGCGACGAGACCCTAAGGTTGGGTCTCGGCACCCGCAAGCCCCAGGGAGCTTCCTGCTTTGATCGAGCAGGAAACTCCCCACTGACATCACTGCTGATGTCAGTGCGGCCGCCCACAAAATGGCAAGCGTTCCGTCAGGAACGCCTCCGTTTGTGTAACCACCCCCCCACCCCACCTACAAAACGGGGCAAGCTGTCGATCAACATCGACAGCCGCCCCTCTTGTAGAGAGCTCCCGAGCGAGAGAGTTTCTCTCTCGCTCCAGGGCTTGCGCAGGCGCAGTGTGGCTGCTGTGCATTTACAATAGTAACCATCGACCTGGTTGTGAGCGCATCGGCGCTTGTGACTGGGTCTGAATGAGACCATCAGAGCCAGAGGGCTGCACATGTGCAGTCCTCACACCATCGGAGATGTGCCCTAGCCATTGGGTTAGCGTACATCTCTGAATCAGGCCCAAAGAGCGCCATTCCAAGGGAGTGATATACAGTATGTGGGACTATACATACTGTAAGCCCTCATAAATTAAATATAAAATAAGTATGATTTCAGAAGTTTATTGGTGTTTTATATGTTTAAGTACCTACAGGTACATTAAAAAATAGAAACATTGGTTAACATCGATGTTCCAGAACCAATGTTTAGGTCTAAACAATGATTTGTAATCAACATTAAAAACTGTACAGTACTTTCAATGTTGTCTTTTTATGTCCTATCCTTAGTGCCTTCACTCCAAGCAGCTCTCCCCCTCCCCCCACCCTGATAACAGCATCACTGGCTCTGTGTGCTCCCCTCCCCTACCCACAGCAGTGTAATGGTGCATACACAGATAGCAATCTGCCAGCAATACAATATGGCTGGAAGATCATACTGCACACTCCCTGGTGTGTTGGATGATCTATATAGATCATCCAACACACCAATAACTTGCCAGTAACTATAGCGACCCGCCATCAGAAGGTTGTCCAGCATGCAGGGACGATGGGTGATATCGCTATCATCCATACGTGCCTGCACATTGCTGGTTGAAGGTAAGTTGGTAGGGTCCATTAAAAAAAGACAATTTGATAGATAACGGTAACGATAACGATATCGATATTGTTTAAATTGTCCTTTTAAATTGCTACGTGTGTATGCACCTTTACAGCAGCAGCTCTCCTCCTCCTTCTCCCTCTGTGAACACAGCAGCAGTGGCTCCGTGTGCCCCCCTCACCCAGGGCCAAATTAAGGTCTATACAGGCCCCTGGGCAACAAATGAAGTGGGCACAGCCGCTAAGGCCCACTTCCATCCCCGGCTCTTGGCCGCAGCTATCGCAAGTTACCCCCCTGAATCTTTCCCCCGGGTCCCACTTCAGCTAATGCCAGCTTCCTTCCCCCGAGCCCACCACCACTAAAGCCCACAAATGACGGCCATTTTTGTGCACCCAAGTGAAGCCACAGTGAGTACATCTGCTGGAGGCTCCTACAGCAGCTGCGCAACAAGTTGAAATTTAATCTTTTCAATGGCGCATTCTTGAGGTAATAGTTTAAAAACCGTAACTTTCTAATTTACCTGAACCACAAAAGCACATACACTGGAACAATAGCTACCTAATAAAACAAGCCCCAAGTCTAAACTCACCACTTACCCTGAGTTTTGCCTTCCCAAATTATCCCCCAAAGATTGCAGCAGAAAAGTGGTCCTAATTGAGAATGTAAGAAAAATGTGACAGTTGGAACGTTAGATTACTCCCAAATCCCCATTTTGTATGTTTATGCCCTGAAATTGGCATGCAGTATTGAGCAAACAGTTCTACCCGTCCGTGCCAAATTTCAACTCAGTACCTCCAATAGCTTTTGAGGTGTAGCCAGGGCCGGCGTTTTGATTAGGCGGCTGCCTAAGGGCGCCGGGACCTGAGGGGGTGGCCCACTGAGGCTACTTGGGAGAAAAATTATTCGGCAACATATGGCCACTAGCAGCACCACGAGGGGGGTGAAGCATGTACTTGTTGGAGGGCCCCGGGTGCTGTGGTGGACAATGGCAGCCGCCGCCACCTCCTCAGGAAGGACTGCATTTACAATTACCAGCATCAGCCCGCTCTATCTTCTGTGTGGAGGTGTTCACCCGTATAGGAGCCGGCGGCAGTGGTCACACAATCCAGGGCGCCACGGGAAACCACTCACCAGCGGGAGCAGAGACCGTCTCTCTGCATATGGGATTCTGACCAGCGGCAGCCACAGCGGGCTTGGAAGTTTGCCACAGCCAGCAAGAGCGAAAAGTGAACTGTGAACATGACCAGCTACTACAGTCGGGTGGGAAGCCGAAATCAAGCACACCTGACAACATCATCATCCGGAGGGAAGGTACTTACGGTGTTTTGGAGGTGGATCAGGGATGTTCCCTGGCCTCGCAAGCTGCCAGGACCCAGCCAGGCTGTGGGAAGCTTTAGCTCCCACAGCCTGGCCTAAGGAACATCGGCAACCATCAGTCACAATTGTTCTGATGGTGACCCCAGGCTGCAGCCTCAGTCACAGAGCTGAGATCACGCAAATGCTGCAAGGAGGTGTGCGACACCTCCTCCTGCATTTGCATTTTAAATGGACAGAATTGCACAGACGATTGTGTGCGCTTATGTGCGGCTCTGCAATTCCATCCAGGGCCTTTGTGTCCTTATATTTACCTCAAAATGATGAGAAGAAAAGGAAACAATCAAAGGCACGCATTTATTAACTAGTTTTATCACCAAAACGAGTGATAAATGTCACTGTGTATGATAAATGTTGGTCCAGCCAATCAGCTCCCAACTGTCACTTTTCTAACAGTTGACAGCTGGGAGCTGATTGGCTCGAGCACCATTTATCATACACAGTGAAATGTATCACTCGTTTTGGTGATAAAACTCGTTAATAAATGAGGCCCATAGTGTAGTATTTTAAAATGATTGGGACACCGATGATGATAAAATGATGAGGACACCGTTAGCAACCCCCGCACTACCGATACAGCCAGCAAACCTGGACTAAAGACACCCAGCACTGCTAACACTGCCGGTACCCTTCACTGAGGACACTGCCAGCACTGCAGCACTGCCATCCCATGTACTGAGGACAACATCAGCAACCCCTGCACTGTCGACACAGCCAGCAAACCAGCACTGAAGACACTGCTGGCACTGCCGACATCACCGGTACCCTTCACTGAGGACACTGCCAGCACCGCAGCACTACCATTCCATGTGTTGGGGACACCATCAGCAACACTGCACTGCCGATACAGGCAGCAAACCTGCACTTAAGACACTGCTGGCACCCCCGCTTTGCTGACACCACCTGTACCCTGCACTGAGGACACTGCCAGCACCGCAACACTGATATTCCATGTACTGAGGACACGGGCCCTGATTCAGAGCCGGACGCTCTGACAGAGCGCTCGCTCTGAATCAGGTCCGTCCCTCTTACTTTTTGGAGCGGCCTCCTGCCAAAAAGACATCACTAGTGATGTCAGTGGGGCCGGCTCCAGATGGTAGGCATTCCCATGGGAATGCCTCCGTCTGGGCAGCCACGCCCCCAGCACGCCCACCAAAGGGGGCGTGCTGTCAATCACCATCGACAGCACGCCCCCTTTGGTGCGAGACCCATAACGACGGCTTGGCCATCATTATTCGAGTCTCGCGCATGCGCACGATGGAGCCGCCTCCGTCGTGCACATGCGCACTTGGGCAACATCGACCCACTTGCGAGCGCTCAGCGCTCACGAGCGGATCTGATTCAGGCCCACTGTCAGGAACCCCTGCTCTGCCAACACAGCCAGCAAACTTGCACTGAAGACACCACTGGCACTGTCGACATCACACTTCACTGAGGACACTGCCAGCACTGCCATCCCGTGTACTGAGGACACCATCAGCAACCCCCACACTGCCGACACAGCCTGCAAACCTGCACTAATGGCACCAATGGCACTGCCGACATCGCCTCTACCCTTCACTGTGGACACTGCCAGCACCGCCACTGCATGTACTGAGGACACCGTCAGCAACCCCTGCACTGTGGACACAGCCAGCAAACCTGCCCTGAAGACACTGCTGGCACCCCCACTCTGCTGACACCACCTGTACCCTGCACTGAAGATACTGCCAGCACTGCAGCTGGCAACTCCTTCCACTCTCGCATTGAGGACACTGCAAACACCCCGCACTGCCGACACTGCTGTCACAGTAAGTGCACTATTGGTGTATCCAGCCTACACTGTATAAGACACTGTATCCGTGTTGGAACTTGGAAGCTGAACTGCCACATATTAGTGCCGCCCACTGTGTCGCTTAACTTAGTCAGCTAGCTAGCTGGATGCAACCATTTGGCCTTAACTAGATGAAAAAATAATATTGTGGGGTGGTCAAAATTGATTGGAAATTACTAGAAATAAATGTTATTGAGGATAATAATACTGTAGGAACAAAAACAGGCCCATTTTATGTGATTTTAACTGTTTTTATGATATTTTAAGAAAAAATCCAGATCCAGATCCAAAATCAAAACTGAAAAACAAAACACCAAGGAAAAAGATCCAAAAAAAACAGATCCAGATCCAAAACCAGGAGAGATCCAGAACACAGAGGGTTGGTGCACATCTCTAATGAAAACGTGATTTGTTGTCTGTGGAAAATGTGCAGCCTTTACAAATGAATTCGTCCTCACCCCTCTTTGTTGAGACAAGCGATGGTTTAATCTGAAAAAGGACATTAACATACTGTAAATTACTGATGGCCAGTTTTTGAATTATAATGTATATCTAGAACCAGTACTGTATATGAAATATGGAGCATATTTACAAGCATTACTTTCTATGTTTATCTAAAATGTGATTTTATGGCTCAGTATATGAAATATGGAGCCATATTTTTAAGGGGAAATGTCTACACTAATAAATCACTACACAAACATGCCATCCTCACTGACTCATATCCCCACATAGTGTACACGGTGTTCACAGCCTCTAGATGATATATGATTTTATTCTAAAAAGTTTTATTGTTATTACAATAATACTATTGATATTATTATATTATTGAATTATATAAATTTATTTTTGGAGCCAAAAAAAATATTATACACTAAGATTCAAACCCAAACTATAGTGCCTGTTTGCTGTGAAATGCAGTAACATTACCACTACACCACAATAGTCACAGGTGGGAACCTTTAGTCTTTTAGCTCTTACAGACAGTATGCAGGGCATTTTGTAAGCCTATCTGTCACTGCAATGGGAGGCAGCTTACTGTACAGGATCTTCCTCTCCAGCTTTCTACTTAAACAGCCGCAGTACACTTTCTAAAAATGCCACCTGTTGTCTGAAAAGTGCTACTACACTATATTTCGGCCTCCTTACACATGTTCCGACATGTATATCTTGGCAGGGCTGGTTATCTGATGCCGTGAATGGCAGGCCATGGCTCAATTTTCACAAATGTGTATGTGGACACATCTGTAATTGCAGAGGCTAGAGGGAGGGTTAGCATAGGGTTAGGGGTTTGGGTTAGGCACTAGGGGGAGGGTTAGGGTTAGGCACTAAGAGGTTAGAGTTAGGTTTAGGGTGAGGGAAGTGTGAAGTTAGGTTTAGGCACTAGGGGGAGGTTAGGGTTAGGCAACAGGGAGGTTTATGGTTAGCGTAGAAAGAGGGGGAGGGTTAGCATACCGACCGACAAAGTGTTGGTATTCTAACCCTGTTAAGATGCCGTGGCGGGATTCTGACCGCCAGGATCCTGAATGCGGGCATCCCGTTCCCATCCCTATATATATTTTTTACCTTTGGAAAAAATGAGTTATTTAACTAATTATTTTCTTTAACTTTCTAAATGGTGATTGTAATAAGAGGATTGCAGCCTTGCATACAGTGATCATTCAGTGTTTGCATGGGGAAGCTATCACTATAGACCAACAGTGGCTGCCACCGGTGATACTTGCCAATTTTCCCAGTTAGTGGCACCCTTTAATAAATAGGAAAAAAATCCTAAGGTTTTTAAAGCAGATGCCTATATCTAGCAAACAATTGAACATATTACATCTGAAAAATGTAAACTTTGAGCCAAGCTTGTACTGTAAACTTACCAGTGTGGAGTTTTCATATAATAACATGATACAAATGTGCTGTTACCCATATCAACCAATCAGACATTTGACTAAACTGAATAATAAATCTATGAATAATAACCTACACAAATCAAGGTTAACAAAAAGCTACACAGCAGAATAAACACAGAAGTGGAATTGTTTGTTAAAGGTTAGTCAGTAGAAAATGTAACATTTATGTAGCTTTGTTTTTTATTATAATATATATGTGTAGGTGCAAATCTAGGGGGTGGGTTCCAGTTGTCTCCACTCAAAACTGAAATCACTGCCTCCACCTCCAGTATGCACTCGCTGGTAATTGACCTCACCGCTATTTTTCCCCTGTCATATCATAGAGCTGCCAGAAGATGGCAGGGTCCATGCAGTCAATTACAATGGTGCAGGCTCCTTGTCTGTGTTCTGTGGCCCTTCACCCTAAAAGGGAATCCATACCACACATTGCCTATTACCATTAAGAATGCAGCGCTTGCCCATTTAGTTTAAACATTGAGGCTCCTGCCCTACTGTACCTCTACTCAGGTGAGTGACGCATGTCTTTGACTTACACTTTTTCCTGACTGCTCCTATTCTCTATGCTTGCTTCTTCTTTCCTTGTGTGTCTGTCGCTATCAACAGACCCTATTTTTGTGTCCTTTTTGTATTTCCTTTTGGAAACCCCCTCTAGAAATCCTGCATTGCCCCATAAGTGAAATTTTAACTATAGTATTTACCAGGGCTGTAACTAGGTTAGTGCGACCAGTGCCATCACACAGGGCACCACAGGGCAGGGGGCGCTGTTCGGGTTTGTAAATTTTCCGGTTTATTATCATTCTCACGTGTAGCTTCCTCTTCTTTTATCCCCAGCATCTCCTGGCCTCCCCTATCTCTTCCCTGGGCCTTTTTCAGATGCACTATCTTATGTCCCTATTCAAAAAATGGGGGAGGGGGCAATGCTCTCTATGGCACAGGGCATCCATAAAGTCTAGTTACAGCTCTGGTATTTCCTATGAATATTTACCTAAATAGTTTTGCATAAAAAGTAGCCCTGTTGTGTCCTTTGAGTGACAGCTGATACAGTCAAGTGGATCTGTAGCATCCTGGAGTTCTAATTTATCTTTTCCCCTTATCTAAATGAGTTTCACAGCTTACTTGTATCTTGAAACATATAAAATCATATCTTTTAAAACACAGGTTTTCTTTGTTATTGACATAAAGGCCATGTTTTTAATAATCTATTTTTTCCCTTACAGATCTTATCAGAAGAAATGGCCCATGCATTAAAATGTCTTAATCCCATTTTAATTTTCTATGCAAATATTTATTTATTTTAATTTCTTTTCAGTTTAACTTTTTTTCTAATATTTTTGTGGGAACTATGAGGAGTATTATTTGTTTAGAAAATATAAAATGTTAACATGGAATAGAAGAGACTTATATTAGTTTTACGCACATTGGTGGTTCAAAAGATTGTACATTATTAAAGTATCATCACATGTTTTTCTATTACGGACAAAATGCAGTCTGTGCTACAATGGTTATACTGAGCAAAGCAGCTTTTTGCTTTTTTTTAACAATGTTGCACAGTGATTCATCTCTTTCTTTTGCCTCATTTTTTGGTACTCTGTTTGTATTTTCTACAATTACAAACAATTGTTGTTACCGCCCATGTAAATAATGGCTTCATAGACTTTGTAATTAAATACTTATTTTGAGCAGCATCTGGAAAAACACTGAATAGTTTAATTGCTGCTTATTGTTTTAATGGTGTCGGTGTAGCTAGAAGAACTGGAAAATAATCTAAATATTCTATTTTTATGCAAAACAATGTTAAATTAATATTCTATGTTTAAATTGATACTTTGTTATTTATTTTCTTTTTAAAATTCACATTAGTAGAAGAATTATTTATTTATTAGTTGGATGTATACAGTAGTTCCCATAAGCTTATACTAATGGCTGCAATCCTACAATACTACTAAATTCACATGCTTATTAACCTACTGTATAGCTGTTTGCTTATACCAATATTTATTAAATAATTTTTTTATTTTTTTAACAACAATAATGTTTTTTTAATATTTTTTAAGTACAAATGGAAAAAGGGAGGTAATATAAGGGAAAAAGCAGGGGGGAATAAACAAAAAAATAGCAATTGTCAGTATTAAAAATAAACAGCCGTAGTTACAGTAAAACAGAAGTACAACATGTGGGTAATATTTTGCCAGCAAATACAGACAAAGGGTCATTAAAGTACATAGATATCAGTTTAAAAAGAAGAAAAGAAAAAAAAACTAAAATCCTAACCAGATATCGTGTTGTGCCAAGACTGGAGAATGTGGGGCTAGATACAGGGATCAGTTGAAGAGTGCTAGCTCTGGCTCCCTCAGTAACATAAAGATGCAATGACATCCATTTCATCAGAGGAGAAGAAAAAGAAGTAGAGTAGGGAACAGCATATGTCGCCATTTAAAAATTATACTCCTGCGAACATTGGCATCAGCAGAATTTCGAGCAGGAGGACCACATTTTGTGCAACTTAATTGGAGTAGAATAGAGTCGAGTAAGTAATATAAAGTGCATCTCAATATGATTAGTGCAAGTAGATATCTGAGATATACTTTCTCATTGTAGAATCACTGCAAATCAGTTTCCCATTGGAGTTGGGCTGTAAACTTGTCAATAAATGCAGGCTGAACAAACATATACCAGGAAGAAATAACCCCTCCAGAAGCTTGTGAAGATAGTTTACTCAAGAGTAATGGGGAGGTAGGGACAAAGCTCTAGGTAATTTATACATATCACAAAGCCTATGGTCTATTTGGAGAAATGAATAGTGGGATGTAATGGGAACTCTAAAAGATGATTGAAGTTGGGAGAAAGGTAATACAGTATTGCCTAAAAGAAGGTCATTGAGAGTAGATTCCCCTTGGGAGATCAATACGGTAAGAGACAGATGGGGAATTAAAAAACTCAATGCTTTAAGAAATGTTTCTGAAAATGAGACCCCTATCTGTACTTGAGGTAATGGTAGTATCCCAGGCCCACAGAGCATCAGTAATGGCTAGTAGGCAGAACTTAGAAAGAGGGTGGGTCTGTTTTGGGAGCCAAAGTAGGTCTGCTAGAGGAAATCCCATCATGGTAGAACGTTTTAGATCAACCCAGGGCTTGATCCCTGGGAGCAGGAACCAGTTGCGAAGTTGTGCAAAATGCAGGCTGATTGATAAAGGGAAAGGTCAGGGAGTTTAAGCCAACTAAATCTCTTTGCAAGAGCCATTTTATGGGCCGCTGATCGTGGGCGTGTCGAAGCTGAATAATTGACAAGTTCAGTTTAAAATTTAATCGCGACGACGCCATTTTGCGACTGGCCGCAAGACACCATCTTGTGAATGGCAGCAAGACTCCATTTTAGAAAAGAAAGCTTACACAAGTGCCATCTTGTCAAAAATACATAGTACACAATCCACAGTGCAAAATTGCTAAAAGTAGCAATTTTGCTACTCACAACGCAAAGTTGCTAAAAAGTAGCACGAACAGCTTTTTCACAATCTTCCCCAAACACCTACCGATGGTAACTTTGCAACACATTAAAATCACCACAAACATATTTGAGCAGTAGCAAAGTAGTGGTGTTTTCCCCTGCATTCACATTAACACATACGCGATGTAGCAAAAAGTAGCAAATTAGTGGTGTTTTCCCTGCACTTCGTGTTAAACATAGGACAACGCAAAATAGCTATTTAGTCGCACAGTCAGCTTTTTAGTGATCTTTCCCAAACCCATACTGGCATGCTCACACACATACACAGAAGCCTTTCCAACTTAGTGCTGGTCGCTAAGTGCCCCACAGACCCTCAAAGGCACAACACAATTTAATGTAATTTCTCCCCACATACACATTTAAAAGCAATGGTCCCGCAGCACGAAAGGAATGATTATTATTTGGTTTAATCGCAATGTCAGCATATAAAGAAATTAATGTTTTCTGTAACTATGGTTTAGTAAATGGCAATTGGACCGTGATTGGTGCCATACTGATCTACTCTGTTCCCACAGCGTTCCGGTGGCATCGGTGAGGAGATCAGAACATGCGGCTATGAAATATGAATGTTAGAAAGAATAACTTCTTGAAATGTTGTATGCCATAGTTAGATTAGATTTATTATGCAGCGGGAAGGTGAACACAATCAGGCTGTTAGAGGCTGGGTTGAGTCTTTGCACTGACCTATGAATTGTACCGTAACGGAAGAAGCAAGAAAAGGAACCAATGAGAACCTGCCAACGTATTCTATTGTATTGCTTATCCCAGTACGGGTATATATGTGAGTGCTCTGAAATGGGATGCCAGTCTGCGGTGTTCCTGTTATGCTGTTTCGACGAAGGTTTCATTACTGATGCCGGTATCTGGTCCCAGAGCGCACGCGTATGTATTGACTGTACCTTATGACCTAATGTTTGTACAATTTAGTTTGCACTCATTGTTAGATCATAGCGTGGTAACATCTGTACTTTTACCTGAATAATAATCTTTAGCGCGTTGGACCGCTATTCAACTGTCTTAGAGTTTTATTAATGGTATAATTAAACACAGCGCTAATTATCGACACCTTATGGTTTTAGAAGGTATAGGCAGGTTTTGTCTTAGAGGTTCTAGGCAGGTGAATCTAAGAGGTGTATAGGTAGGAATGTACTAAAGGTTTATTTACGATTCAACAGGCGCTTGATTTCCAAACATATGGTACCATTAGTTTTTTAAATATAGTCAAATGATGGGAGGGAAAAATGTAAGGGATAGTTCCAAACAAAATTAGGAAATAATGTAATTTTGAAGGCAGCAATACGGCCTAGCTATGAAATCTTATATAAACCACAGGTGTCAACTAGCGCAGACAGATGTGCAAACTTTGGAGACAGATTAACTTCACAAACATCTTTAATATGAGTTGGAATCTGCACACCAAGGTAAGTAAGAGACATAGACTTCCAAGTATAGTGAAAATTCCATTTGAAGAGAGATAGTGGAGATGGGGAAATATTAATTGGGAGGGGAGATTTAGAGGTATTTAGTTTATAAAAAGAGGCCACACTAAAGTCATCTAAAATGTTATGTAAGACAGGTAGAGAAGTTAAGGGTTTGGTAACAAATAGCAGGACATCATCAGCAAAGAGAGAGTTTTTGAGGACCATTCTGAGTGGAGCAGCTGGGGAATTCTGTAGAGCCCCTAATTTTATGAGCTAAGGGTTCCATAGCAAGAACAAAAATGAGGTGGGAAAATGGACAGCCCTGACTAGTGCCATTAAAGATAGGGCTGTGTTGGAGAGAAAGCCATTGCTAAAAACCTGTGTAGAAGGGTGTTTGTATAGAGCCATTATTAAGTCAAGAATAGCCCCGCTGAAACCAAAGAGAGACAATGTATGCTTTATATAATCCCAATTATGCCGGTCAGAGGCTTCTCAGCATCTAAAGAAAGCAACACAAATTGTTCCTGGGACCGAGACAGCAATTGGATTATATTAAACACTATTATCAGAGGCTTGTCTATCCAACACATATCCAACCTGATCTAGATGTATAAGCTTGGTTATACACGGCTCCCGGCATCGTACAGTCTCAATTTATATGTTTCTAATTAATTTTGTAAGTGTTTGTGAATATACAGTATAGACTGTATACAACATGGTTAACTTTGAAAAAGTTAGGCTGGAAAAAGTTTGATTTTTGGCAAATAAATAGTACTATAAATGATGTTTTTAACCAAAATTGTCCTGTAATTATTTTTGTACTAATTATATAGAAAATAATAAAGATAGCAAACACATATTGTATGACATTCAAATAAATTGTAAAACAATATTGTTTATATCAACCATTCATTATTTGTTAAACAGCTTGTTGGTAATTTTGCTAAAGATTGTGCATGATGTCCGTGACTTCTTCTACTGGAGTTATGCTCATTTCCATAACTGTAAGCCTATACAGGCTAATTCTGAGTTAAGAGCAAAGCAGGAAAGAAATTAACTCTTCACTTGGGAAAAACCAATGTTGCACTGCTGGTAGGGCTGATTTCAAATGTGCAGAAAATTCATGTAGATTTGCGGTTATGAATTGTTACTTTTTACTATGTATTGTATAAGTTTGATGCAATATATAGCTTTGCTAAGTAGCAATTCATGTAGCCTTATCTTTCCGACTAAGCGATCCGAAAACAAGAGCTCCATTCTTCTTCTGCGGTCCTCTGAGAAACATGGAGTTGGGAAGCAGGTTGAATACATCCCTGCTTTCAGTCATTGGCGCCTGTTCCGTCCCCTTTATTGACCATCAACCATTGCAGCAGCTACTGTAGTGAGCTGCTGGTCACAGGTTAACAGTGTATTTTTCCTTAGTTTCACCCAAAATAATAAGTGAAGGCTTATGATAATGTTAATCTATCATATATATTTATATAAAATAAATAGATTACATTAGAAACTATATATAATAGATTCACATTATATTTAGACTTCAATTTTTATTTTCGGTGAATTTGGGGAAAAAACGCTATTAATCTGTGACCAGCAGATCACTACATAGTTGCTGCAATGGCTGATAGTCTTTAAAGGGGGTGAAGCAAGTGCCAGGTGACAAGCAGAGAGCATGGAAGTAGTCAGCTGCCCTGCTCTTTGCGTTTTGAAGTCCAGATTACGCCATCCTGAGATGGAGAATCTGAACATAGCTACAGAACGGAAAGCTGACTTTCCGGTCGTCTATGAATCATACTCACCATACAAAAGTATATAATGCAAACACGAAGTGGCGTGCCGTCAGAGAAATAATAACTTTCTCCACTGTAACCCACTCTCTGAATTGACAAAAGCAGTGAAAACCCCTATTTTCTGCTAAACAGGGCTTTTCACTGCTCTATGAATAGACCTCTTAAGCTGGGTACACATGTAAAGATTTTCTATCCAACCATCCAACTAGTTGATTGGTTGGAATGAAAATCTGGTAACGTATGGGAGAAACTGATGATTAGCAATTTGCTCTTAACTGTCAAACAACAGTTTTTGTCCATTTTCCGGCATTTGGGAGCAAATTGCTGATTGTCATTTGCTTTCATACCTTACCAGATTTTTATTCCAACCAATCAACTAGTTGGATGGTTGGACAGAAAATCTTTACATGTGTATGCACCTTTAGATTTGAGAAGGGTGTGTTCCATGTCAAATCTAGACATCAAATGTAGATTATTTGTGGGCTACATGCAAAAGCAGCCAATAACAATTTACCCTGCATGCAAACAAAATAATATATTTGCACCTGGAAAATGGCGATTTTTCTATTGTGCGTGCGCAAATTGCCAGGAGAAAAACCACAGAGTAATTTTCCTGGTGATTTGGACAGCACTGCTGCTGCTGATGCAGTATTCTGGATAGGTAAGTATGAAAGATAATTGGTACAGGGTGTATGGTGTGGGCCGCCCTGGACCCAGGAGCCCATGTGCACCACCCACTCTGCACTCTGTACTTACTCTACTCATAAATATAATAAAAAGTACATACTTTGCTGCAAAATCAAGGCATTTATTTTATTCTTCTTCTGGGCAGCACTTTAAGGAAGCAAGGAGCTATAAACCTGGCAAACTAGATTCTAGACAATACAGTGTCAGTATATCTAAGCAGCCATTTTATTGCCTTCAATGCTAAAGAAAGGAGGCCAGGGCACAAGGCATCTCCAGGGACATATTTATAATGGGTGCCTGCACCCATATTTTCTAATACTTACCTCTCTGAGGTCCCGCGTCGCTGCTGCCATTTTTCTGGTGTTTTGCGTATGTGCATTGAGGAAATCGCTGGAAAAATGGCGGCTGTGCCATTTTCCCAGTGACTTGCGCATGCGCAGTAGACTCTGGGCACAGACTAGTGTCCAGAGTCTACTGCTGCTGCGGTCAGCCATCAGTCTGTTGCCAGCCACCGGGGAGAGGAGAGGGGACCCAGGATGGAGAATGCACAAGGGCCCCCTCCTCTCTTAATACGCCCCCAGACATCTCAATTGCTATATCAGACTCATGTTGGTGCATGACATTGGATTCAGTGAACTCAATTGAATTCCACTTTGAGGAAATACTTTTGTTAAGTCCCCGTGTCCATCCTACACTGTTAAAAAACATTATGGGGTAAATTTACTAAAGTGAGAGTTTTTAGAATTGGAGATGTTGCCCATAGCAACTAATCAGTCTCTAGCTATTATCTTCTAGAAGGTGCTAGTTAAATGTTTAGAAGAATCTGATTGGTTACTATGGGCAACATCTCCACTTCTAAAAACTATCACTTTAGTAAATTTACCCCTATGACTCATTCTACAAGCTCTACTGAAACCAGAAGTGATCATTCCTGTTTAATCTGCCTAGAAATGTATTGGCTTTATTACTGGATCTTTCTGGTAGAAAAAGTAATCAGATTTCTGAACCATTATCGATTTGTGGCTGCTCAGTAAGTTTGTTCTCACCATGCACTTTCCCATGGAATCTATCAATTCTGTAGCATTCCTTCCTTTCCTTCATACAGTAGATCTACAATCTACAGGATTCCAATTTCCACATTTCTATCAAAGCTTAAAATCATTGGTTTCTCTTTTATTATTTGGGGGTGTCAATTCCATTTCACCTTTCTCCCATCTGGTCTCTCTACACCTCCAAGTTGCTGGTGATTCTCATTGCAGCTCTCGGAAAACAAAGAGTAAGCAACACAAGGAGCGAGATAGTAATACTAGTTCATCAAACATAGAACATTGAATTTGTTGGATTCACTATGGTCTGTGCTCTAGAGATGTGTTTCTGCACCTGAAATATAAGCTGTGAGATGGACTGTTGCATCAGATGAAGTGGGAACGCCTTCTTTCATGCCATAGTAGATGTGTGTTTTGAACACAACTATGAGTGTACAGTATAAGGTGTGTTGTCTCCTCATTATACTGTGCAATAAGCCACAATGGGACTTTTATGACATATACCACAAAGAAAGCTTTCACAAGTGTCTCTGTATATAGAGCGTCTTTATGGCGCTTAGGTGAAATATATGTTACTGTCAGCATTTTACAGCACTGGACTCAATTCTGAAATGGGAAAATCTGTTTTTTTCAGGGGCTTAGGAAACAAGAAAGAACTATTGTGTCTCTTTTTTATTATATACTATATCAGCATTAACTAGATTGTTCCTGCCTTTTATACTGCCTTTATAGCAGACCATAAAAGGTTGCTGAAATTCAATTACATCAAAACAAATGTTGTGGAGACAATAAATCATTCTACCCGCCTTGGAGGAAATCCTCTGACAGTTCTTTTTTGGCATCATGGCATTTACTTTGTATGAACACTACCTACTCCAGTACATAAATACCTGTCCCTTTGACACTCACTAGGATTGTTGGTGGACATGTGGATTTCACCCTATCTTAGTTTTACCATTAGCCTGAACCAGCAGGGATATGGATTCCTCAGACCATCTCATGACTTTCCAAGTCTGTGTGTAGTGTCTGCAACATCACTGTTTTGTCTTTTGCTAATAGGAGATGAAATGAGTGCAGCGGTGGAGAGGGCATCTTTCTGAGGTCATTCACTATGTTCCTGCCGGGTCTCAGCATCCAGTGGCAGTTACAGAAATGTTTTGTCTTGCTCATTCTTTGCCTATATTACATTTCTTCAAAATAAAATAAAGATAAAAGGTGGGTGATATGAGGAAAAGGGGAGGGGAATGGCGTGATAGCATGATAAAGAGGGATAATGGTAAAGGAAGAAACTGGGAGAGAATGATGGGGAGAAATTACAATTATATTGGGAAAGGGGATGGTGATGGGGAAAGACGTTGATGTGCAGAGAAGTACAATGACACTGAAAGCATAAAGTAATGCTTTCAGTTTTTAATAATCATAGAAGTTGTCAGCTTTATATATAATAGTATTTCATGCTGTGCATGTATACAAAAATAGTGTATGCATAGATATATTTCAAGTCCTTTACATAGTTTAGACTTGCATCTAATATGCCTGGAGAGGAGGAATGATCAACCGTTTGGGAGTGGGGAGGCAGCGGTGCTGGGCAGTATTCCCGAAAATGGTGGCATGACCTCCTCCATTTCTTGTCAGTGCCAAGGCCAGTGTCGGCGTCGTCTGATGCAGAGTTTCCTGGCCTCGGCAGCGCAGATGATGTGGCCAATCCGATGGTTGCAATGTTGAGACGATCCTGTGTCTTCAGAGTCAGGCATCGGATCTGAGATGCTGGCTGGTGGCATCTTTTTCCTCCAGTCACCTCCGGCAGCATTAGCATATAATGCACACAGCATCTGCGTCTAAAGACTCACCTTCTTGTGCATAGTGTACAGTACATCTCTGAATCAGACCCATAGACCCAATTGCCCCATACATTCCCTTTTCTCAGTGTAATTATTACAATTACACTGGAAAGGTTGTGATATTGACAATAAAACTCTCATTGGTAATCCCAGCATAGGGAAGCACACAGAGCTGAAAAATTTATTTAATGTGTCCTATTTACTTAGCTTTACCAAAAAATTATGTTTTCTATATTACTCACTAGTACTGTGATTCAAATAAAGTTACTTTTTATATTGTAACCAATTTTAACAATTGTTATTGTTTTAAAAATCTGATTTTAGTTTAAAATGTGACCCTTTGAGCACAATATGTGTTTCAGACTGGAGTCAGGATTCGAGTCCAATAGCCAGAAATGAAGGCAGACCAAAATAGGTTTACTAGTACAAGGAGAAGCAGCTGAGATGGTTTCCCTAGAACAAGGGGAGGCATACAATAAGGCAGAATCTGTACCCATGGGTAGGGGAAGAGGTGATGTTGAGGACAAACCGGTAATGGTTCATATGTAGAGAATGTCAGACTGCAGCAGGAATATCAGATTACTGGCCAGGAGCACAATTATTTGTCAGGGGGAAAAGCTATAACATGCTGAGTCATCAGTTAGACTAAGCTGGACACAAAAAAAGCTGTTCAACAGCTAGAGTAACTCAGCAAACAGGGCGGCAGCTCCAGAGTCTAGAATCCAGACATTTTACGAGCATGTGCAAATAATACATACTATGCTCCATTACTATTTTGCTTAAAACCTATGAAATTATGCGATTCTTACAAAAGCTGCACATTACAGAGACTGAGAATTTTCAAACATAGGTTGGGATACAACCACACATTAGTCTTTTGTCTGGAATGTTTGTTTTTCTTGCAGGAGACAGCACTTACCCTCTGATTGTGGCTCATCACTCTTAGACACAAAGCAAATATTTGTATACAATGCAGTACATACCACCACCAGATCATTATGTAAGGAACATTTGGCTTGTACAAAGGGCATTTTGTTTGTCTTGGTCACTCTGGGGGAGACTTAATGCATGCACTGCACATTGTTAACAAGGTATTTGTTCTCTGTTCTATATTTCATAACATTGCCAACATGAACAGTTTGCATAATAAGGGAGGATGACATGCTGCTAGCGATATTTGGTAATAATCCATATCCTGAAATAATGAAAGAGGAACAGAGGATAAGAGAGCATGTCATCCTAAATACTTCATTTGTTAGTACACTATATAATAAATGTCTCTACAATATAGCTGTGATTATCAGACTATAACATATACATCTTCCTGCTCAACTGAAATTGTTTAAAATTATAAAATCTATAGCCACTACCTATTTTTTGTTTTAAAACAATACTGCCTGCTCCAGCATTGTCAATTCCAGATGGCAGATGAGACCCCATTGGTTACTCTGGCAGTGTTACATCTGGCTTGTCTGTCAGCAATTGTAGGAAAGGAGGACTTTCTGGAATGTGTGCCATAATCCTTACAACCCGAGAAATGGATAGCACCATCCACAACATTCGAGGTGATGTAGCAATCTGAACCACAGGCAGCAGCAGGTGCTGGGGAACATGAGCAGGAGAAGTCAGAGAGGTATGTAAGACATTCTTTGCTTACTACTAAGAATTTTGTTGATCCACTGCTATCTTTTAAATCTAATACACAAAACTAATGTCACTTGTTAGTGTTTGCATTCTTATAGTATCTTAAGTTTTAAGTAAGATAGAGTTATTAAAAAAGAAGATATAGCGCACTTACTTATTGTAAAGCATAACGTTAAAGAGACCTTAATTCTCCTTAAATTCAATAAAAGACTTATTGAGATTAGATTTAAAAAAAAAAATAGATTAGATTAATAAAATACTTATATTAGCTGTGCCATAGTGGGCAAACAAGCTTCCTACATTGTATTTCCAGTTTAAATTTATACTATTTGTATATTATGAAAATATAATAAATTGCAATTCATTGTAATTTGGTAGCAAAATGAGAAAAATGGTAATGATTCATGTATCATGTACATCTGATAACCAGCCGCTATAACATCTTATTATTAGAGATGTGCGCCGACCCCCGTGTTTTGGTTTAGTTTTGGATCTGGATCTCCCCTGGTTTTGGATCTGGATTTGTTTTGCCAAAACCTCACCTCCGTGTTTTGTTTTCGTGTTTTGGTTTTGGATCTGAAGTTTTTCTTAAAAAATAAAAAAACAGCTAAAATTACATAAAATGGGCCTTTTTTGTTCTTACAGTATTAATAACCTCAATAACATTTATTTCCACTCTTTTCCAGTCAATTTTTACCACCTCACAGCTCACAATATTGATTTTTTCATCTAGTTAAAGGGCCAAAAGTTTGCATCCAGCTTGTTGGCTCAAAACTGATTGATATAATTATTAATAGAGTTGAGGACTGTGCAAAGATGATTGTTGGGATACCCTTGAGGATTGAAGAACTGATAGTTGATAGTTGGTGTAGCCCCTGGCTGTAAAACTGATAACAAATTAATTTAAAAAAACAATTCATTGGTGCAGCCCAGGGCTGAATAATTAATAATAAAAATAAATATATTGGTGCAGCCCCTGGCTGTAAAATTGATAATAAATCAATTAAAAAACAAATCATTGGTCCTAAACCAACCATAACATTAATTTAAAATGTCAGGCAGCATTGCCCCAACCAGCACATAATGGAAAGGAAAAAGGTGCAAGATGGAATAGTCCTTTGGGCCTCCCACCCACCCTTATGTTGTATACAACACAGGACATTCACAGTTTAACAAACCAATAATTTCAGCGACAAGGACTGCCAATTGTGGCTGAAATTATTGGATTGTTTGGACCTCCATAAAACAAGCTGCCAATGTGCATTGTACATGGAAATGAAAATGATCCCATACACTAACTGGCTTTACATTACAAGTTGTCATCTTCCTCGTCCTCGTCATCCCCATCAGTGTGTACATCCTCTTCTTCACACAATATTAATTTGTCCCCGCTGGAATCCACCATAGGCACCTCTGTAATTTTTTTATGTAATTGTTGGCAGAGGTCTTCCTCTTGGAATTTGTAATTCATTTTAATGAACATCATCTTTTCCACATTTTGAGGAAGTAACCTCCTATGCCGATCACTGACAAGGTTGCCAGCTGCACTGAAAACTCTTTCGGAGTACACACTGGAGGAGGGGCAACTTAAGTAATGCAAAGCCAGTTTGTGCCAGTACTTAAAGGGACTGTCTGACATGTCTATTAGGATGTTATCTCTGAACTAGTCCTCCACCATTCTGTGAATGGAGACCGTATCACACATAGTCACGGTAGAAGACATGTCACTAGTAGGCAGTTCTCTCAGGCCCGACCAGATGTTATTTTTTGGTGAACGATCTGCATGACCAGCAGGCATTCTGTAAGGAAAATTGCAGCTGACAATTATTTTACCAACAGCTTTTTGCACAGGTTTAGATTTCGATCTGTTGGAAAAAAACTCACAAGGTAGGACTTAAACCTAGGATCCAGAATGGTCACCAAAATATATTTTTCAGATTTCAATAGATTGACGACTCTTGGATCTTGATGAAGTGAATCAAGGGCTTGATCCACCAGTCTGACATACTTTGTGCAATTGCTCAAGCTGGCAGTGTCTGAACTAACTTCACATGTGGCAATTTCAAAGGGTTTGAGAACCTTGCACAACACGGGAAATTATTCTCCACTGCGCTTGAGTAAGGTGCATTCCCCCTCCACGGTCTATGTCATAGGCCGTTGTATAGCCCTGGATGGCCTTTTGCTGTTCCTCCATCCACTGAAGCATATAGAGGGTAGAATTCCACCGAGTTGCTACCTCTTGCTTCAGCTGATGACAGGACAAATTTAACAGTACCTGCTAGTCATGCAATCTTCGACAAGTGGTCACCGAATGCCTAAAATATCTGCATATTTTGCGGGCCATGGAGAGCATCTCCTGCATGACCCTGTCACCAAAATAATTGTGTGAGCAAAACATAGGACGTGTTGGAATTCACCCACATGTAATGCTCTCACAATATTGGTGGCATTGTCCGAAATCACAAATCCCAAGGAGAGTCCAAGTGGGGTAAGCCATTTAGCAATGATTTCCCTGAGTGTTTCTAAGAGGTTCTCAGCAGTATGCATCTTAGTGAAACCAGTTATACAAAGAGTAGCCTGCCTCTGTATCAGCTGTCTTTTGGTAGATGTTGCTGCTGCTGTTGCTGTTGTAGGCAATACACCTACCCAGTGGGCTGTCACAGTCATGTAATCCTTAGTTTGCCCTGTCCCACTTGTCCACATATCAGTGGTCAATTGGACAGTGGGTACAACGGCATTTCTGAGAACATTAATAACGTTTTTTTTAATGTCCTTGTACAGACTTGGAATTGCTGTTCTAGTGAAGTGGAATCTAGAAGGGATCTGAGTTAACTGTTGAAAACCCACTGCAGTAATGGCAGATACTGGACGCACATCTAATACCAGCATAGCTGTTGTGGCGTCACTAATCCGCTGTGCAAATGGGTGATTCCTGTCATACTTGTTTGCCCTTGCAAACGATTGTTTGACAGTTAATTGTTTTCTGGAGGATACGCTACAAATTTTCTTCCTCCTGGTCCCCTTCTGGGATGAAGATTCAATCACAGTAGCAGCAACAGGAGTAGTCATCAAGGTTCCTTCTGAGGAATCACGGCTAGGAGAGGAGTCAATCGTGCTTCGAATAACAACATTGGATGCAGCAGGACTACTACTGATGACAACTGAGGATGAAGGTGTTGGTGATCGAAGGCGCTTGGATTTCACAGAGTGGGAGCAGGTAGGTGACACTGGACTTGTTACTTTTGAGTTATGGTTCTTGGCGACATACACTTTGATATTTGATGAATGCGCTCCAAGTGACGTAACAAGGAGGAGGTCCTAGGTGCTTTAGGTCCCTCTCTCTACTCACTCTTGCTTGGCAACGGTTACATATGGCTTTACAACTGTTGTCCAGATTGGGGTGGAAATAATTCCACACGTGAGAAGTGGATTTTCTTGTATTTTTCCCCGGCATGACAACAATGGGCTTTGGCTTTTTCAATCCGTGGACAACAGCTGTTGCCTTACTTACACAAAAGACATCCTCGGCCTCAACATCCTCATCACCAACATCTTCATCATCAACATCCTCATCATCCTTAGAGCCTTCAACTACCAAAATATCCTCCTCCTCCATGTGCAATTCCACAGAAGCATCCTCACTGACTACATCTGCAAGATGTTGACTGCCCTTCTCCACATTTACAGAGGGCACACAAATGTTGAAACTTGGAGGATCCTCCAGTACACTAGTATTTAGGTTTGGCTCACACATGGCAACCGCGGACACACTTGCACTCTCCGCGGGGATTTGTGATTTCGATTTCTCAGGGCACACGGTTTATCTGGAGCTGTCTTACTCATCTTAACAACTTTCAATTTTTTAATGGTACCACCAACACTACTACTACAAGCAGAAGGGCTATCAGAATCAGAACCAGCAGTCTTCATAAAGAAAGGCCAAGGCCTTATCCTTTCCTTTCCACTTCGTGTAGTGAATGGCATACTGCCAATTTTTTGTTTATCTAAAGGTAAATTTCCTTTCAATTTTTTTTTCTTAACTTCAATAAAAGTAGCTTTACCATATCGATGGCGTGACTTAAAAAGAGACTTTATTTTTTTTTTTTTCCAGGTCCCGAACTTGGGCCCAGTGCACAGATTGATGACGACTGGAGTCGGGCAGCACTAGGTTATGTTGCTGACTTGCTGTATCTTGTACCAGTTCAACTCTAGTCAATACATGTTTGTTACTTCTGCGGTGCAGCACTTAGGGCCTGATTCAGACCCGGACGCTATATGCGGATGGACGTTCAAAAAAAGGGGCCGACTATTTAAATTGTGCGCTCGCTCATTGCGGTTTGTTGATGCCTCTATGTCTGAGCGAGCGAGCGAACGAAAAATGCGCTCGCTATTTTGTAAAGACGCCCCTTTGCCGTTCGCATCACACGTCATCTCCAGTATTTATTTGATTAATCGGGTACATCGAAAGGCATCTGAACTGCTCGCAGTGCTTGTGGTAGATTTCCTACCGCAATCACTGCGAGCAGTTCAGGCTAAAAGACAACCAATTTACGTGGTCGATGACGCTCCTTTACTAATTATGCACTCCCATTAAACGCCCTTTTTACCGTTAGGCACACCTGCATTCGGATCCCCACTCCCCCGTTTTTAAGCACCTTCCCCTGTTACCACCCACAAACGGTACATTCTGTCAATCAAATTAGCAGCCCCTCGCTGTTTTGCGAGCGCTCGATTTCCTACCGCAATGACTGGTTTGCGCATGCGCATTAGGACCCATACGCAT
The DNA here is from genome assembly GCA_031769625.1 of Taudactylus pleione. NCBI lineage: Eukaryota > Metazoa > Chordata > Amphibia > Anura > Myobatrachidae > Taudactylus > Taudactylus pleione. The sequence continues at coordinate 6,296,761 of JAUIMM010000706.1, forward strand.
GCGCAGTTGTGCGAACATCGCTCAGAGCGAACGTGCGGCCGCCTACGGGCAGCTCTGAATCAGGCCCTTAGTGCGCTGCCGGCTGCTGGAGAGAGTGAGGGGATCCCCGGACGGAGACTGCACATGGGCCCCCTCCTCTCTTACTATGCCCCTACATTGACCCCAGGCCAAATTTAATGCCAACATTGCTGTATGACTGGATTATGTAACCCACTAAGCACTTTTCACTCTTGCAATCTGACTGTCATACACCTACTGCTGCATTTGCATTATTGCAAGGATCGCAATTGCAAAGCTACAACTTTGCAATAGTGTGCAAACTACACACTAAAGTATATGCCTGCATGCAGCTTTGCAATTGCGATCCTTGCTGAATCAGGCTCCTAGTACGTAATTGTAAAACACAATGTGATATGTTGGCACTATATATATATATATATATGTTAAAAACAAAATAAGTAATAATCAGTTTAACAATTTACATTTGTTCCTGTCTTCCAGTCTTGTGTTCCGGTCACTAATGGTGTACACTGGAACAGAAGGTTTGCTTTATAAACTGGTTACTCGTATGTACTGAAACTCATCTTAGTTTAAATGCGACCTTTTGTTATCTTGCAGTTTCCCTTTTAGTTTCACGTATGGTTTTGCAATTTTTGAAACCTTTGTAATATGTAGCAGACAATCTGCTATTCCTCCACATTACAGAAGAACCATCTTTTAAGGGAACTATATCTACTTATTACATATCCCCACCAACTGCATTTTACTCCCTACTTGCTCAAGAAACTAATACGGAATTTGTGTACGGTTGGCAGGATACCCTAGGGTAATCACCCTGCCCTTTCCAATGCAATTACAAAGAACACATGGGCTACAACATTTCCATTAATATGACAAGGTGTCTGATAGTTCTAGTCTGCTTCCATCCCAAGGTATACAAGCAGTATATTAATTCTGCAGTTATTAAAAGAACCCACATTCTCAGTGTGGCACTGGAGATTTGTAATATGTTGTAAAAAACTAAACTTGTGACCTTTTGCCCAGACTTTTCCACCTGCTTTGTAGTCATGTGTTATGAATGGTCTGTAAGGGCCATTTGCCAAACTGCAAAACTGCTGGCCCACAAAAGTAACATTGTTTAGTGACATCAAGTGCTTTGTCTTGCATTAATGTATCCATTTAACCTAGCAGATACTATTAGGGTGAATAGAGCTGACTAGAGTAGGGAAATTCAAGCAAAATACAGACTACAGACAAAAGAGCACTTTACTTAGATTGTACATGAAAACATTTTGGGTCTCATTTAGAGGAGAGATGTGTGCTGGGCAATTTTTTGATGGTTTTTGTTTTGCCAAAACGCAGACTGGTTTTGGATTTTTTTCCAAAAATGGACAAAAAAAAGCTAAAATCACATAATTTGGGCCTTTTTTTGTACCTAGAGTATTGTTAACCTGAATAACATTAATTTCCAGTCATTTCCACTCAATTTTCACCACCTCACAGCTCATAATATTGTTTACCAATATAAGCCAAAGGCTGGCTGGCTAAACTAAGAAACAGAGCCGCAGCACAAATACATGGCAGCTATTTCTGTTTAAAAATGTTTTGCAAATTAGTAATGTGATCAATCATCCTTTCTGTTGAGCAGTTCCCCAAAATCTCCCCAACCATAAAAACAGTGTTCCATACCGGCGGGTTGGATACAGTGCAGGATACAGTGCGGGTTGGATACAGTGTGGGTCTGATACAGTGCAGATTGGATACAGTGTGGGTTGGATACAGTTCAGGTCACATACAGTGCGGGATACCACGTGGGTCAGATACAGTGTGGGGCAGATACAGTGTGGGGCAGATACAGTGCGGGTTGGATACAGTGTGGGTCGGATACAGTGCAGGTCAGGTACAGTGCGGGTTGCATACAGTGTGGGATACAGTGTGTATTGCATACAGTGTGGGTGGGATACAGTGTGGGTCAGATACAGCGTGGGTCAGATACAGTGCGGGTTACAGTGCAGGTCAAATACAATGCGGATTGAATACAGTGCAGCTCTGGGGTGCTAGCGGTGTCGGCAGTTCGGGGGTGGCATCGGTGTCCTCAGTGCGTGAGTGCTGGCGGTGTCGGCAGTGCTGGAGTGCCGGCAGTGTTCTCATTGCAGTGGTGCCAGCAGTGTCGACAGTGCAGGGGTGCCGACAGTGTTCTGAGTGCAGAAGATCAAGCGGTGTCGACAGTGCGGGGGTTCTGGTGGTGTCTTCAGTGCAGGGTTGCTGGCAGTGATGGCAGTTCAGGGGTGGTGACGGTGTCCTCAATGCGGGAGTGTTCTCAGTGCAGGGGTGCCAGCAGTGTCGTCAGTGCAGGAGTGCTGGCAATGTTCTGAGTGCAGAAGTGCCATCGGTGTCAGCAGTGCAGGGTTGCCAGCGGTGTCCTCAGTGAGGGGTTGCTGGAGGTGTCGGCAGTGCTGGAGTTCAACAGTGTCGGCATTATGGGTATCGGGGCAGCCATTTTGCGCCTGTTTACCCCATTGAAGTCTATGGGGTAGCGCTGATTGGCTGAGAGCCGTGACAGATGGCTCTCTCAGCCAATCAGTGGTTAGCCCAATGATTACAATGGGACTTTTGAAAATGGCACCCGAGCCAAAACCATGATATCCGACAGCATGATCTGGAGGTTTTGCCTGGGTTAGGGCTCCGAGGCAGACAGGGAGATCCGAGCTGGTGCTCAGATAGCCTTGGATCCCGGAAGTTGGATATATTTATGTAGGTGGAAATATTTATGTAGCACATACATAGAAATGGACAATAAAAACCATAGCATTAGCCGTATGCATACAGCAGGTGTCTCAAGTGATACAGGAGAGGTGGCTTGTCAGACTTAGCAGTAAATGTTTTCATTATATTACATTATTTGTACATATTTTAATAATATATTCATAGGCATGCTCATAAGCCAACATAGGGGATGCCACTTTGGCACTTCCCCCCTCTGACGGATTATGATCCAGTAGTAGTGTATGTCTCGGTGGGATGGTGTGGGAGGTGTAGTCCATGACCCGGCAAAGGGGTAAGTGCCAAAGTGACATACCCGGTGCCGGCTTCTGTGCATGCCTATGAATATACTGAAGTGTCATATAGGGTGAACGATTTCTTATGGAGCCAACCCAGGTCACATCCTTCTCAGAGCAAAAAGTTAAAGTTTACATTTTATGTCTGAAAAAGTGATTTGCAAGAAGATTCTGACATGGCATTTAACTACAGTGACAAATTCTGAAAATTATGCGATATTTTTGGAGCTTGTTGAATTAGAAAACAAGTAAGTCCCCATAATATTGTATGGTGCTGTCAGAATTTTCAAAAATGTTACCACATTTTTTAGTATAGTGTATCCTGCCCAGAAAGTCGGGGTACACTAATCGGCCCCCCACAGTGGGTAAAGACAGAGGGTGTTCGTTGATCGGGAGCTCCTATGCCTTGGATTTATTTGAGTTGCTGAGGCTGTTGCCACATTTTATTGTGAGTGATATCACTCTGACACACATAGTGTGGCCATGACTATCATTTAGTTGATTTAGTTGATTTAACTACCTGCAACCACATTATACATTTGCAGTGGAGTGCTCCAACTGTGGACTTCACAGAGAATTACAATTTATTTATTTCAGTTCATCACTGGCTCTATGCTGGGAGTAATTCACCTGGAGTCATTAACCCTAGAGACCCATATCTTAGCGGGATGTAGTTAGAATCCCGATGGTCAGGATGCCCGCACTCGGAATCCTGGTGCCAATATACCAACAGCCGCCTTCCTGACAGTATTAGGGCTAGGGTTAGGTTTAGGGTTAGGGGTTACAGTTAGGCACTAAGGTGAGGGTTAAGTTTAGGCAGCAGGGGGAGGGTTAGGCTGTGGCAGGAGAGCTAGGTTTAGGCTGCAGGAGGGGAGTGTTAGTCTTAGGCTGCGGGGGGCAGGTTTAGGGGTTAGGTTACTCACCTAGTTGGGTCGAGATTCTGCTTTCGGTAATGTGCGTTGTCATCCTGACTGCCGGGATCCCATACCCAACTCATCTGAGCATAGTGGAATGTGCTTCATGATGACTGCGTGAGTAACCTTTGTTTTATATTGTTACAGTTCAATCTATTTACCTGATTTTTAGATATGTTAGTTAATGTTTGATATTTGTTGCCTATTTATTATATAGTAAAAATCTTTTTAAAGAGAAGCTTGTTTGTTTGTTACTACTGTTGGTTTTTGTCCCAGATGGGTGCAGTTGGGAACCTTTTTCTCTTCGTGCATTTTAGTTTGGGCAGTGAAACCGAAGTCCCATCCCAGTCTGCAGGCTGACTGGTGTGTATTTCATCTAATGAATTAGCGCCAAGTATTTGGAGGTCACACTCTGATACTCTTCTGCCTTTCTCTTTGTTCTTCTTTTAGAGGAAGCTCAGTGGGGCGGGAAGGCCCTGCCCTCCGGCAGCCATATTTGCCACAGGTTTGATTCAGAGGAGAAGACCATTAGATGTTTTGTGGGTAGCACAGCTTCATTTGTGGGAAGGTTTATGCTGCCCTCATTGTTAGTCATCAGTTGGGATGCCGCTGGTCAGAATACCGACAGCAGCATCCCAACAGTGAAAATCTCAACAGTGGTAGATAAGTATACTACCACTAACCCTAACCCCTATCCAACCCTTCCTTCCAGGTGCCTAACCCTAATTTCCCCGCTAGTGCCTTAACCTAATCGCCCCCTCTCCACACCCTAAACCTAACCCTCCCCGCTTAGTGCCTAACCCTAACCCTCCCACTAGTGCCCAACCCTAACCACTAACACTAAACGTAACCCTTCCCTAACCCTTGATACTTACCTTCAGAATGCTGGAGGTCGGGATACTGGACCTGGGATCCTGAAACTGTCAGGACTCCGGTGCCGGTACTTAGACCATTGGCATCCCGCACTCCAGGTTGCTGACTACATCCCAAATAATAATATCAACAATTTCTATTATACAATTTAATAAAGCGGTGGCCTCATTATATAACACATTATATCAGTCTATCAAAACACATATGCAATTCTAAAATAAACAAACAACTGTTTGCTTCAATATCATTTCTAAAATTAATAAGACCATATGGAAAAAGATTCCCTCCAGCACATGACATCGTGAGCATGCCCCAAGGACACAAGGCTTAAAGGCATGTAAACACAATTTATACAGATAACATAGTTGAGGCTCTAACTAAGAAATTATGTATGCAAAAATTCTAGAGCTTCATTTCACTACTACTAAGTTATAGCAACATTTAGAGATATACAAGCCCTTTTGGCCATGTAGATCAAAATACGTAGACTGTATCACACTAGTATCAGGATTGCAATCACGCAGATCCCTGAAGCCTGATACAATGAGGACAGGGAAGAATATAATATTCACAATGAATATTCTATCACACTGCACCTCTCTTTCCTGCCACTACTTGTAGTAGAAACATGAAGGGCCACAGGTCCCTACTCTATCACAATTGTGCAGGCTCAGCAACCCAAACTACGACCTAATAAATTTGGTCTCCCCCTGCTTCTAGCAATCAATTAATAGATATAATGTAACCTTAGTGATCTTATAGACTGGGTTGTAGAGCATATATGAATGAAGTAGACTAATAAAAGAATACTTTATTTCCCAAAAAATTAACAGGGTTACTACTCCTATACCTTTTATTCCCTGTGCACCCACCCAATAGATGATGTCATGACCAAATCTCAGATGACTGGTTGACCAGTTAATTAATACAGGGTCCATACTAGGACTTCCCAATTAATTTTAACTTAAGTACAAATGTCTGTACATAATATCTCCTGTGAATTAATTACATAAATAATTGATATATTAATCTCAATTCTTTAAGCTATATGAGATAAAACATGACAGCAATGTAAAGTGGGATTGAGTAGATCTATGAAACCATAAATCCTAGTAATTTGTGAATTGCACCTAGCCTGCGTATAGATTTAAGATATTTTTCTATGATTTTAGCTGTTATAGAAATATAAATTTTATGTTAAAAATAGATACCATATGATTTTGCCTTTGTTTCCTGACTGCAGTCTGAAAGCACCTTTTGATAGACTGCTATAAAACCAAAGAAATAGCGCTAGAAGCAGTATTATAACAATAAATATAAATAAAATTTAACATTTTAATCCGAACAAAAAATACAATATCACATTAAAGCTTCATGCAATTGAAAATCATAATAAGTAATACAAAATGGAAACAAGTAAAAAGAACCTTGGCACTGTATCAAGCCAGTTCATGTGCACATAGCAGAGTCATAATGGTGCAGCTAGTTAGGTATTGTACTGCCTAGTGGTGTTATTTAACAGGGATCCTAATTAGCGATGAACCTGAAGAGCAAAGGAGTCCAATACATAGCAATGGATCTTTTAGCCATAGTCCTGGAAATCAAATGCTGGAAGTCACAACTCTGGACAGTAAGAATACTGGATTTCAACCTCTATAAGCACCTACCTATACCTTCTAAACCCTGCCTATAAACCTCTAAAATTGACGCTATTTGTGTACACAGTCATACAGTAAAATAAAGACTTTAGATCTTGAACATGTGTTTCCAAAGCACAAAGTATTATTCAAGTAAATTACAGTCAGTTACACACTGTGATCTAAGTACAATTTAGCGCAAAGAATTATACAGACCCAAGATACAGTTATACATTACGCACGCGCTCTGGACCAGATACCGGCATCAGCAAGAAACCTCCGTCAATCAGCAATCAGCAACAAGACTCCAGACTGGGGTCACAACACACACATTTATACCCTCACAGAAACAGACAACATAAAAGAGGGGTTTGTTGTTAATCCCATTGGTTCCCAGTGCGGGTGCATCTGTTACAGGGCATTTAACAGGTTGGATCAAATGGACACAGAACAGCCTCTAACAGCTTGTTGCCTCCTCTATTTCCCCTGCATGCAAATCTAGGCTGTTGGTTTCACAATATAAATTTTGGTGCTTTATACCTCTACGGTCCATAAGTTGAGAATGCATGTTGCGATCTTCACACCGATGATACCAGGAAGCTGTTGAAGAAATGCAGATCAGCACAATACTAAACATGGCTTACTTATCACATATTAAACCTTAGATACCAAAATAGTCTTTATTTCACAGCATTTGTAATAAATGTATAAAACTTGGATCTTATACTTTAAAGCTATGGAACCTTTTATGTGAGTGTGCATTATGTAAGTATTAGGGGTTTGGGAAAAGACGCTAGTTAGGTTTATCTGATTTGGGGCAGATGTGCACGCATGCGGCTAATAAACAGCGTTCGCATGCAGGTTATTGTGCATTCGCTAATGTGCGTCATGTTAGCAGCGCAACTGTGCGTAATGTGCTGTGTTTATGCATGAGATTCTATTTATGATGGATTATATATATATATATATATATATATATATATTTATAATCTCATTTCTTACTAACATTTTTCAAACTGCAATGCAAATGTGTTATGGGCAGTGAGCTCCACTCTCAAAACAGGGTGGAGACCCCCAGCTGTGAAGCTGGGGCCATTCTGTCTGATAGTGAAACTAAAACCTGTTTAGGATTCAGACAAATTCAATTGTGCAGATCAATGTCTGGGTTATATGACAATTGCCACAGCCATACTAGTTTATATACAGGGATTCCCAATTTGTATGTAAAACACTCACAGTATTGTTAGTTGTTTTCCTAGTATACTGTGTTTGTTATGGTATCAAGGTTGTCCCCAGAATGGGCTTTGTGTACCTCAGGGCATGATTTCTGGGAGGATTAATAAAAAGTGTTCTAATGTTAATAAGTAATTTTTTATGTATGTTAAACACTGTCGGTATGTGTCTGGGGAAGATTGTTACTCTGTGGTTTTGACAAAATGGCGTTGTGTGATCTATTTCTAAGATGGAGTCTTGTCGCCATTCGTGAGATGGCGCTGCGCAGATTCTGATTGTAAACAGATTCTGTCTCAGCTGATTATCCGGCTTTGAGAGTTCCACCCTTTGATAGCCAATCAGACCCTATCACAAACTATTTTGAATATGTTTAGCCATGCATGAGAATATACCATTTAATGTTACTATGGTATGAGACAGTTTGGTTATTTGAACCATTTAGATAATGCGTCTCCAAGAAGGGTAAAACAACACTTATACGCCATCTGCGGATCCTCAAGGGATCATTGGCAGGATGTGGGAACTCATCTAGCCTATAAAGGAAGTTTGGAAAGGAGATTGGGACTGCGTTACCTAAGATGACTTAAAATAACCTAAATGATATATTTATTCACAACTATTCAAATTCAGATTACATTGTCATACATTACATTATAACTCTGGATTGTAATACAGTTCTTCCTTATTATTGGTATCCATATCTCACAACAATTTACTGTACTAAAATTGGTCAGACACTCCCCTGATTTGGTATAACACTCCTCCTCTCGGTTCCACTCCATTAACAGCAGCATCAGCTCCCATCTCCTCTATCTATCCTCCGTCACAGGAACTGGAAATCCCCAGACAAACCAAGATGACGGAAACTCTGGAAGAAGAATACAAAAATGAACACAGCAGAACAATCCCTTGCTGCGACACTGATCTACAGTTTTCTTTTAGCTCAGGTTTCTCACTGTCACCTTGTTAATCCTCTCGGCACAAGCTCGCGATCGTCACGTCCTCGTCTCTGCCTTGTATCTCCCCCGGTTGGTTAACCTGCCTATAGTGAGTGGAATGGATCCACATATCTTCCCCGGCCACCCTTTGAGGATGTGGTACTTTGTCAACAACGTCAGATATGGACCTTTCCACTGATCAGTCAGGCAACCTGAACATAAGAAACTATTGGATCATAACGGATTCTCCAGGTTTAACATCATGAGGGTTTGCTTCAGTCATGTTAGTTAATAACACTTTCAATTCCTGTTGTTCTTACTCATCTTCGTGAGACAATACACAGTAACCTCATATCATATTTTCACATGAGGCTGCCTGTTAAACAGTATCTCAAAGGGGGACAGGTAGACAGATGGTCTGGGATGATCTTGATATTAATACCCATCACCTTACACAGGTTATAAAAGTCATTACTTGTGAAATGAGTATCCCTCCTATATTCAATTATTCTAGGGATACTGTATTTGTACACAAATTCCAGCAATTTAAATTCTGTTATCAATATCTACTGCTATAAATATTGCCTGGGCCCCTGGGTTGGACAGTATTCCAAGTATTCAACCTTGGCCTGGCATGGCTGCCATTTGTCCTTAGCGACCTTGTGTCCTGTGTGTGAGAGATAAAGCACAACAATTTAATATCATTTAAACATGACCTAAATACAACAATAAATCGTCCACATTTTACATTAGAACAGATCCATTGGCAGGTTGAAAAGATTGTAAACAGTCATATAAGGCCTGGGAGAAGATACTGGGGTTGTCTATGAACCCATTGGACACTCGTGTCCATGTGTAGTGTACACCTCCTCCTAGGTGGGAAAAGAAAAATACTGACAGTCAGGGTGTTAGGGCACAGGGAAGAAAGCAGAACAGAGATTGGGTATCAGTTACATCAATTACCATTACCCGTTTTTCCCTAGTACTTCCCATCAACCTGTCTATCTGCAGACCACAAGTATGACCCGACTCCTAGCGTTGGCTCCCACTCTCCAATAAAGCATTAACGACCACAATTGGAGCTGGTGCCTGTTGGACATTTGCTGGTCTCTGTGCATATCCCTTATGAGGATATCCAAGTACTCCCTGGTTTGGGGGTCCTACCCTCTTTGCCGTGCAGCTCTTACTTATGTGTCCTGGCTGGTTGCAATTAAAACACTTTCGTGGAAAGGATTGTTGTGTGGGTTGAGCAGGAGAGAAAGGTGGTGGGTATGGGTAAGGATATATTGTGGGAGGTATGGAGCTTGTGGGTAGTATGGGACTTGTGGCTGTGTGTGATAAGTGGGGTAGGGCTGTGTGTGCAGTGGTGTGAGATTGGTGAGGACGTGTAACTGTTCAGGTGCAGGTGCAGGTGCAGGTGCAGGTGTGTCTGCTGGCTGTGATGTTACCATCATTCCTTCCAGAGCTTGAATACTGACAGCCATTAGTTTCTCGCTTTGGGTCTCTCTCTTCTTTGAGATGTTTTTGTTATGTTCTATGGCGGATTCTATGAGGGTATCTATTGTGACTCCCCTCCAGCCAGGCTGTGAGGTCTGAACCCGGGTTTTTAGATTCTTTTTAAGGCCATCCATGAGTATGCTGACAATCACTCCCCTGTGGTGAGTGCTATCTTTAATATCTTGTAACCCAGTGTACTGCAGAGCCCGTTCGCAATAGTCTTCTGCAGACTCACCCTCTTTTTGTTTTATAGTGAAAATTTTGTTCCAGTTAACTACTACTTGAAAATATACACCCAATTGAGTTATAATACGGGAAATGTTACCTTGGTTCACTTCATCTGCTAAGGGAACGTCACCATCCAATACACAATCCATGATAAATTTTGTCACGTCGATATTGCATGGTAGACAGGCCCTTAACACCACATGCCAATCTTTGTTAGTTGGCTCGTGAGAACTACCCAAATTTCTCAAAAATCTTTGACATTTGGCTAATTCCTTCTTGGGGTCGGGAAATCATTTATGATGGTATTTAGCTCTGCTCTTGTCCAAGGACAATGCATTACCACATCCCTTGTAGGTACAACTCCGTTCGCATCCGTATTCCCATTCAGAACAGTTATTGTCTGGATGGGATGCAGACCAGCCGCATTGCTACCTTTGACCTTATTACCTGGCTGGGGATTTAGTCTGTTGCTGCAACGTATAGTATTAACAACTTCCACCATGGGCGCAGAGGAGTTTAACACTTCCCATGCTGTTACTGATGGAGATGGTGGCACTACTTGGGCTTGTCATGGTGCCACATCTAACGTGTACAGCTTGGGAAATGGCAGACATGACAATAGGCTCATCATCCACATCATAAACATTTTCTTTATGGTTACTTAAGAGAGGGTACAAATTGCTTGTTACATTTTTATGAGTTTTTTTCAATAACTGTACCTGCATCACATAAGGTGGTGGTGGTGCGCGTGAACTACTGGCAATACCTTCCGCAATGCTACCTTGCCGCACATGCACGCCATGTTGCGGCTCGCATGCATTGTAATCCAGCGCCGTGGGTGTATTCGCTGGCAATGCGTTTGCAACGCTAGTTTGCGTCGCTTGCACATTTTTAAGCCACGCATCCCCTTCATGCTGCCACAATTTTAAACATTCATAATATTTTACCTTTTTCTCTCGAGAGCGCATCAGACTGATGTGATCCCGGACATTATCCAATACATCTTTATCAAAACTACCAATTCTGGGAAAGTCTAACACTCTTCATCATTATTTTAAACAATACGTCACAATACCTTATTGCATAAGTACCGTACTTAGTATGCATAATACGACGGGCCGATCCAAGCGGCACTTCCATTAGCAGCACATCATTGTCTAACATTTCTACTGTTTGTGTGGCTCCCATCTTGGGACAACTCCTACGTTTTTCAATAAAAATTTAAACTGGTGAAAGACAATTAAGATACTTTCACTTACCTGCGGACGCCTTTGAAAAAGGGTGTATCCGCCAACCCTATGGAGGACTTCTAGACGCTTCCACTCACCTACGGAAGTAAAGGCCGCTTCCGCTCAGCAATCCCTTTTTGACTACCTTTCAACTGCTAGGGGGCAGCAAAGTACCCTTTGTTTTCCAGTTGATTTCATCCACCCTCTCACCAGCTCACAATCATAATCTAACCAAAATTATGTGTTTCAATTATAATGTATCAAATAAGCCTAGCAGATCACACACATTGATTACTGAACGCTATAATCACGCTGGGGGCCAAACCCTAACAAAAATAACAAACCATACACCTACTTTGTGTAAAGTAAACGGTAAGCTGCTACCGAGTCACTAGGCCAACTCCTGCGCCTAGCACTTAAGGGTCCTACGATACCCTTAACATTTAGGTCCCGTGTTACACACTAAACAAACACTCACAGTTACACACTTTTTTCCTGCGCAGAAAAATACACGTTAACCCAGATATTTAGCAACAATTGACAATGTGACCTTATCAGCTTTGTTTAAACATGTGGCAGCACTACCAGAAATACGTATACGCTATTGTGCGACTAGTCACATACACAATAATGCAACTACCACACAACCGTATGACTCTTACCCTTAGCTGCGTACGCAAAAGTGCATCTCTATTACGCGCGCAAAAATGCGACACAGCCGCGTGCGCAATACTACGGTACCCTTTTTAGCATAAAATACTGTCAACAAAGGAAAACAAACTTTTTCCTTTCTTGTCCCTGGATTCTAGTCAGCGTACCTTGACTCACACGATAACGGATAGCGATCTCTCAGCATAGAGTGGTTGCAGGGAAAACTGCGTGTGGCCACTATCCACCCTTTGGTGAGATATCGATAACCGTATTTTATTGTGTGAATAGGTAAGTGACCTCACACTATGAGCCCCCATCTAAGAATACTGGATTTCAACCTCTACACACACCTACCTACCAAAGAATTATACAGACCCAAGATACAGTTATACATTACGCACGCGCTCTGGACCAGATACCGGCATCAGCAAGAAACCTTCGTCAATCAGCAATCAGCAAAAAGACTCCAGACTGGGGTCACAACACACACATTTATACCCTCACAGAAACAGACAACACAAAAGAGGGGTTTGTTGCTAACCCCATTGGTTCACAGTGCGGGTGCATCTGTTACAGGACATTTAACAGGTTGGTTCAAATGGACACAGAACAGCCTCTAACACCTTGTTGCCTCCTCTATTTCCCCTGCATGCAAATCTAGGCTGTTGGTTTCACAAAATACATTTTGGTGCTTTATATCTCTAAGGTCCAATAGTTGTGAATACATGTTGCGATCTTCACACCGATGATACCGGGAAGCTGTTGAAGAAATGCAGATCAGCACAATACCAAACACGCTTACTTATCACGTATTAAACCTTAGATACCAAAATAGTCTTTATTTCACAGCATTTGTAATAAATGTATAAAACTTGGATCTTTTACTTTATAGCTATGGAACCTTTTGTGTAAGTGTGCATTATGTAAGTATTAGGGGTTTGGGAAAAGACGCTAGTTAGGTTTATCTGATTTGGGGCAGATGTGCATGCATGCAGCTAATAAACAGCGTTTGCATGCAGGATATTGTGCATTCGCTAATGTGCATCATGTTAGCAGCGCAACTGTGCATAATGTGCGGTGTTTATGCATGAGATTCTATTTATGATGGAATTAATATATGTATATATATATATATATATATATATATATATATATAAAATCTAATTTCTTACTAACATTTTTCAAACTGCAATGCAAATGTGTTATGGGCAGTGAGTTTCACTCTCAAAACAAGGTGGAGAAACTAAAACCTGTTTAGGATTCAGACAAATTCAATTGTGTAGATCAATGGATGGGTTATATTACAATTGCCGCAGCCATACTTGTCTATATACAGGGATTCCCAATTTGTATGTAAAACACTCACAGTATTCTGGTGTATTGTTAGTTGTTTTCCTAGTATAATGTGTTTGTTATGGTATCAAAGTTGTCCCCAGAATGGGCTTTGTGTACATCAGGGCATGATTTCTGGGAGGATTACTAAAAAGTGTTCTAATGCTAATAAGTAATTTTTTATGTATGTTAAACACTGTCGGTATGTGTCTGGGGAAGATTGTTACTCTGTGGTTTTGACAAAATGGCGTTGTGTGATCTATTTCTAAGATGGAGTCTTGTCGCCATTCGTGAGATGGCGTTGCGCAGATTCCGATTGTAAACAGATTCTGTCTCAGCTGATTATCCGGCTTTGACAACAGTGTCACGGTTATCAAGAGAAGCCTCTCATCAAAGTGCCTTGTGCCAAGGTATAGACACCAACGCATTTTGCTGCTAGCATGCAACTTTTTTTCCTTGAAGCTGAACCATTATCACCCACAGAACTTTGCTATGTGCACATGAACTGCCTTGATACAGTGCCAATGTTCTTTTACTTGTATCCATTTTTTTTAACTTATTATGAGTTTCAATTTCATGAACTTTTAATGTGATATTCATATTTTTGTTAGGATTAAGATATTACATTTATTTTATATTAATTGGTATAAAACTGCTTTTAGAACTGTTTCTTTGGTTTATATATTTGTTATAAGGAGATTGACTATCTCTAATTTTTAGCAGCAACTGGGACAAACAACACATAGCAACACCCAAACTAAATATTTTATAGTTACTTTTGGTAGACTGCTGTCTGTTTATTCCTGCATACTCCTACAGTGTTTGGTGCCAGCGTTACAGGTCCCACTAATCAACATGCGGCCACAGACAACAGGTCTTGATTGCAACTCCCAGATACATACATTCTAATGAACTACACCAAAGTTTGTCTCCTGAGCGGCATTAACTTTCTATTGATCTGTGTGGGGCAGACTTAAAACTTCACATCAAAAGAAAAAAATAACTTGCAATATGTCCTAATATACTTATATCTTTACATGTATTGATAAGGATTTACTGTGTAGGTTCAGCATATACTACCAAAATGGGAATATGCAGTTGGGGTTGAACATATTTAAGAAAACGTAGGGGAAGATGTATCAAACCTTGGAGAGATATAAAGTGGAGAGGGATAAAATACCAACCATTCAGCTTCTAATTGTCACTTTACAGGCTGTGTTTGAAAAATGACACACTGATTTGATGGTACATTATATCTCTCTGTTCTAGCTCTCTCCAAGGTTTTATACATCTCCCCCATGGTTTTTAAAAGGATTATTTAAGAGCTTGAAAAGTTACGTCAGGTTTTTAAATAAATATAATCATGTTTTTATTCCCATATCGGGACCAAAAAATAAGGCTCTACAAAAATGTATTACTAAAGGATTAAATTATAATGAGCTATTAGGGAACCTGATGGACCTTCTGATAGGCACTGTGGCATTGAGATTGAATTACCTTGACATGATACATTCTTAAAACCCTCAAAACTGTCACCTATGTTCACAAATCAAATAGTACATTGTTGTGATAGATGTAGAGTATTGTAAAACAGCCGTGGCCAGAATAGAGGCTATGTTATATTTAAGTATACTAAACTCCTTTAGCAAAGGTGGAAATGCTACATCTAGGTGCCTCTGTCCACAGAAGATTACTCAATATGGAGTCTATCGTCTTAACAATATATTGTATAGGAGAATCAACTTTGGTGCATTCCTAAAACAAAAATTATACATTTTTATATAAATATAATCTAAATTATGTCATGCCCCATGAATTTGCATTGTGCAATATAGTTCTTGTTCCTAGTTTGTATATTATGCTTTCAATAATGCCAAAATTAAAAAGTGTTCAGATTTATTGTGGAAGCTAAGGTAATTTGCTTGTGTCTCTGGCTTAGTGATTATTCATAGGAAAAAAAAATCAGAAGTATTAAATGTGTCCTTGCCTCCAGACTTAATAAGTGTAAGACAAAGTAATAATGCAGAGTAATAATGCATTTTGGTTGTGTCTGAAGTATATTTCATATTTAGGATGTGTTGCCAGCTATAAAATATGGTGATATGCATGGGGACTGGGATAATTGGTCATTACTAAAGATGACGACTCAGCAAGTTTTGAGTTTCAATGAATTTCAGTGATCTGCAGCCAGTGAATTAATTCCTGCATGTTGAGCTGAAAAGTTTGCAAAAAGATTTGCAAATAAATAAAGATCCAATGAGAATGCAAGTGATCATCACGTGGACAGTTCACTCACCAGGCATTGCAAGCCAACTCAGTGTACAGTAATGGTATAACAGTCTTGTACCACCCAAGAAAACTGTGAAATTATTATACTATTTGTTAATGTACATTGTGAGGCACTGCGGAACCCTTGTGGAGCCATATAAATTAAGGATAATAATAATAATAATAATAATAATAATAATAATAATAATAATAATAATAATAATAAATACTAGGATAATGGAAATTACGGTAGATATCAATTACAAAGCAAAAATGCCCAAATATATTGTCTTTAATATTTTTTAAAACTTTTTGAGAGGTACTGTACATTTATATAGTTAACTAGCTAAAGTACCCGGCGTTGCCTGGGTTTAAATCTTCAAGTTATTAAGTTACTAGCTGGAGTACCCGGCGTTTTAAGAATGTTTGTTTACACATCACCCAAACAAACCTCTCCTTAGGCAGGCCTCACAAATAGTGTGACAAACTTCCCCATCCACAGTCCTAAGGCTTTGAAGGAAGTAGGACCTGTAATGGTGTAAAGCAAACTTCGGAGATAGAAGCATTCAAAATGTGTCAGATGTACAGTGTAAACACGGCCAAGAGCTTCTGTTGCTCTGATACAAGGATGACTGTGTACTTCCTGGTTGCTGGATCGCACTATGAAATGCACAGCAACTACTTCCAGTTCCTTGTGCAGCTGTTTCCGGCATTCAGTGTCTCCACGGTGTATAAGATTCATCCAATCGGTTTTACCCTTCATGGGCTGACAAAGGAATGAACCGGTAGTAGCCTCTGTGTGTTCCATAGTGCGGTCCCTCAACCAAGGAGGTAGACAAAAAAAATTGGTCGCCACTGTTGACACCATCTAGTTGTGTAAGCTGATGCATGAGCAAGTATAAATAAAAATTTGTGCACAGAGCTGCGTTTTTGCATCCCAGTATAGTTGCCATCTTTATGGGCCTGATTGTAAATCAGATGGATCTCTCCTCATGGACGTAGATATAAATTTTTACCATATTCAGACTCATAATAAGCCTGGCTTAATATCAATAGTGGTTATAAATTCTAGAGATGTGCACCGACCCTCGTGTTTTGGTTTTGGATCTGAATCTGGTTTTGTTTTTTTCCCCTTGGTGTTTTGTTTTTCGGTTTTGGATCTGGATTTTTTCTTAAAATATCATAAAAACAGCTAAAATCACATAAAATTGGCCTGTTTTTGTTCCTACAGTATTATTAACCTCAATAACATTTATTTCCAGTCATTTCCAAACAATTTTGACCACCTCACAATATTATATTTTTCATCTAGTTAAGGCCAAAAGGTTGCATCCAGCTAGCTGGCTGACTAAGCTAAGTAACACAGTGGGCGGCACTAACATGTGGTAGTTCAGCTTCCAATTTCCAACAAAGATACAGTGTGTTATACAGTGTCAGTTGGATACACCAATAGTGCACTTACTGTGACAGCAGTGTTGGCAGAGCAGGGTTGCTGACTGTGTCCTCAGTACATGGAATGGCAGTGCTGCGTTGCTGTCAGTGTCCTCAGTGAAGGGTATCGGCAATGTCGGCAGTGCGGGGGTGCCAGCGGTGTCCTCAGTGCAGGTTTTCAGACTGTGTCGGCAGTGCAAGGGTGTTCTCAATGCAGGGTACCGTCGGTGTCGGCAGAGCGGGGGTGCCAGCGGTGTCCTCAGCGCATGTGTGCTGACAGTGTTGGCAGTGCAGGGATGCTGGTGGTGTCCTCAGTGTGGGAGTGCCAGCAGTATCGGCAGTGTGGGGGTCGCTAACGGTGTCCTCAGTACGTGGGGTAGCATTGCATGGGTTCCGACAGCGGTGGTGTCGGCAGCGGGGGATGCTTCCAGTGGAGGTGTCGGCGGTGTCGGCAATGGGGGGTGCCGGCGGTGTCAGGCAGTGAGGGATGGCGGGTGCAATCTTCTTTTGCTTCCTGCGTGCATATTAAATGGGCTTAATACTGATTGGCTGAGAGCCATGGCAGACGGCTCTCTCAGGCAATCAGCGTTAAGCCCGCTCAATACAAAACCTCGCGACCTGACAGCGGGATCGCAAGGTTTTGCCTCAGGTGAGGGATCTGGGGCAGGCAGGGAGATCCGAGCTTGGCTCGGGTCGCCCCGGATCCCCGAAATTCGGGTGGGTTCGGATCTCTAAGAACTGAACCCGCTCATCCCTAATACATATATACAGCATTTAAAAGGTACTGTATACTCATCTTGAGAGCCATAGTAAATGATGTTCAGAGACTTAGATTATATGCTACAGAATAAAATTCCATAATTCCTTAGTATATAGCAAAATGCATGTTATAAAATCAAATTATGAAATGAAACAAAAATAACATTTTAATATTTTTATTATTGACCTTGCAGATGGCCCAAGAAGAATGGTGTCCAAATCTACATCTAACAATAAACCAAACAGGACAATGCTTTTATTCTTCTTTGGTGTTTTAGGTGTAGAACCGTGAGAGATCTTGGCTTGTAAACGGTGGGCTAAATCCGTTTCTAATTTCGTACCTGACCTGTAGAGGGTGAATGCTATGCAATAATTGTAGTTTTTAATTAATTAAATATTAACAGTAATTAATTTCGATTTCACATTTTTTTAGTTGCCCCGCCGTGTTTTAATACGCTTGGATGTAAAATCTTACGTTCTTGGCTTGTAAACTGTGGATTTGTATAGACTGAGAGACAGAAGGACAAATTTTCACATATATATATATATATATATATATATATATATATATATATATATACACAATACCACGATCCGGCACTCCACTGGTAGAAAGGTTAGCTGAGCTGGGTGCCCTCCACAGTCTGTCCCACTCCGATACACACTGCAATATAACACTCCACAGGCGGCAATCTCATAGCCATATAGTGCGACATGTCAGCGCCTTTATTGGCGCTTTTGTCAAGCCAGAATAAACATACATACCTTAACAGTTTAAATAGCAAAGCCCCCCCTATCTATGTGTGTATTACATGTTTGATGTAATTGTGTTGTATATGCTTTGTTACTCTTTGTCTATGTATCGTGGATGTGACAACTGGGTGTTTGTTATATTACCATGGTAATGAGGGGGGTGACGTAATTTCTGGTGAGACAGCCTTCGGGCGCCGGACAGAGGGAGGGCGTTCACCATGCAATAGGGGCTTTGCTATTTAAACTGTTAAGGTATGTACTGTATGTATGTTTATTCTGGCTTGACAAATGCACTAATAAAGGCGCTGTAATGTTGCACTATATGGCTATGTGATTGTACATTTATTTATTCGTCCAAGTACAAAAAAGTTCCCAATGCACTATCAATAGCAGCTGGTAGAGGGGTGTCAATCCCAAATAAACAAAAGCATATAAACTAAGAAAAATTAGCGCTAGTATATGCAATACTAAATTAAATAATTTAAAATAGATGGATAATGTCTAAAAGATGAAACACATTTATTATGAGAAAACAAACAACTGATACAATTATTATATAAAACAGTAACTGTGACTCAACTATAATTGTCACAACACAGGTTCTTATGGCAAGGAATACATATTAGGATCTTCTTCTGTTGGTCTATTAAAGAATACAGTTTTTGAGCAGCAAGATATTACCAATTGTGTGGATTGTAGTTCAGAAAGTCCACTTGGTAGTGATTTGTAACAATACCGAGTTAGCGGTGTAATCCACTATGCATCCATAAAGCTGCAGACTTCTGTAACCAACAGAGATGGAAAGCTTAGTCCATACAGTATCAATCCTCATGCAGAACTGTGGATCTGGTGAACAAGGTGACTGGAGTCAAATTTAAAAAGCTGAACTCTTTTCCCTGGGCAGGTACACCCAGCTTCAGCAGAAGCTTTAATAGACCAACAGAACAAGATCCTAATATATATTCCTTGCTATACGAACCAGTGTTGTGACAATTATAGTTGTCATTGATTTTTCTATAATAATTTTATTTATTTGTTTTCTCATAATAAATGTGTTTCATCTTTTAGACCTTAGGAAAAAAATACTTAAATCCCACATGACAATAGAGATTCAGAGGTATTAGTTACATACATCTGCAAATATATGAATAAGTGCCAGGCCATTGTCAAGGCTCCTCTATACTGGCATCCCTAACATTAAAGGGTTCACGTTCGAGAAGCAAGGTACCCCAAAAAATTCCAGCCAAGGACCATCCCCAGGGCATCACACAAAAAGGGGAAAAAAGGTGATATTGAAGTGTAAAGAATAGATGTGTAAAGAAAAATCAATAAGTGTTAATGAAATAAGAAAGAATTAGAATGACATAAATAAACAAACAATTAGAAAAGTGATAAAAAATATCTATGTGAATTAAGTGGTGATGCCCTGAAAAAGGTCCAGCCAGAACAACTCCGGGGGCCCTACTCCCAAATGCTCCCCTGTCAAAACCCAAACTGTATCCCTGTTTAAAGATGAACTACACTTGCCAAGGTTCCGTTGTGGTCGCTGGAGTATCCTTCTGGGCTGCTGGCGTGTATAGCATGGAGTATACAAAGAGTTAAAGTGATCCTCTATTCCTTGGGCGTCGTCTGCTTGCTGGGGTCTGTGTTTTCTAAACCTGGTTCTGTCTGGGTCACATGCTTTAACACTTCCAATGGATTTCATGCATCTGGTATAAAAGTCTGTTACTAACTGAGCATTGTTGTCTGTGCAACGTTACCTTCAGGTACTTCCTTGGACTGCTGCCAAATCCTCGCTGTACTTGATATATGCTGTGGACCCTCTTTGACCGGTTCTGCTACAGATGCTTGCCGGCACTACAGATCCCAGCGCTGCTACTGAACTCTCTGCTGCTATACTAAACCTAACTCTGCTGGTAGTCTCTGCTGTACTACTAGCCTAGCTTTGCTGTCGTTTCATGGTCTCTTCATGTTTACCTTCAACTAACAGTTGTCAACTGCATCATAAAAGTTTCTTCACTCCGGACCTCTGCCTCATCTCAGGGCTCAACCCTGCACCTCTTCACTCAGGACCTCTGCCTCATCTCAGGGCTCATACCTGCACCTCTTCACTTCGGACCTCTGCCTCATCTCAGGGCTCATCCCTGCACCTCTTCACACCGGACCTCCGTAACGTCTTGGGGTTCAATCCCATACCGGATCTTCACTGCACTTCAGTTCTCAACCCTGCACCTTTCCACACCAGACCTCCGTCACGCTTTGGGGCTCAACCCCAGCACCTCCTCATACCGGATCTCCTTTGCACCTTGGGGCTCAACTCCATACCGGATTTCAGTCACGTCCCAGGGGGCTCAACCCCGCACAGCTCCATACCGGACCTTTGTCACGTCTTGGGGCTCAGCCCCATACCGGATCATCGTCACCTCACGGAGTTCAACTCCGGACCTGTTAGTTTGTCTGATATGAACTTTGTGCTATATGAACTTTAGTTCTTGCATGGCTATCCTGACACCTGCTTGTTTTGATAATCTGAACTTTGCTTTATGGAGACTTTATGCTTAAGTATCTAGAACTTTTCAGCACAGTCTTGTCTTTGAATGAATCTTTACTTTTAATATTGCGTGCCGGTGCTATTTCATGAGAAAGTCATTCCTTGAACCGCCTCAGTTGGTAACACCTGTTAAGCCTGTTTCTCCTCAGGAGTCTCAAGAGTCTGTAGCCATGACATCACCCCAAAATAATTATTGCTACATAATAGTAGCACCCACTCTGGGTCATATAATTACAAATTAGTGTACTGCATAATAACAGCACATGTATAAGCTGAGAGCTGACTCACCTTGGAGGTACCCCAGAAACCTCCACATAGCACTATAAGGACCAGCAATCTTTTAGACCTTATCCATCCATTTTAAATTATTTAATTTAGTATTGCATATACTAGCACTGTTTTTTCTTAGTTTATTGTAATGGCATTGTAACTTTGCATTCATTCACTAACCTACAATTAAGTCATCACAGAAGTAAGAGCTTACAGTGACATGTATTTTACCTTTACTAGACCCAATGCAGTTCTGATTGATCGGATAGTACCATGGATCCCTATCACAGTGTTTATATTATATATAATAAAGGGGCCCAGACCATGCACTTTCTTTTGTTTGGACAATACTCTGTAGTGGCTGGCATCAGTCATGGGTTGGGTATGCCATCCCGGCACACACAATTCCTGCAGTCAGAAACCAGGTAGCGTAAGCCTGACGGTGGAAATCTTGACGCATGCAGGTAAGTATCCTAACCCTTCCCCTAAGCCTACCTCTTATCCTAACCCACCTTTCCTGCAGCCTAACCCTAATCCTCCTCTCCCGCACCCTAACTCTAACTCTCCCCCTAGTGCTTAACCCCTAACCCTAATACTGCTGCCGGGATTCTAACAACTGTCGAGATTCTGGCACCAGGATTTTGTCCACCGACAATGTGTGTGCCGGGAAACAGTCTACATCCCATGATTAGACACACATGTATCTGCATGTGAAAACATTCTGTAGACATATAAATACACTATAACATATTTATTTTGCTTTTTTTGTTTGTTTAGTCCAAATCCTTATTGTATGTCACTTACTTTCTATTGCCTTATTTAGATAGCTGTTAATGTCTGACCATCCTCCTCGTCACTCATCAGTACTTTCTGTTGTTTTTTTCTCCCAAACACGTTCATGGCTGGCTGCTAGGCAACTAGCCAGCATGTTTTCTTTATGAGAAGGCAGAAGGATCATATACAAAACTGGAAAAATACGGGCAAGCAGTGTAAATGCTGTTTTGTTATGAGCCTATTTTTGCATCTCTTTATTTAATGGGAATAACAAATATTAGCGCAACTGTTGGGGTGCATACAGCTCTATGGGCCTTCTGACTGTAAATAGTGCTCCCTGCATCATTAGAGGCAGTTAGTAGATTTGTTTTTCACTTCACTTTTTTTTTGCCTCAGTAAATAAATACTGTTGTAAGCAATGATAGCTTAAATCCATTGATTGCTAAATGCATTGGAACTATTTTGTTACCACAGTAATTTGCCTGCTGTCTCTCTTTATATATCAATGTTCAAAACAGTCAGATGACCACTCAAATATTGTGTTGCCTGGTGAAGATATCTGAATTATCAGTTGCTTTTAAAATTATTTATATTACAGGTCACTGGACAAGACAAATTAAGTGTCTCCTGTCTCCGCTTATCTACCCGCCCCCTTCCCCCAGGCTCTCTTTCTATTTTTTTTTCTGCTTTTGCACCCCCTCATTCTCCTTTTTATTTATTCCCTTACCTCCTTCTCCCCCTATTCATTCTCTCTCTCCTTCTTTTGTCTCTCTATTGCCAGTCTTCCCCTAATGTCTGCCCCCCCCTCCCCCTAATCATTATCTCTCTGTACCACCCATCTCCCCCTATTTATTCCATCCTTTGTCTCCTACTATTAATTCTCTCTCTCTTCCATCCAGGGGCATAGGGAGGGCGGTTCCACTGGAGCGTGAGCTCCAGGCGCCTTACTCACCAGAGGGCGCCCTGCAGTCAGACTCCGGAGCAGCTGTCAAGTAGCTGACAGCCTGTGCTGGGTCCGCAGCAGCAACAGCTGCGTCCTGTCCTGCCTTCCTGCCCTAGTGAGAAACTCCTGGTCACTAGAGGATCTTGTGCTGAGCCCTGATTGGTGGAGCTCAGCACATGTTCATGTGACCCCAGAAGAGGACGGGGCTACAGCACCATGTCGAGGAAGAAGCTGCAGGATCCACATTAAGGTAAGAAAGGTTATACCCCAGTAGTTATGTCTATCACCCTCCCTGCCTGTATGTACTGTATGTGTGACCCTTCCTGTCTGTATGTACTGTATATGTGTCCCTCCCTGCCTGTATGTACTGTATGTATGTATGTCAGGCTTGCCTACCCTCCCAATTTGGCCAGGAACCTCCCAATTATCGGGTGCCGCTCCCGGTCCCCCGGGAAGGCAGGCAAGGCTCCCGCAAGCCGCCATCCCTCCCTTGTCCCCCGCAGTTACTAGCAAAACCCCCGCAGCGGGTGGGCCCGGTAATGCAATTCGCGCCGAATCGCGTCATCGTAGCCCCACCCCCCGCTTTACAATGCCATTTACTCCGGTATTGTGAAGAGGGGTGAGAGCCGCGATGACGCGATCTCGCGGCCACGCCCCCGGCCCACACTGGTCATGCCCCCGCAACAGTATTAGTGTGTGGCCACGCCCCCCGCTGTAAGCTGACATTCAGCCCCCTCCCGGAAGGAGGGAGCTGAATGTCGGCAAGAATGATGTATGTATGTATGTATGTATGTGTGTCCCTTTCTGCCTGTATGTACTGTATGTGTGACCCTCCCTGCCTGTATGTACTGTATGCGTGTATATGTTACCCTTCCTGCCTGTTTGTACTCTATGTGTGTATGTATGTGTGACCCTTTCTGCCTGTATGTATGTCTGTGTATGTATATTTATGTATGTATGTGACCCTACCTGTTTGTGTGTGTATGTATGTATGTATGACCCTTCCGGCCTGTATGTATGTATGTATGTGTGCGACCCTGCCTGCATGTGTATGTATGTATGTATGTGACCCTGCCTGTATGTGTGTATGTATAAATGTGTGACTCTGCCTATGTATGTATGTGACCCTGCCTGTATGTGTGTGTCTATGTATGTATGAATGTCTGACCCAGCCTGCATGTGTATGTATGTGTGATCATTCCTGTATGTGTATATGTTTGTATGTATGTGTGAACCTGTATGAATGTATGTATGTATGTATGTATGACCTTGCCATGTATGTATGTATGTGTATATATTTGGGGTGAGCGGGTTCGGATTTCTGAAATCCGAACCCCCACGAGTCCCCCTGATCCGAGGTCGATCCGAGTCAGGCTCGACTTTTCCCGCCTGACTCGGATCTGAAACCGAGGCAAAACGTCATCATCCCGCCTTACGGGTCTCGCGGGTTTTGGATCCTATATAAGGTACCCGCGTCGGCGCCATTTTCTCACTCGGCTGTGGACAGTGAAGAGGGAGGGTGGGAGTTAGGGCTGGCTGGACTGTGTAGTGTAGTGTAGTGCAGAGTAGTGTTGTGCTGTGCTGTGCTGCGCTGTGCTGCTGTTGTCCATAGGGGCTGTGTCCACTACTTCAAAGTCCATAGGGGCTGGCTGTGTTGTGCTGTGCTGCTGTTGTCCATAGGGGCTGTGTCCACTACTTCAAAGTCCATAGGGGCTGGCTGGACTGTGTTGTGCAGTCAGTTGTCCATAGGGGCTCCACTCCAAAGTCCTGTGCAGTGTCCCAGTCCTAAAGGGGTGCTGTAGTGTTGTCCAGGGGGTGCTCTGTCCATCAGGGGTGCTCCCCCAAGTGCTAAAAAAAAATATTTTTTCTGTGTTTGTGAATTGTGTGCACTGTGGCTGCACGTGCATCAACAAAGGAGCAGCGCCAAGCATGCACCTGTGTCCCATTAGTGAAGGGCCGGCTGGCTTGTCCGTTAAAGGGTGCTGTAACCCCCAAAGTACACTCCAAACAAAAAAAATATATATTTTCTGTGTTTGTGAATTGTGTGCGCAGTAGCCGCACGTGCATCAACAAAGTAGTGCCAAGCGTGCGCCTGTGACATAAGTAAAGGGCTGGCTGGCTTGACCGTTAAAGGGTGCTGTAACCCCCAAAGTACACTCCAAACCAAATAAAAAAATATTTTCTGTGTTTGTGAATTGTGTGCGCAGTAGCCGCACGTGCATCAACAAAGTAGTGCCAAGCGTGCGCCTGTGTCATAAGTAAAGGGCCGGCTGGCTTGACCGTTAAAGGGTGCTGTAACCCCCAAAGAACACTCCAAACCAAATAAAAAAATATTTTCTGTGTTTGTGAATTGTGTGCGCAGTAGCCGCACGTGCATCAACAAAGTAGTGCCAAGCGTGCGCCTGTGTCATAAGTAAAGGGCCGGCTGGCTTGACCGTTAAAGGGTGCTGTAACCCCCAAAGTACACTCCAAACCAAATAAATCAATATTTTCTGTGTTTGTGAATTGTGTGCGCAGTAGCCGCACGTGCATCAACAAAGGAGCAGCGCCAAGCGTGCGCCTGTGTCATAAGTAAAGGGCTGGCTGGCTTGACCGTTAAAGGGTGCTGTAACCCCCAAAGTACACTCCAAACCAAATAAATCAATATTTTCTGTGTTTGTGAATTGTGTGCGCAGTAGCCGCACGTGCATCCACAAAGTAGTGCCAAACGTGCGCCTGTGTCATAAGTAAAGGGCCGGCTGGCTTGACCGTTAAAGGGTGCTGTAACCCCCAAAGTACACTCCAAACCAAATAAAAAAATATTTTCTGTGTTTGTGAATTGTGTGCGCAGTAGCCGCACGTGCATCAACAAAGTAGTGCCAAGCGTGCGCCTGTGTCATAAGTAAAGGGCCGGCTGGCTTGACCGTTAAAGGGTGCTGTAACCCCCAAAGTACACTCCAAACAAAATAAAAAAATATTTTCAGTGTTTGTGAATTGTGTGCACTGTGGCTGCACGTGCATCAACAAAGGAGCAGCGCCAAGCGTGCGCCTGTGTCCCATAAGTAAAGAGCCGGCTGGCTCATTTCTTAAAGGGTGGTGTAACCCACAAAGTGCACTACTCTCCAGCAAAAATAAGAAAATATTTTCTGTGTTTGTGTGCGCTTTAGCCGCACGTATATATCAATATAACATAAATGGAGGACCAAACTTTCTCCGATAAAAATAAAATAGGGAAAGATCAAGAACTACTTCCTCCTAGTGCTGTTGCTGCTGCTGGGAGTTGTTCATCATCCCAGAGAGGAAGTAGGAACACCACTACTTTTACTAAACAATTGACCCTCCAACAGTCCCTAGCGATGAGGATGAAGTACGACAGCAGTCATCCTAAAGCAAAACGTATAACTGAGGCCTTGACTGCTATGTTGGTGTTAGACGTGCGTCTGGTATCCGCCATTAGTGTAGTGGGATTTAGACAATTGATGGAGGTAGTGTGTCCCCGGTTCCAAATCCGTCTAGATTCCACCTGTATCCTCAAAGCAGCAGCGACAAGCGTGCGTCTGTCTGTTAAAGTGTGGTGTAACCCTCAAAGTGCGCTCCACAAACAATAAAAAAATTCTTCTTTTTTTTTCTGTCTTTGTGAAATGTGTGGGCTGTAGCCACACCTGCATCCTTAAAGCAGCAGCGACAAGCGTGCGTCTGTCTGTTAAAGGGTGGTGACACCCTCAAAGTGTGCTCCACAAACAATAAAAAAATTCTTCTTTTTTTTTCTGTCTTTGTGAATTGTGTGGGCTGTAGCCGCACTTGCATCCTCAAAGCAGCAGCGACAAGCGTGCGTCTGTCTGTTAAAGGGTGGTGTAACCCTCAAAGTGCTCCAAAAAATAAAAAACTATTTTGTATGTGTTTGTGACTTGTGTGCGATGTAGCCGCACGTGCATCAACACAGTAGCAGCGCCAAGCGTGCGCCTGTGTCATAAGTCAAGGGCCGGTTTGGACATCTGGTCCGGACTGAAGGACGTGCTAACAATTTCTGACAAGTCTACTGTCACTGCATATGATACTGTCCACAAAGCAGCAGCGACAAGCGTGCGTCTGTCTGTTAAAGGGTGGTGTAACCATCAAAGTGCGCTCCACAAACAATAATAAAATTCTTCTTTTTTTTCCTGTCTTTGTGAATTGTGTGGGCTGTAGACGCACCTGCATCCTCAAAGCAGCAGCGACAAGCGTGCGTCTGTCTGTTAAAGGATTACATCGGTGACAGCATCCAAGTAGGCATGTCAGACAGTCCGTACATGTACTGGCAGGAAAAAGAGGCAATTTGGAGGCCCCTGTACAAACTGGCTCTATTTTACCTGAGTTGCCCCCCCTCCAGTGTGCACTCCGAAAAAGTGTTTAGTGCAGCCGGGAACCTTGTCAGCAAAAGGCGTAGGAGGTTGCTTCCACAAAATGTGGAGAAGATGATGTTCATAAAAATTAATGATCAACTTTTCCAGGGAGACCAGCCTCCAGAACGTACAGAGGGACCTGTGGTGGTGGATTCCAGCGGGGATGAATTAATACTCTGTGAGGATGAGGATGTACACAACACTGAAGAGGGTGAGGAATCGGTGAATGAGGAGGATGAGGACGACATTTTGCCTCCGTAGAGCCAGTTTGTGCACGGCCAGATTAATTGCCAGCTTGTTTTGTGGGGGCCCAAACGAACCAATCATTTCAGCCACAGTCGTATGGCAGACCCTGGCGCTGAAATAATTGGTTTGTTAAAGTGTGCATGTCCTGTTTATACAACATAAGGGTGGGTGGGAGTGCCCAAGGACAATTCTTTTTTTCTTTGCATTATGTACTGTTTGCGGCCTAGTTTTTCAAACTGCCATCCTGTCTGCCACTGCAGTGTCACTCCTAGATGGGCCACGTGTTTGTGCCGCCCACTCGTGTCGCTTAGCATAGTCATCCATCTACCTCGGTGCAACCTTTTGGACATAAAAACACTATTGTGAGGTGTGAGGTGTTCAGAATAAACTGGAAATGAGTGGAAAATAAGGTTATTGAGGTTAATAATAGCATAGAAGCAGAAAAATCAACACATTCTGTGATATTAGCTGTTTTTATGCTTTTTAAAAACAAAATACAGATCCAAAACACAAAACCCAGAACCCAAAACACCGAAGGGTGGTTTTGGCAAAACCAATCCAGATCCAAAACACGAAGAAAGATCCAGATCCAAAACGAAAACACAAAACACGAAAAGTGGCCGGTGCATACCCCTAGTATATATGTAGCGGTTATATTATATAGCACACACTTTTTTTTTAGGGGGGGGGGCGCAGTAGCACGCTCGTGCTCTGGGCACCCTGGCCACATTCTACACCTCTGCTTCCATCCTTCTTTCGCCTATCTTCCCCTGTTATCTGCCCTTCCCAGTCTCCCCCATCCCCCCAGTCTACCTCTGATCACTCTCTTTCTGCACCCCCCATCTCCCCTGTTTATTCCATCTCCCATCGCCCCCAATTCATTCTCTCTCTTTCGAATCCTTGTTCCCCTATTTATTCTCTCTATCCCCTCGCTGTTTCCCCTATCCATTCTCTCTCACCCACACTCATATCTCACTGGGCAATTGCTGCCATTATGATCACACTGTTCTGACTGACAGGGTTTGGAGTCCAGCAACGAATCCCAGAGGCCTGAGGGCAGTTTCTGCACTGCAGCTTGTCAGCCCAGCTGTTCCTGTGATACAGTAAGAGCTCTCATAACAGCTGAGCAGCTTTTTTGCAAACCTTGGCCTGGATGGCCGCTGCTGCAATAAAAGTCAGGTGGCTGTGTTCTGTCAAGGTGCTGTGGGTCACCTTAAGGTACATGAGTGAGTGGGGGTGGTGCAGCCAGGTAAATCTATTTTTTTATTTATTGCTTCGAGGTGGGTATACACATACACCTCCCTGTACCAACAGATAATCAGCATAGATGGGCGGATATTGGCATTTGCATAAGGTAGCAAGCAGGCTGTGACGGCCCTACGGAAACCAGCTGCACATAGGTCTAACTCAGAATCGGATCCCAAGTTTTTAACTCTTTGTAAAGAAATGACAAAGGGCCTGATTCAGCAAGGATCACAATTGTAAAGCTGCACACAGGCAGTTTTGCAATGCGATCCTTGCAATCAATTAAATGCAGCAGGAGGTGTATGACACCCCCTGCTGCATTTGCGATCCCAGCACTGCGATGGACGTTGCAGTGCTGGGATCACCATCGCGACCATCGGTGGTCAATGGGCGCGATGGTGGAAGCCGCTGAGCGGCTGGCCAGCTAAATAAGCCTTACTCAGGCTGGCTGGCTTGCGAGCCCAGCAGACTGCGTACATCCACGCAGTCTCTGGGCTGGCCGACAGCCCCCGCATCGCCCCTTAAATGCCTCTGCCTGTCAATCATGGGCTAGCATGCGTGTTAGCAGGACCCATTCCGCACACTCGCAGAATGGGTCCTGCGCATGCGCAGATTCCCAATAATCGGGAATCTGCATTCAGCAGTGCACGCTGAATTAGCCCCAATGTACAAGGATGTTTTTTCTACACTTTAGACTAACATTTTTTTCCAATACACCTATGTACCTGTATGTACAAGCTATCCTGAGAGTAGCTTACAATTTTAATATATTTTTGTATTTGACCTATCAAAAGACATTAAAGTACTTATTATTTTTTAAGTGTTTTTTTATTGACAGCATATTGTATATTATTGTAAATGCAGAAAATATATTGTAATAAATAATCTGGTCTGAGCAAGGTGATGGGAAGGGAGGGCTGAGCTCATCACTAACTAAGGGAGAAATACACACAAACAAAAAGTCCTTCCCCATTGGCTCAATTGATTATATTCCTAATTGGTTGGCTTAATGGAGTCTAATGTTGGGTACACACTAGTGGACATATCGTGCATACAAGGGATGAGCATACTTCGGATTTAGTGGAACATAAGGGATCCGAGTCCACCCGAACCGCAGCTCGGGTGTTCCCACCTGACTCGGATCTGACTTGGAGGCCGAACGGCATCCTCTTGACTTGGTTCTATATAAGGCGCTGTGACCTGGACTCTGCGCCATTGGTTACTTGGAACGTATACTGCGCACTGCTCTGCAATTTGGTGGCTGTGTCCAGACTCCAGACTAGTGGCTGTGCTGTTACGTAACTGTAGGGGGCACACTGCATGCTGATGTATGCTGCGCTACACTGCTAATTAAAGTGGCTTTAGTAGCCTGTGTCCAGACTCACTATAAGTGGCTGTGCTGTTAAGTGACTGTGTATAGAGAGCACACTGCACACTGATGTATGCTGCGCTACTCTGCTGATTAAAGTGACTGTAGCCTATGTCCCACTCCAAACTCACAAGTGGCTGTGCTGTTAAGTGACTGTGTATAGGGGCACACTGCACGCTGATGTATGCTGCGCTACTCTGCTGATTAAAGTAGCTGTAGCCTGTGTCCGACTCCAGCATCACAAGTGGCTGTGCTGTTCAGTGACTGTGCATAGGGGAGCACATTGCACGGCACGCTGATGTATGCTGAGCTATACTCTGCTGATTAAAGTGGTTGAGTCCATACTCACAAGTAGCTGTGTGTACAAGACATGCTGATGTATGCTACGCTGTACGAATGTCCATCTACTCCAGTGTAAAAAAAAGTAAAATAATATATTTTTTAAAAAAGTTTAAAAAAATAATAAAAGTTTAAAAATTTTGGGGGGGGCTGTATCCCACTCTGTACTGTATACAAGCACCGTAACTTCTTGGGCCTTAGCCCTCTGTGTATACATGCACCTTGACTCCTTGGGGCTTAGTCCTCTGTGTATACAAGCACTGTGACTCCTTAGGCCTTAGCCCTCTGTGTATACAAGCCCCGAGACTCAGTGGGCCTTAGCCCTCTGTGTATACATGCACCGTAACTCCCTGGGATTTAGCCCTTTATGTATACAAGCAACATAACTCCTTGGGCCTTAGCTCTCTGTGTATACAAGCACTGTGACTCCTTGGGCCTTAGCCTTCTGTGTATACAAGCACCTTGACTCCTTGGACTTTAGCCCTCTGTGTATACAAGCACCGTGACTCCTTGGGATTTAGCCCTTTAATTATACAAACACCATAACTCCTTGGGCCTTAGACCTCTCTGTATACAAGCACTGTGACTCCTTGGGCTTTAGCCTTGTGTGTGACCATAACACATAAGTACTGTGACTCCACCATGAGTGGTGATTAGTAAATACATAAAATTAGTAACTTAGTAGTTTTTGTACAACTTGAGTGTTTTCATCAATATGGATCATGACAATCAACCGAGAGGAGAGCAGAAGCAGCAAGCAAATGCTAACACTACAGCTACTGGAACCAGTCATGATGATGATACTAGTCCTTCACTATAATCTAAAGGTAATGCTCAAGGGCGTAAAGGCTTTAAAAAATTAGGGTATCTGATATGAAAAAAAATTGAGAATTTACAGTGTTAAAATGAAAAAAAACTTCTAAAGATTAGTGAAGAAAAACAGAAAATTGTCAACATACCATTCACCACATGCAGTGGCAAGGAAAGGCTCATGCCTTGGCCTTTATTTCTGAGTGGTGGTTCTTCTGCCTCTCATGACAGTGAAAGACCTTTTCACTCTGACTATAGAGGAAGTGTAAAAAAACTGAAATCCACTAAGGCAGTTGATCAAACTGTGCGTTCAGAAACACAAATGTCAGAAATCCCTGAGAGTCTAAGTGTGTCCACGAGTGTTATGTGTGAGCCTGAACTTTCAGAGTAGCCACCTTTCACAGTTTCTGCTCCCTCTGTATTTGTGAGGATGAGCACCATAAGTATTTCTGATGACATAGAAATTGAGGATGCCAACATGGAATTGCAAGAGGATGAGGGGGGATATTGCTGTAGCTGACACTGGCACTAAGAGGATGTTGTTTGTCCCAAAGAACCAGAATATCCCACACAGGAACAATAACCACTGTTATATTTCACATCTAAAAGTAAAACCAGCAATAGGTATCATATCTTATATAATAATTTTATCATAAGATAAATTTTATATGCTGGAGGTGCTCCCTGGAATCCAGTAACTAGAACTCAAAAAGTAACAATAATTGGAAAAACGAATCATCAGTATAGTGATTCCTTCGTGGGGCACTCTTTTGTACATAAATGATAAGGCTGTATGGTGAACAAGCCCATTGTGGTGAAACACGTCAGTCACTCCCCACTGCAGGAGGGAGCAGCATGGCAGCAGGGTGTCAGGCACAATCCTTTGGTCATTTTAACTCAGGTACTCTTCTTCGGTTGGGTCGTGTCCTGGTCCGGTGGCGCATTCAGATTTCTGCAATGCTTTCAGCAACAGATACTGCCTATCACCACGTATGGATCGGTGTCCCCCACCTCTCCCTTTATTTTCTATCAGAGTTATTCCTGATCCCTCTCTCATCCCGGTGTCCGCTCATAGAAGACCCTGTACAGCAGAGGGGACCAGGTACTTGTACTCCATACTTACTATTTAGATTTGTTATGTGACACAACATGATATTATCTGCCTATAGTATGTTATACTATTTAATTATGTCATCCGGGATTGTTATCCTGATATAACTCAGTATCAGGTCATCTGGGATATTTTTACGCCTACAGGGTGGTCTTTGCTCTCTCCTTTTTTCAGAGTACTCTGTTAGCATTTCATGTGTATACATATATATATACATATATATATATATATATTTTTTTTTTTTTGGTTACATTGAGGTAGTATCCAACCCGGCAATAGGATTAAATAATTTGTTGCAAGCCAGGGATCATTTGCATATGTGTTTGTGTTTGGCCATACATGATATATGAATTTGGGATGATACTCAGCATACATGCTATTATCACATTCAATGTATAGATTTATCTCAAATGACCGAGTGATTATCATTACATACAGTTCTAATTTATGAGTTATTTACAATTATTATTTACAATTTTTATATTTCATATAAACTGTACCTGACCCTGTTATTATCATATATTATGTACCCATCAGGAGCTATATGAGCATATGAATTCAAACAAGCATAGTCACCACATACTTTATGCTAATTCTTATAACTTCATGAGATTAATTCCTAAAGGAGCTCGATTAGATATTTTATAAATGAGCACAACAAATCCCTATTTTTTATTGAAAATATATTAAATGCTAATTTTTAACTGTACTAACAAATAATGTATGTACAAAAGAGTGCCCCATGAAGGAATCACTATACTGATGACTGTTTTTTCCAATTATTGTTACTTTTTGAGGATGTTGTTTGTGTATGTCAAACACCAGTGAAAGAAGCTCTTGGCCATGATAAGAAGAAGGCCATTGCCATGCCTGGGTATAGGATCAATAAATCCACCATTTACGTGTGGAATTATTTTTTTCCAAATCCTGACAACATTTGTCAAGCCATCTGTAGCTGTTGTGGAACCACAGTAAGTAGAGGTAGGGATGTTATGCATCTAAGAACCTCCATACTATTACATCACCTGCAGCGAGCTCATGACAAGTATTTTATAACATCAGAAACTGGTGCTGAAAGAATAACAACAAGCAGTCCAGCATCAACTAGCTCCCTTCTCTCTACTAGATCCCAGCATCTGCAATCTCCACCGCCAATGCCTTCATACTCAATATCTTCAGTAATGATCAGAGCTAGTCCGGCATCCAATTTGCTAGGTGACTAATCCCCTTTCCAGGACTCCTCAGAAAAATCCTTGAGTGCTAGGCCTGCTGCTGCTTCTGGGGATGGATCTTCATCCCAGAAGTGGACCAAGTAGACTACTAGTAGTAGTTTAACAAAACAATTGACTGCTAAACAATCCTTTGCAAGGGGAAGCAAGTATGACAGCTCTCACACAGTCGCACAGTGGATCACTGACGCAATAATTGCTATTCTAGTATTAGATCAGCGTCCAATATCCGCAATTAATGCATTGGGTTTTACACAGTTAATTGAGGTCCTGTGTCCCTGGTACCAAATTCCACCTTGGTTTAATTTTACCCGAAAAGCCATTTCTCGGCTGTACCAGAACGTAAAAATAAAACTAATTATTGGCCTACAAAATTATATTGTACCCCCTGTCCACTTAACCAAAGATATGTGGACAAGCGGTAGTGGGCAAACTACAGATTACATGACTGTTACAGCCCACTGGGTGGGTGAATCACCTTCAGCAGCAGCAGTATCTAACAAACAATGCCGGCTCTTTCAGAGGCAGGCTACTCTGTGTATCACTGGATTCAATTAGAGGCATACCACTGACAACCTTTTAGAAAAGAGATGTCATAGAAACATGGCTTACCCCACTTGAACTCTCCATAGGATTTGTTATTTCTGATAATGCCACAAATATTGTGAAAGCATTACAGATGGGTGAATTTCAACACATCCCCTGTTTTGTTCACACAATCAACTTAGTGATGCAGGGTTTTTAAAAAAATGACAGGGGCGTGCAGGAGATGCTGTTTGTGGGAACTCCACCCTTTACATGCTTCAGTGGATGGAGGAACAGCAAAAAGCCATCCATAGCTATACAACAAGCCATGACATTGGGAGAGGAGGGGGAATGTACCTTAGCCCAGCACAGTGGAGAGTATTTTCTGTCTTGTGTAAGGTGCTCAAACCATTTGAAGTAGCTACATGTGAAGTGAGTGCTGACACTGCTAGCTTGAGTAAGGTGATTCCCCTAATTAGGCTTTTGGAAAATAAGCTGGAGAAATTGAGGGAGGAGATTAAACAAAGTGAATCCGCAAAGTATGCCGGACTTGTAGATCAAGTCCTTTATTCGCTTCGCCAGGATCCATGGGTTGCCAATATCTTGAAATCTGATCACTACATTTTTTCAACGGTGCTTGATCCTAGATTTAAGTCGTATGCTGTGTCTTTCTTTCCAACTGACCCAGATCTTAAAAGATGCAAAGAGCTCCTTGTGAGCAAGTTGGCAGCTCAAGTGACACATGTCACTATGACGACTCCTCATTCAGTTTCTTCAGCAGCAGCCAGGAAAAAATTCAGCTTTCCCAAAAGACCCACTGGTGATGCAGATAAGTCAACCCAACATTTTGACATCTGGTCGGGTCTAAAAGAATTGCCCAACATTATTGACACCTCTACCGTAACTCCATGTGATACGATCACCATCCAAAGAATGTGGAGGATTATTTTCATGACACATTACAAATAGAGATGTCACATAGTCCCTTCGAGTACTGGAAGCAAAAAAAGGCAATTTGTAGTCCCTTGTACAAACTGGCTTTACATTACTGAGGCTGCCCACCCCCCACGTTGTAAGCGAACATACTTCCTCAAAATGTGAAAAAGATGATGTTCATCAAAATTAACTGAAAATTCCTTGAGGTAGACCTTTCCCAGCAATTATGTCACAGTACAAAGACTTCTGTAATGGTGGATTCCAGCAGGGATGAATTAATATTGTGTGAGGATGATGTACACAGTGGCGAGCATGAGGATGGCAATGACGGTGACATCTTGCCACTGTAGAGCTGTTTCCTTAAGTCAAATGGTTGCATGTCACAAAAGTGGCAGTCCCTGTCACTGAAGTGCTTGGTTTGTTAAAGTGTGCATGTCCTTTTTAATATCCAACATAATGGTGGGTGGGTGGGAGGTCCCAAGGACAATTCCATCTTGCACTACCTTTCATTTCTGCCACTGCTTTGTGGCAATGTTTCTGTCAGGACCCGGACTATCAGACTGCGACCAAGTCCCAGGGCGTCTGTGCCTCATGTGCCCAGATTCAAATGCCTACTCTGGCGTGCTCACTCTGGTCGCGGTAGTATGCAGTGTCAGCCGCGTGAAGTTATTTAGCTCTGTCTGAGTGATGTCTGCTTCTCTGTGTCTTATGTTCGATGGCAAGTCCTGTGGCTTCAGCCAATATTCTCCGGTGCATATTGGTTCTGTCAGGTGGTGTATAGATCTGCAATCCTAAGGTCCCTTGTGGTCAGCTGTCCACATGCTCCAATCAACATTAGACACTGGGTATAAAAGTTCATCACAGACACTCAGTCAGTGCCTGTGCAATGTCTCCTCTAGGTCTCCTTTTGGTGCCTGCCAGATCTCCATTCTATACTGTTCCTGTTGTTGGTATACTGGGCGCTGCCCAGCCTCTGCTCTGGAACTTTGCTACACTGAGCTCTGCTCAGCCCCTGCTCTGAAACTTGGCTATACTGAACATAGCTCAGCACCCTTTTGTTTTTAACTCTTGCTGTGTATCACATTTTCCCTAAAGACTCTCACTGCTCCTTGCACTTGTATTCAGCTCATCACTGGGTTTAGCCCAGCACCTGTATTCAGTACATCACTGGGCACTGTCCAGCACCTGTATTCAGCTCATCACTGGGTTCAGCCCAGCACCTGTACTCAGTTATTCACTTGCGCTGTCCAGCACCTGTATTCAGATCTTCTCAGGGCTCAACCCTGCACCTATCTATGGATGCATATCAGGGCTCAACCCTGCACCTGTCTACAGACGAATCTATGGACTTTCTCAATAATTCCTCAAGATAACAATAAATACTCTTCCTTTCTTCATACAACCTGGGCCAGTCCTCATTTCCAACATTTCCTGTCACTGTTACTCTATGCAGAAAACTTACCTAAAGCCTCCCCTGTTTGTGCTCCCAGAATCTTCTCCAGTTAAGTCTGATCCTCCACAGGAGGTCCTATTTTCTACAGTCATGACAGTTTCATATATGTGTTTTAATCTGCGGTGTCTGTGCCGCTGCTCTGTCATTTAGTAACCAGCCAGGTCACTTCAGCCTTTGGCCTATAATGGTCAAAACAATATTGTGAGCTGTGAGTTGGTCTAAATTCACTGGAAATGACTGGAAATTAATGATATTGAGGTTAATAATACTCTGGGTGCAAAAAAAGCCCAAATTATGTGATTTTAGCTTTTTTGTAAATTTTTGTAAAAAATCCAAATCCATAACCAATCACGGCGGTTTGGCAAATCCAAATCCAAAGCTGGATGATGAATCAGAGCCAAATCCAAATCCAGCAAAAATGGTCCGGCGCACATCTCTAGTGCGTACAGCCAACAAACTATGTATCATTAAGTGTATGTGCTTGTGTGCACACACAATATATCTGTGAATTACATCTTTCAAATATATATCTCATTGGCTGTACAGCACAGCAGATGTGATATATCTGAAATATGCAGTATATTGTTCACATCTGAGTGTACACACGACTAAACGACCGATCCATATGTTCACTACAGGAACCAGCAACAATGACATTACAGCTGGTTGCTCTGACCAGACATATCGTGCGG
Organism: Taudactylus pleione; assembly: GCA_031769625.1. Lineage (NCBI taxonomy): Eukaryota > Metazoa > Chordata > Amphibia > Anura > Myobatrachidae > Taudactylus > Taudactylus pleione. The sequence goes on from JAUIMM010000706.1 coordinate 6,334,417, forward strand.
TCAATTGGTAAGTGTGTATGCTTACCAAAATCTGTCTGCCGGCACGTCATTCAGGTTTGTATTTCACATTAGACCTACCTATAAAAGCTATCCCTCTAATCCATCTACTAACTATCCTGTGGGGACCGGTACTGTAGGTCAATGCTCTGCCAACTAACCTACAGCCTTTATCAAAAGTAAATGTTGGCAGCATTAACTTTCTTAGGAATGTGGCCACCACAGTGGTGCACAGTTTACACACAGTCACAGAGAAACAACATCAGGCGTGCACAATAAGCGCAGGATACTACCAATGACTCCCATCCAGCTCTCACACACGTATTGGGATATATAGACAGACATATCTCCATCACCTCCCAGACTTGGCTCCACTACACAAGAGAGCACTAGGTCTTGGTTGGGATTACATATAAAACTTCTAATATTTTATAAGGAATCATTATTTAATATTAATACTAATTACAAGTTGAAGCATGGAAAAGGCTGAAGCTAAAAAATTATCAAACTTGAGAGCAAATCATTGACTACAGTAGGTCCCATTTAACAAATACCTCACTGTATTTATCACTGACATGATATTTTCACCTAATACATATAATTTATATATACTGTAGATTATTTGACAAATGTGGACCACGGAAAAGTATTACATGTCTGCATTATACACATGGGTCACCTGATAGTCAGACAATCAGCTGGGACTGCAGGTGCCATTTCTAGCACTTTGATTTAGTTTTACACTATTGAAATAATAGATGTAAAGTACTGTACAACTCAGTAGCTGTTCCAGATGTATACAGGCATCCTACTGATTTGTGTGTCACAACATCATACAATTCATATTCCTTACTCCCCAGCGGGTGGTTTACAGGGCTGGTTTGGCAAGTACTTGTTCTGTTGGCTGACATTCAAGCTATAGAAAAGCTGCTAATAATATACTTTGTTTTAATTGTCCACCCATCTGTCCATCACATCTGCCCGTCTCTGCTGAAACTGTTATGAAGCAATTCTGCATCACACATACTGCATACTCCACTTGTGTTGTCCTTCTAAAACAGGGGGAAGGACGCAGAGATCTATAATTATCACTCTATCCTCGCAGAGGAAAATAAACAGGACTGCAAAAGCAAATAAACCATGTTATCGTGTTTCCTGGCATTGTATCTGTTGGATAATTAAAACTGTAGATGAATGAAAAAATATGCTGAACCATAAAGTGTTACTGTGTAAAAATAACCATTTCTCACCATCTAGAGCCTCTTTCATACGCGGTAAAACATGGTTTAGGTTTCCAATAAATACAGCTGCTCAGACATGTGCCTCTACAGCTATAATGAATCCCAGTTTCCATTGTTATCCAACACATACTACATCCCGCGTGCCATGCTCGGCCAAATAAAGACAGACGCACATAAAGAAAATTGCAGATGAAATTAACTGTGTTTTTGAGATGGATTAATGGGCTCCAATTGCCAATATGTGAATCAGGCTGTCAATCCCATGGCTGAAACAATGATTCCTACAGGAAGTGTAGCTAGTCTAGCTGTCTCCACCCTGACATCTATCTTTGTCTCTCTCATGTCACTTTGTGAATGGGAGTCAGGGAGAGAGTTGCACTGTATGAGTCTGCTGTGGACACTGTGCCTCACATTAGTTAACTGGCTTAGTTCATTTACCTTTACACTTGTGGTATGCTAATCGGCCACAATTACAATTGCACTGCATGCATGAAAGTAAATACTGATATACACATATATGCTGAGTTGCATGCATCAATGCAACATCCCCACCCTGATCCATTTGCACTCTCAAGTAGCCATCATATTTATCAGTATGTACTTTCACAGCCCTATACTTGGGGAAAGAGAACCATTTGAAATCAAAAATATCTCTGCATACACTGCTCTGATGTGAAATACTACCTACACACCTACAAGGTGCCCTCATTGAGTTCAGGCAATGTGAAAATGCCCTGATGCCACACAGTTAAGCCCCTTCAACCCCCACTACACAAATTTAAGACATGTATTGTATAACACATAATTGAATGCATGCAGCAGTTTAAGTGATTATATAGACAAAATGATGTATGTCTCTCAGCAACTAAGGTCTGTTGGAGTGCAAGTGGATGATGAAGAGATTGCTACAGCAATGCTGCAGAACTTGCCATCTGACTTTGGCTTCTTGGTTGTGGCATTAGAGGCAAACACAGCAAAGTTAACAACAGACGTAAATGAGAATTTACAAAGCAGTGGCTTCTGTAATCTGCTGCTTACCGGCAGGTTGCAAGTGAGTAGTTTAAATGGCACCTGCAGTCAGTGTTAAGCATGCCGGACTTTACACTGACTACGGGTGCCATTTTAAATATGGACCCATAACCCGCAGAGAAGCAGCGGCTTACAGCAGCAGCTGCTTCATAAAATCTCCCCACAGTCAGAGCAGACATATTCAAATTTCAAGACTGTGTGCACTGTGATTTGAATGCTGAGATTCATACATAACATACAAAAAGTGAAAAATTCAGAAAGTTTAAATCCCAGTGCTATAATTGTCATTAGATAGGTCACAAGGCATTTGAGTGCAAGCAAAAAAGTGTAAACCCTATGCAAAGCAAGAAATGCAACAGCCGAGGGTTACAGATAGCAGCAGAAAGGATTCCTGGTATATATGCAATGAAGAATGGTTCACCTAATTAACCAAATGTGACCCTATCACTATCAAATTAATTGGCATAGGAGTCCTTTCAGGTAGTAAAGTTTAGGCAATTATAGCTTGCTTAAAAATTGGGACAAGATCTATAGTCAGAGATCCAAATGTGTTTTATGCATCAGAAATGGCAACAAAGCTTATCACCATCAGTGTCCTATAACAAAAAGGCCACAGAGTTCTCTTTGCTAAAGGAAAGTGCATTGTGAGAAACAAAAAAGGAACCATCATAGCTACAGGCACAAGTTATCAGCAATTGTATGTCCTTGATACACAGCACTGTTACACAATAATAACTACTGAGTCCCAGTCATTGAAACTCTGGCATAGAAGATTTGGTCACCTTGAATACGACAGTGTTCATAAGCTACATAACATGATGGTCACAGGAATGTTAGTGACTAACACAGAGAAATCTGTATGTGAGTGCTGTATTGTATGGAAACAAAGTTGTCAGTCATTTCCAAGATCAACAAGCAGATCTACAAAACCACTTTAAATAGTACATTCAGATGTCTGTGTCCAATGGAAGTAAAATCTGTGAGTGAATACAGATACTTTGTGACCTTTATAGATTATTTCACAAGGATGACATATATGTAACTCAACAAAGAGAAATATGAAGTGATAAAAATGATAGTAGATTACAAGAGATTTTTAGAAATCAAACAGGTTACAAACTCAAGACCCTGAGATTTGATAATGGTGGAGATTATCTCAACAGAGAGGTGGAACAATTCTTAAGAAAATGTGCAATAGAGTATACAGTCAGGTCCATAAATATTGGGACATTGACAGAATTTTCAGATTTTGGCCTCTATTCACCACCACAATGGTTTTGAAATGAAACAAACAAGATGTGCTTTAACTGCAGACTTTCAGATTTAATTTGAGCGTAATTACATCCAAATCGGGTGAACGGTGTAGGAATTACAACAGTTTCAATATGTGCCTCCCACTTTTTAAGGGGCCAAAAGTAATGGGACTATCAACGCAAAAGCTATTTCATGGACAGGTGTGGGCTATTCCCTCATTATTTCATTATCAATTAAGCAGGTAAAAGGTCTGGAGTTGATTCTAGGTGTGACATTTGCATTTGGAATCAGTTGCTGTCAACTCTCAATATGAGATCCAAAGAGCTGTCACTATCAGTGAAGCAAGCTATCAATGGGCTGAAAAATCAAAGAAACCCATCAGAGAGATAGCAAAAACATTAGGTGTGGCCAAATCAACTGTTTGGAACATTCTTAAAAAGAAAGAACGCACCGGAGAGCTCAGCAACACCAAAAGACCCGGAAGACCACGGAAAACAACTGTGGTGGATGACAAAAGAATTATTTCCCTGGTGAAGAAAAAGCCCTTCACAACAGTTGGCCAAATCAATTACACTCTCCAGGAGGTGGATGTATATGTGTCAAAGTCAACAATCAAGAGAAGACTTCACAAGAGTGGATATAGAGGGTTCACCACAAGATGCAAACCATTGGTGAGCCACAAAAAAAGGAAGACCAGATTAGAGTTTGCCAAACAACATCTAAAAAAGCCATTACAGTTCTGGAACAACATCCTATGGACAGATGAGACAAAGATCAACTTGTACCAGAGTGATGGGAAGAGAAGAGAAGGAAAGGAACTGCTCATAATCCAAAACATACCACCTCATCAGTGAAGCATGGTGGTGGTAGTGTCATGGCGTGGGCATGTATGGCTGCCAATGGAACTGGCTCCCTTGCATTTATTGATGATGTGACTGCTGACAAAAGCAGCAGAATGAATTCTGAAGTGTTTCGGGCAATATTATATGCTCATATTCAGCCAAATGCTTCAGAAATCATTGGACGGCGCTTCAAAGTGCAGATGGACAATGACCCGAATCAAATTAATTAAATACACAGTTCCCTTCGGCGCTGAAGAGAGAATAATACAATGATCAATGGGTTAAAATAGCCAGCAGCTGTTATTAGAGGGTTGCCACCATCTATTACCGGAGAAAGCACAAAGAAAAAACATATACAACAGCGCTTAGCTTACAATTGCATATAAACTGTGATACCACAAATTCATATATCAAAAATCAATCACAATTTATTACATACACATAGACAAACATATATATATAAATAGTTTTACATAAAAAATATATATAATTGTACAATGGTACCCGTTAATTGTATCTTAATGCAAATAGTGTGCATATATAATTTGCTTCAATTGCAAAGGAAAAGATGTCAATCTTTGGTTGAGTAGCTATACAAACTTCAAGTGTCCTGAATAGTTACAAATTATTTGAGCTCAATTAATCCCAAAAAGGAAACCAATTACGCAGACTTAGCGGAGTTTTGTGACACTGGCAGTCTTAGATATCAATTAGTATGGAATTGATAGCATTGCACTCTCCCACTATATTATTTTATTTTAGGCACCTATAGTGATTACCCTTGATGGTTATATTGTATCCAAAAGTTCACAGCCGCTATAGGTAAGCGGTGTCCAGACAACAAATGCACATGATACACACCGGCCGGCTGTGTTCACGGCAAACTGATCTGCCGCATTGACTCCTAGTAGGTATCCACAGAAGTCAGATTCTGGAGGGAGAATTAGAAATAGCTCTCAGCAGCAGGGATTATAAACACTTGCCTCCACGTGAAGCTTTGGATCGCTGGAAGCCGTTCCCAGAGTGCGGCAGCTGGAAGGTAAATGAGCTCAAGGACAAGTGATCGTAGCCAAAACTCAGACCTTAACACAAGGTGCCACTGCAATTATTAAAAAACACTTTCTAACGCGTTTCTCCACTCCCGGCGGAATACTGCAAAAGCAAACAAAGAGATTTTTAAGGCTAAAAAGTGGAATGTTATGCAATGGCCAAGTCAATCCCCTGACCTGAATCTGATTGAGCATGCATTTCACTTGATGAAGACAAAACTGAAGGGAAAATGCCCCAAGAACAAGCAGGAACTGAAGACATTTGCAGTAGAGGCCTGGCAGAGCATCACCAGGGATGAAACCCAGTGTCTGGTGATGTCTATGGATTCCAGACTTCAGGCTGTAATTGCCTGCAAAGGATTTGCAACAAAGTATTAAAAAGTGAAAGTTAGATTTAGGATTGTTTAGTTTGTCCCATTACTTTGGCCCCTTAAAAAGTGTGAGGCACATATAGAAACCGTTGTAATTCCTACACCGTTCACCTGATTTGGATGTAATTACCCTCAAATTAAATCTGAAAGTCTGCAGTTAAAGCACATCTTGTTTGTTTCATTTCAAAACCATTGTGGTGGTGAATAGAGGCCAAAATCTGAAAATTCTGTCAATGTCCCCATATTTATGGACCTGACTGTACATTGACCATTGCCTATCCTTCTGAAGAAAATGGTGGCAGTGAACAAGCAAACTGTACACTAGTAGAGAGAGCAAGATTCATGTTAAAGGATAAGGGCCTAGACAAGCAGTTTTAGGCAGAGACCATATCCACGGTAGTTTATCTCAAGAACCGTTCTCTTACAGTTGCCCTATTGAAGCAGGGTCAACAAGAAAACCAAGTGTAAGACATCTCAGAACTTTTGGAAGTATGGCCTATGTGCATATATCAAAGGAGAAAGGACGAATCTGGATTCAAAGTCAGTAAAGTGCATCATGCATGGCCATTGCTATGAGAGCGAAGATTAGAGATTGTGGAATCCCAACACCATAAACATTGTTAAATCCAGAGCTGTTAGAACAAATTGAAGAAAAGTTAGAAGCTGATATACAGAGTTAATATGTATCACTGGAAATACCAGTAACTTAAGATATGTCTGAACCAGAAACTATCAGCATGGAAGCTCAACCACAGAGGAGGTCTCCTGCAAGATCAAATATCTGCAAAACATTCACTGAGCCTCAAGGTATCTAGAAGTCAAAACCAAAGTCTGATTGGAGTGAATGGAAATCCAAGATAGGCAAAGCGAGTTTGTAAGATTTAAAACCACAAGTGTGAAAAGCATCATGATTAGTGATAGTTGCAGCAGTCCCACGTTTGTGATTTGAGAGACTGTTGTTAAGGCCCATGCTGTCAGTGATAGAACTTTTGCTAAAAGTATCTTAAGGGAAGGCCAAGTTGAAGTCACGTGATGTGTTGCTGCCTTTTCATGTTTTTAACCTAATTTATTTTACAGGTTGCTACAGAATGGACATATGACTGCAGAAATCTTTAGTACTGTATATTAGTGTCACAGTGGAAGACAGATGTCTTCCATTTTAATTCCAGAGAGACCCCAGGATATATCTGCATAAAACTGTTCAGGCATCCTTGCACCACTTCCTGCAAGCAGCATACACTCACCAGCTGGTGAGCTGTACAGGACCCCATTCCACTCAAGCTTCATTCCATTACCAGTGTATGAGTATTATCTTTCAATAAACCAACACCACTGGTTAACTGGGCTGTTCATAGTTTGAGTCTTCCACTGGTGTTTACTCTGCAGTATCAACACCATGCACGTGATTTACAGGAATTAGTATGAATGACCGCCGGCTGTAAGGCCGGCAGTTAAAATTCCAATTCCGGCAGACGGCAGCAGTGGAAATCCCGACAGGGGATTTAGGTAAGTATCATTAAGCCTACCCCCCTAACCCTAACCCTCCCTTAGGGGTGCCTAACCCTAACCTCCCCCCTAGTGCCTAACCAGTGCCTAAACCTAACCCCACCTTCCCTGCAGCCTAATCCTAAGTCTCCCGGGGGGGTGCCTAACCCTAACCTCCCCCCGAGGGTGCCTAACCCTGACCCCCCTTCCTCTAGCTTAACCCTAACCCTCCCGGGGGTGTGCCTAACCCTAAGTCTCCCCCAGGAGCCCCTGACCTAACCCTCCCCCCATGGCTGTCCACAGCCGCCGCCCGGCTTACATTGGATCGGTATGCTGGGCGTTGGGCTCCCGGCATAGGTCTACTGACAGGCGTCAGGATTTCAACACTTGTCATTAGTACCCTGCCGGGATTTGACAGTCGGGAAGCCGGCGGTCGGCATTTCGACCGTCGGCTTCCTGACTGCATCCCAATTTACAAAAGGAGGGGAGGGGGAGTGTTCTTGCTACTCAGAAATCCCCTGAGTTGCACTACTGCTTATACATAGTTTTCTGTACAGTAGTGATGCATAGATTGTGACAGTACAGTAACTCATTTATTTACACTGTTTCAGTTTCAAAACCACTTTTTTGTTTTATTCAGTAACAACTTGATCATGAAACAGACATACAAAGAATTATTAGATTAAGGGACAATTTTTTAAAACACAATGACTACTTATTAGCTGTGTGGGTGTACAACTAACCAGGCAATTAATTGTGATATCAACTGCTTTATTTGTTAAGTGACATTGCCTGCCATAAAACACAAATATTTCTGTAATGTTTTTAATAATTATAATTTAAAATTAAGAAGTGAAGTCTGCAATCTAATACTTAACTATGCTTGAATTTTAAAGATATTAATGCAATAAAATTTGGGTCTGATTCAGAGCCGGACGCTATTTGCGCTCGCTCGTTAAGGGGCCGGATATTTCAATTGAGCGCTCGCTCTTTGCGGTCTAAGTCTGAGCGAGCAAATGAAACATGCGCTCGCTATTTTTTAAAGACGGCCCCTGGCCGCTCGCATCCTACGTCATCTCCGCTATTTATTAGATTAATCGAGTACATCGAAAGGCGTCTGAACTGCTCGCAGTGCTTGTGGTAGGATTTTCCTACCGCAATCATGCGAACAGTTCAGGCTAAGAGACAACCAAGTGATGTGGCCGATGACGCTGCTTTGTTAATTATGTACACCCTTAAAACGCCCATTTTGACCGTGTGGCAAGCCTGCGTTCGGATCTCCACTCCCCGTTTTCAAGCACCTTCCCCTATTACCACCCACAAACGCCTCATCCTGTCACTCAAATTAGCAGGCACTCGCTATTTTGCGAGCGCTCGATTTCCGACCGCACTGACTGGTTGGCGCATGCGCATTATGACCCATACGCATGCGCAGTTGTGCGAACATCGCTGGGAGCGAACGAGCGGCCGCTTACGAGCAGCTCAGAATCAGGCCCTCTATTACAACAGTCTTAGGAAAGGGTTAGGTTTAGGCACCACAGGGGGGTTAGGGTTAGGTTTTGGGGTGGAGGTTAGGGTTAGGTACAACTGGGGGGGAAGGTTAGAGTAAGGCACCACTGGAACTGTTAGGGTTGGGCTGCAAGGGGGGACGGTTAGGTTTAGACACCAAGGGGGAGGGTTAGGTTTAGGCACCAAGAAGGGAGAGTTAGGGGGAGAAGGGGGGGTTAGTATACTTACCCGACCCCTGTCGGGATGCCAAGCATTGGGATGCCGCTGTCGGCATTTTGACAGAAGGTATCACGATTGCCGGTATTTCATACCCAACCCCTCTGGAGGTCGAAGAAATAGAATAAGAGCACTGGAGTGTGGTATTAAATTATGTCAGTCTCTATAGATTATGAGATAAGTAGTATATTCTCACATATTTTATTTATACAAATTCATCCATAAAATGTATCTATAATCACATTAAAATCTAAACAATGGGACACTCTATTGATCCCGAAAATTCCCCACAAATAATTACATATATCATCAGCAGCATCAAACAAAATTTCATACTGTTAAGGAACAAAACTACTAGCAATGTATAATGGAAACTTTGTATCTTGAGTTTAGCTCACATAGTTGCCAATGATCACTAGATGCTACGAATGTTCATTACCGTCGGGATATATATACACACAAAAAGTCTGGACCTCTAAATGAGATTAAAAGCAATAAAAAACACCAGCACATAAAGTATGGAAAGCAAAAAAAATCTAAAAAATATAACATAAAAATAATAGTAAAAAATAAGTGAAATAAATATATAAGGACAGAGGAAAAGATGTGCCCGTCTATTATCCGTGCAGCATGTGACAATACTTAATATGCGTAATACATATATCCTATTTTGTGTGAGGCTTAGTGCATGCCTGTTCTATAAAGCAACTCCTTGGAAAATTGCCATAAACGTTACTAGCAATAGATGAGTCCAGCGACAACTATAAGCTGTGATGCTGGGCTGGTGTTGGAAGCTGGCCATAGGTAAATCCGGGTTGTCGGGTCTGTTAGAAGGGAGAAGCTCACTGACGCATTATGTCCATGTGACTGGACTTTCTCAAACAACATGCAAACACAGAGACAAACACAGAGTATTTCCAAACACAGAGTGAAGAAAGCACAGAGTGTTTTGAGCACATTTTGTCACTGCAGAGAGTTAAGCAAAGCACTGAAGCTGCATAACCATGTCAGTGTCCAACATACACATAGGAGCTGCACCCATAATGGGATTTATCATATATAAATAAATAAATAGGTGCAGAAAATTACACTACATGAATGCAATGAAAATGCAATTAAAAAGTGAAAGGTTGTAGAAAGTTACAGTTGACCCAAGCATCAGTCCAAACCCAGATGAAGTAGAGAGAGTCATGGGGACAAATGGCTTAAGTATTAAACAACATGTGTATTTTGTCATACAATACATGGAAAAGTGTCAGCAAAAAACATGTGGACAGCATTGCTGGCAGTGTTTGAGGATGAGGGTCTAATGAACAGAGTTGATTTGAGGCATGTATTAGAAAAAAAATGATGTGAATGCACTAGCATGAATGATTACATTGACAAAATGCAGTTAACATCTGTATGAGTCCAAGTAAATGATGAAGAGACGTCATTGTTATACTGCAAAAGTTAACTTGTTGGAAGCAAACACAGCCAAATTTACTACAGAGATTGTCAGAACAAAACTGCTACAATTTCAGGAACATGTGCCAGTTGAGTTAAATGCTGAGAATACTGCATTACATACTAAGAGTGAAAAGCCCAGAAAATGTAAGTACAAGTGTTATATAAGTCACAAAATAGGTAACAAAGCATTTGAATATAAGCAGAAGAATGTAAGTGCTCTGCAGGACAAGAAGCTCAACAGCAAAAATGAGTCAGCTTTCAGTGTCACAGACAGCCACAGAAAGGATTGCTGGAATATTGACTCAGGATCCACCAGACATTTCAGCTGTAATGAAGAGTGGTTCACCACATTAACCTTATGTGACACTATAACAAATAGATTCATTGGAAATAAAGTGCTTACAGCTATAAATGTTGGGATAGTCACTACCCACTTGAAGTAGAGACTAAAACCAAGTTTTGCTTTATGTACCAGATATGGGAACAAATCTGATCATTGTCCTAGAGCAAAGAGGTCGCAAAGTCCATTTCACAAAGGGAAAGCGCATTGTGCAAAACAGAAGAGGGACAGTGATAGCAACAGGTACCTGGTGCCATCAAATATATGTCATTGATACACAACAGTGTTATGCAATGATGACTTATGACTCACAGTCCAGGGAGTTCTAGCACAGAAGATCAAGTCACCTTGGATATGAAAGTGTGTAGCATTTACTAGACAGATATACATGACTGATGCAGAGAAACCCATATTTGAAAGCTGTATAATAGGAAAGCAAAGCTGTCAACCATTTCCAAAATCTGCAAGCAGATATGAGGCACCATTGGAGTTGGTGCATATAGATGTGTGTGTGATTCGATGAAAATCAAGTCAATAAATGGATACAGCTAATTCACAACAATCATCAATGATTTCACAAAAATGATACACATTTACTTTATCAAAGAGATGTCTGAAGAAATGAAGAAAATTGCAGACTACAAGAGATTGGTGGAAAATAAAACCAGTCACAGACTAAAGAGCTTAAGATCTGACAATGGTGGAGAATATCTAAATGAAGATGTGGAATTCTTCCTAAAGAAGCAAGGTATTAAGCATGAATTGACCATCTCATACACGCTAGAACAGAATGGTATAAGTGAGCATGTAAATCGTACATTAGTTGAGAGAGCCAGATGTATCCTAAGAAATGCAGGCCTAAACAAGCAATTTTGGATGGAAGCAGTGTCCAAAGCAGACAGAAGAATTCTTCTCCCCTATTTGACTTTATAAAACAACTCAGAGTTTTTGAAAGTACCACCTATGTACATATACCAAAAGAAAGAAAATGTAAAACTAGATTCAAAGTCTATTAAGTGTATCATATTTGGCTATTGCCATGAAGTAAAGGATAGAGACTTTAGAATCCAAATACTGTACTGGAAAACTTGTCAAGAGATGTTATATATACTGTATATATAAAATCACAAATTAAAGAAAATCTGGAATTTGAAATGCAGAGCAAGAATATTATGTGACATTAGATATGCCAGCAGCTTGAGACATATCTGAACCAGAGGTTACCAGCATGGACTTACAACCACAGAAGAGAACTCTGCAAGATCAATAAAACCACCAAGGAGATACTATAAGGAATTTGCAAATATTGCATTCAGTGAAGTTCTAGACATCCAAGAAGCAAAGTCAAGAATTGACTGGTATGAGTAGAAATTCAAAGGAGAGAAAGAGACTTTGCCTGAAACCAGTTTCAATAGTATGGAAGATGTGAACAACATTAAGAGTAACAGCAGTCGTGAGTTTGTGAAGAAAGGGACTGAAATTGTTCACACTATCAGTGAGAAGAGTCTGACTGATATCCTTTTCAAGGAATGTGGACTAGGATTGTTTGAAATATTGATATTTTCCTGCTTGACAAACCCTTAATTTTTTACAGGTTGCTACAGTAAAGCTAAAAATAAGAAATGTTTGTGTAAGATGGAGAAGCTTGTAGCGAGTGGGTGTTACAGACTTGAGAGCGCTACTGTGAAGTCTCCATGGTGCTCCTTCAGGGAGGCATCAAGTACTTTACCAAGATGGCCACCGTTAGGTCTTCTGTGTGGCACCATCTTGTTGTGTGTCAAAGCGCCACAATGGAACAATCTGTTAAATTCATAATTGAGACTATGGCTGTATACATCTACATTACTGTTAAATAAACCAACCCACTGGTTAAGAACTGGGCTGTTCTCTGACATCCGCTGGTGTGTACTATAAATTTGTCATATCAGAGTCAACAGTACACACATATTTCAACAGAAATGACCTTCTAGACCTGAGTTCCCTCTCTGTTCTGCTAGCTGGACCTGAATTCCCTCTGCATCTTTGACAACTTGTGCAAGACTCTTGGCAGCTCTCCACTGGAATTGGCAACTACTTCTGATAGTCAGGAAGCTTGCCCTAGAAGTCTTACAGCTCCTCCTGCTAGATTAGTAGGTTTTGTGACTAGACTGGCAGCTTTGTCTGTATGGTTGGCAACTCTTTCAGTTAAAAGTGCAGTTTGCTTTGTGAGACTTCTAGCATAGTCCAGGGGATACGTAGCCATTCTCATCTACTATGGTCTCTAAATTTTCTGTAAGTCCTACCTGAAATTAGGGGTATATTCCTTTTCTGCACAAAAAAAGCCCTTTATACATATGACAAATGAATGAGGGTGGCTGTGAACACTGTGTTGCCTTTCTGTCTGTGTAATAGCGAGCTGTCTCAACATTTTAGTTATGACAATTTCTGGGACTGTTTCTCAGTTTGTTTTTGTTTACACAGACAACATTCTGATTTACTCATCAGACATAATCTCACATTTGGCCCATCTGTTCTTCAATACATTCATGAAAATAAATTGTATTACAAACTATCAGTAATCCTGGAGTACTTCCTTTCTGTATCTGGTCTCTAACTGTACCCTGGAGCATTACTTGAGGTATAAAACTAGCTACAAGCAATTGGCCTAAAAGCTTCACATTGTTTTCTGGAAGCCACAAACTACGATTGACATTTATGCGATTCTTCTATCATCAATCTCATTACTGTTCTTGGAGAAGGAACATCTTTAGCTTGGTATCCAGAAGCAGTATTAGCCTTCTAGTCATGTATAGCTCCTGTGCTGACACTGATATTACTCTTCCTTTTTTCTTTGAAGTTGACGACTCCTTGACCAGAGTAGCTATAGTTCTACTTCTATCCTAGCATATTTAGAGATTGACAAATCAATTCAGTAAATTCTGGAATGAATAAATATTTTAGAGATTCTCTGTGAGACAAACAGTTTGCAAATCAAACTCTAATACTTGTTCAATAAATAATTTCAATAGAGAACAAAGAAAATTGCAGTGAATGAATACTAGAGAAGCCGATCAGCAAGCATTAGCACATGGCGCGCCGGTATTGTGAGCACCACCATTCTAACTGCCTGGATGGAAACCATATCACATCTATAGTGCCCCTCGAATAGTGGGCCTGATTCAGACCCGCTTGTTAGGCTGCGTTCGCACGCAGCCAGCCAATTTGCAATCTGCGCAAGCGTACACATCGCAGTGCGCGTGCGCGAACTAGTCCATGCAATCTGGATGCTTTCGCTTGCTGCGCATAGACAGCTAGCTAGAATGAGTGACAGGACATGCCGTTTATGGGTGATGACAGGGGTTGGTCGATGGAAATGGGGGAGTGGAGGTGCGAACGCAGGCCTGCCTGAGCGTCTTAATGCTGTTTAAGCAGCATGCATAATTAAGACAGAGTGTCATAGTACACCATACATGGTTGAAAATCACATTGAATCACTCACAGTGCTTGTGGTAGGGTATGGTCAGCCACAAGTGCTGCGATCGCTTCCGTTGGTACTCAATGTTACCAATGGTTGCATATACATCCTGGAGATGACATGCATAAGTGGGATCTTAATACAGGCTGCTGGGCATCTGCATACACATCACGATTGCACGCTAAGACATAGTGGGCGTGCTATTGCCTTGCCATACGATCGCGGATTTGCATACTTTCACTGCGTGCGAACGCATCTAGCGAGCGGGTCTGAATCGAGCCCAGAGATTCTTATAAGACTGTATGAGAGGAAACTATTTGCAAATTATGCTTATGTCTTGCAACTTTGAGTAGGCAAGATTATGTAAGCAAACAGTATTGCAGTACTACGTGCCTGATTTATATTTTGTTCTGTTTTTTTATTTATTTTATTTTACACCATAACAACAAAACACTTATCATTAACACCTTTAGCTATTTATGGTTAAAAATGCACAAGTGGCAAATTCATTAAAATGAACTGATTGGCAAACAGAATTTTTTTCTGTACTTATCATTAGAACTATTAGTTATATTGGTTTATAGTTACAAGATAATTCATTGTGATAGCAACCAATGCATTTGTCAAAATGCTACAAATGGAGAATAGCAAATTGTTCGCTGTACCCAAAATCGAGTCAGTGTTTATGCATTACCAAGAAACACTAATGCAAACATTCTTCAGTCATTTATTCAGCAAGAGAAGAATAAGAAAATATGTATTTTCTTTGCTCACAACCTCAGCAAATTCCATCACATCAAATTATGTCGTAGAAAATTGGTGCATCTTTTTGAAACTGTTCCAGCATTATTTGCAGAATGATCTTAATCGTCAGATGATAGATTTGACTCATAAACTTAAACTATTCTTAAGTAAAATAACCACACAAGACCAAAATATGGCGTTCAAAATAAATGGTCAGCTTTATTTTGTTACAATGATAAGTATGATGGCAGAAGACAGAACGGCAAACAACCAGCATCCACTTGTCTTAGGCAAAAGGATGTCACAATTCACGAGGGCCCACTATCCCAATATCAAGGGCAATTGTGATATTAAAAATTGCAAGGGCCAACTCTCCCTTTCTAAGCAAATGATGCGGTATCCGACATCCATACCAATGCACTATTCAGGCCCATTCCGTGGAGAGATGCCGCTGACCCCAGTAGGGTGAAATCTGCCTAACCAGTGCATTGAAGGGGTATGCACCGCCCAAGATGGATTATCTAATATTACTGGTCTTTCCCTGCTATGAAATAAAGCCGACACAAGACACACTAGGGGAGGTTGGGTAGGAGATCAAATTTAAAGAGGCAGGATCACATACATAGATTGCCCACTAACATAACACGCCCCCTAAATCTCTCAAAACAATCCCTCCCAAACAAAGCATACTCCTAACTTTATTAACTCCTCCATCCCTGACTAGAAGTTTATGTGCCCTCGGTTGTATTCAAACCCCCGTTAGCTTAAAATTTGTTGAAATATGACCAATTCTTCTTTAACAATAATAGAATACTCACTATGGGCCTATGGTTTTAAAGTTGCATGAAAGTACATTTGCATGAAAGTTCAAAGCTAGAGCTCTATGCATGCATGCAACTTTCTTCTGTATTTAGAATTGCTTGTATCTTGCACTTGTGGCTCTTTGTGGCTGTTAAAATGTATCAGGAGAGTTATTGTGCAGGTGTAGAATATTATGGGCATCCAGATGCAAGTTTTACATGCTCCTTTGAGATGCTCTTCATTTTCAGTTACATGGATCTTAAAATGTATTACAGTATTATACCTAAGAGACATACACCTAAGAGTATAAGCCACGTGCAAGTATAGAGTTGACAATAATGATGATTGTTGCAATTTTTTGGAGCCATGGGACCTGATTGAGAGTTACATACTATTAGCATCGTGACCAGTGATGTGCGGTCAGGTGAGGCAGGTGAGGCAGAGCCTTTCCTGTCATACTTAGGTATACTCCAGAGTTTTGGCTATAAAAATAAGAAAAATGTAAAGAAAATATTATAAATATTTTCTTTGTATTATTCTAATCATTTCTGGAGTGAAATGTGTATGGCTGGTGAGGCACTGCCTCCCTTGTCTACCTTTTCCGCACATCCCTGATCAAAACACACCAAATTTCGTTCACTATATACTGCTGCACCTTTGTATAATGTCCACATGAACCCTCGGGTTCATATATGTATCTATAAATCTGTCTCTGATACTAGTCAGTGCATCCCCAGCCATTTACCTTACCATACATCACTAATCGTGACGCAGCGATGCTAACATAGTCTAATGTCGCAGGAGGTGTCTAATGTACATAGATGCCTCCTGATGACTTCTGTGATCCGCTGCTGCGTCAGAGGAAATTGGCGTTGGAAGAAGCAGACCCTGGCCCTGCACAAGGTAGAAACAATGCATGAGAGCCTGATTCAGAGTTGTACGCTAATGCTCCCGCAGCTGCAATTTGCGCGGCTGTGGATATACGAAGATATGCTAATGAAACTGCGGACAGAACTTGTACTGAGACGCCCACCTGAGCCATTGCAGCTATCTGCAACTACACATACGCAGCATCGGATGCAGATCATGCAAACATCCACTGCCTGAGTAGGCTATGGTCACTCAGAATGCCTCTGTAACTGGTCGAGACATGCGTTTTTAGCCGACACTTACTGCTGCCTCCCCCAAATGTTCCCTGCCTGTCAATCACACTTTGAATAAAGACTTGCAGCTTGTGACTACGGTAATATACCTTGACGCATGTGCAGTGCGAATCAGACTCATGTGCAGTGGAAAACTCGTTCCATTGGCAGAAAACATTGGCATAGCGTACAACTCTGCATTAAGCCTAGTGAGCATGTTAGTGATCATGTTTATTAGGCAGTAGTGTAGGAATCGAGATTCACTTTAAAGCTACTGAAACATTTTTCCTTCCATACAAAGAATAATGATAAGGTAACCGGTTACATACTAGATGGTTATATAGTTAGGCCCATGTGATGGTGATTGTTATACTGTGATTGGCTCCTTTTAATTTGTCTGAAAGTGAATGTGCAGATTATGTGTCTAGTATTATCCATGAAACTTCCTCAGAATCAGCCCAGTCAGGATATGTTTTCAGTGGACTACAATGTAACAAATTTTTATTCACTTAAATTTCAGAAGGAAAAATTTGCTTAACTCTAATAGCAAACTACATATTCTACTGTGTAACGCTCAGAGTTCGGACGTCCATTTATTTAAATTCATCACCTAGACTTTCAAAACTATTAGTATATACTGTCATTAGAGTTTCTTCTTAGCAATGTAAGTATTTTGTTTCTCACAAAAATCTATACTGTCCAAAGCATCATTCTACCTTTTTTTTCTCCAGCGGCTTACTTGCGACGGCCATGCTGAGCAGCCATCCAGTTGCTTAGAGGTTTGATATGGACCGATGCGCAATAGATGGATTAGAGATGCAGCTGGTGGGCCTCTCTGTACACATTACAGCGGGTGTGACATTAGCATAACTTCTAACTACCGCTGCGTACAAATACGAAGCGCAATGGGATCTGAACCAGGCCCTCAGTTATTATTAGTTTACTAAGCTACAGTATCTGCTGATTGTGCAGCACATTGCTCTATCAGGGACCATTGTCAGATACATACTGATATAATTTATTTTATGCTGGAATATCCCCATAACAATATTTATTTTTTATTAATCACTTACATTTACAGGATTTTCCACAAATGTACTCACTGATAAACAGTCCTGTGCCAGATTTCTCATCACCTGCTCGCCCTCTAATTGTAAAGATTTTTCTTTAGTGCCATTGATTGCCTCTTTGTACTATTTATTAGGCATTTTTATCACCATCCCACAGTAATCGCTCACATTCCTTGTCTAATCTCATGCATACTCTTCCTTTTTGATCCTTTGAGGATGAAGTCTGCACCCTTCTTTCCTCCTCCTATATACTACTGCCTTGATCTCATTCCTTTACATCTTCTTAGTTTTCTTCACCTCTGATTTTTCACCTAATGGAAATCTTCAAACTCTCCCTCTCATCTGGTATATTTTCTCTTCTTTCAAGCATACATTGATTACTCCTATTCTAGAAGAAAAGAAAAAAATATTTCTTGAAGCATCTTCTTCAAGTACTGTTTTGTCTTTAACTTTCTGTTTGCATTATAATGACTTCTTGAATCCTTATTCTATATCAGTGTACTAGTGTACTGTTAATGCACATTAGCTGGGTGACCAGTTACTGTAGTTCATGTAGCATATATTAGCCTATAGGTTATCATTGATACACACGTAGTTGGGTCATTGTACAGAATAAACACAGATTTTGTTTCACTTCCTACATCTCCTTTAGATTACATGCCTAACAAGCAGGGCCCTCCAACCAGGGTCGACAAGAAGTTCAGTGGGCCTGGGTGCTAGAGGGGGCACTAGCACTAAAAATTAGAGATAAGCGGTTCAGATTGCTTGGAATCTGAACCCACCAAAACTCACATTATCTGAGGCAATCCCGAGTGGTGCCTCAGGTCTTCCTTCCTAACTCAGATTCCATTTCAAGGCATCATCATCCTTGCCGCATCGGATTCACTTGGGTTTTAGATTCTATATAAGGTGTCGTGATCAGGAATCAGCACCATTTCCCTGTCAGGCACGCTGCTGTATGCTGAGCTGTACTCTGCTGTATAGGCTGTGCTGTGTCCAGACTCAGTAACAAGGCTGTGCTACTCTTTATCAATGTGTAATGTGTATAGGGGGTGCACTTTGCTGTATGCTGCACTGTACTCTGCTGTATATAGGCTGTGCTGTGCTCAGACTCATAAATGGCTCTGCTGCTATTAGTCAATGTGTATAGAGGGGGCATGCTGCTCTATGCTGTTCTGTACTCTGCTGTAATTTGGCTGTCAGGAAAGATGTTCATGTGCATATATAAGCCCTGTGACTCCACGCAGTTTGAATTGAGCTGCAACAACAAAAAATCTAAATAAAAAATAGATTGTTTTCTATTGTTTGTAGTGTTTGGTGCACTTTACCGTAGGGTGCTTTGTTCACTTGCATGTCAGGATGTGGCCCGGGATTGGCCACTGTTCACCTCTGTGCTGGCATCCTTGAGGTTAGGTGTTCAGTTTCAGGGAGTGGAGGTGAGTATTCTGCTAGGGCTTCTTTGCGTGCATCCTGGTTCCCGTGGTGGCGGGGAAGGGGTGCAGCCATGTTTGTCCAGTCTCACCCAATGGTAGCCCTGTGGTCACTCAGCTGATCTTCTGATCCAATGACCAACTACCTAAGGGTATTTAGTCTGACTTCAGGAACAGGAAGCTGCTGTTCAAATTCGCTTTTCCAGTGACTGTGTTTACTAGCATTTGCAGCTTTCCTAGTTCCACGTTCTTTCCTACCAGTGTTATATCCTAGCTTCTGGATTCACTCCTAACTTTATACTGTTTATTTCCAGTGACTCTTTCCCAGGATCAGACTCCTCCAGTGACTTCTTCAATACTTGCCTCTGTGCTGAATTTCCAGCACTAATCAGCGTCTAGTTCTACTGTGTATATGTCAGCACCTGTCTCTGTGTTGAAACACCAGGTTAACTAT
Organism: Taudactylus pleione; assembly: GCA_031769625.1. Lineage (NCBI taxonomy): Eukaryota > Metazoa > Chordata > Amphibia > Anura > Myobatrachidae > Taudactylus > Taudactylus pleione. Next base: position 6,354,294 of record JAUIMM010000706.1, read on the forward strand.
TTCAACACTTATAAGCATCTAATTATCCTGTGTATATGTCAGTGCTGAAACTCCAGGTTAACAATTTTTACACCAGATCTGCATCTGGATCTCCAGCATGTGTACTCAGCACAGCAGCTGTGTACTGATTCCAAGTGTCATACTCCTTGTGTTTGAATCACCAGCATGTATATGCAGTACAGTATTGACTCCCAGTGTCATTCTCCTGTGTCCGTGCCTGCTTCTGGATCTCTGGTAGTTCCAAGTGCACTTCTGTGTGTACATTCCCTGTGCTTCCCAGAGCAAGTCCACGTCTGGATCCCCAGTGTTCCATTTAGTTCTCCATGTCTACATCTCTAGTATTACCCAGAGCAAGGCTGTGTCTGGATCTTCAGTGTTTTAAAGTACATTCTGTGTCTGAATTTACTGTATCTTTTCCATTGCTAGTCAGCCTCAGGACAACCCATGTTTCCCAGAGCAAACCATTTCCAGAATTTCCAGTGCCACTCCATTTTCCAGTGTTTCCCAGTGCCATCCCAATTCTAGTTATTCCCAGTACTGTCTCATTGCTAGTAATCTCCAATGATACAAAATTTTTAGTAATTTCCAGTGTTATTATTACGTTTCCAATAATTCTCAGTGCTATTCCATTTCTAGTATTATATCTCTGTCTTCTGCCACTCCTAGGTACTTGTCCAGAGGGCCGCGACCTGCTCACTTGGTGCGGCAAAACCCAAAACCAATAGGAGGGGTCACTGGTAAAGACCACCAAGTGGGTTAGATTCTGCACCTCTGGGCAGGTCTACCCAAACCTGGGTTTGGCCGCAATAGAAAGATATTATCACTGTCACCCCCATCAGTTGCTGCTCTACCACCCTAACCCCCCTGGCTCTTGACCTCTACAGAGGTATCCCTAGTGCCCGCTCGTGACACGTGCATATATAAGTCCTGTGACCCAATGCAGTGTGAATTGAGCTGCTACATCCAAAAAATAACATAAAAATATATAATATAGTTAGGTTCTATTGTTTGTACTTTTGGTGCGCTTTACCCGTGTGCTTTGTTCACATGCATATATAAGCCCTGTGACTCCACACAGTATGAGCCATGGGCCTGATTCAGACCCACTCGCAAGCGGCTGTCCGCTCGCAAGTGGGTCGATGATGTGCACTGCGCATGCGCACTACGGTGGGACTTTCCTTCGCTCGTTGTGTCTGATCAAAGGGGGCGTGCTGTCGATGTTGATTGACAGCATGCCCCCTTTGGTGGGCGTGCCGGGGGCGTGCCTCCCAGACGGGGGCGTTCCCAAGGGAACGCCTACCGTCAGAAGCCGGCCCACTGACATCACTAGTGATGTCAGTGGGAGTGATTTTGGCTCTGATAGAGCCAAAATCACTCCGGGCCTTGCGGTTGAGAAACTCAACCGCAGGCTCCGGCTCGCAGTGGCGATGGTCGCGATGGTCAAGACCATCGCGGCCATCAACCTGCACGCTCGTATAGGCTGTGGGTGGTGACCCACAGCTATACGAGCATCCAGGAGGACGCTCCATAATTATGGAGGACGGCCCTCATTCAGAGCGTGCGCTCTGCTCAGAGCGTCCGACTCTGAATGAGGGCCCATGTGCCATGTTTGAAGTTGAACTGCCACATATTTGTGCCACCCACTGCTGTTACTTAAGCAGGCCATACATGGTGCGATAAAAAGACATACAATATTTCTTATAAGATTTCCCTTGAAATTTTACATATGATGTGTTCAAAAGGTGTACTATTACAAATTGTAAATGAGCGATCGGTTGTACACATCACCATTACGATGAATTTGCTGGAATGTGAATAGGGGAGGGCTTATCTAGAAGGTATAAAACGCAGCCACCATTTTAGGTATGTTATAATTTGCTCTGTGACTAGTGAAGCCTGGTTGTATACCTGCTGAACGCTGTGCAGTGCTAGTGTGCTTTGCTAAAGGCTTGCCTTGTAGAAAGTGTAGTATTTCTTCTGATTTCTATCATCTTCTGATGAATTCCTATTGCCATAAGCTTCTGTTAGTCTATGGCTACTTGAAGCAGAAAGGCGAGGAAGCTGAGGAGATGAGGAGGAGGAGGAGCAGGTCGTGCTGTACTAAGGAGTGGCTGACGAGGAGGGAAAGTTGCTCCCATATGCCCCTGCTGACGGAAATTAGGGAGAACAACCAGGATGATTATAGCAACTACCTGCATATGGATGATGCCACCTTCCAGGAGTTGCTGCATCTGGTGACTCCCTATTTTCAGAGGCTGGACACCAGCATGAGGATGGCCATTCCGGCTGAGGACAGGTTGGTGGCTACCCTGCAATATCTGGCTACAGGACGGTCTGTCGAAGACCTGAAGTTTGGGACCTTCATTTCCGCCCAGGCGTTACGGCACATCATACCTGAAACCTGTGATGCTATTATAAAAGTCCTGAAGTACCAGTATTTTAAGGTGAGTAAAAACAACACTTTTTTTCTTGTTGAAAAAAAAATAAAAAATTTTTGTAACCTGTTTTAGATGTAACATGATTGTAATCAACATAGTAAAATATAAACAATGTTTAATCAAACTAACATGTTTGTTTATTAACACAACATTTTGGCCAGTTTTTTGTCGCCCCATACCTAGCCGGATGCATGGTATGCAGTGTGTCAGATGACGGGTTGAACAGGCCAAGAAGCACATGGTGCAAGTGCAGATTGACGCCCCGGCAAACAACGATCTGCCCTTGTGCCATGCGTTTTAGTGGCCCTACCCAATCCGCATCATCCACACCCCATACGATACAGTGTGTATTGGGAGAGAAAAAATTGGTTTATACAGTCAATCTGCATCATCCAATATTATCAAATTCGGGATTCTCATCCCCCTCAGCAAACATGGCATCATATAAAACCTCCGAAGAGGTGGATGTGGAGGGGTAGGTCCTCTCGGGTCTATTGTAAGTGGGAGGGGGTGTAGGAATGGATGGGGATGGCCCCATTCGTTCTTTGGCCATGTAGGTTGGTGGAGGGCGACCATGGTAGGATGGCACACTGGAAGGAAGTGGAGGAGACAGGAGTTGAGGACCTGCAGGTGGGAGTGGAGGCAACGGGGTTACAGGCTCTAGGTGAAGTGTGGAGGTTCCTGTCAGCTACTTTAATTTACCCTGCATAATGACCTGGTAAATAATTCTTTCAGCATGAAGCTGTTGCTCCTCCTCCATCACCCGGATGCTACTTGTAACGTGTGACCCCAGGCTGTCGAACTGGTCTGGGGGTTTGCAGAGTGCCTGTTTGACTTGCTGCATAATAGGATCCGGGTTTGGCAGACTCCTGCGTGCCCATCTTAAAGCTCAGCGGGGAGGCTCTGATGTCTCTGCAACGCTCTCAGGAGTTGTAGCCGATGCAGTTTGTGGACTTATAGAGGGGTCCAAGTTAGCTGGGAAAGACTGTAGGAGTAGAGAGAGAATATTGTTAATATACAGTAAAGTCTAATTTATATTTTTTCTTTATTTTAGTTTCCTACAATGGTGGAGGACTGGCAGATCATAGGTGATGAATTTGACCGCCGGTGGAATTTCCCAAATTGCGGAGGAGCCATTGATGGGAAACACTTACGTATTATCCTGTCTGCCTGCAGAAGCTCCTTTTATTTTAACTACAAGGGCTTTCACAGTATTGTGCTGATGGCGGTGGTCAATGCCAACTATGAATTTATTTATGTGGATGTGGTTTAAAATGGCCGTGCTTCAGATGGTGGATCCTTCAAAGATACAGAATTTTATGACAGACTATCCACCAACCGTCTGAATTTACCATCTTCAGCGGTTTCGAAGCACGGCCTGAACTATGAGTTTGTGGCTGATGAGGCATTTGCTCTACATGAACATTTATTGAAACCATATGGACAAAGGCAACTGACCAGAGAGAAACACATTTTCAATTATCCCCTACAGTATCATGGGTCTGGCAAATAGTTGAAAATGTATTTGGAATAATGAGCAGCAAGTTCCGGATATTCAAAACAGCTATAAACCTTTGTGTGGACAAAATTGATTCTGTCGTCATGGTCTGTTGTGTTCTGCACAATTTCTTGAGGAAAACACATACCTTACAACTGCAGACTATGGGGATGGCCATCAATGAGCAGGAGCAAACACACAAGGGTTTAGAAATGCCCTCTGTCACCACACCCACAGTGAGGGAGACACTAGCGAGTGTGCGGACAAAAGAGGTCAGGAAGCAATACCTGGCCTACTTTAATGAAGTTGTATGTACTTACCACATCCATAGTAGACACCATAGACTTTGTGAAGAGCTCTGGTGCTCTACCTCGTGGAAGAATTCAAGAAGGGGTAGTACTAGAGTGAACTGTTATAGACGTCATCCATCCCTGCTCCAGACGCCCGTGACTCAGTCTCCTTCCTCCGTTCTTTAACATACACTGTGCGGAGGTTTTGGATGCATCTTTTCACCCAATCCGGACAAGCCTCATCATGGAAGGGAGGGTAAAGGTGACCATGTCATCTATCGCCGTTGCCCTGCGATGTTTATTTTTCTACTCTTTGGACTTCACCTTCCACAGGCACTCGTGAGTGTGATGACGCTCGAGGCATCCACTTATAAACTGACGTTCTCGAGGGTTATTAATTTCTGTGGAAATAACACTCAGAAACATCTGTAAATAGTAAAAAGTGGGAGGCACTTTCAGATTTAATTTGAGGGTAATTACATCCAAATCGGGTGAACGGTGTAGCAATTACAACAGTTTCAATATGTGCCTCCCACTTTTTAAGGGGCCAAAAGTAATGGGACTATCAACTCAAAATCTATTTCATGGACAGGTGTGGGCTATTCCCCCGTTATTTCATTATCAATTAAGCAGGTAAAAGGTCTGGAGTTGATTCTAGGTGTGACATTTGCATTTGGAATCAGTTGCTGTCAACTCTCAATATGAGATCCAAAGAGCTGTCACTATCAGTGAAGCAAGCCATCATTAGGCTGAAAAATCAAAACAAACTCATCAGAGAGATAGCAAAAACATTAGGTGTGGCCAAATCAACTGTTTGGAACATTCTTAAAAAGAAAGAATGCACCGGAGAGCTCAGCAACACCAAAAGACCCGGAAGACCACGGAAAACAACTGTGGTGGATGACAAAAGAATTATTTCCCTGGTGAAGAAAAACCCCATCACAACAGTTGGCCAAATCAAGAACACTCTCCAGGAGGTAGATGTATATGTGTCAAAGTCAACAATCAAGAGAAGACTTCACAAGAGTGAATATAGAGGGTTCACCACAAGATGTAAACCATTGGTGAGCCACAAAAACAGGAAGACCAGATTAGAGTTTGCCAAACAACATCTAAAAAAGCCATTACAGTTCTGGAACAACATCCTATGGACAGATGAGACAAAGATCAACTTGTACCAGAGTGATAGGAAGAGAAGAGAAGGAAAGGAACTGCTCATGATCCAAAACATACCACCTCATCAGTGAAGCATGGTGGTGGTAATGTCATGGCGTGGGCATGTATGGCTGCCAATGGAACTGGTTCCCTTGTATTTATTGATGATGTGACTGCTGACAAAAGCAGCAGAATGAATTCTGAAGTGTTTCCGGCAATATTATATGCTCATATTCAGTCAAATGCTTCAGAACTCATTGGACGGTGCTTCACAGTGCAGATGGACAATGATCCGAAGCATACTGCAAAAGCAACCAAAGAGTTTTTTAAGGCTAAAAAGTGGAATGTTATGCAATGGCCAAGTCAATCCCCTGACCTGAATCCGATTGAGCATGCATTTCATTTGATGAAAACAAAACTGAAGGGAAAATGCCCCAAGAACAAGCAGGAACTGAAGACATTTGCAGTAGTGCCCTGGCAGAGCATCACCAGGGATGAAACCCATTGTCTGGTGATGTCTATGCGTTCCAGACTTCAGGCTGTAATTGCCTGCAAAGGATTTGCAACAAAGTATTAAAAAGTGAATGTTAGATTTATGATTGTTTAGTTTGTCCCATTACTTTTGGCCCCTTAAAAAGTGGGAGGCACATATAGAAACCGTTGTAATTCCTACACCGTTCACCTGATTTGGATGTAATTACCCTCAAATTAAATCTGAAAGTCTGCACTTAAATCACATCTTGATTGTTTCATTTCAAAGCCATTGTGGTGGTGAATAGAGGCCAAAATCTGAATATTCTGTCAATGTCCCAATATTTATGGACCTGACTGTATATATATATATATATATAAACAATGCAGGGCCATGTGGGGGGGGACACATTAGTGGCATAGTGGTATATAAACAATGGCAGGGCCAGGGGGCATTTGCATTGGTGGCATAGTGGTATATAAACAATGGCAGGGCCAGAGGGGGGCAAATGTACTGATTTGTATGGTGATATATACTCGCTTCAATCTGAACACACATGTTGTAATGCGATGCTGCTGCTCGGAACGCCGTCTCTCATGACAAAATGGAGGAAGAGAGTGGCTAGGGTTTTTTATAGACCTCGTAATCAGACATCGGATCGTATTACCTGCCAAAAGTGATACGATGTGTGTCACATCATGGTAAGATAGGTCACCCTCGTACGGTTTTCCGGTACGAGAGGCGATCCAGTTATACGACTGCGGGGATGCGCATCGCCATCGTATGTACACCAAAACAACAATCTGTACAATCGCTCGTTACTATCGGTCAAAATCGTACACATTGTATAAAAAATCTTACCGTGTATGGCTGCCATTAGCTTAGTTAGCCAGCTAGCTCGGTGCAACCTTTTGCCTAAACTGGATGAAAACAATATTGTGAGCTGTGAGGTGATCAAAATTGACTGGCAATGAGAGGAAGTTAATGTTATTGAGGTTAAAAATACTCTAGGAATAAAAAAAAGGCTCAAATTATGTGATTTTAGCTTTTTTTTGTCAATTCTTGGAAAAAAATCCCAAACCAATATTAGTCACGGCAGTTTGACAAAAACAAAAACAAAACTGTCCGACTAATTAAAACCAAAACTAGCAAAAATGGTCCAGCACACATCTCTACTAAAAATACTATCCTGATGGCATGCGCTGAGAAGGGGATATTTCTTTTAAACCATGATTGTCCAAGGACTCTTATTCAATATCATGTTAAAATGTTTCTCTCTATTTGTTCAGCATTTAAGAACATATATGTAGGTTGGAATCTAACTAGTGTTCTTCAAACTTCCATTCTCCTTACTTCCATACTGAGTCAGATGGATCTCTGTGCACAGGTGCAAACAGTAAGTTTTTGCGTAGATGTGCATTTACGCATTTTTATATATCTCTGTTCTGTTCGTATGGAAGTCTGCAGGGGCGGATTGGCCGTTATCTTCAGTGGGATAAATCCCGGTGGGCCAATTGGTCTGTGGGGCCGCTTGTGATCTGTGGCCCCGCCCCCCCAAATCACGTCACTGGCTGTCCGTGTTTGCATGACAGGCAGCCCGTTGGCTGCCTGTCACAGCTACTGTTGCAAAGCGGCCAGCCTCTCTCATGTGAAGACAAGAGGCTTTCCCTTTAAGTCCCCACCCACCCATGGAAGGTGCTGCTTCATCAGATAGGCACCACAGAGGAGGAGTGGGTTCATGGCCGGCAGCAGCAAGAAAGTCACGGAGGAGGAGGGGAGGGCCACCCTGCCTGCCTGCCCCGATTGTCTCCTCTCCACTCTGTCACCTCCCCAGGCTGTGACGTTAAACTGTAACTGCACAGTCTGGGGAGGGGACAGAGGCCCTGATTCAAAGCTGGATGCTCTGACAGAGCGCTCGCTCTGAATCAGGGCCGTCCCTCTTACTTTTTGGAGCGGCCTCTTGGCCGCTCGCATAGCTGTGGGTGACCACCCACAGCTATAGCGAGCGGCCAAAATGATGGTCGCAATGGTCAAGACTCGTCTGGGGTCTGGTAGGGTCTCGTCTGCCACAAGCCCTGGAGTGCTCTTGGCTCTATCAGAGCCAAAAGCACTCCAGGGCTTGTGGCAGACGAGGCCGGCCCCAGACGGAAGGCGTTCCCATGGGAATGCCTCCGTCTGGGCAGCCTCGCCCCCGGCACGCCCACCAAAGGGGGCGTGCTGTCAATCACCATTGACAGCATGCCCCCTTTGGTGCGAGACCCATAATGACGGCTTGGCCGTCGTTATTCGGGTCTCGTGCATGCGCATGACGGAGCCGCCTTTGTCGTGCGCATGCGCACTTGGCCAACATCGACCCGCTTGCGAGCGCTCGCGAGCAGGTCATAATCAGGCCCAGAGTTAAAAGGAAACAATCGGGGCTGGCTGCCTGGGAGACTCAGTGATGTGGTTAGTGTATAACTAGAGGGGAAGCCAGGAGAGGAGACAATCAGGGCTGGGGGTAAGGGAAGGTTTTTTACATAGTTCAGCCCCAGCAGACTGTCAGCACATTGTTGGACAGCTGCCAGGTGCCGCTCTGTCTCACAGCCCTCTACTCCATAGCTCTGTGCTGTGTGTGACCAGAGAGGAGCCCTCAATGCTGACTGAAAGGTGAGTGCCATTGGTAAGGAGGGGAGGGGGTACAGGGGGTTGGGTATGTATATCATATCATGAAGGCTGTGTGTACTCAGTGAAGAGGAGGCCAAGGGGGAAATGAGGGGGCCATAGGGGGGTTGTTGTATATCATGAAGGCTGTGTGCTTTGTGAATGCATAATAAATAGTTCTGTGTCAATATGTGTCTCAGTAAGTGGTGTCTGTGTCAGTGAGTGGTGTCTGTGTCAGTGAGTGGTGTCTGTGTCAGTGAGTGGTGTCTGTGTCAGTAAGTGGTGTCTGTGTCTCAGTAAGTGGTGTCTGTGCCAGTAAGGGGTGGCTGTGTCTCAGTAAGTGGTGTCTATGTCTCAGTAAGTGGTGCCTATGTCAGTAAGTGGTGTCTGTGTCTCAGTAAGTGGTGTCTGTGTCAGTAAGGGGTGGCTGTGTCTCAGTAAGTGGTATCTATGTCTCAGTAAGTGGTGTCTATGTCAGTAAGTGGTGTCTGTGTCTCAGTAAGTGGTGTCTGTGTCAGTAAGGGGTGGCTGTGTCTCAGTAAGTGGTGTCTATGTCTCAGTAAGTGGTGTCTATGTCAGTAAGTGGTGTCTGTGTCTCAGTAAGTGGTGTCTGTGTCAGTAAGGGGTGGCTGTATCTCAGTAAGTGGTGTCTGTGTCAGCAAGGGGTGGCTGTGTCTCAGTAAGTGGTGTCTGTGTCAGTAAGGGGTGGCTGTGTCTCAGTAAGTGGTGTCTGTGTCTCAGTAAGTGGTGTCTGTGTCAGTAAGGGGTGTCTGTGTCAGTAAGTGGTGTATGTGTTTCAGTAAGTGGTGTCTGTGTCTCAGTAAGTGGTGTCTGTGTCTCAGTAAGTGGTGTCTGTGTCAGTAAGTGGTGTCTGTGTCAGTAAGGGGTGGCTGTGTGTCAGTAAGGCATGGCTGTGTCTCAGTAAGTGGTGTCTGTGTCAGTGAGTGGTGTCTGTGTCAGTAAGTGGTGTCTGTGTCAGTAAGGGATGGCTGTGTCAGTGAGTGGTCTCTGTGTCAGTAAGTGGTGTCTTTGTCAGTAAGTGGTGTCTGTGTCAGTAAGGGGTGGCTGTGTCTCAGTAAGTGGTGTCTGTGTCAGTAAGTGGTGTCTGTGTCAGTAAGGGGTGGCTGTGTCTCAGTAAGTGGTGTCTGTGTCAGTAAGGGGTGGCTGTTTCTCAGTAAGGGGTGTCTGTGTCAGTAAATGGTGTCTGTGTCAGTAAGGGGTGGCTGTGTCTCAGTAAGGGGTCTCTGTGTCAGTAAGTGGTGTCTGTGTCCACTCTCGGTAAGTGGTGTCTGTGTCAGTAAGGGGTGGCTGTGTCTCAGTAAGTGGTCTCTGTGTCAGTAAGTATATCTGTGTCAGTAAGTGGTGTCTGTGTCAGTAAGTGGTTTCTGTGTCAGTAAGGGGTGGCTGTGTCTCAGTAAGGGGTCTCTGTGTCAGTAAGTGGTGTCTGTGTCAGTAAGGGGTGGCTGTGTCTCAGCAAGTGGTGTCTGTGTCAGTAAGTGGTCTCTGTGTCAGTAAGTGGTTTCTGTGTCAGTAAGGGGTGTCTGTGTTAGTAAATGATGTATGTGTCAGTAAGGGGTGGCTGTGTCTCAGTAATGGGTGGCTGTGTCTCAGTAAGTGGTGTCTGTGTCAGTAAGTGGTCTCTGTGTCAGTAAGTGGTGTCTGTGTCAGTAAGTGGTCTCTGTGTCAGTAAGTGGTGTCTTTGTCAGTAAGTGGTTTCTGTGTCAGTAAGGGGTGTCTGTGTTAATAAATGGTGTCTGTGTCTCAGTAAGGGGTCTCTGTGTCAGTAAGTTGTGTCTGTGTCCACTCTCAGTAAGTGGTGTCTGTGTCAGTAAGGGGTGGCTGTGTCTCAGTAAGTGGTCTCTGTGTCAGTAAGTGGTGATATTGTTTGCTAAGGGATAATCTGTCTGTGGGGATATTCTACGCTAAGGGAACATGACATGAGAGAAAGGGGGGTTTTCTGTGCTAGGGCAGGAGGACATTACTGGGGAGATGCAGGATAATGGCGCTGGGGAGGCACAGGATAATGGTGCTGGGGAGACACAGAATAATGGTGTTGGGGAGGCGCAGAATAATGGTGTTGGGGAGACACAGAATAATGGTGTTGGTGAGACACAGAATAATGGCGCTGGGGAGGCACAGGATAATGGTGCTGGGGAGACGCAGAATAATGGCGCTGGGGGTCACAGAATAATGGTGTTGGGGAGACACAGAATAATAGCGCTGGGGAGGCACAGGATAATGGTGCTGGGGAGACGCAGAATAATGGTGTTGGGGAGGTGCAGGATGATGGTGCTGCTGAGACGCAGATTGTACCAAATGAGCAAATATATTTTATTAAGATAAAATTGTTTGATATGGGAAACTCCCATTTTGTCCTACCCCAAAACTTCTTTTACTATGTATTATCTGGTTGAAACTCTGTTGCATGTTGATGACAGTGGCTTTATTCCTACGCAAACAGGTGGCTTCCGGACCATGTGATCTCCTGCATGAATAGTGAATACCAACTCAAGACACTGCCTGTCCTGGGAGGATCAATTTCTCCAGAAGTTTCCCGCTGCAGAGAAATCATATAGGTTAGAAAACGCTCATTCACATGCTCGCTGTGCTTAGGACTGGGGCCATGGCTATCAGCTCATGGAGCGGTGGGCATGCCCCCAGCATGAGAAAATGGGGAGAGGTGGCTTGCGGGCATGGCATTTTACATTAGAACACATCCATTGCAACTAGGCTCCACCCACTTTTTTGGGCGCTCCCACACACATAGGGCCTCTTCCACAGTATTTTCCAGGGCCACTTTAATTTCCCGATCCACTCCTGGAAGTCTGTCAGATCTGTATTTCCATGAAATTGGGCCTTCAGGGTGAAAACTGGACTGCAACATTGTAAGTGCATGGAACTTTCCTGTCTCATGAGTGTGTTATGGGTGTGTCAATGGCATGTATCAAAAACGCGGAGCGATTCTGAGTAATACGCATGGAGAAAGAAGCCTGTTCCTGACAGATTTCTTGCACCTAGCATGTGCTTATTGCAAGTGCTGATACTAATGAGAAAGTCTGCAAATGTAGATGCTAATGATGGCAGTTAGCATAAAGTAAAAAGGCAGCATAGTTTTCTACTGTACCTGCAGGTTCATGAAACCCCTCATTAATTAACGGAATCTTGCATTAGCAAAACATAGTAAAACTGGCTTCAGCAACTGCCTGCAGCTACAGTCACTTTGGATGCAACTGAGAACCAACCCCTAAGAGCTCCTTTGGCTTAATAAACAATAACGCCTTTACTAAATCCTGGTTCTGTCTGCTAAGTTATCAGTGCTGTCACTGGTACTGCCTTATTTTGCTCTCATTATCCATATGGAATATAGCAATTTTGGTTTTCAGCACCATCACTAAACTGACAACACTTATTCATTAACTTTCTGTCTCTTTCTTTTCCATTTTCCAGTCTTCCCTGGTGCAGATTCCATGAGAATATGTAAGTTTTTTTGTTTATACTTTGTCCCTATTTAATTGTAGAAAATGTTTGCATTTGTATTTCTACTGTAATGTTCTTTTGTTATTATTTTTTTAAAATACCATACGCATGTGACATCCATTTTATATTCAATTATTTAATAATGTTCTGTATTTGTGTTCTTAAAAAAATTGTTCAATTTAATCTTATAATACTACATTTAAAACAGATAAATGTTTGGCTAACTCTGATTAAATGAGCCTGAGATTGTTGAGATAAGCCAGTGAGTGTTTATATACTTCCGTATTGTAGATTGTCAGCATTGAGATCAAATCCTAGTGGTGTCAATTGAGAATTTAATAGTGTGGGTGATTAATGAGTTTTAGAAGGACTACGTTTGTTTTGATTAACTCTTTTACATCAAAACATCATGGGTGCTCAAAACTGATGTTGTGACACTACAGTAAATTCAGATAGACTCTCCTTAACTTATAAATTATGGCACACATGTAAATCCATTGTGCAATGCTGGAGTGGTATATCCACCAGGGATGGAGCAGTGGAGCTGTTGATGCATTTAACTGGGGCCTGCTGCAATGAAGGGGCCCACAGCCATCCATAACAAAAAGGGAGGAGGAAGTGGTCTGGCTTTGGTGTGGCAATGGCGTGCTACACCTGCTATGACCTGCCTGTCTGTCCTGCCCACATCCTCCTGCACTTTGTAAACTATATATTTAGTAATCTTGTGTGTACACATAACAAAGCTTATTGTTGCACATGGGCCCACAACTCGCTAGTACTGCCTCTGATATCCTCTGTTATTAATAAACATAGGGCCTGATTCAGAGCCGCTCGTTCGCTCCGAGCGATGGTCGCACAACTGCGCATGCATATGGGTCGTAATGCGCATGCGCCAACCAGTCAGTGCGATCGGAAATCGAGCGCTCGCCAAATAGCGAGTTCCTGCTAATTTGAGTGACAGGATGAGGCGTTTGTGGGTGGTAACAGGGGAAGGTGCTTGAAAACGGGGAGTGGAGATCCGAACGCAGGCGTGCCAAACGGTCAAAACGGGCGTTTTAAGGGTGTGCATAATTAACAAAGCAGCATCATCGACCACGTCACTTGGTTGTCTCTTAGCCTGAACTGTTCGCATGATTGCGGTAGGATAAACCTACCACAAGCACTGCGAGCAGTCCAGATGCTTTTCGATGTACTCGATTAATCTAATAAATAGCGGAGATGACGTAGGATGCGAGCGGCCAGGGGGCGTCTTTACAAAATAGCGAGTGCATGTTTTGTTCGCTCGCTCAGACATAGAGGCGTCAACAGACCGCAAAGAGCGAGTGCTCAATTTAAATAGCCGGCCCCTTTTTCTGACCGAGCAAGCACAAATAGTGTGCGGCTCTGAATCAGGCCCATAATGTAAACGTAAGCAATAGAAAAACAATATAATATAAATATATACTAACAGCCATTATATCTCAAGTGTTGCAGCCACTGGAATCAAAGTTTGATAAGGAGTGACTGAGCCGCGGTGGATTATAGAGACCGCCGGCTCATCTATATTGATTTAGCCAGCGCATATCAGCCCCACTCAAAAATCAATGTTTGACCATATATATATATATATATATATATATATATTAGGGGTGAGCGGGTTCGGATTTTAGAAATCCGAACCCCCCAGAGCCCTCCCGATCCGACGCCTCTCACTCGGCTGAGGACAGTGAAGAGGGAGGGTGGGAGTTAGGACTGGCTGGGCTGTGTAGTGTAATGCAGTGTAGAGTTGTGCTGTGCTGTGCTGTGCTGCGCTGTCCTGCTGTTGTCAATAGTGGCTGTGTCCACTCCTCCAAAGTCCATAGGGGCTGGCTGTGTTGTGCTGTGCTGCTGTTGTCCATAGGGGCTGTGTCCACTCCTCCAAAGTCCAAAGGGGCTGGCTGTGTTGTGCTGTGCTGCTGTTGTCCATAGGGGCTGTGTCCACTCCTCCAAACTCCATAGGGGCTGGCTGGACTGTGTTGTGAAGTCAGTTGTCCATAGGGGCTGTGTTTACTCCAAAGTCCTGTGCAGTGTCCCAGTCCCAAAGGGGTGCTGTAGTGTTGTCCAGGGGGTGCTATGTCCATCAGGGGTGCTCCCCACAAGTGCAAAAAAAAATAATATTTTTTCTGTGTTTGTGAATTGTGTGCGCAGAAGCCTCACGTGCATCAACAAAGTAGTGCCAAGCGTGCGCCTGTGTCATAAGTAAAGGGCCGGCTGGCTTGACCATTAAAGGGTGCTGTAACCCCAAAGTGCAGTCCAAACCAAATAAAAAAATATTTTCTGTGTTTGTGAATTGTGTGCACTGTGGCTGCATGTGCATCAACAAAGGAGCAGCGCCAAGCATGCGCCTGTATCCCATAGGTAAAGGACTGGCTGGCTTGACCGTTAAAGGGTGCTGTAACCCCCAAAGTGCACTCCAAAAAAAAATATATATATTTTTTTTGTGTTTGTGAATTGTGTGCGCAGTAGCCACACGTGCATCAACAAAGTAGCGCCAAGCGTGCGCCTGTGTCATAGGTAAAGGGCAGGCTGGCTTGACTGTTAAAGGGTGCTGTATACCCCAAAGTGCACTCCAAACAAAATAAGAAAATGTTTTCTGTGTTTGTGAATTGTGTGCACTGTGGCTGCACGTGCATCAACAAAGGAGCAGCGCCAAGTGTGCGCCTGTGTCCCATAAGTAAAGGACCGGCGGGCTTGTCCGTTAAAGGGTGCAGTAACCCCCAAAGGGCACTGCAAACAAAATTAAAAAATAGTTTCTGTGTTTGTGAATTGTGTGCACTGTGGCTTCACGTGCATCAACAAAGGAGCAGCGCCAAGCGTGCGCCTGTGTCCCATAAGTAAAGGGCCAGCTGGATTGTCCATTAAAGGGTGCTCTAACACCCAAAGGGTACTTCAAACAAAATAAAAAAATATTTTCTGTGTTTGTGAATTGTGTGCACTGTGGCTGCACGTGCATCAACAAAGGAGCAGAGCCAAGCGTGCGCCTGTGTCCCATAAGTAAAGGGCCAGCTGGCTTGTCCGTTAAAGGGTGCTGTAACCCCCAAAGGGCACTCCAAACAAAATAAAAAAATATTTTCTGTGTTTGTGAATTGTTTGCACTGTGGCTGCACGTGCATCAACAAAGGAGCAGCGCCAAGCGAGCGACTGTGTCCCATATGTAAAGGGCCAGGCTGGCTTGTCCACTAAAGGGTGCTGTAACCCCAAAGGGTACTCCAAACAAAATGAAAAAATATTTTCTGTGTTTATGAATTGTGTGCACTGTGGCTGCCGGTGCATCAACAAAGGAGCAGCGCCAAGCATGCGCCTGTGTCCCATAATTAAAGGGCCAGCTGGCATGTCCGTTAAAGGGTGCTGTAACCCCCAAAGGGCACTCCAAACAAAATGAAAAAATATTTTCTGTGTTTGTGAATTGTGTGCACTGTGGCTGCACGTGCATCAACAAAGGAGCAGCAGCAAGCGTGCGCCTGTGTCCAATAAGTAAAGGGCCAGCTGGCTTGTCCGATAAAGGGTGCTATAACCCCCAAAGGGCACTCCAAACAAAATAACATTTTTTTTTCTGTGTTTGTGGATTTTGTGCACTGTGGCTGCACGTGCATCAACAATGGAGCAGAGCCAAGCGTGCGCCTGTGTCCCATAAGTAAAGGGCCAGCTGGCTTGTCCGTTAAAGGGTGCAGTAACCCCCAAAGGGCACTCCAAACAAAATAAAAAAATATTTTCTGTGTTTGTGAATTGTGTGCACTGTGGCTTCACGTGCATCAACAAAGGAGCAGAGCCAAGCGTGCGCCTGTGTCCCATAAGTAAAGGGCCAGCTGGATTGTCCATTAAAGGGTGCTGTAACACCCAAAGGGCACTTCAAACAAATTAAAAAATATTTTCTGTGTTTGTGAATTGTGTGCACTGTGGCTGCACGTGCATCAACAAAGGAGCAGAGCCAAGCGTGCGCCTGTGTCCCATAAGTAAAGGGCCGGCTGGCTTGTCCATTAAAGGGTGCTGTAACCCCCAAAGGGCACTCCAAACAAAATAAAAAAATATTTTCTGTGTTTGTGAATTGTGTGAACTGTGGCTGCACGTGCATCAGCAAAAGAGCAGCGCCAAGCGTGCACCTGTGTCCCATAAGGAAAGGGCCAGCTGGCTTGTCCGTTAAAGGGTGCTACAACCCCCAAAGGGAATTCCAAACAAAATAAAAAAAAAATTTCTGTGTTTGTGAATTGTGTGCACTGTGGCTTCACGTGCATCAACAAAGGAGCAGCGCCAAGCGTGCGCCTTTGTCCCATATTTAAAGGGCCAGCTGGCTTGTCAATTAAAGGGTGCTGTAACCCCCAAAGGGCACTTCAAACAAATTAAAAAAATATTATCTGTGTTTGTGAATTGTGTGCACTGTGGCTGCACGTGCATCAACAAAGGAGCAGCGCCAAGTGTGCGCCTGTGTCCCAAAAGTAAAGGGCCGGCTGGCTTGTCCGTTAAAGGGTGCTGTAACCCCCAAAGGGCACTCCAAACAGAATAAAAATATATTTTCTGTGTTTGTGAATTGGGTGCACTGTGCCTGCACGTGCATCAACAAAGGAGCAGCGCCAAGCATGCACCTGTGTCCCATAAGTAAATGGCCGGCTGGCTTGTCCAGTAAGGGGTGCTGTAACCCACAAAGGGCACTCCAAAAAAAATATATATATATTTTCTAAGTTTGTGAATTGTGTGCACTGTGGCTGCACGTGCATCAACAATGGAGCAGCGCCAAGCGTGCGACTGTGTCCCATAAGTAAAGGGCAGGCTGGCTTGTCCATTAAAGGGTGCTTCAACCCCCAAAGGGCACTCCAAACAAAATAAAAACATTTTTTCTGTGTTTGTGAATTGTGTGCACTGTGGCTGCACGTGCATCAACAAAGGAGCAGCGCCAAGCGTGCGCCTGTGTCCCATAAGTAAAGGACCAGCTGGCTTGTCCGTTAAAGGGTACAATAACCCCAAAGGGCACTCCAAACAAAATAAAAAAATATTTTCTGTGTTTGTGAATTGTGTGCACTGTGACTGCACGTGCATCAACAAAGGAGCAGCGCCAAGCGTGCACCTATGTCTCATAAGTAAAGGGCCAGCTGGCTTGTCCTTTAAAGGGTGCTGTCACCCCCAAAGGGCACTCCAAACAAAATAAAAATATATTTTCTGTGTTTGTGAATTGTGTGCACTGTGGCTTCACGTGCATCAACAAAGGAGCAGCGGCAAGCGTGTGCCTGTGTCCCATAAGTAAAGGGCCGGCTGGCTTGTCAATTAAAGGGTGCTGTAACCCCCAAAGGGCACTTCAAACAAATTAAAAAAATATTATATGTGTTTGTGAATTGTGTGCACTGTGGCTGCACATGCATCAACAAAGGAGCAGCGCCAAGTGTGCGCCTGTGTCCCAAAAGTAAAGGGCCGGCTGGCTTGTCCTTTAAAGGGTGCTGTAACCCCCAAAGGGCACTCCAAACAGAATAAAAATATATTTTCTGTGCTTGTGAATTTTGTGCACTGTGCCTGCACGTGCATCAACAAAGGAGCAGCGCCCAGCGTGCCCCTGTGTCCCATAAGTAAAGGGCTGGCTGGCTTGTCTGATAAATGGTGCTATAATCCCCAAAGGGCACTCCAAACAAAATAAAAAAAAAATTTCTGTGTTTGTGAATTGTGTGCACTGTGGCTTCACGTGCATCAACAAAGGAACAGCACCAAGCGTGCGCCTGTGTCCCATAAGTAAAGGGCCAGCTGTATTGTCCATTAAAGGGTGCTGTAACACCAAAAGGCACTTCAAACAAAATAAAAAAAACATTTTCTGTGTTTGTGAATTGTGTGCACTGTGTCTGCACGTGCATCAACAAAGGAGCAGCGCCAAGCGTGCGCCTGTGTCCCATAAGTAAAGGACCGGCTGGCTTGTCCATTAAAGGGTGCTGTAACCCCCAAAGGGCACTCCAAACAAAATAAAAAAATATTTTCTGTGTTTGTGAATTGTTTGCACTGTGGCTGCACGTGCATCAACAAAGGAGCAGCGCCAAGCGTGCGCCTGTGTCCCATATGTAAAGGGCCAGGCTGGCTTGTCTACTAAAGGGTGCTGTAACCCCAAAGGGCACTCCAAACAAAATGAAAAAATATTTTCTGTGTTTGTGAATTGTGTGCACTGTGGCTGCAGGTGCATCAACAAAGGAGCAGCGCCAAGCATGCGCCTGTGTCCCATAATTAAATGGCCAGCTGGCTTGTCCGTTAAAGGGTGCTGTAACCCCCAAAGGGCACTCCAAACAAAACAAAAAAATATTTTCTGTGTTTGTGAATTGTGTGCACTATGGCTGCATGTGCATCAACAAAGGAGCAGCGCCAAGCATGTGCCTGTGTCCCATAAGTAAAGGGCCAGCTGGCATGTCCGTTAAAGGGTGCTGTAACCCCCAAAGGGCTCTCCAATCAAAATAAAAAAATATTTTCTGTGTTTGTGAATTGTGTGCACTGTGGCTGCACGTGCATCAACAAAGGAGCAGCGCCAAGCGTGCACCTGTGTCCCATAAGGAAAGGGCCAGCTGGATTGTCCGTTAAAGGGTGCTATAACCCCCAAAGGGAATTCCAAACAAAATAAAAAAATATTTTCTGTGTTTGTGAATTGTGTGCACTGTGGCTTCACGTGCATCAACAAAGGAGCAGCGCCAAGCGTGTGCCTGTGTCCCATAAGTAAAGGGCCGGCTGGCTTGTCAATTAAAGGGTGCTGTAACCCCCAAAGGGCACTTCAAACAAATTAAAAAAATATTATCTGTGTTTGTGAATTGTGTGCACTGTGGCTGCACGTGCATCAACAAAGGAGCAGCGCCAAGCGTGCACCTGTGTCCCATAAGTAAATGGCCGGCTGGCTTGTCCATTAAGGGGTGCTGTAACCCACAAAGGGCACTCCAAAAAAAATAAATATATATTTTCTGAGTTTGTGAATTGTGTGCACTGTGGCTGCACGTGCATCAACAAAGGAGCAGCGCCAAGCGTGCGCCTGTGTCCCATAAGTAAAGGACCAGCTGGCTTGTCCGTTAAAGGGTACAATAACCCCAAAGGGCACTCCAAACAAAATAAAAAAATATTTTCTGTGTTTGTGAATTGTGTGCACTGTGACTGCACGTGCATCAACAAAGGAGCAGCGCCAAGCGTGCACCTGTGTCTCATAAGTAAAGGGCCAGCTGGCTTGTCCTTTAAAGGGTGCTGTCACCCCCAAAGGGCACTCCAAACAAAATAAAAATATATTTTCTGTGTTTGTGAATTTTGTGCACTGTGCCTGCACGTGCATCAACAAAGGAGCAGCGCCCAGCGTGCCCCTGTGTCCCATAAGTAAAGGGCCAGCTGGCTTGTCCGATAAATGGTGCTATAATCCCCAAAGGGCACTCCAAACAAAATAAAAAAAAATTTTCTGTGTTTGTGAATTGTGTGCACTGTGGCTTCACGTGCATCAACAAAGGAACAGCACCAAGCGTGCGCCTGTGTCCCATAAGTAAAGGGCCAGCTGGATTGTCCATTAAAGGGTGCTGTAACACCCAAAGGCACTTCAAACAAAATAAAAAAAACATTTTCTGTGTTTGTGAATTGTGTGCACTGTGTCTGCACGTGCATCAACAAAGGAGCAGCGCCAAGCGTGCGCCTGTGTCCCATAAGTAAAGGACCGACTGGCTTGTCCATTAAAGGGTGCTGTAACCCCCAAAGGGCACTCCAAACAAAATAAAAAAATATTTTCTGTGTTTGTGAATTGTTTGCACTGTGGCTGCACGTGCATCAACAAAGGAGCAGCGCCAAGCGTGCGCCTGTGTCCCATATGTAAAGGGCCAGGCTGGCTTGTCTACTAAAGGGTGCTGTAACCCCAAAGGGCACTCCAAACAAAATGAAAAAATATTTTCAGTGTTTGTGAATTGTGTGCACTGTGGCTGCAGGTGCATCAACAAAGGAGCAGCGCCAAGCATGCGCCTGTGTCCCATAATTAAAGGGCCAGCTGGCTTGTCCGTTAAAGGGTGCTGTAACCCCCAAAGGGCACTCCAAACAAAATAAAAAAATATTTTCTGTGTTTGTGAATTGTGTGCACTGTGGCTTCACGTGCATCAACAAAGGAGCAGCGCCAAGCGTGCGCCTGTGTCCCATAAGTAAAGGGCCGGCTGGATTGTCCATGAAAGGGTGCTGTAACCCCCAAAGGGCACTTCAAACAAAATAAAAAAATATTTTCAGTGTTTGTGAATTGTGTGCACTGTGGCTGCAGGTGCATCAACAAAGGAGCAGCGCCAAGCATGCGCCTGTGTCCCATAATTAAAGGGCCAGCTGGCTTGTCCGTTAAAGGGTGCTGTAACCCCCAAAGGGCACTCCAAACAAAATAAAAAAATATTTTCTGTGTTTGTGAATTGTGTGCACTGTGGCTTCACGTGCATCAACAAAGGAGCAGCGCCAAGCGTGCGCCTGTGTCCCATAAGTAAAGGGCCGGCTGGATTGTCCATGAAAGGGTGCTGTAACCCCCAAAGGGCACTTCAAACAAAATAAAAAAATATTTTCTGTGTTTGTGAATTGTGTGCACTGTGGCTGCACGTGCATCAACAAAGGAGCAGCGCCAAGCATGCGCCTGTGTCCCATAAGTAATGGGCCAGCTGGCTTGTCCATTAAAGGGTGCTGTATCCCCCAAAGGGCACTCCAAATAAAATTAAAAAATATTTTCTGTGTTTGTGAATTGTGTGCACCGTGGCTGCGCATGCATCAACAAAGGAGCAGCGCCAAGCGTGCACCTGTGTCCCATAAGTAAAGGGCCAGCTGGCTTGTCCGTTAAAGGGTGCAGTAACCCCCAAAGGGCACTCCAAACAAAATAAAAAAATCTTTTCTGTGTTTGTGAATTGTGTGCACTGTGGCTGCACGTGCATCAACAATGGAGCAGCGCCAAGCGTGCGCCTGTGTCCTATAAGTAAAGGGCCAGCTGGCTTGCCTGTTAAAGGGTGCTGTTTCCCCCAAAGGGCACTCCAAACAAAAAAAAATATATATTTTCTGTGTCTGTGAATTGTGTGCACTGTGGCTGTACGTGCATCAACAAAGGAGCAGCGCCAAGCGTGCGCCTGTGTCCCATAAGTAAAGGGCCGACTGGCTTGTCCGTTAAAGGGTGCTGTAACCCCCAAAGGACACTCCAAATAAAATAAAAAAATAATTTCTGTGTTTGTGAATTGTGTGCACTGTGGCTGCACGTGCATCAACAAAGGAGCAGCGCAAGCGTGCGCCTGTGTCCCATAAGTAAAGGGCCGGCTGGCTAATTTCTTAAAGGGTGGTGTAACCCACAAAGTGCACTAGTCTCCAACAAAAATAAAAAATTATTTTCTGTGTTTGTGTGCGCCTTAGCCGCACGTATATATCAATATAACATAAATGGAGGACCAAACTTTCTACGATAAAAATTAAATAGGGAAAGATCAAGAACCACTTCCTCCTAGAGCTGAAGCTGCTGCCATTAGTCATGACATAGACGATAACATGCCATCAACATCGTCTGCCAAGGCCGATGCCCAATGTTATAGTAGAGGGCACATACAATCCCAAATGACAAAGTTCAGGAAAATGACCTTAAAAAAAACATTTAAATCATCTGAGGAGAAACGTAAACTTGCCAATATGCCATTTACGACACAGAGTGGCAAGGAATGGCTAAGGTCTATCCCTTTGTTCATGACTAGTGGTTCAGCTTCACATGACGATGGAAGCCCTCATCCCGCTAAAAAAATCAAACGAGTTAAGTTGGCAAAAGCACAGCAAAGAACTGTGCGTTCTAAGAAGATATCACAAATCTCCAAGGAGTGTCCAAGTGTGATGGCGGTTGCGATGCCTGACCTTCCCAGCACTGGACGGGAAGAGGTGGCTCTTTCCACCATTTGCATGCCCTCTGCAAGTGCTGAAAGGAGCACCCACAGTCCACTTGCTGATATGCAAATTGAAGATGTCACTGTTGAAGTACAACAGGATAAGGATACTGGCGTAGCTGGCGCAGAGGATTCTGATGGTGATGTGGTTTGTTTAAATCAGGCTCCGGGGGAGACAGTTGTTGTCCGTGGGATGAAAAAGCCCATCACGGTCATGCCTGGGCAAAAGACCAAACATTCCACCTCTTTGGTCTGGCAATATTTGTATCCAAATCCGGACAACAACTGTCTTGCCATATGTATCATATGTAAAAGTGAAATAAGTAGGGGTAGGGATGTTAACCACCTAGGAACATCCTCCCTTATACGTCACCTACTACGCGTTCATAAAAAGTTACTGTCAAGTTCTGAAACTTTGGCTAAGACCGTAAGCAGTCCAGGGACACCTAAATCCCTTTGTCCTGTTGTATCCAAGCGCCTGCAAACCACACCGTCAATTCCCTCCTCGTCAATTTCCTCCTTAGCCAGGATCGGAAGTAGTCCTGCAGGCCATGTCACTGGCATGACTGACTCTCCTATCCGGGATTCCTCCGGAGGATCCTGCATAGCTACGCCTCCTGCTGCCGCTGCTGCTGTTGCTGCTGCTGGGAGTCGTTCATCATCCCAGAGAGGAAGTAGGAACACCACTACTTTTACTAAACAATTGACCCTCCAACAGTCCTTAGCGAGGAGGATGAAGTACGACAGCAGTCATCCTGAAGCAAAACGTATAACTGAGGCCTTTACTGCTATGTTGGTGTTAGACGTGCATCCGGTATCCACCATTAGTGCAGTGGGATTTAGACAATTGATGGAGGTAGTGTGTCCCCGGTTCCAAATCCCATCTGGATTAAACTTCACTAGGCAGGCGATACCGAGACTGTACAGAAACGTCAGAAAAAGTATCCTCAGTGTCCTGAAAAATGCAGTTGTACCCAATGTCCACTTAACCATGGACATGTGGACAAGTGGAACAGGGCAGACTAAGGACTATATGACTGTGACAGCCCACTGGGTAGAAGTATCACCTTACGCAGCAACAACAGCAGCGTCACCAGTAGCAGCATCTCAGAAACGCCAGCTCGTTCCAAGGCAGGCTACGCTGTGTATCACCGGTTTCAGTAAGATGCACACCGCCGACAACCTCTTAGAGAAACTGAGGGAAATCATCGGCCAGTGGCTTACCCCACTTAGACTCTCCTGGGGATTTGTGATATCTGATAACGTCACCAATATTGTGCGGGCATTACATCTGGGCAAATTCCAGCACGTCCCATGTTTTGCTCACACAATAAACTTGGCGGTGCAGAATTTTCTGAAAAGCGACAGGGGCGTGCAGGAGACGCTTTGGGTGGCCCGAAAAATTTCTGCCCGTTTTCGCCATTCAGCGACTGCGTGCCGAAGACTGGAGCGCCAGCAAACACTCTTGAACCTGCCCCGCCATCACCTGAAGCAAAAGGTTGTGACGCGGTGGAACTCAACCCTCTATATGCTTCAGAGGATGGAGGAGCAGCAAAAGACTATTCAAGCTTATTCATCCACCTATGACATAGGCAAACGAGGGGGTATGCACCTGACTCAAGCGCAGTGGAGAATGATTTCTGTGTTGTGCAAGGTTCTCCAGCCCTTCGAACTTGCCACACATGAAGTCAGTTCAGACACTTCCAGCTTGAGTCAGGTCATTTCCCTCATCAGGCTTTTGCAGAAGCAGCTGGAGAAAGTGAAGGAGGAGCTAAGACGGAGCGATTCCGCTCGGCATGTGGGACTTGTGGATGAAGCCCTTCATTCGCTTTGCCAGGATTCCAGGGTGGTCAATCTGTTGAAATCAGACCACTACATTTTGGCCACCGTGCTCGATCCTAAGTTTAAAGCCTATGTGGTGTCTCTCTTTCCGGCAGACACAAGCCTGCAGAGTTGCAAAGACCTGCTGGTGAAAGCACCGTCAGCTGAAGCGGAACCTGACACGTTAACAGCTCCTTCTTCATTTTCTCCAGCAACTGTGGCTGCCAGGAAAAAACTTAGGTATCCTAAGCAACCCGCTGGCGGTGATGCAGGGCAGGCAGGACAAAGTTTGGACATCTGGTCCGGACTGAAGGACCTGGCAACAATTTCTGACATGTCTACTGTCACTGCATATGATACTGTCACCATTGACAGAATGGTGGAGGATTACATTGGTGACAGCATCCAAGTAGGCATGTCAGACAGTCCGTATCTGTACTGGGAGGAAAAAGAGGCAATTTGGAGGCCCCTGTACAAACTGGCTCTATTTTACCTGAGTTGCCCCCCCTCCAGTGTGTACTCCGAAAGAGTGTTTAGTGCAGCCGGGAACCTTGTCAGCGAAAGGCGTAGGAGGTTGCTTCCACAAAATGTGGAGAAGATGATGTTCATAAAAATGAATTATCAACTCTTCCAGGGAGACCAGCCTCCAGAACGTACAGAGGACGTGTGGTGGTGGATTCCAGCGGGGACGAGTTAATACTCTGTGAGGATGAGGATGTACACAACACTGAAGAGGGTGAGGAATCGGTGGATGAGGAGGATGAGGACGACATCTTGCCTCCGTAGAGCCAGTTTGTGCAGGGACAGATTAATTGCCAGCTTGTTTTGTGGGGGCCCAAACGAACCAATCATTTCAGCCACAGTCGTGTGGCAGACCCTGGTGCTGAAATTATTGGTTTTTTAAAGTGTGCATGTCCTGTTTATACAACATAAGGGTGGGTGGGAGGGCCCAAGGACAATTCCATCTTGCACCTCTTTTTTTTCTTTGCATTATGTACTGTTTGGGGCCTAGTTTTTCAAACTGCCATCCTGTCTGCCACTGCAGTGTCACTCCTAGATGGGCCACATGTTTGTGCCGCCCGCTCGTATCTCTTAGCATAGTCATCCAGCTACCTCGGTGCAACCTTCTGGACATAAAAACACTATTGTGAGGTGTGAGGTGTTCAGAATAGACTGGAAATGAGTGGAAATTAAGGTTATTGAGGTTAATAATAGCATAGGAGCAGAAAAACCCACAAATTCTGTGATTTTAGCTGTTTTTATGCTTTTTTTAAAAAAAAATACAGATCCAAAATACAAAACCCAGAACCCAAAACACGGAAGGGTGGTTTTGGCAAAACCAATCCAGATCCAAAACACGAAGAAAGATCCAGATCCAAAACCAAAACACAAAACATGAAAAGTGGCCGGTGCACACTCCTAATATATCTAATATATATATATATATATATATATTATTTAGGGATGTGCAGGCTCGGATAGGTTCGAGTTTGCACGCCGAGTTCGGATTTTTCCCTCCAAAAAAACGGAACTCAGAAAGAGGCTAAACGTCATCTTGCATGGACAAACATCATCATTCCTGGACAAAAGTCCAAAATAACTTTTGTTTCAATAAACAAATCAAATAGGTACAGATGTAGCCACGCTCATCTATCCTGGTTATGGCGTATAGTGTGATAATGTAGTCGTACTGCGCCTGGTCGCAGGGTGGCGTATTCTATCGCGGGGTGGCACTTTGAGGTGTAGTGTGGTGTATGTAGTTGCCAGCAAGAGTAATACTAGTGATTGTTCGCCAGTTGTCGCTTTTGAAAATCAAGACAGCACATGCATGAGTTCTACATTTAAATACTGTACACTACAGCTGTACTGCACTGTGCTCTACAGTATGATTTACTGCAACACAGGCACTGAGCTTCATTTTCTGCAGTGCACTCTCACAATCCCGGGACCCCCGATTGCTTTATAAAGTCCTCAGCAGCCGAAGTAAAAAGGTGTACTTCCAAAAAAAAAATAATTGCAATCAGCTGTCTGTGCTTAAAAGACGCACAGAGTTAAAAACAAAAACAAACAAACAACAAAATACTTTGCCATTCACTGACACCACCATGTCACTGCAGGTGATGAGCATCTGCCTAGTGGTAGCGCTGATGTTTGCCATGCCCTTATCCGATGGTTTGATTTCCGCTAAGATCTCTTTTTTTTGTACACTTTTAAAAATCATGAAGAATTTTGCTCCGTTATTCATTTTACACTTCATTTTACACTGTACAGTACAGTATGATTTGCACTGCACTAATCATGTCATTACACAAACAGGCGCTGAGCGTCATTTTCTGCAGTGCGCTCACACAATCCTGGGACCCCCGATCACTTTATAAAGTTCTCAGCACCCAAATTAACAATATAAACTTCAAATAATAAATACTTGCACTCAGCTGTCCTTGTATAACATATGCTTGCAATGAGAGTGGAAAACACTAATAACAGTTGGAAAACACCAGAAGCGCTACTAAACAATGTAGAGTAGTGCTTTTATTAATCAAATTGCAAATACAGTAATTCACGCTTAATAATAACTGCAGGAGCCTGTACAATCTTTACAGCCATATAGTCCAGTGTTGTTCAGTATGTTTCTCAGGGTTGAGCACATTGTGCATCCCTGGCATGCATGTGGGTGGCCGTACACCACAGAAAGTTGTTGTTTTTTGTTTTTTTTAACTCAGTGCGTCTTTTAAGTTCATATTGTTAATTTGGCTGCTGAGAACTTTATAAAGTGATCGGGTGTCCTGGCATTGTGTGAGAGCACTGCTGAAAATTACGCTCTGTGTCTGTACAGTAGTTGTAATAACATTAGGTTTGCAGTGTAAATCATACTGTACAGTACTGTATGTACATTGAAGTGTAAAATGAATAACAGATTGAAGTGTAAAATTAATAAGAAGAATTCTGCATGGTTTTTAAAAACTGTACACAAAAATTACCTTAGCAGGAACCGAACCCTTGGGAAAGGGTATGGCAATCATCGACCATACCACTAGTTTCCATTAATGGAGCAATCACCACCCAGCGGTAAGGCTCTGTAATTGCATGCTATGGATTCTCTTGCGCCTTAGTGAGCCTTACCAACCTGTGCTATTTTTATGGCGCGACTAGGCTGTCTGTATGGCGTGATAGCAGCAACAATGAGCGTGGCTACATCTGTATATGCAAAAGTAATTAACAGCTAACAATTTACCAAACATTCAAAATTAATGTTAGTTACTGCCCAAATGACCTTGTACTAAGGTAAGAAAAATAAATAAGATAAGTTGTATCAGAGGTCTACATTTATAAAAATGACAAAGGATGAGATTCCATTAATCTTCGCTCATGCACAGCCCAGAGTGTGAACTGCCCTAAAGAGCATTTGGTGAAAGACTGGGATGCCCAACAACTGATGCAATTACTAAATAACTAACAGAAAGATATTCATGGCTCTAAATACTAGTTCCAAACCAAAATAATTAAGCATAGTAGCACATATTGTACTTGACTAGATAAGAAAAGAGCCATGCGTGAGCAATTACAACTACTGTAGCAAAGACACAGGTCAGAATTCTGTTCATGTGCGTAATTAAAAAGCAAAACATTAGCATAATACTTGATAAGGGCATAGCAAGTAGATTTAGAGTGGACAGACATGAGACATAGGCCCTCATTCAGAGCCGTACGCTCTGAGCAGAGCGCACGCTCTGAATGAGGGCCGGGCTCCATTTTCATGGAGCGTCCTCCTGGACGCTCGTATAGCTGTGGGTCACCACCCACAGGCTATACGAGCGTGCTTTGTGATGGCCGCGATGGTCGAGACCATCGCGACCATCGAAATTGCGAGCCGGAGCCTGTGGTTGAGGTTTTCAACCACAAGCTCCGGAGTGATTTTGGCTCTATCAGAGCCAAAATCACTCCCACTGACATCACTAGTGATGTCAGTGGGCCGGCTTCTGACGGGAGGCGTTCCCGTGGGAACGCCCCCGTCAGGGAGGCACGCCCACCAAAGGGGGCGTGCTGTCAATCAACATTGACAGCACGCCCCCTTTGATCGGACACAACGAGCGAAGGACTTTCCTTCGCTCGTCGCGTCTGGCGCATGCGCACGACGGAGCTCCCTCCGTCGTGCGCATGCTCAGTGCATAACATCGACCCACTTGCGAGCGGACAGCCGCTCGCGAGTGGGTCTGAATCAGGCCCATAGTGTACAGAGGGACCTGTCTGCACGAGATTACATTATAGAGAGAAAGGGGAATGCGAGACAGTAGGAGCAGTTGGTGGACAAATAAAGTAGAGGAAATGGACATGTGGATTTAGGAGAGCATAAAGCATAATCAGATGGGTTTTGAGGGAATGATTGAAGGATTTTCACTGTGGGAAAAGCCTGGTAAGGTAAGGAGTTCCTGAGCAGTGTGGGGGAGTCCTTGGAGACAGGAGCAAGAGGAAGTTATAAGAGAAAAGGAAATGAATCATCAGCGGAAGAGCAGAGTGGGCAGCATTGCATTGGGGAAGAGGGAACAGTAAAGCTTGGAGAGAACAGGGTCATGGTCACAAGTCTAGGTACAAGAAAAAAAGGTTGTGAGGATTTTGGAAGAAACTGAGTGAGGCAGGCTGTGAGTGGAGAAGAGGTATTCTTTGTAGCCTGAACACTAGTAAGGGGGGTGGTCATATAAGGTGTGTGGGGCCATCATATTGTGGCATGCCATGTCTATTGAGGGTTTTGCACACCTGCCATGAGACATGCAAAAGCCTTGACTGTCAGGACTACAGAACAGTCCATTAGAACAGGGACCCTCTATCTAAATCAAAACAGTACTGAGGTATGATGAAGACTGTTTACTTTCAAGAAATGCAGAATTTGTTTGATGAAGAGTGCTCAGCGCTGCTTCAATCCAAATAGCAGCAGAGATAGAACTAGAGATGAGCCCTGACCCTCCGTGTTTTGGTTTTGGTTTTGAATATGGATTCACCTTTGTGTTTTAGTCTTGGTTTTAATTATGTAAAACCACCATCATGTGTTTTGGTTTTGGATCTGTATTAAAAAAAAAAAAAATTAGAAAAAAACAGCTAAAATGAAGTCATTTTGACCTTTTAGCATGCAATCCAAAACATGAGTTCGGTTTTTAAATCTGAGTTCTGAACCATGGGAAGACCCGAACCGGGACTAGGTTCCACTTGGTATGCCAAAGTGATTCTGAACTGCGACTCGATTCGACTCAGAACCCCTAAATTTGGTTGTTGCTGGTTCTCCGAGAACCGGACCCATACATCTGTAGCTAGAACCTGGGTAAACTGTTCCAGGTGTGGACAAACCACCACCAGCACCTCTGCTGTGCAACTAATTTAAAATCTTGTACACCCAGGGCCTAGTAGAGTACTACCTGTGGCTAAAGATAGGGTGTATCATAATAATGAGGCACATATCTAGGACTGGAACTAACGATGAGAGGTTTGGATTCTGTGGAGTCCGAACCGCTCTGAACAGCAGGGATCTGAGTACATCCGAGCCACGGCTCAGGTGTTCCCGCCTGACTCGGATCCCACTGCGAGGCCGAACATCATCCTCCTGACGTAGATTCTCATGAGAGTTCATGTCTACATAAGGCGCCAAGACCGGGACTCTGCGCCATTTCATTCCCATGCTCCGCACGCTGCGCACTGCTCTGCTGATAGCTGGCTGTGTCCAGAGACTCACAAGTGGCTGTGCTGGCAAAGTGACTGTGTATAGGGGGAATCAGTATGTGTGACTGCCGGACCTAAATCCCGATGCCAGAAGACTGGCAACAGCAGATTCTGAGTAAGAGTAAGTGCCTAACCCTAACCTCCCCCTGGGGTGCCTAACCCTAACCCCCCCTTCCCATAGCCTGACGCTAACTCTCCCAGGGGGGTGCCTAACCCTAAGTCCCCCCGGGAGCCCCTAACCTAACCTTCCCCGTCATGGCTGTCCTCACCCGCCACCCGGCTTACCTTCGTTCCGTATGCCGGGCATCTGGATTTTGGCGGGTGGATAATGATAGGCATTGGGATTTTGATGCCTATCATTAATTCCATGCTGGTATTTAACAGTAGGGAAGCCGGCGGTCGGCATTTCGACCGCAGGCTTCCTGACTACATACCATATAGGGGGCACACTACACACTGATGTATGCTGCACTATACTTTGCTGATTAAAGTGTCAAGTCTCACAAGTGGCTGTGTGTCCAAAAAAAAAAGTTTAAAAAAGTAAACAAAACTTTCAAGAAAGTTAAAAGTAAAAAAAAAACAAAAAACATCTTTTTTGGTGTGTATACAGGCACCGTGACTCCTTGGGCCTTAGCCCATTATGTATAAAAGCACCGTGACTCCTTGGGCAGTAGCCCTCTGTGTATAAAAGCACCGTGACTCCTAGGGCAGTAGCCCTCTATGTATACAAGCTCCGTTACGCCTTGGGCCTTAGCCCACTGTGTATACATGCACCGTGACTCCTTGGGCAGTAGCCCTCTGTGTATAAAACACTGTGACTCCATGGGAAGTAGCCATGTGTGTATTAAAGCACTGTGACTCCTTTCGCAGTAGCCCTCTGTGTATAAAAGCACTGTGACTCCTAGGGCAGTAGCCCTCTGTGTATAATAGAACCATGACTCCTTTGGCAGTAGGCCACTGGGCCTTAGCCCACTGTGTATACAAGCACCGTGACTCCTTGGGCAGTAGCCCTCTGTGTATAAAAACACAGTGACTCCATGGGAAGTAGCCATGTGTGTATTAAAGCACTGTGACTCCTTTGGCAGTAGCCCTCTGTGTATAAAAGCACTGGGACTCCTAGGGCAGTAGCCCTCTGTGTATAATAGAACCATGACTCCTTTGGCAGTAGGCCACTGTGTAAAAATTAAAAGCACCATGACTCCTTGGACAGCAGCCCTCTGTGTATAAAAGCACCATGACTCCTTGGGCCTAGCCCTTTGTGTATAAAAGCACTGTGACTCCTTGGTCCTTAGCCCTCTGTGTATAATAGAACTGTGACTCCTTGGGCAGTAGCCTCTGTGTAAAAATTAAAAGCACTGTGACTTCTTGGACAGTAGCCCTCTGTGTTTAATTTAAATGCACCATAACTCCTTGGGCAGCAGCCCTCTGTGTTTAAAAGCACCATGACTCCTTGGGCCTTAGCCCTCTGTCTATAAAAGCACCGTGACTCCTTGGGCCTTAGTCCTCTGTGTATAAAAGCACCGTGACTCCTTGAGCAGTAGCCCCCTGTGTATAAAAGCACTGTGACTCCTTGGGCAGTAGCCCTTATGTGTATAAAAGCACCGTGACTCCTTGGTCCATAGCCCTCTATGTATACAAACACCGTTACTCCTTCGGCCTTAGCCCACTGTGTATACAAGCACCGTGACTCCTTGGGCAGTAGCCATGTTTGTATTAAAGCACTGTGACTCCTTGGGCTGTAGCCCTCTGTTTATACAAGCACCGTTACTCCTTGGGCAGTACCCCTCTGTGTATACAAGCACTGTTACTCCTTGGGCTATAGCCCACTGTGTGTACAAGTACTGTGACTCTGCTGGCCGTACCGCACTTCCCAAGGACAATTCCATCTTACACTACCTTTCATTTCACTCCACTGTGTGGCAATGTTTCATAGATGTGCTTTAAACTGTGGTGTCTGTGGTGCTGTGCAGCTGCTCTTTCACTTAGTAACCAGTCAACTCACTGTAACCTTTGGCCAATAATGGTGAAAACAATATTATAAGCTGTGAGGTGGTTTAAATTGACTGTAAATGACTATAAATTAATGTTATAATACTCTAGGAACAAAAAAAAACCCAAATTATGTGATTTTGGCTTTTTTTGTAAAAAATCCAAAACCAGACATGGCAGTTTTGGCAAATTCAAATCCAAAGCCGGACGATGAATCAGAGCCAAATCCAAATCCAGCAAAAATTGTCACATCTCTAAATGGAACAAGCACATTTATACCCCTTTTACACCAGAGCAAAAACCTGGGTTTTTGCTGGGTCTACCCGGGTCGCAGCTCAGTGTAAAAGGGTCCCTGAAAAATAACCTGGGTCAAGTGACCCTGCAAGCCAACCCAGGTAGCTACCAGGGTTGGACCCAGGATGGACCCAGGTAATGGTGCAGTGTAAACGGTGCAACCCGGGTTATCTGACCTGGATCATGCCTAAAATGAGCGGATTGGTGGTTGTGGAGCATTCACCTCCCACTTTTTATGACCTCACAAGTTTAGCAGGGCAGACCTGAGTTCAGTGTGAACAGGGCTGACCTGGGAGTAACCCAGATCAAAGGTGCAGTGTAAATGGGTCTGACCAGGGTTGGAACCATGTCCAAAAACCCAGGTCGGACCTGGGTTTTTGGTGGAAAAGAGGTATTATTAAGGACTATGGACCTGATTCAGAGTCGGTCGCTAAGGCACGATCGCTCGCTGCCAGGCGATTGTTGCTCAGTGCGCATGCATAAGCCAGTCATTGCGATGGGGAATCGTGTGCTCGTAGCACAAAGCCAGAGCACTACTTTGAGTGACAGATAATGCAGTTTGTGGATGGTTACAGGGGAAGGTGCTTATGAACAGGGGGAGTGGTGGTGCGAACGCAGGAGTGTCTGACCGTCAAAACAGAGTTTTATGGCCATGCATAATTAGAGGACAGCCTCATTGGACACATCACCTCGCATCTATTTCGACTGAAGCACTCTCAGTGCTTGTGGGAGCCCAGGGTCTCCCACAAGCACTGCATGAGCAGTCGATGGTTCTTTACACAACCGATGGTTGCAGACAGGTAACACAGTAGCAGGTGCTACTCATTGCATTATATAATTGCTAAGTAGATGCGTTATTTCGCTTATTTTTATTTAGTTATTTTTTTCAAGTTGCTCCTTTTGATTGTTTGTGATGTCTCTACAGATATCAATACCAAATAATTTGTTATTCCCTAACAATTGTCCCTTTTTTTCATATTCTAAATTTTTTTTTGTGTGTATCGAAACTGAAATATTGTAAACTCTTTTTTTTTTTATTGAGCTCCCTGCAAGCTGGTGTGGAACTGCACATCCCAGCATGCCATTCCAGAGTAAATACATGCCTTAATAGCAATACTGTGCCAGCCAAGGCTTTGATTTGTAGTTCCATAGTAGCTATAGTGGTTTTTTATTTTAGTGTAAGAAGGATAAAAAAGCATCTTAAAAAGACAAATGACTGACATTGTAGTAAATGGTCAAAATATTTTTTTATTTCGGAATCAAATCAATTTTTACTTCAAATCAATAATTTTTTGATATATCAAATACATTTTTTAATAAAAATTTCAAAATTTTAAATTTTAATTTAAGAGAAAAGATACACGATTTTCTGGACGAATTTGGAATGGGGACACACAAATGTGGGTTGTGCCTTTTGTACCATCACCAAATGTCCCTTCTTCACCTCATACAAATAAAAATTCACCTCCAAATACAGTATGTATGGCACACATTATGGCAAGATACAATGTCAAATTATTCCTTGTATGGTTTCCATGGGCACTAACCAGATTTCAATTTTGGCCATAAACATCCATAAAGTTCTGGGTGGAAATAATCCAGGATCATCAATTTTTATTCTCTCGTTTTGCAGCCGACTCCAGAAAGCTCAATTTACGGATCCGGGTGGACCATCGTATACCCTGCAGGGAGCTCGTTCCAGCCACAGCAGGGCACTGGTCCACCTCACCTTCTCTTGGGCCAGTGAGCTGTTGTTTCATGTCCCTGACATCTTGGCTTATGGTCCTTAGCAGGTTTGGACTGGGCTGCCGGGGAATCGGGTAATTCCCCGGTGGGTCCCAGTGCATTGTGGCCACCCCCTTCCAACAAGGGGGTGGGGCTATTCATGCTCTCGATCACTGACTGTCAGAGCATGTCCCTGTCACTGTGACTCCTTCGGCTGGCCTGGTGGTGAGTGCAAGCAGTATCACTGTGCAGTGCACTTTCCCCTAAATTCCTTCCCACAGTCCACGTGCAGAGACTAAGCTCCGCCCCGACAGACAACAGGGAGCTGCTGCTGCTGATCTTAAAGGATATTAGAAATGCTACCCCGGAAAGAGCTGAGATTTCAAGGAAAAATGCAGGTCATTTTACTCTACAAATTGAACCCTCATTTTCTTCATATCAGTATGTGTGTGTATGTATACATTCATTTATATATATATATATATATATATATACATACACACACATATACAGTATATATATGGAGATTGGAGATTTGCTCCACCATGCTGGCCTGGACTGCCTCAATGGCTGCAGTTTGGCATAACACGGCCACCCTAAGGCCATCCATGACTTGGGCAAGGGTGGCGGTGGTGGATGGGGAGGCACAGTTGATGGAGGTTGTGCAGTCACCCCATCCGACTGCAGCCTTTCATCCATGCAAGGTCCTTTAAATTTGAAGAAGTAAAAATTTGTATTTTTAATTTACACAAAAATCGACAGATACAGTGACAGGTGTATACAAATATTTACCAGACACAGCATGTTGGTCATCTTGTGGAGGCTCCAGATGGTCTAATTGGGCCTCCAACACTAACCTCCAATCTCTGGCCCCCAACATCTGTTGTTGCGTTTGGGTCAAAGCCAGCTGTCAGGGAGGGGACCCCCTGGCCCATTAAGGTGTTTGATCCGTAAATTGAGCTTTATCTTGAGTCGGCTGCAAAGGTCACCTCACCTAATAACATTTATAGCTTCAATTAATTTGCTAAAAAAACATCTTGCTATGTCACAAATTATATATTGAGCATTGGGCTTACAACATTGGGCCTACAAAATGTTTTTTTGGTTTATAAAAAATAAAACATGGAAAAAACAACAACATTCTAAAGCCATTTTTCTTTTGTTTGATAAAAAATTAAAATACTTACTTTTTTCAGACAAAATAAGCATCAACATTAGTGGAGTGTTTCAAATTGATGATCTTGGATATTTCCATCCAGATTCCTTTGCGAGCTTGTACTGGAATGTTATAGCCAAAAAAGAATCTGGCTAGTGCCTCCTGTATGAGGGTAACAGTAACCCTACAAGGGGTAACTTGTCATTATATCCTGCCATCTGATGGGCCAGCCACATTTGGAGGTGATGTGTTTGTAAGAGGTGGAGGAGGAACATCTGGTGGCGGCACAGGCACACTTTTCACAACCACATCTGCAAGTGTGTCCACATCTTAATTTTCTGATGCTAGTCCCAAACCAAATTCGTACAGAAAATCGTGTATGTCATTCATGCAGTCATGTACACTGACCTCCTCATAGCCCATGACTGCAAATTCCAAAAAGCCCTGCTTTAAAATGCGGGCCTACGCGGAGGTGAGGAGGAGGCTTTGCCGCATGGGCTTCCGCTGTACAGTTGAAGAGGAGATGGTCGGATCTCCAGAGGCGGATTCCGGCCCTCCTTGATCAATTGCGGGCGGATAACCGCCAAAGTAGGTAATGCGTTGTATATGCTTTGCATGGTGTATGCTTTGTGTTGTGTATGCCTTTCTGTGTGTGTGTAAGCCACCCATTGTTTGAATTTTACATTATGCTAATTCACTCACTTAAATATTAACTAGAAATAACCACATGGAATTAAAAGAGGAGACAGCCAAAATTAATTGATCAATCTGTAATTAGAAAGATGGTGGCAGTAAAAAAGCAGTGCTCCAAGACCACAGCCCGGCAAATATATTTGACTAAATAAATAAGAGGTGAATCCCCGCCCAGCGCAAAATGGCCTGAGGTAGAACCATTCTCCCTTAATTGGCACAGCCCTGACCCCTCCCTAAGATGATGGCCCGGTCCCCCCCCAAGGGGAATGACGAACTGGCCGCTATCAAAAGGCAATGCTACCCAGGCACTCTTACATATAATAGGCCGCCTAGGAGCACTGCTTACCGCCAGGCTGCACCTACACCTGTTGGAAGGAAAAAATAGAATATTGCACAGTCCAACAACATTTTCAATAATTGCATACAAAAGACTTAGGGTCGGATTCAGACCCACTCGCGAGCGCATAGCGCTCACAAGCGTGTCGATGGACCCCAACTGCACATGCGCCGCCTCCGGCGTGCACATGCGCGAGACCCGTACTGTGATTGCAGCTCCGTCGCAATGGGTCTTGCTACAAGACGGGGCAGCTGTCGATGTTGATTGACAGCTTGCCCCATTTTGTAGGCGGGTATGGGGGGTGGCTGCACAAACGCAGGCGTTCCCTTAGGAATGCCTGGCGTTTGTGGGCGGCCCTACTGAAATCACTTGTGATGTCAGTAGTGGACTTTTTGCTCTATTAGAGCAGGAAGTCCACTCGGGCTTGCGAGAGCTGAGACCCTACCCACAGGGTCTCCTCGCAAGCCCGATGGTCGCGATAATCGCGACCATCGCCAGACCGCTCCTAAAAGCTGTTCATGGTCAACCACAGCTTAGCAAGCGGCCTGGAGGCCGAAAAATAAAAATCCCTGCCCTAAATCAGAGCGAGCGCTCGCAAACAGTGAGCGCCTCTGAATCAGGCCCTTAGATGGGTGGGTGGGAGGGATTCCAAACCTGGAAAAGTGGAAGATGTCTCCTCTTCCAGACTATTTATAATGAATATTAGGGGCATTGACCCTTATTTCTGCCATAGGCTACTATTTTGATGGACACCTTCCTGACTATGCCCCCTCCTCTCTTTTAACCCCTGGTGAACTAGCAACATTCCATCACTAAACAGGGTGCTTATCTTTCTTTAAACTTATTCAAATATTCGGATCTATTAAGCCACCCATCGTTTGAATCTTACATTATGCTAATTTGCTCATTTAAATATTAACTAGAAATAACCACACAGACACCTATTTGGAATTAAAAGAGGACACAGCCAAAATGTATTGATCAATTTGTAATTAGAAAGATGGTGGCAGTAAAAAGCAGTGCTCTCAAGGCCACAGCCCATCTAATAAAGGCCACCCTAGTGCATGCCCCTAAAACTAAACCACTGGTTCTTTTTATACCTAATAAATGTGGGGCCTGAAATCCTAAAGTATGCTCATTAGCCCAATAGATACATGAATGTCCCACGAACCACACCCGCCAGTTAGTAATACACTTTATAGAGAAACAGCCTAGCCAAGGGAAGGAAAACAATAGTTGGGTGACCCATCTGAATGTGAAAAACAGCAAATCTCTTTGAGGATAAATCAGTGAAGCCCTTCAAAATCCCTAGCGGCAGTAGGCATAAGGCCCCTGGGTTTCCCAACAAACTCACAAGAAGCACTGCTAACTATGTAACTTATCGCCGCGCAACTATTATTTGTAGGCTGATGACTACCATCGACCTAAATGTTTTAAAGGCGTCAATAGAAGCACCTGCAGCTGCCGTGCAGATTGCCGCCCCAAACCTAAAAAATGTGTGCCAAACTGATCTAGAGGCAAATCCAAAGCAATCAAACAGGTGTAAAAGACCCTTGCCTAGTAAAACATAGGTAATGAAGTCTGAGCCGCGTGAAGGAGCCAGCGTGCGCTGCCGGAGTGCCGTAACCTACTAAACGTACAGCCAAGCTGACTAGGATTGGTAAAAGGGTGTGCTTGAGCTGGGATAGAGGTCCATCGCCCATTTAGAAAGCTGATCAGTTATTTATTTTTTTAAGCTATGTATACGACACAATTACAGGTTATACCACAAACCTCATTCTCAATCTACAACCAGTTGATATCGAACTCCTACTTTTTTTTTATAACAACCCACCAATTATAAGCGTCCCTAATTAAGCTAACTAAAATGCTAAACTAAAGAGATGTGCCTCTTAATTAAACCGATGCGATCCCCGATACTGCAACTATCAGCCTCTTCAAAATTAATAGATCGATAGGTTTTTGCAAATCGCCTAGACTGAGGTGCTCTACCCCTAGCCTCTCATTACTGTAGCTAATAAAATCATTTGGTCGTGACTGACATACTGTACCAGGAAACTTTAAGAAATAAAATTTGCTAGAAATAACCGCTGACATGACCGCTTTGGAACAACTTCGCCCATGCCATTTACAAAATGATTCTAATATGTAGGCATGGAAAGATGTACATCCCTTGCCCTTGTAATCTAAGAAACCTTGTGAATCATTATAAGCCATCGCCTGACTCCTCCGCGTACGAGGCACGAATGACCTCAATATGCCTACGCGACAATCAGCCGATATGAACAGGACAGGGTAAGCCATGTATATCAGTAAAGAAGGGCGACCAGCTCCTAAAACCCATCCCATTAACAAATGAGACAAGAACATCTGCTATCCAGTTCTCCACTCCCGGAAAGTGACGTGCCCTAACATCTATGGTCCTGCGCAAACACACAGAAGGTTGAAAAATGCCTCAACAAAACGCAAAGCCGAAGGGGACTCATTCCCATAAATATCGATAGCAGGAACTACACCTAAAACATCTCTTCCAAAAAAGCACCATCCTCCTGTCACTGAATTTGGTAGCCCAGATCTCGACTGAAACCTTGATTAGAAACAATTCCAGACAGCATACTGTTAGTTAGATCTTGCCGCCTCCTATATATCTGACCAAGGTTCCGCGCTCCATTCACCCTCCGTGAATGCCCTACGAAAACCCATTGAACTAGACGCGACCTGAAACAAATTAAATTTGTAATCGGCTACCGGACCTGTTAGCCATTTCTAACCCCATTGAAAACTCTTGAAAAATTACATAATCAAAAAAATGGTGAGATTTTGTAATCCTGGCTGTGCCGTGTCCCAAACAACTACAAAATTTTCTGCCCGTGGGTATTACTCTACAATCAAAATTCAAAAAAGGCCTAGAAGCGATTGAAAGTTCTTGTAGTGACACCTGCCCAATAATTTCTCCAACTCAATAACTTACCTAAAGGCAATCGCAAAGAACTAGCAAAGTGTCTATATATATTCCCATATAGGACAAACTCATAATAGGGGTCTTGCCGCGGACAAATCGATACCCCTAGAAATCTATAAAAGCACCTGTAATGAAAGCAAATCCCCACAAACGAAAAAAACGCTGAATGGCCCCGCTAATGAATAAATCATCCCAATAGTGAGCCACCCCATCTTGACATGTACGTTCTTGCCCGCATCTTGCAAATGGAACATTAAACAGAACATCAAACAGAACATCACTTTGGAAAGTACTGAACTACAGAATAAGCCTCAGTGGCCGTACACCCCTCATACTGGAAAGATTTGCCTGACAAAACTTTGTACCCTCTCCAGTGCCTGTTCGAAGGATTGCTAAACCGCTTGGCAAACTGCCGAATCGAACGAGTTGTTGACATATGAGCCTTCCGGGTAGGTAAGATGCTGGACTAACCTCAACGTGCCCGGTACCAACCCCAAAGTAGAGATGAATAAACCCCTCAAAGGAAAAGACAAGTAAGGGAAACACATGCACCCCAATCTAAACTACCGCTACCAGTTTACACTGAATGACTTCTGCGCTCTAACAAAACAGGCCGCTTCGTCCAAAGGTGGACAGCAATCAAACATTCCTGCGGTTCACCCGCATTAATAGGTGGGGACACCAGATTTAATACCTCCTTGCTGCTCGTTTCATTATCCCCTCGACCCGTTCTTACACCCCCAAAATGGCTGCATTTTCAGCTGATGACCGATACCGAGACCGATACTACAAAGCATGCCGATACCCTGTAATTACTCGCGACTCCCTGATGCACTGGGCATTATTGAAACTCCTTGTCGTTACCGCGCCTGACCCTCCTGCCAAAATGCCCCAAAAACCCTCACCTGGTTTAAGCCTTCTAGCCTCTGCAGTAATGGCGAACAATGCTTACAAACTTCCTTTCTTATTCCGCTCCCTGAAACCAGAGTACATGGGAGCATATACAAACTCCATAAAAATCGGGCCAAGTTGGGAAATGAATCTTCAACCTCTACGTGTGAACTGTCAGTATCCGGAGCCAATCAGCGGCTGCTCTACAGTTAACGCGGCCGCTGATTGGCTGACGGGACTGCAAAGCCCGTGCAGTAAAGTCAGCTGGCATTCGCGAGGGATCTGTATGTGTGGCAACACAAATGCAGATCCTGGGTCCGTCTGGTCGGGTAAGTCGTTTTTTTGTTTTGCCAAGTCCTGGGGATACTGCGGAGACCTGCGCCAGGATATAGGTGAGTATGAAATCTTTTTTGCAGGTCCTGTCATTACGGATTCGACTGGAGAAGAGGACAGAAGCATCTGGTATAGGTAAGTATGTGTGAATGGGTAGGTGTGTGTAATAAAGTTTTACTAATCACGGTGTGTGTGTTTTGTCTTTATTTAACTATTTATTTTACAGTGGAGGTACAGGTGCCGCTCGTCTGCTGGCACTTGTAGTTCCACAAGTACCAAAGGGCAGGCATGCTGGCACCTAAAGTCCCACTGTAAAATACAATAGTTTACTTAAATTTCCCCACTTTATTACCCCCATACCCAACGCTCCAGGGGTGCGGGTAAGAGCCCCAGGCTTCAGACCAAGCCTGGGGTTAAGGGAGAAGGGGGACCCCTTTTCTGGGGGGTCCCCACCTCCCCTGAGATCCCCGGCTTGGCCTGACTGGCTTGGGCTGATGATGCTTTGGCCCCGGAGACCTGGTGAAAGGGTCTCCAGGCTGCGGCATTACAGCCTGGTCGTTTTGGGTCTGGTGCTGGTTTTAAATATAGGGGGGACCCTACGCAAATTTTTGCCCCCTATATTTAAAACCAGGACTGGCCCTGCAGCCTGGGGTTGGTTTCTAAATTACGGTGTAACCCTACACATTTTGTTCCCCGTATTTTTAGAAACCAGGACTCAGGCTGGCAAGCCTGGGGCTGGTTAAGCTTTAGGGGGGGGGGGAGCCTATGTCATCTTTTAAAAAAACTTTTAATCCGTTTATTTACAGATACAACACAAGCAGCTTACACATATCTCACTGATATGTGCAGGCTGCTTGCTTGGGAGAGTTTTGCAGAGAGAAGACACTGCAATCTCGGGTGACTCAACAACTGCAAAACCTTCTACTCAGCAGAGAAATCTCGTTCTGCTTCACCATCGGCCATCTCACTCTCAGCTAAACTCCCTTCTTTGTAAATTTGCGAGTCTCAGGAGCTTCAAATCACCTGATGCTAATCGAGTTGAAAAAAAAGCAAACTCTCCCAGTCTTGATTTTTAGTATATTTTACCCCTAGGGGGGGGGGGGGGTGTGTATGTGTGTGTGTGTGTGTGTGTGTGTGTGTGTGTGTGTGTGTGTGTGTGTGTGTGTGTGTGTGTGTGTGCGTGCGTGTTTTATTCATCATGGTCTTTTGCAGATCTGTTTTTATTTATAAGATGCCTCACTATTTCAATGTCAGGTTACAGTTTCCACAGTGTCTCTGCATTAAATAAACAAGGGTGACACAGGTGTCTGTATGTAATCCTCAGCCTTCAAATTCAAAAACCAGATCTGGACCTTGCATATGGCTTTGCTCTGCTAAACCTGGGCGTTCTGGATATGATGTGTCAAAATCATGTTGAATTCAGCACATCCTGAGTCAGTATTTAGATTCTGAAAAAAAAAAACACTGATAGACAAATATATTCACACGCCATTCAGATATGTATACATTATCAATGTCAACTTTGTAAACAAAAAAGTATTTTTATTTATTCGTTTTACACTATCTCATAGGATTACGTTGACATAGAGAAAGGCTACACCACAACGTGGTGAAACCCCTATCACCCCTGAAGCCGCCTCACCTCAACCTTCCTCCCCAACCACCCCTGAAGCCGCCTCACCTCAACCTTTCTCCCCAACCACCCCTGAAGCCACCTCACCTCAGCCTTCCTCCCCAACCACCCCTGAAGCCACCTCACCTCAACCTTCCTCCCCAACCACCCCTGAAGCCGCCTCACCTCAGCCTTCCTCCCCAACCACCCCTGAAGCCACCTCACCTCAACCTTTCTCCCCAACCACCCCTGAAGCCGCCTCTCCTCAACCTTCCTCCCCAACCACACCTGAAGCCACCTCACCCCACCACTCCTCTGGGAGCTCAAATTGGGCGTGTGTGTGGGTGTGCGCGTGCGTGCGTGTGTGTGTCCGTTCATGACTACACTAGTCAGCCAGTGGGTAAGAGCTTCCCTGCTTTGCTGTAACATAAAGGATAAATGTTCTGGAAAGGAGACCAACATTAACTACCAAATTCAGACTATGATATACAATGCATTTTAAAGATGGGTGAGTGCCCACGCACTTGTAAATTAATAATACAATGTGTCCCATCATTATGGGACATGCTGTACTGTATGTATATTTGCATCATGCAATCTATTAAGTTAAGGACTCCAGTGTCCTTCCCTGGTCACTCTGTTATTAGTTCCTGTGCCCAGTTATACTCTGCTTGCTCTGCTAATAGAATTACTCATTTGAAAATACATTCAAATATTTCTCTTTTAGTGCATATAAATAATTACATATTTTTTCTGAATGAAATGTTGGTGGAATGGTGGCAAATAATTTTAATACAAAGTATGACATTATTCCTATTCCTGCAGCCTCTGTTGTTATTCATTTTGTACTTATTGGGGATGCAAGATATCAAAGTAATAAACTGTATTTAGTAAACACGACTGTGTCCAGGCAAGAGCTGTACTTTATGTATAGCACAAGTTTTCATAGGATCGAAAGATACTCTCTGTCCCCATATTTCCACTAGGGGCTGCAACAGCATTTCCAAATATCTTGAAGCCTGGTTTGGCTTTCTGCTTTCTCATGCCATCTCACTTGAGAGGTTACACTCATTGGCAGACATCCCCCATCTACGACCTGTGATCAGTGACTTACACAATGAAATAGAGCTTTAATTTATAATGCATGGGACAAACCTCTACGGACTGCAGTAGAAACTTGTAGTTTGTTTTCTGCACCCACGTAGCATGTGTAACTGACTGCATCAGTAGTGCCATTATATATATTTGTAAAAAGAAAAAGCAGGCAATAGGAAGAAGGAAGGAGTGAATAATATTTCCAGCACTAAATAACCATTCTCCAGTTCACATATTTACCACTCTAGCAGTCAGATCTATAGGAATATATTTTAGTAGTAGTTTCACATTTACTATATTTTTTTCTATCAGCTTATAGCTAAAGCTATATAACTTCAGTGCATGTCATACTGTGAAACATTGCCTATGCTTTACTCAAGAAAGGAAAGGACA
Source organism: Taudactylus pleione (assembly GCA_031769625.1). Lineage (NCBI taxonomy): Eukaryota > Metazoa > Chordata > Amphibia > Anura > Myobatrachidae > Taudactylus > Taudactylus pleione. Next base: position 6,397,143 of record JAUIMM010000706.1, read on the forward strand.
TTGCGGCTGTATGCTATTTGTCTTCCCGCAATAACCAAATAAAATTTGCAGAAAGTACAAAACTTTCTGGATTGCATCTAAACTTACTGTCAACCCCATATGTGAATAATATATACTGCTTGATTACATATATAGAGCAGGTAATGGAGCACTTTAAAATCTAGGTGATTTTTTTATAGTACATTACATCACACAACCCCGAGTCTTATAATGTATCAATAAACTCTTCATAGTTACGCATATTATTCTGTTTAAATCTAGCATACATTATCATATCAGAATGCATTTCATATGGCTGAAGAACAGTTAAACCCCTTGGCACGGCGCAGGACTTTCAGGTGACTCTTTGTTCTGTCACCTCTTTTTATTTTCTTTTGATTTTTCTTACTTTTCAGTTCTTTCTTTCCTTTTCATATTTCCTTACAATGTCTTATGTAAAGAGTCTCCATTGCTGTGCAGTCCCCCACCCGCTCTAATTACCAGGATCCTGAATAGGCATCATCATCTACTCACTATGGTTACTGGAGACAGTGGTGGCTCCGATGCAGCTGGCATGTCACCTGAGGGGGTTTTCGGCCACTAGAAGCAACGCCGCCCGCTCTGGCATGATGCGGTAAACAGCTGGCTCATTGGTGTGGCTGCAGCAGACACAGCACCTGACTCAGCATATGGTTGCTTGGCACAACGTCGCCGCCTGCCCGTGTTAAAATTCCAGATCCAAAACTAAAAGCAAAACTGAAACCAAAACACTCGAGGGTAGTTTTGCCAAAACACGATGATGATTTAGAACTAAAACGAAACCCAAAACACAGGTGTCTGTGCATATCTGTAGTTAATAGTGGGGTGACTTCGCTACTGAGGCATGTGGGCATCGGGGCAGGGGCAGGGACAGGGGTTGGTCATTGGGGTGGTCAATCAGCCTCTGTGGACATGTTGTCATGTTGATGCAAGGAACTTCAAGTCTAATAGCTAGTCACATGACCGGCAGGCACATCTATTGCCAGGGTGCGAACACAAGTTAGCTGCATCCTCTAACCCTAGGGTACTATTGTGAAGGTGGAGTGAGATAGTACTCTTGCTGGGAGTGTGTCTGATATCAGCCTGGCCAGTGCTTTGTTGTCTGCTGCCTAGTCACTCTTGGTTTTTGGCGGATATCATCACATCACTGGGAGATTACACCTGGTCCTGCTTCATGGCAGCAGCTGCAGTCACAGCTGTTGTCATTGCAAGAGTTCCTACATCAATTGCTGGGGTTGATGGGCATGCAGTCACCCTTGGCTGCTGCTTCCCATGCTTAAAGGACCCTGTCTCCACCTTTCTGTCTCTCAGCTTTCCGTGTCCTCCTTGGGGTCTGTTATGGACCTAGACATGAATGCTCTCCTGGAGGTCATGGACTTCAGTGAGGCTTCAAGTGTCAGAGAGTTCATTGGTCTCTGTCCTGTGGTAATGATGAGTCAGATATGGACCCCACTTGGAAGGGCAGTGTGGAATCCCTTCAGTCATATCATGATTCTTTTGACATTGGGTGTTCGATCAAAGTAATGTCTGATCTTGCGGGGTGGGTTTCTAGCATCTGCTGGTATTCTAATCACACATCTATCTCCTCTGAGAACAGGTGTCAGCATTCTAAATATTGGAGAATTTGCAGGTCATGGGGTAGGTCCCACTATTGCTTGTGCCAGTCCTCTGATAGTAGGGATGCATCTTTGAAAAAGGCAGCTTAGAGAATGGTTGTTCTTTGCGTTAACACGGTGGTGTTGCATGATCTATGTCTGTGGATTTGCAAATGTATTTTGCAAATGAGCTCTTTTTGCGCTTGCTCCGGGGCTCACGCATGTGCAATGCACACGCCGCACGTGCGCACAGGGCCACCATCGACCCGCTTGCGAGTGCAATGCGCTTGTGAGCAGGTCTGAATCAGGCCCACAGTCTGTTCTGTTTGGTGGGTGGCACAGTTTGTTACAGGGGGCCTGATTCAGAGGCGCTCGCAAAAAGCGAGCGCTCGCTCTGAATCAGGGCGGGCGCAGTTTTTTTTTAGTTGCGGCCTCTTGGCCACTCGCATATCTGTTACCACCCACAGCTATTGCGAGCGGCCATGATGACGGTCGCGATGGTCAAGACCATCGCGACCATCGGGCTTGTGATGAGACCCTTGTGGTAGGGTCTCGTGGCCGCAAGCCCCAGAGATCTTCTGCCTCAAATAGAGCTGGAAGCTCTCTCGCTGACATCACTTGTGAAGTCAGTGGGGCCGCCCACAAACGGGAGGCATTCGCATGGGAATGCCTCAGTTTGTGAAGCCACCCCCCGCCACGCCTACAAAATGGGGCAAGCTGTCGATCAACTTTGACAGCCGCCGCTTTTGTAGTGAGTCCCGGAGTGAGCTCTTTTTGCGCTCGCTCCGGGGCTCACGCATGTGCAATGCACACGCCACACGTGCGCACAGGGCCACCAATCGACCCACTTGCGAGCGCAATGCGCTTGTGAGCAGGTCTGAATCAGGCCCACAGTCTGTTCTGTTTGGTGGGTGGCACAGTATTGAAAAGGTATGATGAGGAGTTTTGTAAGAAAAAGCATGGCAAGCCTATTGTGACCTGTGGTTCCAAGGATGTTGAGGTTTGGCTTGACGTCATACAGCCTCTGAACCTTCCGAAGGCCGTTGTGTGGCATTTCTTTAGAACAAAGTGTTTAGCTTTCAAAAATGGGCATTGGGCCTGATTCAGGATGGGCAAAAAATATGCTATTGCACAGCGGCCGGGACTTGTATTGAGACATTCTCCTCAGTCATCACAGCTGTCTGTAACTGCGTACACATATGCAGCATAGGACTAGAATGGCTGCATGTAATTGAGTTGGCGGAGCCATGTTTCCTGCGTATGGGATTACAGATCCAGGATGTGATACACCTGTGTTTTTAGCTAACACTCACTGTTGACTCTCCCAAACACTCCCCGAATTGCAATCACACTATAAATGAAGACTTGCAGCATGCAACTATGGCACTGTAACTTGACAGATGCACAGTGGTAAACAATTGCCCCATTTGCAAAACATTGGCATAGCGAACAACTCTGAATCAGGCCCATTGTGTGCTGGGGGCTAGGTACCTTTTTGACACTTTTCCTTTAAATCTGAGCATTACATCCTATTTAAGACAGCAAGAGGCTGGGTCCTGGCCCTGCTGCAGGTCTTGCCATTGAGAGCAGCGGTCAGAAGTAGAACCCTGACTGTGGATGCCATGCTTAAATGGTTAACATGTTACCCTCTTTCAGAGATGGCAGATGAATCAAGGTACATTTTTTCTTTCAGTTTCGCCTTACCTATTTTGAGTTCAGTGCACATTGATCAGCCCAAGAACCTATGTTCTGCTTTCGAGTCACCCATCGTTGCTAAGGAGAAAGAGATGTAGAAGGTGCCTGCTTGGTGTGCTGGTGTTGTCCCCTGTTGGAGTGGTGCCAAAAAAGGCTCCTGGTAAATATTAGCTGATCCAACACCTGTCCCATCCTCCTGGGTCTTCATTTAATAATGCAATCCCTGAGACATACTGTTGGGCAGTGTAGCAATATTTTGATGATGCCTTGACACTGGTGCAGTCTCTTGGGATTAGACCATAGATAGGAGTTGGGTTTTTGCCTGTTGACCCTACCCCCAGATTTGTTCAGTTTATGGGCTTTCGATTGGAGGATGGTTATCACATCAACAGATGTTTGTCCATGGGATGTTCAACATCCTTTGCGTTGTTTGAAAAGTTTAGCTCCTTTTTTTCTGGTGTTGGGTCCTCCTGATTCACTGCGCTGCCCTGATTTACTATTTTCTCTTCGTTCCTTGTTTGCTGATTTCAGTGGTCCAATCACCTATGACAAGACAGAGGGTACTACATCATGGCTGTCTTACATTTTTATTGAGATTAATCCTGAAATGAGCTGCTGTCTCTTTCCATCCAACAAGGTTTCGAAAGCATAGTGATATTATTGATTTGGCACTGGCGACTAGTAAAGTACCCTTGCACCAAACACAATCTTTTAGGTTTGTTGAACTTAGCGTACAGGGTTATTTCCATGGGCAGAGTTTTTTTGCAGGAAACTTGAATGAGCTTCTGTGGGGGTCCGCAGGCCACAACATTTTATAAGCTTGTTGGCAGAACTCAAGAGTATATATCTATACATAGTACAAAATAAAGTTGCTGGTCGGTGTCTTTCTGTTTGTTCAGGCTAACATCGAGAACCACTGGAAGATTGTGATGTAGTGTTCACTATTCTAGCCAAGCAGTGACAATTTTAGTGAAGAAAGACAATGAAAAATGGTCACTGGTAGGTGTCTGTTTGTTTGGGCGAATCTCAAGAACCACTGGATGAATTGTGATGCAGTTTTCACTATTTTATAAAGCATTTGTCAAGGGAGTTTTAGTTGTATGAAACATTAATGTAAAACAAAAGGGAGCCGAGCAGTGATGATTTTACTGAAGCAAGTCAATGAAAAATCGAACGTTCGAGTGCTTTCTTGGCTTACGCTGCCTAAACCGTTAAAGATATATCACAATGATGGACTTTATTATTTGATGTCATGTAGATATTGATAAATATCATCCAGTTTCTCCACAAAAATTGCTGTAAGCCCTGTTTACTGAAACTAAATTTCAGTATTTCTCTTTTATTACCGTTTCTATTTCATTTATGTGAAAAACGATTCTTTAATTCTCAAGCGAATCCAATTCCTGGTAAGAGGCTGCTTTGGCATGACAATAATAAAGCACAGGGACAGACACTTAACATGGCTGGTGTTGACCTAAGTGGAGACTGTTTTTCTCATGGACAACTGCACGTGTCCCTTTTGCGTGTAACGTCAAAACTAAAACTAAATCTTCTCATGTTGACTTGAGGAGGAAAAATTACTAATGTTATCTACAAGGCAATCTTATAAGACCTCAGTTCAAAATTACTATAGTCGTAAATTCAAAATCGCTCCTATGATGTAAAGCCGGGATGGGTCGCTAATATATATATATATATATATATATATATATATATATATATATATATATTTATATATGAATTGTGATTTACTTATATTGGTATAAATCAATAGTAAATTCAGACAGGGGTGAAGGTTGGATGTTCAGATCTGGGGTCTGATTTTTATCACACAAAATATATGGGGCAAAATGTATCAAACTGTAAAATGTGGTAAAACCTCTAATCAGCATATATATTAAAATATGGGTCACCAAATGTATTAAAAAGGTCTACAGAAGAATTCAATGGAGCTATAATGTGCCCATATGCATCAATCTCCAGAAAGTAACATTTCCGGAGTTTGCTGCATACAGGCATATCGTAGCCCCATAAAATTCTGCTGCAGACCTTTTTAATACATATGGCAATGCATATTTTAATATATGTCAACAGGCACACCATCTATAGATGGCATTGCCTATAGAAGCCTATAGGCTTTTTTCCGCAAGTATCCCTCTCTGTACTGTACCTCACAATTTGCCTATGCACTGGGCAATGGCCGCCCAAGCACATTAACACTCCCTGATTCTAAACCAGGAAGCCACTTCTTCATCGGGACAGCTCTGTATCAGTTAAGTATTTTTGCATACTGCCCCTAAAAAACACAGGTATACATGCAAATAGGAACGTAAATTCATTTGCAATACATGATACATTTTGCCCTGGGGGTGATAATTCTTCATTCAAAAACATATATCATATCAAACACACTCCCTCATTAAAATAAAAAACTTGTATAAAAAATTCCATTAAAAAATCAAATCACAGCTAAGACCTACAGTAACTTTCCTCATTATAATCCACACCCCAGATCCACTGAAAACCAAATTCCCAATCAGACTCTCCTCGTTAGAAAGAAGACCCACAGATTAGAATCCCCCTTCTTCATTACAAAGTAGCCCACTAGACCAACCCTCTTTCTCATTACAAAGCAGTTTCTCTTTTATTGTTAAAATGAATACTTCAGATCTATCGAGCAACCCAATTCAATCACTCACCCTTTGTGAGTCCAGTGGTCCCTCGTCTTCTCTCAGCAGCAACACACTTATAGTACCTGCACGCTGATCAGTGGATCCATGCACCAATCAATGTTTGGAGACCTCCAACCATTGGTATGATACCATCAGGGTATAGCAGGATTCTGTCATACCCTAGCTCAGGCAGCTCCAAACAACTAGTATACTATATATGGTACTGTATGCCTATGCTGTATTTAGCTAGAATTCTGATAATGCAGCTTCATTCTTGGTTCAGACTTTTGTTCCTCGCTGTGCCTGGAACTCTGTCCCAGGACAGATACAGTCAGGGCCATAAATATTGGGACATTGACAGAATTTTCAGATTTTGGCCTCTATTCACCACCACAATGGCTTTGAAATGAAACAAACAAGATGTGCTTTAACTGCAGACTTTCAGATTTAATTTGAGGGTAATTACATCCAAATCAGGTGAACGGTATAGGAATTACAACAGTTTCAATATGTGCCTCCCACTTTTTAAGGGGCCAAAAGTAATGGGACTATCAACTCAAAAGCTATTTCATGGACAGGTGTGGGCTATTCCCTCATTATTTCATTATCAATTAAGCAGGTAAAAGGTCTGGAGTTGATTCTAGGTGTGACATTTGCATTTGGAATCAGTTGCTGTCAACTCTCAATATGAGATCCAAAGAGCTGTCACTATCAGTGAAGCAAGCCATCATTAGGCTGAAAAATCAAAACAAACCCATCAGAGAGATAGCAAAAACATTAGGTGTGGCCAAATCAACTGTTTGGAACATTCTTAAAAAGAAAGAACGCACATGAGAGCTCAGCAACACCAAAAGACCCGGAAGACCACGGAAAACAACTGAGGTGGATGACAAAATAATTATTTCCCTGGTGAAGAAAAACCCCTTCACAACAGTTGGCCAAATCAAGAACACTCTCCAGGAGGTAGATGTATATGTGTCAAAGTCAACAATCAAGAGAAGACTTCACAAGAGTGAATATAGAGGGTTCACCACAAGATGTAAACCATTGGTGAGCCACAAAAACAGGAAGACCAGATTAGAGTTTGCCAAACAACATCTAAAAAAGCCATTACAGTTCTGGAACAACATCCTATGGACAGATGAGACAAAGATCAACTTGTACCAGAGTGATGGGAAGAGAAGAGAAGGAAAGGAACTGCTCATGATCCAAAACATACCACCTCATCAGTGAAGCATGGAGTGGTAATTTCATGGCGTGTGCATGTATGGCTGCCAAAGGAACTGGTTCCCTTGTATTTATTGATGATGTGACTGCTGACAAAAGCAGCAGAATGAATTCTGAAGTGTTCTGGGCAATATTATATGCTCATATTCAGTCAAATGCTTCAGAACTCATTGGACGGCGCTTCACAGTGCAGATGTTTCAGCAACCAAAGAGTTTTTTAAGGCTAAAAAGTGGAATGTTATGCAATGGCCAAGTCAATCCCCTGACCTGAATCCGATTGAGCATGCATTTCACTTGATGAAAACAAAACTGAACGGAAAATGCCCCAAGAACAAGCAGGAACTGAAGACATTTGCAGTAGAGGCCTGGCAGAGCATCACCAGGGATGAAACCCAGGATCTGGTGATGTCTATGCGTTCCAGACTTCAGGCTGTAATTGCCTGCAAAGGATTTGCAACAAAGTATTAAAAAGTGAAAGTTAGATTTAGGATTGTTTAGTTTGTCCCATTACTTTTGGCCCCTTAAAAAGTGGGAGGCACATATAGAAACCATTGTAATTCCTACACTGTTCACCTGATTTGGATGTAATTACCCTCAAATTAAATCTGAAAGTCTGCAGTTAAATCACATCTTGTTTGTTTCATTTCAAAGCCATTGTGGTGGTGAATAGAGGCCAAAATCTGAAAATTCTGTCAATGTCCCAATATTTATGGACCTGACTGTATACTGAAGTGTGAAATAACATCAATAGTAATGCATCCAGTAATATGCATGGTTGCAATAAAATGTCAACTTATTTGACCAACTTCAATACATTTTATTGACCATTCTTGAATGTGAATTTTTTTAGAAATTATTTCTTCTCCTTACTTTGTAAACTATAACTATATTATTCCATCAGTTTTAAGAAGCCAGCTACAATGTTATTTCATCTCACCATAACACATACCCAAGTAGTGCTATAACTGTATGGTAAAGTACTAAAAACACTACCATTAATGCGGCTGACAATAATTAATAATTTTCAAAACATTTTCTATTGATTATGCTAAACTGAAAATCCTGATTTGTTCTTGGATTTGAAGTTGTCTAAGAAACCATCTTCTTGACAGTGGGCCTGATTCAAAGGTGAAATGCAGTTATAGCCACACCTGCGTCTTTTTGCCACAGCGGCAACTGCATCTTTATGCTGCAGCAGATGGTCTTCCTACTGAGATGCCCACTGGCTGCGGTGCTAATCCGTCACAGTGCATATAGAGTTGCACCATCTTTCACACCATCGATTAAACTATCGAAGATTGCACCAGCCCTGTGTTAAAGTTTCCAAATTTTCTGGTTATCATGGCAAACTCTTCTTGCAATTCCTGGTTGTGTTTCTCTAGTTCAAAGTTTAACATAGGTTCTTCCTCATTTTTCTTTTATAACTTAGTTCCAGTAATTTCCTTTTTCTTTACACTTCCTGTACAAGAGTAAGCCATCTGCTATGGTCAAGCCATATTTTTGCTCTATATTTCACTGTTTCTGCCAGATGCCATACCTTGTGGGGCCTATCGCTGAATAATTATTTGTGTTCTCTGAGGTCTGTGGATATTTGTTCCATAATTTTTAACCTTTTCTGTTCTCTATGTCCCTCTCAGCAATGTTCACATTTGGTTTATCCAGTTTCTTTGGCTTGCTTAGTACTTTAACTTCTTTTAAATTTGGTTTCCATGTGCTCCCTTGTTTCTCCTTCTGCTACATAGCAAAGGTATTCAGGCCAACCTCTCCCATATTATTTCCCATTGTTTAAGTATTCTGGGATGTGTGCGTTTTATGATAACTAATGGGCGCTGAACCTTTTTGTAGCAGGCTCTGAGTGTTGCTTTGATCTCAGCAGTGCCTCCAAATGTATCCATGGCTCACCTGTAATTTAGGATGGTGACTTGAAATTGACTTGTAGTCTCCTTTCTTCAAGTATTGTATCAGTGTCTCCACCTAGGCATTAGATGCCAATTGGAACTTTCCACCATGGGTAGGCTTAGGTCAACCCCTGATTATGAACTACTTATAGATATTTTTCTTTGCTGATCTTTGTAAAGAATACTTAAATCCAGATATATGTAGTAAGTAATAATTTTTATTAAGCCTGAACTTCTTGTTTATAAGTTATATCCACTCATAAATTAAAAGGTAATCACCAATGGAATGATTTCTCAGACAACATGCAATTCAAAGTAACATGGACAGAGATTTCATGCAACAAACATGAATTACGTTAAGTACAATAATACGTTTTACAGGGTTTTGATCTCTAAATCCCTATCTGGTAATATGTGGATAATTATAGATTGTAAAATAAATCTAGATAATGCCTCTCTTATGAGATAGTGGAAGTACATTTTTTGACCTATACTAAACATTTACTTTCCCTCTCTCATGCATACCACTCATTTATACTGAAGCTCGTTCGTATTATAAACATTTCTAAGTACCAGTAGCATCAATTTGTATTTATTACATAATGGTGAATATCTATGCACATATACACATTAAAAAAACGGTATGTAGTCAGGAAGCCGGCGTTCGAAATGCAGACTACGGTCTTCCCGACTATCAAATCCCGGCATGGGACTAATGATAGGCATCAAAATCCCGATGCCTATCATTATCCACCTGCTGAAATCCTGACACCCGGGATACCGAATAAAGGTAAGCCGGGCGTCGAGACCTCTTAGCCATTGTGGGGAGGGTTAGGTTTATGGACTCCCGGTGGACTTATGGTTAGGTGCCCCCCCTGGGAGGGTTAGGCTAGGGGAAGGGAGGGTTTGGGTTAGCCACCCCCCGGGCAGGTTAGGTTTAGGGTGTGGGGAGAGGGGGTTAGGTTTAGGCACCCCTGGGGGGAGGTTAGAGTAAGGCACTAGGGGGGAGGTTATGGTTTGGCACCCCTAAGGGAGGGTTAAGGTTAGGGGGGACAGGGGTAGAGATTGCCTACTTACCTCTGCTGTCATGATCTTCACCTATCGGACTGCCGGCATTGGGATTTCAACCGCCAGCCTCACGGCCGGTGGTCATACATATCGGTTCCGTATTTGCATCTGTAACATTAGAGTGCTCTCATAAGACCAGTTAAACTAGGGTTTGTAACTGTTCAGGATAGGTGTTTAGTAGTTTGAGAAATGGCTGTGCGGTTACACATTTAAGTACATAATTGAGGCTGTTTTAGTGAATCTGAATGTTTTCCTGACTTTCTCTTTTATAGAAGACTAGTAATCATGGCAATTACTAAAATAGACACTTTCTTGGGGTGCTGATACTAAATAATATGAGCAGCTGTATAGAAAAAGAGGAGAGTCAATCCTCATAAAGGCAAATAGACACAAAATAGCAAGTACAGTAGCGAGTAATGAAAAAAATATAAATAAAATGTCAATATTTAATCTCTAAGAATCATAAAAGCACAAATATGGTAATCACAATTGAATAACAATAAAACACATATCTACGTGCAGATTAAGAAATGCATCACATAAGGGTTTGCAAAAGTAATAACCCAGTCCACACTACTGTTAATTTAGTTCCTAGCGGTGGAAATAAAAAAATGGCCCATGAAGTAAGTGTCCATATTTAGAACAGTCTCCTGGTATTTATGGTACTTATTATATCCAGCTTGTATGGTATAGTTACAAGGTACATTTGGAGTAGTATGGGGTTCCTGTAGCAATGCTGGCTGTGCCTTGCAGTATTGTGTCCCCTGTAGCATGGGTTCGGTCAGTCGGTAATAGAGAAAGTATGGTGTACTAATGGAGAATGGATAAGGTGGGCTCCCGCTGAGCTGAAGATGGTGGCGGGTGGGTAGATAAGTCAGTTCCTGATGCATTTTGTGTGTGCCATTTTTTGCACCTAAATTAAAAGTGTTCAATCATTGTACAGATTAATAATCAGTTGACAAAATTAGAATGGTAGCAGGTGATTCTTCAATGGAACGGAAACAACTGCCAGAACTCACAGGAGTGAAGTAGTAGAGAGTAAAACCTTACATGACATGTCTCGAACTGCTTCAGACAGACAGGGTGATAGATACAAATGAGAAAAAGAAGCACTGAAAGTGGAAGGGGAACACTCTGCGCTGTCTCTCTTAATTACATGCAGGCATTACCAGAGTCATGTCACTGCTACAACCTCTGACCAAGATCCCAAGTGTGCTACTGTGTATGCTTGGCATCTCCGCACATCTTCTCTGTCTTTCATCCATAGCAAGAGGACATGCTCCTGATTGACTGTGCCACATACTGTATACTGTGCTACACATTGGAGACACTACAACCTCACAGTGTCACCACTCATTACTGTTAATCTATGTAAATTACACACAAAAATGACCCTAACATATTTCAGAGCCAGCAGAATGCTATGAATTTAAAAATTGTCAAATTATTTAGCATTCTGTTGTCAACATTTAGCATTCCAAGGAAAGACTTGAAATAAAGACTCTGGGCTTGATTCAGCAGTGCATGCAAGAGCACTGCTGAACACAGATTCCCGATTATCAGGAATCTGCGCTTGCGCAGGATCTGTTCTGCAAATGTGCAGAATGGGTCCTGCTCAATCGCACACAAGCCCTTGAATGTCTCTGCCTGATTAACAGGAAAAGGTATTTAAGGGGTGGTGTGGGGGTGGCCTGCACCACCCCTTAAATGGGGTAATGGGGTGTGTCCGCCCCGTTATCCGGGAGTGGCCAGAGACTGCGTGGGTGTACGCAGTCTTCTGGGTTTGCAAGCCGGCCATCCTGAATAGGCTGAGGCTTAATCAGCTGTCCTGCTACCGGGAGCCTTCCACCATCATGACCATCAACTACCAATGGTCGCGATGGTGATCCCAGTATGCGACCTCCGTCGAAGTGCTGGTATCGCAAGTGCAACAGGGGGTGTCATACACCTCCTGCTGCATTTGCATTATTGCAAGGATCGCATTGCAAAACTGCCTTTGTGCAACTTTGCATTTGTGATTCTTGCTGAAATAGGCCCTCTATCTTGTCCTCCATAGGGGTGATATTAATGAAAACTTATACAATGGAAAAACATGGACTTAGGCCCTCATTCAGAGCCACTCGCTAGCGGCAGTACGCTCGTTCCGAGCGATGTTCGCACATCTGCGCATGCGTACGGTTTTTAGTACGCATGCGCGAACCAGTCAGTGCGGCCGAAAATCGTTGGTACGCAATATAGCGAGGGCCTGCTATTTTGAGTGACAGAATGAGGCGTATGTGGGTGGTAACAGGGGAAGGTGCTTGAAAACGGGGAGTGGAGATCCGAACGCAGGCGTGCTTAAAGGTCAAAACGGGCGTTTTAAGGGAGTGCATAATTAATACAGCAGCGTCATTGACCACGTCACTTGTTTTTTTTTAACTCAGAACTGCTCGCAAAATAGCGGTTGAAAACACCAACCACAGAATAGCGAGCAGTTCATACACTGTACGATGTACTCGATTAATCTAATAAATAGCGGACATGACGTATGGTGCGTGCGGCCAGGGGGCGTTTTTATCAAATAAACGAGCGTATGTTTTGCTCGCTTGTTCAGACTTAGAGGTGGGAACAGACTGCAATTTGCGAACGGATCATTTGAATAGCCACCCCTTGTTTTTGAACGAACGACCACAAATAGCGAACGGCTCTGAATCAGGCCCTTAGTTAGTAATCAACCAGTGTCTAACATTTTTATAGCACAGATTAGAATATGAAATCAGCATCACTAATGACTGGTTGCTTTAGGCAAGTTCCACACACAACGGTTTTGTCCGGACAGAAAAAAAATGTCAGATTTATTTTCTGTGGATCAGTCCCTTTCACAAGCAACGATATTGTGGCATGTGTAATGTTATTGCCATGTGTTTTAATCTCTTTTCAATCTGTAAAACTGAAGACCGTGGAGGGCAGCCGTCATAGTCAGTGGTTATAACGGCTGTAACACAGCGACCGTGCCATGTTCGTGCATTATGAAAGCCCTGATGTATTTGTAACTTCCACTGAAATCAAACAAACGTCCATTTTTTTGTCGATGGGCAAATCTGTTGCGTGTGAAATAGGGCTAAGAATTGTGATTTGTTCTTTGCACCACTTTTTATTACATTTCTCCAATTGTATTTTGTGGTTTCAACTTACTGAAGTTCCCTTGTCCACTCCAGCCATTCAGCATTGTTTGCCAAGATGTTTGCTGACGAATATATTGGAGGAGTTTTGTATTTGAATATTCACATCCCTTGCCAGCAGTTGTAGTGTCCGACATACATGAAGAGCAAGTCAACAAAGTGCCTGATTCTGAGTTGTACGCTTTCTGGGTCTGATTCAGAGATGCATGTTAATGCTCTCACAGTCGCGATCCCGCACACAGCTGCTGTGCTAAAATATTCTACTACTGTAGCTGGCTGGAAATGCCTTCACGCCTACCTGCGGCTTAGCAGATCCAAGCAAGTGCATACAAATATGTATCTGCTGTCGCAGATCATTCGATAATTGGCCATCTGAGTTGCACTATGGTCATGCAGAATAGTCGTCTGAACTGAGATGTTGGAACCACTTTATTAGTGAACAGGATTGCAGACAGGCTATGGCATGCCCTGAAAACGACCGGGACACACCTGCATTTTGTGCCTCATCTCCCCATTATCTCCCCTAACCTGACTGTCAATTACTTTGCCAAGTAATCCTCACTGTGAGTGGCATCTCAAAGGTACCGCATGCGCAGTCGACCAATAATCGCTTAACTGCATAATTATCAGAATAGCCGACACCTCTGAATCAGGCCCTCTCTTCAGCTGCCTACTTACTTCCTTATGCTAATGTGAGAATATATCCATGTATAATAATAATCCATGCAACTGCATGTGGAAGCCCATCTCAGACACTGGGGCTGATTCAGCATTGCACGTATGTGTAATGCTGATCGCACATTCCCAATTATTGAGAATCTGCGTGTGCACAGGACCCATTCTGTGAATGTGCAGAATGGGTACTGCATCATTGCATGCAGCCCCTTCTATGCCTCTCTCTGATTGACAGGCAGAGGCATTTAAGGGGTGATACAGGGGCAGGGATGGCCGGCGTTCCCGGACACAGGAGCATGTCCACCCCATTTTCCAGGGAAGTGGCAAGGCCAGGGGCTGCGTACACGGATGTAGTTTCCTGGACTCGCAAGCCAGCCAGCCTGAGAAATCTGAGGCTTATTCAGCCAGCCAGCAGCCTGATGCCATCCACCATTGCGACTGGTGGTTGCGATGGTGATCCCAGCCTGCAACCTCGGTCGCAGTGCTGGGATGGCAAATGCAGCAGGGAGTGTCATACACCTCCTGCTGCATTTGCATATTAGCAAGGATGGAACTGCAAAGCTGCCTGCATGCAGCTGTACAAATCCGTCCTAAGCTGAATTAGCCCCACTGTTTCTATGTCCATAACACAACTGTCATCAACCCAATGGTGGTTACAAAAGATCCATAATAAACAGGTGTGTCATCTCCATTTGCATGCTATGATCTAGCATGGAAGTTGGCATACTTGACCACAACACTCCCACGAGATGAAACAGTTAAGTATATTCACGTGGTATCCACCAAGTTACTACACAAAAATTACCATTTTACGGATAGTGTACTCCGTCAACAGAATCAGGGGGCTATCTCAGAATCAGGGGCCTATTCATCAAATGATAAATGGCCCAGTAACCATGCGGAAATGCTAGTTTCTGCATTTTTAAGTTACCGGGCCATTCATCATTAGGTGTCCTATTGGACCCCCCCGGTATTCAACAAACTCCGAAAACTGAGTTTTTGGAGTTTGCTGCCGAGACGGCGCTTGTTCTCGGATGACGGCACTTGTTCTTGGATGCCCACTCCTTCCTATTGGAAGGAGTTCCGGGGATGCGAAGAGGGATCCCTCCGCCGCCTCCTCACTCCCTCCCTGTGCGCATGTGTGACACGAGGTCACGCATGCATTGCTGGGACAACGGGGAGCAGGTAGTAACGCAGCTACTTCTGTGGCTGCGATACTTTCCACGAGGACGACTGCTTTTCGGAGCAGTTGTCCCCTCACTGGAGTAATGATGAATTGCTCCGGTGTCAGGCTTCCCCCGCTGTGAGTTGGATACTAAAGTATCCCTCGCAACGAGTTCTAAACTTCATCAGAGGCCACACGGCCTTTGATGATGAATAGACCTCTCAGGCCCAATGTAAGCAGCAGTCATCATCATTATGACACTGCTATTTTGTAGACAGAACTAACCCTGGACCCTGCAGTAAAGCTGAGGAGACGAGGTTCTTTGCTGTATGTGGAATACTGAGACAAGGCTAAAAGTTGTAAATAATATTATTGTAATTTGCTTATATATATAAAGTGCTGACATATTACACAGACAGAGGGGACTGTGACACAAACAAATTACACACAAATAAGCTTACAATCTAACAGCTGTGGGGAACACTTGATGCATAAAGTAGCGTAATAAAAGTTTTAGCTGCTGGTGGGATAAGTGCTATTGTGGTTATTGTAAGGCAGCAGCACTTTCAACAGAAGTTAAAAAAAACCCTCTCATTAGGCTTCAACATCATGTTTAGAGTTATAAAGCTGATACAGATATGAGGTTTGACACTGCAGTACTAGCATGTTGACATGTTGGGTTCTATATACCGCTGTTCTCCTTGGGCTTGTCAATATTTTTAATGCTGATAAGAGTTACCCATTCCCTTTACAGGGTTAAATGTTGGATTTCTATAGGGGGAATATAGACTAACAGGACAGACATAGACACTGGACTTGGAGACAGAGCCACATGACTCACAGACATACACTGACAGTGATCATCCTATTTCCCCTGGGGACCAGGCAGCTACATATTGACCTCCTCCCTGAGCTGTGTGCTGGCTGCTCCCGGTGACATAGAGGAGACACTTGGCACACAATTTGTCTATTCTTCTGCTGTCTGAACTAGTCCTTCCACCTGCTCACAGCCCACTGCAGTACCCAGAGTTTTATTATGACAAAATAGCTTTACATTCACCTTTAGCATCCTGGCAGGGGGGTTTCTGGACAGCAGGACCCAAACACTGCACCACTGATAACTCTACTGAACAAATAACCCAGAACGTTACAGTACTTGAGAAGTGCATGTCACAAGGTGTGTGATTTGGGTAGTGTTAGAAAGAGAAATCTGCGTACGTCTTTGTACAAAAACATAGCACCAGTCTCAGATCCTTCAATTATTGGTCTTCTGCCTAACCCTATAGTCGCGCAGACTGACCATGAGAACTGAGACGCTGGAGACAGTTTTCATGAGTACAGGATCAGAGATGCAGGAAGTGACATGCCCCTGAAATGGCCACGGCACACCTGCATGTTTTGACGCCACACCCCATTACCTCCCCCATATGCTCTTTGACTGTCAATCACACTGCAACTAAACAGTCGCTGAGAGCCACTACGGTAATGTACCTTGACGCATTCACAGTGTGACTTTGACGTGTGTGTGCGGTTTACGATAATTGCTCAATTCCGAAAATATCGGCAGAGTGTACAACTGTGATTCAGGCTCATAGCCAGGTCACCAATGATTGTTTACAGACAGTCAACAACATTATATGTACATAACATTATGTTTAATCACTGAGCATCCTCTCTTTTTGAACTTTTACGATTTTTAACATTCTCATGTATTTTGTTTAGAGATGTGCGGGTTCAGTCCTCAGAGAACCGATAACAGACGAATTTAGGGGTTCCAAGACGAACAGAGTCAAACTGAGTCCTGGTTCGGATTTGCCTGCGGTTTGGAACTCGGAGTTAAAAACCGTACTCGGGATTTGGATTGCATGCTAACTGGTCAAAATGACGTCATTTTAGTTGTTTTTTTTATTTCTTTTTACAAATAAAATACAGATCCAAAACCAAAACCAAAACACGTGAGGGTGGTTTTGCAAAAACAAAACACGAAGATGAATCTGGATCCAAAACCAATACAGAGAGGTCAGGACTTGGGGCACATCTCTAATTTTGTTATTTTTTTATTTCATATTAGTAAAAAAAAAACTTTGCAACACTTAATAACCAGACACTATAGTACACAACTCTACAGAGATACGCTTCCATTTTTGTAAGTGGCAGTATAAATATGCCTTTCTTTTTCTAACTCAGTTCAGTCTGCATTACCTTCCCCCACAGTCAAGCAAATCCCTTCATTTATAAACAGAGCACGTAGGATGCAAGCAGTAATACCAGCATTCCCCTCGTCACACGTTGCATGGACCAAATTCTGTTTGTGTAGCTTAGTAAATGGTGCATCCTCACAAGGGATCTGCAATGTATTCCCCTGGTTAGGGTAATAGGTCCACAAATGATCACCTGTGGCAGGTACAAAAAGACACATGAATAAAATAAGAAAATTGTAATGTACCAAAGAGGTCTGTGTCTGTCATATATTCTGTTCTATCTTATTAAAGTTTTACACTTTCAAAATCAATGAACCATGCATTCTGGCTGTGTTCGGTGAACCCTTTCTAACGTTTCTGATTTTTTCCCTTATCACTTATGTACATTTGTAATGCGATTTGCTCTTCTTAATATGGGTGTGGGTAAAAGGTGGCCTGCAGTTATTTACAGAAATTAAAGGGCACATTTAAATTCCTCCTGATGGGAAGGAGTTTTCCTAACGCAGATTACCATATTTACCACTAGCCTAAGATGTGTTATCTTGTTATCATTATGTGGTTTGTCTATACAGGTATATATGATGCAGTTAGACTTCGGTCATTGTAGTCCTATCTTTCACTACAAATGCTATGCTAAGCTATGTACCCACTGGTATTTTCTATGCATTTTTTTCTTTTAATTTTTTTTAAATTCATATCTTAGCAGGGATAATCAGTTTTTGCTAGGGGTGTGCACTGGCCACTTTTCGTGTTTTGTGTTTTGGTTTTGGATCTGGATCTTTCTTCGTGTTTTGGATCTGGATTGGTTTTGCCAAAACCACCCTTCAGTGTTTTGGGTTCTGGGTTTTGTGTTTTGGATCTGTATTTTTTTTTTTAAAAAGCATAAAAACAGCTAAAATCATAGAATGTGTTGGTTTTTCTGCTCCTATGCTATTATTAACCTCAATAACCTTAATTTCCACTCATTTCCAGTCTATTCTGAACACCTCACACCTCACAATAGTGTTTTTATGTCCAAAAGGTTGCACCGAGGTAGATGGATGACTGTGCTAAGCGACACTAGTGGGCGGTACAAACACGTGGCCCATCTAGGAGTGACACTGCAGTGGCAGACAGGATGATAGTTTGAAAAACTAGGCCGCAAACAGTACATAATGCAAAGAAAAAAAAGAGGTGCAAGATGGAATTGTCCTTGGGCCCTCCCACCCACCCTTATGTTGTATAAACAGGACATGCACACTTTAACAAACCAATCATTTCAGCGCCAGGGTCTGCCACACAACTGTGGCTGAAATGATTGGTTCGTTTGGGCCCCCACAAAACAAGCTGGCAATTAATCTGTCCCTGCACAAACTGGCCCTCGGAGGTAAGATATCGTCCTCATCCTCCTCATCCCCTGATTCCTCACCCTCTTCAGTGTTGTATACATCTTCATCCTCACAGAGTATTAATTTGTCCCCGCTGGAATCAGCCACCACAGGTCCCTCTGTACGTTCTGGAGGCTGGTCTCTCTGGAAGAGTTGATAATTCATTTTTATGAACATCATCTTCACATTTTGTGGAAGCAACCTCCTACGCCTTTCGCTGACAAGGTTCCCGGCTGCACTAAACACTCTGGAGGGGGGGCAACTCAGGTAAAATAGAGCCAGTTTGTACAGGGGCCTCCAAATTGCCTCTTTTTCCTGCCAGTACAGGTACGGACTGTCTGACATGCCTACTTGGATGCTGTCACCGATGTAATCCTTTAACAGACAGACGCACGCTTGTTGCTGCTGCTTTGAGGATGCAGGTGCGGCTACAGCCCACACAATTCGCAAAGACAGAAAAAAAAGAAGAATTTTTTATTTTTTGTGGAGCGCACTTTGAGGGTTACACCACCCTTTAACAGACAGACGCACGCTTGTCGCTGCTGCTTTGAGGATGCAGGTGCGGCTACTGTGCAAACATTTCACACACAAACACAGAAAAAAAAGAAGAATTTTTAATTTTTTTGTGGAGCGCACTTTGAGGGTTACACCACCCTTTAACAGACAGACGCACGCTTGTCGTTGCTGTTTTGAGGATGCAAGTGCGGCTACTGCGCATACATTTCACATACAAACACAGAAAAAAAGATTATTTTATTTTGGTTGGAGCGCACATTCGGGGTTACACCACCCTTTAACAGACAGGCGCACGTTTGTCGCTGCTGCTTTGAGGATGCAGGTGTGGCTACAGCCCACACAATTCACAAAGACAGAAAAAAAATAATTTTTTATTTTTTGTGGAGCGCACTTTGAGGGTTACACCACCCTTTAACAGACAGACGCACACTTGTCGCTGCTGCTTTGAGGATGCAGGTGCGGCTACAGCCCACACAATCCACAAAGACAGAAAAAAAAGAATTTTTTATTTTGTTTGGAGTGCACTTTGGGGGTTACAACACCCTTTAACGGACAAGCCAGACGGACCTTTACTTATGACACAGGTGCACGCAGTCACTGAATGGTGAAAATGGCCACAAATTTTTCTGGCCACCCAAAGTGTCTCCTGCACCCCCCTGTCGCTTTTCAGAAAATTCTGCAACACCAAATTTATTGTGTGAGCAAAACATGGGACGTGCTGGAATTTGCCCAGATGTAATGCCCGCACAATATTGGTGGCGTTGTCAGATATCACAAATCCCCAGGAGAGTCTAAGTGGGGCAAGCCACTGGGCGATGATATCCCTCAGTTTCTCTAAGAGGTTGTCGGCGGTGTGCCTCTCACTGAAACTGGTGATACACAGCGTAGCCTGCCTTGGAACGAGCTGGCGTTTCTGAGATGCTGCTACTGGTGATGCTGCTGTTGTTGCTGCATAAGGTGATACTTCTACCCAGTGGGCTGTCACAGTCATATAGTCCTTAGTCTGCCCTGTTCCACTTGTCCACATGTCCGTGGTTAAGTGGACATTGGGTACAACCGCATTTTTCAGGACACTGAGGACACTTTTTCTGACGTTTCTGTACAGTCTCGGTATCACCTGCCTAGTGAAGTTTAATCTAGATGGGATTTGGAACCGGGTACACACTACCTCCATCAATTGTCTAAATCCCACTGCACTAATGGTGGATACCGGATGCACGTCTAACACCAACATAGCAGTAAAGGCCTCAGTTATACGTTTTGCTTCAGGATGACTGCTGTCGTACTTCATCCTCCTCGCTAACGACTGTTAAAGGGTCAATTGTTTAGTAAAAGTAGTGGTGTTCCTACTTCCTCTCTGGGATGATGAACAACTCCCAGCAGCAGCAACAGCAGCAGCAGTAGGCATAGCAATGCAGGATCCTCCGGAGGAATCTCGGATAGGAGAGTCAGTCATGCCAGTGACATGGCCTGCCGGACTACTTCCGATCCTGACTAAGGAGGAAATTGACGAGGAGGGAGTTGACGGTGTGGTTTGCAGGCGCTTGGATACAACAGGACAAGGGGATTTAGGTGTCCATGGACTGCTTACGGTCTTAGCCAAAGTTTCTGAACTTGACAGTAACTTTTTATGAACGCACTGCAGGTGCCGTATAAGGGAGGATGTTCCTAGGTGGTTAACGTCCCTACCCCTACTTATTTCACCTTTACATATGGTACATATGGCAAGACAGTTGTTGTCCGGATTTGGATAGAAATATTGCCAGACCAAAGAGGTGGAATGTTTGGTCTTCTGCCCAGGCATGACCGTGATGGGCTTTTTCATCCCACGGACAACAATTGTCTCCCCCGGAGCCTGATTTAAACAAACCACATCACCATCAGAATCCTTCTCACCAACTTCCTCCTCAGCGCCAGCTACACCAATATCCTCACTCTGTTGTACATCAACAGTGACATCTTCAATTTGCATATCAGCAAGTGGACTGTGGGTGCTCATTTCAGCACTTGCAGGGGGCGTGCAAATGGTGGAAAGAGCCACCTCTTCCCGTCCAGTGCTGGGAAGGTCAGGCATCGCAACCGCCACCACACTTGGACTCTCCTTGGGGATTTTTTGATATCTTCTTAGAACGCACAGTTCTTCGCTGTGCTTTTGCCAGCTTAACTCGTTTGATTTTTTTAGCGGGAGGAGGGCTTACATCATCATGTGAAGCTGAAGCACTAGTCATGAACATAGGGAAAGACCTTAGCCGTTCCTTGCCACTCCGTGTCGTAAATGGCATATTGGCAAGTTTACGTTTCTCCTTAGATGATTTAAATGGTTTTTGTAAGGTCATTTTCCTGAACTCAGTCATTTGGCATTGCATGTGTCCTCTACTATGACATTGGGCATCGGCCTTGGCAGACGACATTGATGGCATGTTATCGTCTATGTCATGACTAGTGGCAGCAGCTTCAGCACTAGGAGGAAGTGGTTCTTGATCTTTCCCTATTTTATTTTTATCGAAGAAAGTTTGGTCCTCCATTTATGTTATATTGATATATACGTGCGGCTAAGGCGCACACAAACACAGAAAATATTTTTTATTTTTGTTGGAGACTAGTGCACTTTGTGGGTTACACCACCCTTTAAGAAATGAGCCAGCCGGCTCTTTACTTATGGGACACAGGCGCACACTTGGCGCTGCTCCTTTGTTGATGCACGTGCAGCTACAGTGCACACAATTCACAAAGACAGAAAAAAAATAATTTTTTATTTATTGTGGAATTACACCACCCTTTAACAAACAGACGCACGCTTGGTGCTGCTGTTTTGAGGATGTACGTACAGTGCACACAATTCACAAACACAGAAAATATTTTTTTATTTTGTTTGGAGTGCACTTTGGGAGTTACACCACACTTTAACAGATGAGCCAGCCGGCCCTTTACTTATGACACAGGCGCACGCTTGGCGCTACTTTGTTGATAAACGTGCTGCTACTGCACACACAATTCACAAACACAAAAAATTTTATTTTTTTATTTTTTTTGGAGTGCACTTTGGGGGTTACAGCACCCTTTAACAGACAAGCCAGCCGGCCCTTTACTTATGACACAGGCCCACGCTTGGCGCTACTTTGTTGATGCACGTGCGGCTACTGCGTACACAATTCACAAACACAGAAAAAAATATATATTATAATTATTTGGAGTGCACTTTGGGGGTTACAGCACCCTTTAGCGGATGAGCCAGCTGGCCCTTTACTTATGACAAAGGCGCACCCTTGGCGCTACTTTGTTGATGCACGTGCGGCTACTGCGCACACAATTCACAAACACAGAAAAAATATTAATTTTTTTGCACTTGGGGGGAGCACCCCTGATGGACAGAGCACCCCCTGGACAACACTACAGCACCCCTTTAGGACTGGGACACTGCACAGGACTTTGGAGTAAACACAGCCCCTATGGACAACTGACTGCACAACACAGTCCAGCCAGCCCCTATGGACTTTGGAGGAGTGGACACAGCCCCTATGGACAACAGCTGCACAGCACAACACAGCCAGCCCCTATGGACTTTGGAGGAGTGGACACAGCCCCTATGGACAACAGCAGCGCAGCACAGCACAGCACAACACTACACTGCACTACACTACAGTACACAGCCCAGCCAGCCCTAACTCCCACCCTCCCTCTTCACTGTCCACAGCCGAGTGAGAAAATGGCGCCGACGCGGGTACCTTATATAGAATCCAAAACCCGCGAGACCCGGAAGGCGGGATGATGACGTTTTGCCTCGATTTCAGATCCGAGTTAGGCAGGAAAAGTCGAGCCTGAGTGGGATCAGCCTCGGATCGGGGAGGCTCGGGGGGTTCGGATTTCAGAAATCCAGTACCCACTCACCCCTAGTTTTTACATGATTATCGCTGTTAAAGTATGTACAGTAACATGTGTGTAACTACCATAGGTGTAAGGGGTGCTGCTGCTATGGGGCCCAGACCTGAATGGGCCCATCTTCCTTGTCAAAGTTACATGTGTTACATTTTTCATGATTGGGTGGTAAATAGGGGCCTTCACTACCAATTTCAACAGGGACAACACTTTCAATAAAGTGCTGTCTCTGTGAAATACTTCCAGGCACAATTGAGGAGTCTTTCCTGTTTTCAAAAGTCTCCCCCACAATATCTGACACTACACATGCATTCATTGTCATTTCCTGAAACTCCTTAGCGGCAGACGGAAGCTAAGGGGGAGAGTTTGTAAGACCCCTCCCCTCAGAAAATGCCTTCCTAGATATAAAGTGTCTGCTACCTTCAGTACCAAGCTCCAAAAAGCAATGATTTTTTGAGCATAGTACACAGAGGTCAGATTGCAGTCCCCAATTAGAATAATGGGGACTGCGGTCTGCTGGGCTAGTTAGCCTTTTGGATTTATAGATTATGCATAATTTTATGAAAAACAGACTTGATGATATGCGACTCAGTCGAATCTTCCGGCCAAAGGGGTTTAACTGGGTGGAAATGGGGACTTTGCATGTAGGCTCGATTTAGTGAGGGCGCAGGGAGTGTGTGATGATGGAATTGCAGGTTATAAGGAGTTGTGTGTACGAATTATTGCACCTGTATTGAAACACATCACTGACATCAAGGATAGTACTGATAATGATGATGGCTATGAAGCTAAGTGTGCGGATGGGAGCGGCATGGTTGCACTAATGTGTAAAACTCTGCCAAAGGGTTAATAGCTGCATTAAGTTCTGTGTATTCAGTATGGGAGCAATTGCAGCTGATTCTCTGAATCAGTCCCAGTATGTACAAAATGGTTCATAACTCTGGTAGCATCTTAAATATATACATTTGTTTTAATGGGCAAGTTGGGTTTCAATCTCTGTTGCAAAATGTAGCAGAACTGGTGTTAGAGAAAGAAAGAAGATCAAAGCATAATTAATATAAGTTGGGGCATTTGAATTAAGATTTTCTATGAGTGATTTTCTTCTAACACAACTCAAACATTACACTCGGTTCACCTATAACTTTACAGCATCTCAAATCTCTTCCTGTGATCTATTGGAATGGACTTTTATGGTCATAATAATGACAAAGATATAGGACATTGGGGCCCATTTAACAGTCCGGGCACAGATTGTTTGCCTGAGGGAGCTGGTATTTTAGACAGAATTTAAACTACCTTAGTGATTCGGGAATAGCTGGAAACCATGAAGGAGAAAATGTCAGAGAGACGGAAAAGAGAGAATGGCAACTGAGGACACATCCAAGGAGAAACCCACAGGCCAAATGAGCAGTAAATAATCTAACTGGCAAAAAAACGTCTTAACTGAATCGTTTCACTGCTGTCACAATCCAGGTAATATAAGGAGAGCTGGGGATGCACCCTTCACGTTACAATAAAGGACTGACTTTACTTTGAAACTCCTCAAGCAAAGTTAATAGGAACTCTCTAGAGGCACATTTCACCAGTCAATTCAGAAATGGTTGTAACAGATTTATTGAAAGAAACTAGAGGAATCTAACAGTGACCTTCCTATTTGTGTTCGCTTTGCGCGCACATGCATGCACACAGAACTACAGTACAGTATATGCACAGGGTGGGGATACATATTTATCGGTGAGATGTATCAAACCTTGGAGAGAGAGAAAGTGGAGAGAGATAGTGGTAAATCTCCTAAAGTGAGAGTTTTTATAAGTGGAGATGTTGCCCATAGCAACCAATCAGATTCTAGCTATTATCTTCTAGAAAGTGCTAGTTACATGTTAAGTAGAATCTGATTGTTTGCTATGGGCAACATCTCCACTTATAAAACTCTCACTTTAGTAATTTTACCACATAGAGTACCAACCTATCAGCTTCTGTCACTTTACAGGCTGTATGGGCGTAACTACCATAGGTGCAAGGGGTGCAGCTGCTATGGGGACCAGAGTTGAAGGTGACCCATCTTCCTTGTCAAAGTTACATGTGTTATATACATTTTCACCATTGGGTGGTACATAGGGGCCCTTACAAACTTTTGCTATGGGTCCTACAAATAGCTAGTTACACCCCTGACAGGCTGTGTTTGAAAAATGACAGTTAGGAGCTGACTGGTTGGTACTTTATCTCTCTCCAGTTTACATCTCTCTAAGCTTTGATAAATCCCTCCCATATTATGTTAGTGGTTATTCACAAAGGTCTAAAGGTGGGTACACACTATACAGATATATCTGCAGATGATGGTCATTCATACACACTGAACGTCCATCATCTGTGTCTGGCTGCGGGTCCCGGCGGCCAGGGGGCATGGCAGAGGTGTGTCCCGGCAGGCGGGGGGCATGTCCCACCCGCTCCCCGTGTCTACACACCTGCCGATGGACAGATACAGTATGTCTGCAGACATATCTGTCCATCGGCTGGGCAGCACAGCCAATGCAATATGTTGGTGAACGACGACATTCATGACATATCGTGGGTACACACTGGCCGACGGGCAGCAGATATATTGGATGATCAGTTGATCAGCCAATATATCTGTCAGTGTGTACCCAGCATTAGATCTTAGTCAAACTTCCTTTAGCTTGTGGTGTCTACGAGACTAAAGGATCTGTGTACTAAGCCTTGGATGGAGATAAAGTGCCAGCCAACCAGCTCCTAACTGTCATTTTTCAAACACAGCCTGTGACATGGCAGCTTGGAGCTGATTGGCTGGTACTTTATCTCCATTCACTTTATCTCCATCCAAAGCTTAGTAAATAGACCCCTAAGGGGTTTATGTATCAAGCAGTGAAAAGCGGGGAGAAGTGGACCAGTGGAGTAATTACCCACAGCAACCAATCAGCTCATACATATTATTTTATAGACTGTACTTGATAAATGCAGCTTCACAGATGATTGGTTGCTATGGGCAACTTCTCCACTGGTCAACTTCTCCACACTTTTGACTGCTTGATACATAAACCCCATAGGAATAAACCGATTGTTTCAAGTGTCAAAGTGGCATCAAGATTAATGGATCTGTGTGCCGCCTTTTTTATCCTATGTTTTTCTGTTTTGTTATTTTGGGCCTCATTTATCAACAAGTGATATTCTTCTTATCACTCGTTACTAATATTAAAGGTTGCTCCAACAATTTTTCAAACACATGACAGTTTGGAGCAAATTGGTAGGAGCAGTATTTAAGATTAGTTATGAATGTAGTTTGAGAAAGCACCCGAGTGGGTATTTCTGTATCCTAGTAATGACAGATTGCTTCTGCTCTGAATAAATACACATTTTATCCTCCATATCCTGATTAGCTCCTGATAAGCTTGTTTGACCTGCAGAACCATGAAATGTGCATTATTTAACATTTATTGCCAATGCTTCTTCAAGACCATCATTATATAGAATTGTAGGTGGCATTATGAGACAACAGTACATTAGGCCTGATTCAGAGCCGATCGTAAGCGGCCGCTCGTTCATTCCGAGCGATGTTTGCACAACTGCGCATGCGTACGGATCCTAATACACATGCGTGAACCAGTCAGTGTGGCCGAAAATCGTTTGTTCGCTAAATAGCGAATGCCTGCTATTTTGAGTGACAGGAGGAGGCGTATGTGGGTGGTAACAGGGGAAGGTGCTTGAAAACGGGGAGTGGAGATCCGAACGCAAGCGTGCTTAAAGGTCAAAACGGGCGTTTTATGGGTGTGCATAATTAACACAGCAGCGTCATTGACCACGTCACTGGGTTATTTTATAGTCAGAACTGCTCGCAAGATTGCAGTAGGAAAAACCAACCACAAGAATAGCGAGCAGTTCATACGCTGGTCGATGTACTCGATTAATCTAATAAATAGTGGACATGATGTAGGATGCGAGCGGCCAGGGGGCGTAGTTTTCCAAAAAACGACCGCATGTTTTGTACGCTCGTTCAGACCTAGAGGCGTGAACAGACCGCAAAGAGCGAACGGTTCATTTGAATAGCCACCCCTTTTTTCTGAACGAGCGAGCGCAAATAGCATCCGGCTCTGAATGAGGTCCTTTGTCAAGACTTCCCAGGTGTGAGACACCTGCATAAAACAACATATATTGGTAGACTTTTCATTTATTATGTTTTTCTTAAACATTCATAGGGGTATATGTTAGAAATGTGCGCCAACTTCCGTGTTTTGGTTTTGGATCTGTATCTCCTTCATGTTTCTGGATCTGGATTTGGTCTTTCCAAAACCGCCCTTGCGTGTTTTAGTTTTGGATCTGTATTTTATTCTAAAAAAAATCATAAAAACAGCTGACATCACATAATTTGGGCCTGGTTTTGTTCCTACAGTATTATTCACCTCAATAACATTTATTTTCAGTCATCTCCAGTCAATTTTGACACCTCACAGCTCACAATATTGATTTCATCCAGTTTAGGCCAAAAGGTTGCATCCAGCTAGCTGGCTTACTAAGCTAAGTGACAGCAGTGGGCATCCCAAACATGTGGCAGTTCAGCTTCCAACATGGCACATCTAAGAAACTGAGTGGCGCTGCAGTGGCAGACAAGATAGCAGTTTAATAAACTATATGACCCCATAGGAAGTTAAAACCAAGAATGTTTTCATTAATCAATAACTAGGTCAGAGGCCTGAGGGAGTTTGAGTATGTTTATGGAGTAGTTGAATACAAGGAATGGACGGAAGGATTGATTCGTTTGTATATGTATTTATTTTTATTTTTTTGATTCTGAAGAAAACTTATGAGGGAGGATCAATGTAGGATCAAGTTCTTTAGTTCCTGAAAGACAACTTTGATCTGGAGGAGGTTCAGTATTCACACGTAGATAGTTTGTCAGAAAATATTATGCAGTGTCTGCACCATCACACAGAGATTCTTGGGGCATATATGGAAGCACTCACTGAAACCCACTTGTGTCCTATGTGAACCAACCACCTAAAACCTGATCACCTGAGTGACATCTGCAGAGCATCTGTCACTAACACACAGTTAAGGTAGCCATTTTGTGTGACATCCTCATTGAATATTGATTTAGGCCATACACACTGTATATTTTTTACATCTAATAGAAATGCAATGTCCTTGCTTGTGGAGGTGATGCTAAATAGTACTCACTGTAAACATATGTTTATTTTGTGCTCAGGTAGGTTGTTGGGGATAATGGGACCAAGACTTGCTGTTTACATCAGAGGAAAGTAGCCTGTAGCTCTCCGGCTGAACTACAACTCCCAGTTTGTCAACAACGGGTGGAGTGCCTCAGGTTACCTCAGCCTGCTTTACACACCATCTGTACCATGTAAATATGTATGTATGTGACCAATATGCACAACTAATTGTTGTATTACATGTATTTGCACTTTGTTGCACACATATTGGCAGGAAGATGGTTTGTGTGCTGCTCATATTCCTGGTCTCTCGCATGACACCCACCATCTACATTATTCAGTTATTTGCTTAGAGTCACCTACTTACAAAGGAGGGAGGCATTTATTGATCTGAACAGTTATTTATAGCAACCTATCAATTCACCTGGGTCCTGGAGCAGCCGGTTGGGGTTGGGGGGGAGGGCAATTAAAAATCTGGGTAAATTTGAAAATCTACCATGTTTTGCCCACCCAATCAACTTGGTGGTTCATATTTTTTTGAAAGGGGCATACAGGAGATGCTGTCTGCAGCCATAACAATTTCTGGACATTTTTTGGATTCATCAACCACATGTAGAAGATTTCAGCGGCTGTGGCAGTGCAACTTCTATCATGGCACATCTAGGAAATAAGAGTGGCACTGCAGTGGCAGACAGGATGGCAGTTTAATAATCTATAAAAAATGTTTGTCATCTATGCAAAAAAACAGTCAGCAATGCCCCAAACAGTGCTTAAAGCAAAGAGGTGCAAGATGGAATTGTTCTTGGGCCCTTCCACCCACTCTTTTGTTGTATACATTAAATAGAACATGAAAAGTTTAACAAACCAATCACTTCACTGACAGAGACTGCCAATTGGGACCCCACAAAATAAGCTACCAATGGGCAGCTGACATTTCTGACAATGTACTCTACAGAGGCAAGATGTTGTTGCCATCATCAACCGATTCCTCACCCTCATCAGTGTGTACATCATCTTCACACAATATTAATTTGTCCCCTCTGGAATCCACCATTACAAGTGCTTCTGTATTATTTGGATGTCATTGGCAATTTGTGGAAATTGTAGTTCATTATGAGGAACACATTTTCCACATTTTGAGGAAGTAGCCTCCTACACCAATCGCTGACAAGTTTCCGGCTGTGCTTAAAACTCTTTCTGAGTATACCATGGAGGGTGGGTAGCTCAAGTAGAGCAAAGCTAGTTTGTGCAAGGGCATCCAAATTGCCTTTTTTTCCTGCCCGTAGTCAAACGGTCTATCTGAGATGCCTATTTGAATGCTATCATTAAAATAGTCCTCAACCATTCTTTGAATGGTGACTGTATCAGATGGAGTCATGGTCGAGGTGTCATTAATTGTAGACAATTCTTTTAGACCTGGCCAGATGTCAAAACTTGGTTATGTTGACTCATCTGCATCACCAGTGGGTCTTTTTTTGGGAAAGTTTAGTTTTTTCCTGGCAGCCGCACTTGCTGGAGAAACTGAAGGAGGAGCCATTGCTGCATCACGTGCTGCTTGAGTTGACAATTTTCTTACCAACAGCTCTTTGCATCTCTTCAGATCTGTCTGTGTCCATTGGGACATGACATATGACTTAAACCTAGGATCAAGCACAGTCACCAAAATGTATTGATCCGATTGGAAGATCCTGACAACCCTGGATCCTGGCAATGCAAGTAATGGACTTCATCTACAAGTCAGACACACTTAGTGGATTCGCTTAGATTCAGCTCCTCCATCAGTTTCTTGTGCATCTTTTCCAACGGTCTAATTAGGGGAATTACCTGACAAGCTGGCAGTGTCTGAACTCACTTCATAGGTGACTACTTAGCAGGGTTTCAGCACCCTGCCCAACATGGAAGTCTTCTCCACTGAGCTTGAGTATGGTACATTCCTCCTCCTCTTCCTATGCCATAGGTCATTGTGTAGCTTTGGATGGCTTTTTGCTGTTCCTCCATCCGTTGAAGCATATAAAGGGTGGAGTTCCACCTTCTAACTACCTCTTGCTTCAGCTGGTTGCAGGGCAAATTAAAAATCTATTGCAGGTGCTGCAATCTTTTACATGCACCTGCTGAACAGCGAAAATGTCCAGACATTTTTCGGGCCACAGAGAGCATCTTCTGCATGGCCCTGTCATTTTTTTTTTAAATTTGCACCACCAAGTTAATAGTGTGAGCAAAACATGGACATGTTGTAATTTACCCAGCTATATTGCTTTCAAAATATTGGTGGCGTTGTCAGAAATGACAACTTCTGAGGAGAGTCCAAGCGAGGTAAGCCATTTTGCAATGACTTCCCTGAGTTTTTCTAAAAGGTTGTCAGCAGTATGCCTATTAGTGAAACCGGTGATACACAGAGTAGCTTGCCTCTAAATGAGCTGCTGTTTCTTAGATGCTGCTGCTGCTGTTGGTGCAGCTGAAGGCAATACACTCACCCAGTGGGCTGTTACAGTCATGTAATCTTTAGTTTTCCCTGTTCCATTTGTCCACATATCTTTGGTTAAGTGGACAGTGGGTACAACAGCATTTTGGAGGACACGAATTAAGTTTTTTTTAACATCCTTGTACAGGCTGGGAATTGCTTTTCTAATGAAGTGG
Organism: Taudactylus pleione; assembly: GCA_031769625.1. NCBI lineage: Eukaryota > Metazoa > Chordata > Amphibia > Anura > Myobatrachidae > Taudactylus > Taudactylus pleione. Next base: position 6,428,094 of record JAUIMM010000706.1, read on the forward strand.
ATTCTAGATGGGATTTGTTAGCAGGGAGAAAATCCCACTGCATTAATGGCAGATATTGGGTGCACATCTAATGCCAGCATAGATGTTATGGCATCATTGATCCACTGTGCAAATGGGTGACTGATGTCATACTTGCTCCCCCTTGCAAAGGATTGTTTGTCAATTATTTTTTTAAACTAATACTAGTAGTCTTCTTGGTCCCCTTCTTGGATGAAGATCCACTCCCAGCAGCAGCAGCAGGCTGCTCAAGGATTCTTCTGAAGAGTACTGGATAGGGGAGTACTCAGTTAGCCTTATCAATTTGGATGCAGGACTACTTCCGATCATGATTGAGGATATTGTTGATAAAGGTGTTGGTGGTGGAGATGCCAGGTGCTTGGATCTAGCAAAGAAGGAAGTGGACTGCTTGTTGTTACATTTTTAGCCAAAGTTACTGAATTTGGCAAAATATTTGATGAATGCGCTTTAGATGATGTAACAGGGAAGAGGTTTCTAGATGGTTAAGGTCCCTACCTCTACTTTCAATGCTACAATTGCTGTCCAGATTTGGGTAGAAATGATCCCACACATAAGAGGTAGATTTTTTGGTCTTTTGCCCAGGTATGACAATGGCCTTTTTCTTATCATGGGCAAAAAACTGCTTCAACTGATGCCTGATTTACACAAACAACAACCTCATCAACCACATCCTTATCATCATCAACATTCTCATCATCAACATCCTTATATGCATCAGCTACACAAATATCCTTCTCATCCTGGTGCCATTCCACAGCAACATCCTCAATTTCTATGTCAGCATGTTGACTTGTGCTGCTCATTCCAACATTTGCAGAGGGAACACAAAAGGTGGAAGGAGGTTCCTCTTCAAGTACAGTACTGTAAAGGTCAGGCATACACATTGCACCTGCGGACACACTTAGGGGTAAATTTACTAAGATTCCTGTTGGTACGAGATTGCAATCTCGGGTGAAAATATTACTTTTTTGCTTATAGCAAATTTGCTGTTGTTAAACTGGGGTGATTTTAAAATTTTTTGGAGTTGAAATCGGGTGTGTTAATACCGTAAATTTGGCCATTCTTTTAACTAGAAATGAATAGATTATCGACTGAAATCGGAAGTACTTTTCATTCACTTCAGCATAATTCGGGAATTTACCATTATTCGTTTTGCTGTAGTCGGCCGTTTTTACTGCCAAAAAAAAAATTACGTGGGGTCCCCCCCAAAAGCATAATCAGTCCCGGACTAGTCAGCCAGTCCTGGTGCCTAAAATTACGGAGGAAAAAAATGTGTAGGGTTCCCCCGTAATTTAGGAACCAGCACCTGGCTGCAGGGCCAATCCTGGTTTTAAATATAGTGGGGAAAAAGTGCATAGGGGTCCCCCTATATTTAAAACCAACACCAGAACTGACCTAGGTGAAATGCCACAGCCAGGAGACCCTATCAAAGTGTTTCCAGGGCCAATGCATTAACACCCAAAGCTGGTCAGCCCAAGCCGGGGATCTCAGGGGAGGTGGGGACCCAAGAAGGGGTCCCCCTTTCCTGAAACCCCAGGCATAGGCTGAAGCCCGTGGCTCTTCCCCGCACCCCTGGGCTGTGGGTACGGGGGTAATAATGTGGTAAATAGTTAAAAATAATTGTATATTACAGTGAAACTACAGGTGCCAGCATGCCTGCCCTTTGGCACTTGTGGAACTGCAAGTGCCAGCAGGCAGCCAGCACCCGTACCTCCACTATAAATTAAATAGTTAAAAAAACACAACACACACACACACCGTCTAAATTACAACTTTATTTCATACCTAACTCACTCACACATACTTACCTGATGCCAGATGTTCACGTCCCTTCTCCATGCAGAGTCCAATGGGAGTACCTGGAATAAAGATCTCATACTCACCTCCATCCTGTCGCCAGTCTCCATAGCATCCCCAGTAAGTCCCGGGCACAGCAGACTATAGCCGCTGGCTTCTGACAGGACACCCCACGTGTGAACTGTCAGAAGCCAGACTTACCAGCCAATCAGTGTCAGCTTTACATGTAGCGGCCGCTCATTGGCTGGGACCCACGTGTAACCAGCCAATGAGCGGCCGCTACATGTAAAGCGGCCACTGACTGGCTAGCGGCCTGTGTGTGAAATACAGAAGATTGCTGTCATCTGTCATTTTGTGTAGTGTAAGAATATGTCACAACATATACTTACAGCTGTCCGCCTTGGTTCTGGTCAGTCGTTGATATTTTGCCAAGTCCTGTGATGCTACGGAGAGTGGTGCGAGGATGGAAGTGAGTATAGGGTCTTTATTTCAGGTAGTCCCATTGGATTCTACATGGAGAAGGGGAGGTGAACATCTTACAGCAGGTAAGTATGTGTGAGTGAGGTAGGTAGGTGTGTAATAAGGTTGTACTGTAGACGGTGTGTGTACTGTGTTTTTTTAAGTATTTAATATACAATGGGGGTACGGATGCTAGCCACATGCTGGCACTTCTAGTTCCACAAGTCCCAACGGGCAGGCATGCTAGCACCTGTAGTTCCACTGTAAATTACAATAGTTTTTAACTATATATGACATTATTACCCCTGTACTCACAGCCCATTGGTGCAGGGAAGAGTCCTGGACTTCAGCCCAAGCCTGAGGTTTTAGGAGAGGGGGACCCCTTCTTGGGGGGGTCCCCACCTCCCCTGAGATCCCCAGCTTGGGCTGACAGGCTTGGGGTGTTACTGCTTTGGCCCTGGAGACCCGGTGATAGGGTCTTCTGGCTGTGGCATTACACCCCAGTCGGTTTGGGTCCGGTGCTGCTTTTAGATATAGGGGGACCCCTATGCATTTTTCCCCCCTATATTTAAAACCAGGACTGGCCCTGCTGCCAGATGCTGGTTTCCTAAATTACGGGGGAACATGCCTCACTGACAGTTCCAGAACCAGCTTTTATAAATAAAGGCCAGGGCCTTAGACTTCCTTGCCACTTCATGCGGTGAATGGCATATTGGCAATTTAAAATTTTTGCGCAGCCTCTGATGTTTGTTCCCTTGGGCATCAGCTTTAGACGATATTGAAGGACTAGTATTGTCATGAATGGTGGCAGCAGCTGCATCAAAAATCTTTGGCTGTTGCTCCTGCTTTTCCCTTCTAAACTGATCGTTAACCATTTTTCAATTCTCAGTTCGGGTCACACTGTGAGCATTCAAAGGGCTTTATTGCACGTGAACAAACTCAGGGCCAGATTCAGCAAGGAACGCAGTGTGTACGCAGACCCTTCCGAAATTGATTGACAGGAAGTGCCGGTTGTGAGTGGTGACGGGTTTGGTCAGGCGAACGCAGGTGTTAGGCGAACGCCGCTATAGGCACGTGCATAATTAAGGCAGTGTGGCGGCATACGCAGACATACCATAAGCTGTACACAAGTGGTCAAAATCCTGCGGCAGGTCAGGTCAACAACTATTATGCTAATGGTTCCAATGGTTCTCGATGTTTACGCTATTTTGCGTGCTGAGCAGGCTGTGAGTAAAGGGAGATGGGCATCTACATCTTGTGCTGTGTCTCCATGCATATGCATTGATTAGCATATTATCGCAGCGGACAGGTTCATGCGTCTGCACCCACGCATTCCTTGCTGAATCAGGCCCTCAGTGTAGTACAGCAAGGAACGCGCAGGAGAGAATGCATGCACTTGGCTGATGTTTCTGTACTGCGCATGCGTATGCATCAAACTGCGCGTGCGCAAGCTACTCGGTGCGAGCTGATAAGCATACACAGACTACACGCAGTGCCATTTGTGGATGGTGACGGGGAGGGTCATTCAAACGCAGGCGTGCCTGTGCATTGGGATGCCACTTTAGGGGCATCCATAATTAAGCCAGTACGGCAACAAACGCAGTGATGAGACTCCATGAACACAGGAAGTTGGCATGATCCTGCGCGATGTCTGGTCAACCATTGTTATGCAAATGTGGTCGATGGTTCTCGATGTTACCGATGATTATGCTATCTTGCGTACTGATCAGGCTTTGAGTAAAGGGAGATGGGCGGTTTAATATGGGCCTGGAGCGTCTGCATCTTGTGCTGTGGTCTCCGTTCGTATGCATTGATTAGCATATTCTCGCAGCGGCTGGGTACTTGCATCTGCTAGCATGCGTTCCTTGCTGAATCAGGCCCACAGAACAGTACAAGTAACAACAGAACCAAATACATTTTTTTAAACTTTATTTTAGACTTTTTTTTGTCAACTGACACTGCTTGGAGACGCAGTGCTTATGTAAAGTTAGTGAACGCAGGCTATGGCCTGTGGAATCACTGTAGCACCAGTTGGTGACAGGACAGGGAGTGGTTGGACACAGCCAGGGCCAGCGCTAGGCTGTGCCGCACCCAGCTCCGTATGGAGTTGCCGCTCCTTCCCTCCTCTGCTCCCTCCCCCTGAGCTTAAATCATACCTCTGCCATCGGGCGGGTGGTGGGCGTTTCCTGCGCCCTCCGACTACAGTGGCGCTCCGGGCGATGGACCGGCTTGTCCGTGCCTGGAGCCGCTACTGGACACAGCCACTGAATGGATAACACAGCAAAGCACTGGATGGAACAGTACAACAACAAATATATATTGTTTTACATTTTTAATTAACTTTTATTTTTTAAACTTTGGGCCTGATTCACTATGGTACAGAAGCATACACTGGGGTATGGCCTGCAGCATCACAGTGCTTATATGGATACACTAGGTTACGGCCTGCAGCGTCAGTGATTATATGGATACACTGGGGTACAGAAGCATACATTGAGGTAAGGCCTGCAGCATCACAGTGCTTATATGGATACACTGGGGTATGGAAGCATACAGTGGGGTACGGCCTGCAGAGTCACATTGCTTATATGGATATACTGGGTTATGGAAGCATACACTTCGGTATGGCCTGCAGCGTCACAGTGCTTATATGGGAAGCAGTCTGGAAGCCGGCGGTCGCAAAGCCGACCGCGGGCCTCCCTACTGCTTAATCCCGGCAAGGTACAAATGACAGGGGCTCCCGTTAGGGTTAGGTACCCCCCCCCCTGGGAGACTTAGGGTTAGGTTTAGGCACTTAGGGGGTTTAGAGTTAGGCACGTGTGGGGGGGAAGGTTAGGGTTAGGCACCCCTAAAGGAGGGTTAGGGGGTAGAATATAGTTAGTTATACTTACCTTAAGGACGAATGGGATTTCCTCCTCTGTCGGGCTGCCGCTGTCAGGATTAGAACCGCCGGCCATGGGGCCGGTGGTAAATCATACTGATTCCGCTTATATGGAAACACTGGGGGGGGGGAGGGGGGTATGGCCTACAGCATCACTGTGCTTACATGGATACACTGGGGTAGAGCACAAAGAAAATATCTACTTTTTAACTTATTATTTTTTTACATTTATTTTAAACATTTTCTTGAATATTTTTTACAGCCCCTAGAAAGACAGCACAGCCCCTGGATGGACTCAGCACGCAGCCCCTGGATGGACTCAGCACGCAGCCCCTGGATGGACTCAGCACAGCACGCAGCCCCTGGATGGACTCCGCACAGCACGCAGCCCCTGGGTGGACACAGCACAGCACGCAGCCCCTGGGTGGACTCAGCACAGCATGCAGCCCCTGGGTGGACTCAGCACAGCACGCAGCCCCTGGGTGGACTCAGCACAGCACGCAGCCCCTGGGTGGACTCAGCACAGCACGCAGCCCCTGGGTGGACTCAGCACAGCACGCAGCCCCTGGATGGACTCAGCACAGCACGCAGCCCCTGGATGGACTCAGCACAGCACGCAGCCCCTGGATGGACTCAGCACAGCACGCAGCCCCTGGGTGGACTCAGCACAGCACGCAGCCCCTGGATGGACTCAGCACAGCACGCAGCCCCTGGGTGGACTCAGCACAGCACGCAGCCCCTGGATGGACTCAGCACAGCACGCAGCCCCTGGATGGACAGCACACACCTGGATGGACAGTGGACAGCCCCATGATGAACAGCACACAGCCCCTGGATGGACAGCATACTGTATGGACAGCACACCCCTGGATGGACATCACAGCCCCCTGAACCGTATGACACAGCCCTCCCTGGACGAACTCAGCAAGCAAATGGCGCCGATCACCACGGGGAGGGACATATATTCTATCCAAAACCTGCAAGATTCTGATGCAGGATTGATGACGTTTTGCCTTGTTTTCGGATCCGAGTCAGACGGGAAAACCCGAGCCTGACTGGGATCCGGCATGGAATTTTCATGATTGGGCAGGTCTGGTTCTCCGAGAACCGGACCCGCTCATCCCTAGTATATGTAATAACCTGCGGACTGCAGGCAACGGTGAGTTCCGTGCAAGACTGCACAATGTTTTAAAGTAGCTGTCATTTAAAAGGCAAAGTCAGGTGGATTTTACCTTTTAAATGATTGCAGTGGAGATATACTAAGCCTTGGAGAGTATTAAAGTGGAGAGAGATAAAGTACCAGTCAATCAGCTCCTGTCATTTTTCAAGCACAGCCTGTAAAGTGACAGTTAGGAACTGATTGGTTGGTACTTTATCTTCATCCACTTTATCACTCTCCATATCTTACTACATTTCCCTCTGCTACTATAAACCATTGGGCAGTATCGCACGAAACGCCCCGATGCCTGCTATTACTTTTACCCCATAGTCTTTACTTCTTTTTACCTAGCCATTAACATCCAATATTTGATTTTATTGATAAATAAATTAACATTATTAGTGGGGAACAGCTTCATGACTAATAGTCCCAGCATTTCATGTCTGCATGTTGTTGATGTTATTCTTTATTTACAGTATAAAGTACTAACATGTTACATAGCACTGATATTGATGGGATCATGATATAAATAAATAATAACATACAATAACATGAAACAATTAAAGCTGGTGTTCCACAAATTAGCATACTATCTAAAAGGTGTGTGGGGCAATTATAAATAAAGTAGTGTTTGTGGCCACAGGGCCTGCTTCAGACCCAGTCGCTATCTGCGTACGCTTGCACGATGCGTATGCAAATTTGTCAAAGTGACGCCACGGGAAGCGATCACTCGCCAAGGCATAAGCACGCCCACCATGTCTTAGCAAGTGGCCACTTTGTGTATGCATATGCCCAATCGCACAGGCAGAGCCACCCACCAGCACCACGTCATCTCCAGGAAGTGTATTAAAACATTGGTACATCGAGCACCATCAGATGCTAACGCAGTGCTTGTGGTTGCTTTACCCTACCACAAGCATTTGCGAGTAAATCCGTGTAAAAAAAAAAAAAGACAAGTGACATATACTATGACGCTGCCTGTTAATTAAGCACGCCTTAAAAACGGCGTTAGAACACTCAGGCATGCCTGCTTTCGCAAATCCAACCCACCATTTTTACTGGACTGCCCTGTCACCACCCACAAAACTGCCTCTCCTGTCACTCACTCTGCTGGGCTGGCTGAGCTGGGCGGGCGAGCGAGCGGTCAATGAACGCATTGTGTAGTTCGTGCACGCGCACTGCGCTGCATACGCAGATTAGCAACCATCGGCAATAGCGAACGCATTCCAGATACTAGAAACTTGTTATGAAAAAATTCCGCACCAGTGTCCAGAAAACTGGATTTGTATTATATTATATTATCTTGTATTACTTTAGGTTCAAAACCTTATAATTTCAATCATCTTCATATAAATGGGGAATAAATTGCCTCCAATATAATTTTCTATATTACCCTTTTCAAATTTCTGAGGGTGCTACCTTGATGCTATATAATACCTCTTTTCCACCAAAAACCCAGATCTGACCTGGGTTTTTGGACATGGTTCCAACCCTGGTCAGACCCACGTCAGACCCATTTACACTGCACCTTTGATCTGGGTTACTCCCAGGTCAGCCCTGTTCACACTGAACTCAGGTCTGCCCTGCTAAACCTGTGAGGTCATAAAAAGTGGGAGGTGAATGCTCCACAACCACCAATCCGCTCATTTTAGGCATGTTCCAGGTCAGATAACCCGGGTTGCACCATTTACACTGCACCATTACCTGGGTCCATCCTGGGTCCAACCCTGGTAGCTACCTGGGTTGGATTGCAGGGTCACTTGACCCAGGTTATACCCCTTTTACACCTAAATTCCGGGTCTGACCCGGAGTTGGAACAAAGTTCCTATCCGGATCAGACCCGGAATTTTGCCGGCGCTGACTCTAGCACATGTAAATGATTAGTATAGGTACACCTAGCTAATAACTGAACATATACCATTACCTATACTAATCATTTACATGTGCTAGAGACACTGAAGGACACAACGAACTAGTAATATATCTTCTATGTAGACCATAGGATACAACTTAATTTAATTTAGTTAGTTTTGTATCAGTGTATCTTGAAACAACCTATCAATAAACACAGTATGCTATTGTGACAATTCAACACTTCAATTACCAGTGCAGATAATAGAGCATTTAAGCCTAGAATAAAAGACACAACAGATTCACATGTTTTCAATTAGCAGCCGTTATATTTTAAACACACTATTTTTCCTTACACTTCTATCTTATTTTAATATTTCACCGATTCTCATATGTTATTTTATTATATACCAATAAAAGTATAAGTTTTAGAATTAGTTGGTTCTGAGTGCACCGTATAGGATGCTTGCATTCCAGATACTGTCCGGTTCTGAATCAGGCCCACAGTTCGATAGATATTAATAAATATAAATAAATAATAATTAAACAGCTATTATTTACATAATGTAATTCTAAAATAAAAAAATCAATAATTTTGGTGTTGCTCTTTGAAAACATATTAGCAAATTAAATTATTAAAGTATTTATCGATTTTTTTTTTCCATCTGGCATCCACATTAAAAAAATATTCTCAGCAATCCTCATTTCAAATGGTTACCCTTGGTTTTCGATTTATTGATTGTGATCCCCACTCATTACTGCATAAATCAGCATCATTTATTTCTCTGAGTCTCAATGTATGGAATGGGAATCAGAGGCGTCACTAGGGTTGGTGTCACCCAGTACTGTAATGCACGGTGACATCCCCCCCCACCAAAAAAACATTTGGGACCAAGGTGCTCAGCTCCGCAAACTCTTCCCCCTTACCAGTCCAGCAGTCACACTGTGCTCCTCCCAAAATGCCAGGCGCACCCGGCGGGCATAATGATGCCACGCCCGATATTCTGGGTAGCAGTGCTAAAAGTGGTCCTATAGACATGGTGGAATGACCCCCCCCTTCCTTGGCAATTTATCAATAAAAGGACAGCACACATAGGACCTCATTCAGAGTTTCTCGCAAGATGCAATTGCTCGCTGGCAAAAAGGGGCTGGATATTGTAATGAAGTGCTTGCACTGCATCTCGTAAGGATGCCCACTATGTTTTAGCGAGCTACGGCAAAGTGCGCTCGCAACAGATGTCATCTCCAGGAAATGAAGGATTAATCGGACCATTGAGAGCCATCGGAGCTTCTCGCAGCCCTTGGGGTTGACTTAGCCTGCCGCAAGCACTTCGAGCAGTGCTGGCTAAAATACATTCAGGTGACATGTACGCTACTTTGTAAATTATGCACACCCGTTAAACAGCGTTTTGGTGGCCTCACACACCTGCGTTCGCACAACCACTCCCCTTTTCACAAGCACCTTCCCCTGTTACCACCCACAAACGGCCTTTCCTGTCAATCAACTATCGGGAGTCACTTCCTGCTCGTAAGCCGCACAAGCAACGGATTTTGTGATCGCAAGGACTCGTACGCACATGCGCACAACGAAGTGCACGCATGCGTGGTCACGTACGAGCAAGCGGCCGCTTACGAGAGACTCTGAATGAGGTCCATAGTGCCCCTGAATCACATTATGCCATAAAGTAGTGTCTCTTATTTATGTTCTGACACACAGTAGTGCCCATTTTACACAATGATCGCATTATTGACCTTATACACACAATGCCCACAGTAGTGCCCCTTATGCAATGCCACCAGTAGTAGTGCCCCTTATGCAATGCTCCCTGTAGCTGTGCCCATTATGCAGTTCCCCCTTTATTATAGCCCTTTATGCAATGCCTCCTGTATTAAAGCCCCTTACGCTGTGCCCCTTTGGCAGTGCCCCCAGTAGTGCTCCTTATACAATACCCCCAGGAGTTCCTCTTATGCAGTGCCGCCAGTAGTGCCTCCAGACAGCAGTGCCCTTATACTGCATACCCAGTAAAGCTCTAATGCAGTGCCCCTTTTACAATATCCCCTGGAGCTCCCTGTATGTAGTGCCTCCTGTAGTACCCTTATACAGTACCCCCAGTAGTGCTCTTATGCAATGCCCCAGTAGTGCCCCTTATACAATACCCCCAGGTGCTCCCAGACAGTAGTGCCCTCATACAGTACCCCCAGTAGTGCCCTTATACAGTTGCCCCAGAACGTCCCTTATGCTGTGCCCCCTCCCCTGTGCAATACTACTTACCTCTCTTCACAATGTCCGGGCGCGCACCTCTGCCTTCTTCTCCCTCCGACGTGCCACATACATGATGATGTCACCGTGGCCAGCATCCAGAGCCACACAGGCACAGAGAGATGCTCTGTGCCTGTGTGTGGCGCTGGACGCCACCCACAGTGAGAGGAAGCATGAAGTGACCCCCGGCGGCGGCATGCAGGGCCAACCCATTTGGGGTCAGCGGGGGTGCGGTGGTGCCGGGGAAGGGGGTGTGGATGGGGTGCGGCCCACGGGTGTGTGTGCTGCTGTCTTTGGTGTCATCCCCTTGAAGAGTGACACCCAGTGTGGGCCGCACCCCTCTTGTGACACCACTGCAAATTTGTAATTCATCTTGGGCATGTTCTTGTAGCAATCACATTACTGTTTATTGTGCTGAAGAGACTGTCAGATTACTGCCGGTCATTGAACCTGACTTGGTTAAAAATAAATGATTGTGATATATTCTTAAGTATGACTTTCAAATCAACTCATTTGTCCATAAACTGAAATAAAATAACATATCACAATAAATAGAAAAACAATTGTACATGTACACTATACGAGTATGTGTATGCGTCATTTACTAGAAAACAAAAGCAAAAAGATGATTTACTGTAAGAGCTGTACATATCTATAATATTCTCTTTCTGTTTAACTGTTTGTACATACACCCGTCACTGTCCATCTGCCATTTATGGGGGCTGATCCCGACTCCCATGGAAAGTAGCTGTAGCTGGGGGCAGCCATGGCAGTCTGCTTTACTACCTTATGCTAAAGCAATATTCCATACGGCTAATGCTTTGGTTTGTGTGCATGCAAGTGGAAAGCCAAGCAGCCCATTGATTTTACAGGAGCCGCCACAACTCCCATCATTATTATTAAAACTTGCAAGAGCCCCATGTTAGGTGAAAGAGATCCATCAAACACAGGCTTCTCTTCCCCACACACACAACTCAGAAATGCACAAAGCTTTTGATACATGCCCACAACACTCCTATGACTCCCCCACAAGTCAGAGCAGTTCCTATTAGCAGACTGATAGCACCAGTTTAATGCGGCTCTGAACCTATTAGCAGGGTGCTGGGTGTCTGGGATGGATGCGCAGTGGATGTGCGAGTGGTAGTTAATCCACATAACAATAACTTGACCAGGTGAAAGGTCTATTAAAGTAGAAATAAGAGGCATTAGACATAGGGTTTACCACAGGTATAGGTTGCAGATATGGTGCCATATACAGCCTGGAGCTTATAGGGTATGCTGGGCATTGTAGTATTAGTTAATATGTGCAGGCCCTGTGTAGCAGAGAAGTATGCTCCCTATAGAAAGTGGTGGTGGGACAGTGTGTTAGGGCACACGGTAGGGCCTATGGCTCTGTGAAGTGAAGAGTTTCAGGGGTGCATCCATACAACATGGACGGCAATGGAGAAAGATACGCAGTATGTGTATGCAGTAAAGCGCGAATGTGCAGTAGCGCATGTCAGAGGTCAGACCTCTGGGAAAGTACCGTGTCATCTCAGCCATAAACAGAAGTAGCACTGAGCACTCCACATATAACACCCCCCTAGCTCAAGACTGCCTCTGGTTACAATAACAGTGTGAGCTTCTCACCATTAGATCTCTCACCTTTATTCAGTATAAGAAGGGTTATGAAACATAGCACAATAACATGTATCAACATTCAGATATGTTCAAGTCCGCATTCCTGCAAGAAAACATTTAGGACATGAAATGTCAAACCTTTCGTCAACATGTCAGCAACATTGTTTCAATCACTGACAGTCTACTGCCACTCTGCGTGTAATCACGCAGGACTCTTTTGCACATGTGCCCTGCTGGCTGAGGCACTTTGTCAGTAGAACATCATTCTCAGCAATAGTTTTTATAGGTATGCGCTCTTGAAACTGGAGTAGCGTAACTGCAGTCTCTGTCGATAGTAGTAGCTTTAGAGACTAATGCTGCAAAGCGAAGAAGTCCTAGCAGCATCGCCATTGCAACTTCTATTAGGATGCCCACTGGAATCAATTGATGAGAGATGGATAACATTTTATCTATTTATCATGTTCTTGCCAGCACTAAGGACCTGATTCAGAGCCGCTCGCAAGCGCTGTGCACTCGCAAGCGCTGTGCACTCGCAAGCGGCCCGATGGTATGCGAACGCACATGCGCACTACACTGTGCGATCGCAAACTGCTCGCTCGCCAAGCAAAGACAGCCCAGTGATATAAGTGACAGGAGAGGCCGTTTGTGAGTGGTAACAGGGGCAGGACACTAATAACGGGGGAGTGGAGGCGTGCCTGAGTGTTCCAACGCCATTTCAAAGGCGTGCATAATTAACAGGCAGGATCATAGTACATGTCACATGCCTGTTTTTTACACTGAAGTCCTCGCAGTGCTTGCGGAAGGTTAAGGCATCCACAAGCGCTGCGATCGCTTCCGATGGTCCTCGATGTACCAATGTTTTAATACACTTCCTGAAGATGACGTGCTAATGGGCGTCTCAACATACGCTTATGAGTGTCTGCATACACAGAGCGATCGCTCGGACAGCCAAAGTGGGCATGCTAATGCCTTTCCGAGCGAGCGCCTGCCATGGCGTCACTTTGCTGAATTTGCATACGCTGGAAGCGAGCGATTGTATCTAGCGAGCAGCTCTGAATGAGCTCCTAAGTTTCATAGCATATGAAGTACATACTTAAGTTAATTCATCTCATTAAAACCTTATTATTAATAAACCACTTGTAAAGCCACCCATAGATCATGTGCATTTGTCTTCCCTTTGATAATGGAATATACATGTTGTTCCATATGTCTGATTGCTAGCAATCTCCATAGCTTTTCTCACTTTAATTGCATCTTGATGGCAAACTTACATGTAGTATAATTCTATGAACCGGTCAGCTTTACAAAGCTCATGCTGATCCCTGCACTCTACATTTTCATACAGGTGAATAAAGGATTTTACATACTCACTCAGATCCTCTTATTCCGCATCTCTGCAGTCTGTATTCTTGGTATCAGCTACAGTACTTTCACATTGGGGTGTTTGGCATGCTGACAGCCGGAGTTATGTATTATGGCAGACTGGTGCACAGCCCATAACCTATTAGTAGAGTGATAGCACCAATGACCTTGACTGGGTGCTGCGGTCCTGGGCTGGATGCACAGTGAATGTGCAAATGGCAGTTAGTCCACACAATAAGTAATTTAACCAGGTGGTTTATTAACCAAGTAGAAACAGGTGGCATTAGACAAAGGTTTTATCATAGGTACAGGTTGCAGATATGGTGGAATGTACAGCCTGTAGGTATAGGGTGTGCTGGGAATTGTAGTGCACTGGCTAGTATTAACATGTATACCATGTTGGTGTGTAGCAGTATGATCGCTATGTTACGTAATAGTGGAACAGGGTATTGGGGCACACTATGGGGCGTTCTATGGCTCTGTGGAGTGGAGAGTCTCAGGAGCACAACCATACAGCAAGGACGCCAATGATGAAAGACATGTGGCAAAGGTGCACATATGTAAGTCAGAGCTTAGACCTCCTGTCCTAGTGCTTGCCAGTTCTCGGCCATGAACAGAGGTAGCGCTGTGCGCTCTTCATCTACCATTTCTAGTGATCGCAATGTTACCACCTAGAAACTCCCAATTTCATGGGAAGACAGGTGCTGTCAAGTTCTATTGACTCAGAATAGAATGGACACATACAAAGATGCAGAAATTTGCACCTGTGCTTGCACTATACGCTATTTGCACCAATGCAGAGAGATCTGTCCGACTCAAAGTCCAGCCCATTATCTATAAGCCACTCATGGGAAAGAGTATAACTTCTGATATAAAAAGTATAGTAGAATATGTAAAATAAAGGAGAAATGTCACAAGTGCAAACCAGGTCAGTAACTAGGGATGTGCGAGAGGTGTCGCCGTACAGAGAAGCTCATTCAGACCCGGTCTCAAGTGGCCGCTCGCTCGTACGTGGCTGATGTTAAGCGACCGTGCATGCGCACGCTTCGTACTGCGAGTGCGCAAACTAACCGATCGCTCGCCAAGCAAAGACAGCCCAGTGTAATGAGTGACAGGAGAGGCCATTTGTGAGTGGTAACAGGGGCAGGACACTAATAACGGGGGAGTGGAGGTGTGAACGCAGGCGTGCCTGAGTGTTGAAACGCCGTTTCTAAGGCGTGCATAATTAACAGACATCGTCATAGTACACGTCACCAGCCTTTTTTTTTTTACACAGAAATCCTTGCAGTGCTTGCGGTAAGGTAAGTTAACCACAAGCGCTGCGAGCCCTTCCGATGGGATGATGTGCACTAGTGGGCATCTCTACATATGGTAATGGTCGTCTGCATACACAAAGTGATCGCTCGCCAAGACAAAGTGGGCGTTCTTGTGCCTTTCCGAGTGAGCGCCTGCCATGCCGTCACTTAGCCGAATTTGCATACCCTGGGGGCGAGCGATCGAATCTAGCGAGCAGCTCTGAATCAGGTCCAGAGTGCAGAGCACAGCACTATTGCTGTCCATCGTCCTCTGCTTCTGACTAGCAGAATGCCAGGAATAGCAGCCTGCAGCAACTATCGCATGCATCATCTAGTCTGGACAGCCACCCGGAAAGCCATCAGGCTGCTCCAGGCAGTGTTGCACTTTCCGATCCTGTGGGCCCCACCCCCTCCGTGCAATGTCATGATGTCATTGTGCCTTGTTAAGGCACTGGTGCAAACAAAGGGTCTTCTTGGACAGAATTCCACACCTTTGTGGTTAATGACCTAAAGACTTAATGAAAATGTATTTTATTGAATCAGAAAGGATGTTTTGTTTTGTGAAGCAGTTGCCAATTTGTCCTCTTGTAAAGGGCAATTGCCTTATTAGGGTTTTGTTTTGCCATCTGAATAACACAGCTAAAATTTATAATAAGTTGAACATGATGGATGTGTTTTATGTTAAGCTTACATTGTATTATTATTATTATTATTGTTATTATTAACATTTCTTTATATAGTGCCAACACATTCCCCTGTGCTTTACAATTGAGAGCACATTTTCTTAGCATCCTTAGTAAACATTTTTTGGCTTTAAAATTCCAGGCACCTTTACATCTCTATTGAAGATAACAACAGATGACGCACATTATTTGGAGACACATACAGTAGTACAAACTAGAGACCCAAGTTGTGAGGAACACTTTCGATAGTGTCGGACATGCTCAGAACCAATTCCCTAAATAGTGCAGCCAACAGATAGTTGGATTCTATATGGTTGAGCAACCATAAATCTGGGGTCCATATAGATTGTCCTCTATAGATCTGGGGGCTATGCATTAAAGCCTTTTCAGATGTATGGGTTCTGCAGTGTAACAACAACAAAAGATTTTGGAGGATTGTATTAAGGATACTGGGTTTAAACCTCTACACGCTCCTGCCTATAAACCTCTACAGAATAGGTGGCGTTAATCAGAGCTGTGAACAGTCGCACATCATAATAAATGCTTTCAGACTTTGAATGTGGTTCCAAAGCACAAAAAGATATTATTCAAGGTAAAAGTACAGATAGTTACACGCTGTGATCTATACAATGAACGCAAATAAATTATACAGTCACAAGGTACAGTGGATATACATATGCATAAAACAGTGATTAAACTTCAAAATACAATGAGAGAGAGAGAGATCAAAATACAATGAGAGAGAGATAAATGTCTGCTGAGAGCACATGTCGAAGATGGCTGGTGAGGGTGTGTGTGTGGGGGGTTGGGAGTGATACATGCCCTATTGTCCAAACCGCATGGTCTCTAGACAAACTCCATTTTGAAAATAAGGAAACTCACATTAAGTTGTAACTCTGTAAATCATTAAATCCATTAACAATCACAATTATAATAACTACAACAACCTATTTGACCTATACAACACCAAAACTGGGTAGAATTATAACTAGGGGTGTGCACCGGCCACTTTTCGTGTTTTGATTTTGGATCTGGATCTTTCTTCGTGTTTTGGATCTGGATTGGTTTTGCCAAAACCACCCTTCGGTGTTTTGTGTTTTGGATCTGTATTTTTAAAAAAAAATAAAAAAAACCAGCTAAAATCACAGAATGTGTTGATTTTTCTGCTCCTATGCTATTATTAACCTCAATAACATTAATGTCCACTCATTTCCAGTCTATTCTGAACACTTCACACCTCACAATAGTGTTTTTATGTCCAAAAGGTTACACCGAGGTAGATGGATGACTATGCTAAGCGACACAAGTGGGCGAAACAAACACGTGGCCCATCTAGGAGTGACACTGCAGTGGCAGACAGGATGGCAGCTTGAAAAACTAGGCCGCAAACAGTACATAATGCAAAGAAAAAAAAGAGGTGCAAGATGGAATTGTCCTTGGGCCCTCCCACCCACCCTTATGTTGTATAAACAGGACATGCACACTTTAACAAACCAATCATTTCAGCACCAGGGTCTGCCACACGACTGTGGCTGAAATGATTGGTTCGTTTGGGCCCCCACAAAACAAGCTGGCAAATAATCTGTCCCTGCACAAACTGGCTCTACGGAGGCAAGATGTCATCCTCTTCCTCCTCATTCACCAATTCCTCACCCTCTTCAGTGTTGTGTACATCCTCATCTTCACAGAGTATTAATTCGTCCCTGCTGGATTCCACCACCACAGGTCCCTCTGTACGTTCTGGAGGCTGGTCTCCCTGGAAGAGTTGATAATTAATTTTTATGAACATCATCTTCTCCACATTTTGTGGAAGCAACCTCCTACGCCTTTCGCTGACAAGGTTACCGGCTGCACTAAACACTCTTTCGGAGTACACACTGGAGGGGGGGAGCAACTCAGGTAAAATAGAGCCAGTTTATACAGGGGCCTCCAAATTGCCTCTTTTTCCTGCCAGTACAGGTACGGACTGTCTGACATGCCTACTTCGATGCTGTCACCGATGTAATCCTTTAACAGACAGAAGCACGCTTGTCGCTGCTGCTTTGAGGATGCAGGTGCGGCTACAGCCCACACAATTCACAAAAGACAGAAAGAAAAAGAAGAATTTTTTATTTTTTGTGGAGCTCACTTTGAGGGTTACACCACCCTTTAACAGACGCACGCTTGTCGCTACTGCTTTGAGGATGCAGGTGCGGCTACAGCCCACACATTTCACAAAGACAGAAAGAATTTTTTTTATATTGTTTGGAGTGCACTTTGGGGGTTACAGCACCCTTTAACGGACAAGCCAGTCGGCCCTTTACTTATGACACAGGTGCACGCAGTCGCTGAATGGCAAAAGTGTCCAGAAATTTTTCGGGCCACCCAAAGCGTCTCCTGCACGCCCCTGTCGCTTTTCAGAAAATTCTGCACCACCAAGTCTATAGTGTGAGCAAAACATGAGACGTGCTGGAATTTGCCCAGATGTAATGCCCGCACAATATTGGTGGCTTTGTCAGATATCACAAATCCCAAGGAGAGTCTAAGTGGGGTAAGCCACTGGGCGATGATTTCCCTCAGTTTCTCTAAGAGGTTGTCGGCGGTGTGCCTCTTACTGAAACCGGTGATACACAGCGTAGCCTGCCATGGAACGAGCTGGCGTTTCTGAGATGCTGCTACTGGTGACGCTGCTGCGTAAGGTGATACATTTACCCAGTGGGCTGTCACAGTCATATAGTCCTTAGTCTGCCCATTTCCACTTGTCCACATGTCCGTGGTTAAGTAGACATTGGGTACAACCACATTTTTCAGGACACTGAGGACACTTTTTCTGACGTTTCTGTACAGTCTCAGTATCGCCTGCCTAGTGAAGTGGAATCTAGACGGGATTTGGAACCGGGGACACACTACCTCCATCAATTGTCTAAATCCCACTGCACTAATGGCGAATACCAGACGCACGTCTAACACCAACATAGCAGTCAAGGCCTGTTATACGTTTTGCTTCAGGATGACTGCTGTCGTACTTCATCCTCCTCGCTAAGGACTGTTGGAGGGTCAATTGTTTAGTAAAAGTAGTGGTGTTCCTACTTCCTCTCTGGGATTATGAACAACTCCCAGCAGCAGCAACAGCACTAGGAGGAAGTGGTTCTTGATCTTTCCCTATTTTATTTTTATCGGAGAAAGTTTGGTCCTCCATTTATGTTATATTGATATATACGTGCGGCTAAGGCGTACACAAACACAGAAAATATATTTTTATTTTTGTTGGAGACTAGTGCACTTTGTGGGTTACACCACCCTTTAAGAAATGAGCCAGCCGGCCCTTTACTTATGGGACACAGGCGCACGCTTGGCGCTGCTCCTTTGTTGATGCACGTGCAGCCACAGTGCACACAATTCACAAACACAGAAAATATTTTTGTATTTGGTTTGGAGTGCGCTTTGTTGGTTACAGCACCCTTTAACGGTCAAGCCAGCCGCCCCTTTACTTATGACACAGGCGCACGCTTGGTGCTACTTTGTTGATGCACGTGCGACTACTGCGCACACA
This sequence comes from Taudactylus pleione, assembly GCA_031769625.1. Taxonomy (NCBI): domain Eukaryota; kingdom Metazoa; phylum Chordata; class Amphibia; order Anura; family Myobatrachidae; genus Taudactylus; species Taudactylus pleione. The sequence continues at coordinate 6,447,011 of JAUIMM010000706.1, forward strand.
ATTCACAAACACAGAAAAAATATTTATTTTTTTTGCACTTGGGGGGGGGGGGGAGCACCCCTGATGGACAGAGCACCCCCTGGACAACACTACAGCACCCCTTTAGGACTGGGACACTGCACAGGACTTTGGAGTGGACACAGCTCCTATGAACAACTGACTGCACAACACAGTCCAGCCAGCCCCTATGGATTTTGGAGGAGTGGACACAGCCCCTATGGACAATAGCAGCACAGCACAACACAGCCAGCCCCTATGGACTTTGGGAGGAGTGGACACAGCCCCTATGGACAACAGCAGCACAACACTGCACTACACAGCCCAGCCAGCCCTAACTCCCACCCTCCCTCTTCACTGTCCACAGCCGAGTGAGAAAATGGAGCCTTATATAGAATCCAAAACCCGCGAGACCCGGAAGGCGGGATGATGACGTTTTGCCTCGATTTCAGATCTGAGTCAGGCGGGAAAAGTCGAGCCTGACTCAGATCGGCCTCGGATCGGGGGGGCTCGGATTTCCGAAATCCGAACCCGCTCACCCCTAATTTTAACTATGATCACAAGACTAGCAATTCACAGCTCCTATTGAAATAAGCACATGGTTCAATGGGGGAGGGAAATATCACATGTAATGCTTTTGTCTAACCCACTTGCTGGCAACCATCTTTAACAAAACTACCGATTACCTTCCACACGGTTATTATTACTTATTACCATTCAAAGCTGTTATTAATTTAACTTCCATAATATAACACTGATACCAGCCTATGATTACATTCATGAGTATACAACACATACTAAGCATATCTCTCCCAAGCAGTGATATTGTTCAAGCACATGGGAAGGCCCTAACACAGCTAACCAGCGGATCTCAAACAATTCTATCAACCAGCATCAATCATTACAAAAACTCCAGAATCAATCTCTTTCCTGCATGCTGATTAAACAACCAGTATGAACAGACTATTGTTATCATCTACACTGTAGTGTACATTACAGACTAGATCACATTATATCATTCACTGTATGCTAACACAGACTTATGAATTCCCTTACCAAACTACAAACTTATTCCGTACAATCTAGATAAGCTAATAACAGGTTAACACAAAACTCGCTACAGATACCCAAATAGACAAACTACTGTACAGTTTAACAACAATATACTTAGCCATGTTCCCGGGGTACAGAGTCCCATTCTTTTGGTTGTCTTGTGAGAGAGAACCTCTCTCCTCCAATTCCCTGCTGCAAGTGTGTCTGCTGGCCTGTGTGTTCTCAGCCTATTTTTCTGTGTCTACAGTGTGCATGCCATACTCCTCCCCCCCCTCACCTGTGAGGTCATCAGAAAGGGAATATCCTATTGGTTAATTGAAACTACTGCTAACTTGGGCTATTGTTCTAGCTTTCCTGTGTGAAGCTAGCTATGTGAGAACTGTGGCTGGATGTAAATAACTGCTAATTAGATTGCAGTTTCAGTTAGCCATCTCTATTGATTGGACTGGAATAACCAGTTCTCTGGGATGACTGATTAAGTTTAATTTATAGATTATTTGATTCTAATTGTATAAGGAATTATGTTTAATATATATTGGTCTTAATATATTCTATATTATATGGTGATATTGATATACCCTCTGTACAAAATGCAAACACAATCTCATTGGAGTAGTATTCAGCGTTCCTTGGTCTTCTGTTGCTGCTTGGTTTTCCCGCTCTTGATATGCTAATCTAAAGGGAAATACTAACATACATAGTACATTTCTATCACCTAATATCTTCATAATCCATAACTTGCAGACGCATGTTGCGATCTTTTCACCGATGATACCGGAAAGCTGTTGAGAAAGTGTAGATCAGTACAACACCAAACACGATTTGCTTATCACGTATTAAACCTTAGATACCAAACAGTCTTTATTTCACAGCATTAGCAATAAATGAATAAATCTTGAATATTACACTTTGGAGCTATGGAACCTTTTATGTAAGTGTGCAGTGTATGTATGCGAGGAGAAACAACACTAAATAGCGTTGTGCGTCTGGGGGGTACTGAGCGAGCAGCACTAAGCTGGAAAGGTGTCTCTGAGTGCATGGGACTAAGGGCCTGATTCAGAGCTGAACGCTCTGAATCAGGGCCCTCCTACCTGAAAATGGAGCGGCCTCCTGGCCGCTCGCATAGCTGTGGGTGACCACCCACAGCATATGCAAGCGGCCAAAAAGACGGTCGCGATGGTCTGTGACCATCGCGACCATCGGGCTTGCGACGAGACCCTGCGGGAGGGTGTCGCTGCCGCAAGCCCAGGAGTGATTTTGGCTCTATCAGAGCCAAAATCACTCCCACTGACATCACTAGTGATGTCAGTGGGGCCGGCTTCAGACGGTAGGCATTCCCATGGGAACGCCTCTGTCTGGCAGCTACACCCCCGGCACACCCACCAAAGGGGGCGTGCTGTCAATCAACATCGACAGCACAACCCCCTTTGGTGCGAGACCCAGAGCGACGGAGAGCCCGTCGCTATCTGAGTCTCGCACATGCGCACGACAGAGCTCCCTCCGTCGTGCGCATGCGCAGTGGGGCAACATTGACCCGCTTGCGAGCATCCTCTGAATGACCCCCTAAGTCGGTATTGGTTGTGTAGGGATTGTTCAAAAGCTGAACGTGCTACTAAATAGCAATTTAGCGCTGTGTTTTGTGTACTATGTGTTTTTGACAAATTGGCGGTGTGTACTCTTTCTAAAATGGAGTCTTGTCGACATTTGCAAGATGGCGTCGCGCAAACCCTGTCTGCCAATCATCCGGCTTTGACAGTATTGTGTATAAACCAGATATTTGGAGGACCTGCATTGTACAACCACCAGATATCTTGGGGTATTTAATTTATAGTGGCCTCCAAAACAGGGTTGTCATTGAATAGCACCCACTAGAATGTATTGTTATTTATCGTGTGCAGTGGCGTAACTAGGGTATTTGGAGCCCAGGGCAAATTTGAAAAAGGGAGCTTCCTCCCCTAATGTGCACGCGCAGCAAAAATGGGCGTGGTCACTTAAAAATGGGGCGTGTCAACATGACACACCTCTTTATTTTCACACTGAACATTCCTATCCATATGCACCTTAACCCCAGTAGTACCCCTTATACAGTACCCCCAGTATGAAGTTGTGGTCCCTCTTATGCAGGCCCATAGTAGTGCCCCTTATACAGTACCCCATGCAGTTCCCACAATGCAGTGTGCCCAGTAGTGGTATTTCCCTTAAGCAGTGCCCTTTATATGGTGCCCCCAGTAGTAGTCCCCCCTATGCAGTGCCCTTTATATAGTGCCCCCAGCAGTAGTCCCCCCCATGCAGTTTTCCCGGTAGTGGTCCCCTTATGCAGTCACCCAGTAGTGATCCCCCCTATCCAGTGCCCCCTGTAGTGGCCCTTCCTATTATTGCCCCCAGTAGTGGTCCCCCGAGTGCAGTGCCTCTAGTAGTAGGCTCCTTTTATAATTCCCCCAGTGGTAGGTCCCCCCCCCACAAGTAGTAGTCCCCAGTAGAGGTTCCCCCTCCCGATTAAGTGCCCCCAGTAGTAGCCCCCTCCAGTAGAGGTTCTCCCAATAATGGTGCCCCCAGTTGTAGCCACCCCTCCCCCGTTGTGTCCCCACCCCCAGTAGAGGTCCCCCCAGTAGTAGCCTCCCCCCTCCCCCGTTGTGCCCCCAGTAGTGCAGATAGGTTAAAAAAATATATATATAAAAATATACTTACCTGAATCCACACTGCTGCTGCTCCGGTCCGCGATGCCGCTCCCGCCGCCCGCCAGTCCTCCCGGGCTGGTGCGCTCAGCATTATGGGACAGACATCATGACGTCTGTCCCATTACCCACTGCAGGAGCCGGACGGAAGCCCGGCTCTTGCAGTGGGTGCTGCAGCAGTCAATGAGTCTATCTGACTCTCATTGGCTGTTTAACACACGCATCGCCGCCAGCGCTGGCGGCGATGCGTGTTATGCACAGCCTGAGCCTGACTCCTAGCGCTAATGGGTAAGCGCTCTGGGGGAGGGAACTGGCTCAGGTGAGCAGCACAGGACCGGCGCTGGAAGCCTAGTGCCGGTCCTGTGTAAATGTGTAGCGCTGACTGCACTCATTGCGGTCGGCGCTACACTGGCTAACTAGGGCAGGTGGGCCGGTACCGTGGCCGGCGTTGCCCCCCAGCGCCACCGGTCCAACGGTGCCCAGGGCACGCACCCCACTTGCCCTGCCCTAGTTACGCCACTGATCGTGTGGTGACATGAATGGTCTCAGTAGTGTATAGAATTCACTAAAACGTAAGGGGTTTGTACATGGGGCCTCATTCAGACCCACTCACAAGCGGCTGTCCGCTCGCAAGTGGGTCAATGGTGTGCACTGCGCATGACGGAGGGAGCTCCGTCGTGCGCATGCGCCAGACGCGACGAGCGAAGGACTTTCGTTTGCTCGTTGTGTCTGATCAAAGGGGGCGTGCTGTCGATGTTGATTGACAGCACGCCCCCTTTGGTGGGCGTGCCGGGGGCTTGCCTGCCAGACGGAGGCGTTCCCAAGGGAACGCCTACCGTCTGAAGCCGGCCCCACTGACATCACTAGTGATGTCAGTGGGAGTGATTTTGGCTCTGATAGAGCCAAAATCACTCCAGGGCTTGTGGTCGAAAACCCCGACCACAGGCTTCTGGTCGCACTGGCGATGGTCAAGACCATCGCGACCATCATCCTGCACGCTCGCATGTGCTGTGGGTGGTGACCCACAGCTATACGAGCGTCCAGGACGCTCCATTTTTATGGAGGACGGCCCTCATTCAGAGCGAGCGCTCTGCTCAGAGCATCCGGCTCTGAATGAGGGCCATTGTTTACTAAGATGATCTCTAGATTCTTTATCAATCATTAAGATTCACTCTGTAGTATATTTTTGTTATATTGGTTATTTGGCAGTTTTCTGTATTGTATAGAGGTCACTATAATGTTATTCATGTTGGATTTTCTTAATATTATTTATTAATATGCTCTTTATTAATGTCCTTAGAAATCTGTCTGTATTGTAGAAATATTACTGTGATGCAGAGTGGAGTTTAGGGGTCAGGCCACCCCTAGGCACAGTATTATTGGCGACCCCCCTTCCTCCTTCACAGTTCAGACTCCACGTTCACTGCAGTTAAGCATAGCTGCAGACAGTGCAATAACAAGGCTTTTCTGTGCTCTATTCTGGCCACGCCCCCAGAGCACATGATGTCATACCGAGCCAAAAGCACTCCCACTGACAACACTTGTGATGTCAAAGGGGCCGGCCCCAGATGGTAGGCTTTCCCATGGGAACGCCTCCGTCTGGCCAGCCACGCCCCCCAGCACACCCACCAAAGGGAGCGTGCTGTCACTCACCATCAACAGCACGCCCCCTTTGTAGCGAGACCCATAGCAACAGCTTGCCCGTCGATATCCGTGTCTCGCGCATGCGCACGACAGAGCCGGGTCCGTCGTGCGCATGCGCACTGGCCCAACATCGACCTGCTTGCGAGCGCTCAGCGCTCGCGAGCGGGTCTGAATCAGGCCCAGAGAACATTATAAGGTTATATGTATTGTATATGGCGCACCAAAATAGTCTCTGAATTCAATACAGGTCAGATGAGGCATGGATTGTATTATATCTGAATACTGTTCTTTGATGTAACAATGTCATACATTTCATTGTGTTTACAAAACTAAAAAAAAAACACACCCACATATTCTTATTGTGCCCATTTTCCCATTGCAGGAAACTAGTAAATGAGCCTGCTATCCTGATTACTGGTAAAAGTGCACATTACTATAGCAGGGTTACTATTCATTATAAATAACCTCTATGAGAAGTGATAAATGTCTACGATCAATGGCTAAATGCAGTTGAAAGTCAGACATACAATATAATAAAGAGGACTGTGGAACAAGTAAAAGGTAGAACCCACTATTCTGAAGAGGAGTTATAATAATAAGTACAATGTTTCAGTTTAAAATTGCCCAATTTTGCCCACCAGCAAGTTTGTTACTTACACATTTACTGTATAAACTTATTCAGAACAACAACACAAATGCCAGGCCAGCAGTGCTTCATTTCAATTACAAAGCATTTAGATTTCTGAAGGCATAAACATGCTTTGGATGGAGATCATATTTCATTTTGGAAACACCACAAGATTAAAATTAACCAATTTACAAGGAATCTAATAAGGAACCAAAATCACATAAATCACTATTATAAACTTACAGAATGCTGCAGTAGATGTTTACTATAGTTAGTGCCATTTATTAGTTTTGCTTGTTTACCTCAGTCTGCTGCATGCACCTTAACTGAGAAAATGCCCACCTGTGACTGTCTTCACATCTACAAATCTGAATCAGTATGAAGCACTGATAGAGCGCATGTGGTTATTCCCAGCAGTGTTAATCAGAGATATCTGGATTTGAATAACTTGCATTTCACTCCCCCTGTACATGTGCGTCTCCTTCTGCTCCCTGGCATCACTCAAACTCTGGAGCAGGAAAGAGAGTGTTATCACTGTCTATAGTGGTGATGTGTGTTCTTTAGTACAGCCCCAGGCAACTGAGCTGTGATAACAGAGCATAAGAAAGTCATCTGGGGAATGGAGATAGAGCTGCCAAAAACAAACATGTACTACAGAATTAAGGTGCATTGTAAAAATGCTTTACGCAAACTGCTCTTCTGGGGGTTATTATATATACTAATGCAGCGAGCAGTACTCCATATATGTACACACACACACACATTTTATATATATATATATATATATATATATATATATATATATATATATATACACACACACACTCAAGGCCTGTTCATTAACTGTCCAAGTGCTCTTACAAGTCTACTGTGTCATTTTAATGGAAACAATTTAGAATAACATTAGAAAGCAACAGATTGGAGAAATCCTATAGTGGTTTGTAATCCTGTAGATTAGATTTAAAGCAGAGATAAATCCCACACCGAGCGTGCTCCTGCCACAGATATAGGTCTTTCTTCTGGATCAGTACACCTCTATTTGAAGTACTATATCTCCCAAAAAAACACTACTTTCAATCATCCTTTTTTCTCTCACCTTTCCAGTCCAGACAGTTTAAATTCAGAATACTAAAAACCTCCTGCCTGGTGATTCTCTTTTATATGCCGTAACTATTGTTAGGTTTCTGTAATGTGTACATTGACGAAGTTTCAGCATTTATTTGAAATTGAGAGTGGGATATTGGACTTCAAAAAGCCATGAGCAGTTACCTCTAGATAAAGAGGAATGTGACCTGCAGCTGTCACATCTGACAGCCTTTTCTACCAGAGCTACCTCTCCTGGCAGCTTCCAACCAGCATCCCCTTGCAATGCACCAGCAGCTTTGGAATAGATAATTGTGTCACTTCCCAATCTTGGCTCTTTGCAGCAGAAAACAATTTAAGAGTTTAAAGCATGATGAGTAAGTATATGATTCCATATAAATATATAGAAATGAGCTGGTGAGATCAGATCCTGTTCTATCCATTGAATATTTATTTTTCCTGGATGACAGAGAAACACAGCATAAGATGCAATACTCATTTATTATCACATGTGCAATTGTGCATTTAATGAGCTATTGGAACAAATCTAATTGGAAATCTTGTCATTCTTATCCTCATTGAAAAAGGTATAGATCACTGGAGGAATAATCAAATACTGAGGCACTTACAGCAATCACAGTGTTCAAAGGTGAAAGAAAATAGCACATATGTAATACATTACAGTGATTTTTCAGCTCTGGGCAGCAGCAATCAGTAAAGCGTAATAATGCAAATAAAATTGACATCAGTGGATCTATAGCTTTTATTGTTGTGCTACCAAATGAAGCTGCTGTTTCAAAATACCTTACAACTGACCCATGCTAGTAATAATGGTGGTAGCAGAGGTAAAGTTGACAGTGAAGGTAAATATGCACATGTATATTGTAAAATTATGCCCTTGACAACATGGTGCTCAGGAGCTTAGCCAGAACTTTGAGGACCACATAGCAACATTTTATGGGGTCCCTGTCTTAATGCTTCTAGGGAGACACTCTCTGCATTGCTTGTTCATTCTATGTCCTATAGTAGTGCCCTAGTTCATTTTATGAACCATAGTAGTGCCCTAGTTAACGTTATGCCCCATAGTAGTTGTCGAGTTCATTTTATACCCCATAGTAATGGCTTAGTCTAAGTAATGCCCCATTGTACTACCCTAAATCATATTATACCCACAGTGCCCCCAAATCATATTATACCACTTCGCAGTATCCCTAGTTGAAAATATAATAAATTGTTGTGCTTCCAGTATACAATATGCAACACAGTGTCTCTAGTACGAGATATAGTCAGCATCCCGGCGTGCAGGATGCCGACGGTTCTTATACTGGCGCCAAAATCCTGACAGGTCGGGATCCCGACACCAGTATCCCGACCGTCGGCATCACAAAGGTAAGTATCAGTATGCACGGGCAGGGTAGCATTACCTAGCAGGGTTAGGCACTAGGGGGTGGGTCAGGATTAGGGTGTGGGGAGGGGGAGGGGGAGGTTAGGTTTAGGCACTGGGGAAGGAGTGTTAGGTTTAGGGTGCGGGGAGGGCGAGATTAGGTTTTGGCACTAGGGGGGGAGGGTAAGAGTTAGGCACCAAGAAGGGTGGGTTAGGGTAGGGGTTACAAAAATACTTTCCATTCACTCCAATGCGTGTTGGTATTCTGCCTGTCGGGATGCCGCTGTCGGTATCTTGACTAGCAGCATCCCGATAGCAGGGATATCATACCCGACCCTCAAGTACATATTATTCCAAATTGGCATGCGACCAGTTCACGTTATGCCACACAGTGTCTCCAGTACATATAATGCCAAATTGAGGTGGCCACAATTCATATTATACCACATTGTACCACATATTATACCACATTGTACTGTCCCCAGATCATATTACGCGACTTTGTAGTGCCCCAGTTCATATTATGCCACATTGTAGTGCCCTCAGTTCTTATTATGTCACACTGTAGTGCCTCTAGTTCATATTGAGTCACATTACATTGCCCTCCAGTTCCTATTATGCCACATTACAGTACCCCAGTTTATATTTTCTAACATTACAGTGCCATCCAGTTCATATTATGCCACATTACCATGCCCTCAGTCCAGATGATGCCACATTATAGTGCCCCCAGTACATTATAACAAGCCTTACACACCCCTTATCCTTATAACATCCACCACACACACACCACTTTCTGGAAATAGAATGTTACCTCATTAGACAGGTTAATTTTACATAGAAATCTAGTAAGAGATTATGGCCCTCATACAGAGGCGGTTGCAAGAAGCGATCGCTCTCTCTGAATGAGGGCGGCCAAATTTTTTGAAGTGCGGCCTCCTGGTTGTTAGTTAAGCTGTGGGTTACCACCCACAGCTTAACGACCGACCAGGTTGATGGTCACGATGGTGATCAACATCGCGACCATCGGGGCTTACGACGAGACCCTAAGGTTGGGTCTCGGCACTCATAAGCCCCAGGGAGCTTCCTGCTCTGTTTGAGCAGGAAGCTCCCCACTGACATCATTGATGATGTCAGTGCGGCCGCCCACAAAACGGTAGGCGTTCACATGGGAACGCCTCCGTTTGTGCTGCCACCCCCCCTGGCCCACCTACCAAACAAGGCGAGCTGTCGATCAACATCGACAGCCACCCCTTTGGTAATGAGCTCCACAAGCCGCCGGAGCGAGTTTCTCTCTCGCTCCGGGGGCTTGTGCATGCACAGTGCATCCACTGCACGTGCGCAGGACTAAGCATCGAGTCGGTTGCGAACGCATCGGCGCTTGCGACCAGCTCTGAATGAGGTCCTATATCCCATTGACTTCTTGTATTATCTGACATAATTTGCCAAAGGCTATATTTCTATTGTGCCATCACTATTTTCAACTTTTGAGGCTTACACATTCAGGGCATTCAGGGCTGAGAAGACTGCAGTTGGCAGTAAGTGTAATTACAGGGATGGAGACCAACCAGGTCCTATCTGAGAGAAGGGGATGCTTCCTAATGTGGGAAATTGCAGTCTGAGTAAAGAACTTCCTAATTTCTGCACACTATTCCTTTCAGAGACAATCCTACTCTTTGATCTTATAGACTGAAACAGATATGTATGTAAACCCGTTGGTTGTGGGTCTGTGCATGTGCAGAATGAGTCCTGTGTGTTAGCACGCAGTGCCCCCCTAGCTGCAGCATGATTGACATGCTGCCACCATTTGGGTGCAGGAGGGGAAGGGGCAGCACAGGTTGAAAACGCAGCCCGCTCAACTGTGTAAAAATCAGCCTTGCATCCATCTCTGTATCAGGTCCCTATGAGGAATAACTTGCTTACAAGCACTTTGGTTACATATCTAATACAATGATGCAGAAAGAAGTTAGATACATTCTTCAGTTCAACAGGAAATAATTGATAAATAGACATTTCTTGATTAGTTATATATGGATGTGGTTCAACCAGCTGGTGATATTATGTTGATGATGTATTTATAATTTGTCAAATTGATTGTTGATGAGGTCAATGAGGTCAAAAATTTTATACAATTTTAACAGTATCATATTGTCATTTAACCTGAATAGGCCACTACTATTTCCAGAAGTCAGAAGATGCTGAGGACTTCATTCAGAGTCGCTCACAACCAGCTCAATGTTTTGGTACTGCGCAAGCGCAGCAGCTGCACTGCGCGTGCGCAAGCCCCAGAGCGAGAGAGAAACTCTCTCACTCCGGAGCTCACAAAAAAAGGGCCGGCTGTCGATGTTGATCGACAGCTCGGCCCGTTTTGTGGGCGGGGTGGTGGCTACACAAATGGAGGCGTTCCTGATGGAACGCTTGCCGTTTTGTGAGCGGCCGCACTGTGGGGAGTTTCCTGCTTGATAAGAGCAGGAAGCTCCTGGGGCTTGCGGTTGCCGAGACCCAACCTCAGGGTCTCGTCACAAGCCCCAATGGTCGCGATAGTCTTGACCATCGCGACCATCACCCTGGTCGGTCGCTAAGCTGTGGGTGGTAACCCACAGCTTAGCTTGCGACCAGGAGGCCGCACTTAAAAAAAAGAAGTGTCTGCCCTCATTCAGAACGAGCAGTCGTTTCTTGCGACCGCCTCTGAATGAGGGCCCGAGTCCTATGTGATCACCTTAACTGAGGAACATCTTTTGAATTGCAAGGGAGTAATGGATTATTAATATTATTGTCATTGATTTGTAAGGCTCACGGAGATCAGACTGGGGAAAATAGGGCATACCATACATAAAACATGGACATACAAGTAGACATAATAAATGCAACCATGACAACATAGGGCAGAGAGAGCCCTGATTATAAATAAGCTTAGAATCTAGTAAGAAAATGTCACAGCTGAGACAGGATGAGCAAGTGTGGCTCAGATTGTAGATTGGGACATTTGTGAGTCTCCATTAGTGTGAATAATACAGGTGGGAGTGATAAGTTTTGTGAGTGTTTACAGTAATTTGCAGGCTGTGGTAAAATTTGATCTGGTGTGGCAGGGAATTCTATAAGTGGGTAGTGGCCTGGAGGTTGTTATAAGAGATGAAGTGAAACACAGGCCAGATGTAGCTCTTAGAACCCACAATGGAGAGTATTTTGAGAAGAGACTTGAGATGTTTGAAGGAATGGTTTTGTTGTTGGTTTTGTAGGAGAAGGTGAATAATTTTTGATGGATTCTGAAGGACATGGGCTGTTAATGTAGCAATGTGCAGTTATGCATCGGATGTGGAGTAGAAAGAGAAGAAAGCCAATCTTGTATTGAAGCTAATAGGTTAGTGAAGGGAATGCCAGATAAGAATAGGTTGCAGTATTCAAGGCAGGGAATCGTAAGATAATAGGTAAGAGTGTGGCAGCATTTTGGGCAAGAAGAGGCAATTTGAGGGCAGAGGCAACACAACTGGAAGGGAGACAGGATATGAGGAGTGTATTAGTGGGCAAACTCAAGAGTGGCACCAAAATAACAGTGTTTTCAACATTCAAGGTGATTTAAGGGGAAGTGGTGACTCTGATAGTGTAATGGCAGTGTCATCTTACTGGTATCTGTGTACCATCCAGCCACCTGCAGCATCCCTGAGACCATGGTCACTTATCTGTAAATGTGGCTGGAATTCCTTTCCAGGCAGTTCCTGCTGTTCTGTATCATAGGTGCCACATTCTTTTACTGTATCACATGATCTGTTCTGTCTAACCAGCTTCCAGCACTCTGGTCACATGTCCCACCCAGCCTATCAGCACTAAAGGTGCCCTATTTAAACCAGGAACTGCTGACAGCACATTACCAGTACAACATCTCTTTGAGGATCAGTACCCTGGCTCCTGGTTCAGTATCTTCTCTAGAATTGCTTCACAGCATTCTCCTCCAGTGCTATTCAGAAAACCTGCTCCAGTATTTGCTTTTCAAGAATTCTGCCTCAGTGTGTTCCAGCATACCTGCTCCAGTAATTGCTTTAGAACATTTTTCTCCAGTATAATCCAGTAAACCTGCTCCAGTATTCCTTTAAAGCATATATCACTGCAGCCTGCTCCATTAGTACTCCAGCACTCATTTCCAGTATTTCCTGCAGCTTGTTTCAGTTGTGCTCCTGGATTCTAGTTTCAGTTTAATTGCAGTCTGCTCCAAGATATACTTCTTACTGCTACAGCCATAGGCTATCCTGCTAGCCTGCACCTGTACTCAATACCTGTTCTGCTAATCACTCTGTAGCATAAGTCCACTGCTACTTCTAGTGGCCTGCATGAGGAATAACATTATTATGCCATCCAGCTTCATTCACACTCCAGCACATTCAGCTAGGCCAAGGGGTCCTGACAAAAATATAAAAAAAACCTTAGCGTTGTGACAAATTGGAGGCAAGATTATAAGCTCTTTTCTGAACATGCTGAACTTTAGGTAGTGGTTTAAGGAAACACAGCCTGCTTCTTCACACAGTTTGTTCCTGTGAAATTTTTAACAGTTTTATTCAGATTTGATGTATAATGTATCTGATGGTTGCATGTATGACACATACTGTACATGAATTAAAGACCTGTGATGATTACCCAATAAACTATTAATTTTTAAGTAGTATTATTGATACATCATGATCAGTTTTATCCTTGTACAAGCTGCTGTATACTTTTCATTTTTTTCCACTGGTTCCTTCCAGTCATATACATCTAGAGTGGTTGGCATCAGTCAGCCAATGTTTTTCTGTTCTTCTCTCCCTGATGCTGGCAGCCCAGAAGGCAATCTCCTACTACTCAATCTGCTTCCCCAGACAGGATTGACAGTGGCATGAGCTAAGGGGAGTTTTCTATAGTCTTGAGGCATGTCCAATGTCCTAGGAGCTATAGATTTAACAAACATTGGGCTGAGAGTGCATCGGGCAGCGATCTTCATCATTAGGCACCATGCCTAGTATAGGTCAGTTGGTTTGTGATGCAAAATGATATTTATGAGTGGTTGTTAATGGCTATCCCGGCACATGTCATGACATTTTTATTCTCAGGCAGTCATCCCTACAAGTAAAATTTTAGGAGGATTTAATGCTGGATGGAGGGCTAGTTGCTGGGTAGGTATATTTTACCTATTTTGGACCTTCAAAAATGACTCACATAATGATGCAAATCATGTTATGTGTTTTTGTTGAAACCCACAGGTGATTCTGGCTAAGGTTGTTACTCCTGGCAACTGGCTAAATTAGTGCTCCTGTAGGCTCCTGCTGAATAAAAGTATAATGAGGCCCACAAATCTATTAGATCTGTAATATGTTCAGGTGACTTGGTAACACTAACTGGTAGTGTGTTATTATATAGTCCATCTCTGCTGTTGTCTATTGCATAATATGACCTTAAATTACCCTTACCCATTAAATTGTGCAATAGACAATGGGTGACTCACTGAGCACATATAGTGAGAGGTAGGTGATTCAATCTTTGATTAATAACTACTTCACTTGGAAGCATAATTGCCCATGACATTAGGATATTTTATGACTTTTTCCTAAGCATTACTTTTATGTTTTATAGTTGTGTTTAGCTTTTCACAAATAACAATTTTTGAATCAGTCTTAAAGGGACAGATTTTTTTTTAAATCTTCAATAATTGCTGATTTAAAGTAACATTATATATATATTAAATGAAAAAGTCACATTGTACTTGTATTCCCTAAAACCAGATGTAACAATAATGCTTTATTAGAAAGGACAACAACAAATTATGTTAATTTTCTCCTTTTTGGATGTGATGCATGGGAGAGGTACTCAGGGAGACCAAGTGTACAGCTACCTCATGTATGGAGGCTATGCTTGGGTGGAGTTGGTGGGGTTGAACTTGTTGGTGGATTGCTGCTGGCAGATGTGGTTGTGTGGACATCAGGTAGTCAAGCAATTATTTGTCCAGTAAATGACAAAAAAATATTGTTTGATTTCTAATTGCATTTATTTTGGAATCTTGCATCCTAATGTTGGCTGAAGTTTCATCCTCTATACAGTAGCTCTGACCAACACGTTGATGCTGTGATTTTTATTGAAAAGCATGTGTTGTCTCCTCATCTGCTTAATATTTTGCCTAATTTTGTTGGAGAAAGAAAATATGGTAAATGTGTTATGTTTTATGTTAAGATTTTAATCAGGATCAAAAACCTAATAACATTTATTTAAAAAAAGATACAAAATGTCTCTTGACAACACATAAATGACTACAAAGAAATAAAAAAACATAATGCCTTTTAATCAGGTTACATTCCTTAGAACAAAGGCCCTCATTCAGAGCCGCTCGTTAACAGCAGTACGCTCGTTGCGTTCCGATGTTAAGAAACCGCGCATGCGTCGGTGTAACACTGCGCATGTGCGTGCAGCATATTGCGAGTTTTTTTTGTCTCGTTCGTCAAATTGCATACAGGAAGTGACATGTCAAATGTGATTGACAGAACAGGGCGTTTTTGGGCGTTGACGGGGGTGGAGATGGAAAAACGCAGGCGTGGCGAGGCGTTTTTTGGGCGTACATACCAAGTCATACGTCACTGGATGATCCTCTTTCCGTTCAAACTGCTCGCACAGCTTGGGGTCTGGATTACTCGACCACATTGGCGTTGGCCTTCTCCTCCGTCCCGGCCCTCCACGATGTTTCATCGATTAATCACGGCTTGTCAGAAAATCAATCAGTTTTGAATTGAAAACCAGCTTGTAATGTGTTTTGAAAACAGTTTTTTTGGTTAGCACAAAACCGTACGCAGGTGGAAATCATAGCTGCTAATTTCAGGATAACACAATCAATTAGCGTACATTTGTAGGTATGTTTTTTTTTGTTTGTATTTGGTTTTTGTGCTGTTGTAACAATAATGTCATCATGTTTGTGTGTATTTTTCCATTTTGCTTTTGTCTGGTGAATTTGCATCCTTATGTAAATTTTAAAGTGTTCCTTAAAGAGCCCTTTTTTTTTTTTTCGTTTTAATTTTTTGGGAGGTCGTTTTTGCCTTGTGGGCCAGGATTAACTGTAAACCATTTCTAAAATAATGTCAGAATACAATGTCGAACATTTTTTCAAAATTTATTGGAAACTAAAAACATTTTCTGGCACATTTTTGGCCCAAACATTTTTGGCAGTGTTATTCCAATAAAAATTATAATTTGTGCAAACATAAAAGGTATGGAAACTTACATCAAAAAATGTAAAACAATTCACAAGAAAGGAGAGGGAAGTTTTGGCCAGAAAGGAATATGGGGCAAGCACAGAAGGAGTGTGGGAAAAGTAGCCAGTGCTGTCAACGTTTTTTCCCCCGTTTGGCTGGGGGAGGGTGGGCGCCAGACCGGGTCCGGGATGTCATCGGGCTGGCCTGTCCAGAGGCAGATGTTGTGGCCTCTGGACTAGGCACAGGGCTAGGCACATTTGGAGGATTAGCTGATGTTGTGCCAGAGGTGGAGGATCCTGATGTTCCGGCAGGAAGGGAGGTCGGCTCCACCATGTGCTGGCGAACGAGCTGCTCCAGGGCATTGGCGATGCGGATGTTGGCCCTGGTATTTTCCGCCAGGGCCTGACCAATGGTCACGTTGGCCGCAGCATTTTGCTCCAGGGCCTCAGCCACCCGTACCAGACTGGCGTCCATCCTCTACAGAATCTCCGTATAGAAATCCGATTTAAAATTGAGTTCTGTGAGGAGGGACACTGCCTGCGAGGGGGATTGCCCTGGACTGGCTTCTGCAGGGTCCTCAGCCGGATGTACTGGTTCCTCCCCTGCAGAGCCAGCAGAAATTCTGCGTCCAAGGCTCCCCTCTGGAGCAAACTCATCCGCCTGTGTCTCTGTTTGAAAAATGAGAAAAGAGTCACATTAGAATCTACATATTGGCACAATAACATTTCAGAGTTGGTTACATCACAATATTTACCTGGGACACCATGAGGAGCCGCAAAGTCTGGCATGTCCGTATCCACGCCAAACACCTCCACAGCCTGCACACACCCCTGTGCCAGCTCTTCTAAATCATTCAACTCCAATGACACAGGGATGGGACCCCCACCTGTCCTGTCCGCCATTTTTTGTTTCAGGCGATATTTGAAGTCTTGCCATCTGTGGGTGAACAAGTAACCATTATTCCGTTTTTTTTTTTGGTTTTTGGTTTTAGGGGGGTCAAGTTTTTACTTACCGCCGTTTGACATCCCGGGCTAGACGGACATAATCACCCACCCTATTGACAGCACTGGCTACCTCCTCCCACATTCTCAACTTCTGGCTTGCACCCATATTCCTGTCTGCCTGTGGCAGGATGTCCACACACTTCTGAACCAAAACCTCCATCTCCTTTCTTGTGAATTGTGGCTGCCTTTTCTTTTTCCCTGCTTTGGCCGGTATACTGGGCCCAGCAGCCTCTTCCATGTCATCTTCCTCACCTATTTGTTTAAACATTGAGAAATTTAAGCTTGCAAACTTTCACTATATTATGTTTCAAAATAATCCTTGTTTGGAAATGCATGAAATACTTACCGGCAGACTCTTGGCCATTGTTTCTCTGGTCTGTAGCCATTTCTTACCTCCAAACAAGAAATACACCAGAACGTTTTTTTGGGGTCGTGACGTATTTATACATGCGTCCTTATTTTTCGTCCGCATCATTGATTGTGCGTTCCTATGATCCCTCCTTAATTTGTGCCGGAAAATAAACACTATTTATGGCTTGGGGCGTCTCGAGTCGAGGTGGCGGGTGTTGGTTGTTGGAGGTTACGTTGGTCGGCGTGGATTGTTGGCGGGATTTGTATTTGGCGTTGTTTGGAGATGTTTTTGGTTTGTCTTTTTGGAGTTTTTATTTCCGTTCGCTTTTTTTGGTGTGGTTGTTTTCTTTGTCATGTTATTTTTTGGTAAGTTTTTGCCCGTCTTACTTTTGTTCACTTTGTGTCTCCTTCTTTTTGTTAAATTTGGGTTGTTAATTTTTTTCAAAATCTCCTTTGTTAGGTTTCTTTTGGCTCTGCCCCAACAACCTTTTTATCCGGTGACTTATATATCCTCTATTGGTAAGTTTTTTTTTTCACTTGTTTATTAAATGTTCATGTTTTTTTTAACGCAACTTTGTTTGACCTTACACTTTTAACCTTTGGTTTTGTGATTCCGAAATGTATGAACTAATTAGCGCTTTTGTATCTGCGTATTTTTTGTCTTGTATTTGCAAACTAATTAGTGCATTTTTATCTGCTTATTTTTTGTCTTGTATTTGCAAACTAATTAGTGCATTTTTATCTGCTTATTTTTTGTCTTGTATTTGCGAACTAATTAGCGCATGTTTATCTGCGTATTTTTTTACTTGAAATTGGTTGTGATTTCCCTTTAGCAAATTTTTATTAAATTTGGGCCCAAATTGAGGTAGTCTGCGGACTGTCGTTTTGCTCTTTGCCCAAATGTGTGTTTCTCCCCTTTTATGTTTTGTCTTGCACCCAATTTAGATTCCTAAATGCCAACCCTAAATTGTTGCATTGTTTGTTTGTTATTATTTATAGGTTGGGAAAATCATGACAATCCCCCGGCATGTAAGCATCATTGGATTGTATCGTCAAGCTAAGTAATTTTTCAATTATTTTTGGCCAAAAAAACCTTACATTCAATTCTTGCCATTTCAGGTTGATCTTGGTCGGATTGTTCTGGCCATGCTCCCGGAAGCCGACCAACCTCAATCTCGTCCCAGGCGTAGGCATCGTAGGTGTGCAAGGCCCCAGATATATCGAACACGTGTCACCCTTTTTGGAATGCCCGATGATGAGGTGTTAAGACGCTACCGTCTTCCGCCCCAAATCATCATAGACACTCTCTCATTAATAGAGAGTGATCTTGAGTGGCAAATTGACAGTCCTACAGCAATACCACCACTTACGCAATTTATGGCGGTGTTACATTTCTGTGCCTCAGGATCGTTTCAAACAATGGTGGGAATAGTGGCGGGAATCTCCCAATCCTCCTTTTCCCGGATCCTGAGAGCAGTGATGGAGGCCCTTTTCAAGCACCTCCATCATTTTATTCAAATGCCTTTGGATATGGGTGCCCTTAGTGTGGCCAAGGCAAATTTTTACCAAATAGCTGGCTTCCCACACATCATAGGGGTTGTGGATGGTACTCACATACCACTTCAGCCTCCAGCACGGCTGGAGGCCATATTTCGCAACCGGAAACACTATCACTCCCTGAATGTAATGGTGGTATGTGATGCCTCCCTCCAGATCCTGTCCCTGAATGCAAAATTACCCGGAAGTGCACATGACTCATTCGTCATCCGGCAATCAGGGATATGGCACAAATTAAACAACCTACAAGCTGGTGATGCGTGTCTTCTGGGTAAGTGGAGACCTTTAGTACATAACAATGTTAAGCTTGATACACAGTGATCCTGATGTTGTCACTTCTTTTTCACAGGAGACAGTGGCTACCCTTGCACGCCCTGGCTGCTCACTCCTTATTTGGCTCCCACACCAGGGCCACAAAGTAATTTTAATTCAGCACTTACAGCCACCAGGCAAGTGGTGGAGCGCTGTATCGGCCTTTTAAAAGGCCGATTCAGATGCCTCCACCGCTCTGGTGGCGAGCTCATGTATTTGCCGGATATGGTTTTGAAAATTGTGGTCCTGTGTGGGATATTTCACAACATCGCCATAAGGAGTGGTGTCCCAATGCAGCCAGAGGATGCCTTGCCTGAGGATGGCCCCCCCGAGGTTTGTCGGAGGTCAGTATGTGGGGGGCCATACGCGATGATGTGGTGGCCAGATATTTTAGGTAATTATTGGCACAAAAGAAGTTCTTTGACACAATGTGGTAAGGATTTTTGGAGACCATCTAATTCATTTTTTTTTTGTTTCCCATCTTCTGTTTGATTTCATAATCTTTGGGACTCAAACGATGACTACTTCCTGCTACCCAAAACAAACCTTCATGGGGACACATTGGATATATATTCTGGAACCAATATTGAAATGCAACATTTGTGGAATCATGTTGGCATGCTCATTCGTCAACCAGTTCTTGATTTTTCGATACTTTTTTCATATGGTGTTTGATGGGTTGTATTTTTTGTTATCACTGTGTGTATTGTTTGTGAGCCAACACTTTGGTTTTTAGTTATGTTGTGAATAAATGTTTTGAGAGTGTAATTTTGCAAATTTTATTGACCATTGCAACCAAGTGTAACCAGGTTCACCCACGTTAAAATTGCTTAAGGGTTAATCCTGTAATGTCGCAATTTGATCTAAATGTAAATATGCTTTCTGGGTCAAAACCAACACCAAAAGGTATTCTGTACAATCAGTAGGCTTTGTAATCTCGGCCTAAGCAGGTTGCCCCCCAAATTGGAACATGTAAAATATAGTAATATAAAAATTGTAACACACCAAAAAAGCCCAAGCAGATTGTTACTGTTAGCTGTTTCATGTGCCTGTTTCCTAAAAATCTACAACACACAATCTTAGTGACATTAATTGCAAATACTTGCTGGAAGAGTCTACTTATGTCAGTGTAAACAATCTAAGATTTGGAGACAAGGAATGAGACAGAACGCTAAGTTTACATTTTTTATTAAGAAAAATATTTTAAAATGAAAAAAAAAAATTATGGACGCAGGATCCCAGACATACAGTCAAGGACCACCAGCAGGCCGATGACGTGGCCCTGCATCACTTGGACGCACCCGGCTAGGTCCGCCAAACGCCTCTGGTCCTCTGTGGGTTAGAAAAGTGTGGGGCTTAATACATAATTAATGAAACCCACTGAAAAAACAAGCCAAACAAAGATATCCAAAAATGACAATATTGTGTCCAAAAGCACATTTAACCCAAAAAACAAAAGGACGCAAAAATGGACACCCAAAAAATTGCACAAAAAAACAAAAAATTTTGACAGGTGGGATATGTGTATGGGGAAATCAGCAGTAAAAGGTAAAGACAAACAGAGATCTACCCCAAATTCTGACAAACCAAAAAAAGTAAAAGGCACAGATACAGGATTAGATCCAAACATTTTAAAACACAAAAAAGGATAAAAGGGAAACATACCGTTCAAAATGACGCCTGGCCCAGAACCAACTCCCTCGTCCTCCTCGGAGGTGGCAACATTCCCCAACGAGGTGGGAGGGGTGATTTCGGATTCAGGGGAGGGGGTAGTTACGAGAGGGGTGGTTGGAGGGGAGGGGGAATTGGGATGGAGGGGAAGGAGCCCAGACGCATGTGCCACAGGGTCTGTGCAGGCTGGGGAGGAGGGGGAATTTAGGGTATTTTGGGGTGAGGATGTTTGGCTGGGGGTTGGGGAGAGGGGCCGAGAGCGCCATCTTTGACGGCGATGATGCCGTAGTTTTCGCTCTGCCCCTAAAAGATGGAAAACAAATTGTGGTTATTTTAGAACATCACCTTGTTAAACGCTAATTTTTTACACCCAAAATATGTAAACATGCCCATGCAGATATGAGTACAAAGAATAAATAGGCCATACATGAAAACATGCCCATGCAGATATGAGTACAAAGAATAAATAGGCCATACATGAAAACATGCCCATGCAGATATGAGTACAAAGAATAAATAGGCCATACATGAAAACATGCACATGCAGATATGAGTACAAAGAATAAATAGGCCATACATGAAAACATGCACATGCAGATATGAGTACAAAGAATAAATAGGCCATACATGAAAACATGCACATGCAGATATGAGTACAAAGAATAAATAGGCCATACATGAAAACATGCACATGCAGATATGAGTACAAAGAATAAATAGGCCATACATGAAAACATGCACATGCAGTTAGGGCCACAAAGATAAACATGAAAACCACAGTCAAAAAAACTTACTTTCCGCTATCTGCATGCGAAAGCATGCCAGCAAGCGGGGCGTCCGCCGTTGCAGGTCGGACCACCTGCGCTCCAGCTGGCTGATCTGGCGGCGTGAGCCGAAGGAACGCAGGCGGCCACGTACCTCCGCATATGCGGAACGCTTTTCCCTATTAGTGATGGGGGGAGGCTGGCTGGTGATCCGCCTGTCCATCACCTCGGTTAACACCATCAGCTCGCGCCTGGTGAATGCCGAGGCTCTCATGATGGCAATGGTGTATTTTATAAAAAACAATTTTAATAAAGACCCGAAAAAAAATTTGATTGGCTAATGTATTTGGGTAATTAACAGGACCAATTCTATTGGTTAGTGTATGAGTCATGTGTTCGACAGGGCCACAAATCTATTGCGAGTTATGATAGGCTTGATGCAGTGACATGCGTAAGCTAATTTAAATAAAGAAATGAACCCAGGAAAATATGCGTGGTTAAAAACAAAGAAAACAAATGGATAATTGGCTCAAACATGTATTTTGACAAATAAAAGAGAATGTTTAAGCCGTACGTATTCTGCGGGTAAACACAAACACGGACAAGAGTAAAGTTTATTGCATTTCCCCAAAAAAAAAAATTGACGAGCAATTAAGATAATTGATATATTGATTGGCATGATACGATTGAGGGAGGTAGGCAGAATAAAGGAGCAGGTAATCGGAATCTGACAGGCCCACTTCCGGGTTGGACTTGTGCGTGCGTTCCCTGCAAGCCACATTGGGGATGTACGCTCGCTATTTGGCACGCTCGTTAGTTAGAGGAGGGGTCGGTAGAGTTTGGGGAGGATGTTTAGCTGCGTTCGAAATTACGAGCGAGCGCTTGAATTAACATAATTCTGTACGTACGCCGAACGTACGAACGCCCACTTGCGACCGGGTCTGAATGAGGGCCAAGGTTCTTATATCAAAAAACACAAACAAACAAACAAAAAATAAGACAGGTTCCTTCATCAGAAAAGTCTGGTTTGAAAAATTGTAAAGAGGTATTCATCACACAGTAATCATAGAAGCATATTTTAATAATAATGTGTACATTAAAAAACAACAACACAGTTTTGTTTGTTTATTACAGTGGGATGCACTCCCCAGCTGGATGCTGAGGAGCTCACAGGATGCTTGCGTCAATGTTGGGAGCGAGAGAACAGGCTATGCATCATCCTTTTCAGGTCTGTGATGGCCACTGCCCATGATTTTCTTGTAGGAAAATAGGAAGGCTATTATTATAATAGACATTTGCAAAAACCAGCATTACAGCATCAACATTTTAAATTTTAAATGTCTGAATTTACCTGGAACCTCCTCATCTTTGCTTGGTCTTGCCTGGATCAAGGCTTTTATTTGGTTGGTGATGTGAAAAAAAAGTACAAAACCATTAAAACCAATTTAAAAAAAAAAATCAAATCAATTTGCTTAACTTTATTAGAGTGACTTATCTAGACAAGTGCAATATGGCTTGAAGTGCTTATATGTTAATATTTATGTGTAATATATGTACCGGTATGTAGCTATGAAAAATATGTGCAGATATTAATAATGTACACTCACCAGGCTATGAGGTCTGTGAGAGGCATCCAAATCATTAACATTCAACCCGTGGACCCCATTTTGCAGAATACCCCGCACCTGCTTTTCCTAGTCAAGGTAGTCCCTGTAGGGTGGGATAGGGTTGCCACCTGTCTACACTGGCACCTTGTGGTTCTTCTTTTCCTCTTGATATCAGAAATCCACGTCCAACAATGAGCCTCAGAGCATTTGAACTGTCTTGCCGTATTCACATCCTGCGCCATTGTGGATCATATCTGACACTTACACTGAACTGATATCTTTGCTGCCTGGTTCGCAAAGAAAACATAATAATGTGGCAATAATTCTGCAGCCAGTGCCATCTTCTCATCCTAGATGGGATGTACTATTTCGGGGGTTTGTTGGCGTTATTACCGGTATGTTATCGGGTTGCTTTCATGCCAGTGTTTTAAATCTGATGCAGTATTTTTACGGTATGTACTATTTGCATTGTTAGGAAGCAGTGAATGCGGTCACTGCTTCTCAATATAGTCAGTTTCTGCTTTCCATCCTATGTCCCCTGCGCATTCGCTGAGTTGTATCTGACATACAATCCATGCTGCCTCTCTATGTTTGCAGGTTGAATATGTTTATCACACATGTGTGTGTTGTGTGTCAGTGGATACTGGGGAACCACTAATACTGACACGGGCAAGACCATGTCAGAGTTTAGTACATTTGACAGGATGGAAATCACCACAGCTGGCTATGGGGAGAGACTTCGGCACAAAGTCATTGCAGGATTTCAAAGGCGCGGAAGCATTTTTTCTTTTTTTCAACAAGAAAATGTAATAGTACATACCCAGAAGGGCAGAAGAATGCAGTAAGCACACGTTACCGTAATGAAAAACAATAGTACATTCCGCTCTTATGAGAACCTCACATTTCTATCTAACTTGGTTTTGGATGGCTGGCATTTCTCCTCCTCTCATTCTCCACCCCCTCGCATCCTCCCCAACCTTTGGCTCCCTAGTCCCTCTCCTCTCTCCCTCTATACTAATACAAAACACTGATGAAAGACAACTAACACTACACTCCATATAAGCCCACCACAGGCACACACAAATCAACACTGACAAAAATGAGACAACAGACAATAAATTAGACAAACCTTTTTAAAGTACACAAGACTACAGGGGATGGATATGGGATGCTGGCGCTTGGGATCTGGTGCTCGGGATCCAGGTGGTCAGAATCCCGATGC
Organism: Taudactylus pleione; assembly: GCA_031769625.1. Taxonomy (NCBI): domain Eukaryota; kingdom Metazoa; phylum Chordata; class Amphibia; order Anura; family Myobatrachidae; genus Taudactylus; species Taudactylus pleione. The sequence goes on from JAUIMM010000706.1 coordinate 6,471,165, forward strand.
CAGCATCCCGAAAGGGTAAGAATACCTACACTTGTTGGTCAGTATTCTAACCCCCCTCTCCCTACCCTAACCCTTCCTCCCCGGTGCCTGACCCTAACCTTCACCCTAGTGCCTAAACCTATCCTCCCCCTCCCCTCACCCTAAACCTCCCCCCTTAGTGCCTAACCCTCTCCCTAGTGCCTAACCCCTAACCCTAATGCTAACCCTCCCCCAACCCCACTACTTAATTTCGGGATTCCAGTGGTCAGGATATCAGCAACCCGGGATACTGACAAGTATTGGGATACCGGCACCGGGATTCTGACAAGTGTCCGGATTCTGGCGCCGGCATTCTGAGAGGTGAAATCCCCATGGTCGGGAAATTTACCACATCCCAACTACACAAATAAGACAAGACAACTAACAGCAATCACAAATAACTCTCAAAAGACTCCATAACCCCTAATCATCCTGATTTTGGGGTTACTGGCCTACTTTTCTGGCAGTACCATCGTCCTGCCCATGGGCTGCAGTGTCCCATGAGAGGGAGGGGGGTTGTGGGGGACACTCTGTCACTGCGGCCACACTGTCACTGATGCACAGCATCTATTTAGTGCTGGGAGAGGCTGAGGTCAGCCTATCAACTATTGGAGTGCTGGGCTCGCCTCCAGCATTATAAGAAACGGGGATGTGACATGTGGTCATGCCTCCAAAATGTCACATACCATTGGCATGGCCTAGCAGAGAAAAGCCACACCCACGGAATGTTAGAATGTTGGGAGGTATGTAACCCCACTCCCCAACTAACGCTAGCCACCTCATCAAACCGTATAAATGATTTTTAGCAGTTCGGGGTATTTTATAAGGGGTTAGTGATTTCAGTATAACTAGTTTTAAGTTAAATCCAATGGAAAAGCATGAGGAAGTGTCCGTCCATTCTTTGTTGGTTTCCGATGGTTTAATGCGCATGATGGCAGGTTCTATTGGAAAATAGTAAACAGATGGGGCTTTTAAACAAAAAGTGATATATGTTGACATTGACAATGGATTTGAATTGACTGCTATTTAGTAAATACTGTATTTTTAGACAATAAACTGCTGTCATTTAGCGATGGCACCTAGCTTTGACTGACCACAGCAATTTAGTAAAACATATATATTAAGTCATGGTATGCCACCATGTGTGTCTTTAGACAGTCAGAGGTTACAAACCCTAACACCTCTTTTCTATAAATAATAGAATGTTATAATGTGCTCAAAAAAACAATTGTGGAACAGGGCAGGATACCAGGATATAACTGAGAGCTGGTGTCCTGGTCACGAGGCAAAGTCTGGAGACAGGTAGGTACTAAGGGCAGGCGGCAATCAAAATAGTCAGACCACTGTCTGGGTTTGGAGCAGGCAGCAATCAGAAGAAACATGTCACAGTCTAGGTCCAGGGCAGGCAACAGACAGAAGCATGTGCAGAAATTGAACTAAGGTCAGGGAGCCAGAATGTAACAATATCGATGGAACAAGCTGGGTCAGCAACAAGAATCAGGTAATACTGTAAAACAGCAACAGGTTCAGTACAATCCATGGTGGACAGGGAAAAAACCTAGAGATGAGTGGTTCAGTTTTGCTAAAAACCTACCACACCCATGGGCTTCTGAGTTCAACCTAGTCCCGGCTTGGGTCTTCTCGCAAGTTCGGAAATCTGATTTAAAACCTGGTTCTTGAATATTTTGGATTGCATTTAAGTCCCTCCCTTGTGATTTCAGATACTGTGACGTACTATAGGATACTATAGGAACAAAAGTAGGTTAAATTTTCAAAAAAATCCAAAACTGAACCAAAAAACTTGAGGCTAGTTTTGCCAAAACCAAAACACGATGATGATTTAGAACCAAAACCAAAACATGGGGGGCTGCGCACATCCCTAGATATAACCAGTGCCGAGAGTGTTGACTTCCTGCTTTACATATCCAGAGCCTGCAGAAGATTGGTTGTTGCCAGGAAATGGGTTGAGTGTAGACACATGATGGTCTGGTATAACAGAGCAAGAACCTGAAAAAACAATAGCTTCTGTGGCTCAACGGAAAGGTATATTTCCCCTTCAGATACTGTACCTGGAAGTGACGCGGACTGAAGGCGGTGCAGTTTCCTGCCCACACAGGCCACCAAAAATAGAAAGTTGGCCCCTCGCGGACTCGCTTCGCTCGCAATGCTTCAGGCTCGGTGGCTCGCTACGCGAGCCACATGATTGTATTCCCCCTGTATGCCCACTTGGATGGTAGGGAATGACGTTGGACACTGGCTGATGACGTCAGGGTCAATCTACGGAAGGGGATCTAGCTGTTTCCCAATGTCCCAGTATCAAATCCTGTGGAGCACATCAGTGCTTTTTATTGCAGAATTGGGACATAATGCTTATACTGTACCAATATGTATATTTATGCCTGTTAATATCAAACTGCAAAGAAGTGTTGTAGGATACAATTTAGTAACACAAAAGACTTGCATTCTGTTTGTGAGAGAGCATACACAACCAAGCACTGGAATACTGAAGGACAGAAAGGAGATGTCACTGAACTTTTCTGAGAAGCGCTTGAGATGCTCTATTAATGTCAGAAAATCACTAGTATGCCTGGGGGAAGTCTGATTTCCTTCGTTCCACACCTGCTTATCTCTGTGCCCCCAAGAGATGAGTCAATGCATAGAGTATGGGAATGGATTAGAATAAATCACTGCTACTCGCTATGAAATATACATCTACTCTGCTGTTCTCTACCCACAGAAACTCTGTATTATCAAACTTGATTAAACAAAGGTAGGTTCTTCTCTTGAAACACCACACATAAAATGCTGGGATTTTTTTATTTGTATATTGATTGGATTTTCAATGTATAATACAGTAGTGTCAAGGGGATACATGTATTCATGTAGAATAAATAGGATTCAAAAAATACATCAAAATCGCTTCAAACATACATATTTCATTCTCTGCTATGACTTAATATTCTTTCAATGCTAATAGAAATATAAAATGTCAGAAACTTTGACATTAAGCATATAACCTTACATTGGACTAGCTTACATGTATAACATAAAATGTACTGTAATAAATTATTCAAATATGTGACGAAAAAGTGAATTTTGGGGGTGGATATTAGTGCCTTTAATGTAATAGTAGTTGTAGGGATCTATTAAGGGCTTGATTGAGAGGCATATGTAAAAATGTAACTTTCATTGAAATATGCCTTATTGCATTGCGTACAGCTGCATCTGTATATTTAGTTCAGTGTATGTCTTACTTTCACCCACTTCCACTTGTAATTTCACTGCAGTATTGAAACACAGGGCTTGATTCAGAGACGGACACAATTATGAAGTTTACGCAGATCGAGCGATTGTTTGCCAAAGCGCATGTGTATAAACCACCATGCAACGTTTTTTTTGTGATTATGGCTGATTCAGACCCGGTCGCAAGTGCTGAGTGCACGCAACCGGGTCGATGGTGGCCGGCTCCGTCGTGCGCATGTGAGAGACCTGGCTAGCGATGGGCAATTCGTCGCTCCGGGTCTCGCACCAAAGGGGGCGAGCTGTCGATGTTGAGTGACAGCTCGCCCCCTTTGGTGGGCGGGCCGGGGGGTGACTGCCCAAACGGAGGCGTTCCCGAGGGAACGCTTGCCGTTTGGGGGCTGCCCCAATGACATCAGGAGTGATGTCAGTGGAGAGATTCCGGCTCTGTTAGAGCCGAAAGCTCTCTGGGGTTTGCGATGAACGAGACCCTACCACAAGGGTCTCATCGCAAGCCCGATGGTCGCGATGATCTTGACCATCGTGACCATCATCATGGCCGCACGCTATAGCTGTGGGTGGCCACCCACAGCTATGCAAGCGGCTAAGAGGCCGCTCCAGAAAAAAAAAAAAGCCCGGCCCTGATTCAGAGCGAGCTCTCTGTCAGAGCGACCGGGTCTGAATCAGGCCCTCTGTTCGCACAGAGAATCAACAGGTAGTCAGCGTTTGGGGGTAGTAATGGGGAGTGGTTAGGCAAATGCAGATGTGTCTTGCCTTTCAAACGCTGTTTCATGGGCGTGCATAAATTAACCATTGCGATCGCTTTCGCAGCATGAGACCTCTCTGCATGCAAAGAGAGCTGCAGCGTTTGCAGCTGGCCAGACTTGTGGTACATGCTGCGTGACTGCGTGTTGTGCGTCAACGGTACTGATGCATATGCAGGAGTGCAACATTGGATGGATATGAAAAGGCAGCAGTGGGTGTCCCTATGCTCGTTTAAGCTTTGGATGCATGAGCATATTTTCGCAGCTGTGTTCCTTGCCGAATCGCAGCTGCAGTTGCATTACTGTTCATCTCTGAATCAGGCCCACAATTTGACCACAACTCATGTCTTATCTTATGGACCAGGTGCAGTTGATGATTATGATAATGGTCTAGATCACAGGGGTGCTCGCAGTGTCCTCAGTGCAGGATGCTGGTGTCAGAAGCAGGGGGGGAGCGTTGAAAATGCGGGGGGGGGGGGGGTTGCCGGTATCTTTCTTCCTTCCTGCGAGAGCTGTGACAGACAGCTCTCTTAGCCAATCAACGGTAAGCCTGTTGAATTTAATGGGACTTTGAAAAATGCAGCTCAACGCAAAATCTTGAGTTCTGACAGCGAGATCTGGAGGTTTCGCATCGATTAGGGATCCATGGTGGGCGGGGAGATCCGAGCTGTGTCTCGGATCCCCGAAGTTATGGTGGGCTCAGTTCTCTGAGAACCGGGCCCGCTCATCTCTAGTTTTCAGTGACATTTTCACATTGTGGTCCCGATTTTGTGGTGACAGTTTCATTGTCGTACGGTATGACAGTTAAGAGGAGAAGCTTAGGGTGTCTTGTTAGTTTATAATGGTAGGATGACTTTAGATAAGCCTTGTATGTACTGTAGATGCTTTTTTGTGCATTCACCAAAACAACAATTCTTTGTTTAACTTAAATCAAGCCCTAAATAGGTAATGGTTACTAATTTATCATAGCTAGTCATACACTTTACTACAGATGAGTGTCATTTTTAAACTGCTTGGTGGTATATATAAAACATTGGGGAGCATATTTCTTAATTATCAGGAATTGGTCTCGATAATTATAATTTCTTATAGCAGCAATAAGAATTGAAGGGTCACTGGCATTTAGCATGGATCACATCTACAGTAGATGTGTCAGAAGTAAAGTCATTGCAGTGAAAATGCAATCACTTTACATCCGGGTTTGGGACCTGGCTGCACCACTTTGCATGCACACCATCAGTCTGCATATATGCGAGCAGAGGGCCGTATTCAGCAGTGCATAGTAGTGAATTGAAAAGCTGCTTGTGTGCAGCTTTGCAATTCTGTCCACTCAGGGCCAGATTAACAATGGGGCGGATGGAGCTACAGCTCCAGGCCTCCACATAAAAATAGGCCCATTGTCATGAGAACATGATGTTGACTGGCCATCTGCTATGCACACGGTCAGCCATAAATCATAAGTAGTAAAATTGTATTTCTATTTACCTCACAAAATTAAGCATTTTTATCTTTTACATATTTAGGGAAACATTGGGTATAGGGGTGTACATGCCCACATGGCACTGGCCACACCTATACAGCACTGGTCACACCTCCTCTGCTTCTCATAATAGGTCATTGGTCATTTTCAGCTCCAGGCCCATGTGGCCCTCAATCCGGCCCTGTGTCCACTACTGAATCCACCCCCTGGAAAACTTTTGCCGTAATCCATTTATCGGTTGATGATTGTTATCATTTGCAATAATATCTTACAGTTATTTAATATCTATTTAGCCTACAAATAAATACACAGTGAAAAGTGGCAACAAAAACATCCATCCATCAGCTGCACTGATAAGTGAACACCAGGAAGATGCTGCATTCAGAGTTATAACGATACTGCCTTTGAACATCTATATACCCCTGCCTATACCTTCTAATATCCTGCCTATAAACCTCTAAGGATGACGCTAATTTGCATACGCAGTCATACAGTAAATAAAGACTCCAGACCTAGAACCTGTGGTTCCAAAGCACAAAGCATTATTCAAGTAAAAGTACAGCAGTTACACACTATGATCCTCATATAATCTTAGCACAAAGAGATTATACAGACCCAAGTACAATTATACATACGCAGCGCTCTCTGATCCAGATGTAGGCATCAGCAAGAAATCCCTCGTCAATCAGCATTCAGCACGAAGACTAGGAACCCAGGGTCAGAGCACACATATTTATACCCCCCAGAAATAAACAACACAATAGAGAAGTTTGTTGCTAATACCATTGGTCCTAAAGGAGAGGGCATATGTTACAAGGCATTTAACAGGTTGGTTCAAATAGACACAGCCCAGCCTCTAACAACTGGTGGTCTCTGGTTTCCCGCCTGATGCAAATCCTAACAGTTGTTCATATAATGTACATTTTGTTGCTTGAAGTCTCTGCGGTCCATAAGTTGAGAATGCATGTTGCGATCTCTCCATCGATATTACCGGAATACTGTTGAGAGAGTATGCATCAGTACAATACCAAACATGGCTTACTTATCACGTATAAAACCTTAGTTACGAAATAACCTTTTATTCCTAGCAATGATAATAAATGTGCATACTCGAATCTTATACCTTATGGAACCTTGTATGTGAATATGTAATGTGTGAGTATGTGGGGTTTGATGTAAAGACACTAGTTAACTTGGGGCAGATGCGTGTGCATGGAGCTAATATTCAGCGTTTTCATACAGGGTCTTATGCATTTGCTAATATGCGACTAGTTAACAGCGCAATTGTGCGTATTAATGTGTGTATGAGAAATGGTGAAAGATGCAATCGCATGATGCTAATACTAATATCGCCACATGTACTAAAGTGTGAGTTCATCTAAAATGGCACTTAGGCGGCCATTTGCAAAATGGCGTTTTGCGATCTCATTTCCAAAATGGCGTCTTGCAGCCAGTCGCAAGCTGGCGTCGCTGCGATCCAATTTTAAACTGATCTTGTCTCCGCCAATTATCCAGCTTCGACAGTCCACCCTTTGATAGCGAACAACATGCTATCGCAATCTGATTTATAAATATAATTTAGGCTTACATTTATATACTATTTAGTGTTATTATGGGATGGCACAAGGTGGTTCTTAATCCATCAATAATGTGTCTCTGAGTGGGGACATAAAACTACTATTATACGCACACCGCGGATCTTGGAAGATCATGTGAAAGGTGTGGGAATACACCAGTCCTATAAAGGCAGTCTTGAAGGGGAAATTTGAGACTTTACATTATCTGAGGTGTTTTAAAATAACATTTCAATAATACATTCTATGCATGTCTAAATATAATACATTAAATGATGGTATTTCCTAGTTCAGGGTTGTAATGCAGTTCTGTATTTACCTCGGTATTCATACTGACCACCATCATAATTTTGTTCTTTCGTTTTACTCTATTTTTACATTTTCCACACTTCAACACAATAGGAACACACCGGACACATATGCCAATTATTGAGATGACAATCAGTATAAGGATCAAGAATTTGCCGATGCTGGCGATCACTTCCTGGACCCATTCCCCTAGACCTGAGAACCATTTCACTGGGTTCAGCCATGAAACCCATCCTTCTATCTTCTCTCCTACTTCAGCCACTGAAGCATTATGGTTCTTACGAAATTCCCATTTTAGCTGCAGAATTTCATCCATCTTCCAGTCTATCACTTCCTTAGGGTCGCTGGTATCATTTGTGACATAGGTACAACATTTTACTCCAAATTGGGTGGCCAACATTACGCAATACCCTCCAGTAACAGCAGTTAAATAATTTAACACTAGCCTGTGTTGCACCAGTTCTTTCTTGGATGCTTGCAATTCTCTCCCTGTATACCTGAATGTGTCATCGTACATCTCGATGATATTATCTATCAATTTAGCAAGTCCCTGAATATGTCTAAAGTTTAATGTACCCCGAGCGATCCTGGTGGGATCCAATGTGACTAGAACTTGAAAGCCAGTTGTCTCACTAATTAACTGAGTGGCTTTGTGCACGTCACCAGGTATCATATTTTGTTTGCCTCTGTGTTCATTTTGTGTGTGAAGATACGGTGACGGTGTGTTTTTATGTATACCAAGCATTTCAACATGTGTGAGGGTCATAACTTCTGGGACTACTCTTCCCAAGTAACACAAACCTTCGGAACTCGGGGAGAGCCACTTATACGCTTTTCTTCCACATATAAAATATACATTATCAGGGAGAACATAAGGAATGGTATGCATCATTATCATTAAGCACATTTCCCTTGCAAACAATCCTATTTCTGGGTCTTCCATCTGTTACATGCAAGTTTCTGGCTGTATTATTTTAGCACAATAACCATCTGGCACCTTACCAATAATTTATTTGGTGGAACTCAATGCATACCGGTACCTAAAATGTCTCCCACTAGATTTAATTGAGCGTAACAGATCAAGGTTTATGGACTCATTATTAGCTCTTTGTGAGAAGGTCATCATCTGATTATTCCCTGTCACTTCCCAACTCCCGGGTTTATTGGGGTTGGTTATGTTTAAACACAACAGTGATCTATTTACTTGGAATTGATAGAGTTTGAAATGAGGTGGTTTGGATGAGAGGAATTTTCCATCCAAGGTTTTCCCTTTCTGTAATTCTAAAATTTCCGTGATATTCAGCGGAAATGGCACCAACCCTACATTATGCTGTCCCTATGGCACATGTGAACACACCCAGCAATCAGTTTGATTTAACACTTTGCCTACCATGCTATGATAATCCTCTAAAGGATCCCCACCCCAGTATGGGTTATATTTAGGCTGGCACCACTGGATACAATTCTCATCAACTAGGGACCCACAAAGCTCACAAATACAGGAATCTTCAGACGATAAACCTCCACACCGTCCCCGAGTATCCAGAATAACAGCTCTCAACAATAACAGTACTAAGATTGGTCAGACACTCCCCTGATTGGCATTGCACTCCTTCTGACTCCACTCCATCAGCACTGCCATCAACTCCCCTCTCCACAATCGGTCCCCCTTCACAGAAACCGGACATTCCCGAACTGACCAGGATGATGAACACTCTAAAAGAGAACATGAAAATGAACACTGTAGGCCTGTCCATTGCCACAACAAGACCTGCAGATTTCTTTTAGTTCAGGTATCTCACTACAACCTTTTCAATCCTCCCGGAACAAGTTCGCGAGCGACAGGTCCACGATATCAGCCTTGTCTCCGACTTGTTTCTCCACCAGTTGATTGACCTTCTTGCAGTGAGTGGAATGGACCCAGGTATCTCTCTCAGCCACCTTCATTGATGTAGTACTTGTCAGCAGCACCTGGTATGGACCTTCCCACCGATCAGTCAAACAACCTGAACGCAAGAAATTTCTGATCATAACATTCTCCTGGTCATTCATTCATCATGACAGTTAGTTTCAGGCATATCATTGGACAACAATTTCAGTTTCTGCTGCTGTTGTTTTAACTGCTTACTCATTGATATAAGATACTTTACAGTTACCTCGTTGTTACCTTTCAAGTCTTCCTGTGGACTTATAATCAAATGAGGTTGTCTACCGAACAGTATTTCAAAGGGAGACAGATTTAGAGGGCGTCTGGGAGTGGTCCTTATACTATGCAGGACCAACGGTAATGCTTCTGGCCAACCTAGTCCAGTCTCTGCCATGATTTTACTTAACTTATTTTTAATAGTCCCATTCATCCTCTCTACCTTGGCACTGGCTTGTGGTCGGTAGGGGGTGTGAAGTCGGCTATTAATACCCATCAGCTTACACATATTTTGAAAAACATCACCTGTGAAATGAGTACCCCTGTCACTCTCGATGATTTTATTGATACCGTATTTGCATACAAATTCCTGAACTATTTTCTTGGCAGTAAACATAGCAGTATTAGTGGCTGCTGGGTAGGCCTCAACCCAATTAGAAAATACATCAGTGCACACTAATACATACTTAAGATTCCTGCAGGGTGGTAATTGGATGAAATCAATTTTTATCACCTGGAAAGGTCCATCAGTCAGTGAAATGTGGGACGGTTTGGTAGGGATCACTTTCCCTATATGTTCTTCCTCAAGCAGGTCAGGCAGGACATTGCTATCTTTTCTGCTTGTGAAGAAAAACCTGGTGTGCACCAGTATGCTCTCACCAACTTGCACATACCTTGTTTTCCCAGATGAGTCAGACCGTGTGCTGCCTCAGGCAGGCTGGGGTAATATGCCTTGGGTGCTACTGGCTTACCTTGTCCGTCCCTCCAGAGCCCGGAGGACTCTTGCCCACATCCTTTGAACTTCCAAATGGACTTTTCCTGGATTGAACACAAATTTTGCATCTCAATTAATTTCAGCATATCAATTGTTTGGAAAGACATAATTTTTTCAGTGGGAGAAAACATGTTTAACCCTGCTGCCCATTTTGCAGCTTCATCGGCTCTGTTGTTGCCCAGTGACACTGGGTCATCCTCACATGTATGGGCTTTACACTTGATTACTGCCACCGCTTTGGCAGTTGGATTGCTTCTAAAAGATGTTTTATGTGTCGGGAATGTGCAACTAGTGTGCCTGCTGCTGTCATAAAATTTCTCAGACACCATAGAGCCCCGAAATCGTGCACCACCCCAAACGCGTACCTCGAGTCAGTGTAAATGTTAGCAGATTTGCCTGCTGCCAGTTCACACGCTCTAGTTAGTGCTACTAACTCTGCCACCTGGGCTGAGTGAGGAGGACCAAGAGGTTTGGCTTCTATGATGTCTGTGTCATTTACAACAGCATAACCTGTACATAATTCACCTGTGTCTGTTTGTCTATGACAACTCCCATCCATGTAAAAAGTCACATCTACATTCTCTAAAGGTGTGTCGTGTATGTCAAGTCTGATTAAGATATTCCATACAATTGTGTGTATCATGTCCGCTGAACTCAGCCTCCGCCAGCAACTCGTCTCCTTCCACCCTTTGTACATCATGTTGTACATATGGTAAATACATTGCTGGATTCAGCGTGCTGCAACGTTTAACAGTGATGTTCGCAGGTGCGATTAGAGCTAGTTCCCATTTGGTAAACCTAGCCGAAGAGACGTGTCTGGTTTGAGCAGAGTTCAGCAGAGCAGATACAGCGTGGGGAGTATAGACAATCATATCATGACCCAATACTACGTCCTCACTTTTACTCACCAATAGAGCGGTAGCTGCTACACTTCTCAAACCGGTGGGGAGTGATATCACCACAGTGTCCAATTGGGCACTGTAGTATTCTACAGGCCTACTGGCATCACCATGTTTTTGTGTAAGGACACCTGCAGCACAACCATCGACTTCCGTATAATACAAATAAAAAGGTTTTTCATAATCAGTTATTCCCAATGCAGGTGCTTTGGTCAGACTATCCTTAAGATTAAGGAAAGCCTGCTCTGACTCCTCTGTGTGTATGACACGATCAGGCTTTGAGGAAGCAATTAAGTCCTGTAAAGGCAAGGCAAAAATAGAAAAACCTGGGATACACATTCTACAGTATCCACACATTCCCAAGAAGGTGCGAATTTGCTATTGATTCTGCGGCAGTGTCATGTTCTGTATGGCCTGGATTTTATCATTTGTGAGATGTTTTAACCCCTGGGTTAAGGCAGTGTCCCAAATATTTTACTCTGGATTGGCACGGCTGTAGTTTGTCCTTAGCCACCTTGTGTCCTGTATGCGAGAGATGAAGCAACAAAAGTTTAGTATCATTCAAACATGACATAAACGAATCAGAACACAGCAATAAATCATCCACATAATGAATTAGAACAGATCCATGTGCAGGTTGAAAAGATTGTAAACAGTCATGCAATGCCTGGGAAAAGATACTGGGGCTGTCTATGAAACCTTGGGGCAACCGTGTCCATGTATATTGCACACCTCTGTAGGTAAATGCGAATAGATACTGACAGTCAGGGTGGAGAGGCACAGAGAAGAAAGCAGAACAGAGGTCAATGACAGTGAAATGGTTTGCATTTGGTGGGATCTGCATCAGGATTACAGCTGGATTTGGCACTACGGTCAATTGGCTTTCTACTACCTTATTAACACCTCTAAGGTCCTGTACCAGCCTATAACCCCTCCCACCACTCTTCTTCACTGGAAAGATGGGACTGTTGGCTCCACTAGCTGTACGATTTAAAATTCCCTGTTGCAATAATCGTTCAATTATTGGAAAAAACCCTAATTCTACCTCCTGTTTTAGTGGGTATTGGGGAATTTTTGGAGCTTGCCTACCGCTTTTCAAATTTACCATTACGGGGCTTACTTTTGCCATTAATCCAGTGTCCTTTCCATCCTTAGTCCAAAGGAAATCTGGAATTTGGGACAACATTTGATCTACCTGGGATGGATTTTCATTTAAACTGGTAGAGTGATACATTATCCTTTGGGGAATGTCCAACATATTCCACACCTCGTGCGCAACTCTCTCAGGGATATCTAAAAATACACCTTCAGGGGTGCAATATATAGTACATCCCATCTTACATAACAAGTCTCTACCCAGCAGGTTAGTAGGAGCCGCAGCAGTCAGAAGGAAAGAATTCCTGGTATGCAATGGCCCAATAGTAACCTCTGTGGACTTTTTAAAGGATAATGTTGCACTTTACCTGTTACACCCATTGTTGGTACTGTCTCGTTGGTCACCTGTAAATTAATGGGAGATTTTATCACTGACCTGGTCGCCCCTTTGTCTACAAGAAAAGGATTTTCAGTACCAGCTACATCAACCATCATGACCGGTTCTTCAATAGTACTTCCCATTAACCTGACTATCTGTAGACTACAGGTATGACCTGACCCCTAGAGTTGGCTACCATTCTCCAATAACGCATTAACAGCCACAATTGGAGCTGGTGCTTGCTGGATATTTGCTGGTCTCTGTGCGTATGCCTTATGGGGATATCCAGGTACTCTCTGGTTTGGGGGTCCTACCCTCTTTACTCTACAGGTTCTACTTAAATGTCCTGGCAGGTTACAATTAAAACATATTCGTGGATCGGATGAAGACACGGGTTGTTGTGAGGTTTGAGCAGGGGGAAGAGGTGGTGGATATGGGTAGGGATATGGAGGATAAGGGTATTGTGGGGGATATGAAGTTTGTGAGTAGTGTGGGACCTGTGGTTGTGTAGGGTTAGTAGAATAGAGCTGTGTTTGCTGTTGCGTGGGATTAGTGAGGGCATATAACTGTTCAGGTGTAGGTGTGTGTGTAGATGCAAGTGTGTCTGTTGGCTGCGATGTTACCGTCATTCCTTCCAGAGCTTGAATACTGTCAGCCACTAGTTTTTCGCTCTGGGTCTCTCTTCTTTGAGATGTTCTTATCATGTTCAATGGCAGATTCTATGAGTGTATCTATTGTGACTCCCCTCCTGCCAGGTTGTGAGGTCTGAACCCGAGTCTTTAAGTTTTCCTTAAAACCGTCCATGAGTACCGTGACTATCATTCCCTGTGGTGAGTGCTATCTTTAATATCTTCTATCCCAGTGTACTGGGTGATAGCCTGCAGAGCCCAGTCGCAATACTCTTCTGCAGATTCACTCTCCTTTTGCTTTATGGTGAAAATGTTGTTCAAATTAGCTACTACCGGAAAATATATACCCAATTGAGTTACAATGCAGGAAATGTTACCTTGGTTTACTTGGTCCGTTAAGGGAACGTCACCATCCAATACACAATCCGTGATAAATTTTATGATGTCGGTATTGCGTGGTAGACAGGCCCTTAACACCACACGCCAATCTTTATTAGTTGGCTCATGAGAACTACCCAAATTCCTCAAAAATCTCTGACATTTGGCTAGTTCCTTTTTGGGATCGGGGAAATCATTTATGATGGAATTTAGTTCTGCTCTTGTCGAAGGACAATGCATTACTATTTCCCTCATGGGCACTACACCGTTCGCATCTGCATTCCCATTTGGAACAGTTATTGTCCGAATGGGATGCAGACCGGTGCCGCTGCTACCTTTGACCTTGTTACTTGGCTGGGGGTTTAATCTGTTGCTGCTACGTATGGTATTAACAACTTCCTCTACAGGTGCAGAGGGTGTTAGCACTTCCCTTGCTGTTACCGATGGAGATGGTGGCACCACTCGTGATTGTCGTGGCGTAGCATCTATCATTTGTACAGCATGGGAAATTACAATAGGCTCATCATCCACATCATGAACATTTTCTTTATAGTTGCTTAAGAGATGGTACAAATTGCTTGTTACATTTTCATGGGTATTTTTGATAACAGTACTTGCACCTCCATCCACATAAGGTGGGGGTGGTGTGCGTGATCTGCTGGCAATACCTTCCACAACGCTACCTTGCTGCACGTGCATGCCTTTTTGCAGCTCGCCCGCATTGCAATTCAGCGTTGCAGATGTATTCTCTGGCAATGCGCTTGCAACACTAGTTTGCGTCGCTTGCACGTTTTTAAGCCACGCATCCCCTTCATGCTGCCACAACTTTAAACATTCATAATATTTGACCTTTTTCTCTCGGGAGCGCATCAGACTGATGTGATCCCGGACATTATCTAATACATCTTTATCAAAACTACCAATTCTGAGAAACGGTCTAACACTCTTCATCGTCATTTTAAACCATACATCACAATACCTTATTGCATAAGTACCGTACTTAGTATGCATACTACGACGGGCCGATCCAAACAGCGCTTCCATTAGCAGCACATCATTGTCTAACATCTCTATTGTTTGCATGGCCCCCATTCTGAGACAACTCCTATGTTTTTCAATAAAGATTTAAACTGGTGAAAGACAGTCAAGATACTTTCACTTACCAGTGGACGATTTAAACGGCAGCGCCCACACACCTGTGAAGATTTGAAGAAGGCTACTCCACACACCCGGATAAGGTTTAAGAAGGCAACTTCCACACCTATGGAAGTTTAAGTCGGCTACTTCCACGCACCTCTACAACAAAGACAACATGTACACCTGCTACTGTGTAGAGAACGGTAAGCTGCTTACCGAGCGGCTAGCACTTAGCCCTTAAAGGTCATATGGTACCTCTAACTTTAGGGAACAAGTTACCCCTACCAACAAATACTCACTGTTACACACTTTTTTCCTGCGCAGAAAAATACACGTTAACCCAGATATTGACAACAATTGAAAAGAATGTAAACCTCAACGGCTTTGTTTAAACACGTGGCAGCACGACCGGAAGTACGTATACGCTATTGTGCGACTAGTCACATACACAATAATGCGACTACCACACAACCGTATGACAACCTTTAGCTGCGTACACAAAAGTGCATCTTTACTGTGCGCAAAACTGCGACTCAGCCCCGTGTTCAATACTGCGGCACCCCTTTAAATGTTAGGTTCTATCAACAAAGGAAAACAAACTTTTTCCTCTCTTGTCCCTGGATTCTAGTCAGCGTCCCTGGCTCACACGAAAACGGGTAGCGATCTCTCAGCACCGAGCGGTTACAGGTAAATCCTGCATGTGGCCACTCCACCCTTTGGTGAGAAATCGATAACCGTAAGTGCATTGTGAGCGGGTAAGTGACTTCACTACGAGCCCCCAACTAACGATACTGCCTTTGAACATCTATATACCCCTGCCTATAACTTCTAATATCCTGCCTATAAACCTCTAAGGATAACGCTAATTTGCGTACGCAGTCATACAGTAAATAAAGACTCCAGACCTAGAACCTGTGGTTCCAAAGCACAAAGCATTATTCAAGTAAAAGTACAGCAGTTACACGGTATGATCCTCATATAATCTTAGCGCAAAGAGATTATACAGACCCAAGTACAATTATACATACGCAGCGCTCTCTGATCCAGATGTAGGCATCAGCAAGAAACCCCTCGTCAATCAGCATTCAGCACGAAGACTAGGAACCCAGGGTCAGAGCACACATATTTATACCCCCCAGAAATAAACAACACAATAGAGAAGTTTGTTGCTAATACCATTGGTCCTAAAGGAGAGGGCATATGTTACAAGGCATTTAACAGGTTGTTCAAATAGACACAGCCCAGCCTCTAACAACTGGTGGTCTCTGGTTTCCTGCCTCATGCAAATCCTAACAGTTGTTCATATAATGTACATTTTGTTGCTTGAAGTCTCTGTGGTCCATAAGTTGAGAGTGCATGTTGCGATCTCTCCATCGATATTACCGGAATACTGTTGAGAGAGTACGCATCAGTACAATACCAAACATGGCTTACTTATCACGTAAAAAAACCTTAGTTACGAAATAACCTTTATTTCCTAGCAATGATAATAAATGTGCATACTCGAATCTTATACCTTATAGCTTATGGAACCTTGTATGTGAATATGTAATGTGTGAGTATGTGGGGTTTGATGAAAAGACGCTAGTTAATTTGGGGCAGATGCGTGTGCATGGAGCTAATATTCAACGTTTTCATACAGGGTCTTATGCATTCGCTAATATGCGACTAGTTAACAGCGCAATTGTGCATGTTAATGTGTGTATGAGAAATGGTGAAAGATGCAATCGCATGATGCTAATAGTAATATCGCCACATGTACTAAAGTGTGAGTTTATCTAAAATGGCGCTTAGGCGGCCATTCGGAAAATGGCGTCTTGCGATCTCATTTCCAAGATGGCATCTTGCGGCCAGTCGCAAGATGGCGTCGCTGCGATCCAATTTTAAACTGATCTTGTCTCAGCCAATTATCCATCTTCGACAGTTACCATTACCACTCGCTAGAGACCCTCCCTCTTGGGTTGTGACACTAGCTTACCCAAGTTAGTACTCAGCTACTACCTCCTGCGCCACACATGTATCCACTGAAGATGATGCTTTTCCACCTACACAACAACCAACCACACTAGTCAGAAAAACCCAAGATACCAACCAGCTAGCAAACTGCTACCAACAAGAAGTGAAGGAATGGGTGGGAAAATCTCACTGCATCAGAAACAAACGAGAAAGAAAGATCATCCAAACACATCATGTATCATATTAACTAGACTCCTCTACTAGACATCCTATTGGCTAACACTGAGTCATGCTAGAAACACTTGATAAAATTAACTTACTCCTACCCATGAATCCAAACTACCACAGTACAATCACATAAACATTAATACTACATAATCATACTGCCAATGATAACAATCCTAAACCATGTTGTTTATTATCCTCAGGACTATATAACCTTATTGGAAATATGTGTGTACAAGCTTGGTAATGTAGCAGAGTTTCTGTACACACCAGAGGATGCATTGAGACTACAAACAACCCAGTTACTTAGCCAGTGGAGTGGTTTTATCAAGTGTAAAGCCAAACTCACTATTATACACACTGGTAGATGGAGTGAAGCTTGAAAAGAGCGGGGTGTCATACAGATCACCAGCTCTTGGGTGTATGCAGGCAGCAGTGCAGGATCACTGGAACGCGTTTAGGTGGCAGGTAGTGGCAGGTGTCTCTGGAGCTAAGTTGAAGACTGCTGTCTCCCACTGTGGCACTCTAACCCTTTGACAATATGGTGTTGTGCAATACTTAGGTCGACGGCCATCTTGGAACGGAATCGGTATGAAATACCGCCAGACGCATTGCCAGCAGTTCGATTCCCGGCAGCGGCAGCCTGACAGATGAACAGATCCCGGCAGCGGCAGCCCGACAGCACTGGAAATCCCGATCGTTCTCAGGTAAGAAATAACTAACCTAACCCCCCTAACCCTCCTTAGGGGTGCCTAACCCTAATCCCCTCTGTAAGTGCCTAACTCTAACCCCCCCTTCCCCGCTGCCTAAACCTAAGTCCCCCCCCCGGGGGTGCCTAACCCTCCCTCCCCCTAGCCTAACCCTAACCCTCCCGGGGGGGGGTGCCTAACCCTAAGTTCCCCCCGGGTGCGCAAAACCTAACTCTCCCACCCCGTGGCCGTCCGCTCGCGGCGCCCGGCATCCCTTCGATCGGGATGCCGGGCGCCTGTCTGCCGGCGTCGGGAAAATGACAGGCGGCTAGATATAAACACCTGTCATTTAACCCATGCCGGGATAAAGCAGTCGGGAAGCCAGCTGTCGGGATCACGTCAGCCGGTTTCCCGATTGCATCCCCTTGGAACAGGGAATGAAGCCTCTCTGGAGGAGTAACATGGAGACCGTGCAGTAGCGAACTTCTCCTTTAACATCCCCCTCATTACAAGCTTCTCCAAGCTACGCAAACATTCAGTGAAAGCTTCTCTGTAGCAACCTGTAAGAAATTTAGGAGTAACATGGAGTCTGTGCAGTAGCGTACTCCACCTTCAACAGTCCTTACGTCTTTTTCATGTAGCACAAAGGCTGCAATGGCTAACACCATCTGAAGATGGAGTTAGTTATTGGGAGCTTGGTAAATGCAGCATTTTAGCAGCCTATGAAAACCTATGAGGGATGCTTTTGTGGTAAAAAAAAAGGCGAATTGCAGCAAATGTCTCCAATATCTGTTGTGGTTTTCTCCTAGATTCGTTCTGGGGATACTTCATGTTTTCAGGGGATAACCCACAAATATTTTATAATGAAAATGCCCCTGGTTAAATAATTCCACACCGTTCTTTGGCAGAATGCAACCTGAAGTGTAGAATACACCCTCAAACAACAACCTTGATCCATTCAACTTTAAAATGCTGTAAAAACAATCCTACAATATCTTCCATAGTGAAATATAGCAGCAGTGTACCAAGGCATTCTAATATCAAAACTGTTGCCAGGTAACTAGTCCTGTCTACATTCAGCTAGCTATGATGTATGTGAATATGTCTTAGCTCTCACTTGTTTAAGGCATGTAGGACGCAAATCTATTATATATGGATGTATAACCTTGTATGAAGTATCAGAATAGATTACATGAATTCAGACTATGATGTTGTAGTCTGTTTGTTTGTACATTCTGTACTGAAATCTGAGCAATAATCAATCCTTTTATGTGTGACTCTTCTACACAAACCAAAGGAAACAGTTATTTTTCTGCTAAATAAATCCTCCCAAACTGAAAACAACTGCAGTCAAGATAATAATGTAACAGCGGCACACCTACTAAGATTACTGTTATTGTCTTATTTTGAAAGTAAAGGGCCTGACAATGTGTATTTATGTGCATACACACTAAGCGATATATCGGACGATATATAATTCAGATGTGGATCGGAACGATTTTGGCCACATCACTCAGTGTGTACTGGTGATTGAGCACTCCCATGTGCCATTCATCACCTCTTCTGACCTGCTGTGCATGCACAGCAGATCAGTAGATCCGGCGGCCGACACCATGCCTCTGGATGCGGCAGAATGTGGCAGGGGAACAATATATTGGGCAGTCATACACCAGATCATGCAGTGTGTACAGACCGCCCGATATATCGTGCTATTGCATCTGCTGTCGCTCGTACCCAGCTTAAGTCTAAAACTGGTAAACTGCGCTTTTGTATAACTTATGTATGTATTCCTAGAGACTTGTAGCATCTTGGACTTAGAGAGGCAAGGATAGTAAAGTAAGGGCACACAGATTAAGCATCACATTTTATTTCCAGTTACACATACAGTACATATCTTCAAACATGTTAGCTACAAATTGTGAATGTTGCATGTGCAAGTATTGGAAATTATTTTTGCATATAATAGAAGTGGCAAACATACAAGTGTTAGGACAACCCATGAGAAGGAACATAAGTAGGCGCATCACCTCCTTGGATAACAACAGACAAAGGGGTATATTAATCAATGAGTTTTATCATTCACAACGAGTGATAAAACTTGTTGCATATGATAATGGTGCTCCAGCCAATCAGCTCCCAACTGTCATCTGTTTGAAAAATGACAGTTGGGAGTTGATTGGCTGGAGCACCATTTATCATACGTATCAAGTTAATATCACTTGTTGTAAATGATTCAAACTCATTAATAAATTAGCATAATAATTAGTATACTCTGATCATACAGTTATTACTTTTGTACAGTAGTAAGTATCCATAGGTCACAAATAGATGCATTGTTGTTTAGACAAAACACATTTTAATATATCCCCCAATATAGTATCTTGGTCTATCCTTTCAAGATATGTTGAACACTTTATTTATATGATTTTAAACAATTCATTGTTTTGCTGCCATAGTGCAATGTAGAATTGTAATGAATTCCAGAGCTCGTTCCATGTGAAACCCATAGAACCCAGGCTAGCAAGGTCTTCCGCCACTAACAGCCACCCGTTGTTCCTTTAGATCTATAAATGATCACCGGCACTTAGGTGGCCGCCTGGTCTTATACTCGGGGTAGTAGTGGTTCAAACAAGAATACTATGGGATCCAATGGTGGTGAGGATTAGGTAGTAAGGATTGTCGGGGTACAGCCCAGGAAAGAAGTCCAACAACAGCCTTGAGGGCAGGAAACATAAACAAGATTCGGCTTTGACCAAGTAGCAGCCTTGGGGGCTGGTGGCACTTGGCAAGGTGCGGTCTTTTGGCTTTGTAGCAGCCTAGAGGGCTGGTAGCGCTCAACAAGATGCAGCCTTTGGGCCATGTAGCAGCCTTGAGGGCTGGTAGTGCTAGACAAGATGCGGCCTTAGGCCAAGTAGCAGGTCGCAGAGTTGCGTCGGCAGAAAGATGCAGAAGTGCGACTTGTGTCACCGAGATGACACAACTGCAGTGGCTGCTGGGTGGTGGCCTGTGCTGCCGGGATGACACAAGCGGTAGGTGGCTCTGGAGTGCGGCTTGTGCCGCCGAGATGACACAAGCGGCACCCGCTGGATTGCGTAGGCGGGAAATGCTGGATCATGGACTGTGCCTCCAGGATGACACAGGTGGCAGAGACACTTGAGACAGGCTGAGGTACGAGACACTCGACAGGATTCAAACACCAGAACTGGAAACACGTGAGACGCTATCACCGGCATCTGAGCAACCTCTGCACAAGCAAGAAAGAGCCACAGGAGCCAATCCAGACAGACAGCCTGTGGGAGGAGTTTAGTGATCAATCCTCTGGTGTTCGCAACACCTGGCATTCGCAACGCGGTGACTTGTAACAGTACCCCCCCTCACAAGAGGTTAAGGAACCCCTAGACCCTGGTTTGCCAGGAAAATCCTCAAAAAACTTTTTCTTCAAAGTT
This sequence comes from Taudactylus pleione, assembly GCA_031769625.1. Lineage (NCBI taxonomy): Eukaryota > Metazoa > Chordata > Amphibia > Anura > Myobatrachidae > Taudactylus > Taudactylus pleione. Next base: position 6,492,301 of record JAUIMM010000706.1, read on the forward strand.
GGAGCATGCAGAGATCTTTTGGAAACCCAGGAGCACTCTTCCGGTCCATACCCCTTCCACTGAACCAAGAACTGAAGACCCCCACGTGAAAAAACTGGAATCCAAGATTCTCTCAACAATAAATTCTTGATGGCCTCGGATGAGGACAGGCGAAGGCCTGACTGGCCATCTGAGGGTGAACCTGGAAGAAGAAAACACCAGTTTGAGCAAGGAGCAGTGAAACATGTTATTACTCTTGAGGGTATTAGGCAACTTAAGATGAAAAGCCATTGGATTTTTCTGGGAGATAATTCTAAAGGGCCCAATGAACCTGGGACCCAACTTTTATGATCTCTGGAGATGTTAAGGTTCTTGGATACAACTGGACCAGATCTCCCACCTTGAAGTTGCATGATCTCCGATGCTTACCTGCCCAAAGCTTGGCACAACAAGATGCCTTGAGGAGGCACTGGTGAACCTTCTTCCAAACAGACCGCAATTTCAAGAGGGATGTAGAGGTAAGATTTCCTGTAGAGACCGCCTCAAAATAGATAGCTCTACGGCGCAGCCCAGAGTTGCAAAAGAAAGGAGAAACAGAGGATGATGAAAGACAGGAATTATTAAAGGCAAATTCTGCAATGGGGAGAAGAGAAACCCAGTCATTCTGGTACTTTGAGATGAAACATCAGAGATACTGCTGCAAAGACTGGTTCACCCATTCTGCCTGTCCATCTGACTGTGGTTGGTATCTGAAGGACCGACTAATGTTGATGCCCAAGGCAGAAAAAAAATCTTCCAAAAGTGTGCCACAAACTGAGTCCCCCGGTCAGAAACAATATCGACCGACAAACCATGGAGCCTGAAAATGTGTTGTATAAAAAGAGAAGATAATTCTTTGGCAGAAGGTGAGTGGAACAAAATTAACCATCTTGCTAAAATGGTCAACAATAGTCCAGATAATGGAACAACGGGAGGAAAATGGAAGATCCACAATGAAGTTCATGGGGATATGGGTCCAGGGCTTAGAAGGAGTAGGAAGAGGAAGCAGGAGACTGGGTGGAGCGGTGCAAGTCGATTAATCTCGGGCACAAGTGTCACAGGCCAACACAAACACACGAATGTCTTGAAACATGGATTGCCACCAGACTTAGTGAGAAAGTAACTCGGCTGTTTTGGAAATGCCTGGATGACCAACTTCCTTGGAAGAATGAAATTTCAACAGAACCGCCTTCCGGAATCTCTTAAGCACAAACAGCATTTCTTGTGGTTTCTCAGATGGAGCTTCAGATTGACAGGTATTGAGAATATCCACTAGACTCCTGGTCAAGGCGAAATGGATGTTGGAAGCAAGAAGAATGGTCGCCTCTAGAACTGCGAGAGGCTGCACAGGTTGGAAACTTCGTGATAACACATCTGCTTTGAGGTTCTTGGAGCTTGGCCAAAAAGATATGATATAATTAAAGTGGGTGAAAAACAATGCCAACTGTGCCTGTTCGACATTCAACCTCTTGGCTGTCTCAATATGTGACAGATTCTTATGGTCTGTAAGCACCATAATAACATGGTTTGCTCCTTCCAACCAGTGCCTCCAATCCTCAAATGCCCACTTGATGGCCAGAAGAAGAAAGTGCAAGGATGCAATTTACTATCCTCAGGATCCTTCTGCGACAAGATAGCACCCACAGATATCTCGGACGCATCCACCTCGACAATAAATGGGAGGTCCAGATTGGGATGACAGAGAACCGGAGCAGAAGTGAAAGTGGACTTCAGAGAGCTGAAAGCTTGAATAGCTTTTATTTTCCAGTTTGCAACATCAGCTCCTTTCTTAGTAAGCTTCACGATGGGAGCAACAATGGAGGAGAAAGACCTAATAAATATCCTGTAATAATTGGCAAAGCCAAGGAAGCGTGGCACAGCTTTCAAATTGGTAGGCTGAATCCAGTCCAGGATGGCCTTGACTTTGCCTGGGTACATTGAGAACCCTTAAGAAGATATGATATACCCCAGGAAGGACACCACTTGGATCTCGAACTCACACTTCTCAAGCTTAGCATACAAGTTGTTCTCAAGAAGTTTCAATAACACCTGCCTCACATGCTGACAGTTTTGTTCCAGAGAGTTGGACTAAATCAAGATGTCATCAAGATAGACAACTGCAAAAACTCCAAGGTATTCTTTTAATACGTCATTGTTGAAATCCTGGAAGACGGCTGGCATATTAGACAGGCCAAACAGCATTAACAAATACTCGTCGTGGCCGGAGTGGGTGTTGAAGGCTGTCTTCCATTTGTCACCCTTTTTGATACGAACAAGATTATATGCTCCTCTCAAATCAATTTTGGAAAGAACAGAAGCTCCCCGAAGTTGGTCAAACAGGACTGAGATAAGAGGCAGTTGGTAGAAGTTCTTCACAGTGATGTTGTTCAAGCCCCGAAAATCAATACTGGGTCGGAGAGACCCATCTTTTTTCTGCACAAAAAAAAACCTGCTCCAACCGGGGACTTAGATGGTCGAATGAAGCGCTTCTCTAAGGCAGCCTGGATGTACTCCTGCATCACCTTGCTTTCCGGAAGAGACAGTTCATACAGTCTGCCTTTAGGAAGGCTCACTCCTGGAATTAGGTCAATGGCACAGTCATAAGAACGATGAGGAGGGAGATTGTCTACCATCTTTTTTGAAAAAACCTCTGCCAAGTCTTGATATGGAGGCAGAATCTTGGAAGTCAATTCAGACTGGATGGTGGCAGCCAGGCGAATAGGTAAGATGATGCAGTGAGAAGAGCAAGTGGCTCCCCATTGAAGAATCTCTCCAGTTTTCCAATGGACAATGGGGTTATACTTCCTAAGTGATAGTAGGCCCAAATCCAATGGCGCTAATGGACACTAAACTAGTAAGAAAGTTATTTCCTCAGAATGTACGGCTCCTTTGGATATTCGAATGGGAGGTGTCTGAGAAAGAATTGCAGCTTTGGACAGGTCCTTGCCATTAAGGCCAATGACTAAGAGGGGCTGTGGTAATGGCTCGGATGTCAGTCCCAAAGTGTCGAAAACCACTATCCAGGAATGCGGAGATGGAATTTGCTGACCAGCTACCTGAATTACTGTTGGAATAAGGACTGAATTAGAGAGAGAGACAGATGCAAGGCCAAGATGTAACTCTCCCTGTACACCTAGACCTTGCCTTTTCCCAATTTCACTGGACAAGCACATTATGTATGTCCTTTTCCTCCACAGTACAGGCAAAGACCTTGAGACCACTTCTGCACTTTTCTTCAGCAGATAAGCAGAAAGCTCCTAACAGCATAGGTTCCCCCGGTTCCGGTGGAGACACCTACACTGGTGATTGAGGAGAGGAGGTTGGAAGCTCCTTCTCCAACCTTCGTTCCCAAAGTCAACGATCAATTCTTGATGCATAAGGTCATCCAATGTCTCAGGGACAGAGTGCTGTACTAAAATGTAATTGATCTCGTCTGAAAGACCTAATCGAAATTGACTCCGTAGTGCGGTTCATTCCATCCAGAGTCAATAGACCATTTGCGGAACTCAGTGCAATAAGCTTCCGCAGTTCTCTGACCCTGTTTTAAGGATCTAAGACTCCACCAACGCTGCCTTATCAGGATTGTCATAGAAAAGACCTAAGGTGGAGAAGAATGCATCCACAGTCTGAAATGCACTGTGCGTGGGAGGAAGACCAAAGGCCCAGGTCTGGGGATCACCTTAAAGCAACGAGATTACAATACCTACTCGGGTTTTGGAGCCAGACGACCCAGGTCATAGTCTAAAGCAGTGTTGGCTAACCTTGACACTCCAGCTCCATATATCCCAGAATGCCCTGCCACAGTTTTAGCATGCCCTAATAGCAAAACTGTAGCAGTGCATGCTGGGTTATGTAGTTCCATAACAGCTGGAGTGTCAAGGTTAGCCAACACTGGTCTAAAGTATAACTTGCAGCCCTCTTTAAAATTCAGAAAGTTCTTGCGCTTGCCAGAAAATCGGTTAGGCAATTTAATTTGGGTTCCTGAGGACCTGCTGGAGCGGGGGCAAACTCATGATTCCTCGACCTGAAGCGATAGTTCCTGAACCTTCTGGTTCAGGGCCTGGATCTGTGCTGCGAGGATTTGAGCTGGATTCTGGATGGGTTCCATGATCACTTAGTAGAAGGAAGAGAATAGAAGACTCTTTGTTGGAGGCACTCTTAAAGTAGTATGAATAAATTAAAACTTAACTTTTATTTTATAAGATTTTAGAATATAAGGGAGAAGAGGTTATTTTTCAACCTCCAATAATATTTAAATACAGCCAATAATTACAAACAAACATAGAAATCAATATAGTCCACTGCCAATTTTTGTTAATACAGGCAAAAAGTGGTTAAATTCAACACATTATATTTATCTATTAATGATCATTCAAAAAACATCCCTTGTTAATGAAAAAAATATACCAAAGAAACCTTCCTTCTAATTTTGAAAAAATAACAGATAAACATATCTACATAGATTCTAGTATACTTGAAGAAGTATTTTGTCAGATGGTTTATCCTGCATATATACTGTTATAGGAGATATCATTGTATCCATTTTGCACCAACATGTTGCAGTGCAGTTCCTAGCAGAGAGACAATTAGTATCAATATGTTGCAATGCAGCAGCTCAAGAGCTGTTTGTTTGTAATTATTGGCTGTATTTAAATTAGGGATGTGCAGGCTCGGATAGGTTCGAGTTTGCACGTTGAGTTCGGATTTTTCCCTCAAAAAAAACGGAACTCAGAAAGAGGCTAAACGTCATCTTACATGGACGAACATCATCATTCCTGGACAAAAGTCCAGGAATGATGATGTTCGTCCATGTAAGATGACGTTTAGCCTCTTTCTGAGTTCCGTTTTTTTGGAGGGAAAAATCCGAACTCAACGTGCAAACTCGAACCTATCCGAGCCTGCACATCCCTAATTTAAATATTATTGGAGGTTGAAAAATAACCTCTTCCCCCATATATTCTAAAATCTTATAAAATAAAAGTTAAGTTTTTAATTTATTCATACTACTTTAAGAGTGCCTCCAACAAAGAGTCTTCTTTTCTTTTCCGTCTCCTAAGTGATACTATTCTAAGAATTAGGAAGCAACCACTATTGCTTTGAATCTTATTAAGCTGGTCTTTTACTCATAATAATATAATATACTCTACTGTAATATTTTTCATATTGCGTATGTAGTGCCAACCACTTTTTGGGATTGGCCAACTTAGATTGTTTTTTTTCTAGTGCAGGTCCCAACCCTTCTGGGTTCCATGATCACAAACCCCAAACACTGATTTTTCTGATATTTATGCTGGTGATAATGTAGTAAATCCCAGTGCTCATTCCGTCTGAACCCCCTAGAACCCAGGCTAACGAGGTCTTTTGCCACTAACAGCCACCCATTGTTCCCTTAGATCTATAAATGATCACCGGTACTTAGGTGGCCACATGTTATTAATATTCGGGCTAATAGCAGTTCACACGAGAATACTATGGGATCCAATGGTGCTGAGGATTAGTTAGTAAGGATTGTCGAGGTACACCCTAGGAAAGAAGTCCAACAACAGTCTTGAGGGCTGGAAGCATAAACAAGATTCGGCTTTGACTGAGTAGCAGCCTTGGGGGCTGGTGGTGCTTGGCAAGATGTGGACTTTTGACCATGTAGCAGCCTAGAGGGCTGGTAGCACTCAACAAGATGCAGCCTTTGGGCCTTGGAGCCACCTTGAGGGCTGGTAGTGCTAAAAAAAGATGCGGCCTTACGCTGAGTAGCAGGTCGCAGAGTTGCATCGACAGAAAGACGCAGAAGTGCAACTTGTGCTGCCGAGATGACACAAGCGGCAGGAGACACTGGAGTGTGACCTTTGCCGCCGAGATGACACAAGCGGCAGTGGACGCTGGGTTGTGGTCTGTGCTGCTGGGATGACACAAGCGGTAGGAGATACTGGAGTGCGACTTGTGCGGCCAAGATGACACAAGTGGCAGTGGATGCTGGGTGGTGGCCTGTGTCGCAGGGATGACACAAGTGGCAGGAGACAATGGAGTGCGATTTGTGCCACCGAGATGACACAAGTGGGAATGGACGCTGGATTGCGGCCTGTGCCGCCGGGATGACACAAGCGGCAGGTGGCACTGGAGTGCGAATTGTGCCGCCGAGATGATACAAGTGGCAGGATGCTGGATTGTGTAGGCAGGAAACACTGGATTGTAGACTATGCCACCGGGATGACATGGGCAGCAGAGACACTCGAGACAGGCTGAGATATGAGACACTCTACTTGACAGGAATCAAACACCAGAACCGGAAACACGTGAGATGCTATTACCGGCATCTGAGCAACCTCTGCACAAGCAAGAAAAAGCCACAGGAGCCAATCCGGACAGACAGGAGGAGTTCAGTGATCGATCCTCTGGCATTCGCAACACCTGGCGTTACCAACACAGCAGCTTATAACAAGAATATACATTATGCATATGAGCCTTGTCCAGTGAAAATGTACCTTGGTCACACAGCAGCTTGTCTGGTAAACTGTAGTCTTGTTTGAGCAACCATAGATGGTGTAACCTGTCTGTGCTTGTTGCTGCGGTATTGCAGGCCTAAACAGGAGAAGGTGGTGTATTCTCTACTAAGAGAATTTGAACTTTGCTTGTTGTGGGTTAGGCTTGTAGTAGATCAGAAAGTTATCCACTGCTGTCAAAAATAATTTTTCTTTATCTTGGTTATGCCTTGATCTTTTTTTAGTTCACAATAGCCACTTTCTCACTTGTGAATAGGTAGTACAGTGTTGCATCACTATTCTGTCAAGCTCAGTTATTGCTTAATGTAGAGATGTGTGATTTGGTTCTCCTGATATATGAACACTCCCATGTCGAATCAAGTCCCATTTTGGAATCACCATAGGGTTCCGAGTAGAACCGAAACCCAGCTCGGGTCTGCTGTCAGTTCGGAACTCAGATTTAAAAACCGAACTCAGGGTTTGAGTTGCATGTAAACAGGTCCAAATTACATGATTTTAGCTGTTTTTGACATTTTTTTTTATCGATTTTTAAGGAATCTAATACTGATCCAAAACCAAATCCGAACCAAAACACTTGAGAGTGGTTTTGCCAAAACCAAAACACAGATGATAAACACTTGAGAGTGGTTTTGCCAAAACCAAAACACAGATGATAAATTGAAACCAAAACCAAAACACAGAGGTCCATGCACATTTTTACTTTTTACACCCGTATTTGCCTGTAGTAAATCTCTATGTTTGAAAATCAGGGGAAATGCTCACAAGAATGCAATATATGGCAGACATGATTCCCCATAGGGTGCCTTGAGGACCGAGAATGGGAACCACTGACTTAAGATAATTATGGGGCCTATTCATCAAAATTTCTAAAAATTCTCTGGAGGAAATTAGGTTTAGAACTCGCATGGAGTTCTACCTAATTACCGGAGGAATTCATCATTCCTCCTCTCCATAAGTGTCTATTCCGAAAAGCTGTAATCTTTGCGATGACAGCTTTTCCCTGCCTGCTCTACCTTACCACAGCTGTAATCAGTGCTGTGCATGCGACGTTACATTCACAAAAGAGGCACATGCGCAGCACTGCCTACAGTTGCGGTAAATCTGTGTCGTCCCCCCCCCCCAACACCCAACACCCACCTCCCTCCTCCCCTCCGCTCACCTACCTGTCCACTGCAGCCACCTCTGGCTGCGACTGCTGCTCTGACACTGTGTTCTCCCGGCAGAACACAGTAAAGTTTGGAAAAAAAAAAAAAAAAATTCTAAACTTTACTGTGTTCTGCCAGGAGAACACAGTGTCAGAGTAGCAGCCGGAGCTGGAGGAGAGACCAGGGAGCGACGGAGGACCTGCCCAGCTGAAAGCAGGTAAATATAACCCCCTGTATGCCACCTGAGAGTGGCGTATGGTCCACCATCAAATTCCGAAAACACATAATTTTCGGAATTTGATGAATGCCTAATTTCTACATCCCCATACTAAAGTAACTTGGAATACTCTCCCCAATATACAATAGGCCACTATTGCTGCTTTTACAGAAACTCAACTACTGGCTATAATGTTGTAATGAATAACATATATCGCTACAAGTGCTTTCGAAAAAAAAATAAAAAAATGGATTCGACAATTAGAATCCTGGCTTTGCAAAACAGAATGGCTTTATATTTTGTCAGTTAAGGTGGCATGTGCATTCTAATAGGCCAAGAATATTGTATTGATATTCTGGATTATTCTCAGGAAGTGTTAGATCATACAGCAAACATAGGGAAGACGCATGGTTATATGACAGGAATTCTTGGAGTTTATTGAATTGGTTGGGTACTGTATGTACCCAAATAATTTAAAGTGTTGTTACTATTTTTGTGTTTTCTTGTACTCAATTATTTGTTTATTGCCTTTTGTTAAATGTGTTGCTTAGCAGTTAAACCTTGACAGATGATTATGTTCCTCTTAATTTAGTCTGACAGAAACAGGTGATGACTATGTATTCTAACATGTTGGAAAGGAATCAAGAAAGTTCATACCATGTACAGTAAATGGATTAATGAGTGATAACTATGTTGTCTGAATTCTCAGACATAAAAATGTGTATATTACAGAAATAAAATGTGACATACTATAGTTCTGAAAATTTATTACGCAACTTGTTCCTTTTTATGGATAGGCAGTTTTCTAAATTTCAAGAATTACATAACTAATTACATGTTATTATTAGAGATATGCGGTTTTTTCTCCAGATATCTGAATTCACCCGAATTTCGTGAATCCGGTCAGATCCAAGTCGCGTTTCTGATCTTCCCGCGGTTTGGAATTCAATTTTAAATCCGAATTTTGGGTTTTGCATTGTAAAAATATGTTTTCAGCTGTTTTTAAAAACTTTTTATCAATTTAAAAAAAAAAATCCAGATCCAAAATCAAAACAGTTAAGGGTGGATTTGCAAAACCAAAACACGAAGATGAATCCAGATCCAAAACCTAAACATGGGGATCAGCGCCCATCTCTAATTATTAGTTGTCCAATCATTACTTTGATAATATTCCCTTACAATCTGGGCCTGATTCTGAGTCGAAGGTCATGCGGTCGCATTTCCGGACGTCTCCAGCAATTGGAAGCCCTATGCGAATATCCGCCCATATTCTGAGTTTTACGCATCTATGGACAGCACCAACACCGACCCTCTGGCTGCATACTTAGCAGCATCATTAGAAATAGCACTTACACCTACCCTATGCTTGGTCCAGAAGATGTGCCTGAAAGTGTTGTGCAGAATAGGTTGCCACTCTGACTACACAAACCTGACACACCCATGAGACCTTGCCACCCAGTAATGTCCATTCATCCACCAGGGAAATGCAGCTGAGATGCGCTAAGTTGCGTATGTCTGCTGCGATGTACGAGCAGCGTGAGAAGCAGCCGCATTCATACTAGCAGGCAACTCAGAATCAGGCCCTATCTATACTATGTTTATAATAATTGTATGGTATCTGGGATTAGGGAAATTATCCTTTTTACCTGTCCAGTTAGTAAGATGTTGATTATCACATCACTCACAGAAGTTGCTGTGTTACATTAATGCTGGATTTCTATCACTCTTACTCATAGCTGCACAGCTGATACAGGCTTAATTAATATGTAATAATATTCACAATGGGGGTGATTCAGGGGTGGTTGCAGTAGTGGCTATATAATTTGGCGCAGTTGCTACTACATCTTTATGGTTATTCTGCAGTCATTGGGCGTCCTATTGAGATGCCTGCTGGCTTCTGGGCAAATCCGCTGATGTACATACAAAGAAACACTGCCGGCAAGCAACCAGCAGACATTGCCACTGCCTATGGCAGGCGCAGAATGTCTGACTGACCATGGCCGCTGGTGTCTGTGCAAATGTATCTTCAGACTCAATTGCTGGCACCGACATGCCCACGTCTCTTAGTCACAACCACAGTTACCACCCAGAAATGCAGATCAAAAAAGCATGGATCTACTTGTGATGACAATCTGTGTGTTCATGTAGTATTCCATTGGGGCACATGCACAGTGCATCTCAGACACATACACAGAAGGAAAGTATTAACCACTTGCGCCTAACGCTTTCCCTGCATCACCCCCTCCCTTATGTGCACTGCAAAAGCAACTTTTTCTTCAATCCTAAACTGCTTTAACTGTAATAGATTAGAATAATTATCTACTGGCAAAATGTTTCTTTTAAATTCAGCGATCATCTTAAAAATATTTCTGTATCTAAACTCCTTTTATAACTAAACCATATGGGACTCAGAGAGCAGCCAGAAAGATCCATCTCAACTCCCCTGTTATCAGTGTTGACCTTGACATCACCTTAAATCTACAAAGCTGATTTTTTTTTTTTACAGCAACAGATATTACACTGTCAGAGGAGCTCGCTTAGCATCTCAGTCATGATTAGCCATGGTGCAGAACTAGAACACATGGTGATGCAACTGTTTCACCTAACCAAAATGACTTCTAACAGAGTTGTTATAATGTTCTACCACTCCCCCTCCTCTTTTTCAAGGGTGTCCATGCCTCTCTGTCTTCCTCCTTAAATAGGTATAATGCCCAATGGTTACTTGTACCTTAATTGCATTGTTCCCGCGTCCCGCGTATCCTGTACTTCCGGGTTCACATCTCCGGCTCACTATGTTGTTGTTCTGTTAGATGGTCACTAGAGTGTGATTTGTCGTCCTCAAAAACTCCATTGCGCATGCTCCGCTATCGGCGGCCATTTTGGGAGTGATATTAGTCCCGGTTTAATGGTGTTTGCACTAGAGTGTGATTTTCAGGTCTCTAAGTACCCACTGCGTTTGCGTTGTCCCTGGCGGCCATCTTATCAGTGATTCTCTATTGTTCCCATCCTTAATGTTATTTCATTAGGCCACCATATTGTTGGTTAGATCCTCCTATGATTTACATGAAATTTCTCCCCAATAAGTCATTTTACTCCGGTAGGGCATTCTGTAGATAGTATGAGGCAGTGCAGTGTGTTAACCCTCCTAATTCTGTACTCATTATACCCACACTCTGTTCATAGTTATATACACATCTAAAAATCCTATATATAATTAGCATAAAAAATGACTGTAGTCTATTACCAATAACTAAAATTGTCATATGACTAAGTACTTATATAATAGACCATATTCTATTTACAGTGAATATGTTTCAAATTTTTATTTTTTATGTATATGTTCTTACTATTATTCTTTGTTACACTTGATCCAATTCAATTAAAATGGCTGATGATATCACTCATAATGTTACTATTACGAGTGGATATAAACAATATAGTATGTATATACCTAGCATCTCCTGGTTCTTATTATGGGCCAGGGATCATCAGGGGTCAATGTTCAAACCTTCGGAAATGAGGGTGCGCATATTAAAAATCCACCTACTTTCTACTTTATCTATTCTTGAATTATGATTCCCTCCTCGCCAATTGGGGGTGACTTGGTCTATTCCTACAAATTTTAGTCATTTTGGGTAACTTTGATGTTTGGCTCTAAAGTGTTCAGATACACTATGTTGTTCGAATCCCTTTTTGATGTTGCGAACCTGCTCGCCTATCCTGATTTTTAGACTTCTAGTCGTTCGTCCTACATACTGTAGATTGCAGGGGCATTCAAGAACATAGATGATATTTTTGCTGTCACAGCTCAATGTATGTCTTATTTTAAACTGTTGCTGGGTTTTGTTACTGGTAATACTATCTACTGGAGTAGTTGTCAAAGCTGGATAATTGGCTGAGACAAGATCAGTTTAAAATTGAAGCGTGCGCGACGCCATCTTGTGAATGGCAGCTAAACTCCATTTTAGAAACAAGAATCTGCAAGACGCCATTTTACGACCAGCGTCACTTTAAATTACAACTCAAGAGCTAAGAACAGATGGCAATGTTTTTGATAATCTACCAAGGGCAATTAGAAGAACAGCCTCTTGAGAAAAAGTAAATAGAATAGACAATGCACCAGAAACTGTGAGTGCTTTACATACAAATTGGGAATCCCAGTATGCAGATAAGTATAGTTGTGGCAATTGTAATATAATCCAGGCATTGATCTACACAATTGAATGTGTCTGAATCCTAAACAGGTTTTAGTTTCACACCCAGACAGAATGGCCCTAGCTTCACAGCTGGATGTAACACATTTGCATTGCAGTCTGAAACTGTGAGTGAGGAATGATATGTGTGTGTATGTATGTATGTATGTATGTGTATATATATATATATATATATATATAAATATGTTAAGTCCATCATGGATGGAATCTCATGCATAAACACTGCACATTACGCACAATTGAGCTGCTAACATGGCGCCCAGTAGCGAATGCACAATTATTAGCATCATGCGATTGCATCTTTCACCATATCACATACACACAGTGGGCCTCATTCAGAGGCGGTCGGAGGATGCAAGCGGTCGCTTAGAAACTGGACGGCCGCTTGCATCCTGACTGCCCGCCTCTGTTTCGGTCGTTAGGCTGTGGGTTTACACCCACAGCTCTAACGACCGCTCGGGAGATGAGAGACCATCGGGGCTTACGACGAGACCCTAGGGTAGGGTCTCACTTGTCGTAAGCCCCGGAGAGCTTCTAGCTCTGTCAGAGCCGGAAGCTCTCCACTGACATCACTTGTGATGTCAGTGGGGCCTCCCCCAAACAGTAGGCGCCTCCGTTTGGACTGCCACCCCCCCCGGCCCGCCTTCCAAACGGGGCGAGCTGTCAATCAACATCGACAGCTCGCACCCTTTGGAAAGAGACCCGCTCCGACCGGCGCTGTTGGTCATAGCGGGTCTCACGCATGCGCACGAAGGAGCCGGCTCCCTCGTGCGCATGTGCACTGGCCAAACATCGAGGCGGCCGTACGGCCGCCTCTGAATAAAGTCCATTATGCTTAAGACCCCGAATGAAAACACCGTTTAGTAGCTAAATGCGCACGCATCTGTCCCCAGTTAACTAGTGTCTTCATATCAAACCCCGTACTCTCACACATTACATATTCACTTACAAGGTTCCATTAGCGTTAAGGTATAAGATTTAAGTTTGTTCAATTAATATAAACACTGTGAAATAAAGATATTTGGTAACTAAGGTATTATACATGTTAAACAAGCCGTGTTTGGTTTTGTACTGATACGTACTCTTTCCACAGTATTTCGGTGTAATCGGTGGGGAGATCGCATCATGTATTCTCGAGTTATGGACCGTAGAGACTTCAAGCAACAAAATGTATTAACTGTTAGGTTGTTGCAGGGGGTGGGTGGGCAGAGATCACCAGCTGTTAGAGGCTGGGTGAGTCTATTTGAACCAGCCTGTTAAATGCTCTGTAACAAATGCTTCTCCCCTGGGAACCAATGATATCAGCAACAAACTTCTCTATTGTCCTGTCTATTCTGGGGGGTATAAACATGTGTGCTCAAACACTGGGTCTTTAGTCTTCTTGCTGCATGCTGACTGAGGGGTTTCTTGCTGATGCCTAACATCTGGTACCGGAAGCGCTGCGTATGTATACTGTACTTGGGTCTGTATAATTCCTTTGCGCCTAAATTGTGTCTGGATCAATTGCGTGTAACTGACTGTACTTTTACTTGAATAATACTTTGTGCTTTGGAACCACAGATTCCAGGTCTAATTCTTTATTTACTGTATGACTGCGTACGCAAATTAGCGTCATCCTTAGAAGGTATAGGCAGGATATTAGAAGGTATAGGAAGGTGTGTATAGAGGTTCTGATCCAATATCGACATAGTACTGCGGTAGCCCAAGTTCTTACATGGTAGGCATCGCCCGCAATGATAGAAACCTGTCTTACTAGGTTGTCCATCTAAGGTGGATTTTTTTCTAGAGGGATTCTCTCTGAGGTGATTTTTTACGAGCTTTTGTTTAAGATCAGGTGCCTTTCTATATACCACATCTGGTTTGTCAGGTAGAATAGTTGTTAATTTTTCATCCAGATGTAATATCAACCAATGTTTTTTAGGATGTTTTTGACTCGGAATGCTCCACTGGTATAATTGGTTATAAAATAATGCATCTTAGTACAAACAGGAAGTATAAGTGCATCATCCTTGTAGCATCATTTATGATTGTCATGAAGTAACAGTTCCCACTCATTGACTCCACCTCCATTGGTCCACACACATCTGTTTGCACTAGTTCCAATAGTACTTTATCTCTGGATGCTGACTTTGGAAAGGGGCAACGTGTTTGCTTACCCTTCACACAACTTTCACATTCTGATCTTTCCAGGTTGTTCTCAGATATCCCTGTCACTAGACCGTCTAGAATCTTCTATACATTATCATATTCTAAGTGACCCATGTCATAGGCCCTCATTCAGAGCCGTACGCTCTGAGCAGAGCGCACGCTCTGAATGAGGGCCGGGCTCCATTTTCATGGAGCGTCCTCCTGGACGCTCGTATAGCTGTGGGTCACCACCCACAGGCTATACGAGCGTGCATTGTGATGGTCGCGATGGTCAAGACCATCGCGACCATCGAATTTGCGAGCCGGAGCCTGCGGTTGAGGTTTTCAACCGCAAGCTCCGGAGTGATTTTGGCTCTATCAGAGCCAAAATCACTCCCACTGACATCACTAGTGATGTCAGTGGGCCGGCTTCTGACGGGAGGCGTTCCCGTGGGAACGCCCCCGTCAGGGAGGCACGCCCCCGGCACGCCCACCAAAGGGGGCGTGCTGTCAATCAACATTGACAGCACGCCCCCTTTGATCGGACACAACGAGCGAAGGACTTTCCTTTGCTCGTCGCGTCTGGCGCATGCGCACGACGGAGCTCCCTCCGTCGTGCGCATGCTCAGTCCATAACATCGACCCACTTGCGAGCGGACAGCCGCTCGCGAGTGGGTCTGAATCAGGCCCATAGTTCCATAGACTTCCGGGAATCTGAGGCCACCATTGCACAACACTCTTCAGAGCCTAGTATATACAGTTGTTGGCACTGGGTTGCTGATACAATTACAGGTCCTCTTTTATTGTACACAACACACTGACCCTCAGTGAATTATGCCTTGTTTCGCTTCTTCTGAAGTACACTGATAGAAATAAGATTTGACCCTAGATCTAGCACAAATAGTAGATCTTCTATATCATTGACAACTGTTTTGCCTTTAATTTTTAAGCGCACAGTAATTGTCCCAACTTTTATTACTTTAGGACTTCATCTCCTATTCCTCTGATGTTTACAGGATCACATGACTTTAGTGACTTAAGTCAACTTTCTTTACAGCTGAAGTGCCTCATGGCTTCTGAGTCCATGTATCAGCAACCTTTAAGGTGACTGTCAGCTACATTTATTGCTGACTCATTTTTCCTATTTTGGTTGCATGATGAAGTACCACTTGGTTCACTCGATTTACATTCTGAGACCTTATGTCCCATTTTTTGTAACTTGAAGCACTTGTACTTGGGCCTTTTAGATTTCACCCCCTTTGACAATAAAATATAATTCTCAGCATTTGTCTTAATAGGTATGCACTCTAGAAACTGCAGTACCTTTGCTTGATTCTAAGGCTACTACTAGGAAATCCTACCCTAGCATAGATTTTTGCAGCATCGCCATTGCAGCTTTTGTCTACTTGGATGCCTATTGAAATCAATGCTGAGATATCCTATCTATATATTCATTCAGATTCTTGCATGCAGTTAGCTTAGTGCCATACAGAGTGCACCTCAGTTTGATTTGTCTCATCAGGCCTTAGTTTTCATAACACGTTTGCAATGCTATCAACATTTCATGTGCTGTCACCTTCCCATGAACTATTGAATATACATGCTGTTCTACAGCTAGACCTATTGCTTCCATGGCTCTATCCACATCATCTGAATTGGGATTATCACTGAGATCGATAGTAACTTTTAATTATTTTTTCCGCTTTAAATTCATCTGCATTGCAAACTTTCATAATTCTCTGAACCAACTAACTTGGCACAGTTCTTGCTTGCACCTGCACTGTACATTTTCACTTCTAGTGTGTATAAAGGATTTTTCTGCACTCACTAAGATTCTTTGATTCTATGTCTCTGTACAGTAGCTGAGTTCTTGGTATTGTTAATCTGCACATGCTGATGGCCTTGGATCCTTGTGGATTGGGTCCATAACCTATTGACAGATCCTGTATTTGATATAGGTAGCAGCTGTGTGTGATGGAGGATAGTCCACTTGGTAGATAACTTAATCAGGTCTTAGGTTTATTAACCAGGCAGAACAGGTTTACAGGGTGGCACAGGTCTAATGCAGTAAGTATGTATAACAGGTAAACATCGCTATATATAATGTATGTACCAGATCCAGTCAGGAACATATAGAAAAGCACAGGTGGTGTGTGACAGGTGGGAGCACACACCTGTAACTGTACATACAATGGTGACAGTAGAGTATGCAAACTGGCTCTATACATCTAGTGTATGTATAGCTGTGGTGGTGCAGTGGAACTATTTGGGGTCACTGGTCTCTATTGGAACTGGAGGCTCTCAGGTGTACTTCTAGCATGGAGAACAGAGCTGAAGATGTGTGGACATGATGCGCATGTGCAGAAGCACACAAGGTCGGAGATCAAGCCTCGAGGGTCCTAGTGACAGATGGAGAGACAGCACAGGGTGCTCTCTTTTAACAAGTTCCACCACATGTCAACATGTGTTGTTTAACAAACAATTACAGTCAACACTGGAGTTAAATCCATTCACCTCAAGACACACACACTTGTGATAATTGTAAGTAAATGGAACAAAGAGCATTGAAAACAACGCAATGCAAACTGTTCTGACCGCAAGTGCAAATGCTTGTGGATATTGGATCATTTGATCTAACATGTTTTATTTTCATTACTTTTATTAATGTATAACAATGCTAGTAAAAACATTTATTTTTATACCAGTAATTATGAGGCCTTAATCTTTTCAAAGTTTGATCAAATTCTACTTTGACATGTATTTTCTATTTATAATAACCAACAGTTGTAATTACATTAATATATACTCTAGGCCTATATAAAATATATAAATGAACAAACAATAAAAGTTTCTGCATAAATAACCAGAATGGAAAGTAGTCATTTGGATCTTGGTCAAGGAAAGGGATTTGAGTGAAGGTGTATTTTGAGTGTCATACATGACAGATAAGTATGAGGTTACAGATACAGTAACTGTTCTTTTCCGTACATGCCAGTTTTCTCACCATTCTGAGAGACCTCTATTATTCGGGATGTTTTTCTCTAGTGTATGTGGCAATTTGTGAACTCAGTGATTATTACATCTGGTGATTTCTATTGAAAACACTTTCAAAATTGTGACGCGATTTTGCAGCTATTTCAAACTCTATTACATACTGTACATATAACACAGTTAGTAAAATAAACCTGAGGGCACATTTCATTATAATAAACAAATGGCTTCCCTACCACCCATATCATTTATGAGTTCTCCTTTATCTTTGTCACCCCAGAATACTTTCTCCAAAGCATTCCTATGCCTATGGTATGGATGAATCCATGTGTAATACTCTATATCTATAGTATTTCTAAACAGTGAAAAATGCACTAAAACCATATAAACCAATCATACATTTGCTTTCATTGCCTAATTTTTCAATTCAAATAAAGCAAAGTTTCTGATTGGTTGCCATGGTATTAGTACACATTTTTACTTTTAGGCAACATTCTGAAATATTCCTCTTTGACTTAATCCATGCCTAAGTCAAAAGGAAAGCTATGGAGATTGGTAGTCAGGGTGCTCATGATATTGAGGAACTGAGCCATTTGGGTATTTTTAGTAAAGCAATTTGTTTAAGTTGGGGAAATTGTGCTCTGAGGATTTTTTTGGGGTCATTTACACACCAACCCTAACCAAAAAGTTTTAGTATGTATCAGCTATATGCACTCTATTTTCTATGCAAAAACAATGAAAGATAACTAACCTTACTCTAAAAACCTCTATTCAAAAATATAATGTGATACTAGGGGTGAGCGGGTTCGGATTTCTGAAATCCGAACCCCCCCGAGTCCCCCCGATCCGAGTCAGATCCGAGTCAGGCTCGACTTTTCCCGCCTGACTCGGATCTGAAATCGAGGCAAAACGTCATCATCCCGCCTTCCGGGTCTCGCGGGTTTTGGATCCTATATAAGGTACCCGCGTCGGCGCCATTTTCTCACTCGGCTGTGGACAGTGAAGAGGGAGGGTGGGAGTTAGGGCTGGCTGGGCTGTGTATTGTAGTGTAGTGTAGTGCAGAGTAGTGTTGTGCTGTGCTGTGCTGCGCTGTGCTGCTGTTGTCCACTACTTCAAAGTCCATAGGGACTGGCTGTGTTGTGCTGTGCTGCTGTTGTTAATAGGGGCTGTGTCCACTACTTCAAAGTCCATAGGGGCTGGCTGGACTGTGTTGTGCAGTCAGTTCTCCATAGGGGCTGTGTCCACTCCAAAGTCCTGTGCAGTGTCCCAGTCCTAAAGGGGTGCTGTAGTGTTGTCCAGGGGGTGCTCTGTCCATCAGGGGTGCTCCCCCCAAGTGCTAAAAAAATAATATTTTTTGTGTGTTTGTGAATTGTGTGCGCAGTAGCCGCACGTGCATCAACAAAGTAGTGCCAAGCGTGCGCCTGTGTCATAAGTAAAGGGCCGGCTGGCTTGACCGTTAAAGGGTGCTGTAACTCCCAAAGTACACTCCAGTCCAAACCAAAAAAAAAATTATTTTCTGTGTTTGTGAATTGTGTGCGCAGTAGCCGCACGTGCATCAACAAAGTAGTGCCAAGCGTGCGCCTGTGTCATAAGTAAAGGGCCGGCTGGCTTGACCGTTAAAGGGTGCTGTAACCCCCAAAGTACACTCCAGTCCAAACCAAAAAAAAAAATATTTTCTGTGTTTGTGAATTGTGTGCGCAGTAGCCGCACGTGCATCAACAAAGGAGCAGCGCCAAGCGTGCGCCTGTGTCCCATAAGTAAAGAGCCAGCTGGCTCATTTCTTAAAGGGTGGTGTAACCCACAAAGTGCACTACTCTCCAGCAAAAATAAAAAAATATTTTCTGTGTTTAGCCGCACGTATATATCAAATCGATATAACATAAATGGAGGACCAAACTTTCTCCGATAAAAATAAAATAGAGAAAGATCAAGAACCACTTCCTCCTAGTGCTGAAGCTGCTGCCACTAGTCATGACATAGACGATAACATGCCATCAACGTCGTCTGCCAAGGCCGATGCCCAATGTCATAATAGAGGGCACATACAATCCCAAATGACAAAGTTCAGGAAAATGACCTTGAAAAAAACATTTAAATCAGCTGAAGAGAAACGTAAACTTGCCAATATGCCATTTACGACACGGAGTGGCAAGGAACGGCTAAGGTCGATCCCTAGTATGTTCATGACTAGTGGTTCAGCTTCACATG
Source organism: Taudactylus pleione (assembly GCA_031769625.1). Classification (NCBI taxonomy): domain Eukaryota; kingdom Metazoa; phylum Chordata; class Amphibia; order Anura; family Myobatrachidae; genus Taudactylus; species Taudactylus pleione. The sequence continues at coordinate 6,511,715 of JAUIMM010000706.1, forward strand.
ACGATGGAAGCCCTCCTCCCACTAAAAAAATCAAAAGAGTTAAGCTGGCAAAAGCACAGCGAAGAATTGTGCTTTCTAAGAAGATATCACAAATCCCCAAGGAGAGTCCAAGTGTGGTGGTGGTTGCGATGCCTGACCTTCCCAGCACTGGACGGGAAGAGGTGGCTCTTTCCACCATTTGCACGCCCCCTGCAAGTGCTGAAAGGAGCACCCACAGTCCACTTGCTGATATGCAAATTGAAGATGTCACTGTTGAAGTACAACAGGATGAGGATACTGGTGTAGCTGGCGCTGAGGAGGAAGTTGGCGAGGAGGATTCTGATGGTGATGTGGTTTGTTTAAATCAGGCTCCGGGGGAGACAGTTGTTGTCCGTAGGATGAAAAAGCCCATCACGGTCATGCCTGGGCAGAAGACCAAACATTCCACCTCTTTGGTCTGGCAATATTTCAATCCAAATCCAGACAACAACTGTCTTGCCATATGTACCATATGTAAAGGTGAAATAAGTAGGGGTAGGGACGTCAACCACCTAGGAACATCCTCCCTTATACGGCACCTGCAGCGCGTTCATAAAAAGTTACTGTCAAGTTCAGAAACTTTGGCTAAGACCGTAAGCAGTCCAGGGACACCTAAATCCCGTAGTCCTGTTGTATCCAAGCGCCTGCAAACCACACCGTCAACTCCCTCCTCGTCAATTTCCTCCTTAGTCAGGATCGGAAGTAGTCCTGCAGGCCATGTCACTGGCATGACTGACTCTCCTATCCGGGATTCCTCCGGAGGATCCTGCATTGCTACGCCTACTGCTGCCGCTGCTGCTGTTGCTGCTGCTGGGAGTCGTTCATCATCCCAGAGAGGAAGTAGGAACACCACTACTTTTACTAAACAATTGACCCTCCAACAGTCCTTAGCGAGGAGGATGAAGTATGACAGCAGTCATCCTGATGCAAAACGTATAACTGAGGCCTTGACTGCTATGTTGGTGTTAGACGTGCGTCCGGTATCCGCCATTAGTGCAGTGGGATTTAGACAATTGATGGAGGTAGTGTGTCCCCGGTTCCAAATCCCGTCTAGATTCCACTTCACTAGGCAGGCGATACCGAGACTGTACAGAAACGTCAGAAAAAGTGTCCTCAGTGTCCTGAAAAATGCGGTTGTACCCAATGTCCACTTAACCACGGACATGTGGACAAGTGGAACAGGGCAGACTAAGGACTATATGACTGTGACAGCCCACTGGGTAGATGTATCACCTTACGCAGCAACAGCAGCAGCGTCACCAGTAGCAGCATCTCAGAAACGCCAGCTCGTTCCAAGGCAGGCTACGCTGTGTATCACCGGTTTCAGTAAGAGGCACACCGCCGACAACCTCTTAGAGAAACTGAGGGAAATCATCGCCCAGTGGCTTACCCCACTTAGACTCTCCTGGGGATTTGTGATATCTGACAACGCCACCAATATTGTGCGGGCATTACATCTGGGCAAATTCCAGCACGTCCCATGTTTTGCTCACACAATAAACTTGGTGGTGCAGAATTTTCTGAAAAGCGACAGGGGCGTGCAGGAGACGCTTTGGGTGGCCCGAAAAATTTCTGGCCACTTTCGCCATTCAGCGACTACGTGCCGAAGACTGGAGCGCCAGCAAACACTCTTGAACCTGCCCCGCCATCACCTGAAGCAAGAGGTTGTGACGCGGTGGAACTCAACCCTCTATATGCTTCAGAGGATGGAGGAGCAGCAAAAGGCCATACAAGCCTATACATCCACCTATGACATAGGCAAAGGAGGGGGTATGCACCTGACTCAAGCGCAGTGGAGAATGATTTCCGTGTTGTGCAAGGTTCTCCAGCCCTACGAACTTGCCACACGTGAAGTCAGTTCAGACACTGCCAGCTTGAGTCAGGTCATTCCCCTCATCAGGCTTTTGCAGAAGCAGCTGGAGAAAGTGAAGGAGGAGCTAAGACGGAGCGATTCCGCTCAGCATGTGGGACTTGTGGATGAAGCCCTTCATTCGCTTTGCCAGGTTTCCAGGGTGGTGAATCTGTTGAAATCAGACCACTACATTTTGGCCACCGTGCTCGATCCTAGGTTTAAAGCCTATGTGGTGTCTCTCTTTCCGGCCGACACAAGCCTGCAGAGGTGCAAAGACCTGCTGGTGAACACACTGTCAGCTGAAGCGGAACGTGACATGTCAACAGCTCCTTCTTCATTTTCTCCCGCAACTGGGGCTGCCAGGAAAAAACTTAGCTATCCTAAGCAACCCGCTGGCGGTGATGCAGGGCAGGCAGGACCAAGTTTGGACATCTGGTCCGGACTGAAGGACCTGGCAACAATTTCTGACATGTCTACTGTCACTGCATATGATACTGTCACCATTGACAGAATGGTGGAGGATTACATCGGTGACAGCATCCAAGTAGGCATGTCAGACAGTTCATACCTGTACTGGCAGGAAAAAGAGGCAGTTTGGAGGCCCCTGTACAAACTGGCTCTATTTTACCTGAGTTGCCCCCCCTCCAGTGTGTACTCCGAAAGAGTGTTTAGTGCAGCCGGGAACCTTGTCAGCGAAAGGTGTAGGAGGTTGCTTCCACAGAATGTGGAGAAGATGATGTTCATCAAAATGAATTATCAGCTCTTCCAGGGAGACCAGCCTCCAGAACGTACAGAGGGACCTGTGGTGGTGGATTCAAGTGGGGACGAGTTAATACTTTGTGAGGATGAGGATGTACACACTGAAGAGGGTGAGGAATCGGTGGATGAGGAGGATGAGGACGACATCTTGCCTCTGTAGAGCCAGTTTGTGCAGGGACAGATTAATTGCCAGCTTGTTTTGTGGGGGCCCAAACGAACCAATCATTTCAGCCACAGTTGTGTGGCAGACCCTGGCGCTGAAATGATTGGTTTGTTAAAGTGTGCATGTCCTGTTTATACAACATAAGGGTGGGTGGGAGGGCCCAAGGACAATTCCATCTTGCACCTCTTTTTTTTCTTTGCATTATGTACAGTTTGGGGCCTAGTTTTTCAAACTGCCATCCTGTCTGCCACTGCAGTATCACGCCTAGATGGGTTACGTGTTTGTGCCGCCCACTCGTGTCGCTTAGCATAGTCATCCAGCTACCTCGGTGCAACCTTTTGGACATAAAAACACTATTGTGAGGTGTGAGGTGTTCAGAATAGACTGGAAATGAGTGGAAATTAAGGTTATTGAGGTTAATAATAGCATAGGAGCAGAAAAACCTACAAATTCTGTGATTTTAGCTGTTTTTATGCTTTTTTAAAAAAAAATACAGATCCAAAACACAAAACCCAGAACCCAAAACACGGAAGGGAGGTTTTGGCAAAACCAATCCAGATCCAAAACACGAAGAAAGATCCAGATCCAAAACCAAAACACAAAACACGAAAAGTGGCCGGTGCACACCCCTATGTGATACTATTACTATTATGTCACAAACTTTGGAAATGGAGAGTGAAAATAATAGCTAGCCTAAAACATTATGAAACTATCAGGTAGTGACTTCTTTCTCATAACAGTCAACAACATGAAGCAAAAGAATCCATGAATAAAAAGGGAATTTTGCCAAAGTACTCTATACTTTAATAGTAGTATAATCCCTGGTAGCTGGAGTGTGTTGTGGTAATGTGCCCATTATGAATCCTACCCTTGAATCGACCACCCTGTTATAGCTTAGCTGACATACTGATCACAGGTTTAGTGATACATATGCAAATTTATTTAAACAAATGTGTGATAAGTTGCTGGAAAACTACATTTTATGCATTTATTTAGTTACATCTTCATTTACATTCTCTGGCCTTTGCATCTCACAGCATTTCAAAGTACTTTGTTCATCTGGTAAAGCCAAAGTGAAAACACTTTTTCATCCCACCCACCATCAGGCATGTTGGTGATAATGCATTCAGTTGCTCAAGAGCTAACACTCACTTATTGTGGGACTGTCGCTCTCTTCACATATTGGCCCTCATTCAGAGCCGTACGCTCTGAGCAGAGCGCATGCTCTGAATGAGGGCCGGCCTCCATGAAAATGGAGCGTCCTCCTGGACGCTCGTATAGCTGTGGGTGACCACCCACAGGCTATACGAGCGTGCAGTTTGATGGCCGCGATGGTCGAGACCATCGCGACCATCGAAACTGCGAGCCGGAGCCTGCGGTTGAGGTTTTCAACCGCAAGCTCTGGAGTGATTTTGGCTCTATCAGAGCCAAAATCACTCCCACTGACATCATTAGTGATGTCAGTGGGCCGGCTTCTGACGGGAGGCGTTCCCATGGGAACGCCCCCGTCAGGGAGGCACGCCCCCGGCACGCCTACCAAAGGGGGCGTGCTGTCAATCAACATCGACAGCACGCCCCCTTTGATCAGACACAACGAGCGAAGGACTTTCCTTTGCTCGTCGCATCTGGCGCATGCGCACGACGGAGCTCCCTCCGTCGTGCGCATGCTCAGTCCAGAACATCGACCCACTTGCGAGCGGACAGCCGCTCGCCAGTGGGTCTGAATCAGGCCCATTGTCTTTTCTTGGACTGTAATTTTAGAGTAACCGATCTTCGTTTCTCTTTACTCTACTTGAAGAGCACACCTGGTAGATCCTGCTGATTATGGATTTCTTTCCTTGTTGATGTTCAGTTCTAATAGCACACTCCCAAACCCTCTAGTTCCAGCTCTCTGCTATGTCATACTCAACTGTGACTATCGAACTGGTAATCAAGGTCTCCATAATGCTAGAATACTTCTCCTTCATCTCAGAAACCCCAAATGTTTCCCCAAAAATCATGGGGTCACCCCCTTTTCTCATACTCCTCCCACCACACCCTTGAGGAGGCACCTTCTCTGAGACACTTTCCCACAATAGTTCCTATTAATCTACTACCTATGCTAACATACTTTGATTTTAATCTTGAACTCTGACCCAGTTAACTACAACTGGGGTAGCACTTTTGCATCTAGATGAATCATCAATATAAATCAAAGCTTATGGTGGTACAGTCTAAAGAATCAATTATGTTCTACAACAGTTGGCAACCAAACACTTTGAATTATGGAGTTTAAGGGATAATGGGATCAGCCAAGAATCCCACAGGAATAAAACAAAAAGCAAAATAATACCTGATGAGGAATTGCACTTTTAAAAGACCAAATAAGACATCTGATATGGCACATATAATAAAGATATCAGGACACGCTATGTTTAAAAAAAGAAAGATAAAAAATGTTATTTAATAATGTAGAATAAAAGTCAATATACAAATAATAACCACACTAATTAAATACAGATACAGTATGTATTGTACAAATACATGCAGACTTCCGGAATAGAATATATCTATTTCATATGTAAAACACCCCTTCTGCAGACCAAAATGTTCTTATTAGAGTTGCAACTGTAACAAATTCAGATAATCAAAAAGTGGAGCTTTACAAAAATATATATATAAAATTATTCTTTGTGCCTCTGACAGTATATAGAAGAAATTAATCAGTCCCAATAGAAACTGTATCCGGTAGTAATAACACAGTCTGTTCCCGGACACAACTAGAGTGAATGTTTAGTTACCAGAATGTCCTCCAGCTGAATGACACACTCCTCGGTCTGTTACATACGCAGCAGTGGCCACATGACACAGCGCTGCTCAGTGGATGTAAAATCTGCTATCACCGCGGCATGCACATGCAGGGTGCTCCTACACCAACAACAAGTTCCAACTGCAGCACTCAAATGGAGTGGGCTCTGGATGTGGATATACACACAGGGGAAATGGGATGTTCGATTAGCAATCACAAACTATGGTACACCCCAGTTGCGGCAACAGTGTGCAAAAGTCTTGAGCAGCGACACTCAGAAAGGGGGAAATGAACAACTGCAGCAGTAAGTGATCATAAAATCAGTAAGCTACATGGGCACCAGTGGCGTAACTAGGGCAGGGTGAGCGGGGCATGTGCCCTGGGTGCCGTAGGACAGGCAGCCCGCGGGAGGGGCAACTCCAGCAGCGGTCCGGCCCGGACCATCCTAGTTAGGCAGTGTAGCACCGACCGCAGTGTGTGCGGTCAGCACTACACATTTACACAGGACCAGGCCCAGCGCCGGTCCTGTGCTGCACAGCCAAGCCCCTTCCCTCCCCCTGAGCACTTCCCCAATAGCGCCAGGAGGAGGGTGGGAGGCAGGCTCAGGCTGTGCAGTTTAACACACACATCGCCGCCAGCGCAGCAGCGATGTGTATGTAAAGCAGCAGCCAATGAGAGTCAGACAGACTCTCACTGGCTGCTGCTGTTGCACACACATCATTGCCTCGTGGTGGCAATGTATGTGTTATCCAGCAGCCAATGAAAGTCAGACAGACTCTCATTGACTGCTGCAGCGCCCAGAGCAAGAGCCAGGCTGGAGCTCACTCATGAGCTCCACCTTCCGGCTCCTGCAGTCGGTAATGGGAGAGACGTCATGTCGTCATGACGTCTCTCCCATAATGCAGAGCGCACGCGCCTGGGAGGACTGATGTGCGGCGGCGGAAGCAGTGGCCGGAGCGTAGATTTTTTTTTTTTTTTTTTTTACTTGTGTGTCTGCACTACAGGGGTTACTACTGGGGGAATCATTACTTGGGGGGACCTCTACTGGGGGTGGGGCACTACTGGGGACTACAACTGGGGGGGCTAATACTGGGGGCACTGCATCGGGAGGGGGAACTTCGACTGGGGGTTGGGCACTACTGGGGACTATAACTGGGGGCACTATATAATGGGCAATGCATAAGGGGGTACCACTACTGGGGGCACTGCATTGGGGGGACCGTACTGGGGGCACTATATAAGGGGGACCTCTACTGGGGGGCACTTCATAGGGGGACCAAGTACATGGAACACTGCATAAGGGGGACCACTACTGGGGGCACTGAATAAGGGGAACTAATGAGGGGATGCATAAGGGGGACCACTACAGGGGGCATTGCATACTGGGGTACTGTATAAGGGGAACTAATGGGGGGCTGCATAAGGGGGACCACTACTGGGGGTACTGTATAATGGGCACTACTATGGACCTGCATAAGAGGGACCACAACTGGGGACATTGCATACATGGGGTACTATATAAAAGGCACTACTGGGGTTAAGGTGCATATGGAAAGGAATGTTCAGAGTGACAATAAAGGGGTGTGTGTCATGTTGACATGCCCTATTTTTAAGTGACTATGCCCATTTTTCGCCGCATGCGCAAATAGGGAGGGGGAGGGGGGACTCCATTTTTACATTTGCCCTGGGCTCCAAATACCCTAGTTACACCACTGATGGGCACTTTTACTTACTGTTTTTATGATCACTTACTGCTGTAAGGATACCAAAGGAAAGGGGGCTGGGCATTTCTTTTACAGGAAATATGGGATGAGTGAGGGACTGGAGGAGATTGTACTTGTTGCTAGGCAGGTTCACTCAAGCAGCCTGCAAGCAGGAATAGGTCCATAAGCCCTCATGAAACGGAGAAGACATGAACCTCACTGATGACTGATATTTGTGAGGGTAACTGGCAGCAAGCAGCAGTGGAGGCTGGAGAGGGGAAAAGGATTGGGCTGCTTGTGAGAAGGGATTTAGAGTGGAGATTAGTGAGTAGATGCTGAGCCTTGGAGAAAGAGTACTGTCTATGACTTGACTGATACCTATGCACACTGACAAATTCAATGACAAAGAAATGGTATTATAGATAACAACTAAGTGTGCACATGCACACTTATGCCAGCATGGGCCAGAAGAGGTGGAACGGGGAGGGATTGGGTGTTCTACTAAAGGCCAAGTAGAGTATGGATGGGGACATACGCAATTGGAACACTTGCAGATGGCATATATACCTGAGAAAGCTGTGTTATTATAGGGTGATCTAGGAGAAGTACAAATAGTGGATAATGAGCACTTGATATTTGCAAAAGCATCGCTGACACTTCTGGTGTTTTCTTCATTGTTCTGTCATCTATTATTTTTTTGTGCACTTATTTGAGCAATTGTTATTTCCTCAGTAGTATAATAGTATAGAATGAGAAAACTACAAACAAGTTTTAAAGAAAACTTTTATGCAAAAAATAAAACAGCCATGAATGCATGAAACAACTGTCCAGAACAAAAGAAATCACTTCACTTTGTAGACACTTCACTTTGGAGAACTCTGAGTCATTTGACATCTTTAAGTTCTGACATCTGTGGCTTCTTCTACTCCTTTGGAGTTCCCATGAAGGGAGAGAAGAAACAAAGAAATGAATACATAAAATCTAAACAGGGAACCCAACAGACCAAGCAAAAGGTGCAGAGAAAGTAAATGAGAGCTGCTGTTTGATGGCAATTCTATTCCACAGAGCAAATAAAGTTTGCTGGTAACTGATTCCTGCTAACTAGTTTTTACTCATTGGGAGGCTTACCACCTAACAGAAGCTAGTGGGCAAATTACCACATTCCATGTTGGTTGCTTAGAGGAATTTAGGGCCTGATTCAGAGTCGGACGCTCTGAAAGAGCTCTGAATCAGGGCGTTTTTTTTTCCGTGCGCCTCTTGGCTGCTCGCATAGCTGTGGATGACCACCCACAGCTATTGCGAGCGGCCAGGTGATGGTCGCGATGGTATCGACCATCGCGACCATCAGGGCTTGCTACGAGACACTTGTAGTAGGGTCTCGTTCCTGCAAGCCCCAGTGAGCTTTCAGCTCTATTAGAGCTAGAAGCTCACCCACTGACATTACTCGTGATGTCAGTGGGGCCGCCCCCAAACGGCAGTTTGGCCAGTCACCCCCCCTGCCCGCCTCCAACACGGGACAAGCTGTCAATCAAAATCGACAGCTGCCCCGCTTTGGTGCGAGACCCGTAGCGACGGAGTGACCGTCGCTAGCCGGGTCTCACGCATGCGCACGTCAGAGCTGGCTCCGGCATGCGCATGCACAGTGGCCAAACATCAACCTGCTCGCGAACGGATAGCGCTAGCAAGCGGGTCTGAATCAGGCCCTTAATCCTATGAGGATTAGTAGTTCTGGGAGATCCAGAATTCCTTGGAAGCAGTCATTGGAGAGAATTTTGGGACCCCTGCATAATTGGCTGATCACTGGAAACCAGATCCTGGAGGGCCATAGGGGTAAACAAGACTGATCTGAGACATCTGGTCTGCTCTGATCTTGTGCAATATTCCCAATAAAAAAGCGGGTAGGGGAAAGGTATATAAAACTTTGAAGTCTGATGTCTGTCCATGGAAAAGATGTTGCATCCAATCTCAAAGCTCCCTGCTCCCTGGAAGGATCACATTCATTATTTCTTTCAGCATGGTTATGTAAATATTGTTACTATTATTTTTGCTTGTTTTTGTATTATTTTTATATGCACTGTACAAAATTTGATGGAAATCTGAAGGCATCATAGAAGCACAACACTTGAATGTAAATATTTATTTCCCTTTATGTATTGGTGCATACAGATGTGTCCTCTAGCATCTTTGCCAATCACGCTACAAATGTGCAGACACATCGCAAAATGCAATTAGCTGCGGCTGAGTGCACTACGCTACACCATGCCGCATGCTACATTCGCAACATGCAATCCTATGGAGTCACAGGTGCAAATGCAGCGAGCATACCTGCTCGTGGATAAGCATCTCACTCTGTGCATGGTGCAATTTGCTGCGAAAGTGGCAAATATACAATAGGGCACATCTGTATGTAGCTGTCAGAAGGTGTATCACTTGTGGAACTTGATCCCTGCTGCAAAATAAGCATTGATGATAAATATCTACATCCATTTCTGATTGGCTGAGTATATCTTGATCTCTCCTACTCTTGCCTCTGCAATAATTTTGCATTATGCATTACCTACTAGCAATCAGTCAGTGGCCGGAAGGCTACTGTAATTCTCAGTTTTCAAAGAGGAAGATGAGTATGTTTAATTGAACCTAATTGGTACTTTAATGTTGTATTTGCACCTGCATTTAAATGTACTTTATATGATAAATAAGACAGACACATACTTTCTTATATGTATGATAATTACAGTACTATGTTGTATTTAAATTAGTTATCTTTTTTATATTAGTTAACTTTAATGTTTGTTTACTACTAACTCTGTCAAGCCACATCTTCTGGCTCATTTACTACTGTTTTCCTCTTTTGTGAACCTGGTACAAATACAACCGTTTTCTTCTGGCATTGAAGCTGCCATATGTTTAATTTGCAGAGCTGAATGTATCATAAGATGGTTGCAGTTTTGCATTTATTTTTGGGTGTATATTACATCCAAAGAACAAGATAATATTGCGCTGGTGTGTCCCTGTCAAAACAACACCAATATTAGGTAATCACATATATTTAGTAAAATTGATCATGTACTAATAGAAATACACATAAAACTACACAGCAAATAAGACTAGACCTCAACAGTTGTCTGTTGTGTAGGAAATACTAGTAAATGTATCACAATCTATCTCAATAAAGTAACAAGTAGTCATATGAGACACAAATATATCCAATGGGGACTTAGATTGCAACAGTGTCCCATATACAAATAAACGTCAATTCAAGGATATAGGAATAGCGTGAACCGTGATATATTGAAAAAAATCCAGCACTTGATATAAAAAATATATAAAATATATAAAAGATTAATGAAGGTCTTTATATGTTGTATAATAATGATGGTTTTCTGATAATGTGTAAAGCAATATTTACTGTTATTTATTGACTTAGGTATTTAATAGTTAGTTTAATTTTTTCCTCTGTCATATTTTCTGTCAAAATATTCATTAATTAATTATTTGTATTTATTTATGTGATTTATATGTTTTCTTATATATAGTATGGGAACATGTCAATTCTGATTAGAAACACTATATGGTTGCATTAATTAATTTATTTATAGATATAAGAAACCCAAATTAATGGGATGTATTAGAATTAGATAGGATGAAGGAGTTAATCTTAATCAACCAATGAAAGAAATTACCTTCCTATTTAAACCAAAGCCATAGATTAGGAGTTATCCATCTTGTCGAAGCCGGATGATTGGCTGAGACCAAATCTTGTAAATTAATATCTGGCAACACCATTTTGTGTCGCCTCTAACGATGCCATTTTGCGTCCTCAGTATGATACCATTGTGTACAATGCTATATTTGATTATTAGCGTTGTCTATCTGTTTTGCTACCGCATAATGTTAAAAGTCCAATCAAAACCTATACGCACATTAGATAATACATATAAAATATACAAGGCGCACAACGCATATTGGCGCTGTACATCAAAGCAGATAAGCACAAAACACATAGACGCACACCGCATACTAACGAATTTACACAGTATTCTCACGCTCACACATGCAATCACTTATAACAAGGTTCCCAAGCATTAAGGTTAATATTAGAGGTTTTATTAGCAAATACTTATGTTGTGAAATGTAATGTATATGATAATTAAAGTACATAAGCTAGTAGACATGTCATGTTTGGTACCATTCTAAATAACTGTTTATTTGCAGATCTCTGGTTCTATCGGTAAGGAGATCACATCATGCGTCTGCAAGTTATGAATTATAGGAAATTAGTGGTTAGAATGTATATCTGTATGTAGTGTCTTTTGACTAGTCTAAACCTGTTCTTTGGCGGGAAAACCACACAAAACAACATCTGAGGAACTGGGACATACCCCTAGTGACGCTGTATGAACTGTCCTATGACCTGCATCGTACCAGAATGCCCAGGAGCAAGACCCAATGGAAATCTGTCAACTAGTTTCTTTGTTCTATAAAGTATACAACCTGAGTACTGATTATAGTATACAGCCATTCTTCTTGGATGACCACAGGCTTCTGGATAGACAACTGTATACAGGGACCAATGCGCACGCGTATGTATCGGCTTGTACCTTTTGTATTTACTTGCTTTTTGCGCTAATTAGATAATAAGAATTAGGTGCGCAATGGATTCTGTGTGAAAATCAGTTGTACTACTGAGCTGCTACACGTAATGGGATCTGCAACCCACTAGATGAAGTCTGAATAAGAAAAAAGTGTAGCGCTGGTAGACAACAAGAATAATTTAATACACAATAAAACAATACATAAAAACACATATACATATAAATTAAGCGCCTATTGGCTGTGGTGAATGAATAACCAAGCTGCTATAAATGAGGAAGATGAAAAGTTCATTCAATATAACTTCCCTGACAATATCAGTCCATGTGTTGGAATATATTATTAGTGGAATAAGGGTCTCACCCAATAGAGCTGTCCACAATGTCCAATCCACAGTAAGGAAAGATATTTCCAATAATAAATGTTCGTTACCCTGAGGGTGCCGTGGTATATTCCCCGCTTGGGTCCAGGTAGCTCACCTCAGCTGAAAGAGGTAACTGGGTACGAAGGTCTCCTCTCCGATCTCCTGAAGCCTCACCGGCGATGTTAATGGTCTGCTTTCCACGTGGTTACCATCACATGAAGATGGGTGGTAGAACTGCGCTCTTGTTGACCAGGGGGTGGTGTGTTGTTTCGGGGTGCTGCACCTTTGTGTGGGAGTACCTTTCCCGCACTGAATACGTATGGGGATTGGGGGGGTAAGGTGAGTTCTCCCTGCTAGTAGTGGTGATGGAGATGCCTTGTGTGTGTTTGTGAGTGGTGTTAATTGGAATGTTTCTTCTGGTGGTGGTGGTGGTGTTTTGGGAGTGAGAAGGAGGGTGTGATTGGGTATGGAGTGTAGTTTGGAGTAATGTGAATAGGGGATTAAGATCAAAATGAGGCCAGCGAGACACAGTCGTTTGGGGCAAAATCTTTTATTGTGTAGTCAAAATGCTGCTCTGTTGAGATCCCGGGCAGGTGGTTAGGGTTCAGTGATGAGTGGTGATGAGACTGGGGAGGTAGATGGACCCTTTCAGGGGGCATGGGAAGATTTTGCCATACCCAATCACACCCTCCTTCTCGCTCCCAAAACACCACCACCACCAGAAGAAACATTCCGATTAACAACAGATTACCATCACAGCTGACATTGCAGCTGACTGCACGGAGACATCTGGCTGACATGGTCCGTTGCTGGGTGGATGCCGTTTGCTCTTTCTCCACCGGCGGAGAGAGTGAGAGCGCGGGACTGCTGCAGATACCCAAGGAATTTATTCAGCCTTCTGGGCTATTTGCCGTATGTGGAGTATTGGGCTGGAGATGCTCCGTGAGTAGACTATCTATACGGGGGCTATACCCAGCTATCTCCAAGTGGATACAATAAACTTTGAGCGGGTGTGATTGGACATTATCCAACTGCCCTATTTCTACCAAATCACACTTGCAGGCTACGACCTACTACTAATGTCCACAATTAATTTTTTATATATTTTCTATATCAAGTGCTGGATTTTCTTCAATATATCACGGTTCACGCTATTCCTATATCCGTTAATTGACATTTATTTGTGTATGGGACACTGTTGTAATCTAAGTTTCCTTTGGATACATTTGTGTCTCATATGACTACTTGTTACTTTATTGAGATAGATTGTGATACATTTACTAGTATTTCCTATACAGGCAACTGTTGAGGTCTAGTCTTATTTGCTGTGTAGTTTTATGTGTATTTCTATTAGTACATGATCAATTTTATTAAATATATGTAATTACCTATTATTGGTGTTGTTTTGACAGGGACACACCAGCGCAGTATTATCTTGTTCTTTCTGTGTATATTTGGGGCTGGCATACCTCTTTTTATACTGCTGCAGGGTGCCTCCAATTTTACAGATTCACACAGGTCCAGTACCTTTTTCATTCCTTTGCTATATTTTACATCTGTGTATTTTGGACAAAATGCATCCAACTCTACATGAACACCTGTGTATGTATAACAATGCATTTCTTTATAGGGATTAATGCTCCCACTAGCTTCAAAAGTGCAGATGACAGATCAGAGGATATCCAAACACCAATTTTTTTAATTTGGTAAAAAACCCAAAAATACATATATGCAGGTTTGTCTCAAGGATACTAAAATAATTTGTAATAAAAAAGAGCTTTGCTTTAAATATAAATATATTATTGTAAATGCATTTTTACTTTTTATTCTAATCAGATAAGAACTCATTTTACAAACTTCATAAAAATTTTATGAATTATGTTTCTGGAATAAAACATCTACTTCAACATAGTCATTTATATACATTGCTCCCAACTGCTCTGTATTGTGTTGTAATAAATTGATGCTCAAAAACTTGAATTAACCATATTCTTTATTATCTCATTATACCTCCTGTATCCCCACATCACCCATTCTCTTCAATGTTGCACAATATGACTGATACATTTACCATGATTCCTGCAAATGATACGGTAGATGCAATCCATAGAGTAGATTGTAATCTCACAAAAGCATGGCCCACACTAACCTTTGTTCTCACTTGTCTTCTTTTTACTAACCTTGTTCTCTTTTTGTTTTCAGCATTGTTTGTTACTCCAGAGTAATGTAGCGCCCTACAAAAAAACTGATGATGATAATGATGACGATAATGATATTCAATGTCAAAATATTTATTGCCTCCTATTATTTATTCTACCTGTCCCTTTTAAAAAAAAAATAATCAAAAAATAAATCATAATATTCTGTACTTCAATTAAATATTGTAATTTCAGTTCTTTACCTATACCAATACCTATAAAATACATTATTCATCCTTAAGGAAAAGCCCATGGTGGTGATGAAATAATAAAATATGGTCTAGACTTTCATTCTTTTGGTGAAAATCAAAGAAATATACAATTTACTGTGTAGTCTTCCAGTAATTGTTAGAAAACCTGGTTAATGATAGCACCTTTTTGAAGTTGCCTCTTGCAAGTTGCTGTATTTCTTTAAAAGTCACCTATATTCTAAATAACTCATGAAACTAAAAAATTAAATGCATAATTTGCAGTGCCATTTACTATGGCAAACAATTTATTTCCTTTACTTAAAGACCATGGATGTAGAGATGAGGCTTCCAATTTTCAGGCAGTCCCTGTACCCTCCCCAAAGGCGTGGCCTAGTGAAGTGGGCTGAATGGAAGAGATGAAAACGGGAATCGCAGTTCATATAGAGGGGGTGGGGCAGTGCTAAATTATGCAAAACCACATTATTTTATCCCCGCCTCCTCTCCATGTGCCAGCATATTGCAGCATGTTGCCTCAATGGGGGAGGGATCTTATGACGTACGATTCCGCTTGACAATCTACTCTTTATCCTTAGTCCCAGCCACCCATAAATCACAGCCTTATGCCAGCCTCTCTTAACTTTCCCTTACACTGCCCTGAGCCTTCATTCCAATGGAGAACCAATAGAGAGGAAATACTGCAATGCCATCCCTGTGAATGGTGGTGCTTCTCTCCCATGCAATTACAGGCAGTCACTGGGCCGCTGTGGTATCATACTGAAACATGCAGTTTCTATTTACAGTGGTTCTGGGAATGATCCTGCCCCCGAAGTAGCCAGCTGCATCTTCTCTCTCGGCTTCTCCCGGATAGGAAATGAAAGAGGCATTGTGCGTGTGCAGATTTTGTGGTTCCTAAATGACTCTCAGTGGCATCACTAGGGGGGTAAGGGCAGCACCTTGGTGACACCATCCGAGGGGGTGACACCAAAATAGCAGAGCTGCTCTACTGTTTTGTGTCACCCACTCGAATGGTGTCACCGAGCAGTGACAACTAGTGATGGATGGCACGCAACCATTGCACAACGCCTGTGTCAGAAGAGGCTGGGGGCTGCCCAGCAGCTCCATGAGCACTGGGCAAGCCCCCAACATGATGTGAACAGGGGCATGACATGCGGTCACACCCTCAAAATGGCACAAATCAGTGTACCACACCCAGTGATGCCACTGACGACACTTGGTGCATACCTCATTATCATTAATCATTAAGTGTGTTATATGCTAATGATGTTTCTATAATGCATGAGTGGTATAAACAACTAGGAAAGATAATCTTGTTTTTGTCCATCTCTGACATCATTAGTCATTAATGATAACATCTTGCGAGATGATATCCATTCTAGGACATGATAGAGAGTATCTGCATTTGAACAATAGTTACTGTGCCCATTTCAGTGACATAGTGCTCTATTTATTAACATTATTTTTACAAAGATAAAGTGATTTTAGTATCACCTATAGTTATTACAGGGCAATTGGAGTAGAATTCGTAAAATTCTACTCCAACCCCTAAGTATCACTTATTTTTAGTAAGCAGATCGCATTTCCCATAATTGTAATGGGAAATGTGATCCGACCAAAGTTACTAAAAATAAATTGTAAAAAAATACCGGGGAAAGCCCTGTGATAATAACGCCATCTGGAGGTGGCGTTATCCAGGGTCTCCCCTGGTTACCGGACTCCTACTCTGCTCTAAAAGGCAGAGCAGAGCCTGGAGCCGGTCCCAGTGATCAGCTGTGTGGTCTAAACAGACCGCAAGCTGATACACTGCAAAAAATAAAAAATTCACTTACCTGACTCCAGGGACCGGTGGTTTGGGCTCCGGTGATGACTCCCCTTTGGTCAGCTGGTCTCCCATGCTGCACTGCGGCCCGGTCATCAGGTGATAGGGCCCAGTGCAGCATGGGATATCAGCTGACCGGATGCACAGAAGACATCATCGGAGCACCGATGACTGCAGGTAAGTGCTATTAAGGGACGGGTGGTCGCGGTGGGGTCCGTGACGCGGGGAGCGGGGATTAGTGTCGGGGCAGGGCTTAGCACCGGGGGGTAGCAGCGGTGGCTGGTCGGCGCATGCGTGGGGCACTAGTCACGGTATTTTTTTGCGAAATTATGAGTAGAGTGCAAAGGGAATTCGCAGGGACAGAGCTTTCTCGCAAGCTCTGTCCCTGCAAGGGATTTGTAGTAAATCCCTGTGATATTGCCTGAATTTGCAATGAATGCAGATTGTAGTAAATAGAGCCCATACACCTTTATCGTATTTACCGCAGACAGACTTTACACAGCCAACAATCCAACCATCGCATCCCCGTATTTGCTCTCACCGAGAGCCCACTGCCTTATGAATAAGTTTGCCACTGCCAGAATCATCAGAAAAAGCAGCTGACTGACAGCTTCCATCAACTTTCATTTCTCTGATTACAAAAATACGTTATTAAGCAACAGGTAGGTGATGTGTACTAGAACATACTTCTGTGTATCCAATCCATGTTCTTTTAGGTGTGCACAGACTTCATTACTAGCTTTTAATATCTTTATACAGTAGTTTACAGTAGAGGTTGCAGTATACTGTATAATCTCCATTTCTGTCATCTTCATCTCTTTTACTTCTAACACTGCAACTTGCTTCTAATCTTTGCCAGTATGTCATACAGAAATCTCAATATAAAAATTGATAACACTAGCAAATAATTTTCCAATCGTCGTCCTGCTATAGTAACATAGACTTATCTTTAGGCTTTAGGAAACACACACAACTTTGAACCTCCTTTGCCATTTTTTTGCATAATACTGTGTGCCATTTTTTTGTTATTTAATTTTGCTCTATAATGCATTACTGTCATGATCAGAACCATACATAGTTTAGTGTCATCTCTATATATTTATATAGTCAGGACCCCATGTGGATCTTTGTAGTAGGTAACTCAAACTTAGTCCAAACTGAACATTAAAAGAAAAGTCCCTCTCCAATCCTGAGCCAGTTATATACCCATGCACATGCTCTATTTTTCCTTACCACTGACAGTATTACCCCTATCACACGTAAACACCTGCTTGAACCCGACTTGGACCCGGGACACTGAGCTCGGGTTGAAGCAGGGGTTTTCTGTACTTACCCCCATTCACACATGTGTGATGACCCGGGACGTCACCCTTGACACTGGATCCAGGTCTTCCAGTGACCTGGGTCACCTGACAGGCAGTGGACGCTTGGAGATTATGTTATCTCCAAGCACCACTGAGCCGGTCAGTCAGAGCCTTTTAAGCATGACTCATCGCGACCCCGGTTTTGCCATTCACACTACATGCGACCCGGGAATAACCCTGCTACCGAGCAGGGTTGCAGACACAGGACTCTGACCTGGGTCGGCCCCTTTCACACATAGTTTAGAAATACATGTTGGTAGCTGCTCAATCACTTCAGTAATGTCACACAGGTGTATGTAAGGGAGGGGTTGTTCTATACAAGAAACAACAAAAAGTAACCCCCCAGCACTCAGAATGAAATCAGCAATAAGATTTGAAAAACTACATGGTGGTAGATAATTCAGAGATCTCAGTTGCATATATTTGCAAAAATATGTCTGAGTCTCCAGGCCACCGCACGGCTTCTCTGATACTGGAGGTTCCTAATACTAGGACAAAGTCTGGGGTGCAGAACGCCGGAACGCCTGACGTTTTGTGGGTGTCAGTGGGGAGCTTCCTGCTCGATCAGAGACCCAACCTTGACCATCGCGACCATCAACCTGGTTGGTCGCTAAAGCTGTGGGTGGTAACCCACAGCTTAGCTAGCGACCAGGAGGCCGCACTAAAAAATACAAGCGGCCGCCCTCATTCAGAATGAGTGGTCGCTTCTTGCGACCGCATCTGAATGAGGGCCTATGTCTCTTACTTACCTTGGTGTGCAGATTCCAACTATTAAAGATGTTTTTGAAGTTAATCTGTCTCCAATGTTTGCACATCTGTCTGCGCTAGTTCACACCTGGGGTTTATAAATGATTTCATAGCTAGGCCGTATTGCTGCCTTCAAAATGACATTACTTCCTAAATCTGTTTGGAACTATCCCTTACATTTTTCCCTCCCGCTATTTGACTATATTTAAAAACACTAATGGTACCATATGTTTGGAAAAACAAGCGCTCACGATCAGCGGCCCATAAAATTGCTCTTCCGAAGAGATTTAGTTGGCTTAAACTCCCTGACCTTTCGCTTTATCAATCAGCCTGCATTTTGCACAACTTCACAACTGGTTCCTGCCCCCTGGGATCAAGCCCTGGGTTGATCTAAAATGTGCTACCATGACGGGATTTCCTCTAGCAGACCTACTTTGGCTCCCAAGACAGACCCACCCTCTTTCTAAGTTCTACCTACTAGCCATTACTGATGCTCTGAGGGCCTGGGATACTACCATTACCTCTAGGTGTCTAATTTTCAGAAACATTTCTTAAAGCATTGAGTTTTTTAATTCCCCATCTGTCTCTTACCTTATTGATCTCCCAAGGGGAATCTACTCATTATGACCTTCTTTTACGCAATACTTTATTACCATTCTCCCAACTTCAATCATCTTTTAGAGTTCCCATTACAGCCCACTATTCATTTCATCCAAATAGACCATAGGCGTTGTGATATGTATAAATTACCTAGAGCTTTGTCCCTACCTCTCCATTGCTCTTGAGTAAACTATCTTCACAAGCTTCTGGAGGCTGTCGATGTTGATTGACAGCTCGACCCATTTTGTAGGTGTGGCGGGGGGTGGTTTCACAAATGGAGGCGTTCCTTAAGTAACGCCTGCCGTTTTGTGGGCGGCCGCACTGACATCTGCAGTGATGTCAATGGGGACCTCCCTTCTCAATCAGAGCAGGAAGCTCCCTGGGGCTTGCGGTTGCCGAGACCCAACCTTCGGGTCTCGATGCAAGCCCCGATGGTCGCAATGGTCTTGACCATCGCGACCATCAGCCT
Source organism: Taudactylus pleione (assembly GCA_031769625.1). Classification (NCBI taxonomy): domain Eukaryota; kingdom Metazoa; phylum Chordata; class Amphibia; order Anura; family Myobatrachidae; genus Taudactylus; species Taudactylus pleione. Next base: position 6,531,361 of record JAUIMM010000706.1, read on the forward strand.
GGTCAGTCGCTAAAGCCGTGGGTGGTAAGCCACAGCTTAACTAGCGACCAGGAGGCCGCACTTGAAAAGTCAAGCGGCCGCCCTCATTCAGAGCAAGTGCTCGTTTCTTGTGACAGCCTCTGAATAAGGGCCAATGTGTGTATACTGTAGATGATACATAGGTGAAAGGTATAATTAAAATGCTAAGAAAAAAAAAGTATATATATATATATATATATATATACTAAGAGAAAAAAATATAATTTGAAGGTGCTAAAGTGCTAAATAAAGTGTTAATGTGAGCAACCCCAGAGCAGCCCAGCCATCCCAACCCCGGAGTGCACCGCACCCCAAACTCATCCCCAAAACAGATAACTATATCCAATTTGGGTCATATAATTGCCCAATATAAAGCCACATGATAATGGCACATACAAATATACCTGAATTGAGAGCTAGCTTACCTTGGAGTCCTCCTAATGGCGGTACAAGAACCAGCATGCCCTCCAAACACTGGCCCTATCTATGCCTCTCAGTACAGCAATGGGGATGAGTTTGGTGTGGCTGGGCTGCTCTGGGGTGGCACACTTTCTTTAGCACATTAACACCTTCAAATTATATTTTTTTCTCTTAGAATATATATACTGTATAGATTTTTTTTCTTAGCATTTTGATTACACCTTTCACCTATGTATCACCTACAGTATTAACACATATTTTTTGCTTTATTCTTATTAACACTTACTAACACTTTAGTCCTTCACTGGTGCGCTTCCCTGGGGCGGCTGGCCTTCGCCGGCTTTTTGGGGTTCTGCACCCCAGACTTTGACTTAGTTTTATGGACCTCCAGTATTAGAGAAGCCGTGATGTGGCCTGGAGGCTTAGCCAAATTTTTGCAAATATATGCAACCGAGATCTCTGAATTATCTATCACCATGTAGTTTTCTAATCTTATTGCTGATTTCATTCTGAGTGCTGGGGGATTGCTTTTTGTTATTTCACACATAGTTTAGACCCAGGTCGGTGCACGTGCATCGGCAAAAAAAGAGATTAGTTGCTGTGCTAACGCTGCAGAAGGCGTCTTGTGTAAATAGATATCTCCTGCAAGCTTCTGGGATCCACTGCTGTGTCAAAAGATGCAGCTTTGGATCATCTGCAAAAACATCAACCATCTGAGTAGCCCTCAGATGTAGCAGGATGTCTGGTGTTTTCACTCTGCCAGGGCCAGGAAATCTGCATTGGAAGACACAGAATACTACCATAAGGTCAGCCAGTATTGTGCACAATACCACCGCTAATATACTTATACCAGGATTATTTTTACTGGTTTTATCCTCAATATTTTAGACTATTATCTTTCTACAGATAGAGGTGCACTAATAATTTAGTATAACACAAACACCATATTGAATGTTCAAAATTTTGTGTTTTATTGAATTTTAATACATGTATATGTTTTATTGATGTCAACAGTATTCAGTTTATTATATATCATGTGTATTTTCTCATTTATTGTGATATATTGCCAGTTTTAATTTATTATTTATTAAGAATAAAGTACTATTTATGATTTGATTGTTAAATCTCGTTGCGCTTTCATCCATTTCTGCATTTTTTGGGTTGCCCAAGTTTAAATCTTCAAGTTATTAAGTTAGGCATTCCAGACCAATTGCCACCCCTCTGTGAAGTTTTCATCCAAATCCATCCAGTGTAAGGACCAGAGCATGCTCCCTGGGTCAAAGTTCTGCCCAGCGTACACCAACGGGAGGTCCGACCTGGACCTAATCTTAAGGTTTTTAAGTTAGGCATCCCTGACCAATTGCCAGGCATTCCAGACCAATTGCCACCCTCTTTGAAGTTTTCATGCAAATCTATACAGTGGAATGCCCAGAACACACTCTCCGGGTCAATGTTCTGACCAGCATAAAACCTGGTAAGGATCCAACTGGACCACCTCGCATTGGTTTCATCCAAATCGGTGCAGGGGTGTCCGAATGCATAACTGGACAGTCAGACAAACAAACCAATTAATTTTATATATAAGATGGCGCCATGCAGGCATTTGTTATCCCTGATTTTTGCTCTGGTCGCTGAGAAAATGAAAACAATAATACCTTGATGCATATACCACAAATTATTGCCACAAAGGTTGCCAGCCAGGGTTACACAGGGTTAAAGAAGCATTACATTCATATTAGGGGTGAGCGGGTTCGGATTTCTGAAATCCGAACCCCCCAGAGCCCCCCCGATCCGAGTCCGATCCGAGTCAGGCTCGACTTTTCCCGCCTGACTCGGATTCTGAAATCGAGGCAAAACGTCATCTTCCCGCCTTCCGAGTCTCGCTGGTTTTGGATCCTATATAAGGTACCCGCGTCGGCGCCATTTTCTCACTCGGCTGTGGACAGTGAAGAGGGAGGGTGGGAGTTAGGGCTGGCTGGGCTGTGTAGTGTAGTGTAGTGTAGTGCTGCTGTTGTCCACTACTTCAAAGTCCATAGGGGCTGGCTGTGTTGTGCTGTGCTGCTGTTGTTAATAGAGGCTGTGTCCACTACTTCAAAGTCCACAGGGGCTGGCTGGACTGTGTTGTGCAGTCAGTTGTCCATAGGGGCTGTGTCCACTCCAAAGTCCTGTGCAGTGTCCCAGTCCTAAAGGGGTGCTGTAGTGTTGTCCAGGGGGTGCTCTGTCCATCAGGGGTGCTCCCCCCAAGTGCTAAAAAAATAATATTTTTTTTGTGTTTGTGAATTGTGTGCGCAGTAGCCGCACGTGCATCAACAAAGTAGTGCCAAGCGTGCGCCTGTGTCATAAGTAAAGGGCCGGCTGGCTTGACCGTTAAAGGGTGCTGTAACCCCCAAAGTACACTCCAGTCCAAACCAAAAAAAAAATTATTTTCTGTGTTTGTGAATTGTGTGCGCAGTAGCCGCACGTGCATCAACAAAGTAGTGCCAAGCGTGCGCCTGTGTCATAAGTAAAGGGCCGGCTGGCTTGACCGTTAAAGGGTGCTGTAACCCCCAAAGTACACTCCAGTCCAAACCAAAAAAAAAATAATTTTCTGTGTTTGTGAATTGTGTGCGCAGTAGCCGCACGTGCATCAACAAAGTAGTGCCAAGCGTGCGCCTGTGTCATAAGTAAAGGGCCGGCTGGCTTGACCGTTAAAGGGTGCTGTAACCCCCAAAGTACACTCCAGTCCAAACCAAAAAAAACATTATTTTCTGTGTTTGTGAATTGTGTGCGCAGTAGCCGCACGTGCATCAACAAAGTAGTGCCAAGCGTGCGCCTGTTTCATAAGTAAAGGGCCGGCTGGCTTGACCGTTAAAGGGTGCTGTAACCCCCAAAGTACACTCCAGTCCAAACCAAAAAAAAAATTATTTTCTGTGTTTGTGAATTGTGTGCCCAGTAGCCGCACGTGCATCAACAAAGTAGTGCCAAGCGTGCGCCTGTGTCATAAGTAAAGGGCCGGCTGGCTTGACCGTTAAAGGGTGCTGTAACCCCCAAAGTACACTCCAGTCCAAACCAAAAAAAAAATTATTTTCTGTGTTTGTGAATTGTGTGCGCAGTAGCCGCACGTGCATCAACAAAGTAGTGCCAAGCGTGCGCCTGTGTCATAAGTAAAGGGCCGGCTGGCTTGACCGTTAAAGGGTGCTGTAACCCCCAAAGTACACTTCAGTCCAAACCAAAAAAATATATATTTTCTGTGTTTGTGAATTGTGTGCGCAGTAGCCGCACGTGCATCAACAAAGGAGCAGCGCCAAGCGTGCGCCTGTGTCCCATAAGTAAAGAGCCGGCTGGCTCATTTCTTAAAGGGTGGTGTAACCCACAAAGTGCACTACTCTCCAGCAAAAATAAAAAAATATTTTCTGTTTAGCCGCACGTATATATCAAATCGATATAACATAAATGGAGGACAAAACTTTCTCAGATAAAAATAAAATAGAGAAAGATCAAGAATCACTTCCTCCTAGTGCTGAAGCTGCTGCCACTAGTCATGACATAGACGATAACATGCCATCAACGTCGTCTGCCAAGGCCGATGCCCAATGTCATAGTAGAGGGCACATTCAATCCCAAATGACAAAGTTCAGGAAAATGACCTTGAAAAAAACATTTAAATCATCTGAAGAGAAACGTAAACTTGCCAATATGCCATTTACGACACGGAGTGGCAAGGAACGGCTAAGGTCGATCCCTAGTATGTTCATGACTAGTGGTTCAGCTTCACATGACGATGGAAGCCCTCCTCCCACTAAAATAATCAAAAGAGTTAAGCTGGCAAAAGCACAGCGAAGAACTGTGCTTTCTAAGAAGATATCACAAATCCCCAAGGAGAGTCCAAGTGTGGTGGTGGTTGCGATGCCTGACCTTCCCAGCACTGGACGGGAAGAGGTGGCTCTTTCCACCATTAGCACACCCCCTGCAAGTGCTGAAAGGAGCACCCACAGTCCACTTGCTGATATGCAAATTGAAGATGTCACTGTTGAAGTACAATAGGATGAGGATACTGGTGTAGCTGGCGCTGAGGAGGAAGTTGGCGAGGAGGATTCTGATGGTGATGTGGTTTGTTTAAATCAGGCTCCGGGGGAGACAGTTGTTGTCCGTGGGATGAAAAAGCCCATCACGGTCATGCCTGGGCAGAAGACCAAACATTCCACCTCTTTGGTCTGGCAATATTTTCTATCCAAATCTGGACAACAACTGTCTTGCCCTATGTAAAGGTGGAATAAGTAGGGGTAGGGACGTTAACCACCTAGGAACATCCTCCCTTATACGGCATTTGCAGCGTGTTCATAATAAGTTACTGTCAAGTTCAGAAACTTTGGCTAAGACCGTAAGCAGTCCAGGGACACCTAAATCCCGTTGTCCTGTTGTATCCAAGCGCCTGCAAACCACACCGTCAACTCCCTCCTCGTCAATTTCCTCCTTAGTCAGGATCGGAAGTAGTCCTGCAGGCCATGTCACTGGCATGACTGACTCTCCTATCCGGGATTCCTCCGGAGGATCCTGCATTGCTACGCCTCCTGCTGCCGCTGCTGCTGTTGCTGCTGCTGGGAGTCGTTCATCATCCCAGAGAGGAAGTAGGAACACCACTACTTTTACTAAACAATTGACCCTCCAACAGTCCTTAGCGAGGAGGATGAAGTACGACAGCAGTCATCCTGAAGCAAAACGTATAACTGAGGCCTTGACTGCTATGTTGGTGTTAGACGTGCGTCCGGTATCCGCCATTAGTGCAGTGGGATTTAGACAATTGATGGAGGTAGTGTGTCCCCGGTTCCAAATCCCGTCTAGATTCCACTTCACTAGGCAGGCGATACCGAGACTGTACAGAAACGTCAGAAAAAGTGTCCTCAGTGTCCTGAAAAATGCCGTTGTACACAATGTCCACTTAACCACGGACATGTGGACAAGTGGAACAGGGCAGACTAAGGACTATATGACTGTGACAGCCCACTGGGTAGATGTATCACCTTACGCAGCAACAGCAGCAGCGTCACCAGTAGCAGCATCTCAGAAACGCCAGCTCGTTCCAAGGCAGGCTACGCTGTGTATCACCGGTTTCAGTAAGAGGCACACCGCCGACAACCTCTTAGAGAAACTGAGGGAAATCATCGCCCAGTGGCTTACCCCACTTAGACTCTCCTGGGGATTTGTGATATCTGACAACGCCACCAATATTGTGCGGGCATTACATCTGGGCAAATTCCAGCACGTCCCATGTTTTGCTCACACAATAAACTTGGTGGTGCAGAATTTTCTGAAAAGCGACAGGGGCGTGCAGGAGACGCTTTGGGTGGCCCGAAAAATTTCTGGCCACTTTCGCCATTCAGCGACTGCGTGCCGAAGACTGGAGCGCCAGCAAACACTCTTGAACCTGCCCCGCCATCACCTGAAGCAAGAGGTTGTGATGCGGTGGAACTCAACCCTCTATATGCTTTAGAGGATGGAGGAGCAGCAAAAGGCCATACAAGCCTATGCATCCACCTATGACATAGGCAAAGGAGGGGGTATGCACCTGACTCAAGCGCAGTGGAGAATGATTTCCGTGTTGTGCAAGGTTCTCCAGCCCTTCGAACTTGCCACACGTGAAGTCAGTTCAGACACTGCCAGCTTGAGTCAGGTCATTCCCCTCATCAGGCTTTTGCAGAAGCAGCTGGAGAAAGTGAAGGAGGAGCTAAGACGGAGCGATTCCGCTCGGCATGTGGGACTTGTGGATGAAGCCCTTCATTCGCTTTGCCAGGATTCCGGGGTGGTCAATCTGTTGAAATCAGACCACTACATTTTGGCCACCGTGCTCGATCCTAGGTTTAAAGCCTATGTGGTGTCTCTCTTTCCGGCCGACACAAGCCTGCAGAGGTGCAAAGACCTGCTGGTGAACACACTGTCAGCTGAAGTGGAACGTGACACGTCAACAGCTCCTTCTTCATTTTCTCCCGCAACTGGGGCTGCCAGAAAAAAACTTAGCTATCCTAAGCAACCCGCTGGCGGTGATGCAGGGCAGGAAGGACCAAGTTTGGACATCTGGTCCGGACTGAAGGACCTGGCAACAATTTCTGACATGTCTACTGTCACTGCATATGATACTGTCACCATTGACAGAATGGTGGAGGATTACATCGGTGACAGCATCCAAGTAGGCATGTCAGACAGTCCATACCTGTACTGGCAGGAAAAAGAGGCAATTTGGAGGCCCCTGTACAAACTGGCTCTATTTTACCTGAGTTGCCCCCCCTCCAGTGTGTACTCCGAAAGAGTGTTTAGTGCAGCCGGGAACCTTGGCCCTCATTCAGAGCCGCTCGTTAGCGGCAGTACGCTCGCTCCGAGCGATGTTTGCACATCTGCGCATGCGTACGCTTTTTAGTACGCATGCGCGAACCAGTGCGGCCGAAAATCCTTTGTACGCTATATAGCGAGTGCCTGCTATTTTGAGTGACAGAATGAGGCGTATGTGGGTGGTAACAGGGGAAGGTGCTTGAAAATGGGGAGTGGAGATCCGAACGCAGGCGTGCTTAAAGGTCAAAACGGGCGTTTTATGGGTGTGTATATTTAAAACAGCAGCGTCATTGACCACGTCACTGGGTTATTTTATAGCCAGAACTGCACGCAAATTTGTGGTAGCAAACACCAACCACAAGAATAGCGAGCAGTTCATACGCTGGTCGATGTACTCGATTAATCTAATAAATAGCGGACATGACGTAGGATGCGTGCGGCCAGGGGGCGTTTTTAACAAATAAACGAGCGTATGTTTTGCTCGTTCGTTCAGACTTAGAGGTGTGAACAGACTGCAATGTGCGTACGGATCATTTGAATAGCCACCCCTTGTTTTTAAACGAACGACCGCAAATAGCGTCCGGCTCTGAATGAGGGCCCTTGTCAGCGAAAGGCCTAGGAGGTTGCTTCCACAGAATGTGGAGAAGATGATGTTCATCAAAATGAATTATCAGCTCTTCCAGGGAGACCAGCCTCCAGATCGTACAGAGGGACCTGTGGTGGTGGATTCAAGTGGGGACGAGTTAATACTCTGTGAGGATGAGGATGTACACACTGAAGAGGGTGAGGAATCGGTGGATGAGGAGGATGAGGATGACATCTTGCCTCCGTAGAGCCAGTTTGTGCAGGGACAGATTAATTGCCAGCTTGTTTTGTGGGGGCCCAAACGAACCAATCATTTCAGCCACAGTTGTGTGGCAGACCCTGGCGCTGAAATGATTGGTTTGTTAAAGTGTGCATGTCCTGTTTATACAACATAAGGGTGGGCGGGAGGGCCCAAGGACAATTCCATCTTGCACCTCTTTTTTTTCTTTGCATTATGTACAGTTTGGGGCCTAGTTTTTCAAACTGCCATCCTGTCTGCCACTGCAGTATCACGCCTAGATTAGTCACGTGTTTGTGTCGCTTAGCATAGTCATCCATCTACCTCGGTGCAACCTTTTGGACATAAAAACACTATTGTGAGGTGTGAGGTGTTCAGAATAGACTGGAAATGAGTGTAAATTAAGGTTATTAAGGTTAATAATAGCATAGGAGCAGAAAAACCTACAAATTCTGTGATTTTAGCTGTTTTTATGCTTTTTTTCAAAAAAATACAGATCCAAAACACAAAACCCAGAACCCAAAACACGGAAGGGTGGTTTTGGCAAATCCAATCCAGATCCAAAACACGAAGAAAGATCCAGATCCAAAACAAAAACACAAAACACGAAAAGTGGCCGGTGCACACCCCTAATTCATATACATTGCATTACAAAAAATAGCATTTAACCTTATTAAATATCTCACTGACAGACCTCATACACTAGCAAATTAGAGTCGTTTATTGCTAACTAGCATTTATAGTAAAGGTGGACAGGACAGCAGTAACCAGCCTCCAGGAATTTACCTAACTAAGGGGGCTATTCTCCACCTAACATACGAATATAGGCAATAAATACAAACGCAAATCAGTGCAGTTACATTTCATGAACATAGATTTCTTTAGGTAACATCAACATATCTGAGAATAAGCCTGCACAGTAGCTATAGCATACAGTAATGCTCAATTTCACATAACATCAGTTTGCCACGGCGGGCAGAGTTTCACAAGAAATCACTGCTAAGCCAGATCTTTTACACACCCAAATTAACCTTTGCATAACACACTAACAGCTCTCTAATTAGGAAGGGGGGGGGGGGTCAAGTCCTGTCAGAAAGGACAATAGCTGCTCAGGGCTGCTCAAATTTCAGTAAATAGCTAACCTTCCCCCCTGCTTGCCCCACAAAGTACAGAGGGTTTCTTTGTACTTAAGTCTGTGCTACCCTTATACAACCCTGTTCCCTAGGAGGAGAGTCTACAGGGGTGCTACCGCGGTGGCATAAGAAAATAGACTGGGGGCTCTCACCACAAGCAGGGGCTCTTCTGCCCAAATCGACTCCTGGGTTCTGGAACAGACACAGCCCAGGATGCAGAGCACCGCACCAGACTGCGCTGTTGATACTGGAGCTCCTCCTCTATACCCGGTTCTCCACAGATCGGGTCCTGAGGCAATAATCCAAAGCAGCAGGGGTTTTGTAAGAAGGCGCTGTACTTCCCTCCGATCTCCTGTGCGGGTTCTTCCTCCGGTAAGTATTCTCTGCGTGGTGCTTGGCGTGGCTGCGGTCCTCGGGCAGGGTCAAACAGGCTTCTTCCTAATGGCGTTCCTCCAGTCGGCAGCGGCGGGGAGTCCCTTGCGGCAGTGGCTCCTTCCGTTTGGTCCTGGTAACACACTCCTCAGCAGGGTCCTCTAGTATGGCTGGGGCTGTCCTCGGCAGGGCCAGTCACGGAGTCCATAGAAACAGGAGCAGTGTTTGGCTCAGAATAGCAGCACAAACCTCTCCTTGGTCCTCACGGCAGCAGTCACTCCCCGGCGCTAGTCCCCAACAGCGACAAGGGCAACAGTGTCCTCTAGTTCATGGGGACCTTAAGTCAGACAGTACTTTGGGCAGCTCTCCACCACAGATCTCCTCGGTACAGCAGTAGCAGCAGCAGCAGCTCCGGCTGCGGCAGGTCAGTAAACGCAGGGACTCGGTCACGGACAAGTAGGTGCTTCTCATGGGGGGATCCTCTCTCCTATATGGCAGCACTTTTGCTTCATTTTAAGCCTTGGCAGCATTCCCCTAATGATCCACAGTGACAACTAACGTGGAGGGTGGGCTCTAGGCTTCGGCACGGTGCTCCCCTGGCCGGATTCCATTCCACGGCACACGCAGGGACCCACCGGCATTCTTCCTCCATGGAACGTGCATACTGGGGCTCTCCTGCAAGACATATCCACCACCTGTGACACCCCTCCACTGTACCCCCTGCGAGTATAGTATATCACTCTTCCCTGCTACATGGCAGCTCCTGCTGCCCAGCTACTTCCCATTAGGGCACCAGAACAGCTACAGTCTTTGTAGATTAGGGGGGGTCTTGTGCCGGCTTCAATGCAGCCGGAATACCATTACACTTTGGCAGCTTTGGGTGCCCTCAGCTGCTTCCCCTTCTGCTGGTACACCTTATTACATGCTACATGGCAGCTCCTATTGCCCAGTTACTTCCCATCAGTACAATCCCTCTCCTCTCCAGGGGATTGCTATTTTATAACTTCCCCTCTTTCTCCTCCCTGCATGTTCAGATTCTCTGAGTGGACAGGGGACCCCCAGCAACAGGCCGCCTACAAGGATCTCTGCCTGGACACCCAGGCTACCAATGAGTGGGGCAGGATTTTCCCGCAAAAATGGGTTACTGACCAAGGGATGAATTCTTCCCCCTTGTCCGCACATGCTCAGTAGGGGCTGACAGGTGTAGAGTCAATAAAAGTTCACTGTATCTGCCTATGGGCTAATGGTACTGTATGAACTGCAAAAAAATAAAAATAAACTGACAGGCTGCAGTATCTAAATGAAGCCCTAACTGTCTAAGGGGTAACCCCATAACTATTGGGGTACCACACATCTATACCCACTTAAGTCAAGCTGTAACTTGGTTTGTGACCTTTCAGGTTCCACATTATTTCAACTAGAGGCTAACTACTATAATATCTCCTCTATGTCATCCATTGTTAGTGTTCCAGCCTCTGTAAGACCTGACTCAATGCAATCCCTTTCTATCATTGCTTTTTCATGTTCCATCTGGGGCTATTGCAAAACTCATTATCAGACCACCTCTCTTCTGTCCCGTATAACACACCTCTGGCAAAATCCAGTCGCACACTGATTTACAAATGTCGAATTGATCAGTGCAAGCTAACAATGTAGTTTTGTCGCTCCCAGTTGTTGTATTAATGCAAATAAGATGCACATTTTGAGCAAGAAAAATGTTTTGCATGGCCTAATTGTCCAGGACCTGACAAGCTGAGAGGGGCTATTGGGCACAACTTAAGCAACATTGTATGAGGACACATCTGTAATGCTTCTCATACTGTAATTTCCTTCAGGTATGGTGTGATTGGTTTTTCTATAACACTAGGGGGAGAGTTAGGGGTAGGGATCAGGGTTAGGAGAGAAACACTTACTGATACTGCTGCTCTATCATGTCTGCACTGGAACTGCTCCACATGTGACCACCGGGGATCCCAGTAAGCCCCCGCGCAGGGGCAAATGCAGGATTTTTAGGGGGGGGGGGTTCCGTTTATTATATATATAGTGAGAAATACGCAGCACACACAACATACACACACACACACACACAACATACACACACGCACACAAAACATACACACACACAACACACACAAAACATACACATACACACAACAAACACACACACAATATACATACACATAGCATACTTACACACAACCTTGTTGCCAGGCTGCTGCTGCTTGGGTGGCCGTGATGATCCTCCCCTTTCCCTGGGACTCCTATATCTCACACACATACATCCCAAACACCCTCCCCTCCTTCCTCCCCAGGACTACAATATCACACACACATACATACATCACACACACAAACACATACAACACACACACATACCACCTACCCTGGCCAACACTAACAAGAGTGACCTGACCTGATTCTTCAGCGTTTGAGCCACTCAGTGCCGTGCCGCCTTCCCGCGCCGTGCCCAACTGCTCCTCCATCCCTCGTCAGCACTGTGGGAGAGGAGTTAAGTCACTGGAGAGACAAGCGGGAGCCGGGGGAGGCGGAGCGCACAGAAGGGTTGTGGATAGATCCCCTTCCGTAGATGTACCTACGGAAAGGGGATCTATAAACAACCTTCCCAGCAGTCAGGACTAAGCCGGGTGCGCCGCTGATATACATCACAGCGGGCGCCCGGCAAATACATATTGCAGCAGCTGCCGGGTCCGGCTCTGTCTGTAAAAAATTAAAATTTTTGGGGCTGGGGGGGGGGGGGGGGGGTTTCTGGGTACTCAGAAACCCCTGCTGCGTGCGCTAGTGCTGCTGGTGACTCTGCTGCTGATGGGAGCAGGTAAGTCACTGCTAAGCCACCAGGGGCATACTGTAGACATTCTATCATGTATACATTTCAGCAGTGTCCACATGATAAATGTTGACATGCTAAGCATGTCAACATTTTGACCATATTGACATGATGAATATTTACCTGATATACCACACCCGAGTGTAGGGCCTGTACGTTGCACATGGTTTTGTATGTTTGAATTTTTGTTTTAAAAAATTATAAATAAACATGTTTTGTTTTAAAAAAAGAAATCACTGAAATGACACCGGAATGCTGACAATTTGAATGTTCATAGCCCAACGCACATTGTAGGATGTTATAAAAGTCGCTGTTAATTTGCAGTCTACTAAATTCCCTCATATTACACTAGCATATCTTTCTTTGAAAATACAAATTTAAGTAACAACATTTATACTAGGCAAAGGTTTCCTTTATTTTGCCCTCTATGCATCCGAATACTTGAATAAGTTTGAGGATAGATAAGCACCCTGTTTGATATGTAATTTTGTTAGGTAAGTTAAGGGTTAAAAGCTGGAGGGGGGTGCGGTTAGTTATTGGTCATTTGAGGAGTATAAGCCTATGGTAGGATTTCTGGGAGGGCTTAGAGGTCCCATATAAATAGTCTGGGGAAGGGAGCCATCTTCCTCTTTCCAGTTTATTCAACCAGGCTGGCTAAGTGTCATTTATATATTATATTTAATCTGCCTGTCTTTCCCTTGCCCATCTGCATTTTACACCTCATTTATCTACCCTTTTCTTACACCCTCTCTAGCTCCTGTCAGTATTTCTTTTATTGTTTATCTATTTTGCTTCCTTTCAGACTCTGTTCCACATTTTCCTCCTCCCTCCCCTGCTTTTGTGTTCATCCATCCCCTGTCCCCTGCCAGTATCTTCTCAGCCATGCCCAGCCGTTCAGCCGCCCCCCACCCCCCGCCCGCCCGCCGCCTTATGGAAGCTCCCAGGCCTCTCGCCCTGCGGCCCCCTCGTCCCCTTCCAGTACCCCCTTCAGTTACTCCCAGGCCCCGCCGTTCAGCCAACGCCCTCCCCCCCGCCTCTCACCACAGTGGCTTCCTCTTAGCGGGGCGCGCCCTGCTATAGGCCGCGACCGCGCACCTGTCTGTGCTCCCGCACATGGCCCAGATCATGGCCGTCTGGCTCTCCGGCGGCGCCGCGAGTAGCTCAGGTGGCCACAGCCCCCCGTCCCAGCACCGCAGATCACGGCCAGCCCGCTCCCTGCGCCGGCGGTTGGCCCCGGCCACAGGGTCACGGCGGCCATTTTATATATTTTCGGCCTACGCAGGGAGCCCTGCTTGGTCCTGTTCCCCCCTTCATCCGCCCCCTCTGCTCCAGGAGCAGGGCCTCCCCCAGCACTCCCCGCTGTTCTTTAGTAACAGGGTTTTCCAAGGCCCCAGGTGCCCCACCCAGCAATCTTTCCCCTGTTGTTTGCCGGCACCCAGGGGCGGGAGTTATACTCCTTCGCCCCGTTTCTGGCTCAGCAGTAGGACAGGTCCCCATATTTATACACCACCACACTACACGCAGAATCCCCTTGAAATATACTGCCCCTTACCATCCTGCCCCTTCCGTGTACCATCAGCCCCCCCCTGCTGCAACTCCAGACCCTAACCCCCTTTTACAAGGTTTTTGCACCTTCCTATCAGGTTTTTTCACCCCTTTTCCCTGCCTCATGCCCCCGCACCTGCATATTCCCAAACTACACATATGTTGCAACTAGGGATGAGCGGGTTCGGTTCCCTGAGAACCGAACCCACCCGAACTTCGGGGATCCGGGGCGATCCGAGCCCAAGCTCGGATCTCCCTGTCTGCCCCGGATCCCTCTCCCGAGGCAAAACCTCGAGATCTGCTGTCGGATCTCGAGGTTTTGCCTCGAGCGGCCATTTAAAAAAAAATGCCTTTGCCTTTAATGGGCAAAGTGCTGATTGGCTGACAGAGCCGTCTGTCACGGCTCTCAGCCAATCAGCATTATGGTGCTCATTTGCATGTAGCACGGACTCGTGAGATCCGTGCTACATGCATCTGTGTGATTGACAGTGACACAGAGCACAGATGGGTCAGTGAGACCCGTCTGTGCTGCTGTGTATTTCAATGACACAGATGCACGCACGGACCAGGAGATCCGTGCTACTTGCATCTGTGTCATTGACACAGAGCACTAACGGGTCCGTGAGACCCGTCTGTGCTGCTGTGGTAAATAAAAAAAAAAAAACCTGTGTAAAAAGAGAAAAAAATGGCGTCCTCCCCCCCAAAAAAAGAGCAACCAGCCCCGGGCATTAGTGACCCAGTGCTGGGTGTGCTTAAATACAGGGGACAAACGACATAGGGGTCCCCTGTACTTAAACACAACCAGCACCGGGCTAGTCAGAACCAGAGCTGGTTGCCAAAATACGGGGGACAAACGACGTAGGGGTCCCCCGTATTCTGCGCAACCAGCTCTGGGCTCTGATCCGGTCCTGGTTCTGGAACTACAGGGGAAAAAAATGAGTAGGGTTCCCCTGTATGTTCCAGAACCAGCACTGGACTTTTTCTAGCGGGGGGCTGATGCCACAGCCAGGGGAGCCCTTTCACCGGGCCCCCCAGCCGCAGCATCAGCCCTGACCGCTAGTCAGCCCAGGCCGGGGATCCCTGGAGAGCTGGGGACCCCCCCAATAAAGGGGTCACCCTCTCCAGGGCACCCCAGGCCCAGGCTGATAGCCCGGGGCTATCCCCGCCACCCCTGGTGGCGGTGGGTGGCGGGTTGATTGTGTGGTGTGGTGTAAATAAAGAATATCAAACATTGTCTTTACAAGTAGAACTGCAAGTCCCAGCAAGCCTGCCCCGCATGCTGGTACTTGGAGAACCACAAGTACCAGCATGCAGGGCATTAAGGGCCCACTAGTACCTGTAGTTCACCTGTAAAAAAATGTTTAAAAAAAACACAGGACACACACACCGTGACAGTATAAGTTTATTAAACATACATACACACACACACACACACACACATGTACACATACTCACCTATGTAACCCTGTAGCATCGGTCCACTTGTCCGGTAAAGTATCCATAGGGGACCTGTGAAAAAAAACATACTCACCATCTCCTATGCGAGGTTCTGTCCTCTTCGTTCCAAAGTAGGCATCCCCGGACTTGGCAAAAAAAAAAAAACGAAAACGCGATCCACGAACTTAGTACCGTTCTATAGAACGGTACTTCCCGAATGAGAGCTTAGCGGCGGGGTATCACCATGGAAACCCCGCTGCTAAGCGTTCATTGGCTGAGAGAGGCCATCTCCCGTCTCTCTCAGCCAATGAACGGCTCCCTCCATTGTAGTCAATGCTGGGAGCCGCAAGGTTATTAAAGTTTACCCTGCGGTTCCCACCATTGACTACAATGGAGGGAGCCGTTCATTGGCTGAGAGACGGGAGATGACCTCTCTCAGCCAATGAACGCTTAGCAGCGGGGTTTCCATGGTGATACCCCGCCGCTAAGCTCTCATTCGGGAAGTACCGTTCTATAGAACGGTACTAAGTTCGTGGATCGCGTTTTCGTTTTTTTTTTGTTGCCAAGTCCGGGGATGCCTACTTTGGAACGAAGAGGACAGAACCTCGCATAGGAGATGGTGAGTATGTTTTTTTTCACAGGTCCCCTAGGGATACTTTACCGGACAAGTGGACCGATGCTACAGGTTACATAGGTGAGTATGTGTACATGTGTGTGTGTGTATGTATGTTTAATAAACTTATACTGTCACGGTGTGTGTGTCCTGTGTTTTTTTAAACATTTTTTTTACAGGTGAACTACAGGTACTAGTGGGCCCTTAATGCCCTGCATGCTGGTACTTGTGGTTCTCCAAGTACCAGCATGCGGGGCAGGCTAGCTGGGACTTGCAGTTCTACTTGTAAAGACAATGTTTGATATTCTTTATTTACACCACACCACACAATCAACCCGCCACCCACCGCCACCAGGGGTGGCGGGGATAGCCCCGGGCTATCAGCCTGGGCCTGGGGTGCCCTGGAGAGGGTGACCCCTTTATTGGGGGGGTCCCCAGCTCTCCAGGGATCCCCGGCCTGGGCTGACTAGCGGTCAGGGTTGATGCTGCGGCTGGGGGGCCCGGTGAAAGGGCTCCCCTGGCTGTGGCATCAGCCCCCCGCTAGAAAAAGTCCAGTGCTGGTTCTGGAACATACAGGGGAACCCTACTCATTTTTTGTCCCCTATATTTCCAGAACCAGGGACCGGATCAGAGCCCAGAGCTGGTTGCGCAGAATACAGGGGACCCCTACGTCGTTTGTCCCCCGTATTTTGGCAACCAGCGCTGGTTCTGACTAGCCCGGTGCTGGTTGTGCTTAAGTACAGGGGACCCCTACGTCGTTTGTCCCCTGTATTTAAGCACACCCAGCACTGGGTTACTAATGCCCGGGGCTGGTTGCTCTTTTTTGGGGGGGTGCACGCCATTTTTTTCTTTTTTTACACAGGTTTTTTTTTTTTTTTTTTACCACAGCAGCACAGACGGGTCTCACGGACCTGTCATTGCTCTGTGCCAATCACACAGATGCATGTAGCACGGATCTCCCGGGTTCGTGCTACATGCAAATGGGCACCATAACGCTGATTGGCTTCCTGTCTGCCACTGCAGTGCCACTCCTAGATGGGCCACGTGTTTGTGCCGCCCCCTTGTGTCGCTTAGCATAGTCATCCAGCTTCCTCGGTACAACCTTTTGGCCTAAAAACAATATTGTGAGGTGTGAGGTGTTCAGAATAGAGTGGAAATGAGTGGAAATTAATGTTATTGGGGTTATTAATAGCGTAGGAACAAAAAAAGGCCCATTTATGTGATTTTAGCGGGTTTTTTTTATTTTTTAAGAAAAAATCCAGATCCAAAACACAAAACCCAGAACCCAAAACACGGAAGGGTGGTTTTGGCAAAACCAATCCAGATCCAAAACACGAAGAAAGATCCAGATCCAAAACCAAAACACAAAACACGAAAAGTGTCCGGTGCACACCCCTAGTTGCAACCCTCCCCCCTTCTGTCCCCCCTGCCTTCCCCGCAATCTGCCCACGCCCCCCACTGCCACCCATTGCCCCCCCTGTCCCCCATTCCGCAGGCACAGTTGCTGTGCGGTCCAATTCACCAGTTACTGTTTCAAGCCCCCAGGTAGGAGTTTCTGATCTTTCCAGTCGCGTTATCGAGGTCCAGCAGACGGATGATGCAGTGGTATCAGCGAGTCAAATCGTGGTGGGCACACCGCGCAGCGAGGGACAGTTGGCGAACGCTTAGGAGGAAATGTCTGGTCCTTCGGCGGCAATTTCTGGTGAGCATGGTTTTTCTACATTTCGCAGCGCACATTCATCTTCCACTGATTCTAGCGATTCTTCCAGTTCATCTGATAGGCCGTGCAATTTCAGGCGTTACTTTGCGCAAAAAAATAAATAAATAAATAAATAAAAATTAAGGCAAAGCGGGGGAGCCATAAGAGGTCTAACACAGTGTCGGCAACTAAGGTGCCGGATGCATTAGGTTCACTGCGCGAATATGGCTATCCTTAAGGGTTTAAGTTCTAAATTTAGGGAGCAGATCAAGAAGAGTAAATTTGTGCATATGTTTGCGGTTGCGGATTACGCAAGTAGGTCTTTGGATCAGACTTTGTCAGCTGGGGTAGTTGCGGAGGCGACATGTCGTTCTTACCAGAATTCGGTGGCGTGTGTATATGTTTTTGTGGCACGCCCCTTGAATCCAGGCCTGGGGAGTATTATAAATGTGCTAAAATACATGCACATGGTACACGGCTTAAACTAGTCAGCTAAAGGTACCGCTTGGCGGCAATACGACGCATTTAGGACACAGCAGGAGGGGTAGCAGTGTTTTAATTCGGTTTCAAGGACGTCGAGGTTTGGCTTGCAGTCAATCAACTGCCTAACGCGCCTGCAGATTCCTCGGCTGGTCTGAAGCAGCCTTTTCTGATCCGCCCTGGATCTGCAGGCATCAGTTGCGTGTCGTGCTACGCGTGTAATAACACGCAGCATCATGAGGGGCAGGCTGTGGATATTGGCATATCTGCATGCTCTGCGGGAGTGGTCTCCCAGCCAAGATGTGCAGGGGGTCTGCGGCGCAGGAACAGGTTGAGGAGAATAGGGCAACGAGCATCGCGGAGGTGTTCAATGAAGCGCCGTTGCTGAGTAATTTGGGGGTTTTGAGGAGTTGGTTGGGTCGTTATCCCCTTGGGGAGGAAGCAGCCTTTTTTGGGGGGGGCAAGGTTTTGGCGTGGGTTGGTGTTTACCTTTGACATGGGCGATATCTGGGTTTTCTAGGAGGATTCTGAAATCAGCGCATGTCCATCTGGAAGTCGTTAGGTGTACGGTGGAGGCGGAAGCCAGGTTAGGGTGCATGTGCGGCCACCTTTTTGCATCCCCCCCCTTTTCTGAAAGTTTAGGTGCACCGCCTTTAAGGCGGCACCGTAGAGGGAACCGAGTAGATTTGGGTTGATACAGCATCTCTCTTGCCCAGATAGAAGGGTTGGGCTCCCACGCATGATGTCCATCAGATTATCGTGTCGTTTGCCAATCTGTTTATAAAAAGCCCTGGAGATAGTACAAGGTTTCGGGGGGAGGGCTCTACTAGCTAAGGCGGATATAGAATCCGCTTTACGGCTGTTGCCCATTCACCCCGAGTCCTTTAGATATGTGGCAATTAAAGTAGTAGAGCTCTATTACGTAGACTGATGTCTGTCGATGGGCTGTTTCATTTCATGTACTTTTCGAGGGTTTAGTTACTTTTTTGCTTGCCGGCCTTGTTCGTCGTTAGTAAGGTCTACTTATGCGCATATATTACTTGGATGTAGAAACCGATACCTTGATAGGGTTATGCCACTTGTCTATGGAGAGGGCGTGGCATTTCGGGGGAGTTGCTAGAAGCGTTCATTTCAGTAAAGAAGGTTTAGTTAATGTAGTTGCAATCGCTAAGTTTCGCATTTAGAGTCATACCTAGGAGTTGGTTTTTTTCAGCAGATGGCTAGGAGGAACCTCAGCGGGGGTTAGGAAGCCTCATAACCTCATTCTGCATCTCTTTGGAGCTGAGTGAGGTTCTGCGTTTTTGGTTGGTTGTTTATGTGCGAATTCAATGGCGTAAAGATATGGCCTCCGGCATCTGTAGCCAATTCGAACTTCAACTGTTTACAGATGTGTCCGGTTCCTTAAGTTTTGGTGCATTTTGTAAGGGTGTGGTGCATGGAGCCCGGGCCGGTTACTTATGGGTTTCAGGGCCTAAACAAGAACATCCTTCTTTTAGAGAGTGTTCCCAATGGTAGGTAGCTGTAGGAGAGCAAGATTTGCAATAGGCGAATTCCCTTTTGGATAACTTAAGCGTGGTGTAGGTCGGTGCTAATCAGGGACGTACTTAGATCCGGCCTTACGGTTGTTGATGTATTTTACACTGCTAAGTGGGTAAGGAATATTGAATTTAGGGCATGGCAGGTTTCAGGCGCTGCAAACGGTATGGCAGACGCCTAAAATCTTTTTCAGTGGGACAGGTTCATTTTATCGTGCCTCCTGTTTAAATGGTTTAACCTTCCCTTTCCATGCCCGGCATTTCATTGGGCTGGCATCAAGGACCTCACACTGAAGTCATTGACGCCTAGTACATTAAAGACCTACACGGCGGTTTGGTACGATGGGCAGGGTCTTAGCTTCCAAGAGCGGGTGAGGTAGGTCGATTGATGATTATATAGCACAGTTTGTCTGGGGCATGCCACGAAAGGGGTCATTCCAAGGCGGTTTGTCTTCAGCATTATCAAGTATCTCTACATTTTTCCAGGCACGCCGTGGGCGGATCTGGCCAATTACATTATACTAAGCATGGGCAAGCTAGTTGCTGCTAATAAGCTTTATGCGCTAGCAGGTTTAAGGTTTAATAAGGTGGTTATTAAGCAGGTATTGATCTTATGCTAATTACATAGGTTTAAGACAGATTAGCTGGCCAAGGGGCGTTGCATTTCTATTCAGGCGCTTGCATATCTCGTGATTTTGTCCAGTTGCTCAGGCAGGGTGCTTTAATAATGTTCTCCCTCCAGGTGGCGGGCACTGGTTTATCCTTGCTAATCTAACCCCCTTTGTCCAGGTGGCAGTTTATGAGGGTATTTCAGAATTATCTTATTGCTTTAGGTATAGCTACGGAGCTCTGCAGGACTCATTAATTTAGTTAGGGGCAGCAGCTTGCGCAGCGGGGGCAGGTGTTTCAGTCGACTTATTAAAAACAGTTAGGGTGGTGAGGTCGTATTTAAAGGAGGATAAGTTGCACTAGGTAGTTGCGAGTTTGTTGGGAAACCTAGGGGCCTTATGCCTACTGCCGCTAGGGATTCTGAAAGGATTTTCAGCTTTTGCCCTCAAAGAGGTTTTGCTGTTTTTCATCTTCAGATGGGTCACCCAACTATTTTGTTTCCCTTTCCTTGGGGTTAAATTGTTGTTGTTATTATTACATACCAATTTCTGTCTGTATTAAATTCCAATATCTGTCTGTATAAATGCCAATTTATGTCTACCTGAACTCTCGGACAGGTTTGTCCGGGAATGCTAATTGTTGGGTGTGGGTAAATTCCTATTTTTTACTGGGCTAGCCAGCACCCCTTGGATTTGCAGGTCCAATTTTTTGTTGTGAGTGGGTAAGTTGCAATTGTTAGGATTACGAGAAATGCATTGGAAGCGCCTGCTAGATGCCCTATGGGCAGCAGACGAGACGTTTGGGGCCCCACTTGGGAGGCAATGATTTGGGCGCATGCATGGGTATTGAGCGGATATGGTCATTGCACACTTGTCATTTAGCGTTGGCGGATGCGTCATGCAAGACCCAATGGGGCTAAACTCCTGGGCGCGGGGCTAGTGTGGTTGATCAGTGACCTCTGCAGTTTCCCTTTATTTTCAGGAAGGTCACAATTTGGTGGCGGGTCTGGTTCTGCGAACCGGGCTTTGGCGGGAAGCAGTGCTCACGGGCGGCCTATTATTAGCGCAGGAGTGCCTGTGGTATCATCTTTCCTTTGAGAGCGGCCAGTTTGTCACCGCCTAAAGGGGGGACATGGTCTTTGTTCTAAGGGAGGGGCCAATGCTGTGCCAATTAGGGAAGGATGGTACTGCCCCAGGTCAGTCTGCGCAGGGCGGGGATCCGCCCCTATTATTTAGTATTGGTATCCATCGGGCTGTGGCCTTGGAGCACTGCTTTCTTCTTGCCACCTATTCTAAAATTTCAATTTGATCAATAAATTCTGGCTGTGACCTCTTTTAATTCCATACATGTGTCAGTGTGTTTATTCCTAGGTTTAGGATTAAGTTAAATTAACAAAAGGGAATAATAAAACAAATGGGTGACTTAATGGTTTTTTAGTACTACAAAACTATTATATATTTTTTTCTTGCACCTATAAAGCTTGATGAGATTAGAGTATTTTACTTTGGCAATTTATATTTCTGCTTCTATCCCAGTTAATTTGACTTTGACCTTTTTGGACACTTTGTTGCATTTGAGTATTTATTTGATGATTACTTAATTCCAGTTTTGACAATTAAAACACTGTATTTTTCTATTTACCTTTCATACTTTATTATCCCTCTCCAGAAGATTTAATGCCTTCCTGAGCTGATTAAATGTAATCTTTACATAAATGATTACCTTTGTTGCTCCTCTAGGTAATGTTTTATTAGAAGAAAACTTAATTATTATGTTATGATTGCTTTCTCCAAAATACCCTTCACTGCTGTATTGCCTGTGTATTTCATGCCATTATTCCTATGGTGTACAGTAGGCTGCTGCTGTTGTAGGTTGCAATGAGCTTGATAATGGCTTTTCACTATTTTCCTCACCTTGTCACTGCCTGACCCATTTCTGGTGCCTTGTAAGATATTTGACCATATTAGGGTCACGGATCTCCAATACTCCCTCATCCCTGCTATATCTTTATGGATGACCTTGACTAAATTCAGGGATTTAACCTTTCTGCGGTTGTTCACTCCAAGGTTTAGAAGAAACTCATCTGGCTGACCTGCAATGCACCTCTAACCTAGAAAAATCAGAATCACTTCCACTTGCTATAAACCTAAGCACTGCCCAAAAAGTCAAACAGCTGCCCACTTAGCTGCCCAATGGACCTAGGAGTAGTCCATGATCCACACTTGCTTCCTCCAACTGCTAGCTATGAAGAGACTGGTACAGTAAATGCAGATACGGGGTCAATGGTAAATATAGAAGGGGGAATAATTTAATAAATTATACCCCTCTGTTCTGCTGCGCCACTGCTAGCCTCACGTAATTATTTCACTTCCATCTCCTCTACCACTGAATATCCCAGGGGAAGCACTAATCCTCAGCTGCTGATGTTGCCGCACCTGCTCTAAAAAAATATGTCCTAACTTTTATCTCAACCCAGCAAAAATATTGTATATACAGAACATATCTTAAAAGTGGCTGTAAACTGAGACATGGTTGATCTGGATGTGTTACAGTGCATCAGAACTGTTTCAATAAAGATTATTAAAAAACTACAAAATGCCATTAAGGAGAAGAAAAAAAAGACAAAATTGTCTCGAAAAAGAGGAAAGAAAAGTACAAACTGTCTCAGTAAGAAAAAAATCAAAAACTGTCTCAAAAAGTAGTGAGAAAAAGAAGTCCAAAGTCCTAGGATGCGGTGCCGCACTGGAGAGAAGTGACGATTTGCGTCTTTATTCCTGGCTGGTTTTATATGTACTTCTACTATACTATAATGTCCTAAATATGAACACATCATTTTACATTTTTATTACCCATCTTTTACTTGTATATAAAACCCAGTCCCTTAATGTATTTCAGATTGTTTCACATTTTAAGGTTGTCAAGGAAACCAAATTAAAACCTTTCACTCATGAGGGAAACTCCCGGACAGCCTCTATATTGCAACAAGGCTGCAAGGCATCATTGGGACACCCAGCAAGTGGTTACTGGAAGTAATGACCACGTCTGGCTTGAAAAACAACTCAAAACATGTTGGCTACATAAATTGGACCCCGATGTCCTAAGGAATGATATGAGAAGAAGAACCCATATCTGAACCACCTTTAAAGAATATTTGAGGTTTGGAACCTCCCATCTTTAATCACTCCAATACTTTCTTGAAGTGTAGTTCTGGTATGGTTACATTATCTACTATTGTTTTACTGTAAACAGTTGTATTGTTATTAAACCTTTATTATGTGTAGATTTTCTAATTTTATTGCATGCCTCATGGAGGCATGGAGGCATTCTTCTTAGAACAAATCAAATGCATACAAAGATCAATATTACAGAGTATTCAAGTCTATTTCAGTATAAGCATATTACCTAAGGGGTTACAGTGAAACCCTGAAAAATCATCACATTGATTTTTTCTGTTGCACTTTATTCATTCATTATATTTGTTATTATTACAGTATCACGCTATTGTTGTTTTTCTTTTTTTGTTTTAAATCTGGCATCGACCTAAGGGAAATCACATCATTACTACTTCAACGACTAAGGGAAGTGTTAATCCTTCTTATATTTACTTGCTTATATGTATTTAAATGTAGTCATTAAGGTTTAGCGCCTTCAAAGGTTCCTCTATATATTATTGTTGAATGATTTGGGTTTCTATTTGGGTGAAACCTGTAAATGCTCAGGTTGCTTTTTACCTTTTCTGGAGCACCATTCTAATCCTCTGTACCCTTTATTTCTCATAGAGGCATTCTCTGCTAGTCCATCCTGAAGCCATCAAGGAAGGACTGTCCTAATTGTTGGACACTTTGATTCTGGACATAGCGTGAGTAATGAGATGTAAGTATGATTCAGAAAATGAGCCTTGGGAAACTGTTTGAGGTCCTTGAGCTCTGATGCAGCGGGATCTGCCAATTGGGATCTTTTCTGTGAAAGAGAGATAATTCCAAGCTAGTATGCTGCCTGTTTCTTCCATAAGAGCTCTATGCTATTCCCTGCCTTTAGTCCTCGGCTTTCTGGCACTTACTGGATCTCTTAGACCTAAACAAGCGAAGAGGGAGGACAGGATGTCCTACCCACCCCCTACTCCCACTCAATTCATTCTGTCATTGGACCATGTGCCATTTTGGTAGCCATTTCCCATATCTAAAAATCAAATTGATGTAAGAAGCACTGTCTACTGTAACTGTATTTAATATAACCATATACAAACAAATTCCAAGGAACACTCATAGAGTTTAACTTAGCTAAATGCATTTATTAAAACATAACCAATCATAAAAATTCTTACTGCGCACAAGAGGGACAATGAAGAAAAACAATGTTTTTCCAATACAATTTAATATATTTTTAGAACACCATTCTCTCAAAATATGTTTAATACATATTATCCTGCATACAGTAGTATGAGTGTCCGTTGAGGCACTAAAATCAATGTTAGTTACTGTATAGCCAGCCGGCATTAATTCCGCCTGAAGTATCTTAACAAACTGAAAAATAATCTGAAATACTGTTTACAGGGCAGCTTTTCTGAAAAAATAGGTTCAGGAACTGTGGGTGGAGCTACTGGGGGTGGAGCTATAGAAAACAAGTTTATATATAGATATATTTTTATATATATATATATATATATATATATATATATATATATACATATAACATCATCATATAATGAAAGGAAGACACTCTCCAGACTTGGCTTGAAGTTTGCAATATTAATTACATAGTATTACACTATGATACAACATGGATCGCAAGCACATAGCCTAGGTATATCTCCATAGCACAATATGATTATAACCAGCAACTTGGGATCAATGTTATATACATATGGTAATTATACACCAAGGCAACATAACCTTATATATATATATATATATATATCTATATATATATATATATATATATATATATATATTATCTGTAATGTATTATCTGTTCATATGTCTGTATAGAGGTGTAAGCAAATGTATATATTTCTATGTACCAGTCTGTATGTATATATATAGAGTCCAAACTGGCCCGGCACTCGCAACCAAACAACAATGCTTCGGTGCCCTTTCCAAAAACAGCATAGACAATGGGATACGCAGAACGGCACTCAGTGAGACTTCACAGCTGAATAAATAACAATAGCACGACTTTGCTTAGGGTCAACGTTTCAGTGTAGACACACTTTTATCAAGACATACCTGTATGTATGACCTCACTTGTGATGTCAGTGGGGCCGGCCCTAGACGGTAGGCGTTCCCATGGGAACACCTCCATCTGGGCAGCCACGCCCCCGGCATGCCCACCAAAGGGGGCGTGCTGTCACTTACCACCGACAGCACACCCCTTTGTAGCGAGACCCGGAGTGATGGCTTGCCCGTTGCTTTCCGGGTCTCGCGCATGCGCACGATGGAGCCACCTCCGTCGTGCGCATGTGCACTGGGCCAACATCGACCCGCTTGCGAGCGCTTAGTGCTCGCAAGCGGGTCTGAATCAGGCCCTGAGGCCCTCATTCAGAGGCGGTTGTTAGTTGCAAGTGGTCGCACTGAATCAGGGCAACCGCTTGCATCCTGAACGGCCGCCTCCATGTCAATCGTTAAGCTGTGGGTTACCACCCATAGCTTAACGACCGACCAGGTTGATGGTCACAATGGTGATCACCATCTCGACCATCGGGGCTTACGACCAGACCCTAAGGTTGGGTCTGGGCACTCGTAAGCCCCTGGGAGCTTTCTGCTCTGATGGAGCAGGAAGCTCCCCACTGACATCATCCATTTTGGAAACCACCCCTCCGGCCCGCCTACCAAACGGGGGCAGCTGTCAATCAAAATCGACAGCCGCCCCATTGGTATCGAGCTCCGGAGCGACAGAGTTTCTCTGTCGCTCTGGGGCTTGCGCATGCACAGTGCGGCCGCTGCGCATGCGCAGGCCTAACCATCGAGTCGGTTACGAGCGCATCGGTGCTCGCGACCGACTCTGAATAAGGTCCCGAGTTCCTGCTGAAAAATAGCACTGACTATTTGTATTTACCAAAAAAATGTTCACAGAAAATGTGGATATGAGCTGGCACTTATTAAACTGAGCGTAATATTAGTACATGGCAGTTGACAGGGAGCTTCTTGAAATAGAAATAAATAAATAAATCTATATATATGTAAAAGAAGAAGTTTGTTTGTTGGCAAATATATTCCACAGTTCTCAAGGTGAAGCTGCCAAATCTTACAGTTATTTAGTATTGAAAAAGTAAGCTATTAGACCACATAGCGACATTGTGACAAATAAAATTCATTGGTCTGCTTGTTTGTTTGCCTCTCCGGTTATGCATTCCAACACTCCTGCCCTGATTGGGATGAAACCAATGCAAGGTGCTCCAGTTGGATCCTGGCAAGGTTTTAGGGGGGTTAGGGTCCCGATCGTACCTCCCGTTGGTGTATGCTAGGCAGAACTTTGACCCGGGGACACTGGGCAGACCCAGGGAGCCTGTTGTGGGCCTCCAACTTGATGTATTTAGATGAAAACTTCACAGAGGGGTGGCAATTGGTTTGGGATGCCTAATGTTGTGGCTGGGGTCCCGGTTGGACTTCACAGCGGAGTGCGCTGGGCAGAACTTTGACCCAAGAAGCCTGTTTAGGGCCTTCCACTGGATGGATTTGGATGACATCACATAATAAAACTTAATAACTTGAAGATTTAAACCCAGGCAATGCAGCTAGTACATAATATTTAAGTAAAAAATACAAATATTTTCTTAAAGGCAAAAGATCCAGTAGTCATCTCTCTTACAGAGTTTTAGAAAAGAGATCTCCTTTTTTTTTGTAACTTTTCTATTCAATATATTGGAGAAACAACTGTACCATCGTAAATCCTTCAACAGTGTCTAGAACAGGCCTGGACAACCTTTAGCTCTCCAGCTGTTGTGAAACTACAAGTCCTACAAGCCACAGTTTTAGCATTCCCTAATAGCAAAACTGTTTCCAGGGAACTTGTAGCTGGAGAGCCACAAGTTGGCCAGACCTAGTCTAGAAAGACAATTGGACTGATGCACAACTGAATAAATATCTGTCTGGCAATTGTATCTTGTACATTCTTGCATTGCACATGCTCTCTTAGTGCACAGAAGTTTGAATGATATAGAATCATATGTTTCAATTGGGTTGGGTATGATATCCCGGTGGCTCAATAGCCGCTGGGATGAAATGTTGATGCCGGAAGCCCGACAGAGGAGAATCCCGATGAAGCAGGTAATCCCCCTAACCCTACCCTTCTCCCCCCCCTAACCCTAACCCTCTCTTAGAGGTGCTTAACCCTAAAACTTCCTGGGTGATGCCTAACCCTAAGTCCCCCCCCAGGGGTGCCTAAACCTAACTCTCCCCCCACCTGCACCCAAAACCTAACCCTTCCCCAGGGGGGTGCCTAACCCTAACCTCCCCCAGTGGCACCTAACCCTAACCCCCCCTAACCCTAGCATATCCCAAACTCTTCCTGGGGTGAAAAACCATAAGTACCCCTTGGGGTGCCTAAACCTAATCCCCCCAGCCAGGGGCGTAGGGAGGGTGGTTCCAGTGGAGCGCATGCTCCAGGCACAAAAGGTGTCAGGAGGCGCCACACGCTGTGCCTGCTGGCTTGCCAGAGAGTCTAACCGGCAGCTGTCTAAGCTGACAGCCACCTGGGGCCATTGCTTCCCCACTGCAACTGTGAACGCTGGCCTCTGAAGTGATCAGAGGCTAAGGAAACCTCTGATCACTTCGGAGGCCAGCATTCCCAGTGATGCAGTGTGCGGGTGATGTCATGACGTCACCCGCACGCTGTGGAGCCTGCGCGGCCACACGTGCTGAATCTAGTTAGATCCAGTCAGCACGGCAGCAGGGGACCTGGACGACGGCCACAATGGATCAGGTAAGTACTGTGGGGGAGAGGGGCAGTACTTTAAGGGACAGAACTACAGGGGCACTACTTTAAGGGGCAGATGTACAGGGGCACTACTTTAAGGGGCACAACTACAGGGGCACAACTACAGGGGCACTACTTTAAGGGGCAGAACTTCAGGGGCAGTACTTTAAGGGGCACAACTACAGGGGAACTACTCTAAGGGGCAGATCAATAGGGGCACTACTTTAAGGGGCAGACCCACAGGGGCAAGTCATAGGACCATGCACATACATTAATTCATCCATACCCCCCGCTGAGTAGTAATCAGCAACTTAATATGCTAACAACTGAGCGCGCGTGCACTTCCGGTTTCGGCCAGGCACGAGTGACGCACTTCGGGTAGGCGGGTACTAATACAGGCAGTAGAGCTCCACACTGATCCAGCAGCAGGACGGCATACCACAATAGAAATCATGACAAGCAGGTAAGACATAGCTTTTTACCACTTATAGCAGTAGCTGATATTAAGCCACACATTGAGTCAGGAAGCTGTTGGTAATTCACCAATAGCCATCTCGTGCTAGTACACACTAAAAAGATATGGTTAACATACTATTATTTAACCTGTTCTGCCATCGGCTAAACATTGAATAATATCACTTATAAGTATGAAGCTATTGTCTGAGCCCTATCATGTTAGATACCTATCGACGGAGTGTACAGCCAGCCAGTATAACACATTTAGGAATTTACAAGTATGATTACTTATGTTGGGCATAATACAATGAGTGCAGATATGCACTAAACGTACAGTAAATTGATATCCATACACTAGTATGGTTTACAGACTAGGCACTTTTTACTGTATGAATAATTATTGTTGTTTATTATCCATTGATATTTGATTTTCCAATATTGAGTCCATATGAGAGGACCTGTTAGACCATTGGCTGATGTTATTGTATCTACCTATACTTTAGTTAACTAATCCTGATGTTAAGAATTCTGATGCCGTGATAAGGTTCAGTAAGAACCGAAATGTCGGCAAATTAATTCGGTATGCATAATAAAGCTGATTAATATTGCAACTACAAACCAAGGCCCTGATTCAGACCCACTCGCAAGCGGCTGTCCGCTCGCAAGTGGGTCGATGGTCTGCACTGAGCATGCGCACAACGGAGGGAGCTCCGTCGTGCGCATGCGCCAGACGCGACGAGCGAAGGAAAGTCCTTCGCTCGTTGTGTCTGATCAAAGGGGGCGTGCTGTCGATGTTGATTGACAGCACGCCCCCTTTGGTGGGCGTGCCGGGGGCGTGCCTCCCTGACGGGGGCGTTCCCACGGGAACGCCTCCCGTCAGAAGCCGGCCCACTGACATCACTAGTGATGTCAGTGGGAGTGATTTTGGCTCTGATAGAGCCAAAATCACTCCGGGGCTTGCGGTTGAAAACCTCAACCGCAGGCTCCGGCTCGCAGTTTAGATGGTCGCGATGGTCAAGTCCATCTCGGCCATCAAACTGCACGCTCGTATATGCTGTGGGTGGTGACCCACGGCTATACGAGCGTCCAGGAGGACGCTCCATTTTTATGGAGGGCGGCCCTCATTCAGAGCGTGCGCTCTGCTCAGAGCGTACGGCTCTGAATGAGGGCCCAAGTCTGGAGAGTGTTTCCGCGTCGTCGGTAGATGATTGCATAACTATATACACGGGAAGCTGAATAAGCAACCCTGGATAGCACCCCAGTGAAAAGGACCAATTGAAGTGCGAGTGCCGGACAACTGTGTATATATATATATATATATATATATATATATATATGAGAAGATACACCATATCTCACTGATTCTATTCAATAAGTCATTGACATTCAATCTCAGTGTTTAAGAGATCACGTGATATGAATAGCGTCCCGTGTACATATGAATCCTAATGTACTAAAGTATGCTATAAATCACGTGATGTAGACAAAGCCGCATGATCATATGGAGTATAGACGTTAAAAATTTCTAATAGTACCAACATATACCCTTATTGTTATACAAAAGAAACACTGGAATGTAGCATAACTAACACCATAATTTAATCATTGTAAAGGTTCTAAAAACCAAATTAAATAAGACTTTATGTATAGACCATTGTTCTAAATAGCATCAATGGTGATCATGGTCTATTAAATGGGTGTGGGATTTGCACATATTTATTGTCAGAACATTGAAACATAGATATACTTAATCTTTTAATAATATATCATCCCTAGCTTGTATACACACTTGTATAGAGATCATAACTGAATATAATGTGATTAGAAAAGAATTTTATACAGTCAACACAACTTGCTTGATATAATACATAAACTGCAACATATACAATAAGTGAAATTGTTCCACGAAAATGATAGCTATAGTAGAGAAAACCAAGAACATCATAGAAATGTTTTAAATAAAGTTACCACACACAGGACCTCATTCAGAGTCGGTCGTAGCGGCCGCACGGTCGTACGCATCCGATGTTTTTCTTTCTGCGCCTGCGCACGGCTAGCTGTGCGCATGTGCGTACAAGCTCTACCGATGCAAAATACTGTCGGTCGTAGGGCTTCCGAAACGGAAGTGGGTTGCGAAAGTTGATTGACAGGAAAGTCCGTTTGTGGGTGTATACGGGGGTGGTGGTCTGCAAACGGAGGCGTGCTTCAGCGTTTCCAGGCGTTTTAGGGGAGTGCATAAATTATCTGCTTCGTACTACCATGAATGGCGGATGCATGACAACGTCACTCTACGAACAGGATGATCGTCCAGGCTAAGGTAGGCAAGAAGCGTCCGTAAGCCACAACAGTTCAATCGTTAATCCGATGTTACTTGTGATATTTCTAATTGGAACCACACAAGCCAAGCAGCTAAGATTGGTGCATTGTAACTATTAACACTGCTAATTACCTTGTAAATGATTTCACTTGCGTGTGCATTAGGGAATTCGTAACACAACTGTTTATTTGTGCTTTTTAAACGTATTTTTCTCGGGCATTTTTTAAAACATATAGCATTGTGTTTTGCGTAGCAGCCATTTCAGATACCATACTTTTTAAACCATGTATACATTGATATAGTTAAATTTAGACATTTTGTTAATAAAATTTTTTATTTTTAGGAAATTAGGCTTTAATCACAATTTTAGTTACAATTGTTAGGGCAACATTTGCCTATAAATAAAAATAAAAAACACAATTCTAAAATTAAAAAAAAAAAAAGAGCTTGAGACATTGGTGACAAGAAATATGGGGACTTGACAAGAGGTGAGGGAGGAGATATCCAGGGCTACTTGCATCATTTGGGCCAGCTCGGAGGAAGAGGTAAGCTACGGACAGCCGACTGGCGTGTAACCCGCCGACTGGCCTGGCCAGAGGTAGATGGTATTTCCTCAGGCCTAGGCATAGGGCTATCCATACTTGTGGGGGTGGCTGTTGGGCTGCCAGAGATGGTAGTCCTGGGAGGAAGGGAGTCTCGCTCCATCATGGCAGGTGGGTTTGCCTGCTCCTGGGTATTGGCCCAACGATCTATGGCCCCAGCAATGGTCTCCAGGGCCACCGCCACCATCACTAGAGTGGTCTCCATCCTCAGAAGAACACATCTGTTCTCCTGAGTTTGGGAGACCAACCTGGTGAGGGGAGGCACTGCTCGTTCCAATGGTTGCCCTGGAGTAGACTCCACAGGGTCCCCAGATGGAGTACTTGGATCCTCCCCTGCAGAGTCTCCATCTGTGCTGGACCCAGACCTGACCTCAGGAGCAGGCACTGCCTCCTCTGTGTCTGGGAAAAAAAAAAAACATTTGTATCTTTTATAAAAAAAAAACGCATACACGTTTTAGCTTTATACTTTTTTGAGTCCAAAAAATATTTACATTCTTGCACATGTGGAGCGTTGAAGTCAGCCATGTCAGTGTCCATAGTGGACACGCCGACTATCACCTCTTCCGTCACACATCCCTGAGCCAACGTCTCCAGCCTTGTAAAGTTTAGGTCCTCAGGGATGGGACCACCACCTGTCCCCGCAGCATGGTCCACCCTACTCCGTAGCTTCCTCTTCAGCTGGTATTTGAAATCAGTCCATCTGACAATGTGATTTGGCATTTTTTAAGGGTTAGTTTATTTAATTAAGATGTCGCTTTTGACTTCAGTACATTCACAATATCATTTGTTTACCTTTTTTTTACGACTTTCATGGTTCTGTGGGTTGTCCCCACAGCATTAACAGCCCTGGATTTCTCCTCACAAATCCTGTCTTTGGCTCCAGCCCCCATATTTCTTGGGGCATGGACAAGGTTATCCATTGTCATGGTCACCAATGTCTCAAGCTCTAGGCTTGAAAACGGTGGATTTCTGGGCCTTGGCCTGCTTGGCCCGCCTCCTCCTCCTCTGTTGGTAGTAGTGGATTCCCAGCACCTACAATATTTTTTAATTTTGTTAATTAAAAAATGCATTTGTGGAAGATATGAACTGTTATTGTGTTTTTAAAAAAATGTGTTTAACACTTACCTGCCTCATTTGTCCTCTGCCCACCATGCTCCTCGCTTGCCTTTTTCAAAACTTGTGAGAGAGCATTAAGAATAATGCTTTTGATGACTATTTTATAGATGTGAGCGCATCCCTGGATTGGTTACCCGTGCTTCCCTATTTGCCTACATACAATGCACACCTTGCCTGCATTCCGTAACCACTGCGTGGGTTGTCCGAGATGTGAGCGCATCCCTGGAATGGTTACCCATGCATCCCTATTTGCCTACGTAGAATGCACACCTTGCCTGCATTATTCAATCATTGTGTTTTTTTGGCCTTATTTAAGGCAAAGCCAAATGTTCCCCTACTTGTGGGTTGTAGGTGGAGTGATTTGTGGTGCAGGAAGGTATTGCTAGTGTTTACAGTGTTTGGAGCTGTTTGAGTGGTGCTTGTGTGTATTGTTTGAGTGGTGCTTGTGTGTGTTGTTTGAGTGGTGCTTTTTGTTTATTTTACTTTTTTTTTTTTGGGTAGTGGGTTTTTTATTTGTTTTTTTTTGGTGTTCCTTTTTTTTTTTTTTTTTTTTTTTTTGGGTGGTGGGTTTTTATTGTTTTTTTTTGGGAGGTTCCATTTTTTTTTTTGGGGGGGGGTTATTTTTTAATTCTTGTTTGGCCTTAAATTTAACAAACCCGGTTACTTTGTGTGTTTGGGTGGATGTGTTTTTGGAGGAACAAAATAACAACGTTCTTTGCAGACTCCAGTAAGTGTGCCAGCCTACTGCAAGCTG
Source organism: Taudactylus pleione (assembly GCA_031769625.1). NCBI lineage: Eukaryota > Metazoa > Chordata > Amphibia > Anura > Myobatrachidae > Taudactylus > Taudactylus pleione. The sequence continues at coordinate 6,564,352 of JAUIMM010000706.1, forward strand.
TTTTTTTATTTTTTGGAATATGAAACCAAAAAAAGGACATTATTCAAAAAATTATTGTCATGTTCTATTGTTTTGTTTTAGGTGTTTAACAGTCCAGTTTGTACTGGATTCAGGTAAGTGTCTATTTTTAAAAACCTTAATGTTTGTTGTATTTAATAATGAAGTGTTTTATGATGTATTTTTTACATTTAATAATGCATTTGTGGTTTTTATTGATAAAACAATAACTATGTTTTCAATTTTTAATATTGCCCAATTTCAAAGTTAAGGATTGTTTTAACAATAATAGTAGTAATAGATGTTTTTTTTTTCAAAATAATATTTTCTTTTTCTTCCATAAAATAAAAACCCATACACAAACACCTGTAGGGGTTCCCGAAGATGGCACAGCCTGACCCTGTAAGAATATGCACCATTATTACTAAGCTAAGTATTTTTTGAAAAATATAAATTCTTTCTCAACAACACTTTTTTTTTAAATTCTAACTTTACACAGCGATGTGGGCCAGCTAATAGTGGCCATGTTGCCCCCCACCAACCTTCCTCAGCCTTCTCCTGGGTGTAGGCATAGGAGGCGTGCAAAGGCCAAGATATATAGAACACGTGTCACCCTTTTTGGAATGCCTGATGATGTGGTTGTAACCACTTATCGCCTGCCTCCAAATATTATCCTAGACACTCTTTAATAAAGAATGATCTAGAAAGTCAGATTAACATTCCTACAGCAATCACACAACTTACACAGTTGTTGGTGGTGTTACATTTCTGTGCCTCAGGGTCCTTCCAAACCACTGTGTGGCTAGTGGGTGGCCTCTCCCAGCCCTCATTTTCACGGATCCTGAGGCATGTGCTAGATGCATTCTTCAATCATATAGCACATTTTATTAGTATGCCTTAGGATACGGAAGCCCTTGATGTGGTAAAGCAGAAGTTTTTTAAGTTTGCAGGCTTTCCACACATCATAGGGGTAGTGGATGGCACTCACATAGGACTTCAGCCCCCGGCATGCAGAGAACAAATCTATAGGAACCATAAACATTTCCATTCGCTAAATGTAATGGTGCTATGTGATGCCTCCCTCCAGATCCTCTCCCTGAATGCTAAATTTCCAGGCTGCAGCCATGATGCGTACATGATCCAGCATTCAGGGATTTGGCCAAAATTAAGCACACTGCACGCTGGTGACGCGTGGCTTCTTGGTAAGTATAAATCCAGTATGTAGCTATAGTAATAGTGTAAACATGTTTTCATTGACAATTTATGGATCTTTTGGTGTCCCATTTCCATCAGGTGACAGTGGATATATCCTTGCACGTCCTGGCTGCTGACTCCTTATTTGAATCCCACACCAGGGCCACAAACTCAATATAATGCCACGTTTACTGCCACCAGGCAGGTGGTGGAGTGCTGTATCGGCCTTTTAAAGGGCCGGTTCCGGTGTCTCCATCACTCTGGTGGTGCACTCATGTACACGCCGGATATGGTTTCTCGCATTGTGGTCCTGTGTGGGATTTTACACAACATTACAATAAGGAGTCGAGCACCCATGCAGCCAGAGGATGCCTTGCCAGAGGATGGCCCCCCAGAGGAAGGTGTTGTGATGCTGTCGAGGGGGGGGGGGGGCAGATGCGATTCTGTGGTTTCTAGATTTTTCAGGTAATAATTTTGAACTTTATTTATAATTTTACACTTCGAGCAAATGTATTTTAAGGTGAACCTTATTTTTTTTTTTTTTCACAAAAATCACAACACTTTCCGAAACTGAAAAACTAATGGAACCCATTGGCAATACCCTGTACTGTTTTTGGACAACTAACATAATTTTTCCAGATATACCACCACATGTTTAGTTCATTTTGATATTTTTTTTTATTTTGTTTGTTAAAAAAGAAATATTATGTTGAGTTTTGCTTTTGTTGTTTGTGTCTGACTAAGCAAGATATTTTTTTTTTAGAAAAAACTGAGGCCTTTTTTTGTTTGATTCTGTGATGAAATGCTTTTTACAATTAAAAGCATGTTGGCAACATGTTTGTTATTTAATAAATGTTTTACAAAAAAAAGGTTTGGTGTAAACGTATTTTGAAACCCATTTTGAGGTGGATAATGTAGGGCAACCACAAACAAAAAACAAAAAAAACATTACTGCAAATGTTCTTAAGGTTAAAATAAACATTTTTGTATTAGTTACACTATGGAAAGGCACCAAGCTTTGTTCACAAAGTATTTGAAATGCAGAATTACACCATTTAATTTTTATGAAAAAAAGAGGACAAATGTTTTTAGAACAAAAACTTTACTGGAAATGTAAACATCTTTAAATGTACAAAGGGAAAAAAAAAAACTAAAAACGTTCCAGACTCCCCACAATCCGCTGTAGGCAGCAGTAGGCCTCCAATAGATGGGCACTTGTTCGAGTGAGCTCCTCACGTATTCCAACAAGTATGTTGGTTAGATCTGTGGACAGAAACATTTATTTGTAGGTTAAAAACATCTAAAAAAAAGTCCCACATTTTAACATTAAACATTATTCAATGTCCCAAACAGTGGGTAGACACAATGATGTTAGGGTGTGTTCTAAAGTTTACTCCACACAACATTATTATTATGTAGAAACTTTTATGGTGTAAAAACACTTTGAAACCCTAACTATGTGGCATAATCAAAAATACTCTAGGATGATTTATAAACAACTGGGAGGTGTATTCTTAAGTCATGATGGCCATATCCTTAAAACACACTGCACGTATTCACTTCTAGAATGTTCTTGATAATCCAAAACTACAATGTGTTTGATTGCTATGGCTAACATCACTTTTCCTAATGAAGTTACATCTTAGTACATTTTAAACACAGTGTACACAACATTAACAAGGTTAGTCTGGTTCCTATCACCTTCCCAAGTTCTGTGACATGTTTTATTTAAATCCAAAATACAAATCAAAATGTAATCAATTTTTACACAAAAAAAAGGCATACATTTTTGGGCACCCCCAAAAAAATAAGGGCCCAGGCACAAAACATAACCACAAAATATTGAGTAACAGGATTACTGCGCAATGATTATGACACCCATACTGTAAAAATGAAAACAAACACACAGCCAAAATATTTAAAGAAAAACATGGATAACAACAACACGCCAAAAAACATACAGGAGGGTTTGTTTACATTTAAGAAAAGAATTGGAAAAGGAACAGACATTTTTAACAGTCCACTAATTTTAACATTTATACAAACGCATACTTACGTCTGCTTAATCGTGCCCGCAAATTAACCAAAAGGACTGGCGACCAGCAGTGCAAATCGGAACACCGCCTCTCTAGTTGCCCTATATTGCGCCGAAATCCAGCACGGCGAAGTGATCTCCTCACCTCCGCATAAGCCGCACGGTTTAAGCGGTTGGAAATGGGAGGCTGGGCATTTGTAAGCCGCCTGTCCAAAATGTTTACCAGGATGCTCAATTCCCGACGGGTAACGGCCGCGGCTCTCATGATGGGAATGGCCGATTTTACAGAAAACATGAAATATACATGGGGTAAAATAAAGATGATTGGCTAAAATATTTACTCAGTTTCCTAAAAAAAACACTATTGGACAATCCTTTAATCATGTGTCCCCATCACCTATGTGTTTTTCCAATCATGAATATATTCTTACATCTCTTGGTTTTCTCTACTATATCTATCATTTTTGTGGAACAATTTCACTTATTCTATATGTTGCAGTTTATGTATTATATCAAGCAAGTTGTGTTGACTGTATAATATTCTTTTCCAATTACATTATATTCAGTTATGATCTCTATACAAGTGTGTATACAAGCTAGAGATGATATATTATTACAAAATTAAGTATATCTATGTTTCAATGTTCTGACAATAAATATGTGCAAATCCCACACCCATTTAATAGACCAGGATCACCATTGATGCTATTTAGAACAATGGTCTATACATAGATAAAGTCTTATTTTATTTGTTTTTTAGAACCTTTACAATGATTAAACTATGGTGTTAGTTATGCTACATTCCAGTGTTTCTTTTATATAACAATAAGGGTATGTGTTGGTACTATTAGACATTTTTAACGTCTATACTCCATATGATCATGCGGCTTTGTTTACATCACGTGATTTATAGCATACTTTAGAACATTAGGAGTCATGTGTACACGGGACGCTATTCATATCACGTAATCTTTTAATCCCTGAGATTGAATGTCAATGACTTATTGAATAGAATCAGTGAGATATGGTGTATCGTCTCATTTATATATATCACGTGTTGGATAGAATATAAGAGAACTAATATATTATGATCATTCAAGTGACGTTTTGGAGATATTTATCACGTGACGAATAGTATTTACATTCCCTGGTGGACCGAGTCACGTGTTCTCTGACGTATACATCATGTGATGATATGTCAATGCTCCTTTTTCCACACACGTAATCTAATATGCCTTGTTTATGTCACGTGATGAATGATGTTGAACCGCCCGTTGATAGGTGGGATCGAGTCACGTGGTCTCAGATACACATACCATGTGACTAAATGCCGCTGATTACAACAAGAAAGAGTATGTATACCTTTCTTTATTTTAAGTATTTAATTAGGGACAATATAAATAATGTATATATCAGTCTCCGGTGAGAATAGGAGATTGATATACTTTTGTATATGGCTTGATTGATTGGTTAAATTATCCAAAACACAGCTGTTGCACTTCTTCATTAAGATAGAGGTATTTAAAACCGTGATTTCTAACAAAGGGGACTATGCTATTGAGGAAGCTGTTTGTTCGCCAATGAAAAACGTGTCTAGCACCCAATCAGACGTGGCCTTAACTGACTGAGAACCTCTTTTGCGGATTGCGAATTCCGGACCAGCTCCTTTATTGCCTTCCAACCACGTTGCTTCATTTCCTCACCATCTGTGGGCTCACCGCCTACTCGTCGGGACATATGTTTCAACACAGTTGGTAACTATACATTTATACAGCTAGACATTATTCTGGATTCTACCATTGAGGACTACCTTTGGGTATCAGTACAGGGCCTTTTGGACTGAGATTTCTTTTAATTTGTTCGTTCATGAATTTCATCACATATATTCATCACATGTTATTGCCTGAAACTTCCAATTGGATTTTATATCTATACTATTTAAATTTGTGCATCACTTATGGCATGTCATGACATGCATTATTAAATGAATACATCTTAATATCAATCAAGCCCAGTGGCGTAACTACTGCCCCCGCAGCCCCCGCGGTGGTTTGGAGGCGCTGGATAGCTTGGGGGCGACGGGGGCAGTAGTTACGCCACTCAGTGGAGGAACTCCCGTGACTCCCTCCATCTGCCGGGCGCCCGCTGAGTGTGTTACCAGCGGGCGCTCGGCTCCTATTGAAACCCCCGGCGGCAGCCGGAGGGCGGAGCTCCCTCCGACTTCCGGGTCCCGCAGGGCATACTGGGAGAGTGACGTCATGACGTCACTGCCATAGTGCCGAGGAGCGGACGCCGGGGACGGAGCTCAGGAGTGAGCTCCGTCTTCCGGGTCCCGCAGAGCACTATGGGAGTGACGTCATGCTGGTCCCATAGTGCCGAGGAACGGACGCCAGGGTATGGGCGGCAGCAGCACTGGAGTGGGTATAAAGGTAAGTGTTTGTGGTTTTTTTTGTATTGTTTTGTTTTTTTGTGTGTTTGTGTGCGTGCGGGGGGGAGCAACTACAGAGGACTAACTACTGGGGGCAACTACAGGGGGCTCACTACTGGGGGCAACTACAGGGGGCTCACTATTGGGATCAACTAGGTGCAACTACAGTGGGCTGACTACTGGTTGCAACTACAGGGGGCTCACTACTGGGGGCAACCACAGGGGGCAACTACAAGGGGCAACTACAGGGGGCTCACTACAGGGGGCAACTACTGGGCACAACTACAGGGGGCACTACTAAAATGGGCACAACTACAGGGGGCACTAGTAGAAGGGGCACAACTACAGGGGGCACTACTTGAAGGGGCACAACTACAAGGGGCACTGCATATGGGCACAATTACAGGGGGCCCTGCATAATGGGCACTACTACAGGGGGCATTGCATAAGGGGCACTATTATAGGGTGGCATGTGTAAGGGGCATTCCGGTGTGGCACATGTGTTTGTAAGTGGCATTACTTAGTGTGTCATAATGTGTAAGGCACGTTGCTGTATCATGTAACCACACACCTTAAATGTCGTCTTTGGGTGTGTTTGATCTTTGGGCGGGAGGGGGTGCCTGAAACTTTTTTGGCATGGGGGAGCAAAATTTATAGTTACGCCACTGATCAAGCCTATACAGTTTTCATCTACTTTTCAGTATCCATTAGCATTTATTGTTATGCCAATTATGTGAATTGTGGAGATATTTGTGTCATTGACCATTAGATATTGATACCACATCTCTATCTATATAGAGACTTCAGTGCAGTTTCTTTCATTATATCCTTTGCCATTCATTTATTAAGAGAGTGACATCCTCGTAGAAACAGCAGCTTTTTGACAACGCTATCTGCTACTGGTTTTTACCATATTAAGGACCCACCTCTTCCCTGGAACACTTGAGGGGGGTGCCATAGCATGCACGGTCCAGGCGCCCTGGCTACACGCTACTCCTCTGTCCCCAGTAGCTAAGTGCTAAGTACAGCTGGACTTACTTCGATCGGTATGGCATCCTTCAGCATTCCGGTGTCAGGATTAAGATAGGCATCAGTTTTTTTGATCGGTAATACTGGGTTTGGGATGCTCTTCGGGGTGGTGGTGGTGTTGTGTGATATAGGGGGTTGGATGATGGAGGGGGGAGAAGTGTGAGGACAGAATAAAAAGGGAGGGGGGGAGAGAGACAAAGAGAGGGGGATCCAGGTGTGGATGGTGCTGCACCATACAGTAGGGGTACCTGATCCTTCTATTGGATAGATATGGTAAGATTGGAGGGTACGTGCGCTCCTTGGTTGTGTGTGTATTGGTAGGTAGAGAGGGAGGAGGGAAAAAAATGGGGGGAGGAGGTTGGGGGGAGCAGATGGCTGTGTGTTGTGGTGGATGTGTTGTGGTAGAACAGAAATTCTGGAGGCTGGATGGACGGTGGAAGAAACAAATACGTTTATTTGTATCTGTGTGTGCACATAGAGGGTGGTAGTTGCTCAGTAGGAGGCACAGTGTTCCTGGAAGATAAATGTCTCTTAGATGGTTTGTGGCAGCACACACTGCCCAGTTGTAAGTGATTTGGGGTGACAGGGTGTATCCACAGTGTGGGGAGTAGGGTCAACCCATTCAGGGGGCTCCTTGACATGTGGTCCTGACTACTGCATGCTTCCCTGCTGGACCTATGGTTGACAGACTTCTGAACTGGGATGCCCTGTTGGAGGTGATCAGGGGTGCTCCCACTTTGCGGTGTACTGCACTGGTGAGGAGAATGAGTGCTGACCTACCGGTAGGTGCCCAGGTCCGTTGGTGTGGGATCATTTCTTCTCAAAGTCTAGTATGATGCCGCGGTGGGGGACATGCACTGTTTCAGTGGCTCACATCTGTGGATGCAGTGCAGGTGAAACCTATGCTGCGTGCGGTGGTGTTATGAGCGCGTGCAGCGCTGTCGTTTGGCAGAGCCTGGGGCTGGTGTGAGTGGGGACCAGCGTCCGGTTAAGCGCTGCTGCTGCCATTCAGGTGCCTGGATTGGGGTGGATGTAGATACAGGTGGGTTAAAGATGGGTAGGTGTCTGGGGGTCTCCAACGCGTTTCGGCACAGGTGCCTTCTTCAAGGAGGTGTGAGATGATCAATGCTTCTGAGGTACTTATGTAGTGCACTTCTGGGGGTGGGGGTGTGGTCAGGTGACTCAAGTGGCCAATGGTGTGTTTGAGAGGTAATGCAGTGCAGGTGTGTGCAGCGATTTGCTGAATGGTGATGCGGTGCAGGTGTATGCAAGGACTAGCTGGAGTGATAAGTGTAATCAGATTAGGCCAGTGGTGTGTTTGAATGGTAATGCAGTGCAGGTGTGTGCAGGGGCTTGCTGAATGGTGATGAGGTGCAGGTGTGTGCAGGGGCTGGTTGGCGTAATGAGTGTAATCAGATTAAGCCAATGGTGTGTTTGAATGGTAATATGGTGCAGGTGTGTGCCGGGACTTGCTGAATGGTGAATGATGATGAGGTGCAGGTGTGTGCAGGGACTGGCTGGAGTGATGAGTGTTTTTTTTTTTTTTTTTTGAGTAATGAGTGTAATCAAATTAAACCTATGGTTTGTTTGAATGGTAATGCAGTGCAGGTGTGTGCAGAGACTTGCTGAATGGTGATGAGGTGCAGGTGTGTGCAGGGGCTGGTTGGAGTGATGAGTGTAAACAGATTAAACCAATGGTGTGCTTGAATGGTAATGTGGTGCAGGTGTGTGCAGGGACTTGCTGAATGGTGATTGGTGATGAGGTGAAGGTGTGTGCAGTGACTGTATGGAGCGATGAGTGTTTGTTTGTTTGTTTTTTGGAGTAATGAGTGTAATCAGATTAAACCAATGGTGTGTTTGAATGGTAATGTGGTGCAGGTGTGTGCAGGGACTTGCTGAATGGTGAATGGTGATGAGGTGCAGGTGTGTGCAGGGACTGGCTGGAGTGATGAGTGTAATCAGATTAAACCAATGGTGTGTTTGAATGGTAATGTGGTGCAGGTGTGTGCAGGGACTTGCTGAATGGTGAATGGTGATGAGGTGCAGGTGTGTGCAGGGACTTGCTGAATGGTGAATGGTGATGAGGTGAAGGTGTGTGCAGTGACTGTATGGAGCGATGAGTGTTTGTTTGTTTGTCTGTTTGTTTTTTGGAGTAATGAGTGTAATCAGATTAAACCAATGGTGTGTTTGAATGGTAATGTGGTGCAGGTGTGTTGAGGGACTTGCTGAATGGTGAATGGTGATGAGGTGCAGGTGTGTGCAGGGGACTGGCTGGAGTGATGAGTGTTTTTTTTTTAATTTGCGGTGCAGGTGTATGCAGGGACTTGTTGAATGGTGATGAGGTGCAGGTGTGTGCAGGGGCTGATTGCGTGGTGGTTACTAATGTACAGGTTGGGGTTGGGTGTGTCATGTGTGTGTGACTGGGATGGGTTATAGTTGTGTGTTGTGAAGAATGATGGGTTTTGGTGTATGGTGTCATCCTATGGAGTTGCAGTGGAGCAATAACTTGAGTCTTATGTTGGGGTGGTGGTTGGTTCGGATGTGCGTTATTTGGAGATGATTGACTGGATCTCATTGTCTATGTTGAGGCCGCGGGGTGTCCAGAGTGAACATCCATTTTAATTCTTCTTTATTGAGTCTTTTGGTTATGTCACCCCCTCTCCAGTTGTGAGTGATGGTCTTGATACCTAGGAATTCAATGTCCTTGGGGTTACTTTGGTGTTTCTCCAGGAAATGTAATGAAATGTTTTGGTTTTCTGATTTGTTTCTGATGCTTCTGAGGTGCTCTGCTAATCTTGTTTTAAGTGGCCTCATGGTTCTGCCTACATACTGTAGGTTGCATGTGCATCTTAATAGGTAAACTACGTGGCTGGTGTTGCAGGAAATGTGTTCCTGTATCTTGTATGTATTACCTGTTTTGGCAGAGGTGAAAGTGGTAGTAGGTTTTGTGCTTCTGTAATCTAGAGTGTGGCAATTGGTGCATGTGCTGCAATGATAGAAGCCATTGTGGACAGGCTGCTTGGTAAGTGTCATTTGTTTGAGGGTAGGTTGTGGGATGTGGTTTGAGACTAATTTGCTTTTGATGTCTGGAACTTTTCTGTATATTATCATGGGGCGTCGTGGGAGTGTGTCTGTGAGTGATTCGTCTTTTAGGAGCAGATTCCAGTGTTTCTGAATGATGTGTTTAATCAGTCCTGCACTTTCGTTGTATTGTGTGATGAATGGGATGGTGTCTTGCATGTGTTTTTCTTTGTTCTTGTTGTAAGTGAGTAGTGGTCCTCTTTCTTCATTCCCTATCTTCTATAATGTATGTTGTAGTGAGTCGGTGTTGTATTTTTTCTCTGTGAATTGTTGTTTGAGTTTTTCTCCTTGTTCATAGTAATCGGTGATGTTTGTACAGTTCCGTCTTATGCGTTTAAATTGATCCACTGGGATGTTCTGGAGCCAGTTGGGATGGTGACCACTGTCCGACAGAATTTAGCTGTTTACGTCAACTTGTTTGTGATAGGTTTTGGTGTGGATCTTGTGTTCTTTGATGAAGATGTGTAAGTCGAGGAATTTGACCTCGGTTTGGCTGTATTGGGATGTGAAGTGGAGATTCCTGTGGTTGTTGTTGATGTGTGTAAGAAAATCTTTGAGGGTGTCTAGGGGTCCTTTCCAAATGCAGAATACATTGTCTATGTACCTTGTCCAGAGGACTAGATTTGCTCCCCAGTTATGCCCCGACCAGATGTTGGATTCCTCCCAACTGCTCATAAAAAGGTTGGCATAACTGGGTGCAAATCGAGTCCCCATGGTGGTCCCTTTCTTCTGTCTGTGATAGTCGCTGTCAAACCAGAAATAGTTGTGTGTTAGTATATAGTTGATGCTATCCAAGATGAACTGTGTCTGTCGGGGGTCTAGTGTTGGGTCTTTGTCTAGGAAATGGTGTATACTGTTTAATCCTTGTGTGTGGTTGATGATGGTGTATAGTGATGTGACGTCACTTGTTACAAGCCAGTGGTCATCACCCCAAGTGACTCCTTCCAGTATTTGGAGTATGTGTGTCGTGTCCTGTATGTAGGATGGTTGTTGTTTGACGTACGGTTGCAACCAAGGAGCACACGTACCCTCCAATCTTACCATATCAGTATTTTGATGCCTATGTTAAGTCCTTTGTCTGGCTTCTGCTGTCGGAATATAGACCGGCAGAATTTAGTCCGCCAGTCTATGAACTACATCCTGTTTCAATGATATTTACATTTTTGACCATATAGGAATAACTGGGTTAGAGCGGAGCATTCTCAAAAACGCATATAGTAGTTTAGTTGAGTGAGATCACAGGCGCTGGCTAGTACCCAGGAAACGGTCCCGACACACCCGCCTTTTGAACTCCCTGAAACCACCATCAAGTATGGAGTATGTGTGTCGTGTCCTGTATGTAGGATGGTTGTTGTTTGACGTACGGTTGCAATAGATGGTCTATGTATTGTGACAGGTTTGCAGTCATGGAATTGATTCCAGATATGATGGGTCTACCTGGGGGGTTTGTGATATCTTTATGTATTTTGGGGAGGTAGTAGAAGATGGGGATGATGGGGTGTGGGTTGTGTATGAAATTGTGTTCATGTTTTGTGAGAATGCCGTCTTTGAGTCCTGTTCTGAGTATGCTGTTTAGTTCTTTGTGGAATGCCTGGGTTGGGTCTTTGTTTAATGTCTCATATGTATGGTTATCTTTTAGAAGTCTCTGTGATTCCCTGATGTAGTCTGTTTTGTTGAGTAGCACTATGCCTCCACCCTTGTCTGCTGGCTTGATTATATGGTTGTGGTTTTGTTGTAGTCTTTTGAGGGCTTTCTGTTCATTTATGGTTAGGTTTTTGATGTGGTTTTCTTTGGTGTTGGAATTTTATTGATATTTTCCATGACTAGTTTTTCGAATGTGTGTCTAAGATGTCCTTTTAAGTGGCTGAGGTAGAACTTGGATGGTGGCTTCAATGTGGTGTGTTTGTAGTTGCCCGGTTCGGGTGGTGGTTTGGTGGCTGGGTGGGTTATGAAGTATTTTTTCAGTGTTAGGCGTCGTACGAATCTGTGAACATCTAGGTAAATTTTTAATTTGTTGAGTACCTTGTGTGTGGCAAATTTCAGTCCTTTGTTGAGTAGTGATGTGTCCTCTTTGGAAAGTTGATGTTCGCTGAGGTTGAAAATCCCTGTAGTGGGTGTAATTGTGGCTGTTTGGGGCGTGTGGTGTGGTTTTCCTCTTTGTCTTCCTCTACATACTCGTCTAATTGGTTTAGTTTTCTTTTTTTGGCTCATTGGTGTTTGTGTCAGGTGTCATGTTGTTGGTGTGCAGTTACAACTTCCTGCCTCCAGGTCTAAAAAATTGAGTGACCATGGTTCTTGGTTTGGGTGTTTTTCTTTGGTTATGTTGTCTGTTGTCTGTGTTTGTTATGGTTGGTGGCCCTCTTGGTCTGATGGGTTGGGGATTGTGTGGGCACCCCTGATGGTGGTGATCCACCCTTGTTCCAGTGAGAGTCTTGCTAATTTTTCGTATTGTGTGTCTTGGTCATTATCTTCAATCTCGTATATGCTGAATGAGGTGTCGGTTACTGAACTTGTGTCGGATGCTGGTAGGAGTCTGTACACACCTGCACTGCATTACCTCTCAAACACACCATTGGCCCCTTGAGTCACCTGACCACACCCCCACCCCCAGAAGTGCACTACATAAGTACCTCAGAAGCATTGATCATCTCACATCTCCCTGAAAAAGGCACCTGTGCCGAAATGCATTGGAGACCCCCAGACACCTACCCATCTTGAACCCACCTGCATCTACATCCACCCCAATCCGGGCACCTGAATGGCAGCAGCGGCACTTAACCGGACACTGGTCCCCACTCACACCAGCCCCAGCCTCTGCCAAATGACAGCGCTGCACGCACTCATCACTCCACCGCACGCAGCACAGGTTTCACCTTCACTGCATCCACGGATGTGAGCCACTGAAACAGTGCATGTCCCCCACTGTGGCATCATACTGGACTTTGAGAAGAACTGATCCCACACCAACGGACCTGGGCACCTACCGGTAGGTCAGCACCCATTCTCCTCACCAGTGCGGGACGCCACAAAGTGGGAGCACCCCTAATCACCTCCAACAGGACATCCCAGTTCAGAAGTCTGTCGACCATAGGTCCAGCAGGGAAGCATGCTGTAGTCAGGACCACATGTCAAGGAGCCCCCTGAATGGGTTGACCCTACTCCCCACACTGTGGATATGCCCTGTCACCGCAAATCACCAACAACTGGGCAGTGTGTGCTGCCACAAATCATCTAAGAGACATTTATCTTCCAGGAGCACTATGCCTCCTACTGAGCAACTACCACCCTCTATGTGCACACACAGATACAAATAAACGTATTTGTTTCTTCCACCATCCATCCAGTCTCCAGTATTTCTGTTCTACCACAACACATCCACCACAACACACAGCCATCTTCTCCCCCAACCTCCCCCCATGTTTTTCCCTCCTCCCTCTCCCCACCAATACACACACACACACACACACACACACAACCAAGGAGCACACGTACCCTCCAATCTTACCATATCAGTATTTTGATGCCTATGTTAAGTCCTTTGTCTGGCTTCTGCTGTCGGAATATAGACCGGCAGAATTTAGTCCGCCAGTCTATGAACTACATCCTGTTTCAATGATATTTACATTTTTGACCATATAGGAATAACTGGGTTAGAGCGGAGCATTCTCAAAAACGCATATAGTAGTTTAGTTGAGTGAGATCACAGGCGCTGGCTAGTACCCAGGAAACGGTCCCGACACACCCGCCTTTTGAACTCCCTGAAACCACCAACAAAACGGTCTATTCCTGTCAATCAGTTGTGATTGAATCCTCACTGATCGCAATTCATTCGCAGCAGCTGTGATGCATGTGCAAACCACTGATAATCGCTCAACTGTGTGAAAATTGTAATATCGATTCAGGTCCTATGTCACAAGATATGGGTATTTAAAGTATGTCTTGTATGAACGACTGTTCCACACTTGCATTGTTTGAGATAGACCAAAACATTTTGTTTAACAGTTAATAAAACTCTCATTCATAAATTTCTTATGTGAAGCAGATGACTGAACATTATAACATCTATGCAGGACAAGTGATACATTTATTTTTTTATTATACCGAAAAAACGTGTTTTTTTCCAGTAGCCATGATGGATTCCATGTAATCTGTAAAGTGTTAATAGTGGATACTTGTTTATTTTTATTAACAGAAAGCTAGGGGCTAATTTATCTCTCACGGGGTACACACTTGTCAAATCCACGGCAGATCAGACCGCAGATCAGACTGTTTATACAATCCTACTGCAGACCTGCTCACAGATTCTTTATCCAATCCTCGCTACTCACTGGTCCAATTATTCAGCAGACCTCCAATCTGTGTCTTCTGAAACAGTCTGCTGAAAAAATACATTCGGCTGTGGAGGAAAGGGGATTTATTAATGAGGAATTTATTTAATTATAATGGTGAAGAAGGGGAGGTTGAGAATTAATAAGCTGATTATTGGATGGGGACAGGATTTCAGGTTTCCAAAAAAAACAAAATACAATGGCGTTGGGTACCCTCCACAGAGGTATAACCAGCCCTGGGCTCTTTGAGCTAGCCCTGGTTCAAAAAATTCAAGGAAAAAAACTTGTATGGGGCCCCCATATTTGATGGACCAATACCAGGCTCTTGGAGCTGGTACTGGTTCTAAAAAATTTGAAGAACAAAACAAGTAGGGGTCCCCCATATTTTCAGAACCAGCACTGGGCTTCACTAGCAGTGGGGTAATGCCACAGCCAGGGGACACACTTTATGGGGTCCCTGGGCCAATGCATTCATCCTCCCTAACCAGTCAGCCCAGGCCCGGGATTCCAAGGCCTGAAGCCCGGGACTATCCCCGGTGTTCCTGGGCTGTGAGTTGATAGTCCATTAGTAAAAGTTTACAGGTGGAACTAAAGGTCTCAAGCAAGTCTTTCCCACATACTGGTACTTGGAGAACCACAAGTACCAGCAGGCGGGGCATTAAGGGCCTGCTGGTACCTATTGTACCCCTGTAAAATAAATATTAATATTAAAACAAAACACTAAATGCTTTATTCATTTATTTTGCTGCACCTTCACCTGGGGGGTGGCGGCCTTAAAGCCCTTTTGCATGGCCGGCGTTCATTCAGGACTTCCCCGCCATCTTCCATGTTCAGGAGCTCTTCACCTCTCCTCCTCTGCCATCAGACTGGCACCCACTGCCTCGTGCAGGCTTATATAAGCCAGCACAAAGGGGAGATGCAATGACGCAGCGAGCCATAATTGGCTCGCTGCTGCCATCTTGAATTGAAAAAATGGCTCAGCAATGCCATTTTTTAAATGGTAAGCCGCACCGTCGCCTCAGTACATTCATGACCAGGTATAGGTATATTGTTTTTTTTTTTAATTAGATGATTACCCTGATAACTTATGTAACTATTGTAATCCACTTTTTTCTGGAAAGATTCGGTCACAATAATATTACATATCAAGATATCTATGAGCCTGATTTAGAGCAGTACACTAATGCTGCCACTGCTACTTCTGTGTACACAGTGGATGTGCAAAAATATGCAAATAAAGCAGACATTGTGACATGTATTGAGATGCCCACCTGCGGCTTTACAAATCCAAGTATGTATCTGTGTACAAAGAGGCAGCATCGGTCGCTGATCCTTCGATTGTCAGTCTTCTGAGTGACCCTAGGGCTGCGCAGTAAGGCCGTGGAAACTGATATGCCAGGGACATTTTTCTTGCAAATGGGACCCCAGGCGCAGGATGTGACACAACTCCGAAAAACGTGGCTGAGTTCTTTGCCGCCACTCCCCTTTACCCCCCCAAATGTTCCCTGACTGTCAATCACACTGTGAGTAAATAGTAACTGCGAGCACCTATGGTAATGTACCTTAATGCTTGGGCAGTGTTCCTTAGACACATGCGCAGTTTATCAATAATCATTACACTGCATAAAGATTGGCATGGCATACAACTCTGAATCAGGCCCTATATATCTCGGTATAATAAATCATTAATATAATTGCCAAAGAGAACCAGGCGGTTTATTTACAAAGTGTTCGGTTGAATACTTCTGTTTGTGTTTATGCCCGATCTTTAAAAGGTCAGTGCTTTTACTAGCCTTGTCTTGCTAGTAAAAGCAATACCCTATTATATCGGGCACAAACATGAACAGAAGAGTAAATAAACACCAAGATGTGGCTCAACTCACTATGTACTATTTATTCAGACTCAATTGAGCCAGGATATAAATTGTAAAAGTTCTGGTTAAATCTAATCTCCATGGTAGGGAATCGGTATGTAATACTGACAGATGGGATCCAGGTGGTCAGAATCCCGATGCCTGGATCCCGAGAGGATTAACATACCGACACTTGGTGGTCAGAATGCTAACCCTCCCCCTCTCCCTACCCTAACCCTAACCCTCCCTGGTGCTTAACCCTAACCCCCCCTAGTGCCTAAACCTAACCTTCTCCTCCCTGAACCCTAAACCTAACTCTCCCTCCTTAGTGCCTAACCCTCCCCCTTGTGCCTAACCATAACCCCAAAACCTATCCCTCCACCCCACCCCACTACTTACCTTCATTGGGATTCTTACTGGCGTCTGTATTCTGGCACCAATAAGGTAAGTGTCAGCATCCAGACCAGTACCTAATGATTTTAGCTAAAACTGACAGTGAAACATAATATAGTTGTGAGATGAAATAAATCTAGTATAATTAATACAGAATGTGTGCTTGGTGTGTCTACTCTCCTCATCGATAATTAGAATCTGTTTAAGAGACTCTATACTGGCTTCATGCTAAATATTTGTTATACTGTAGTGTTTCCACATCACAAGTAAAAATGGCATACTGTAACTATCTTTCCAACTAGTGGCTTCTACAGTATTTCAAGATTGATAGGAGAAGAGAAACACAATGTAAATTAGTCAAAATTAATCATCATAATGTTACAAATTAGATGTTAAAGCCACCATGCCCAAGACAATTGGATAGCCAAATAAATGAATAAGTGTTTTATAAAGTCTAGGTAGTTTATAATATGTGGCTACAACAAAATGAGGATGAAACAAAAATTGTTAAGTTTCTCTCAATATATTTACTTCAGCAACTTCTTTAACAAACAAAACTTTATATTCCTTCTAATTGGTATTGTTTGGTGTGGTTGGACAAATGTTTTTAATAGAACTGATTTTCAATTAACAGTCTGGATGTGTTATTCATATAATCATCATTAGTCTGGTTTACCAATCTACCCCTTTGACCCCATTCTTGCAATGATTGTATGACCAGACATACAATTTTTATTGTCTAGTCCAGTGTTTTTGAACTGGGGTGATGTTGATAGATCCCAGGAGTGCCAGTGGCTGTTCGGGTTTACCCCAAACAGTCCAGTAATGATATAATGTGTCCAGAGTCCAGACATTTTCTATCTGACATTTGCGGCTCTAGAAAAGGTTCTAGTAATTGTGCTCCATTACCAAGGTGCTGACAAATCAAGACACCGCTTCAGAGTGAGGCTGTATGTCTGCTTGCACAACAGCTGCTCAGAGTTTCTTGCTGTAGTTTGTCTACTGCTCCTGGATATGTGCTCTCATATCCTGTGCACCAGTGCCTATACACCTCCCTTCTGCTGTACCAAAACAGTGATCTATCATAAGATCCCCGATCTCTACTCTCCTCTACCGACTCATGAACAAGTTTGTTTTCAAGAGAAGACATGATTGTGGTGAGAAGTTGATGAAAAGGATGTAAATCTCCTTTTAGACATGGAAGCAAGATGGCTATCAAAAGGCAAAGTGTTGTCACCAGTGTATAAACTCAAGGTTGATTTACTTTCTTGTTTACCCTTGAGGAGAAGAAGAATTTTGTATGTTGCTTGCAAATGTCACTTTGTCTGCAATTTTATCATTCTTAGTGGATATCGTTGAACATGTTAACAAGGTAAATACCAACATGCAAACACTGGAAATATCATTTTGTCTACTGACAAAATGAATGTTCTAAAAAATAAATAAAAAATGTGGGTGTCAAAGTGAAGGAAGGCAACATGGACATGTGCACTTTTAATACAATTTATGTGGATATATAACTTGTATTTTGGTGGCATAGGTTATAGGGCCTGATTCAGACCCACTCGCGAGCGGCTGTCCGCTCGCAAGTGGGTCGATGGTCTGCACTGCGCATGCGCACGATGGAGGGAGCTCCGTCGTGCGCATGCACGAGACGCGACGAGCGAAGGACTTTCCTTCGCTCGTAGTGTCTGATCAAAGGGGGCGTGCTGTCGATGTTGATTGACAGCATGCCCCCTTTGGTGGGCGTGCCGGGGGCGTGCCTGTGAGACGGAGGCGTTCCCAAGGGAACGCCTACCGTCAGAAGCCGGCCCCACTGACAGCACTAGTGATGTCAGTGGGAGTGATTTTGGCTCTGATAGAGCCAAAATCACTCCTGGCCCTGCGGTTGAAAAACTCAACCGCAGGCTTCTGCTCGCAGTGGCGATGGTCGCGACGGTCACGACCATCGCGTCCATCATCCTGCACGCTCGTATATGCTGTGGGTGGTGACCCACAGCTATACGAGCGTCCAGGAGGACGCTCCATATTTATGGAGGTGGGCCCTGATTCAGAGCGAGCGCTCTGGTCAGAGCGTCCGGCTCTGAATCAGGGCCATATTCCGCTAGAGTTTAATTTTGTTGTTTTTTATGTGCACATATGCTGCTGCAACAAAGAATACAGCAATCACGCCTTTGATTATTGAGCATTCTGTAATACCTGCAGAAAAAAATCAGTACTATTTCCCATATGTATGCACTGAAGACTATGACTGGTTGAGAAACCCATTTATTTCATCTGTGTCAAGCCCATCAAAGCTCAGCCTCACAGAAGGAGAGGAATTTATTGAGATACATAATGATGGCAGTTTGAAATTTAAGCATAAGGCAGTAGCTCAGAATGATTTCTGCAAATGGATACAGAATGAATATCCTCAAGTTGGAAAAAAAAGCACTTGTAATTCTCATGCAATTTTCCACATATTACTTGCATGAGTTTGGATTTTCTGTTCTTACAAACATAAAATCCAACAAGAGGGAATGGCTACAATCAGTGTCCAGTATTCCACCTAACATCAAAAGTAGCTGTAAGTCGTAAAGAGACAGAAGACTCTTTTGTGGGACATTGCTTTGTAATTGTAATATGTATATGTATTTAAAATATCACTTAATTATATTTATATATTAAATTAACTTTATCAATATAGTTACAAAAAAAACCAAACAACATAAACAAATAAAAGGAAGCAAAATGTTAAAATACAATTGATAGTGATCACTCACAATTGATCAGTGTTTTATATTTAATATATTATGGATAGGAAACTAAAATATCTCACTAAAGGTGCATACACATGGTACGATTTTAATGAACGATATGAACGATAACGATATAGTTCATATCGTTATCGTTCATATTGTTCAATTCTTTGCAGTCACCAACCTGACATCGACCAATGATG
Source organism: Taudactylus pleione (assembly GCA_031769625.1). Classification (NCBI taxonomy): domain Eukaryota; kingdom Metazoa; phylum Chordata; class Amphibia; order Anura; family Myobatrachidae; genus Taudactylus; species Taudactylus pleione. The sequence goes on from JAUIMM010000706.1 coordinate 6,583,631, forward strand.
CGCATTCCCACATGGATGATAACGATATCTATGGTCTTCTGTACACACAGGCCAACTTGGACAAGTTCATCACGATTTGCATGTTAAGAGATGACTTCACTGAAATATCTATCATAGATATCTATCAGTGTGTACAACCTAAATTGTTTGCCCGGCATTACAGAAAATTGAAGGGAAATCTACCAGTGATATCGTTGGTTGTGCAGGTTGTACCGTATGCACCATAAAAGGGTATTCTAGTTTGTTGTTTGTTTTTTATTATTTTATATTCTGCATGTGTGTTTTATGTGCATTAGCTGTTATAATTATTATTAGTGTTCTTGGGAAGTGGTTCAATGGAAAATTTACTAGTAGTGCCACTGGATACAATATATAACTTGAGGGGTGCCATCACTTAAAAAAGGTTGAAAACCACTGGTCTAGTATTTAATGATGAGACTAATTATCTTTAAAATATTTTTTTACCATTCTTACTACATAATTAAAAAAAAATTCTCCAAGGCAGTTTGATAAAAAAACTGTCAATATAAAGGCTTTTATACTGCTATGAGTAAAATGCTTATTTCTTTCTAAAATTTTGTCATCAATATACTCACTTCAATTAACTAACCAGATTCCACATTTTCATCAAGGAGAAATTAGGGGGATCTACACTTATCATCTCACCATCACCAACACAATCCCCACCAAGCAGAGAAGGTCTCACTTTTTCTATGTGTTTTTAAATCTTTATATACAAAATATCTTCTGTAGTTCAATTTGTGGACATTACTGTTTCAATACACTAAGAGGTCAAAGACGGGTATGCAGTCGGGATGCTGACAGTCTAAATCCCGACCATCTAATACCGGCAAGGGTCTAATGACAGGCGTCGAAATCCCAACGCCTGTCATTTTACCTACACCGGGAGCCCGGCACTTGGCATCCAGATCGAAGATAAGCCGGACGCCAGGCGTGGACAGCCACGGGGGGAGGGTTAGGTTAGGGGCTCCCGGTGGGTTAGGCAGCCCCCCAGGAGGGTTAGGGTCAGGCTAGGGGAAGGGGGGTTAGGGTTAGGCACCCCACCAGGAGACTTAGGTTTAGGCAGAGGGGAAGGGGGGGTTAGGGTTAGGCGCTTGGGGGGGAGTTTAGGGTTAGGCACCACTAAGGGAGGGTTAGGGTTAGGGGGGGTTAGGTTAGTTTATACTTACCTTTAGCACAGTCGTGATCTTCACCTCTGCCGGCAGTAAATCATACCAATCCCTAAAGAGGTTGGGTTTAGAGGAGTGAGCAAATTTAAGTTCATTTTTCAAAACAGAGAGTTCATGCAGAAGGAGTTTCCTTCACTTTTCATCTCAGACTTGTATTTTTTGCAGCAAGACTTATGTCCTCTAGATCCTCGTAATGTAGTATTCTGATAGGATTCCTTGTTCTTATATTGGAAAGGAATCCAAATATTATTCATATAAAAAAAAAATCTCCACCGACAGATTCATTGGGTTTTGAATGAAAGCGCTTACAGGAGCGAAGTTGCTAGATTGCTCGAGTGGAGTAAGGTGAATTGCTTACATTTGAACACATCTAAACCTAAAGAGATGGTCATTGACTTTAGGAGACTGAAGGGTCTATTTACTAAGCAGTGTTAAGAGACAGAGTGAAAAGTGATAAGGAAGTGATAAGGTGCCAGCCAATCAGCTGCCAACTGTCATTTTTCAAACACACCCTGTGAGATGACAGTTGGGAGCTGATTGGCTGGCACCTGATCACTTCCTTATCACTTTTCACTCTGTCTCCTAACACTGCTTAGTAAATAGACCCCTGAATGTTATGCCAAATGTACTGTACCAGTTTGCTTAGAAGGATTGACCATTGAGCAAGTGGAGTCCTTTAAATTCCTGGGTATTTTTATCATGGATAACCTAACTTGGTTCTTAAACACGGCATTCTTGGTTAAGAAGGCGCAACAACGCCTTTTTTTCTTAAGACATTTGAGATCAGCTTGTGTGAGTAGAGGGACCTTGTTGAATTTTTATCGCAGTATTGTGGAGAGTGTCCTGACCTACGGGATTGTTATATGGTTTGGGAACTGTACTGCAGCAGAACGTAAGGCTCTGGATCGGGTGGTTAGGACGGCTGGTAAAATAATTGGTGATGTGTTACCATGCAGGAGGTCTGTATAAAGAGAGTCCAGAAGAAATCAAAATCAATTGTGGAAGGCCCCAGCCATCCAAATCATACAAACTTTGAGTGATTACCATCAAACAGGCACCTTAGAGCCTTGAAATCGCGTACAAAATGGTTGCACAATAGTTTTTTTACCATAGTTCTGTGCATTTGCTAAATTGTCATAATGATCTTTGATGGATTCCTATTGTGACTTACTATATGGTAATGTGCCAACTATGGTTTTTCGTTAACATCACTTGTGACAATAAAGTATTCTATTCTATTATATCCGTAGGTTTTTGAAATTTATTAGGATTTTGAAGTCTTTGTCACTTAAGGGAATGGCCCATCTCCTTCTGTTTGGGTGTATATTTAGACCCCACATATTTTGAAACCAATTATTCTTTCTGTCATGATTTTTTTAATTTAATTTGTATTAGTAATTTCTGGAGTCTGAGAGGTAAATTTACTAAGATGGGAGTTCTATTTAAGAAATGATGTTGCCCATAGCAAAGAAATCAGATTCTACTTCTCATTTATCTAGCACCTTCTAGAAGATAATACCTGGAATCTGATTGGTTTCTATGGGCAACATCACTTCTTAATATAACTCCCATCTTAGTAAATTTACCCCTTAATGTTCAAAATGAAAACCTCTGCCCAAATTGCTGCTAGGTGATTTCGAAAATCTTCATAAACAGAACAAATTTGTCCATGAGCATAGGCACTGCAGTCCAATAATTGTTTCCTATCCTAGTTTTCAACTGACGACTCTTTTTTGATAGCTTGGATTTTCTGTCCCCTAAACTTCACTAGGAGCATCATCAACACACACAAGAAAAATAACAGGCATCTAAAACAGAATTTGAATCCTCTAAAAACTTTGCATTATACTGTAATAATGAAGTTTGAAAAAATGTCAAACCACCAGGACTTATTTTTGTATCCAAATTTTTTTATAAAGAACCCATGTCCCACCTGTATTGGGTTTCTGCCCTAAATAGGGATACAATCTTTTCTATATATTGATTCATTTTCGATGAGACATGCACATTTAGTACATTACATTTTTCAGGTGCACAAATAATTACTAATATGAATTATTATGGCAAGAAGCCCTGACTAATGTTAATAATATAGCCAAATGAAAGCAAATAATTTCCAAGGAGTGTAATTTATAAAATACATTCTCCTTATATATCCTCCTTATTCTACTGTGGCACCATTTACCTTTTCTGTGTACAGTATCTGGAGTTCAAAGATGATTACATTAGACTGACACACCGTACAATGCAGTAAAATAAAATAAAATAAACATAATAGCAAAATAGAAAATAATATAAATCAGTTTTTCATAAATAACTACACAGCTGGTATAGATTTTAATGAACACGAATAGTAACTTTGTGTCAATCAGACAATAGTTCAAGCAAAATATGTCTGTGTCAATCTAATGAGTATTAACATTTATATACAGCTCATGCATGTCTTTCAGCAGATGAGGTTAGTGATGGCGTAGGGAGGGTAATAAAATTGTGCTGCACATCACACTTGTAAAATAGAAACAGCTTGATCTAGACTTAAGTATCCTTAAACATGTTTATCTGAACCAATGACATCGACAACCACAGGATGATAATATTGTTTACATCCCAAGAGACAGGTGTGGGAGTGAAGAGCATTAGTGTCTTGGTTACCAAGGACAGCAATGTACTGTCTTCATGTAAATACTTTCACAGCAAGAGAGAAACACTACATGTTTGTTTGTTTGCTTGGTTGGATAAATATCCCAATTCACCCTCTTCAGAGATTATTGTCCCTATTTGTTAATATGATTTGTGTCCATCAAACAACAATGTTAAAGTCAGTGAAAAAACATTTTTGCGGGCGTACAGAATTATCATTTTATCGTATTGCAGCATTTACATTGTACATACATTGGTGTATATTATCTTTATTACTTCAGCGTTTATTAAGGACAATATATTGTAATACAAGGAAAATGACGATCCATGTTGGAGCGATATATAATACGGTACATCATATAGTGTGTACTTAGCGTTAGTCTGATTCTGACTGATGCATGTTTTCTGTACATCATATGCTGTGATTGTGATGCACACAGAGAAGTGAGGTCAGTGTGTTATTATTATTGTAAATTTAATTACAAGCGAAAGAAAGGTGACTGAGGAGTGCTGGTTTTGTTTGCCATTATGGGCCTGATATAGAGCTGGATATAAGCGTATCATTCAGGCATAACATTAGTTATTTCACCATACATATGATGTAATACAGCATGTAATTTTAATGTAGCTTAACTTCTACTTACGGCTTTAAATCGATCTAGATACATCTTTACGTATACTATATTTTACATTTATGTCTATGCCTAAACCTACTCCTGCAGAATGTCAATATTGACCATGTTGACATTCATCATTTACAGTAGACACTGATGAAATGTCGACATAATAGAATGTCAACATCTAGTTCCTGGTAGCCCAGCAGTGACTTACATGCGCCAATTGGCTGCAGCAACTTCAGTGGTGTCTTCCGGGTCCCTGCAATCATGTGACTGTCAGTTTCGGTGAAGTCATCAGACGGAGTGGCAAACCAGTGAGTACGCTGACCCTGTTCTTAAATTTAATCCTTACCCCTAACCCTTAGGGGTAACTATATTAACGGTTGATTTAGAATGATTTAAAATTGATGGGTTTTTCAACGCAAACTCTGTATATTTATCATCAATAAGGTTTACTAATTTCCATATCAATATTATTTCCTAATATTTATCATGATTGTATATTGTGTGTATTATTCTTACTTTTATTACTAGTTTCATTATCTGTAGCATTAATACATTTATTTCAGAATCACTTAAATTCACAGCACCAGCACAGCACTGTCGTACCAGCTATCCACAGCTATAGACAGATAAATATAACATTGATTCTACAGTAGGTTGACTGGGTGGAAGAACCCATATTTGCAATAAAGCAATTTGAATCCTATTGGTTGGAAGAAAAAGTGCTATATAATAATAATAATTATTATTATTATAATAATTATTATTATTATTATTATTTTTATTACACAAACAGGCCTGATTCTGAGTCAGACGCATGGGGGTCAATCCAATTATGCACGAGTCATCGCGATAACGGCCACGCTTGACGGAAGCCTAAATTAGCTCAAAACAGTTTGCAGCCCCATAGCGTCGCGTACAAAATTGAGCGAATTCAGCCTAAAAGAGGGCTGCGAGGGGTGTGAGATGCGGTGCTTTTGGCGGCATTTGAACGCTGTGGCAATGGCATCACGCATCCCATTTGCACCCCTCATGGATAACTGGATTGACCCCATGCTGTTGAAATATGGAGTGCGCTACTGTGCAGCCTCCATTATGCTCCTTTAGGGAAGCACCTTCCTGTACCAAGATGGTCACCATTTTCATCTTCTGCATATGCGTGGTGCCATCTTGTCACTGTGAAAGAGCGCCATAGTGGAACATGTTCCACACAGCTCCAGAGAGACCATTGATATATGCTGTATAGAGACCACAAAAGGACCAAATTGCTTGCTTGTATATGCACCAGTTGGTGATCTGTATGTTCTGCTCAAGCTCTGCTCCATCCAGGACAATGTCTGTATGTAACTGTAATCACGCCTTTATAAACATACTGCTGCACAATAGACCAAACTCTGGGTAAAGTCCTGAGCTGTCTAGTACATCTGGGGAATCCGCTGGTGTATACTATTTACTCTGCTTATTAATGCCAAATAGTACACACATATCTCAACAGATGCCACTTTCCATTTGTTTCCAGTTGTATGTCAGACATCTTATCTTGGATATTCCAGCACTTTTTGAAACTCATTATGTATAAAACTCATTGGACCTCATTCTGACCTGCTCTCTAAGGCACGCTCGCTCTATGGGAGCGATGTTCGCACATCTGCGCATGCGTATAATTTGCAGTGTGCGTGTGCAAGTCATTCATTGCGATCTGAATTTGGTAGCTCGCAAGCCACTTTCAGGTCGCTGCTTTGAGTGACAGATAGTGCCGTTTGTGGGTGGTAACGGGAAGGTGCTTGTGAACGGGGTAGTGGTTGTGCGAACGCAGGCATGTCAGGCCACCAAAATGCCTTTTAAAGGGCATGCATAATTTACAAAGTAGCGTCACTGTACACGTCACCTGAATGTATTTCAGCCAGCACTGATCGCAGTGCTTGCCGAACGCTAAGGCAACTCCAAGGGCTGCGAAGAGCTCCGATGGCTCCGGTTGTTCCTGATAAATCCTTCATTTCCCGGAGATGACGTCTGTTATGAGTGGCAAGGGGGCGTCTTTAGACACTTGCGAGCGCAGTTTGCCATAGCTCGCTAAAACATAGTGGGCGTCCGTACGAGACGCAGTGCGAGCACTTCATTACATTATCCGGCCCCTTTTTGCCAGCGAGCGATCACATCTTGTGAGAGACTCTGAATGAGGTCTATTGTCTTCTCCCCTCATCTCCCCTCCTCTTCCTATTCATTGGAACTCTCCTCTGCCTCTCAATTCCGCTGCTTGGAAGTAATTTCCTCCTTGTCCTTTAACTCCCTACAGATGTGTCCACATACATAATTTCTCAAGTCGTGTCAAATAGCTCCATTTAGTGCACCATGGACTCTCTTGTGAAGCTGACTATGCAGCACCATGCGTCTTACCACAGACTTTGCACAAAATAGGAGTTTTATTTGCATTGCTAATACAAATAATGGCAATGCACAGGTACACTGGATGCTGGCAGTGCATGCAACACTTGTGTGCATGTCAGACGCTAACCTGATCAAAAAGGCAAAAGATGGAGGTCCAATACGAATGAACCGCACCATGCTTCACACCACAAATCATTGTGCTTAAACTTCGACTTTATACCAATTCCTTTGTGACAAAGGTACTAAGCTAGTGTGACTAGTACACTATAAGTGACTTTGTATGTGGCTACAATTTGAAAAAGATGCTAAATTAAGAAAAAAGTACGAAAGAATCGCTACCTGTGGTGGCGTGTGTAAGTCGTGTCACAGGGCCAGCTCCAGGGGTTCGACCTGTGTCGGTCTTGTCCCCATCGACCCTCACTGTGAAATTGTGGGTGTGGCCTAATTACCATAGGTCAAGCCCCTAAGTGATGTTATTTGGGGGCGTGCCCACATGGCACGCCACCCGTGTAATGTCAGGCTGGGGGAGAGCCCAGCACTCCATCACAAGCTGGGCTTCCCCCATCCATCTCCCGGCACTAAATGGATGCCGCGCGCATTTTCGCAGCATCCATTTAGATACCTCGGAGTCCGGCACCGCCGCACAGCTGCGGCAGTGGGGGTGCCCAACCTTCCGATTTGACCACATAGCGCAAAAATGATGGGTGTATGAGGGAACACCTGTATATATTCGGCCTCCTCCCATTCCTGCTGCCAAATCTGCAGGCATCGGTCCTTTCTCACCTTGGAAGCAACCAAAACTCTCATTCACTCCTTAATTATCTCTCGCCTTGATTACTGATTATTAAATACAATACCCTGCAATGGTTACGCTACTTAATTTTGTGAAGCTGCTGAGAATGAACAATGTTAGTGTTTAAGTGGCACTAAAATATCAATTACCCTTCACTCTCACTGTCCTGTGGGAAAAAGAAAATTGGGAGGAATTTGGCAGGATTTAAGACTTATTCATCTTTAAAAAAAAAGAAAAGAAAGGAAATCAAAACACAAAATAATGTTGTCAGACATCTGCTTACACTTCTTGATGACGACAGATACCCCACCTCCACCATGAAAAACAAACATCATATTTCTTATTGGGAAGCCAACTCTTTTCTCTTTTATCCTTACGGATTACATTAGGTTTCTTTGACAATGTAACTATAAATGTAAAGTCGACTTATTATATTAACAGCATTCAGCTTTTGGAAACCATTTACAACTATTGTTATTCCCACACAAAGTTAATTAGAAAATATCAGGTTCTTGTTGACTGATTTATTAACATTTGTCCTTATTCTACCTGGAAACCAGGAGGTCATCCCTTTGGACCCAACTGTTTGTGGACAGCAGATAAAAGGCAACCAGACCCCTCTCACTTAAAAATAAATATTGATATGGTGGGTGAAAGAAAGCTATGTCAATCTTATGTGAGCAGGATCTTTGTGAATGTAATGTGGGGGAGACCATTTAATTTTTTGTTTGTAGTGCAAAACATTGGTACAGTATATAAATGGACAAGAGAGATACAAAGTAGGGAATCCCAGAACAGATTAAAAAAAATATACAGTTTATTGTGACAGGGTCAGCATAATTCCACATGAGGTAAATGTGGAATATCCAGATCTCCCAGGTTTGGCAGAGCAAAGGCATTAGGAATGTGTAATGTCCAGTTCAGGTGTTGCCTCAATCAGGGTCTGGAAGGCAGCTGATTACAGACACCTGTGTGAGGCTGGTTCAAAAACTGCAGAGACACTGGGGAAACTGAGCCTGACGGTGAGATAGTCGCCAAGCTTATAGGCCCGCGGATGACTTGTGTTAGGGTTCCTGGACCTGCGAGTCCACTGAAGATATATTGCTGTTTGGAAGACTTTATGTATTATTTTGCCTGTGAAACTGCCATATCCTTTGTACCTGTCTGTGGTGAGTAATAAAGCTACTGATGGATTTTACCTGGTCTATGTGATTCTTTTCACAATATAAAAAAATAAATAAAAAAAATGAAAGCAACCTTCTTGGGCATATCACAGTGAATGTTGAGATCAGTTTACCCAGTGTATTTAAGGATGGTAAATCTCACCAGTGCTGCAAAATTGCTATTGGGCTGCCATTCCTTTCTGCCAACCCTTTATAAAGCCAACAAAATGACATACTGTACAACAAAAAGGGATGAGAGTTAAATTTAGGAAACAAAATGTCAGATCACAAACCAACCACCCTATATAAGTGAGAAGACATGCTCAATCTCCGAGGCTCATTCGGCTATAGGCTGATCTATCTGTCACCACACAATAATCACAAAATGGAGACCAGAATGGAAATGTCATTTTGCACATACTGTACCAGTCATAGTGTTTATAAGTCTTCGTACTTACTTCATCTTTCTGTTATTTGAAGTTCTCAGGCAAGCCAGTCAGCAAAACTTAAAAGTAGTGTCATACTTATTGACTTTTTATATCTCCTCCCCGGGAGAAGCCCAGAGAGGAGACACATCTGGCCATTTCGGGGAGCGTGGCTGGGCTCCTATGTTTTTAGGCCGCATAGAGGAGGCAGGGCTAAATTACACATTTTTATGTCATTTAGCCCCGCCCCTCTATTCACTAGGAAGTGGGTGGGATGCTGGAGATTCAGACACTCTTCCAGGAGTTTTGGGAGCTACCGAAAAATTTGTTGGCCTCACGCAACTTTCAGAAGAGTAGGCAAGTATGATTACTCTAATAAAGTAGGAGACCCTGAGGGTTCCATTACAAATGAGTAATATAACCCCTTTAGCACTCATTACTTACACTAAAAGGGTTATGACACAATTTCAGTATTTATAGCTCTCTATAGATGGTGTAAGCAGTACAGCAATGGGGATCCAGTGAATCCAGTGAAGCAAATGTGGGCGTCAATGATTTGCATTAGTCAGTAATCCATTGCCGGCAGTGACAGACTGTTGGCAACACAGCAGAGGTGGTCACGGAGGAAGAAGACTGTGCCGGACCTTGCCAGACAGGTATGTCATGTTAAATACTGGAGGCATATTAGTAAGTATAACTGCAAGGGCACAGTCATGCCCTTATATTAATGCTGACTTGAAAAAAATGGAATGCTACATAGAGAATTTTTGAGGGGGGGGGCATGGTGTTTAAGGGGCTACACCTCAAAACCGAGCTGAAATTTGGCACGGGCAGGTAGAACTGTCTCTTGGTGCTGCATGCCAAATTTCAGGACAAAAAAATAAAAATGAGGATTTGGGAGTAATCTAAAGTTCCAACTGTCAGTTTTTTGTGACACTCTCAGTTAGGACCACTTTTCTATTGTTCTCTATGGGGGATTTGTGGGAAGACATAACTCAGGGTAGGGGGTGAATTTAGACTTTGGGTTTGTTTTATTAGGTAGCTCTACTACCAGGGTAGAGCCTTTTGGGGTTTAGGTAATTGAGAAAGTTACAGTTATTAAACTATTACCTCACAATTGTTCCATTATAGAGACAGGAAGCTTTAACTTGTTGCACAGCCTCAGTAGGTGCCTTCAGCAGGCGTACTCACTGTGGCTTCACTTGGATACACAAAGATGTCTGTCCTTTGCGGGCGGTAATGGCGGTGTGACTCAGGGGAAAGAAGCGTCTGTTAGCTGCAGCCACGACCGGGGGTTGTAGTGGGCGTTAGCGGCAGCGGTGTGGTCAGCGATTAGAGCTGCAGGACCCAGTAGCAGCGGCAGACAGATGCAGTATGCACGGATCAGGGAGATTCATGATGCCTGCATCTGTGTGTGATAAAAATAAACACAGATGCACGGACGAGATCAATGAGATCCGTCTGTGCTGCTATTTTTTAAAAAAAGTAAGTGTTAAGATAAAAATAAAAACTGTGTGCCCCCCCTCAAGATGAACAACCAGCACCGGGCTTTGCAGACCCAGTCCTGTTAGTGCTAAATACAGGGGACAAAGTATGTAAGGGTCCCCTATATTAAGCACAACCAGCACTGGGCTATTCAGAACCAGTCCTGGTTGCCAAAATATGGGGGACAAACGACGTAGGGGTCCCCTATATTCAGCGCAACCAGCACTGGGCTATGAGCCAGTCCTGGTTCTGGAAATACAGGGGAAAAAATGTGTAGGGTCCCCCTGTATTATCCAGAACCAGCACTGGACTTTTTCTAGAGGGGGGCTAATGCCACACCAGGGGTGCCCTTTCACCAGGTCCCCCAGCCGAAGCATCAACCCTGACTGCTAGTCAGCCCAGGCCCATATAAAGGGGTCCCCCTCTCCAGGGCACCCCAGGCCTAGGCTGATAGCCTGGGGCTATCCCCGGCACCCATGGGCTGTGGGTGCTATGTTGATTTGTGTAAAAGTGTAGTGCAAATTAAAGAGTTAAAATATTGCCTTTTGCAGTAGAATGACAGGCCCCAGCAAGCCTCCCCCGAATGCTGGTACTTGGAGAACCAGAAGTACCAGTATGCGTTCATTACGGGCCACTGGTACCTGTAGTTCCTAAGCAAAAGAAATATTAAAATAAACACAAGACATATATGCACACACACACATGTACACACACACACACTTTCTCACATACTCACCTTTGTATCCCTGAAGCCAATCATGTACACTTGTTCAAGTAGATAATCCATAGTATATGGATTATTACAGGGTACCTGTAATAAAAACTCCATACTCACCTCCTCCTATGCGTGGATCACATCCTCTTCATTCCATGTAGGCATCTCAGGGCTTGGCAAAAAAAAAAATGCAAATACCCGGACCCACGAACTTAGTGACCGAATGACGGCTTTGCAGCGAGTTTTCACTACAGAAATCCCAGTGCAGATCGCTCATTGGCTGAGAGAGGTGAGCCTTCTTCCTCTCAGCCAATGAGCTGTTCCCACCATTGACTTCAATGGTGAGAACTGCAAAAGTAGCTTAAGGTTTCTTCCGTGCCAATTTAAAAAATGCCGCCTTTTTTGAAATGTAAAGATGGCCACCGCAAGCCAATCACGGTTCGCAACATCATTGCCCCATCCCCCCGGCTATCTTATATAAGCCAGCGTGAGACAACGACATTGCAGTCCAATGGCGGGGAGGCAGCAGAGAAGAGCTGTCAAAGAAAGAAGACGCCGGGGAAGTCCTGGATGGGCAGTCCCTGCAGATGAAGATGCTGTGGAAATCTTGGGGGAGGCGGCAGCCATGTAAAAGAACTTAAAGGCTTCTGCCTCCCAGATGAAGGTGCAGGAAAATAAAATATTAAAACAATAAGTGTTCTTGTTTTATTTTAATATTTTTTTTACAGGGGTACTATAGGTACCAGCGGGCCCTTAATCACCCGTTTGCTGGTACTTGTGGTTCTCCAAGTACCAGCATGTGGGGGAGGCTTGCTGGGACCTGTAGCCCTACTGCAAAAAACAATATCTTAACTTTCATATACAACACATTACACTATCAACCTGGTACCCACTGTCCATGGGTGCTGGGGATAGCTGCTGGCTATCAGTCCAAGCCTGATGTGCCCTGGAGAGGGAGACCTCTTTATGAGGAGGTCCCCAACTCCCCAGGGATCCCCGACCTGAGCTGACTAGTGGTCAGGGGTGATGATTCGGCTGGGGGACCCGGTGAATGGACTCCCCTAGCTGTGGCATTACCCTTCCGCTAGAAAAAGATTGGTGCTAGTTCTGGAATTTACAGGGGGACCCTACACATTTTTCCTCTGTATTACCAGAACCAGGACTGGTTCAGAGCCCAGTGCTGGTTGTGTGGAATACAGGGGACCCCTATGTTGTTTGTCCCCTGTATTTAGCACAACCAGCTCTGGGTCTCCAGAGCCCAGGGCTGGTTGTTACTTCGGGCGGCACACATTTTTGTGGATGGGGAGACAGAAAGGCGTGGAGTGGGGGGGGGGGAGATTAAGCAGCAAAGATGGGAGGGGAGCCAAAGTGATGCAGATGGGTGGAAAACAGTGGTGCGGATGCAAGGGAGACAGAGTGGCATGGTTTGGGAGAACAGAGCAAGGTGGATGGGGGTACAGAGTGGCATGGATGTGGGAAGACAGAGCAGTGCAGATGTGTAAAGACAGATTGGTACATATGAGGGAATACAGATTAGCACAATGGGGACACACATCATTAAGAATTGGGGAAGACAGATTGGTGCGGATGGCGGGAAGACAAAGAACCTCATTCAGAGTCGGTCGTTGCGGCCACTCGATCGTACGCAACCGATGTTCGCTAAACTGCGCATGCGTAAAATTTGCAATGCGCGTGTGCAAACTAGCTGTTACGATCAGAAATTGCTCTCTCCTTGAACACAGCCAGGTCGTTAGTTTGAGTGACAGATTGAGCCGTTTGTGGGTGGTAACAGGGAAGGTGCTTGTGAACTGGGGAGTGGAGATCCGTACGCAGGCGTGCGAGACTATGCAAACGGCGTTTTATGGGAGTGCATAATTAACTAAGTAGTGTCATGGCACATGTGACATGGGAGGTTTTTACACTGACTTGATCGTAGTGCTTAAGAGAGGGTATGGTCAACCTTAAGCTCTACGACCCGCTCCGATGGTTCCCGATGGTCTCCATTAATCCTTATATGCCCGGAGATGACGTGTATTGCGAACGAGAAGGGGGCGTGTTTTTAGTCTTATGGCCGCATCCTCCCCTCGCTTGACCAGCTAACGATCCCATCTTAACGACGCAACTTGCGAGCGCTTCATTTGCATATCCGGCCCCTTTTCCCTTACGACCGAGCAGCCGCAATGACCGACTCTGAATGAGGTCCAAAGTGCCATGATTTGGAGGGACAGAGTGGTGCAGATGGAGGAAAAAACACTGGCACAAATGAGAGAAAGCCAGAGCAGCGTGGCTGGGGGGAAGGTAGTGGTGCAGATGGAAGGAAACAGAGTGGCACAGATGCAGGAAGACAGGGCAGTGCAGATGGGTAAAGACAGATTGGTGCCAATGAGGGAATAAAGAACTAGCACAGTTAGGAGACAACACAGCTGTAGAGATTGGGGAAGATAGAGCACAATGGAGGCGCAGATAGTGTACCAGCATACAGGGCCGATGCTACCATTAGTCAGCTTTAGGCAGCTGCCTATGGGCACCAGCCACTAGAGGGTGCCACTGAATCTACCAAATAAAATGAAGGTTGTCTATTTTTCAGTCGGCTTGGACTACTGATGGCCAAGGCTGACGCAGGAACTTCCCCAACCCTCAGAGCTGCACTCTAACTTGTTAGTGTGGTATAGACAGCAGCAGTGGTTGTGGATCCTTCCCTCTCCTTCATTCATCTCTTTTCCCCTGTGTGCCAGCCTGTCTCTCTGGGTGAGTGTGTGTGAGGGTTTGATGAGTGCTGGCAGGGTGTGTATGGGGCTTAATGAGTGGTGGCATGGTGAGTGTGTGTGTGTGGGGGGGTTAATGAGTGCTGGCAGGGTGAGTGTGTGTGGGGGTTAATAAGCACTGGCAATATGTGTGTGTGTGTGTGTGTGTGTTAATGAGTGCTGGCAGGGTGAGTATGTGTCTGTTATTGAGCTCTGGCATGGTTAGTGTGTGTATGTTAATGATTGCTGAAAAGGTTAGTGTGTGAGGGGGTTAATGAGTGCTTGCAGTTTGTATGTGGGGGGTTAATGATTGCTGACATATATTGAGGCACAGATGTGTGGCATAATTCATAGCTATGTGGCATACCATAAATTTGGTGCACAGCTGTGTGGCATATATATTGTGGGCACAAATATGTGTCAGATTATGTAGTAGGGGCACAAATGTGTGGCATAATATGAATTGGAGGAATTGATGTGTAGCATAATTATGAAGTGGGGCATATAGTGGATTTGTGGCACTGTTATAGGAAAATTCCCCAAAGATGTCTCCTGTCTTGAAACCTATCTCTCCCCCCTCCTTTGTCTGCTCTGCTAACTGCAGAACCAGTAAACACCATTACACACACACACACACACACACTTGATCAAAGAATAGAGATTGCTCCCCCGTTTCCTGTGTGAAGTTACAGCCAGACTCTTATAAGTGAAGAAACAAAGGCTGTGAGGACACATGTGCTCAGACTGCTGAATGAGAAGGTCCTAAGCCAGGCCTGTGACCTCCAAGAACCATAGTATAATTTACTTATATTATATTGTTTTTATGTGTGTAATTGAATATATTGTTTTGTAGTTAATTGTAACAGGGTTATATATGTACTGTGTAATCCTATTTTGATATTATTATTTCCTGTGATGATAGGACTTATATAGTGGAGACTAGGATTTATAAAGCAAAGAAAATTATAAGGAATTAAAAGGGAATAAAAGTATCCCCTAACAGGCACATATGTGTGGCACATTATGAATTGGGGACAGTGGCACAGTATAATCTTACATTTATGCAGTATGGCATATTAGTTGGGACATTTCTATTTAGTATATTATGAATTTGGGAAACTGCTGTGTGGTATATTATAAATTGGGGTCACTAATGTGAAGCATATTATGAATTTGAGGAAGCAGGGGCAGAGAGCGAAATGTTGCCTAGGGTGCCCAGAAACCTTGCACCGGCCCTGCATGTATAGACAGAGTATTTTTAGAAATTAGGGAGCTGAGTGTGTATAATGAATGAGATGGATGTAAGGTGTGAAAGGATGTTGGAACCCAATGGGATTGTTTGGTGAACGAATGGAAAGATTGTGGGCCCTGAGTGGGATGTTTGTGCCATATAACTGCTCAGACCTCAGTTGCATGTGTGTGTTCCAATGAGCACACAATTCAGCTCCACCATTTTGTGAGTGACAGCATTCTCACTCTGGGAGAGTGCTGAATCTTCCGTAAACCACAGGGTGTGATGGCATACCATATCTGTATTATGCAAGGAACACGTCCATTAAGGCATCAGCCTTAATGACTGGAATTTCATTGCTTTTTTAAGTTTGAGTGGCAGAAATTTAGTAGGTTTTGTGAAATTTCAGATCATGTCTAAGAAGCCTTAATGGGACATGTGAAACTGTAAGGATTTTTGTCTATGGAATATGTAATTATGGGAGAGTGTATTTTCTTGATTTATTAATTTGCATACAGAAGATATATGGGTAGAACAGTGGCTGCTGCACAAGCTATGGACAATGCTACTAGGCAGAGATTCTGGTGGAGTGGAGTGGAGTGATTGGGTAAAAGGAAAAGTGGGAGGAGACATGTAGGCCCACTAGGGGCTCAGGAGGGAGCAGCTGTAACAGGTAAGGTAGTCATGTGACTCAGTCTATAAAAACTACAGATAGAATTGGGCAGTATAAAGGGGAAACAAAGGAGGACAGGTCACATCCGATAGTTCTTTACCTCAGGGATCGAGAGTGGGTCCTGAGATAGAGAGGCAGATTACCCTGGCGCCATTTATGAAGTAAGACGTTACATAGGAAACTAGTGCCCGGGCTCAGCACCCTGCACCAATCCAGAGATGCACATGTGATTGTGGTTCAGCCCTTGGCTTAACTCTGGTGGTTGATAGGGCAAGAATAATCCTGCCAAGGATTACTTACAAGTACTTACTTAAGCAGACAATCAGACCTCAGCACTGCCCCCTGAGGACTAACAGTTAACTGAATTGCAGCTCAGCCTCCTGCTGCAAGGATTGGGATGTGCAGGAAATCAATCTTAATGGCTCTATACTTTATTATGTGACTGTCTACAGATTGTAGGAGTTAAACTCCGCTGACTGAGAGTTGTTTCCTGATTAAGGGTGCCTGCTTGTAAACTTTGCTGCTAGACAGGGCAGAAAGGAAGACAGTCTCAAAGGCTGTCCCATTGCAACTAAGGGCCTGATTTAGCAGTGATTGCAATTGCAACTACGTACGCAGATAGAGAGATTATTATTCATTTTGCATGCATATGCACCGTGCTGCATTCATGCACGCAAATAGGAATCCATCGCAGAGTGAGTGAAAGGCCATGAGCGTTTGTGGGTTGTGACGGGGGAGCAGTTGCAGGAACGCAGGCATGCTTTTCCGTTTGAATGCTGTTGCATGGGCGTGCATAAATTAGCCACTGTGATTGCCTATGCAGCTTGAGAGCCTTCTGCATGCTACAAGACTTGCAATTGCTGTGACGGGTCAGACCTGCTGTAATTTTGCGTGACGGGCTGATGTGCTTTGATGTTACCGATGTATACGCAGGACTGCGAGGTATTACAGATTTGAGAGAGCAGTAGTGGGCGTCTCTATGCTGGCTGAGCTGTGGCAGACATTAGCATATTTTCACCGCTGCATTGCGTGCAATTTCACAGCTGTGATCGCATTTGCGATCCGTGCTGAATCAGGTTCTAAGCCAGGTTCCTTAATTTAGAAAGTCTGTACCCAGAAGGCCTCAGTTTTACTAATCTACATAAACTGTACTTAGAATTATTTGATGTTCTCAATCTGTTGTAGTCTGCACTTAGAATTCCTGAAGTGCATAGACTGTACAGGATCCATCAGCATTCTTAAGGTGCCCACACATGGCGATTTTGTACATGATTTGCCCGATTTCGACGAATCGCGATGACAAATCGTCTAAAATATGGCCAAATTGTGAGTTTCCACTCATGATCACGATGCCGATGCGCGTACCCACTCCTCGTAGCTCGCATCTTCAAATCTGCCATGCTGTAGGGCAGATTTGCCAATCCGGGACACGATGCGGCGCCTATCGTGAGTACTTTTTTACTCACAATGTTTCTCACGATTAATCGTATGTCGCGGAATTTGACTGACAAGACACTGTAAACGCACAATTGCCATTTTGTGCAGCATCGTGGATAGAAGGAGAAGGATGCACGATCGAGCCTTCACAACTGAAGTCTGGATTTCAGCAGTTTGGCGAGTATATTGGTACTGTATTTATGCAATCCCACTGCCCATCAATGTGTGCCACCCATCTATAATGCATGACCCAGCCACCACCCACTTAAATGAGATGGGTGGTGGCTGGGTCATGCATTAACCTCCCATGTCCACCAATGTGTGCCAACCACCCATCTACCCACCAATCTGTGTGTACCACCCACCTATAAATGCATGACCCAGCCACTGCCCGCCAAAATGAAGCGGGTGGAGGTTGGGTCATGCATTAACCCCCCATGTCCACCAATTTGTGCCAACCACTCACTTACCCACAAATCTGTGTGTGCCACCCACCTATAAATGCATGACCCAGCCACCGCCCACTGAAATGAGGCAGGCGGTCCCTGGGCCATGCATTAACCTCCCATGTCCACCAATGTGTGCCACCCACCTACCCACTCACTGACCACCAATGTCACAGGCCACCTAATAAATACCTATAAAATATGAAAACACTACAAATATATTAAAATGTCATAAACAAATATATTACACCAACATAAACAATTATATTACAACAACATAAAATATATAACATCAGCTTAAACAAATGTATTAAAATCCAGTAAAAAAAACATATTACAATACAATTTAAAACACATAACATTCCTGGAAAAAAAACAACATATTACAATACAATATTTAAAACACATTACATTCCTGCATTAAAAAAACATATTAGAATACAATTTAAAACACATTACATTCCTGCAAAATTTTTTTTAATTATTACAATTTAATTTAAAAACATTACATTCCTGCAAAAAAAAACACATCTTACAATACAATTTAAAACACATTACATTCCTGCAAAAAAATATATTAATATACAATTAAAATCACATTAAAATCCTGTAAAAAAAATTAAAATATCCTTATAACTGCACAAAAAAACGACATTAAGAAACACAAAATAATTTACAAATATAGTTAAACATTTATGTCCTTTTTTATTGTCCCTAGTAATGTCTATGGATAGTGAGCGTGAGTTTGTGACTGGATTCCTCGAGATCCTACAGTCCAAAGAATGTCTATGGCGGGTAAGCTGTAGACAATACCATAATAAGTCGCACAAATTGGCAGCTTTAGAGGTCTTGTTGGAGTACACCAAAAAATTCATTGTGGATGCTGACCTGAAAACAGTATGCCAGAAAATCCAGAACCTGTGTACGGTCTATATCAAGGAGAAGAAGAAAGTGGACGATTCAAAAAGGTCCAGAGCAGGCACCGATGATGTGTATCATCCAACATTGTGGTACTATAATTTGATGAGCTTCATCAGCAATCAGGAGCCACAACACCAGTCTGTCGTTTTGATGGCTGAGTGAGAGGGAGAAGAGGAGGCGGCAGTAGTGAGTGGAACGTCTGAGGAAGTTTTGGTGTGTAGAGACACTTCATAAACCAAAACTTTTTTTTATCAATCCCAATTGTACACTATAGTCAGTTATCTCACAGACATTCCTCCTGCCATGGCACTGCACCAGGTCCATTGAAATAGGCCATATACTCCTCCCTCACTTCTTTGGCATTTGCAGTTGATATTGTTTGAATTGGAGGTGCAGACACTGATGTAAACTGGGCAATCTCCTCCGGATGTCCTGCATCTTCTAGTCTAGCTATGACTGGTCCTCGTTGTGTAGTTTTTCTTCACAGAAACTTATGCAGCACACAGCACGCATTACGACCCAGTCTATCTTGTCCACACATAGGTTTATGGTGGTGTGGAAAATGTGGAACTGGTTGCTGAGTATTCCAAACACATTTTCCACAATGCGTCTTGCCCAAGATAGACGATAGTTGTAGATCCTCTTCTGTCTGGTCAGGTCCCTTTGTGCAAATGGTTTTATCACATGCTCATGCAAAGCAAAAGCCTCGTCTGCGACAAAAACTTAATTTAAGCCGTGCTGTGTCTCGTCCAGTGATGGCAAGTTGAGGGTTTTGTTGGTGAGTCTCTGGTAGAATGCCGTCTGTTTGAAGGACCTACCATCTGAAGCACGGCCATTCTTGCCAACATCCACAAACACAAATTCGTAGTTGGCATTCACCACTGCAATGAGAATGATGCTGAAGAAGCCTTCATAGTTGTAGTAATATGATCCGGTGTTGGCAGGTGGGTCGATACATATGTGTTTTCCATCAATGGCTCCTCCGCAGTTAGGGAAATTCCAATGTTGTTCAAACTCTTCAGCGATGCTCTTCCACTCATCCACGGTGTTTGGAAACTAGAAAAATAATAAAAAATGGGTTGAAACATGACTATAATATTGTTTCTCCTCTTTTTTCCTATATAGAATATCACCCAAGAACCTGATATGTCCTCCACGCCGGACCCAAGTTTGATCGGGGACAGCGAGGTGGATACCACTTCCCCAACATCTTCCGCACATCCAGAAAGGAAAAAAAAGGCAGGGGAAAAAACAGCAGCAGTGCACAGAGCAGGAGGACATATTTCTGCAACAAGCAGAACGCATACTACAAAAATAACCAGATGACATTGACAATTTCACATCGCATATAAATAGTAGAATGCGGAAAATGGATGACCTAACTAAAATAAATTTCCAAAGGCTCGTGTATCAGCTTTTAATAATGTCACTAAATAGTAATTTACATGGGTCAACTTACATTTCAGACCCACTTCTCTATTCACCTGCCCCAACTGCCTCTGTGAGGCCCCCCCCAGCCCAGTTGGAGGTTACTCCCCCACCCAGTATCCCATCAACAAGCCACACTATTTATAGTGCTCTGCTGGAGTCAGAGTAAGATTTGCCCCGTTTCTCGTAATTTTTAGGGTTTTTTTGTTTTATTATTGGTGCCTGTACTATCAACAAAATTTATCAATCCAAATAGGTGCTGTATGTTATACGGTGGTGATGACGCTGATTGGACAAGGTCACTACACACATGGTGCAAGTACAGATTGATGGAAGCCGAGGCCACAATCCGTACTTGTGCAATGTGTGTATTGGCCTGTTCAAACTGTTGTCTGACCCACCGTATAACACACAGCAACCTACCTATAGGGATTGATAAAATTTGGGGATAGTGCTATTTTCTACATTTTATATGCATGATTTTACATTTATATATTTAAAAAAAACACAAAAAATATGTTTATCTACTACTGTGCAATGTGGTTAGCACAGTCTAGTTAATGCAGCCTTATTGGCTGCCACAGTTATATAAAAAGTAAAAAAAATAACAAAAACTGCTATTTACTACTGTGCAGTGTTGTTATAGCACAGTCTTCTTAATGCAGCCTTATTGGCTGTCACGGTTATATAAAGAGTTAAATAAATAAAAATAAAAACTGTTACATGTTGAGTCTCCCATATCCAAATATTCCGAAATACGGAATTTTTTTGGCTTGACTGAGAAAATTAAACCTTTGATTTTTGATAGTTCAATGTACACAAACTTTGTCTAAGGCACAAATTATTAAAAATATTGTATAAAATGACCTTCAGGCTGTGTGTATAGGGTGTATATGATACATAAATTAATTTCATGTATGTACACAAACTTAGTTTGAGCCACAAAATTAATGAAAATATTGTATAAAATTACCAGCAGGCTGTATATATAAGGTGTATATAACACATACATGCATTCTGTGTGTATATTTGGGTCCCATTCCCAAGATATTTCATTATGGTATGCAAATATTCCAAAATACTGAATATTACGTTATCCAAAATACCCCTGGTCCCAAGCATTTTGGATATCGGAGGCTCAACCTGTATTTACTACTGTGCAGTGTTGTTATAGCACAGTCTTGTTAATGCAGCCTTATTGGCTGTCACGGTTAATTTAAAAAAATAAAAACTTTTTTACTTTCACATGATACAAAAGTGCAGTGTGTTTTTTGTTCTTACCTTGCAATACTGGTACTGCAGCACTTTAACGATTGCCTTGCAGATCTCCGGGATGATGACGTCCAAGGACTGAGGGGAGATGAGGGTCCCAAACTTCAGGTCTTCCAGTGACCTTCCTGTAGCCAGGTACCTCAGGGTAGCCACCAGTCTCTCTTCAGCAGGGATTGCCCTCCGCCACTTTGTGTCCTGCCTCCGGATGTGGGGGGTCACCATAGTCAGCAAGTCCTGGAAAGTGGCGTCATCCATGCGCAGGTAGTTTCGGTAGTCCGGGTTATTGTCCTTGATCTCCATGAGCAGGGACATGTGAGAGCGAGTATCCCTTTGCTGCAGCCACTCCTTGGTCCAGCATGCTCTCCTCCTCCTTCGCTGGGTCCTCTCCTGGATCACCTTGACCCCAGCTTGGGCGACCAACACTTTATACTGATAGGGATGCATCAGCACAGATATCAAGAACAGGATAGAGTGCAGGTAGCACACACTTGCAGGTAGAACACACTTTGTAAAAGGCAAGTCAAATACAAAGCAGAGCACAGTAGCAATGCACATGGTTCAGCAGGTACACACATAGCCTCACTAGTAGCAGAGCTGAATGTACACAGGGTTAAAATGCCGCCTGCTTTTTATACCCCCTAGATAGCCCAGCAATATTTAAATATTCCACCAATCGTGAGGATCCTCGTGTGTTGCTTGGTAAACTCACAATCTATCGGGCATGATCTCACGATTTGGTATTCTGACACGTTGCACGATAGATCGTGGAATTGTGTGTCAAAATGGCAGCTTTTTTTACATAATCGTGCTCACGACTGCTGGGGAGCTCCCGGGGAGAGTTCAGGGAAAATCGTACACATCGTGGGATTGTGAGCACATCTCTATGTGTGTAGGCACCTTCAATTTGTATAAGATTAACTTTTGGCAGTTCAATAATCTCCTTGTGGGAAAAAGAAATTGCTCAACACTACATCCCTATTGAAACTGAAAAGCAGCCAATGCAGGTGAAAAGATTTCAACATTAGACTAGTAACTTGTCCCAGCATCAGTTTATTGATTCAGAAAAGGATTAGGAATAGCTAATGCTAATATTCAGCTTCTGTTAACACTCAGGAAATGGATTATGGATGGCCATAGGTGGGGTGTCTATCGATGGTTACCATCAATAGGCTCCTTGGTGATTATCATCGATGGCACAAAAACCATCTATGGTGAACCATTGATGGTTTGCACCCCCTCGATAGCCACCATTGCTGGGGGCATGCTGGGCCACAGGCCAATCAAAAATAGGCATGGGGCTTAGTGGCTGCTGGGGGGCAGAGCTAAGCTCCATCCTATCAAGAAGAAAATAAAACATTGGCCCCCACTCATCCATCGATGGCGCAGAACCATTGTATCTCTGTCATAGATGGCAAGACTAGTTAACATCAGCCAGCCACCATCAATGTTTTGAAAACATCAATGGCCATCCCTAAAAAGGATTAACAAATTAAACTATGCACCACTAAATGCTTGGCCAATAGAGTTAAAAATAGTAATGTTAAGTACTTTGTAATTGACTGTTATGAAACAATTTTGAGTAGGGATGGTCATCAGTGTCAGTGGGCTGGCAATCGATGGTCACTATCGATGAATAGCATCATGGCACAAAATCATTTATGGTGAGCCATCAATGGTTTGCATCCCTCAATGACAATCGGGTCAATCAGCATAGGGGGCAGGGTTTAGTGGGCCATCAGGGGTGGGGTTAAGCTCAGTGCCATTTGCAACAAGAATAAAAAACATTGGTTCCCAGTCTGCCATAGATTGAAATGAACTGGAGAATTGGATCTCTGGCATCCATAGTGAAACCGTCGGCCATTGGAAGTTAATCATTGATGGTTCTTAACTATCAATGGTAAAGTTCCAAGATTGTTAAATCTATCTATTTATCTATCTATCTATATATGTACATAGACATGTAACACACATTTATACTGTGCAGTCACAAGGGCACTCACCAGATTTGATTGAAAAAAAATCAGTTTAATTTATTTTTCATCTGTGCTTGAACAGGCAAATCCAGGTTGCATGTAACAAAAAGCCGACGTTTTGGTCTAGGAATAGACCATTTTCAAGGCTTGCAATCCATCATCAATTCATCTCAAGGTATATTAAAGAATCCACAAAGCAACTAACAACTGTACTACGCACACAACCCTCAGGTCTATGTGTTGATTATTGGACTTGGTCCAAAAAGGCATCCCAGTGACTGAGATATGATGAAGGCGTGAGTGCAGAATTATATTAACTTTATCTACATATATATATATATATATATATATATGTGTATCCAATCAAACCTTCCTTAACAAGAAGCAAGCGGCACTCCAGTGCCGCTTGCTTTTTTGTTAAGGAAGGTTTGATTGGATATAAGTATATTATGAGGGCACCCCAGCCATTTGCATCCTTTTCCTAGAGTGCCCATCTACATGTTGGTTATATATATATCTATATATATAGATATATATATATACAGTATATACATATGTGACCTTCACCACCGAAAAACTGAGCCATATGCTACCTGTGTCTCCAACAACAGCCTGTTGAATAAACTAAGGTTATTTAATATCTATGTGAATCTTGGGTCGGGGATTGGTTTACCATCACTTCTCTGCCAGGAAAAGAACACCTCCCTATTACAGTAGAACTTGATTCTTCAAACCAACCCGAATACACCGTACAGCGTGAGTATAGTGTTACACTTATTACAATACACTTGATAGTGGGGTAGTATCACATATAGTAAATAGAATATGCAGCCGGTAATTAGTAGCATTATTAAATGGAGCCCTAATATCCCTTTCACACTGAAAATGAAATTACTGGGTAATTCACTCTTACCCGGTAATTTGCCAAACCATCTGGGATTTTTAACTGTGTGAAAGGGTCATCCTGGGTCTCCGACCCTTGTTTTTTGCAGGGTCGGAGACCCGGAAATTTAGTCCCAGAATGACCCTTTCACACAGGGAAAAATCCTGGGTTGTTTAGCAAATTACCGGATAAAAGTGAATTACCCAGTAATTTCATTTTCAGTGAGAAAGGGGTATCAGACAGAAAATGGCAAAAAACCTGGCATGCAAATGCCGGGCAAAAGTCAGGTTTTTTGACATTTTCTGTCTGAAAGTGGTATTAGTCAGCTGGGAATGGTGGATGGAGTGCTTGACAGTTTGTCCAGCAAGTTAATTAACAGAGGGGATGTTACAGGAAGATTTGGCCACAGTTACAAATACACTTCAAAACAGACTTGCTTGAGGTGTAAAATGGAGTCAGGTAGAAAAGAAACATCAGATATGTAAAATGGATTTTACTTAGGAGAAAGTAGAAGTGATTCAACCGACTGTTCTTGCTTTAGAAAACATGCTTAAGATGCAGGCTTGAAGATAGCAGGCAATCCATATGTACTTGTTTGGAGGCAGATTGTTATGTTCTGGGTTGCTTGTGGACCCGGGGTGGTAGCAGGAGTGATCACAGAAGCAGATTTGAAAAATAAAACTAGGATTTTTAATAAGTGCTTGAGTAGACATATAATGGCAGTAAATAAAAGTCCAGGAAAATATAAATGTGCACAAGAGTTCTGTGGGGGGAGCAAAAGGGTTAATGTCCAGGTAGACACAATTAGAGCTGTCCAGGTGTGCAGGTAGTGAAACTGAAAATAATCAAGCCAGGTTTGCAGATAGTGAACTGAAAATAATCAAGCCAGGTTTGCAGGTAGTGAACTGAAGCGCAGGATGTCAGCAGGCTCAGGCACTCAGGTATGGGCAAGGGTGATGGAGGTAGCGGGGTAGTCCAGTGGGAACTGGGAACTAGGAGCTGACAGGCAGACAGCGAATTCACAGGAACAGGACAGCACAGAGAACTCCCTCTCAGCTAGGCTGAGATACACGTTGCACTGGCAAAGAAGGAAGGCACTGACCCTTCCTAAACACCCCATGCCGTGCTGTTACTGGCCGTAGGGAACATGTGACTCACCAGGATTGGCCAGCCTCATCACATGGCCAGAAGGCAAGATGGTGGCGCCCATGCCAAACGGAACGGAGACGCCACCAGGCCTCACCAGCGCAGAGTGACAACAGGGCCGCACAACAATGCGCGCAGCCAAAGCCCCCCCCCAGACGCCAGCTCCGCCACCAGACAGCCTGCGCCACAACGACCTCACAGGTAACACCCGCCTAGCGCCATGCTGAAATACCCTGGCCGTGACACGGATCCATTTACGTGTGCTAGGCAAGTGGTGCAAAATGCTAATTAATAATGATGATCTGCAGCCACTACTGATTAGCTGGATGCATCTGAATCCCTCCCATCAATTCTAAAATTATATATATTTATTATAACACTTCAACTCTACAGTCTCAATCCCCATCATATACGTACGGTTACATAACTAGTGACATAACAACATTAGCAGTCCTATCATACCATAGTATATCTCCAGTCTTTGTGCACTTTTTCCAAAGAGGGGGACCTACAGAGTATGGAAGCCAATCCCGGCTCATTTTTTCAATCCTGGGATTCAGGATTGAAAAAAATTTCAATCCCTGGATTGAATTATTCAATGCCGGCCGCCCACACACAGATTACAGTGTGGACAGGGCCAGCCATACAAAGGGCGAGCTGGTGTGCGGCGTGACCTTTATGATGTCACCCGCAGCTACACTGCCACAGGAGGCCTGGGGACGGCGTCTGAGCCAATGGAACTAGTGCTCATCACTGCCCCGGGCTGAAGCCAAACCACGCATTTTAATCCTAAAAATCCCGGGATTGGAGGCACCAATCCCAGGATTGAAATCCCACTGTTTTTTGCCCTAAATCCCAGGATCCCGCTGATCCTGATGCCGGGATTGGCTTTCCTACTACAGATTGATCTCCAAATTACCTATTTGACAGTGTCCAAAATCATCTACCCCACAGGTAGACATTGTGAGGCAAATTTGGAGAGAGGTGTTATGTTTGTGATATCTGATTTTATTATGTATTTATGTTCATTTCCAATTGAAAGTGTTACACTGCTATGTACTCTTTCCAATTTGCCCTCCACAGTGTTTTTATTTTCATGGTATCAATTTAATTTGGTAAATGTTGACAACGTAATCTTCCAAAATCATTTCTGTACATTATGTTTTCTACCCAGTTTGAGCCCAAATATTTTTTTTTAACCATATGGGAAATAAGGCCTTGTGTACAAGAAATAAATGTAATTTGTTGAAAAACAGTGGTTTAAAGTATCTGGCTGCGGATGTCACATAACCTGATCTAGAGATGTTAATGAACTAGTGCTGAAAACTCACAATTCTGATCACACTGCTGTGATCGGTTTATTTTCACTGCTGGTGAGTCCATACACAGACCTATTGATGTGCAGAAGCATGTCTTTAATACCCCAGTGGCAAGTCATTGCATTCCTTGTATTGCTGCAATATGCAAGAGAGTAGGGTTAGATGTAGGAGAAGGACATGGGGTCTTTACTTTCATCCCTCGGCAAGATTACATCTGACTTCACATCTGCCTCTCCCTGGCCCAGTGGTCCTGCAGTCAGTAATCCTCTGCGCTTTCAATTAACCGTGATGCAGTCGCTAAGCAACTGACCTGTGGTGAGGAATACATAATGTCTTTCCTCCCCCTCCATCCACCTTGCAGTGTCAGGGTAGAATGTGAGGAAATTGAATTGATTTCTAAGCAGGTTCACATTTGTCTTATCTGCTGTCCTTGGGCAGTTCTGATTTGAATACTACCTCTACTAAACCAGATTATGTTGCTATCATAAATCCTGTGTTATTTTATGTAATTTATTTAACAATAAGGTGTTTGGGATTTGTTTTTCTTTTTTTTTTCTCTTCTTTATACTGCATGCCTGATTTCTGGTCTGATCTGATAATGTAACACACTGTACTGAGACAGTAGGAGGTTATTAGAGAGCATGGATGTCAGCCTTTCTCACACCCCCACAATTAGTGGCACCCCAAGCTGTGACCTTACTGCCCTTCACATTAAATATGGATCAGTTTCTTAGTAGTATACATGTGGAGTGACTGGCTGAAGAAACTGCATCTTTTCTCAATACCTCTGAAATTCTCACTACACCTATAAAATTAATGTTTTCTTCTAACATGTAGAAATATTACCACATATAACATATTTTAATCATATTTCTGGCTAGAATTCTAGAATCCATGTAATTATACAGAGGCTTGGTAAGTATTGTGCGGAGACAAGGTTCTTGGCAGAGACTTACACCAGTATTACTGGAACATGTACCACATTTTACTAAAACTGGCACTGTGTAATGCTATAAACCATGTAGAATGTAGCCCTTATGGTATTCTTCTTTCTTGAGCCAGCAATTGAGATTCCAGGTGTGTTCTTACGGCTCTGCAGCCAACTATTTGCCAAGTCCTTCTGCTTTGCCATTTAAAGGTGGCTTGTGTTTCAGAGTTCTGCAACAAAACACATTGGCTAAGATCTGCAGATATGATTCTACTCTCTGCCTGGGGCAGCTGTGTATTATTCATTACTCCTGGGAGAATAGCTATTTGTCAGCTTGCTGTAGCCTTTACATAAAGAAAAAATAAAATAAAAAAATTAATTTGGCTTTATAACAAGCCGCTTAAACAGGTCATTTTGCTATTTCTTTTCATCTGTTACAATACAACTTAGCTGGCTTGTCAGTTCCTTTCAGCATCAGGAGAAGCATGTGCCATTAACTCTTTGTTGGTGCCCACATTTACACGTTAGCAATTCTACAACAACATGTTAAAAACTGGTGAAGTACCAGATGTCCAATTGTGCTTGTTTTTGGTCATTTTTACAGGACAATGCAATCAATGATTGACAGTTATGAATTTTAAAACCTTTACTGAAATCTTTATGATACTATTATGTTGCCAAATGTGTAGCATGCCAACAAACAGATGTTAAAGACCATAGATAAGCACTAATAGATACATATATATGATACCTAAGACTGTGGGTGTGCTTACCCATACTGGGGCCTATATACAATGTATTTATGTAAACACTGAATATATAACATGTAAATACTTTGTGCACTGTCTATGTGGCACAAAATGGTTAACATGGAGATGTATTATATCTGACTGTTAACTCTGATGCCTCACTTTGGATAGTCTGTGCTGTCCAAGGGCAGTACTGAGTTAGATTATGCACCCCTCATAGAGTCTAGAGGCTCATAGAAAATGTCAGCTAGTGTGAGGACTGGGCAGAGCTGAGGCACATGTGACAGGTGGGAAAAGCTGAGCCAGCACACACAGGCAGAGTGCGTAGTCTATACAAGCTGATCCCTACAGCTGGGGACTCCTGAGGGGCCACCAGTTTCAGATGGAGGACTGCGTTAGAGAGAAGTGCCGCTGACTGACTGACAGAGCAGGAGGCTGTTCTGAGGAGCCGCTGTCCGGGGAGTTAGTGCTGAATGACCTGTAGGAAGAGCTCTGTGCAGCAACTGCAGTATTAAATAGTATCACACTAACACTGCTCTATTCACCTATTCACAACTTTTTTATTTAAAACAAGACACTGGTATTTGTCCCTAACAGCTAGACTATATTAAGCAAATCTTATAAGAAGGAGACTCTCACTGTTATAGCCAGGAGGCCTGTGGAGAGGTGCAACTGACAAAATACTTTGTGTTTTAACCAGGGGTGAGCGGGTTCGGATTTCTGAAATCCGAGCCCCCCCGATCCGAGTCAGGCTCGACTTTTCCCGCCTGACTCGGATCTGAAATCGAGGCAAAACGTCATCATCCCACCTTCCGGGTCTCGCGGGTTTTGGATCCTATATAAGGTACCCGCGTCGGCGCCATTTTCTCACTTGGCTGTGGACAGTGAAGAGGGAGGCTGGGAGTTAGGGCTGGCTGGGCTGTGTAGTGTAGTGTAGTGCAGAGTAGTGATGTGCTGTGCTGTGCTGCGCTGTGCTGCTGTTGTCCATAGGGGCTGTGTCCACTACTTCATAGTCCATAGGGGCTGGCTGTGTTGTGCTGTGCTGCTGTTGTCCATAGGGGCTGTGTCCACTACTTCAAAGTCCATAGGGGCTGGCTGGACTGTGTTGTGCAGTCAGTTGTCCATAGGGGCTGTGTCCAATCCAAAGTCCTGTGCAGTGTCCCAGTCCTAAAGGGGTGCTGTAGTGTTGTCCAGGGGGTGCTCTGTCCGTCAGGGGTGCTCCCCCAAAGTGCTAAAAAAATATATATTTTTTCTGTGTTTGTGAATTGTGTGCACTGTGGCTGCACGTGCATCAACAAAGGAGCAGCGCTAAGCGTGCGCCTGTTTCCCATTAGTAAAGGGCCAGCTGGCTTGTCCGTTAAAGGGTGCTGTAACCCCCAAAGTACACTCCAAACAAAAAAAATATATATTTTCTGTGTTTGTGAATTGTGTGCGCAGTAGCCACACGTGCATCAACAAAGGAGCAGCGCCAAGCGTGCGCCTGTGTCATAAGTAAAGGACCGGCTGGCTTGACCGTTAAAGGGTGCTGTAACCCCCAAAGTACACTCCAAACCAAATGAAAAAATATTTTCTGTGTTTGTGAATTGTGTGCACAGTAGCCGCACGTGCATCAACAAAGTAGTGCCAAGTGTGCGCCTGTGTCATAAGTAAAGGGCAGGCTGGCTTGACCATTAAAGGGTGCTGTAACCCCCAAAGTACACTCCAAACAAAATAAAAAAATATTTCCTGTGTTTGTGAATTGTGTGCACTGTGGCTGCACGTGTATCAACAAAGGAGCAGCGCCAAGCGTGCGCCTGTGTCCCATAAGTAAAGAGCCGGCTGGCTCATTTCTTAAAGGGTGGTGTAACCCATAAAGTGCACTACTCTCCAGCAAAAATAAAATAATATTTTCTGTGTTTGTGTGCGCCTTAGCAGCACGTATATATCAAATCGATATAACGTAAATGGAGGACCAAACTTTCTCCGATAAAAATAAAATGGAGAAAGATCAAGAACCACTTCCTCCTAGTGTTGAAGCTGCTGCCACTAGTCATGACATAAACGATAACATGCCATCAACGTCGTCTGCCAAGGCCGATGCCCAATGTCATAGTAGAGGCCACATACAATCCCAAATGACAAAGTTCAGGAAAATGACCTTAAAAAAAACATTTAAATCATCTGAAGAGAAACGTAAACTTGCCAATATGCCATTTATGACACGGAGTGGCAAGGAACGGCTAAGGTCTTTCCCTATGACTAGTGTGTGTCATACTAGTATGACTAGTATGTTCATGACTAGTGGTTCAGCTTCACATGACGATGAAAGCCCTCCTCCCGCTAAAAAAATCAAACGAGTTAAGCTGGCAAAAGCACAGCAAAGAACTGTGCGTTCTAAGAAAATATCACAAATCCCCAAGGAGAGTCCAAGTGTGGTGGCGGTTGCGATGCCTGACCTTCCCAGCACTGGACGGGAAGAGGTGGCTCTTTCCACCATTTGCACGCCCCCTGCAAGTGCTGAAAGGAGCACCCACAGTCCACTTGCTGATATGCAAATTGAAGATGTCACTGGATGAGGATACTGGTTTAGCTGGCGCTGAGGAGGAAGTTGGCGAGGAGGATTCTGATGGTGATGTGGTTTGTTTAAATCAGGCTCTGGGGGAGACAGTTGTTGTCCATGGGATGAAAAAGCCCATCACGGTCATGCCTGGGCAGAAGACCAAACATTCCACCTCTTTGGTCTGGCAATATTTCTATCCAAATCCGGACAACAACTGTCTTGCCATATGTACCATATGTAAACGTGAAATAAGTAGGGGTAGGGACGTTAACCACCTAGGAACATCCTCCCTTATACGGCACCTGCAGCGCGTTCATAAGACCGTAAGCAGTCCAGGGACACCTAAATCCCTTTTTCCTGTTTTATCCAAGGAATCAGTGGATGAGGAGGATGAGGACGACATCTTGCCTCCGTAGAGCCAGTTTGTGCAGGGACACATTAATTGCCAGCTTGTTTTGTGGGGGCCCAAACGAACCAATCATTTCAGCCACAGTCATGTGGCAGACCCTGGCGCTGAAATGATTGGTTTGTTAAAGTGTGCATGTCCTATTTATACAACATAAGGGTGGGTGGGAGGGCCCAAGGACAATTCCATCTTGCACCTCTTTTTTTTCTTGCAGTATGTACTGTTTGGGGCCTAGTTTTTCAAACTGCCATCCTGTCTGCCACTGCAGTGTCACTCCTAGATGGGCCACGTGTTTGTGCCGCCCACTCGTGTCGCTTAGCATAGTCATCCATCTACCTCGGTGCAATCTTTTGGCCATAAAAACAATATTGTGAGGTGTGAGGTGTTCAGAATAGACTGGAAGTGAGTGGAAATGAAGGTTATTGAGGTTAATAATTGCATAGGAGCAGAAAAACCCACAAATTCTGTGATTTAAGCTGTTTTTATGCTTTTTTTCAAAAAAATACAGATCCAAAACCCAGAACCCAAAACACGGAAGGGTGGTTTTGGCAATACCAATCCAGATCCAAAACACGAAGAAAGATCCAGATCCAAAACACAAAACACGAAAAGTGGCCGGTGCACACCCCTAGTTTTAACTACTATGCCTATCTCCCATCTCTCCCATAAATACAT
Source organism: Taudactylus pleione (assembly GCA_031769625.1). Taxonomy (NCBI): domain Eukaryota; kingdom Metazoa; phylum Chordata; class Amphibia; order Anura; family Myobatrachidae; genus Taudactylus; species Taudactylus pleione. Next base: position 6,615,820 of record JAUIMM010000706.1, read on the forward strand.
CCCTGTCCCAAAGAGTTTCTCAACAACCTTGACACTGAAGTCAGTAAAGGAACTAAATAGTATATGCTACAAACGGCTTATAGTAGTTCATTGAAGCAGCAGCATGTTCCAGCATAACAGCATCACCCCCTGCTATTAAGGTGGGTGACTTGCCACAAACTACAAACAATTCAGTAATTCAGTGGGTTGATTTCCTAACAAAGTTAGCTGGTGAGAGAGATAACCGAAATACATTTTGTATCCAGCACAACATAATATTCACAGAGCTTGTCAAATAGCTTAAGGATAACTTACTCTGTTTAAACTATCACTAATAATATGCACAAATTCTAACTGGCCAATAAATAGAGTCAATTGCATAAAGAGTCTGCCACCCACCTGTCTAGGGACTTATGTGCAAAGAGCTGTTGGTAAAATACTATATTATTAGGAAAATTATTTGCTTAAATATTAAGTAAGAAAAAGTTTTTAAGTTTGTTTGGCCCAAGTGTGAGATACCACATCCTGAGACCTCTATGTATGAAGGTTTCACCCATATCATTATACATTTGGCTTCCCAGAGATATCGTGGGATTCGCCATGCCCACAGCCGATTCTGGTTGACTACACCATCTATTAGTGTTGCTACCATTTTTCCTGGATTTGTACCCCTGATGAAGTCAGTGAGAAGGACGAAACGCATAGGGTCGGGGTGCCGATTATAACATCCATGTTAATGTTCAGCCTTGGAATCCAAAAATCAAAGGGATAATTAGGCTATTTCTATATCTTCATGTTGGTGTTATCAACAACACCTCTTTTTATACATTTGATGTAAGCAATAAAATTATTCTGGTACTAATATTTGGCCATTGGCTGCATTGTTGGGTAATTTCTTTGGTGAAAGGGTATGTTCACAGAACCAAATGGACATCTCACACATTGAATAAGAACCTTGGTGGTCAAATCAGAAGAATTCTTCCATGCTAATATCTGTCAGCTGAAAGTTTTCAGTGGCATCTCCATTGTGAATTTTGTATTGGTTTTAAATTGTGCAAAACATCCCATTTGTTAGTGCCCTTTAGGTATTGCGTTTGGATATCTTTATGGTTGTGTCCTACTAACAAGGGACTCTCTTAGAGGTGCTGATGAATTGATTGGCGCAACAAATAGGTCCTCCATCCTTACACATATATATATATATATATATATATATATATATATGTCCATAATGGCGGCACTCGGAAAGAATACACAGGTTGGCAGGGATATGTTTCAGGGTGCACAAAGAAACAATAAACAAGTTACTCACCTAAATACCCAGAGAACCGTCCATGTTACCGCCTGCAGTGGATTTCTGCACTGTAGAATGATGTCACGGCGCCGCGTCGATCAAGGACACGGAGGGAGCAAAACACCATGTGATCTACATAATCCTTGTTGCCTAGTAACCGTACCTTCACTATCATGAACTAGTTGAGTTTTCATAGTCTGCTTTAACATATCGCCCCTTCATTTTAAAAACAAAATATTTACATGAAGGTCTAATAATGTCTATTGGAGTGTTTACACCTAGATAAGAAATGGATCTCTTTGTTCACCCACTTTGATCTCAAGAATAGAGTTTAAGTGACTGAAGTTATATACACACATATATTTTATTTATTGGACACCACTTTAAAATAGATTTATGTACAAAATAAGCCTTACATATTAATGGTTTGAATACTCCAGTGACCATATTTCTTGCAGATGTGTGGGGATTTAAGAGAATGATGAGTCTTTACCACCACCCAACATTTTATGAATAGATAATCGGTGGAGTTCACATCAGTTAATACTTCTTGTGGATTCAACTCAATAGCAACCACATCACCCACGTTACTATCTCCATAGTAATAATGCATGCCATGTCAGTTGTGTCCACCTTTTGATTTTATTCTGTTTTATTCTTTGTTGGAGTGTATATGCTAATGTTTATTGTTTGAATTAATGTAATAGCTTTTCACATTACTTTTATGACCATAGGTTTCTGAGGAATACTTTTTTTAATAATGAAGTTTATTTTAGTAAGAAAGGTATAATTATTTGTGTTTGGAATAATCCTCATTACTTCTCTGGTGGAATAGAAAGATTAGGACAACTGATACAGTGCGGAACAATCCCTTCCTACCCTATAAGGTACAAATTTACCCTGACACACATCACCTTTCGGGGTATTACACATTAGCATATTAGGATGTATTAGCAGACAGCTCATGCCCATATGTGAATTTCTGCTTTTTTGTGTATGTCCGTCCTAAACTGAGTTGGCCAGGTCTGTCTTTCCGCAAAATTGGTGTTTCATGGCGGGAACTGTTCTGACTTGAGGGAGTATCATGGGAGTGTGGTGGGTTGTAGCTAAAGCTCCATATACCACCATACATAGGACCTCATTCACAGCCGCTCGCAAAATGCGAGTGCTCGCTCTGAATAAGGGAAGCCACATCTATGTTCAGAGCCGGCCTCCTGGCAGCTCGCTAGGCTGTGGGTAGGGTCTCGTCTACCACAAGCTCCAGTGAGCTTTCGGCTCTAATTAGGGACGGAAGCTCACCACTGACATCACGAGTGATGTCAGTGGGGCCGCCCCCAAAAGGCAGGCATTCCGTCGGGAACGCCTCCGTTTGGCCAGCCACCCCTCCACCCCGCCTACAAAATGGTGCGAGCTGTCGATCACCATCGACAGCCTCCCCTTTTGTAGTGAGCCCTGGAGCGAGAGAATTTCTCTCTCGCTCTGGGGCTTGCGCACACGCAGTGCGGCCGCTGCACGTGCGCAGGGCCTCAACATCGACCCGCTTGCAAGCAGGTCTGAATGAAACCCGTGGTGAGAGGAAACCTGTTTCTGTTGGCTCTCTTGGGGCTGATGCAAGTGTCGGTACTAATGATGACGGTTGCAATGGTTACTATAAAATCAGTGGACAGCATGGCCTGCTGCTTGCAGGTGCACAGATCCTTGCATTAGCTGCACAGATTCTCAAATTAGCTTAAAAAAGTAAATATGGCTTCCCGCAAAAACAGCCAATTTGCATCAGAATCAGCCCCAAATCCCTCTTATTAGGGGTGATTGATATGCACTTTTGGTGTACTTAGCAAAATAGTCAATAAGCAAAATTTGCAACCAAATTTATCATTTTGGATGGAACTTGCAGTGCGGTTTGGATTTGCTGAAATCCGAACATGCCCGAACTTTGCGGTTCTGAGTCTAATTGAGTCCTGGCTTGGATAGGTTTTGGGGTTCCAAGTAGAACCGAGTCCCGGCTCTCTGGATTTGGATTGCATGTAAACAGGTCCAAATGACATGATTTTTGCTGTTTTTATTAATATTTCTTCAAAACCAAAACAGAAAAGAACCAAAACAATTGTTGGTGGTTTTACCAAAATCAAAACATGTAGGTTCACGGACATCTCTAGTATTTACACCAGGCATACATTACCAGAGTTTGTATGTATGTCTTATGGAAGTGTTATGTTACTGTACACCGAGTGTGCATCCACATTTGATCGAATCGGATTTACTTCAACCACTTACCAACTGTACTCAGGCTAATCTTGTAGCCCGTAGACTGTGACGAACCAACTGGAATGAAGTCCACCTTTGAAACAGCCACATATATGTCATATTGCAATAAGCATTTATGGATACTGGTACAGTTAGTCAAGGCACAAGGTTAAATGTCAAATTCATTATTTTGTATTTGATACGATAGTGTAAACTATTATATTTTCATGGCCAGGAGAGTATAGTTCACAGGGGTGTATCTATAATAGGTACAGGGTGTGTGATATACACAGGCCTCTGGGTTCAGGCAAGCCTACACCGCACACCCCAAACCCCACACCCATACATTATACTCATCTCTCTATAGTTCAGCATCAGAGCTGCAGAAATCACTGGAAAAAATGGCATGGCACATTTGCACATGTGCAGTAGAGGAATCACTGTGCATGTATGTGCATGTGCAGTAGACTATAGCACGGTGCCAGAGTCTTCTAACAACTGCAACATGATAGAAGAGGGGACCAGCACGAAAACTGCACTCACCCTGATACTGTACACCTGGTTCTAAGCCTTCTTTATACTATAATACTCTATTTTATTTCCAGTTTTTTTGTCCTGCATATGTAACTATTGTACAATGAACAATATAATAATTAGTAATTACAATATAATATTAAACTGGACATAGACTGAACGAACGATAATCGCTCAGATCCGGCAGATGCATGATAGTTCTGCGTCAAATTAGGGCCTGATTCAGAGATGTACTAATGCAATCGTAGCTGCGATTATACACGGTCCACCATTGCGAACATGCTAATGGTTCCAAAGCTCACCCCGAGAATAGGGACCCCCTGCCGCCTTCTCATATCCGTCCAATGTCACGTATCAGTGTAAACAACGGTAACAATGATGTAGGTTGGGCAGCCATGCAGCATATGTGGCAAGTTTGACCTGTCTCAAGCACAGCATCTCTCCTGACACACAGAGAGCTCCCATGCACGCCCATTAAATGGCATTTAAATGGTCAGAAATGCCTGTGTTTGCCTAACCACTAACAGTTTTCTCCCTCCAACGCTGACTACCTGTCACTGACTTTGCGATTGACTCCTTTGTGCAAGCCTAGTCTCAAACGAAGTGCTGTGCATGTGCCGTGTGGCTTACACTCATGCCCAATGGCAAACAATCGCTCGGTGTGAGTAAATATCAGCATTGCATACATCTCCGTATAAGGTACATTGTTCAGTGTAAGTACATGAATGATAATCGTTCTATGCATGAAAATTGCAGACAAAATATCAGCATTGTTTGATTAGATTGATCAATCATGTTTAATCGTCCCAACAATCGTTCTGCAGATTCTATGCAATGAACTTTTAACATATATACTTTATGTGTATGGAGGCATGGTGAAATTGTTAAATCCCTAAGCCCCTCATTAATGTTTGGTCTGATCCTTGCTTAATCTTTTAGTATATGGCCAGCTTAAGCCACTCCTGCCATGCAGATGTAGAACAGCTCATTAAAACATGCACTAGAGAACCCACAGCCATAATAAAGCAATAAAGTCATGCCTAGCCGGTCTGCTGCTGTAAATAAGTTGTAGTTAATAAAAACTGAAACCCTGACCAGCACACTGGTTGTTAGGACTGAGCTATTAAAATAGCTGAAAGCATGTGATGTCACCTTGCAAAAGTACAAAATCACTGCAAAATTCTGCTTGTGATGTTATATAAATACTTTGCAAAAGTGCCCCACTCTTACCAGTAGGCAAATTAAGGGGCTCAGGTGGAGTTAGATGTACAACTGTAAATTTTTGCATTCAATACTCATTCCTGTACTACCTGTACATGTGCACCAAAAATGCTTCTTAGTAAGAAAGTAAATTTCTACTTCAGGGTCCATAGGGTATCCACAGGATACCTTGGGGTATAGGTGTGACGTCAGTCGCAGGGCACCAAAGAGTTAAGCTTTCAGCCTCCCAGGATGCACTAGGTCCCCCTCCTATACCCCGCCCCCGGGCCAAGGCACCTCAGTTTAGTTTGGTGCCCGGCCGGAGTCGGGTGCACCTGTTGGAGTGGGGGCTAGAAGAGCCCCTGAAGCTTATTCTTCGTGCAGCTGTGGCTGCACAACTGGATGTACAGCATGGACAGTCAGTCCTGACGTCCATGCTGTCTTCCCTACACCCCGCCGGTACCAGAACGCCGGTACTGATCCGGGGATGCTGGTGGGCGTCTGGGGTCACAGCTAGCGGTGACCCCAGATGCTCCGGACCATGGCCGGATTCAAGGGGGACAGAGGTAAGCAGCGGGGTCCCGCGGTGGGTCCCCGCTGATCACATGGTCCTAAGTCCCCAGGCAGGGGGCTCCCTGGGGACTGGCTGCAGCGTGGAGCCAGGCGACCAACCTGCGCTTCCACTACCCCCTAGGACAGCGGACCGCAGCAGAGCGGTAGCACTGCGGCGTCCCAGGGGTTAAATGCATGCCAGGGGAGCGCGCCTTCCCTGTCTCACAGCCGGCGCCTCCCCCGCTGCACACAGCCCTCTCTGCATGCTGCCGACTGGTCCTGTGGCAGCGCTCCTCCCCCAGGCCAGCCTCCTCTCTGCTCCTCGGCGGCCATCTTCTCCAGAACGCATGGTGAACGCTGCTGGAAGCGCTGGACGGAAGCATCGTGGTCTGGGTCCCCCCGCATACCTCTCCTCCGCTGTGGTCAGGTCTGTGTATGCAGCGCTGTGTCCTACCAGGCCCTGTGTCTGTGTAGATGAGTGATCAGCGCTGTTAGTGCAGGAATTGTTATTTCTCTGCATTGTATGTGACTGTGCTAGCGCTGCTGCCTGTAATCTTTTCTTCATCTAAACTGTCAGCTTTATTACTGTCCCTGTTCTTTCTGCTAAAGCCCTTGCGGTGCGGTGCTGCAGGGTGGTCTCTCGCCTATTTAATACTTAATTGGTGAGAGAGGTCACATACGTGGTGCCATCATGTCTGAAAGTGATTTTCCCCTCCGGCTACAGTGTACCACGTGCAAAGTACTGTTAGCGGAGGGGGAGGGTAGCGCGGAGGGCCTTTGCCGGCAGTGTTTGTCCATGGCGCGGCCTATTACGGTTACAGCACCGGTACAGGAGCCGCCCTGGGCTTGTTTCGCTCAGGCGTTAACAGCTTTAGTGGGCCAGTTAGCTCCGCAGCCCGCGTTTACTCCGATGGGTTTGTCCCAGCAGTCTGTGGTGTCGTCACCCATGCAGGGGTTCCCACGACAATTGGTGGTACCCCACAGTCTCCCTATTTCCCCGCTCCCGGGTTCTCAGGAGCCAGCGTGGGTTAACTCCCTGACGAGTTCTGTACAGCACTTGTCGGATGTGTTGCAAGGGGAGTCTGTGATGCGGCCTCATAAACGGCCGGTGGCGTCTCTGTCCGCTCCTTATGAGGATGACGAAGGGACGTCTGATGATGGGGAGATTCTAGATCCTTACGATCAGGAACCTCTCCATACTAAGGACGCTGATGCTAAGTCCAAAGTATATATTCCTGGACTTATTCGGGCGGTCCGCACAGCCTTGGTGATTGAGGACGAAGTTCCCCCAGCGGCTAAATCTAAGTATGCCTTTTTCAAAGATGTGAAGGGCGATGCCACAGTCTTTCCTCTTTCGGGTCAGTTGGTGGACCATTTAGAGGAGGCGTGGAAACAACCTGGCAAAAGATACCAGCCGCAGAGACGCCTGGCGGTGGCTTATCCGTTCGCGGATAATTATTTTGCGAAGTGGGAATCCCCTCCACAGGTGGATTCTCACGTGACCCGTCTTGTCCGTAGTGCCACATTGCCGATGCCATCCATGTCCTCCCTTAAGGATGCTACGGACCGCAAGGTAGAAATCTGCCTGAAGTCCGCTTATTCCCTTGCAGGGGGGGCAGCACGGCCGGCTATGGCCATTTGCTGGGTTGCCAGAGCGATGGAGCGCTGGGCGGATTCATTAGAGGCTTCTTTTGAATCCGACTGTCCGGCCGATCAGGCGGAGTTGATTGGCAATCTCCGTGATTCGGCCACCTACATCAACGAGGCGGCTCTAGACATTAGTACTCTGGTGTCTAGAATTTCTTCAGCAGCGGTAGCTGCTCGTCGCACCTTGTGGCTGCGATCCTGGAAGGCGGACGCAGATTCCAAGAAAGGTCTGGAAGCGTTGCCGTTTACCGGAGAAGTTCTCTTCGGTCCGGATCTGGATAAGATTGTGGCCACGCTGGCGGCAGCCAAATCTGCCTGTCTCCCGTCGGCCGCTGCTCCTTCTGGTTCGGGACCATCGTCCTTTCGGTCATCTAGGGCCCAGGGCAGGCCCAAACCACAGTCATTTCCTCGACAGGCTGGCCCTAAGAAATCGGTCAAGCCCCGGAAGCAGGCATGGAGTACCAGACGTCCGGCCCCCAAGCCAGATGACAAGCCTGCGGCCTGACGGTCCGGGCCTCCCTTTGGGGGATCCCAGGGTGGGAGGCCGCCTGCTACAGTTCGCCCAGTGTTGGTCGACCACTACGACAGACACTTGGGTTCTGGAGGTGGTTTCTCACGGATACGCCCTCTCCTTCCGGCACAGACCCCCGGCTCGCTTCTTCACCACGGGTCTCCCATCAGACCGGAACAAGGCTACGGAGCTGCGGAAGGTATTGCACACTATGCTCCAGGCTGGAGTTATAGTGCCTGTTCCATTCTCCCAGAGGGGCCAGGGTTTCTATTCAAATCTATTTTTGGTACAGAAACCCAATGGGTCATATCGTCCGATTCTCAACCTCAAAGCACTCAACAAGTCTTTGCGGGTCCCGAAGTTTCGGATGGAGACCCTACGGTCCATCATTCTGGCGCTGGAACCTGGGGACTACTTGGTGTCATTGGACATACAGGACGCTTACCTGCATGTCCCTATTCTTTGGCGCCATCAACAGTTCCTCAGGTTCGCAATCAGCAGCGACCACTTCCAGTTTCGGGCGTTACCTTTTGGCCTGGCAACAGCACCACGTGTTTTCACCAAGGTGATGGCGGTCATGGCGGCTTCTCTGCGGCTGCAGGGAGTCCGCATGTTGCCGTATTTGGACGACCTGTATTGGTGGCAGGATCTCCAGAGCTCCTGTTACGCCACTTGGACCTGACCATTGCACTGCTGCAACGGCACGGCTGGCTAATCAACTGGCAGAAGTCCACTCTAATCCCGTCTCGGAGGATTCTGCATCTTGGAGCCTTATTGGACTCGGGACAGCAAAGGATCTTCGTGACGGAGGACAAGATCTCTGCTTTACAGTCAAGGGTGCGCAGTTGTCTGCACAGCCGCCGGGTGTCCTTACACTCGGCGATGAGGTTACTGGGCTCCATGGTGTCGGTGTTCGACATGGTGGAATACGCCCAGTTTCACTCCAGACCTCTGCAGCACCTGATCCTGTCCAAGTGGAACGGGCTGACTCAGTCTCTGAAGTCCCAGACGATTGTGCTCACCCAGGAGGTTCGCCTGTCCCTTACGTGGTGGTTACAGACGAACCACCTCAACAAGGGACGTCCGTTCTGGGTTCCAAATTGGGTCCTGTTGACAACGGACGCCAGTCTTCGGGGCTGGGGAGCAGTTTCGGGTCCACACTTGTTCCAGGGCAGGTGGACGCCGACAGAAGCGGAGCTTCCAATAAATATCTTGGAACTCCGTGCGGTCTTCAATGCTCTCCAGCAGGCACAGCGGTTTCTCCAGGGTCGCCCGGTGCAGGTCCAGTCGGACAACGCTACCACCGTGGCCTACATAAACAGGCAAGGAGGAACTCGCAGTCGGGCGGCTCTCGTAGAGGTCTCTCGGATCCTGGTTTGGGCGGAGCGCAATCTTCCGGCCATATCAGCGGTCTTCATCCCGGGAGTGCTCAATTGGGAGGCGGACTTTCTAAGTCGCCAGGACGTTCATCCGGGGGAATGGTCCCTGCACCCGGACGTTTTTCAACTACTGGTGGACAGGTGGGGTCTTCCAGAAATCGACCTCATGGCGTCCCGGCACAACAACAAGTTGCCGGTGTACGGGTCTCGCACAAGAGACGAAGGGGCGTCTCTGGTGGATGCTCTGTCCGTCCGGTGGACGTTCCGGTTCGCATACCTGTTCCCTCCGGTCTCCCTTCTTCCACGGGTAATCCGGAAATTCAAACAGGAAGGAGGGACGCTCCTGTTGATAGCTCCCGCGTGGCCCAGACGGCACTGGTTCTCAGACCTTCAGGGTCTGTCCGTGGACATTCCTCTGCGGTTGCCGCTACGACCGGACCTTCTGTCTCAGGGTCCTTGCCTTCACCCGGACCTGACTCGGCTGTCTTTGACGGCGTGGCTGTTGAGACGGCCATGCTGAGGTCCCGGGGGTTTTCCAGCTCTGTGGTGCGTACCATGTTGAGAGCTCGGAAACCGTCTTCCGCGAGGATATACCATCGCGTGTGGCATACGTTCTTCCAGTGGTGTCGACCGAGAGGTTATGCACCGCGGGAGTTTCGTCTGTCTCGGATTCTCGCCTTCCTGCAAGCGGGACTAGATCATGGGCTTCTCCTTGCTTCTTTGAAGGTACAGGTTTCGGCCCTATCTGTCTGGTTTCACCGTAGGATTGCTACAATCCCGGATGTGCGCACCTTTATGCAGGGTGTTCTCCGCATTCAGCCGCCCTTTGTTCCACCTGTGGCGCCTTGGGATTTGGCTGTGGTCCTGAGGGCTCTCCAAGGACCGCCGTTTGAACCACTGGGCTCAGTGGATCTTAAATGGCTAACAGCTAAGACTGTTTTCCTTCTGGCCATTGCTTCGGCCAGACGTGTTTCTGAGTTAGGGGCTCTTTCTTGTAGACCCCCTTTCTTGGTTTTTTATGGGAACAGGGCAGTGCTCCGCACTCGGCCCGAGTTTCTTCCCAAAGTTCTTTCCCAGTTTCATATTAACGAGGAAATAGTTGTTCCGGCCTTTAACTCACCGGGTCTTTCCGTGGGTGAGGCCTCTTTGGATGTTGTGCGGGCCTTAAGGACTTATGTTGACCGCACTTCTTCGTTTAGGAAGTCGGACGCTTTGTTTGTCCTCTTTGGCTTCCGTAAAAAGGGTTGGCCTGCTTCAAAGCAAACTTTGGCAGCCTGGATCCGTATGGCTATTTCTGGAGCTTATCTTCATGAAGGCCTACCGGTCCCTCCTTCTCTGAAGGCTCATTCCACTAGGTCTGTGGGTCCTTCGTGGGCAGCTCGACGTGGTGCCTCGGCAGTTCAGATCTGCAAGGCTGCTACGTGGTCTTCTGTCCATACCTTCGTGAGGTATTACAGGTTTGACACCTTCGCCTCTCAGGATGCTTCCTTCGGGCGGCGGATTCTCCTTTCTGCACAGGAGCGTCCCCACCCTTAAAGGATACTGCTTTGGGACATCCCCAAGGTATCCTGTGGATACCCTATGGACCCTGAAGTAGAAAATATGAGATATGGTAAGAACTTACCCTTGTTATCTCTATTTCTACGAAGTCCATAGGGTTCCACAGGACTCCCGCCCTGTCGCACCTGTGCTGCAGATGGGCTTTGCTCTGGTCACCGGTTTTCCGTCTCCCTCTGGTGAGAATGTGATTCTTGTATGTGTCCAGATCTTTGTTCTCTCTCTTCCTTCTCCTCCTCCGGCCTATGGCTTGGTAACTAACTGAGGTGCCTTGGCCCGGGGGCGGGGTATAGTAGGGGGACCTAGTGCATCCTGGGAGGCTGAAAGCTTAACTCTTTGGTGCCCTGCGACTGACGTCACACCTATACCCAAGGTATCCTGTGGAACCCTATGGACTTCGTAGAAATAGAGATAACAAGGGTAAGTTCTTACCATATCTCATATTATCTTATTACATGATATTGACTTGGAGAGGTGGAATAGGCCAAATAAAGTAAGGGTGTATTCATGTAATTAGGACACAATTAGGCATGGACACATACATACATACATACATACATACATACATACTAGGGGTGAGCGGGTTCGGATTTCTGAAATCCGAACCCCCCCGAGCCCCCCCGATCCGAGTCCGATCCGAGTCAGGCTCGACTTTTCCCGCCTGACTCGGATCTGACATCGAGGCAAAACGTCATCATCCCGCCTTCCGAGTCTCGCGGGTTTTGGATCCTATATAAGGTACCCGCGTCGGCGCCATTTTCTCACTCGGCTGTGGACAGTGAAGAGGGAGGGTGGGAGTTAGTGCTGTGTAGTGTAGTGTAGTGTAGTGCTGCTGTTGTCCACTACTTCAAAGTCCATAGGGGCTGGCTGTGTTGTGCTGTGCTGCTGTTGTTAATAGGGGCTGTGTCCACTACTTCAAAGTCCATAGGGGCTGGCTGGACTGTGTTGTGCAGTCAGTTCCAAAGTCCTGTGCAGTGTCCCAGTCCTAAAGGGGTGCTGTAGTGTTGTCCAGGGGGTGCTCTGTCCATCAGGGGTGCTCCCCCCAAGTGCTAAAAAAATAATATATTTTCTGTGTTTGTGAATTGTGTGCGCAGTAGCCGCACGTGCATCAACAAAGTAGTGCCAAGCGTGCGCCTGTGTCATAAGTAAAGGGCCGGCTGGCTTGACCGTTAAGGGTGCTGTAACCCCCGAAAGTACACTCCAGTCCAAACCTAAAAAAAAATTATTTTCTGTGTTTGTGAATTGTGTGCGCAGTAGCCGCACGTGCATCAACAAAGTAGTGCCAAGCGTGCGCCTGTGTCATAAGTAAAGGGCCGGCTGGCTTGACCGTTAAAGGGTGCTGTAACCCCCGAAAGTACACTCCAGTCCAAACCAAAAAAAAATTATTTTCTGTGTTTGTTAATTGTGTGCGCAGTAGCCGCACGTGCATCAACAAAGTAGTGCCAAGCGTGCGCCTGTGTCATAAGTAAAGGGCCGGCTGGCTTGACCGTTAAGGGTGCTGTAACCCCCGAAAGTACACTCCAGTCCAAACCTAAAAAAAAATTATTTTCTGTGTTTGTGAATTGTGTGCGCAGTAGCCGCACGTGCATCAACAAAGTAGTGCCAAGAGTGCCCCTGTGTCATAAGTAAAGGGCCGGCTGGCTTGACCGTTAAAGGGTGCTGTAACCCCCGAAAGTACACTCCAGTCCAAACCAAAAAAAAATTATTTTCTGTGTTTGTGAATTGTGTGCGCAGTAGCCGCACGTGCATCAACAAAGTAGTGCCAAGCGTGCGCCTGTGTCATAAGTAAAGGGCCGGCTGGCTTGACCGTTAAAGGGTGCTGTAACCCCTGAAAGTACACTCCAGTCCAAACCAAAAAAAAATTATTTTCTGTGTTTGTGAATTGTGTGCGCAGTAGCCGCACGTGCATCAACAAAGTAGTGTCAAGCGTTCGCCTGTGTCATAAGTAAAGGGCCGGCTGGCTTGACCGTTAAGGGTGCTGTAACCCCCGAAAGTACACTCCAGTCCAAACCAAAAAAAAAATTATTTTCTGTGTTTGTGAATTGTGTGCGCAGTAGCCGCACGTGCATCAACAAAGTAGTGCCAAGCGTGCGCCTGTGTCATAAGTAAAGGGCCGGCTGGCTTGACCGTTAAAGGGTGCTGTAACCCCCAAAGTACACTCCAGTCCAAACCCAAAAAAAATTATTTTCTGTGTTTGTGAATTGTGTGCGCAGTAGCCGCACGTGCATCAACAAAGTAGTGCCAAGAGTGCGCCTGTGTCATAAGTAAAGGGCCGGCTGGCTTGACCGTTAAAGGGTGCTGTAACCCACAAAGTACACTCCAGTCCGAACCAAAAAAAAATTTATTTTCTGTGTTTAGCCGCACGTATATATCAAATCGATATAACATGAATGGAGGACCAAACTTTCTCCGATAAAAATAAAATAGAGAAAGATCAAGAACCACTTCCTCCTAGTGCTGAAGCTGCTGCCACTAGTCATGACATAGACGATAACATGCCATCAACGTCGTCTGCCAAGGCCGATGCCCAATGTCATAGTAGAGGGCACATACAATCCCAAATGGCAAAGTTCAGGAAAATGACCTTGAAAAAGACATTTAAATCAGCTGAAGAGAAACGTAAACTTGCCAATATGCCATTTACGACACGGAGTGGCAAGGAACGGCTAAGGTCGATCCCTAGTATGTTCATGACTAGTGGTTCAGCTTCACATGACGATGGAAGCACTCCTCCCACTAAAAAAATCAAAAGAGTTAAGCTGGCAAAAGCACAGCGAAGAACTGTGCTTTCTAAGAAGATATCACAAATCCCCAAAGAGAGTCCAAGTGTGGTGGTGGTTGCGATGCCTGACCTTCCCAGCACTGGACGGGAAGAGGTGGCTCTTTCCACCATTTGCACGCCCCCTGCAAGTGCTGAAAGGAGCACCCACAGTCCACTTGCTGATATGCAAATTGAAGATGTCACTGTTGAAGTACAACAGGATGAGGATACTGGTGTAGCTGGCGCTGAGGAGGAAGTTGGCGAGGAGGATTCTGATGGTGATGTGGTTTGTTTAAATCAGGCTCCGGGGGAGACAGTTGTTGTCCGTGGGATGAAAAAGCCCATCACGGTCATGCCTGGGCAGAAGACCAAACATTCCACCTCTTTGGTCTGGCAATATTTCTATCCAAATCCGGACAACAACTGTCTTGCCATATGTACCATATGTAAAGGTGAAATAAGTAGGGGTAGGGACGTCAACCACCTAGGAACATCCTCCCTTATACGGCACCTGCAGCGCGTTCATAAAAAGTTACTGTCAAGTTCAGAAACTTTGGCTCAGACCGTAAGCAGTCCAGGGACACCTAAATCCCGTTGTCCTGTTGTATCCAAGCGCCTGCAAACCACACCGTCAACTCCCTCCTCGTCAATTTCCTCCTTAGTCAGGATCGGAAGTAGTCCTGCAGGCCATATCACTGGCATGACTGACTCTCCTATCCGGGATTCCTCCGGAGGATCCTGCATTGCTACGCCTACTGCTGCCGCTGCTGCTGTTGCTGCTGCTGCTGGGAGTCGTTCATCATCCCAGAGAGGAAGTAGGAACACCACTACTTTTACTAAACAATTGACCCTCCAACAGTCCTTAGCGAGGAGGATGAAGTACGACAGCAGTCATCCTGAAGCAAAACGTATAACTGAGGCCTTGACTGCTATGTTGGTGTTAGACGTGCGTCCGGTATCCGCCATTAGTGCAGTGGGATTTAGACAATTGATGGAGGTAGTGTGTCCCCGGTTCCAAATCCCGTCTAGATTCCACTTCACTAGGCAGGCGATACCGAGACTGTACAGAAACATCAGAAAAAGTGTCCTCAGTGTCCTGAAAAATGCCGTTGTACACAATGTCCACTTAACCACGGACATGTGGACAAGTGGAACAGGGCAGACTAAGGACTATATGACTGTGACAGCCCACTGGGTAGATGTATCACCTTACGCAGCAACAGCAGCAGCGTCACCAGTAGCAGCATCTCAGAAACGCCAGCTCGTTACAAGGCAGGCTACGCTGTGTATCACCGGTTTCAGTAAGAGGCACACCGCCGACAACCTCTTAGAGAAACTGAGGGAAATCATCGCCCAGTGGCTTACCCCACTTAGACTCTCCTGGGGATTTGTGATATCTGACAACGCCACCAATATTGTGCGGGCATTACATCTGGGCAAATTCCAGCACGTCCCATGTTTTGCTCACACAATAAACTTGGTGGTGCAGAATTTTCTGAAAAGCGACAGGGGCGTGCAGGAGACGCTTTGGGTGGCCCGAAAAATTTCTGGCCACTTTCGCCATTCAGCGACTGCGTGCCGAAGACTGGAGCGCCAGCAAACACTCTTGAACCTGCCCCGCCATCACCTGAAGCAAGAGGTTGTGACGCGGTGGAACTCAACCCTCTATATGCTTCAGAGGATGGAGGAGCAGCAAAAGGCCATACAAGCCTATACATCCACCTATGACATAGGCAAAGGAGGGGGTATGCACCTGACTCAAGCGCAGTGGAGAATGATTTCCGTGTTGTGCAAGGTTCTTCAGCCCTTCGAACTTGCCACACGTGAAGTCAGTTCAGACACTGCCAGCTTGAGTCAGGTCATTCCCCTCATCAGGCTTTTGCAGAAGCAGCTGGAGAAAGTGAAGGAGGAGCTAAGACGGAGCGATTCCGCTCGGCATGTGGGACTTGTGGATGAAGCCCTTCATTCGCTTTGCCAGGATTCCAGGGTGGTCAATCTGTTGAAATCAGACCACTACATTTTGGCCACCGTGCTCGATCCTAGGTTTAAAGCCTATGTGGTGTCTCTCTTTCCGGCCGACACAAGCCTGCAGAGGTGCAAAGACCTGCTGGTGAACACACTGTCAGCTGAAGCGGAACGTGACACGTCAACGGCTCCTTCTTCATTTTCTCCCGCAACTGGGGCTGCCAGGAAAAAACTTAGGTATCCTAAGCAACCCGCTGGCGGTGATGCAGGGCAGGCAGGACCAAGTTTGGACATCTGGTCCGGACTGAAGGACCTGGCAACAATTTCTGACATGTCTACTGTCACTGCATATGATACTGTCACCATTGACAGAATGGTGGAGGATTACATCGGTGACAGCATCCAAGTAGGCATGTCAGACAGTCCATACCTGTACTGGCAGGAAAAAGAGGCAATTTGGAGGCCCCTGTACAAACTGGCTCTATTTTACCTGAGTTGCCCCCCCTCCAGTGTGTACTCCGAAAGAGTGTTTAGTGCAGCCGGGAACCTTGTCAGCGAAAGGCGTAGGAGGTTGCTTCCACAGAATGTGGAGAAGATGATGTTCATCAAAATGAATTATCAGCTCTTCCAGGGAGACCAGCCTCCAGAAGGTACAGAGGGACCTGTGGTGGTGGATTCAAGTGGGGACAAGTTAATACTTTGTGAGGATGAGGATGTACACACTGAAGAGGGTGAGGAATCGGTGGATGAGGAGGATGAGGATGACATCTTGCCTCCGTAGAGCCAGTTTGTGCAGGGACACATTAATTGCCAGCTTGTTTTGTGGGGGCCCAAACGAACCAATCATTTCAGCCACAGTTGTGTGGCAGACCCTGGCGCTGAAATGATTGATTTGTTAAAGTGTGCATGTCCTGTTTATACAACATAAGGGTGGGTGGGAGGGCCCAAGGACAATTCCATCTTGCACCTCTTTTTTTCTTTGCATTATGTACAGTTTGGGGCCTAGTTTTTCTAACTGCCATCCTGCCTGCCACTGCAGTGTCACTCCTAGATGGGTCACGTGTTTGTGCCGCCCACTCGTGTCGCTTAGCATAGTCATCCAGCTACCTCGGTGCAACCTTTTGGACATAAAAACACTATTGTGAGGTGTGAGGTGTTCAGAATAGACTGGAAATGAGTGGAAATTAAGGTTATTGAGGTTAATAATAGCATAGGAGCAGAAAAACCTACAAATTCTGTGATTTTAGCTGTTTTTATGCTTTTTTTCAAAAAAATACAGATCCAAAACACAAAACCCAGAACCCAAAACACGGAAGGGTGGTTTTGGCAAAACCAATCCAGATCCAAAACACGAAGAAAGATCCAGATCCAAAACCAAAACACAAAACACGAAAAGTGGCCGGTGCACACCCCTATATATATATATATATATATATATATATATATATATATATATATATATATATATATATATTAGGGGTGTGCACCGGCCACTTTTCGTGTTTTGGTTTTGGATCTGGATCTTACTTCGTGTTTTGGATCTGGATTGGTTTTGCCAAAACCACCCTTCGGTGTTTTGGGTTCTGGGTTTTGTGTTTTGGATCTGTATTTTTTTTAAAAAAAGCATAAAAACAGCTAAAATCACAGAATGTGTTGATTTTTCTGCTCCTATGCTATTATTAACCTCAAAAACCTTAATTTCCACTAATTTCCAGTCTATTCTGAACACCTCACACCTCACAATAGTGTTTTTATGTCCAAAAGGTTGTACCGAGGTAGATGGATGACTATGCTAAGCGACACGAGTGGGCGGCACAAACACATGGCCCATCTAGGAGTGACACTGCAGTGGCAGACAGGATGGCAGTTTGAAAAACTAGGCCCCAAACAGTACATAATGCAAAGAAAAAAAAGAGGTGCAAGATGGAATTGTCCATGGGCCCTCCCACCCACCCTTATGTTGTATAAACAGGACATGCACACTTTAACAAACCAATCATTTCAGCGCCAGGGTCTGCCACACGACTGTGGCTGAAATGATTGGTTCGTTTGGGCCCCCACAAAACAAGCTGGCAATTAATCTGTCCCTGTACAAACTGGCTCTACGGAGGCAAGATGTCGTCCTCATCCTCCTCATTCACCGATTCCTCACCCTCTTCAGTGTTGTGTACATCCTCATCCTCACAGAGTATTAATTCGTCCCCACTGGAATCCACCACCACAGGTCCCTCTGTACGTTCTGGAGGCTGGTCTCCCTGGAAGAGTTGATAATTAATTTTTATGAACATCATCTTCTCCACATTTTGTGGAAGCAACCTCCTACGCCTTTTGCTGACAAGGTTCCCGGCTGCACTAAACACTCTTTCGGAGTACACACTGGAGGGGGGGCAACTCAGGTAAAATAGAGCCAGTTTGTACAGGGGCCTCCAAATTGCCTCTTTTTCCTGCCAGTACATGTACGGACTGTCTGAAATGCCTACTTGGATGCTGTCACCGATGTAATCCTTTAACAGACAGGCGCACGCTTGTCACTACTGCTTTGAGGATGCAGGTGCGGCTACAGCCCACACAATTCACAAACACAGAAAAAAAAAGAATTTTTTTATTGTTTGTGGAGCGCACTTTGAGGGTTACACCACCCTTTAACAGACAGACGCACGCTTGTCGCTGCTGCTTTAAGGATGCAGGTGCGGCTACAGCCCACACATTTCACAAAGACAGAATAAAAAAGAAGAATTTTTTTATTGTTTGTGGAGCTCACTTTTAGGGTTACACCACCCTTTAACAGACAGATGCACGCTTGTCGCTGCTGCTTTAAGGATGCAGGTGCGGCTACAGCCCACACAATTCACAAAGACAGAAAGTTTTTTATTTTTTATTGTTTGTGGAGCGCACTTTGAGGGTTACACCACCCTTTAACAGACAGACGCACGCTTGTCGCTGCTGCTTTGAGGATGCAGGTGAAATCTAGACGGGATTTGGAACCAGGGACACACTACCTCCATCAATTGTCTAAATCCCACTGCACTAATGGCGGATACCGGACGCACGTCTAACACCAACATAGCAGTCAAGGCATCAGTTATACATTTTCAGGATGACTGCTGTCGTACTTCATCCTCCTCGCTAGGGACTATTGGAGGATCAATTGTTTAGTAAAAGTAGTGGTGTTCCTACTTCCTCTCTGTGATGATGAACAACTCCTAGCAGCAGCAACGGCACTAGGAGGAAGTGGTTCTTGATCTTTCCCTATTTTATTTTTATCGGAGAAAGTTTGATATATTGATATATAGTTTGTTATATTGATATATACGTGCGGCTAAGGCGCTCACAAACACAGAAAATATTTTTTTATTTTTGCTGGAGAGTAGTGCACCCTTTAAGAAATGAGCCAGCCGGCTATTTACTTATGGGACACAGGCGCACGCTTGGTGCTGCTCCTTTGTTGATGCACGTGCAGCCACAGTGCACACTATTCACAAACACAGAAAATATTTTTTTATTTTGTTTGGAGTGTACTTTGGGGGTTACAGCACCCTTTAACGGACAAGCCAGCCGGCCCTTTACTAATGGGACACAGGCGCACGCTTGGCGCTGCTCCTTTGTTGATGCACGTGCAGCCACAGTGCACACAATTCACAAACACAGAAAATATTTTTTGTTTTGTTTGGAGTGCACTTTGGGGGTTACAGCACCCTTTAACGATCAAGCCAGCCGGCCCTTTACTTATGACACAGGCGCACGCTTGGCACTACTTTGTTGATGCACGTGCGGCTACTGCGCACACAATTCACAAACACAGAAAATATTTTTTTATTTTGTTTGGAGTGTACTTTGGGGGTTACAGCACCCTTTAACGGTCAAGCCAGCCGGCCCTTTACTTATGACACAGGCGTACGCTTGGCACTACTTTGTTGATGCATGTGCGGCTACTGCGCACACAATTCACAAACACAGAAAATATTTTTTATTTTGTTTGGAGTGTACTTTGGGGGTTACAGCACCCTTTAACGGACAAGCCAGCTGGCCCTTTACTTATGGGACACAGGCGCACGCTTGGCGCTGCTCCTTTGTTGATGCACGTGCAGCCACAGTGCACACAATTCACAAACGCAGAAAATATTTTTTTATTTTCTTTGGAGTGTACTTTACGGGTTACAGCACCCTTTAAAGGACAAGCCAGCCGGCCCTTTACTTATGGGACACAGGCACACACTTGGCGCTGCTCCTTTGTTGATGCACGTGCAGCCACAGTGCACACAGGGCCTGATTCAGACCCACTCGCGAGCGGCTGTCCGCTCGCAAGTGGGTCGATGGTCTGCACTGAGCATGCGCACGATGGAGGGAGCTCCGTCGTGCGCATGCGCCAGACACAACGAGCGAAGGACTTTCCTTCGCTCGTTGTGTCCGATCAAAGGGGGCGTGCTGTCAATGTTGATTGACAGCACGCCCCCTTTGGTGGGCGTGCCGGGGGCGTGCCTCCCTGACGGGGGCGCGCCTCCCTGACGGGGGCGTTCCCACGGGAACGCCTCCCGTCAGAAGCCGGCCCACTGACATCACTAGTGATGTCAGTGGGAGTGATTTTGGCTCTGATAGAGCCAAAATCACTAAGGAGTTTGCGGTTGAAAACCTCAACCGCAGGCTCCGGCTCGCAATTTCGATGGTCGCGATGGTCACGACCATCGCGGCCATCAAAATGCACGCTCGTATAGCCTGTGGGTGGTGACCCACAGCTATACGAGCGTCCAGGAGGACGCTCCATGAAAATGGAGCCCGGCCCTCATTCAGAGCGTGCGCTCTGCTCAGAGCGTACGGCTCTGAATGAGGGCCACAATTCACAAACACAGAAAATATATATTTTTTTTGTTTGGAGTGTACTTTGGGGGTTACAGCACCCTTTAACGGACAAGCCAGCCGGCACTTTACTAATGGGACACAGGTGCACGCTTGGCGCTGCTCCTTTGTTGATGCACGTGCAGCCACAGTGCACACAATTCACAAACAAAGAAAAAATATTATTTTTTTTTGCACTTGGGGGGAGCACCCCTGATTGACAGAGCACCCCCTGGACAACACTACAGCACCCCTTTAGGACTGGGATACTGCACAGGACTTTGGAGTTGACACAGCCCCTATGGACAACTGACTGCACAACACAGTCCACCCAGCCCCTATGGACTTTGAAGGAGTGGACACAGCCCCTTTGGACAACAGCAGCGCAGCACAGCACAACACTACACTGCACTACACTACACTACACAGCCCAGCCAGCCCTAACTCCCACCCTCCCTCTTCACTGTCCACAGCCGAGTGAGAAAATGGCACCGACGCGTCTACCTTATATAGGATCCAAAACCTGTGAGACCCGGAATGCGGGATGATGACGTTTTGCCTCGATTTCAGATCTGAGTCAGGCGGGAAAAGTCGAGCCTGACTCGGATCGGGGGGGCTCGGGGGGGTTCGGATTTCAGAAATTTGAACCCGCTCCCCCCTAATATATATATATATATATATATATATGAGACGCAGTTCTGTTTGACTTATATTTGAGTGAGGCCACCGTGGTGGGGAGAAAAGACCACCACACACCACTCACTGATGCCCGACACCTGCACTGCTGTCCCAAACAGTGCAGCACTGCTGTTATCACGCTCCGCTCCGCCCAATGCTGCCACGCACAAGCACACTCTGTGTGCACAATGTGCCCTGCTGACTAGCGCCGGCCACCGCTACCCACAACCCCGCGGTGGCCGGCCTTTAAGTAGCATGGCGTCACTTGTCCCAATCGGCTTAGCAACCAAGCCGATGTAATGTGGCCAAGCAGCTTTGGCCACATTACCATTTTGATACAAAGGTGCACACCTCCATAAGAGCCTCATTGGTATTAGGGCAATATCTTCCTATTGGCCAGGATGGCACTCGTCGGGGGCGCCGGCTGATGGGGTGGGGAGCTGGTGGTCACCCGCGGCCAGTTCTGTCTGTCAAAGGTCTGTGCTGCTAATCTCTCAGTTAGAAGCATCAGCACCGGTCAACGAGAGGGTGGGGGGTGCATCGCCGCCCGTACAGCCACCACAGTGTCTATTTACTAACTGCCAACAGGGTGGGGGTGCCAGTCCCTTATTTTGCAAGGGGTGCTCAGACCCCTAGATACACCCCTGACTGGGATCCCTATAGTATGCATAATGAAGTAGCATGTTATACTGTAGCAATGGCAACACCTGGTTAGCACTGGGTAGACAAACCTTTTAAATAGCCACCTGTGGGTAATGACAAATATGTATCAAAATATGATGCATTCCTGATTCATTCTCATTGTAATTTCTACCCTTATATTATTTCCCACCTCGCTGCATACCAGAGAATGTTTCTCTTGCTTACAGACAGACATATTGTGGGTAATAGGCATTACCGCCACTTGGCAAAACATGTCTGAAATGATTGAACTAAATGAGGTTTGTGCTGGAAGCACCTCATTACTAAAAGAGGAGTATTAATATCTTTACAGTTGATTTCACAGCATGGCCTGTACGCCTGTTGTGGTGATGCGAGGTCTAAGATTATACTGGAGAAATCGATGATGAAGACTACTGAAATGTGTCTTCTAGAAAGTTAATTTATATCTTGATTTCCTGAGAGCAATTTTTTCGGAAATTGCTATAAAATAAAAATCAACATCAACAAATTTGCTTTTGGAAACAGGTTTGATAGTTGCCTATTATAGCACAAGCAACTTACTGTAGAAGCAAATTTACTAAGCAAAAATCTGCACTTCTCTGTGTTTTTCAGATGGAGATTTAAATCTATAGAGATGTGCACTGACCCCCGTGTTTTGGTTTTGGAACTGGATTCATATTTGTGTTTTGGTCTTGAAAAACCACCCTCACATGTTTTGGTTTTGGATCTGGATTTAAAAAAAAAAATCAACTAAAATCATGTGATTTTTGCAATCCAAAACACAAAATTTGGATATAAAATCCTTATTTCCGAACAGCTGGAAGATCAGAACCGTAGCTTGGATTTATTCAGGAGATTAGAACCACGACTCGGATTTGTCCAGATTCACGAAATTCAGGTGGATTCAGATTTCTGGAGAACAGAACCGCACATCTCTAATTTAAACCCACAATACAATACTATTCAAAGCAGAACATGGCGCGTTTTGCCTTGAATGGTATGGCTGTTTTAAACACACACAAAAGCGGCAAGCCACCGCATACTAAATTTCCCCCTTGGGGTCTATTTATTAAATAGCCCTGGTACAAAAGATATCGCAGGGCTCGTTATAAGAAGAAATCACCTGGGCAGCTGAGCGATACTCTGCTCCTAGTGATACTGGCAGAGAGCAGTGAGCATAAACTTGCCATATCACCAGCCAAACGGAGCCTTTAATTCTGTGCCACAGAAGAGCACTGCAGCTGGTAGGCTAATCTCTGGCTTCCAGGTGCAGATTTGTTTAGAATAATAAATAAAAAGCACAAATAAAAAAAGTAACAAAATTACTAAATTGTGGTATACCTTCTTCCCATAAATGCTTATGGGGACAGAGGTAAGCAGCGTAGACCCTGAAAAATGTCACCGGACACCGGAGAGGTTGGTATTGAAGAAATGGGGGCAGGGTGTGAGGTGTGGGCCCATGTGCACCGCACAACTTGCACCTTTCTAGATACACCACTGCCTGGATACTTTTAATGGGACACATTTTTTCCACCAGTAGCACTTCCTGTAGTCACTCACAGGGGTCACATTTTATAATTTACAGTAATATAGAGGGAACATTTTATTTATAATCAAGGAAGCACATTATATTATAATATAAAGGTAACATATCTTTATTTTAAAGGTGGCAACACATTACCTTTTTTTCGCCAGGTACCCACCAGTCAGGGGCACCAGTAGATTTTGAATTTTACAAAGTCATCCTTCCTCTTTATAATCTGGATGGTGAACACA
This sequence comes from Taudactylus pleione, assembly GCA_031769625.1. NCBI lineage: Eukaryota > Metazoa > Chordata > Amphibia > Anura > Myobatrachidae > Taudactylus > Taudactylus pleione. Next base: position 6,639,393 of record JAUIMM010000706.1, read on the forward strand.
CCATACTTGCTGATATTTGTTCCTGTTATTTGACTCAACAACATAAATTATTTTATTAATCCTTTCTGTAGCTTTATGTGATACTATGTTAAAGGACATGAGCCACCCATATCACTTTTATACAACTTTACTGGTTTGCTTTTCCCTTGTAGCATTTAAGTCCTGATTGCACAAATAAGGTGTCCATAACTTTATTGCACTTTATAAACAATATAACAACTTACAACTAACTTACACTAAAAATAAAGACACGGACACAGACTGCTTTGGTTAAATGGTCATAACTTGCTTTTATTGAAGGCATGACTCAGAGGTTTTACTTAACTTTTGGGAAGCAAAGAAGTATGCTGCAAACACTCAGCTCCAGCCATATGATTATTATCAGCCAATATTGGGGAGCGACTGATACACCCCCCCCCCCCCCCGTGGCCATTGTAAGCTGAGCTGCGAAGACTCACAACCACTATAATACAGCATTGTATGAGCGTGTCCACAGAGACAGACACCCAAAGGCCTCCCGCAGAGGTAGGCCATACTAGCGACCTTTAAAAGGCTATGTGCTCCACAACATTTTCTTACATCATACGTGGCCTCTGGTTTGCAGCACCTTCTCGCCGACGCCAGGTTCCAAGAACCGCAGCCTGCCACCCAAACCAAAACACTAAACCACTTCCAAAAAAGAAAACACATCACCCAAAAGAACAATAGATGTACCCCATCAGGGTGAAAAAATGGAGCCTGTTCCAGGTGTAAACGAGGGTGCCGCACCACCAAACCACCAGACCAGGAAACAAAACGTGAAAAAGCCTTGTTATTCTTTCTGTGAGCCTTATCCAAGGCCAAAAGGTCCCTAGAATCCTTTCATACATGACGAGGGACAATTTCCGACCACACCAAGCGCACCCCTGGCCACCGAGACCATAGGGTGGCCAAGCAAGCCTTCATCCGCAATATTGGATCAATGCCCTTGGACTCTCCGACATCATTGCCTCCAAGCTGAATCGCCAACCATGAGGGATGCCCACAGCGCCATTCATGCTGAAACAGAAGGTCCAAAAAGGCCAACCAATGCATACCTAGGACCCCAAATTACCGAACCTGGAGACCACTTAATAACAAAGACGCCCTCCTTGCCATCCCATGCCTCTCAGCCCAGTAAATAAATGAATGGCCCACAAGTCACACTTGCTCAGAAAACATGGATACAGCCGTAAAAGAAAACAAATAGAACTAAAAACGTTAGTAAAGAACAGACAGTGGTAACCAAGAAGCAGATATTAGTAGTACGCAAGGGAAAGAGAAAATCCCCAAAACCTCCCATGAGCTGTGAACTATAAGGCAATTGAATTGCGGCCCCCCGGAGGAAAAATTTTAAATTCCCTTCACACCCTCAATTTTTTAATGCTAGCCATTCAAAAACTGCTGGTTAAACAATGTTTCTAGTAGAGATGAGAGGGTTTGGTTCTCAGAGATCTGAACTCACCCGAACTTAGGGGGTCCGAGTCTGATCTGAGCCGGCTCGGGTTATCCTGCCTGACTCGGATCTCAAAACGAGGCAAAACATCATCATCCTGCTGTTGGATTCTCGCGGGTTTTTAGATTCTATAAAGGTCCCGCGATCGCTGCCATTTTTCATTCCGGCTGTGGAGAGTGAAGAGGGAGCTGGGAGCAGTGCTGCGCTACTGTTGTGCATTGTGACTTATGAGGTTATGCTAGGAGCTGTGCTGCACTGCTGTTATGCATAATTGAAGTTGTCCTGTCCATAGGGGCTGGCTGGCAGTTATCCATAGGGGCTGGTTGGCTGTTGTCCTGTCCATAGGGGCTGGCTGTTGTCCATAGGGGCTGGCTGGCTGTTGTCCATAGGGGCTGGCTGGCTGTTTTGAGGTTGTCCTGTCCATAGGGGCTGGCTGGCTATTGTCTATAGGGGCCGCTGGCTGGCTGTTGTCCATATTAATCCATATAGGGGGTGGGAAACAGGAGGAAAAACCTGGGAGGACCAGGCAGAGAGTGCAGAAGAAGAGGAAAGGGCACGGGAAGATGGGCAAACAGAAGGTAAAGGAAAAGGGGGAGGGAGGAAACTGGCTGGGGGTGTAGGTTGGCAGACAATGAAGGGGCATGGGAAGTGGAGGAAGTGACCAAACACCCACCAGGAGCAAAAGAAGGGGTGGAGAAATTCAACCCCCTAGCAGAAGCTAGAGCCCACTTCCTGGCCTGGATACTGCTGGCAGAGCACCATGGGAAGCACCCACCTCCACTGACATTGATGCCAAATAGATTGAGGCATCAGGGGATGGCACCAGCACAAGCGGTGACCCCATGGAAGACGGGGACAACTCGCCCAGCAAAGGAGGGGACACAGCATGAGACCCTGAGCTCCAGGCCAGGGAAGAGACTCCGGGCTGCAATGAACAGGGAGGCTGAGGTGGCACCAGACAGCAGCCAGAAGTTGACAAGGGGAGTCCATGAAATGACGAGGAGGGGGAGCAGAGCACTTAGGGCGGGACATGAAAAGGGGGGAGTAAAGAAAGAAAGAGGGGGTATGGCAAAAGGAATGATTTGAGGAAGAAAAGTAAAGGAAATACTCAGAGAGACTAAGGTGTAACAGGAAAGCGATAGACACCTTCCAAAAAGAAAGCTTCTGGGCATACACCAGCCTTATACGGCACACCTCTAGAAACTCCCTAGAGCTCACGCATGGTCAAAAAACAACAAACCAGAATAAACCCCCCAAAATCTACTCTGCCTAGTAACCAATTACAAAACACTAAGGACTCGTATATAGCCTTAAGCTTGTGCAGCTCTCATCTCCAATTATTTCTGCAAACCCGCAGTGCAAAAAATCTGCATAGATTTGCAGATGAAAAAATGGCAGCATCTGTGGAACTGTAAACCCTTGCACTTTCTAATGGATGTAGATGGGTTGTTCAGAGTGAAGTGAACCATGTTAAATGAATAGCGCAGAGGCACAGTAGTAGCATACTTGCTGACTTTTTATATCTCCTCAATGGGAGCAGCCCGGAGGGGAGACACAGCTGGTCACCACAGGGGTGGGACCGGACTCCTATGTCATTACTGGTTGAGTCTCCCATATCTAAATATTCCAAAATATGGAATATTCCTAAATACAACATTTTTTTGCATGACTGAGATAATGAAACCTTTAATTTTTGATGGTTCAATGTACACAAACGTTGTCTAAGGCACAAATTATAACAAATATTGTATAAAATTACCTTCAGGCTGTGTGTATAAGGTGTATATGAAACATAAATGAATTTCATTTCTGTACACAAACTTTGTTTTAGCCACAAAATTATTGAAAATATTGTATAAAATTACCTGCAGGCTGTGCGTATAAGGTGTATATAATGCATAAATGCATTCTGTGTGTATATTGGGGTCCCATTCCCAAAATATCTCATTGTGTATGCAAATATTCCAAAATACGGAATATTCTGTTATCCAAAATACCCCTGGTCCCAAGCATTTTGGATATGGGAAACTCAACCTGAATACCAAAATCATATGTTATTGACGCAAATCGTAGCTCCGCGAGGAGGGGACGGAGCTGAATGGTGCGTTTTTACGTCATTTAGTCCCACCCCCTTTAATTCCCAGTGATTATCTGCCCATCCCACTCATTAGGAAGTGGGTGGGATGCAGAAGATCCGGACACTCTTCTTCCTGGGATGTCGGGGGCTGACGAAAATTCAGGAGCCTCCCACAACTTCCGGGATAGTAGGGCTTCAGGCCCTGATTCAGAGCTGGATGCTCTGACAGAGCGCTCGCTCTGAATCAGGGCCGACCTTCTTGGGTTTTAGAGCGACCTCCTGGCCGCTCGCATAGCTGGGGGTGACCACCCACAGCTATAGCGAGCGGCCAGGAAGATGACCATCACGACCATCGGGCTTGCAACGAGACCCTTGTGGTAGGGTCTCGTTGCCGCAAGCCCCAGAGAGATTTTGGTTCTGACAGAGCCGAAATCTCTCCCACTGACATCACTCGTGATGTCAGTGGGGCCGGCCCCAAACGGAGGCGTTCACATGGGAACACCTCCGTTTGGGCAGCCACTCCCCCGGCTCACCCACCAAAGGGGGCATGCTGTCACTCAACATCGACAGCACGCCCCCTTTGGTACGAGACCCAGAGCGACGGTTTGCCCATTGCTATCCGGGTCTCGCGCATGCGCACGACGGAGCCGGCTCCAGCATGCGCATGCGCACTGGGCCACCATTGACCCGCTTGCGAGCGCATAGTCCACAAAGTCCAAAACCAAACACATATGTTCTGACAAAAATAGTCCCTACTGTGTGTTTTTGTGTGGTAGGGAATGTGTGCCCTGATTCAGAGTTGTACGCTATTAGTAGCAGCAATGCGAAAAAATACTAGTGCTGCAGGAGGCATCTGAAGGCTAAAGACGCCCACTGCCAGCATTGCAGATCTGAGTGCTGTGTCCGAAGATGCAGTATTGGATCACCATCTGGCAGCCATCGGCCATCTGAGTAAGCAAAGTTTACTAAGAATGGCTGCCGGAAGTCCTCTGTCCGAGGCCAAGAAATCTACATTGGAAGATGCAGACCCTGACCTCAACACGCCTACAAAACAGGGGCAACATACCCCCATTTCATAAAACGGTCACCATCGCTGCCCCGCCCCCATGCTGCAGCTTAGGCGGCACTACGAGCAAATTCACAGACACTGGTTGGCACCTGCACAGTACAGATCCTGTGCATGCGCCAATCGGCCACCATCGGAGTTATATGTAGAACAACGGGTTGTGTACAACTCTAAATCAGGCCCTTAGACAGTAAGCTTTAATAGGGCAAGGATTGATGTCAACGATTACTTATATTAGCAACTGAATGTGCCCAAGATGGTTACTTCACTTTCTTCAAATATGTAAAATGTTATTGTGCAGAAAGGCTTTATATACAGATGTGTCCTCACTTACCCATCCTTTTTGTACCATATAGTGTGAGTCACATAGCGCTACTTAGACGTTCCACCACGTGTAGCGATTTTTGTACTGTTGTTCCTATATCTTAATTTACTTATAGTGTCTTGTGTGTTTAGGATTTGTATTTTTGTTGAAATTTAGTTGTTATAAAATTACAGATTAGGCTCGATGCTGTGTGGCGGGATGCATTGTGCAGCTCACTCATGTCCAGGGCCGGCTCTAGGGTTGTTCGACCAGTGCAGTCAAACAGGGGCACCATCCATAGAGGGTGCACCCCTCCCCAACATCCCGATTTCAGCGAGACATGGTGGTCAAATCGGGAGGTTGGGGACCCCCACCGCCACACCCCGAAGTCTGAATGGATGCCGCGCACATGCAGTGACAGGACAGGAGAGGCGCAGTGGCAGGAGAGGGCTGGGGAAGCCCAGCTTGTGAGGCTCCCCACAGCCTGACGTTATTTGGAGGCATGCCATGTGGGCACGTCTCCAAATAACGTCATGTAGGGGGCATGACCTATGGTAAAGAGCCAGCACAGGGTGCTCCAACCCCTGTAGCCGGCCCTGCTCATGTCGGTTCATGGTCTTTGTCCTAGGTTATTGTCCCAGGTTATTGTCCGAATCGCACACCGCTGCTGCACACACAGCTAGCGTCAGTGTTAAGCGTACTCTTTGTACTTTTGATGCAATTGTGGTGTGAATAAGATGAGTATTTGGTACAAAACTATGTGGCAGGATTAATGGTGCGCTTTAGTCTCCTAATCTGTGGCACGCCAAAAGAGGCTATTAGGCACAATTTGAGAATAGGTTTTTGAGGACACATATGTTAATTAAGTATTACTATAAACACATATTAAGTAACCAAATGGTGTTAGGTTTTCACCCTTGTAGACAAACTACATTTAATTTGGCAGGACAGCACTACTTATTATTATGTGGCATAGATGAAGAAGACATATTTAGGGATTTGTGTCTCATGAGTGGGCACTAATCATCATTCTCCCTGTTGAAGGACCTCGTTTTATCACCTGATCACAGGTGTTATAAACCAGGCCTTCTGCTATACTTTTTATATGACACCTTTTGCTCTTTGTAGTTTCACTGATAGAAAATCATGTTTATAGACGCACCTTGAGCCATGAAATAAAAGCACTATAACACACAAAGGTGACGCTGAATACAATATACATTTTCCCTCACTCATCATTAATTTAACACACAAATAAACCAAGCAGTATTTTAGGATGAATTACTAAGGGCTTGATTCTGAGCTGCATGCAAGTCTGGCTGCGAACATATCTGGCGCTTTTTAGAAAACTGCGCATCTGAGCCTGAATATGCAATTTAGAGCAATTACAGGTGATTCAAAGTGTTGCAATCTTAGGGCCTCATCCAGCAGTGTACGCAGGATAATCGGGAATCTACCATGGTGCCAGATCCTTACTGCACATGTGCAGTACAGGTCCTGCGTGATTGCATGCGGTGCGGCAGCAGACTGTCAGTGATTGACAATCTGCTGCTATTTGGGGGTGGGGGGGTGTCGCCAGCCCTTGGGAGGGAGGGAGGAAAGAGGCCGGGATCTCCATCAGCTGATGTAGATTTCCTGGCCTCTTTCCCTCATCTGCGATGGCTGTCTAACACGACCCCATGGCCACTCAGCCGGCCAGGGATCACACAGATGATCCGATGCTGCATCCATGGATGCAGCTCGGATCATTATAGCATGCAGGAGGCATGACGTCTCCTGCTTCATTAACATAATTGCAAGGACAGAATTGCAAATTTGCTTGCGTGCAGCTTTGCAATTTTGTCCACTACTAAATAAACCCGTTAGGCATATCTACCCCGACGGCTGAGTGACTGTAATCAAAAGGCAGTGGGGATTCGCACACAGGATAAGTGTGGTGTGGGCATATAGATGGGATTGCAGGCTTTTCAGAGTTGATTTCAAACAAATCTTTCCCCAAGGATAATGTAGGTGCAAATACACTCCCTGCCACTCTGTCAGCCCTACCTTGACCACATCCTGGTTTGGAGCACAGGCAATGCAGTCCCTAGAAGCTAGTGTTTGTTCACATGCAACAGTCATAGCCCCTTGCTCTGCCAGATCCATTGCACATGCGCAATGCACCTGGCAGGAGCCGAAGAGAACAGTACGGACCGCTGACCCGGGCAGCTCCCCTCACGTAAAAGGGTAGGAGCCGCCAATGGTCCTAATCAGAGGCGGATTTTACCTAGGGGCTGTGAGGCTGCAGCCCCCCCCAGTAAAATCCTCCACTTCAGTGACCCAGTGCAGTCCGTGACTACAATGGCTACACTGTGACTGGAGGTGGTTTTCTATTGGAAGCACCACCTGCCAGTCATGCACAGGACAGGCATCCCCAGGGGGAGGAGTCTCCTCCCCCTGGGACTGCCAGCCCAGGCTGCTATAAGAGTCCCTAAAGGGCTTCTCGGGACTGCTACCAATGCAGCCCCGAGAAGCTTGTCTAGTGTTCTGCGCATGCACAGTGCTACCACCGCTCATGCGTACAAGTCCCGGTGCCTGACATTCATTGTGCAGGCGCTGGGACCAGAAGCAGCGGAAGCCCCCCTCAGGTAAGAAGGCAGGAGCCGCTGCTGGTCCTAAGTGTATAAATTCGGAAAAGGGATAATCCTAAAAGTGGAAGTAGGTTGGACTTTTATGTTTTCACCATAGGCCAAGGCATCCACAAACAAAATAAACTTTGTGAAATATAGTAAGCTAGTGGGCAAATACTTGTATCTGCGCAAATAATGCAGTATAGTAAGTAGATGTACTTTGCCGTGTTTTCTAATCTATCAAGTGATTGAAACAATTCTTAGCTACGTGACTTATTACCTACGGTACTCTAGAAAAAAATATATTACTTAATATAGTCTAGCTGTGTTACATTAACATTTGACTTGAAAGAAAATTATTTAAAACTGTGATATCATTAGTGTATTGGATTTCCTTTGCCTCAAACGTTCTCTTTCCTTGTGTTACAGGTGTGATACAAAGGAACCAGCAGAGTACACATAAAACACTGTATTTTATTTCATATTCTCTGTCAATACAACTTTGTGAGTAAAATGGAATTAAATTCTAGAATATGAACATTTTCTTTCATAAACCACTCTGAGCTCTACAGGGGAAACTGCCTGCTGCATTTGTGTTTTTTTTTAATCATTGCAGCGTCCAATATGTCCCATGTCTATAGAGAACATTATATTGTGCATTACTGTGTATAGGAAGAGTACACCTATGGTAGATACTGTAAATTTAGGTACGAAGTGACTGAATGCAAATAGCACATCAATAACACTTAATCACTGCTATCAACTGAGACATTAAGAGCTGCTATACTGCAGAGCTACTCTGGATAAAACATGGCTTTATATTGTCAAAAATACAGCAGAACCCCCCTCTCCAATGAAATGTAAAAAAATTCAACAACATTGTATCATTGCTGTCACATACTGTATATATTCTACTATTTGTTTTATTACCACTTTTACGTGCCTGTGTTTTTTTTTCTTACTGTCTGTATGTCTTTTTTTCTGTTGCTGTTACAAATAAAGATATTTACAAAAAAAAATACAATGGAACAACCTTTTGTATTATTAATATTATTTTGCTATCTAGCTACAGATAGAGCAATGGTTATGAGGTGACTTCACCTTCATCTGCTGAGTTCATGTCTCATCTGTATATGCTTCCCAAGGAGTAATGCAAGGCACCCTGTATCTAATAATAATGGAATGGGGAGAGGTGGAAGGTGTGATGATGAACACCCGTCAAGCAGACAAACTCTGCAGTGCTGCTTTTGTCCATGCTCCTCACGTTTCTTACCAGTTACACAGGGACTTGGAGATTTGTAATTGTGCAGCCGACTCCTGAAAGCTCCCAGCATCTGTGCACGGCAGTTTGTGGGCACATGAAAGGAGGGGGATGGGGGGTTATGGCACTCAGAGCATCAGGAGATAGAAAAGCCAGTGAAGGATTGGGAGCGATGCGGAGAAGATGCAGTGATTGGGAGTAAGAACACGTACAGAGGAGCCGGTTTATGGCACAGTCATTTGCTCTTAGTCTGTTTGTTAGTGGAAATTCTCAGCAAGCGCATACTTTTAATGTTGCTGCAGTTTAGAGACAGAAAGAAAACAAATCTATGAGACAAGATGCCAAGATGAGTTCAGATTAAACATATTATACTACGTCAAAGCAGAAATAGAACTGAGGAGTCCATCCTCTAACTGCTCCCAGTTGTGACGGGCATCATTATACCCACATAGCATTGTCCATCTATGGCAGGACATAAAGAGCACATTAAGATGAAGTTTTGTTTGTATACCTATCCAAGTTTTATTATTACCCTTATTCAGCTAGAAGGAAAATATTCTGCACCAATTATCAGGACAAAAACACAAAGAGCATATCACTCACCTATACATGAGAGTAGTCGTGTCAGATGTGTAATAAACTGTTTTGTAGCCTATCAGTCTGAATAATGTTCTTTCATTTCTGCTGTACTATCCTATAGAGATCCATGCCATACTGTATTTGTACCTGTGCATTATGCAAAATGTATAGTCTATTAATTAGAGATGTGCACTGACCTCGGTGTTTTGGTTTTGCATCTGGATTTATCTTTGTGTTTTGGTTTTGCAAAACCACCATTAAGTTTTGGTTTTGGGTCTGTTTTTTTTAATTTCTTTTAAATTGATAAGTTTTTAAAAACAGCTAAAATCATGTAATTTTTGCAATCCAAAACATGAAATTCAAATTAAAAATCTGAATTCCGAACCATGTGAAGATCATAACTGCAACTCAGATCTGTATGGATCTCCTCAGGAGATCAGAACCGTGACGTCGGATCTGTCCAGATTCAAGAAATTCAGGTGGATTTCTGGAGAACTCAGCCACACATCTCTACTATGAATAGCGCTGTGGCTTCAGGTGCCAATCCATGCTGCTAAGGGGTGTGATAGGGATAGGGCAGGGAACATGTAAGGAAACATTCTGCAGGCAAAGCTTGCACAATTTAGTGGCGGAAGCGTAATTGTTGAGCAAACTATTTTTTTCTCATTTTATTCATCTCTATTCTAGTCTCTTCCGTCATAATTAACAGAAAGACATTAGGAACATAGATATATTCAACCCACTACTACACAAAGTTTGGGAAATAGAAGTTTCCCTTGTGACATACCAAAGAATACCTACTGTACCTTCTTAATAAACATTGTTTTTCAGGACACAAAGCTCCCAGGTTTTCACTATTTAGCTCTGTTAAAGTTTGCATATATTTACTCTCCCCCTCATTGTTGTTCACTAGTAGTGTCAGATGCATTAGGCAACTGAGCCTCACTACCTCAGCTACAATGCTTACTGTAGACTGATTGATGGGCGCATCCTTCTTTTCTTTAGACGTGAGGTAGACTATCCTGGCAAGGCTGTTGTCATGGTTTGCTGATGGGGAAACTATGTTTCTGATATACAGACATGATTGTGTCTGCTATGGCATGTGCAGAACCATCTCTACTCCTTGCACACCGATCTCCTAGAATTAAACTGCAGAACCAGGCAACACTATGGTCTTTAAGCCTGATGCAGAGCCGCTCGCAAAAAGCGAGCGCTCGCTCTGAATCAGGGCGGCCGCTTTTTTTTTAAAAAGCCGGCCTTCTGGCTGCTTGCTAAGCTGTGGGTGACCACCCACAGCTTTAATGAGCGGCTAGGTGATGGTCGCGACCATCGGGCTTGCGACGAGACCCTTGTGGTAGGGTCTTTTCCGGTGCAAGCACCCGTGGGCTTCCTGCTTTAATAGAGCAGGAAGCTCACTACTGACATCACGAGTGATGTCAGTAGGGCCGCCCACAAATGGCAGGCATTTCTTCAGCAACGCCTTAGTTTGTCCAGCCACCCCACCCCACCCAACATCGACAGCCGCCCCATTTGTAGTGAGCCCCGGAGCGAGTGAATTTATCACTCGCTCCGGGGCATGCGCACTGCCCAGCCATTGACCCGCTTGTGAGCGGGTCTGAATCAGGTCCTTTGTCTTTAGCAGACCCATTTTCCAATGTGCTGGTACTAAGGGCCTGATTCAGACCCGGTCGCAAGGCTGCGATCCTCCGTACTACCCACGGTGCATACATGTGTACGGATCCTCCATATTACCCACAGTGCAGAACTGCGTACAAGTCTCCAGTACTATTCACAGTGCCAGCCGGTGTATGCATCTCCTCCTCTTAATCACCAAATCACATTTGCAAAATCCATTCTTCAGTGTTCTTCTCCAGTGAAGCTTTCTAGTGTCTTCTTCATTGTTGTTCTCCTTGCTATTCCCAGGTACTGGGCCTGAGGGCAGCAACCTGCTTACTTGGTATGGCGAAACCCAAATCCCAATTGGAGGGGTCACTGGTGAATTCCACCAGGTGGCTTAGACTCCGCACCTCAGGTCAGGTCAACACCTGGGTTTGGCCTTTGAGCAAGACATAAATACAGCCACCCCATTTGCTGCTTCCTGCTCCCCCCTAAGCCCTCCAACTGAGGATACCCAGTGTCAGGACTTGACAGCTATCATTATAATCCACCTCTTTCTTCACAATAAATTCATGTATAACCTCAACCTGATTCAGGCCCTTACAGATTACATGTGTTCGATATCCATCATTGACTGTTCAAACTGCATCAGAATCTTTCAGAATAGTTTTTCCAGGTTAAGCACTACAGACTCAACTGAAACCTCTGAAATTGAATGCTTACAATTTTAGAATCACTTGGCTCAGTGATAAGGTGATCATTTGGGATGCACAAAGATGAGCCAATTTAGGGTTCCGATGTATTTCTGTCCTTCATCATAAATAGGAATTGATGCATACAACAAAAATTATATTTTTGCATTTATATTGAGTTGGTCCCATCACAAGATGAGACCAAAAATAGTAGCATTTTTGCTATCAGGCATAACGAATATGCTTTTGACACACAATAGCATAAATAAAGTTTAAAAGTAGTTTAGAGATGTGGGTTGACAGTAGTAATTGGTAAAGTTAGTAAAGATGCCTTACTCTATATGTACACATTATAATATTGTAATGAAGTGTCAAATACACAAAAGAAAATATTGTGAGAGACGATGTCTTATTTCAATATAAAAAGTAACTAAAGACAAACACAAACATTAGCTACATACAAAAGAAAATTATTTTCACTTTTAAAAATCAAATGGTAATCTTCTTCACGGTAGTAGTTTGAAATGTCACTGTAGTAAATATCGAGCTACAACTTTATACACTAAAGCCTCAGTGCTAATGTTCATCTAGAGCTGTCATTACACAACAAGGCATTCATCTTTGGTACCCCCAAAGGTGTTTCTGCAGACACATCTGATTGTGTTGCAATTACATGAACACACCCTCTAGTTCTCCTGGGTTTGTCTGACGCTCTCCACCCGGGTCTGTTTTATTAAGCTGTCATTTTTCATTACATTTGGTAAAGCTTGCCTAGAAATACTGTTCTCCACTAAGGCACACATAGTGCAAATTGTTTTCTATTAGAAGTAGAGATGTGCAGGCCTGGATTTCTGAAATCCAAACTCACCCGAATTTAGGGGTTACTTGTAGAACCAGGTCAAGGTTTAGATTCACTTTTGTGTCCAGGTTCGGATCTATTGCCGTTTTCGGAACATGGATTTAAAAACCGAACTCTGGTTTTGGATTTTGACATTTTAGCTGTTTTTATCAATTTTTATACATTTTTATCGGAATCCAAAACACTTGAGGGTGGTTTTCCAAAACCAAAATCAAAACCAAAACACGAAGATGAATCCAGATCCAAAAGCAAAGCATGGGGGTTGGTGCACATCTAATTAGCAATATAGAGACAGGATCTTTGCTAGTTTTGAAGTGGCGCAAGGTTCAAGTGTTTTGTGGACTCTTAATAGCTGTGTGACCTTCCTCAAACCAAAAAAACCCTTTATCTAGTTGTACTGATCTTGCTCTTCAAAACCACTTACAGTAGTCAGCACCAGGCAATAAGCACTATCACTCCTCCCTTCACTGGGAGCACACTTTTGCTGCCATCCTGCCCTGCAAACCCAAGCACTTTGGTTGGTTGTGCTCACTAACACAAATGAAGACATGCATTGTTCCACAGCTTTGTGCATTCTAAATGTTCAAATCAATATACAGTGTCTCAAGAGGTTTTTGCTGACAAATGAAATCACCTTGACATAAAAAATTTGTATGTGTAGTTTGATATCTTATGGAATGTAGTTTCTACTTGCCATGGAATATTTCTTTGTTCCGTACCTATCATGGTACAATAACTTTTTTTGCAAAGCGCATTGAAATGATAGACAATTGTGATAGTTATGTGCCCTTGCTATTCCGTACATCTTCATGGAGCTCCTCATTATTTTCTCGCACCCCCCTCACACTTTCCCTTCTGCTATTTTCACCATATCCGCTCCTGTCTATTTTACCACTTATTAGCACACCATTGTCTGCGACAAGTCCATGTCAGGCCAACTACCTGTTGGTCAGATTGCTTTCTGAAGGTTCTGTTTTCTTTAATATTTGCTGTGAAGTACTAGAAGAATTGTGTCCGGCAAAGAAGTGGCAATACAATACTGTGATGACATATTTGTTACAAAGTGTATAGCGGATAGCCCCCAATACACTACACTCATACAAAGTAAACATTAATCTATTTCTTTGCTGTTTATGTCTTTGCTGTATGTTGCAAATCTTGTATGTAATTCCTTGGTTCCATTGCTCACTCAGGACAGGCATTTGTCAGCCCCTGTGCTCTTCATATCCTTTTTTGTGTGTGCGGTCACAGTAGAAGTGTAATAATGTGTGTAAATGTTCACTTAAAGATATATCCATCTCCCAAACAACAGTATTTTTGCTTGGTGCTTACAAATACATATACTGTATATAAGAGACAAGAGTCATATAACACAATCCATACATATTAAGATGTAAGCAAGTTTCATATATTATACACAAAAATGAAGTGTCTTAAAAGTGTTATTAATAAAGAAAGTAAAATGTCACATTTGCACTATATAATGGAACTAAAGGCAAATACCCCTATATCAGTTCTTCTTTTGAGTAATTGTCCAAATAGAAATCACAAATAAGTTATCAATGTCCTTGACTTGCCCTAATCTAGACACAAAATGGGCTAAATTTACTAAGATTCGATTTGGTCCCGATCTGTCCCGTTTTTAAACAAGGGTAGGATCGATCAAAAACGGAAGGTTTTTTTTACCAAAAAATTCAGGAATTTACCAAGCACCCAGTTTTGACAGGATCGAGTTGTTTGATGGTGTATTTAATGGATCCTGTCTGTGTTGAAGCCCCGAGTTCCCTGGCCGACTTTCCCACCCGAACAAGTAGCATGCACATATCAGTGAAATATGTGCAGACAGCTTGTTTTTTTTTTTTTTTTGTCCTGTTAAGGTTAATTTTAGAAAAAAATTACGTGGGGTCCCCCCCTCAAAAGTGTAACCAGCCCTGGACGGTCAGCCAGTCCTGGTGCCTAAAATTACAAGGAAAAAAATGTGTAGGGTTCCTCTGTAATTTTGGAACCAGCACCTGGCTGCAGGGCCAGTCCTGCAGCCAGGTGCAGGACTGGCCCTATATAGGGGTAAAAGAATTCGTAGGGGTTCCCCTATACTTAAAACCAGCAATGGACCCAAGCCGACACCGGGGTGTAATGCCACAGCCAGGAGACCCTATCACCGTGTCTCCAGGGCCAAAGCATTAACACCCCAAGCCGGTCAGCCAAAGCCGGGGATCTCAGGGGAGGTGGGGACCCTCCAAGAGGGGTCGCCTCTCTCCCAGGATGGAGGTGAGTATGAGTTCTTTATTCCAGGTACTCCCATTGGATTCTACATGGAGAAGGGGCAATGAACATCTGGCAGCAGGTAAGCATGTGTGAGTGTGGTAGGTAGGTATGTAATAAAGTTGTACTTTAGACAGTGTGTGTAATGTGTTTTTAACTATTTAATTTACAGTGGGGATACATGTGCCGGCCGCCTGCTGGCACATGTAGTTCCACAAGTGCAAAAGGGCAGGCATGCTGGCACCTGTAGTTCCACTGTAAATTACAATAGTATTTAACTATATACCACATTATTACCCCCTGTACCCATAGCCCAGGGGTGTGGAGAAGAGCTCTGAGCTTCAGCCTATGCCTGGGGTTTCTGAAGAGAGGGGACCCCCTCTTGGGGGGTCCCCACCTCTCTGGAGATCCCCGGCTTGGGCTGATTTGCTTGGGGTGTTAATGCTTTGATCCTAGAGACCCGGTGATAGGGTCTCCTGGCTGTGGCATTACACCCCAGTCGGTTTAAGTCATGTGCTGGTTTTAAATATAGGAGGACCCTTACGCATTTTTTTCCACCTATATTTAAAACCAGGACTGGCCCTGCAGCCAGGTGCTGGTTCCCAAACTATGGGGGAACCCTACACGTTTTTTCCCTTGTAATTTTAGGCACCAGGACGGGCTGACCAGTCTGGGGCTGGTTATGATTTTGGGGGGGAACCCACGGCATTTTGAAAAAAAAATTAACCCTTACAACACTGTTTCCAATACTAAACATACACAAATCACACTGTCTGTGTATGTTTGATGGAAACTCACAGCTTAGGAACTGGTGCATTTGCAACTTTTATTTAGTCCCCGATTTGGCAGCAAAAACGTCCGAATACAGCAAAATGAAAAATGGTAAATTCCCAAATTATGCTGAAGTGAATGAAAAGTACTTTCGATTTCAATGGTGTATTGATTTCTAGTTAAAAAAATGGCCGAATTTGCTGTATTAACACGCCCCAAAAATTAAAAAATAACCCGAGTTTAATAGTAAATTCCCTATAAGTAAAAAAGTTATATTTTCACCCGAGATTGCAATCTTGGATCAACACAAATGGAATAATAAATTTACCCCAATGAGAGAGATGTACACAAACATGATGGAGATCGCTCGTAGTGTCCCCAAGCCACAGCATGCTGTGCCTTGGGTGCGGCTATGTGGTCCGTTTTACAAAACGGAGGTGTCGCCCCTGTTTTGTAGGCATGTTGAGACCAGGATCTGCATCTTCCGATGCAGATTTCCAGGCCCTGGCTGTGCGGTTCTGGGGCCAGTCTAAGTAAGATTAGGCTTACTAGGGGGGCCAACTAATGATCCGAATCTGTGTCTTAGGATGCAGCACTCTGGTCTGCAATGCTGTCAGGAGCCGTTGTTTTTTCTTAGACATCTCCTGCAGCATTAGAATATTAGTTGTACGGTATTGCACAAGCGTTGCATACATAGAAGCAGCATCTGTGCACTACCTTACAATTATGAATGAGGCCCAAAGTTAATGAATGGAGTATTACCAGCTGGAAGAGTCCGTACCCAAACAGCCAATGAGAAGCAGCTAAACAGTGCTGCAGGTGTCATCATCCTCATCATCCCGTGTTAATACAACATATGTGTGAAAAGACTGACACAGTGTTGTATTCGCAGAGTAAGCTGTGATAGTGTACCTGTTAGGGTTAATGTGACATCATTATGAAATGTGAGTGGGCATGCTGGGAGTAGTAGTCATCTAGACAGATAGTGAAACCAGGATATAATGCACTTTAGCCAAGGTACATGTGGTGGTAAATATGTAACACAGTTGTTGATGCCAGTGGCGTTTAGTCCACACGTGGTATAGCGTAATCAGTTCTCATATTTATTGAATCAGGTAGACAACAATTAACATATGACACAGGGATATCACAGGTGTAACAGCGGTATACAAAATGGATAAGTAGCAGCAGCCCGGAGCTCAGGATGTGCTGGGCATTGGTGTATGACGGCCGCAATTGCAGTAAATACACTGGTGGATGGTAGCACTGGTGCCCTACACACTAGCGGTGTTATTGTGGCTCCGTATGCTTTGAGTACCCTGGGATTCTACTCACAATGGAGTAAACCAAGGAGTAAAGATGTGCAAATATGCCACGCATGTGCAGTAGCGCATGTCAGAGGGTGAGCCTGCGTAACTTACTCCAGCAGCTTCTAGTGACTGCCGAGTAAGCCTACCTTGTCAGGGTACTGGGAGGAGGCAGTGCAGGAGCACACTCCTTCCAGCATGTTGTACAGTTATGTTTGCTGCTTGTTTGTGATCATCAAGCTAAATCACTGATATAGCATCATCAGTAGACACTGTTTTATCAAATGCATTAATGTTAGTATTCAAGTCTGCAAGCTCTCCATCTGTGTCAACACAGTGTTTTTTCTTATCCAATAATTGGGATTCAAGCATCCAAATCTGTTTACCTCTATCAATAATACATTGATCTTTTTCTGTCAATTGCGCTTTTAGGATGAAAACTCTTTTAACCTCTTCAAACACAAAGTGGCAGTGAACATTTTGCAAACTACCATTTATGATATTAACCCATTTATTCTTAGCTTATATGTTTGTATGCTGCACTGATCAAATCCTTCTCTCATAAGTCTCTACCAGCCTTGTGTGACTCTACCAGCCTTGTGAGTGTCTCTACCAGCCTTGTGTGACTCTACCAGCCTTGTGAGTGTCTCTACCAGCCTTGTGTGACTCTACCAGCAATATTCTATTGTATGTTTTGAACTGATGTCCCGGCATAGACTCTAGAGCGCAGTCTTTCTCTTTGCTCTACTCCAATTAATAAGGTTGACATAACCTTATTTGACTGCTGAATTATTGTCAGATTTTTCTATTCTATTGGCGCTAGGTTTTTTTCTTTATTTGTCTCTACCAGCCGTCTGAGTGTCTCTACCAGCATTGTGAGTGTCTCTACCAGCCGTCTGAGTGTCTCTACCAGCATTGTGAGTGTCTCTACCAGCCTTGTGTGACTCTACCAGCCTTGTGAGTGTCTCTACCAGCCTTGTGGGACTCTACGAGCCTTGTGAGTGTCTCTACCAGCCTTGTGTGACTCTACCAGCCTTGTGACTGTCTCTACCAGCCGTCTGAGTGTCTCTACCAGCATTGTGAGTGTCTCTACCAGCCTTGTGAGTGTATGTGTTCTTAATAACCAACTATCTATCAATACTAGAGATGTGCGCTGACCCCTGTGTTTTGGTTTTGGATCTGGATTCATCTTCATGGTTTTGTATCTGAATTTAGATTAAAAAATTATAAAAAGTTTTTAAAAACAGCTAAATTCATGTTATGTATGCAACCCAAAACCCAAAATTTGTATTTAAAATCTGAATTCCGAACCGCTGGAATATCAGAACCGCAACTTGGATTTATCCGGATCTCCACAGGAGATTAGAACCGCGACTCGGATCTGTCTGGATTAATAAAATTTGGGTAGATTCGGATTTCTGGAGATCCGAACCGTAGATCTCTAATCAATAAGTATGCAGTACTATCAAGTGCATATGTTTGTTATAAAAGATTGACCTATAAACCTTGTACAGAGATATAATGATGTAGTATTTTAAGGCTAAACATTTTAAAGATAAACATATTCTCTTTGCCTAACATTTTAATAATAATGAATATTATTCATTTTCACCTGTCCTAACACAAAACTCATTATTATTCTGCCTGTCGAAAAAGAGAGAGAGGAGGGGGGGGGGGGGGCAGAGAGAGAGAGGGAGGAAGGGAGATGGGAAGAGAGAGAGGGAGATGGGGAGAGGAAGATGGGTAGAAAGAGGGAGATGAGGAGAGAGAGCGAGAGGGAGATAAGAGAGAGAGATGGGGAGAGAAAGTGAGAGAGAGAGTGAGAGAGAGAGAGAGAGAGAGAGAGAAAGAGAAACTGTGCTGCCAGTATGTAGGACATGAACTTATTTGGGTGCATATTTATAATTTATTGCTGTCAGCCACTTTATACATATATACAATTTGCTGCAATAAGAAATCTTTATTCATCGGAGTATATGACAAAATTACATATGCAATCCCTTTACTTCCTGCTTCAGCCCTCCGCTATAGAACTGCACTTGCACCGACATCCGTCATCGCATGTGCAAGTAGGCAGCATCAAGAACCGATCCTATGTATCCCTTTCCTAAACAGATTTGTAGATTGTAGCCTATAGGCTACAATGGGTAACACCATCTTCAGATGGTGTTAACTACCGGAGAAAAGCTCTGGAATGCTTTTCTGTCTGGTGCTTGGTAAATTTAGCAATTAAGCAGCCCCCATAGAAACCTATAAGGGCTGCTTTTGTAAACCGAAAATGGGGGATTGTTCAGATATCTTCTATATCTGCTGCGTTCTTCCCCCTACATACATAATGGGGATCCTCACCATTTGCGTGTACCCCAGAAAATGGGTGTTAATGGTGGATGCCCAACAAATATGTTTGTTGCAGCTAGGGCTCACCTTGACCTGCTCTGGCACTTTTTTAGCCACTAACCCTAAAACAGTTTTTCTGGTGGCTGGCCTCTCCCTCCCCAAGGACCAGCCATAACCCTACTATATGTCAGACAGCGTTTATCAGCCCAGGGCTAAAATATCCCTTGCCCTTCTTCCTCCTGTTCCTACTCCATCCTGCACCTCACACTCCCTCATTATACAGCTCATCAGCACTCAGCGGGTTAGCTAGTTAATGATTTAAAAGTAAGAAGTCTTTGCCTCTGCCTCCTACCCTTTTTTATTTTTAAATAGCTAGCAATAAACATGTATACTGAGCAATTCTACAGCATTTCATCCAAATATAGTTTAGGGAAAATGTGACTTTTTTTATTTGAACAAAATAAAGATAAAACATGTTCCCATAGTTCCTACAAAAGAAGAGAAGACGGTGAGCAGACTGAGGATCTGGGGACTTCAATTCTATCGTTGTCTGTCCAGTTGTGATGCAGCTATAAGTCTAAGCACACACTGTCTGGAATGCTCAGAGTGTTGTATAGTGGTTACTGGGGATGTTCACTGTTTAGCAGTAACTGGAATGCTGATTGTACTGTATTTCAGTCACTGGGATACTCTCTGTAGTGCATGGCAGTCACTAGGATGCTTTCTGTAGTGCATGTTGGCACTGGGATGCACTCTGTTGTGGATGGTGGTCACTGGGATTGCTATCTGCGGTGTAAAGTGGACACTGGGATGCTCTCTGTAGTGTATAGAGGTCACTGGGATTCTCTATGGAGTGTATGGTGGTCCCTTGGATGTTCTTTGTATTGTATGATAGTCATATGGATTGCTGTCTGTGTTGTATTTTGGCTAGGTCTAAAGATTTGCATACCCTGTCTATATTTTTGTTGGGCCCCACCCACAGTTTATTTGGTCCCACCTACATGAGGCAACATTGAGAAATGTTTCCAGGGCCACGTTACGTTCCCAGCCTGCCCATGCATTTAACGTTTTTCTTTTTATAAGAGCCACAAGAATGGGAACTGTATTTGGATATTTATACAATGGTACCCACTGGCTAAGGGTACAATGGGGGTCCCAGTTCTACTTAGCTAGCATTGGGCTGAACATCGCTAGGTGCAGAGGCCAGAACCTTTGTTTGCTGCAACCCTTCTGTCACAACTCTCGTACTTGGCCCATATTTAGGGAATTGGCTAGACCTATGCCTGAGCACAGAGTCTAATGTGCCGGCAGTATTCACCAGGGACCCTCGCAAGAAGATATGTACTTGGCTGCGTCTGACACACAGGTCGTGGACCTCAGGTTAGGTTCCCCTATACAGGTGCTGGTGAATACTGGATGTAGTGCAGAAGAATAAACGTAGTCAACAAGCCGGGTCAATACCAAACAGACCAGATGGTACCTGGGAGCAGACGTAAACGGGTCACAGGGAGTAGCCGAGGTCAGAACCATATATCAGGAGTAGTACAAAGGGTCAGACGAAATTGGAGCCACAAACAAGCCAAGGTCAAGATCAGGATAACAGGTAAGTACTGGAACACTGGAGTATGGTACGGAGCCTATACTCTGGCACCTGTACGGTGCCAGAGACTCCCTTTTATAGAGGAAGTTCAAATTTTGCGCCAAACGTGACTACACGTTTGGTGCGCCTGTCACTTTAAATTCTTTGCAGGTCGGCGCGCGCGCTCCTAGGAGAGCCGCGGCCGCTTGCACTTCCAGACAGCATGAGGGGGACCCAGAGCGGACGTCACGGTAGCAGGCATCGGGGACTCCCCACCCGCTGCTCGCCGCCCGCCGCTGGAGATTCCAGTGCTGCCGAACCCGGTAAGTGGTAGCTGGTGTCCGGCGCACTGTTACACCCTCAGAGAATCAGCTAATGCTGAGTAGCATGGCTGGTTACAGAGCAGGAGGTAAGGTTATTTTTTTACAAGTTTTGGGGGTTTTCGTGTGAAAGTTTCAATTGCTGAGTCTGGAGAGATTCTCTGTCCAGGACTCTTGTCTGCATCTAGAGGAAGGACTGTAGAGACCCTTTGGAAGTGACAATGAAATTCTTGCTGATGTTCAATTTGTGATAATTGTTTCTAAGTTTTTGTTTTAAGTTGGCAAGCTGAAGGCACACTACCTTTCTGACTTGACAAACAAAAATGAACAACTTGGTCAGAGGTCCAAGGCATACATTGACCTGCAAAATAGTTAAAAAAGTAAAGAGCAGACATTCAAGATACAATAGGTAATGGTATACATCCAATCTTCAGAATTATCTGTTACAGGTATGTTTCAGCTATTTGAATGTAAACTCTACAAACTGCACTTAATGGGAACAATCCCATGTTTATTTGCTATTGATTGTATAGGAATATATGAACTAGTGTATGTTTTCCTTATGCTGGGCATACACTATACAATTTTCTGACAGATAAATATATAGTGTACAGTATGTTTTCCTTGTCGTGTTTTATCTGCTGTCTCAGAATAGAGGGTTTGAATACCAGATATCTGGGCCTGTTAGAACAGGTGTAGGCAGCAAGTTTGAGGTGCTCTAGTCCCAAGGTAGGGTGTACAAATTTTCTGTGTTTAAAATCTTCCAACTTAACCCTAATTTACCTAGCAACTGGCCAAGTTCCAGGAGAGCAGTTTGGTCTGTACAGGGAATCTGGACTCATGTGATCCAAAAGTAGTGACAACAGCTACTGCACCCAATTATCTACAATGTTTCCAAATTACATTCGGTTGTAACAATGGGACTTTCCAAATGAGGATGGTCACTATGTTAAATTCATTTTCCTTTGAGAAGTTTGTTCCTCCAAAACCATAAAACATACAGTAATTTTATTATACCGGAGTTTAGAGTCACATGAGTAGCGAGTAGACACAGTATTTTTTATTATTCTGTTTGTTGAATCTATTTGCAGCATCTGTTCTTCTATAAAACGATATAACCATATAATATTATTATGTCCAGTAATCATGCCATGTTGTGCATGGCAGAGGCATCACTGGGTCTGGTGACACACGGTGCGCACACTCGATACCCCCGCTTGCCAGGCCAAAAAAGGGGTGTGGCCTAAATAATGGATGTGTAATCTCACAGGGGATCCCAACAACATCATTCCAGGGGCAATGCAGCATCATCGGAGACTGGGCAGTCTGCACTGTCGGCTCCTCTTCTATAACAGAAGCCGTGTGCTGCAGGAGAATGCCACACTGCAGCGCTCGGCTCCTGTCACTGCAGAGGAGCTGGCATTTTGGTGTCAAGCCCTCCGCGGGGTGAAACCCGGGAATGCCCCCCACCCCCTTATAACACTACTGGTGCAGGGTGTTTGGGAGGCAGAGGGTTAATGCAGAGTTGCACACAAGGCAGTCGCAATTGCACTCACACTGCGTATATGGAAATAAATGTGAGTTGGACTGCCCCCATCTACTGTATCTGCTTGCCAAAGTTACTGTAGTCACTAACAGTGGACATTTGCACCAGGTATATGGGATCTGGTGCAAGAAATCAGACAGATAACTGTGGGCCTGATTCAGCAAGCAACGCAAAGGAGAGAACACACATACATGGCCGATGTTTTTGTACTGCGCATGCGCAAACTAGCCAGTGCAGTCAGGTAAGCGTACACTGACTACACGCAGCGTGCATGCAGATCCCTTCCTATATTGATTTACAGGAAGTGCCTTTTGTGGGTGGTGATGAGGGCTGGTCGGGAGAACACAGGCGTGCCTGTGCGTTGTGACGCCGTTTTAGGGGCATCCATAATTAAGCCAGTGCGGCGACTGATGCAGTGATGAGACTCCATGCACACAGGAAGTTGCCAAGATCGTAGCGAGGTCTGGTCAACCACTATTATGTGAATGTGGTCGATGGTTCTCAATGTTACCGATGTTTACGCTATCTTGCGTACTCATCAGGCTTTGAGTAAAGGGAGATGGGCGGCTTAATATGGGGCTGGGCGTCTGTATCTTGTGCTGTGGTCTCCGTGCGTATGCATTGATTAGCATATTCTTGCAGCGGATGGGTGCGTACTTTCTCTCCTTTGTGTTCCATACTGAATCAGGCCCTGTGTGCGCTTATCTCATTATAGCCTGCAAATCTGACTTCACAAGCTTAGTACACTAAGCCTACATGTGAACTCCCTGCTGCCACCCAATTATGCCCATCATAGTTTGGCCACAAATATCCATGTTTCTCCAGAATGCATAGTGACATTTTTAATGGTGACAGTAACATATTGTATTCTTTCTGATTAATAAACATCTTAGAAAATGTGTAACTGTAAACACCATATGACGAGCAACATAACTAGGAGAGATGGAGAACTGTTAAGCCGGCCATACACGGTGGTTCCTAACGTTAACGATTTCCCTTGAGATGCTTCCCTTGAAATTCTCTATACGATTTGGTCAAATGGTGTACGATTGTACATACGATCATACGATACTGATCCGTTGTTTCCGATTGCAAATCGTTAAATGGAGGGGAGGAGTGGCCAGGGATTTTGCAAGACCTCGTACATTGTACATCAGATCGTTCGTCAAGCAAAACAGCATACGATGTGTGCCACATCGTACACGATAGGTCAAAATCTTACCTTTTTTCCATAAGATCTACGATACAGATTTACGATGGTGGGGATGCGCATCGTCATCGTAATTGTACAAATACTGCACATGATTGGTCATTATGGTTGCTCTAAATTGGCCATATCGTGCAAAAAATTCCAACGTGTATTGGTCGCTTTAGACTAGACATAATATGAATCTACACAAACTAAAATGTTTCAACAAACCAAAGACACTGAACCTCATTACGAAACCCATAAAAATGGTATAATGCTGATGTCTGATTCAAGACAGAGAAAAAAGAAATTGATCCCAGGTTTCTTTATCAGTCAATGCGGCATGTACAGGACTTGGCAATTAATCTCTAGAGATGCTTCCAAATCTTAGAAAGTTGCAGATCTAGTTTCCTTATTGGCAAAGTATTTTCAATATGGAGTGTTGGACAGCTGCCCCCGACACAGTCATTTGGCTCATGGAATAAGCAGGTGGAAATGATCATTGATTTATTAGGGATGAAAAGAGACTGATGAAATTTACACACAGAATACAACCTTCCAATGAGGGTAAATTTAATTTAATTAACTGGATTGTAATTCTGTAGTTTTGATTTATGTTATTTTGAACAGAAGTAATTGAATATTAGTGTTTGCTGTTCACTCTTTTGTAGAAACAAGTAAAAACATTTCCACTTAAGTAAATATAGAGTATATCAGAGTAAAGTTGTGTTTGCTACATTTATGTTGTTATAAATTGTGTGACTGGATTTCCTGATCAGAAAACTTGCAGGGCTCGTTACAACTATATATGGGTAATGACTATCATTCTGCATCCACAAACATTCCAAACCTCCTAACGGCTGAGGATTGACCTGTGTGTGAATCAACGATAATAACACATACCTTGTTGAAATAAAAACACGCATTTGGCAAAAATTGTTAGCTATTTTATTTAAATAACAAATTAAATGAAATTAACCGATTAGTTACTAAAATCAATTAAATTAATTTAAGAATGGGGGCAAGGAAAGAACGGCTAACAACAGCCCAAACCCAACACTATAAACACTCTAACCACAAAGCATCTACTCAAGCCTTCTACCTTGACTACCCACTCGGTAAGGTGTAGATGCTGCCCCAGACAGGGTGGTCCAGCAGACATAAACAGTCAGCGAAGGTGAGGGCAACATAATGCAAACCAAGATCCACAGAACTAACAGGTAACCTGCCATTCTTTCCTGCCTAAAATAGCCAACAAAGAGAGCACCAAACACCAAGAAAATTAGGGAGGGAGGGTGGGAAGACAGGAACAAGAGGCTGACCCAGCCTACAAACAAACCTGATATCCATAATATGTTGGGGTAAAGCACTCCTTGATGTGAACTTTGGGCCTGATTATTCATGTTTACATACCGATGAGGGATCACTCACAGGTGGGCAAACATCTTTGGCCAAACATGTACTAAGAAACCTGACTTAAAAAACAATGTTAATTGTTTTAGTTTATTACACATATTTTGATCATTAGAATTCTTAGTGCTTATAGTGTGCACTTGCATCTCAACCCTTAATTTAAGCTGGAGCTTACTCAGACTGGCAGCTGCTGCCGCCATTGTGACCGATCTACGGACACTACACTCAGATTGCTATTGCTGTCAGGAGGCGTCTACTTACTATAGATGCCTCCTGCAGTATTAAAATATTTGCTGGATGGTATTGCACAGCTGCTTCCTTCCATTATCTATAACTGTTGTTTCCTGCTAATTAGTATCTAGGCTGTATCTTCATAATCTAACCCACAAAATGGCTGC
Source organism: Taudactylus pleione (assembly GCA_031769625.1). Lineage (NCBI taxonomy): Eukaryota > Metazoa > Chordata > Amphibia > Anura > Myobatrachidae > Taudactylus > Taudactylus pleione. The sequence goes on from JAUIMM010000706.1 coordinate 6,665,053, forward strand.
TACCCTGTGCAACAGGTATTCTTTAAAGTGCCTGTTCCTGACGATAACATGCTAAATGATAGTATTCATTTTTATTTACCTGCTCTTTGTGTAGCAATGGCTGGGCCCCGGACATCATCATAGGATTGGCCATTGTTGATGATCCAGCCTTACTGCACTGGAAAACACTGCGTACAGCATAGTTGATGGCATCTCCAGTGGCAGTGCCTCCACTCATATAACGAATGCTGTATAGGGCTCGTAGAACGTCATCCTTATTGGCATAGTTATTCAGACCAAACTAAATGCGCTGATCATAAGTGAACTGCACTGCAACCACTTTTGCACCCACGTCAGAGACCTCAAAGGTGCGTACAATGTTACTCATGAACTCCAGCATGAGACGGAAGTTTTTGTCACCAAACACTACTGGAGCTGTCATTCAGAAAATCAGTGTTAACCAGTCGGACATGTGGTAGGGGAAAAAGCTGTTGTTTTTGCAGATGCTTCTGATTGGCTGCCATTCTGCAAGCTGTAATTGGCTCGTGGCCAACGCCATATTTCAAATGCCGCTGATGCTCTTTCTCCCTGGCTGCCACCCTGTGCATTCAACACCACTACCACCGGGTGCCCAGCTGTCTCTGGAAATGCCACCAGCAGAAGAAACTGGGTATGTTGACCCAGTGCCTGACTCTGCCCTGTGCCCCCACCCACTAGTCCAGTTAGCCTTACCTGCACTGTCCCCCCCCAGTCCGGCCAGCCTTCTCTGCACTCCCCCTAGTCTAGCAAGCCAGCCTGCCTTTCCTGCGCCCCCTAGTCCAACCAGCCAGCCTGCATTCCCGGCCCTTTGCCCCCCCTAGTCCAACCAGCCTTACCTGCCCTTTGCCACTCCAGTCCACCCCTCCCAGCCCAGTGTCCTTCCTTGTCTAGCCTTCCCTGCCCTGTGCCCCCATTAATGTTTAGCCTTCACTGTCCTGTGCCACTCCCTCTCCACCATGTCTAGCCATCCCTTTGCCCCCAATAGGTTCAGCCCTCCCTGTCCTGCACTTCCCCTTCCTTCTGGCATTTTACAGTATGTGGGTCTGGCTATTTCAATGTATTTTATGTGGATCCAGGGCTTTTTCAATGTATTTTATGTAGTTCTGGCTTTCCCTAATATACTTAGTATAGATTCTGGTATTCTGTGTGTGTTTGAATTGAAAGCAGTTTTCTCTCCTATATTTTTATATTTGTGTAGTTTCATATATAATATAATAGATTGACATGTTATAATAACAATCGCCCCCACAGCCCAAACTTTGCGAATTTTTTAAATGGTTTACCCACCAATTGATTCCCCAACCCAGAAGTAGCTCCACCCACATTATCCACAGCTCCGCCCACCTTTGCCCCATATTACCATTTTTTTTTGTTAGTACCGGGCCCCACAATTTCTGATGGTAGCTCTGTTAATTATATTGAATGGGGTTGTTACAATGATGCTGAAGTAGTTCATTATTTTTGATGAGGAGTTAATTATTGATGAGGTAATTATATTGTAAATCGATCAAAAATCTATATTGTATGGTGGTCACTGATGCTTTCTGCATTTTATGGTGGTCACTGATGTTCTCTGTAATACTACGGTGGTTTAATAAATAAAATAACAAGACCTCACTTGCATGAATTTATTCAACTCATACATATATGTTTTATAAGTAGTATGGTCTTGGTACAGATTATTTATCTAAATACATTAGTACCCCCACTTGTCTAAGCATCTATCCTGGCATAGATGTAATCAGAGTCCAGTGCCTGCAGCCAGGGCATGATAGGTTGCTGAACATCACCGTAGGTGCTTCTTCTTGGGTCCAGAAAGATAGAAATCATATGGTGTCAGGTCAGGGCTGTAGGGATGATGGTCCACTACTTCCCAACAGTAGTGCCATAACAACTTTCACGTGAGGTTGGGTGAGTGTGACCTAACATTATTATAGTGCAGCAATACACCGTCTGTTTGCAGCAACCTGGGTCATTTTTTATTAATTGCCCTCCTCAACTGGTTCAATGTGTTACAATAGTGGACAGCATTCACAGTATCTCCCTTGGTGAGGAAATCAACAAGCAGCACGCCCTTGTGGTCCCAAGACACGGTCGCCATGACCTTCTTTACTGATGGAGTTATTTTTCATTTCTTTGAAGATGGAGACGATGCATGTTTCCATGTCATGGATGCTTGCTTCATCTCCAGGGTCACATGGTGCACCCACGTTTCATTGCCTGTAACAATACGCAGGAACTGCACTCCCTCCTCATGGTACTGCATCAAGTGCACTAGAGACAATCCCATCCTATTGGTATTGTGAACTTCTGTGAGTAGCTTTAGTACCTCAGCATGAACACTTTTCCCTGTTGCTCATGAACGATGTTTTGCAAAGTACCCACTGAGATATTCAGTTCATCAGAAATATCCTAACCCAAATGTGTATGTAATCACACCTGCAATGTGGCACAATTTGTCATCTGTGGTGGATGTGCTTGGCTGACTAGATCACTGCTCATCTTGAACGTATGTCCTGCAGTTATCAAAGGCAGTGTGCCCTACCCAAAACTATTTCTGTGACATGATGTTATCACCGTACACCATTTTTTAGATACAGAAATCTGATCACACTACACAGTTCAATGTTTGACCATGTTTCCCCCAGCCCCGCCATCTTACAACTGATGTTGGGACAGTATGACTGATATGACTCGCAGTCTAATGGCCATGAGTAGAAGCAGTGGTTTACCTGCTCTGGCCTGGCAGGAAATTACACTGAAATAGAGAACATTACACATGTGAGCAGGGGCGTAACCAGAGGTATGGGGGCCCCATAGCAAAATTACATTGAGGCTCCTATAGGTCTACCAATACAGTGCCCCTGTAGTTGTGCTCATTATGCAACGCCCCCTGTAGATGTGCCCCTTATGCAGTGCCCATTATACAAAACCCCCTATAGTTGTGCCCATTATGCAATGCCCCCTGTAGTTGTGCCCATTATACAATGCCCTCTGTATTAGAGCCCATTATGCAGTGCCCATTATACAAAGCCCCCTATAGTTGTGCCCATTATGCAGTACCCCCTGGTGTTGTGCCCATTATGCAATACCCCCTTTAGTTGTGCCAATTATACAATGCCCCCTGTAGTTGTGCCCATTTTGCAATGCCTTCTGTATTAGAGCCCCTTATGCAGTATCCACAGTAGTGCTCATTATGCAGTGCCCCCAGTAGTGCCCCTTATTTTGTGCCCCCAGTAATGCCCCTAACAGAGTGCTCCCAGTAATGCCCCAAGTAGTGTCCCTTATGCAGTGCCCTCAGTAATGCCCCTTATGCCGTGGCCCCCTCCCCTGTACAGTATTTACCTCTCTTCAGGCTCCAGTCCACGTCGTCAGCTCTCTACGTAGTCCCTGCCGCTGACTGGATCTGAATAGATCCTGCAGCAGGCACAGGCTCCTCTCATCACGGGTGACGTCATGACGTCACCCGTGCACTGCATTACTGGCAATGCTGGCCTCTGAAGCAATCAGAGGTGTCTTTAGTTTCTGATCGCTTCAGAGACCAGCATTCCCAGTTGCACCAGCAACTTGGCTGGCCGTGCTACATAAGGTGCAGGGGATGCTTGCTGGGCTAGCGAGTCCCCATAGCAAATGCACCCCCTGCACCCTCTATAGTTATGTCACTGCATGTGAGAGGTCTTGTTACCTTACTTATTGAACCACCCTCAAACTGTATATGGCATCCATTGATGCTCTCTAAATTACAGTATATGGTGGTCACTGATATTTTCATATTCTGTGGCTTTCACAACTACTCTCTATTGTACAGTGGTCACTGATGCTGTATCTATTGTATGGCAGTCACTGATGCAAGCTGTATTATATGGCAACCACTAGTGCTCTTTATCATATGGCAGTCAATGGTGCTCTCTTTATTATATGGTGGACACTGATGTTCTCTGTATTGTACTGTTTGTGAGTCACAACTACTCTCTATGTAACATGTGACAGTCACTGTGATGTATGTGGCATTATATGACAGTCACTGTGATGGTCTAGGCATTATATGGAGGCCATTGTGATTCTCTGTGGTGTGTGAGGTAATGCAGTATATGCAGCAATACTTATTTTTATGTCTTGAGACAGTGGAGCCTGCATGCTGCATTTAGAAGACACCCCAGAACCAAAGAATAAATGCAATAAGAGCTGTCATCTTAATGTAATGGGTATTGCCCTCACCCTATAAACAGTCTTTACAATGCTGATGTAATAAAGCAAGCCAAGGGTGACTACTGGTGATGGGGGCTGACTCTTTGCCCCGAGTGATAGAAAGCCTAGCTTCACCCCTCTCCAACGCAATCAGCTATTGTCAATAGGACTTTTAATTAGATTGAAGTCAGATGAATTAGGTGCTACCCGAAGGCCAGAGTGACCATTTCCCCCTAGCAGCAAGAGAAAGCCAAATCAAAAGAGACTGAGTAGTAGTAGGGAAGATTGCACTTTGCAGTGGATAAGTATAATTTGGGCCCCAGAACATACATGCCTACCCGGAATTCGCGGGAGGCTCCCGATTTATCGGGTAACCAACCACACCCCGGAATGGTAGGCACTTCTCCCGCATTCCCGCATTCTGCCCACTTCCTAGTGAAGTGGGCAGAATGGGGAGAATTATCGTGGTAATCGCGGGTCCCCATGTAGGGGGCGGGGTTAATGATGCGATCCTCCATGAATTGCGTGTAGGGGGCGGGGTTAACGATGCGGTCCTCCATGAATTGCGTAATTTAGCCATGCCCCCTATTTACATTAGCGCCACTCTCAGTAATTTCCTGCAAAGGGGGCAGCGCTTAATGATGCGACCCTTCAGGCCCCGCCCCATCGCAACCCACCTGCCTCTCCTCCCCGGGCATCTCCCGGGGAAGAGACAACAAAGGTAGGCAAGTATGCCCCACAAATATGAATTAAATTAATTTTTTTTGTTTTATTTAAAGCACTTAAGCAAGCTGAGAGACATACATATGTGTGCATAGCCCTAATCATAGGCATTTTCAAGCCTTACTAATAGGACTATGCATGGTGGCATATTCAGATGCGATGGTTGCTCTGTTGGAACATTAATAACTGTTATTATTGTTATTGATCACCTTGTCTATAAATGCCACATCCTGCACCATTCCAAGCTCTTACATGGAGGGAGGTGCCACAGACACAATGAAGACATTGATGCCATACTCCCGGGCTACGATGCCGGCCTCCTCAATGTTGTCAGAAGGCCAACCATCTATAAATACCACCATGACCTTCAGGATTCCTGCCTCAGAAAGTAAGAAGGATAAGACTCACGGGCCTATTCATCAGCAATAAAATAACGGTTTTAAGGACATTTTCCTTATTTACCGTTATTTTAGTACTCATTAACACACTTAACACAGGAGATATCACTGATATCTCCTGGTTAAGTCCGCCTGCGTTAATTTTCACACTTCCCATACATTAGTACATTAGTATGGGGATGTAGAAATTAGGGTATTCATCAAATTCCGAAAATTGTGTATTTTCGGAATTTGATGGTGTCACCATACACCACTCTCAGGTGGCGTATAGCAGGTTACACTTACCTGCTTTCAGCTGGGTAGGTCCTCCTCCGGCTCCCTCCATCGCTCCCTAGTCCCTTCTCCGGCTCCGGCTGCTGCTCTGACTGTGTTCTCCCGGCAGAACACAGTAAAGTTTAAAAAAGATAAATAAATAAAGTTTTTTAAAAAAATATCTTCAGAGCCGGGTGGGAGGTTGGGGTCTGCGGCTGCAGCCTGTCGGGGTCCAGGCAGCCAGGTAGGTGGGGGAGTGGTGCAGAGGGGGAGCGGACACAGAGTTACCGCAGCTGTAGTCAGTGCTGCGCATGCGACGCTTTTGTGAGTGTAACAGCGTATGTCCGCTCCCAGTGGCGTAACTAGGGCAGGGCGAGCGGGGTTCGTGCCCTGGGCGCCGTTGGACCGGTGGCGCGGGGGGGCGCCGCCGGCCATGGTACCGGCCCGCCCGCCCTAGATAGCCAGTGTAGCGCCGACCGCAAGGAGTGCGGTCAGCGCTACACATTTGCACAGGACCGGCGCTAGGCTTCCAGCGCCGGTCCTGTGCTGCACGCCTGAGCCCGTTCCCTCCCCCTGAGCGCTTGCCCAATAGCGCCAGGAGGCGGGCTCAGGCTGTGCATAACACACGCATCGCCGCCAGCGCTGGCGGCGATGCGTGTGTTAAACAGCAGCCAATGAGAGTCAGATAGACTCTCATTGACTGCTGCAGCACCCACTGCAAGAGCCGGACTTCTGTCCGGCTCCTGCAGTGGGTAATGGGACTGATGTCATGACGTCATGACGTCAGTCCCATAATGCTGAGCACGCCAGCCCGGGCGGACTGGAGGGCGGGAGCGGCATCGGCATCGCGGACAGGAGCAGCGTGGAATCAGGTAAGTATATTTTTATATATATTTATTTCTTTTTAAACCTTACCTATCTGCACAACGGGGGAGGGGTTGGCTACTACTGGGGGGGACATCTACTGGGGGTGCCATTGGGAGGACCTCTACTGGGGGGGGGGCTACTCTACTGGGGACTACTACTTGGGGGGGGACTACCACTTACCACTGGGGGCATTCTAAAAGGGGCACTGCACTCGGGGGACCACTAATGGGGGCAATAATAGGAAGGGCCACTACAGGGACCACTGGATAGGGGGGGGTCACTACTAGGAGCCTGCATCAGGGGGACCACTACTGGGGGCACTGCATGGGAGGGGGGGACACTACTGCTGGGGGCACTATATAAGGGGCTTACTGCTAGGGGCACTGCGGGGACCACTACAGGGGGCACTAGATAGGGGGGATCACTACAGGGTGCCTGCATAAGGGGACCACTACTGGGAAAACTGCATGGGGGGGGACTACAGTTGGGGGCACTATATAAAAGGGCACTGCATAAGGGGATACCGCTACTGGGCGCACTGCATTGTGGGGACTGCAACTGGGGGCACTGCATAAGGGGGAACACTACGTGGGGCACTGCATTTGGGGGGGCCACTACTGGGGGTACTGAGTAAGGGGAACTAATTGGGGGCTGTATAAGAGGGACCACTACTGGAGATACTGTATAAGGGGCACTACTATGGGCCTGCATGAGAGGGACCACAACTGCATACTGGGGGTACTACTGGGGTTAAGGTGCATATGGATAGGAATGTTCAGTTTGAAAATAAAGGGGTGTGTCATGTTGACACGCCCCATTTTTAAGTGACCACGCCCATTTTTTGCCGCGCGCGCACATGGGGGGGGGGACTCCCTTTTCAAGTTTGCCCTGGGCTCCAAATACCCTAGTTACGCCACTGCTGAGTACAGCTGCGGTAAGGCAGGCAGGGAAAAGTATCTATTTCCTGAAAAGCTGTCATCGCAAAAATGGCAGCTTTTGGAATAGATACTTATAGAGAGGAGGAATGATGAATTCCTCCGGTAATTAGGTAGAGCTCCATGCAAGTTCTAAACCTATTTTCCTCCATCGATAAGCCCTTCAGGCTTAACTGCTCTGCACAATTTATGGGGTCTCACTCGCCAAAGCACCTCTGTGACCAGGTCCCTCTCCCCTCCTACACAGTGTAGGAGGTAACTTTAGTATGACAGTGCTCAATCTCTCAGTCGTTTATCACCCAGGTATACAATAGCTAAATATCCCTAATCAGTATTCTTACCTCTACTTTTGCTCTCGGGCTGCAAACACTCCTTATCAAAGGTCAGGGATGTGCACACTACACTCAGTGCTTCATGGTAGTCAAGGGTTAAGAATTATGTGACTAGAACTCAAAGTGTTATCTAGTTTTCATTCATCACCCGGCTTGATCTCGGTACACACTGACAGATATATCGACTCTTCCATTAAATGAGCGATACAGCGCGAGTTCATCGGTGGGTGTGTACAGAGGGGGTCCTTCAGACCCGGTCGCAAGCGCTGAGCGCTCGCAACCGGGTCGATGTTTCCCCACTGGGCATGCGCACGTCGGAGTCGGCTCCGACGTGCGCATGAGCGAGACCTGGCTAGCGGCGGGCAGGGGGCATGGCCGGCCAAACGGAGGCGTTCCCGACGGAACGCTTGCCGTTTGGGGGAGGCCCCACTGACATCAGCAGTGATGTCAGTGGGGAGCTTCCTGCTTGATCATGAGTTTAATTTCTGACCATGGCACTAACTGTTGAGTAAATAAGTTCTCACAGTATTCACATGGGTTTCCTCTGGGTGCTCCGGTTCCTCACACCACACCAAAAATATACTGCCAGGTTAATTGGCTTCTGCTAACAAAATAAGAATAGTGCAGAGGTTTCCAAACTCGGTCCCCAAAGCACCCTAGCAGCCCAGGTTTTAAGGATAACCATGCTTTGGCTTAATTAGTACTTCAGTCTTTTGAATAAACCATCTGTGCTCAACAATGGATATCCTTAAAACCCGGACCGTTAGGGTGCCTTAAGGGCCGAGTTTTGGGAACCTCTACTATAATGTGTATGTGGGCCCATGGGTGTAAATTCACCTACAGTATCAGCCATAACATTAAATCCACTGACAGGGGAAATTAATAACATTGATTATCTTGTTTCAATGGCACCTCTTGAGTGCTGGTATATATAAGGCCGCAAGTGAACACTCCTGATGTTGATGTGTTGGAACGGAAGCAGCAAAAATAGACAAGCATAAGGATCTCAACTATAGATGGCTAGATGACTGGCCCAGAGCATCGGCAAAATGGCAGGTCTTGTGTGGTGCTCCCGGTATGCGCAACAAGAAGGGCTGTTTGGTGTGACTGCAGCAATAGTGTATAAGGACACACATATGTGTGTGTGTATGTATGTATATATAATATATATATATATATATATATATATATATTAGAGATGTGCGCCGACCCCCGTGTTTTGGTTTTGGATCTGTGGGGGTCGTTCAGACCCATTCGTGAGCAAAGGACGCTCGCAAACGGGTCGATGTTGCCCCACTGCGCATTGACCATCGCGACCATCTTTTTGGCCGCTCGCATAAGCTGTGGGTGGTCACCCACAGCTATGCGAGCGGCCAGGAGGCCGCTCCAAATTTAGCTGGGACGGCCTTGATTCAGAGCGAGCGCTCTGGTCAGAGTGTTCAGCTCTGAATCAGGCCCCGTATCTCCTCATGTTTTGGTTCTGGATTGGTTTTGCCAAAACCGCCCCTTGCGTGTTTGGTTTTGGATCTGTATTTTTTTATTAAAAAGAATAATAAATTCAGCTAAAATCACATAATTTGGGCTTGTTTTTGTTCCTACAGTATAATGATCCTCAATAACATTTATTTCCAGTAATTTCCAGTCAATTTTGACCACCTCACAGCTCACAATATTGATTTTTTTTCATCTAGTTTAGGGCCAAAAGGTTGCATCCAGCTAGCTGGCTGACTAAGCTAAGCGACAGCAGTGGGCAGCACTAACATGTGGCAGTTCAGCTTCGAACATGGTACAGAGTGGCATTGCAGTAGTAGACAGGATGGCAGTTTAATAAACTATACAACCCCTAGGAATTTTGTAAACCAAGAATGTTTTCCTTAACTAGGTCAGAGGCCCGACGGAGTTGAAATATGTTTATGGACTGAAGACAGGGAAAGGACGGAAGGATTGATTCATTTTTAATTTATTTAATTTAATGTTTTGATTCTTAAAAAAATGTATGAGGGAAGATCAATCTAGGATCAATTTCTTCAGTTCCTAAAAGACACCTTTGATCTGGAGGAGGTTTTTTAATTTTTTTATACATCATGATCTAATAAAAAAAATGAGGTGGCCTTGCTTGTGGAGGTGCTGCTAGAACATACTGTAAATGGATGTTTACTAGTTTGTACTCAGGGAGGTTGTTAGGGACAATGGGACCAAGACTTGCTGTTTACATCAGAGGAAAGCAGCCTATAGTTCCGGCTGAATTAGAACAGCATCTGTGATGTTTGCTGTGTGTACTGGAAGTTATTTGTCGACAACAGGTGGGGTGCTTCAGGTTACCTCAGCCTGCTTTACGCACTGTATGTACCATGTATATATATTTGTACAGTATGTGACCAATATACAGAACTTATTTTTGTATTAAACATATTTGCAGTGCACGTTATTGCACACATCCTGGCAGGAAGATGCTCTGTGCTGCTGCTGCTCATATTTGCCCACCCCATCAATTTGGTGGTTCAGAATTTTCTTTAAAAAATGAAAGGGGCATGCAGGAGATGCTGTCTGTGGCCATTACAAATTCTGGACATTCATAAACCATAAAATTAAAAAATGTCAGTCCCCAAACAGCACATAATGGAAAGGAAAAAGGTGCAAGATGGAATTGTCCTTGGGCCCTCCAACCTACCCTTATGTTGTATATATAGAACAGGACCTTCACAGTTTAACAAACCAATCACTTCAGCGACAGGGACTGCCACTTGTGGCTGAAATGATTGGTTTGTTTGTACCCCCCACAAAACAAGCTGTCAATGCGCAGTAGACATTGGTGACAATGATTGCATACACAAACTGGCTTTACAACATAGGTAAAATCAGATGTCGTCATCGTCATCATCATCCCATCAGTGTTTACATCCTCTTCTTCACACAATATTAATTTGTCCCTGCTGGAATCCACCATTACAGGCACTTTTGTATTTTTTTACTTAATTGCTGGTAAAGGTCTCCCTCATTGAATTTGTAATTCATTTTTATGAACATTACCTTTTCCACATTTTGGGGAAGTAACCTCCAACACTGATCACTGACAAGGTTCCCGGCTGCACTGAAAACTCTTTCAGAGTACACACTGGACGGTGGATAACTTAAGTAAAGCAAAGCCAGTTTGTGGAAGGGACTCCAAATTGCCTCTTTTTTCCTGCCAGTGGTCTGACATGCTTACAGTATTTGGATGCTATCCATAAAATAATCATCCACCATTCTCTGAATGGTGACCATATCAGACAAAGTCCTGTCACTCATTGTAGGCAGTTCTTTTAGACCCAACCAGATGTCATTAGGTTTTGCTGACTGACCTGCATCACCACCAGCAGTGGGCCGCAGAAACTGAAGAAGGAGATGCTGTAGTGTCTCATGCCACTTGAGCTGACAATTTTTTCACCAACAGCTCTTTGCATCTTATCAGATTTATGTTCGTCAGAAAGAAAGACACAAGGTATCACTTAAACCTAGGATCAAGTATGGTCGCCAAAATATAGTGATCTGATTTCAAGAGATTGACGATCCTAGGATCCTGGCAAAGTGAAAGAAGGGCTTGATCTACAAGTCCAACATACTTAGCGGAATCACTCCATTTCAGCTCCTCCTTCAGTTTCTCCAGCTGCTTTTGAAAAAGTGTGATTAGGGGAATGACCTGACTCAAGCTGGCAGTGTCTGAACTAACTTCATGTGTGGCAAGTTCAAAGGGTTTGAGAACCTTGCACAACATGGAAATTATTTTCCACTGTGCTTGACTAAGGTGCATTCCCGCTCCTTTCCCTATGTCATAAGCCACTGTGTAGCCTTGGATGGCCTTTTGTTGCTTCTCCATCCGCTGAAGCATATATATGGTAGAATTCCACCTAGTTACTACCTCTTGCTTCAAATGATGACAGGGCAAATTCAACAGTACTTGCTGGTGCTGCAATCTTCGACACGCAGTTGCTGAATGTCGAAAATGTCCAGAAATCTTTCTGACCACAGAGAGCATCTCCTGCACGCCCCTGTCATTTTTAAAAAATTGTTGCACCACTAAATGAATTGTGTGAGCATAACATGGAACATGTTCGAATTTGCCCACATGTAATGCTCGCACAATATTGGTGGCATTGTCAGAAATCACAAATCCAGAGGAGAGTCCAAGTGGGGTAAGCCATATTGCAATAATTTCCCTGAGTTTTTCTAAGAGGTTCTCAGTGGTATGTCTCTTAGTGAAACTGGTGAAACACAGAGTAGCCTGCCTCTGAATGAGCTAGCATTTGTTAGATGCTGCTGCTGTTGCTGTTTGCACTGTTGGAGGCAATACACCTACCCAGAGGGCTGTCATGTATTCTTTAAAAGAAAAATATGGGTATAGGGGTGCAAATATTGGCACATCAGAGGTGAGTGAATCTATACACACAGATATCACAACAAGAAGGGTGCAATAGATACTTATGAGAAGCCTCTAAGGAAGCTGTTTAGGACAGAGACATGTGTTAGGCAGAGGATCCTGCACGCTACAGCACTTACTAAAGCTCTGCCATTTTTGTACCAGAGACCAGGGATACTGATTTATCAGCAAACACAATTGTTTGACTGACAGTGCATTCCCCGTGGGTGAGATCCAGATACAGCGTACACTCTGAGGACTCCGTCCGTGACACCAGCATGATGTGGGCGTCTTGAGATCAATTGGCCAGCAAAGGATGGTGTTTTCTCTGGGGCGACCATATTACTAGACATCACTTTCTACCTACAAAGAACAGGATATCAGTGCACATCCGGTGATATCTTCCGTGTTACATATATACTTGCAAAAAAAATGGTAGTTGCTCAGATCAGCTTAATTGCATAACACAGGTGCTTGTAAAGGGCGGGGTTTAGACAGAGCACAGAAAAAAAGAGATTTGCCCCCCAGCACTATGCAGCAAAAACAATACTTAAATCCTACATAATAATAGCGATTCAGAGGTATTAGTTGCACACATTTGCAAATATATGAATAAGCGCCATGCCAATCGTCAAGGCTCCTCTATACTGGTGTCCCTAAAATTAAGGGGCTCACGTCCGAGAAGCAAGGCACCCCAAAAAAATTCCAGCCAAGGGCCATCCCCAGGGCATCACACGAAAAAGGGAAAAAAGGTGATAGTGAAGTATGAAGAAAAGATGTGTAAAGATAAATCAATAAGTGTTAATGAAATGATAAAGAATTAAAATGACACAAATACAAATACACTGCATTTTCCACCAACAGCGTGACAATTTTTTATCAATACACTGTGTTTTCCACTTACAGTGTGACAATATTTTTTACGAATACACTACGCTTTCCACTTACAGTGTGACATTATTTTTTTACGAATACACTGTGTTTCCACTAACACTGTCAATATTTTTTATGAATACACTGCATTTTTCACTTACAATGTGACAATATTTTTTACGAATACACTGTTTTCCATTTACAGTGTGACAATATTTTTTACAAGTACACTGCGTTTCCACTAACAGTGTCAATATTTTTTACAAATACACTGCGTCACCACTAACAGTGTCAATATTTTTTATGACTACACTGCGTTTTTCACTTACAGTGTGACAACATTTTGTACGAATACACTGTGTTTCTCACTTACGGTGTTAAAATATAGTTTATGAATACACTGCGTTCCCACAAACAGTGTCAATATTTTTACGAACACACTGTGTTTTCCACTTACAGCGTGACAATATTTTTACGAATACACTGCTTTTTTCACTTAGTGTCACAATATTTTTTATGAATACACTGCATTTTCTGCTTACAGTGTCACAATATTTATTATACACTGTGCTACCACTTACAGTGTCACAATATTTATTATACACTGTGCTACCACTTACAGTGTCACAAACAATATGTGTATGAATATTACACTGCGGTCTGACAGGCAGTGTCACAGTAAAAAAAAATAATAATATAGTACAAAAAAAATAAATTAATTTTTTATTAATTATATTATTATTAGCTTTTTATTTTTTTATACACTGGGCACCCTTGGATGGACAGAGCAGTCCCTAGATGGAAACAGCAGTCCCTGGTTGGGCACAACAGCCCCTGCCCAAGATGGACACAACAACCCCTGGATGGACACAGCAGTCCCTGGATGGACACAGCAGCCCCTATTGAACACAGAAATGTATAGAACCAAATATAATACAGTAGAAATAAATAAAAAATAGAAAATAGCAGTCATAGGGGCCTATTCATCATCACTTAATTTTCATAAAAGCAAGTGAAAATTACGATTTTCACCTATTTTTGTGAAAATTATGTGTCAGCCCCATTCATCAAACATGTAACGCAGGAGATATCACAGATATCTCCTGGTTACAATTGTGCATCGATAATGTCCACAGTCCCCATACTATAGTATGGGGATGTGGAAATTATGAAATTCATCAAGTTCCGAAAAACATTTTTTTTGGAACTTGACAGTGATGCTATTCGCCACTCTGAGATGGTGAAAAGCATCCGATACAGCAGAGGGATCTGAGCAGATCCCTCCCTGCTGTGTTCTCTTACCTGCAGCAGCTCTCTCCTGGCTCCCATGACAGTCTTCTTGTGAGCCGGGGGAAAGAGGGCACAGCAGCGGTGGTCAGCGGGGTTCAAATTGCATGACGGGGGCCGGCAAAAGTGTCCTGTGACGGCGGCGGCTACAGCAGCGGCGGTCAGCGGGGTTCGGATTGCGTGACGGGGGCCGGCAAAAAGTGTCCTTTGACGGCGGCGGCTACAGCAGCGGCAGCGCGGGTCCTACAATGTGTGAGTGTGACCGGGTTGGGGGTTCTCTGGCAGTAGCAGCAACAGCTTTGCTGTGTAGGTCCCCCGCACAGCAGCGGTTGCGTGGGACCTATTCAGTGCAGTAGGACTTGGGGGGGCACAGTATCACATGGGGCATTGTCTTTAAGAGGATGTGGGGGGTGCGGTGACAGACCCCAGCAGGGTTAATTGGAGGGAGGGCAGATAGGTGGGGGCTCTTTTCACAGCCTTTCTTCAAGCTGCACATGTGCAGCTTGAAGACAGTCAGTGAAAACTGAACAGGAGAGGAGAGAAGTCTATCATTTTTGAAAAACTGGCTTCGTAGAAATAGCAGTTTTTCGGAAGTGATAGTTTAGGTCAGGAGGCATGATGAATGCCTCCTAAACTGCGTTTGAACTCGCAGCAAGTTCAAACCAAAATTATCACATGTGATAATTATGTTTTAATGAATAGGCCCCTAAGTGCTCAAATGAACAGTCCTAGATGGAGAAGTAGATGGTAGCTTCTTTTTCTCTCAAGGATATCCTTATCAATCAATCCTTGTAGATCTTTTTAAGGTTCAGAGTGACATTTGAAGATAATGCATACAACATTCTTAAGGTATACGATTGTTTTTTGCAATCCCACTGAAAAATACCCTTACACCAGAATACACCCAGACAGAAAGGGCCGATACGGTCACTATCCGTAATAAATAAGAAACTTTCTCAGAAATATAATAAATAAATATTTTATTCCATAAAAACAATTTTGCCGGAGGTAGCTTACATCAAGGTTTAATGCATAAAATGGATGGAAACCCTATATGTTTATGTGTTGTGTTATTATCGTATTTCATGTAAGTACCCTTCTCTACAAATATTTTATATACTTACAAGATAGAATGTCCACGGGGGTGGCACTCCCAATAACAAACCAGCGTGCAGGTGCCCTCCAAAGTCAGTCAGTAAGTACTGACCATAATAGTACATGGCATATAGGCGGCACTCTGTCTTCAAAAAACGCTAACACAGGTAGTAGTGGATAAATCACCGACGTTTCGGAGCGTTTAATGTAGCTCCTTCATCAAGGTACAAACAAGTTTATATATACTTGTGTATATATATATATATATATATATATATATTTGTGTGTGTGTATATATATATATATATATATATATATATATATATATATATATATATATATATATACAAAAGTAGAAAAGTGACCAGCACTCCGCTGAAACAAACAACCTCCAGAGGAGATGGATTTAAATGAAACAAAAAAGGCTGCGGCACTCGGAGACTAGTATAAATCAACTGTATTAAATGGTGTCACAAAAAGTAATCCAAAGTTTCGGAGCTCTACGGCCCCTTTATCAAGGTGTGAATGTACACATGATTACTACAAGAGTTGGGCTGTACTTGAACTCATTTGGTTTCGTTAGTTTTTAATCTAAACAGAACAGCAATATTGCAACCAACTTACTGTTATTTTCAACTTTGTGATTTCTTTGTGACTATTTCATGTGCATATGATGTATTGATAATTGATCATATTACTGTAGATTGTGTAATGCCGCATACACACTGAACGACAAGTTGGAAGAGATGAACGATAACAATATCGTTATCATTCATCGCATTCAATATCGTCCAGTGTGTATGTAAGACACCATTAACGATGCGCACTCCTGCGGATCGTTAACAATGTGTTTCATTGCCCATACTTGCAGGGCAACCTGATGATATCGTCAGGTTCTGCATGTACGGGGATGACGGAGGGTGCTTACATGGAACGATATAGTTAACGATATCGTTTAGTGTGTATGCTTTATGTCATTAACGACATTGAGCCCGGCAGTGCAGGGGAAACAATGATATTGCTCTTGGAGCATATCGTTAAGTGTGTATGCGGCTTTACTCTTTCCTTCTTTAATATAAAATATTATTTTCTACTAATCAGATTTTCTGATACAATTTTGCTAATTAGGCCATTACTAAGCGCAGTGTAATCTCTTTCTTTGTTTAATATTATACTCTCTGTAGTCTGACACGTGACTTCCCACATTTGATATGTGCTAATTTTACTTAAGTTTATTAGCACTGGGAACTGGGTAGAGATTCTACACCTGTTTTACATAACATAAGTTCTATATTAAAGATACTTTTAAGTGCCTTCTTTTCTAAATACTGTACATATGTATATATAATATATACATACAGGGGCATAACAAGAGGTATGGGGGCCCCTTATGCAGTGCTCCCAGTAATGCCCTTAGTAGTGCCTCTTATGCTGTACCCCAGTAATGTCCCTAATGCAGTGCCCCCAGTAATGTCCTTAGTAGCGCCCCTTATGCTGTGCCCTCAGTATTGCCCATAGTAGTGCCCCTTATGATGTGCCCCCCCATGCAGTACTTAACACTCACGCTGGAGGCTGGGCAATGATCCAGTCCACGCAATCAGCTCTCCTCCCACGTAGACGCTGTCACTGACTGGATCTAAGTAGATCTACCAGCAGGCATAGGCTCCTCTCATTGCAGGTGCAAGGGTGATGTCATGACATCAACCGCGCACTGCATCACTGGCAACACTGGCCTCTGAAGCGATCAGAGGTGTCTTTAGTCTCTGATCACTACAGAGACCAGCATACCCACTTGGCCGGCCGTGCTACAGAGAGTGCAGGGGGACACTTGCTGGGCTGGCGGGCCCCCTAAGCCACCAAGCCCCATAGCAAGCGCACCCCCTGCACCCTCTATAGTTACGCCACTGTATACATGTATGTATACACTTGGATATAATTGTTTTTCTATAGCTCCATTCGCAGTTCCTGAACCTATTTTTCCTGAGAAATAGCCATGTATATATGTACAGTATATGATTTTGTGTGTGTGTGTATATTAGAGCTGAGCAGTTCAGATCTGTAAGCCGAACGCGCCCGAATTTCGGTATTCCAGTCAGTGCGAGTGGCGGCTCGGGTCTTCCTGCTGGTCTCAGATTCCACTATAAGGCAAAATGTTGGATTCTCACGTGTTTTGGATTCTATATATTTGGATTCGGTGCCATGTCACCCCCAGGCACGCAGTTGTATACTGCGCTGTACTCTGCTGTATTGGCTGTGCTGTGTCCAGACTCCAGACTTGCAAGTGGCTGTGCTCTCAGGGCCGGATTAAGGGGGGGGCACTGGGGGCATGTTGCCCCGGGCCCCCTTTCGGAGAGGGCCCGCTGCCACCCACCACTGATCAGACCGGTTCCCGCGATCCACAGCACAGGCGCAGCCATTACTATAGCAGCCGCTGTCTAAGACATCCATAACAGTCCCCGCAGGTGCCGCAGATCAGTGCTGGGTTGCCGGGCCGGCGGTGGACTAATGAGATGACAAGTTGCAGCCTGCGGCTCTCAGTGACTACATGGCGTGCAGGATATATATATATATATATATATACAGTGTATATATACAGTATATGTACATGTGTGTGTACATATATATTCTATATATACAGTATATAATATATCTGTTATAGCTAGAAGTGATATACTTGTACTATAACACAAGAATTGGATATGGGGTTGTGTGTCCCTATGGCCAAGATAAAACATTTATTGCAAGTTCAAAATATATATAAAAAAAAAAATATATAGATCTATTGTTTGTACTGTTTGGTCATTTTACCCTAGTGCGCTTCGTTCAAATGCATATATAAGCCCTGTGACTCCATGCAGTGAGAGCCAGGTCCCATGTTTGAAGTTGGACTGCCACGTGTTTGTGCCACCCACTGCTGTCACTTACCTTAGTCAGCCAGCTAGCTTGGTGCAACCTTTTTGCCTAAACTGGATGAAAACAATATTGTGAGCTGTGAGGTGGTCAAAATTGACTGGAAATAAGTAGAAAATATTGTTACTGAGGTTAATATTACTCAAAGAACAAAAAAGACTCAAATTATGTCATTTAGCTTTTTTGTAATTTTTTGGAGAAAAATACAAAATCAAAACCAGTCACGGCAGTTTGGCAAAACCAAAACTGGCTGTTGAATCAGAAACAAAACCAGCAAAAATGGTCCGGCGCACATCTCTACTTAAAAGTCACTGAGGATTTCAGTGACCATATAAAAACACAACGCTATTGGCAAAGTGCTTTTATAAAGCTCACAGAAAGAAACCCAAGGTTATTTTATATACTGTATATGTATTTATTTGCATTTGTAGGTGCATCATATCTTATTATACTAAAGTATTTATAATGAACAGTCAAGTGAAGAAAGATATATAGATAATAGTTACTGGACATACTTAACACTAATCTAACAAACAACTGATTTTAATCTTTAAATAATATCTTGGTGTAGGTTGAACCACAATTTGATGTCCTGCCTTTCTGTACCCATGTCATGACAGTAAACTGTGGTTTAATCAGAGTTAGCTGCAATAACTTCCACATAACAGCTACAGTGAGAAACTACCTGTGTGTGATGCCTGTCTACATTTTATGCAGTGGTTAATGATAAATCAAACTTAAACTACATGAATAAATACACAGAGACTTATTGCCGGGGACAAGGGTCAGCTTTATTTAAATAATAATAGGATGTGAGGGGGGAAAGTTATGGTGGGGAAGAAAGAAAGAGCGGCTCAACACAGCAGAGTTGCTATTTACTCAACACCCCAATCAGGACAAGATGGGGGGGCTTCTGCCAGCCTATCACACATACTTAAGGTATCCAAATTCACCTTTAAATTACACAAGAGCCCACTGGGACTGATGGTACTGCTGATCCCCGTAGGGTAGAATCAGCCTAACCTATGTATTGGTGGGGAGAATACCTCAAGATCTACAAGTGAGACGGCTACTGCTACTGTTCTTTCCCGCCATAAGGGCGAAAACTAAGATACCCTAACCGGATGGGCGAGCAGTAATGTCTAAAAACCAAGAGACTTCCCCTACAGAGAAACCACTAGAAAAACTTCATAGCTACACCCTCAAAAGCACCTTTAATTCATTAATTGGCTAACTGCAACTGGCCATAGGGGCAAAGGGGGCGAATTGCTGTTATAACAGCATACAATAAACCCCCACCTCGTGCCCTGATCTTAACCGGGATTCACGCTGTAGGCCTGCAAACAAAACTGTACGAGTTTGGCGGTACCGTAGTAGTATATAGCTGCACTTACTCATGCCGCAGGAACTCGCTCCTAATGGGATGGAACCCTAGGTGTTTCTTGCACAACAGTCATATAGAGATGCACTCTGTTCCTCGTGGGAGACAAAAGAATCACGGGGGGGTCAGAAGAGTTTAAGTACTATTATTTCACTATGTACTGCCCATGTCAGTACCCATGACCACCTTCTGCTTTCAGCATGTCCTTTACACTAGTAGTAATTGGGCTGATGTATCCTGGGGCAGTTCCGGTGGTCTTGATACACTTCCCTATGAATGACTGTGGGGAAACTTACATTTCCCCGCAGGCCCAGCATTACGACTGAGATGAGAGATACTGTTATATACAACCGTGGAGTGGCCATCTTGCTCTCATCAGTTTGGGACAGAATCAGAGCATATTAGGTCAATCCACAACTGCTGATACTGAGTGAGACACTGACCTGAGACCAGTTACATTAAGCACTGGAGGCCTATAGTGGCAAACTTGCTTACCTTTGAGAAATCATTCAAGAAGATTTGCAAGTAGCACCTAGGCACACTTCTAGAACTAGTGTTCCCTGCTCCTCCCAAGGAGCACGTCTACCCCCACCCATGAACTGCCTTCCCGGGAGTTTAGGAGGCCTCCTATTAATCCAGAGTGGGCTTCTTATGGTTCAGTAAAATAGCTATCCCTTATCTGTGTACTGTATGTAGCATGTGCTTAAACTAAAATGTGGAAATTTGGTGACTTTTCATATATATATCAGTGGTCCTTAAACTCCAAGTTTTCCCAACAGGTCATGCTTTGAGGATTTCTGTCTGTGCAAGCAGGTGGTATAATTACTGAGCAAGCAAAATAGATCAACTCACCTGCACATGATTTAAGAAATTCAAAAACATGACCTGTTGGTGGTACTTGAGAACTGGGATTGATGATCACTGATATATATAATTATTAAAACATGTTTAAGTCCAAAAGTGAAGCCAGCTGCCAGCTTCTGAATGGGGGACACCTTGCAAATAGTTGGGTGAAAGATTATACTCTTTTAAGCCTCACATGTCCCATACACTACTGAAAGTAAAAAAAAAAAGTGAGTATCCATAGATAACAAGAGAGACTATATAGACACAAGTGCAAAGTACAATCAATGTCTTCCAACTGGCACTAAAATGCTATTAAACATAAAATGTAGGTCACTGGAAGGCAGCAGTACAATTCAATGTGTGCACTGTTTATAGACAGCTGTAGTTGTTCAGCTGCATCCTGCTTTCCCTAAATTATGTTTGCTCTCCCCCAACTAAAGCTCAGCTTTTCCATAATATGTGCCTGTATTTTTTTATCCATTTTTGGTTTCTTTTTTCCCCAATGAGGTTTAGTTGTTTTCACATGTTGCTTATTCTTCTGAATGTATCCTCTCATACTTCCCTCACATCCCCTTTCTTGCCTAATCAGGAGACTCCAGAATCTCAGGTGGCTTTCCTGGACTCCAGAAAGAGCAGGCGATTGTCCTGTAGTCTGCTGTAATCACTAGTGAACAGGGCTGTCCAGGCAGCTTGATGTTGATGTTGTTCACAATGAATCAAGTCATTGTGGCTTTGCCCCCGAATTTACTGAGCTGGGAATTGCAGATTTGTATGGCAGGGGCATGGCTATGATAGCGCAACCATAGCAGCACATCCTCATACCACCAGTCTACCTTCCCCTTCCCTCTGCCTGGACTCTCCCTGAAAGCCCTACCTAGAAGTCATCAAATATGGCCCTGCCTAGTTTGTGCCTGACTCAACTTAGTTCTATATCTTATGCTGCTACATCTATTTCACTCTTTGTACCTAATTTTTATTGGAGCCTACTTATTCTCTTGTTGTTAGCAGTGTATCTTCAATAGCTAGTTGAGATAAGGAGCACCAGTACAGTCATGTCGTCTGATATCCACTGCCCGACTCCCTGCTGCAGCTAACCCACCTTCTCCTGCGGTTTCCTGCAGGACTTTTCTCTCTGTCCTACTATCTATATATATTCTATATCTTTGCCATTGTGGAATCCGCCTGTTGCTGTCCAGGAGGCTAACTTACTTTATTGTGAGTGTGGGATTTCTCTCAATATTCCAGGAGACTTTCCGACTGTGATATCTGTACTCTGCTGGTCGAGTCTAGACTGAATCATTTGAATGTTTGCTGACTTTTTCACATGTCATAATTATGTCAGCCTTGGCATTGGCCTAGTCAACTGTGGTTGGTTTGCCAGAAGTTTTAATCAACTGTTGGCTCTAGGGCCTGTATAGGTTGTCCTTTTCTGGCTTTGTCTCTCCCAGGATTCCATGTCTTGCCTGGTCCCTGGTTCTCTCTGTTTGCAAGCTGCCTAAGGAGGATTGCTGGTTTCTTCATTTGCTAAGTATCCTGGATACATTATATTACATATTATTGCTAGCAAGATGTGCATCTGGCTAATATACTACTCTGGAGAGTCCATGTGTTTTGAAATGTCTTATTCTGCAGTTTGCTGTATATCTAAAGAAATTACTGAGTTTTGCAATTACTCTCATTTATTTATTTATTACCAGTTATTTATATAGTGCATTCATTTTCCGCAGCGCTTTACAGAGAATATTTGTCCATTCACATCAGTCCCTGCCCAGAGGAGTTTACAATCTATGTTCTCTACCACATGTACACACACATCCTTACACATTAGGGTAAATTTTTTTGATAAAGTTTTTTGCATTATCATTCTGGAATTATTACTATTGCTTAAGATTGTATATACAGGTTGAGTCTCCCATATCCAAATATTCCGAAATATTCCGAATTACGGAATATTTTTAGTATGACTGAGATAGTGAAACCTTTGCTTTCTGATGGTTCAATGTACACAAACTTTTTTTAAAGCACAAAATCATTAAAATACAGTATAAAATAACCTTCAGGCTGTGTGTATAAGGTGTTTATGAAACATAAATGAATTTCATGTTTGTACACAAACTTTTTTTGATGCTCAAAATTATTAAAAATATTGTATAAAATGACCTGTAGGCTGTGTGTATAAGGTGTATATAACACATAAATGCATTATGTGTTTAGATATGGGTCCCATACCCAAGATATTTCTTTATATTATGCAAATATTCCAAAATACGGAATATTCCGATATCCAAAATACCCCTGGTCCCAAGCATTTTGGATATGGGAGACTCAACCTGTATTACTAATATAGTGAAAATATAACCACATAGCCTTTGGTTAGCTGTTTAAATTGAATCCTTGTTTGTTACTAGCTTGCAGTGATGTTAACAGCAGGAGAGTATAAGTCACCCATAGTTTTATTATTCTACCATACTTAACTTAAACTTAATCAACTAAAATAACGACACGGACAACGGAATAGATTTGCAAAAAAGAGGTCGCAGCCAAATTTATTAAAATCGGATCAGAAATTGAAATGTATATTCGAGCATGGTGGCGAAAAAACAGTGCTAACTCGGCTACAGCCCATATGAGAGTGTATTACTATGAAGGCTGTGGAGAATCCACCACCAAATGTGAGCTGTCTTCAGTAGTACCATCCCCCCTTAATCTAGCACAGTGCTGATCCCTCCATAAGATGGAGACCTGGTCCTCCCCTAAGGCAGTGACCGACTTGCCTCTCTCAAACGGGGGATGCTAGCCAAGTTCAGCTGCACTAAATTGAGCCGCCGAGGAGCACTGCTTTCTGCCAAATACGGGGTCCACTGACAACGTACCGCCACCAGCTAATAAGGACCACTAAGTGCCACCAATACAAGACAAAAGAGCTGAGACAAATAAGACCAAGCCTTCTCCTGCCAAATGCACTCCATCTGATCTATAGAAGTCAACTTCTTCATAACGGATACGGGGGTGTTTGATGACACGCCCGCCTAGACTTGCCACATAACGAGACACTGCGGCATTCAGTTTTCTCCTCACCCTATCTAAAGCCGCGCCACCTTGCTCCCCTCTCCAGAATCTACGTGGAATAACTTCCTACCAGACTAACTGCACCTGCGGCCAACGCTCAGCGATTGTCTGAAAATCCCTTTTCATAGCAATGATGATCTCAACAACTTTACACGTGCCCAACTCATTGCCGCTTAGATGGATGATCAAACAGTCTGGGGCACCCCATTTCTTCTCTGAATCCCAAAGAAGAGTCAAAAGGCCACTCCATCTAAAACCTCGCACCCCAATCCATCGCACATTACGGGGGTTATCGCGAGCAAGGGGGTGTCTGCAAGCCCAATACACATACGAATGCCCCACAATCCACACCCTATCGAATACCCTACCACAACCTGTAAGGGGAAAATTATTAAAGGAACATTAGTGCATATATCCAAGATAAAGTAACCAACAACGAGGGCGGGGAAAAACGGAGTTGTTTGAGTGACCCAGATGGAGGTGAACAACACCAAAACCTCAATTGAGGGCAAAAGGTGAAAAGAACTCCAATCCCCCCTAGCGGCGGGTAGCTTAAGGCACTGGGTTTCCCAAAAAACAAACTCGCATGAAGCGCTATCTAAATAGGCAGCATGTCGCCTCTAACGTAACCTTTATAAGTGGAAGACCTCCAACAACCCAACCGTTTGATTGCGTCGCTGGAAGAACCCACTGCTGCTGCACAAGTGGCCACACCAATTCTAAACGAGTGTGTTCCGTAATGCTCCACCGGCAAATCAAGTGCTATCAAACACCGTTTAAAAATTGCAGAGAATTGAAAACGCAATAGCGATGAAAGGTCCTCATGAACTAGCCATTGCAAACCGCCCTGCGGACGCTGGTGATTGTAATGCTTAGCTATGTTTACGGGGCATATGCTCGGGTCCGGATGCGCAGGGATCGACAACCAATGTCCCCTACCTAATTGGTCGGTTTTTGATCTCTGAATTTTGAGCAAGATCAAATCTGATTTTACCATCACATTAGCCAAAAGAATCCCTTTGTGCGTTGACTTCTTGCTAGCAGCCGCCAGCTCACCTACCCGCATTGCCCCGAAAAATGCCAAAACGAAAGCTAAACTGAACAACCCCGCTTCATACTCGCCCTGGGCTACTCCTGCTACCGCCACCAGGAGATTCTTCAATAAACCGGTGTCGACTAGCCTACGAGAGTCACCTGGGCCAGCCTGCTCCCTAGCCCAACCCTTCAATGCTTTGGAAAGAATAAATGACTTGGTTGGGTCTACCAAGCCGCGCAAGCGCGAAAAATATGAAATGCCGGCCAAGGCACCGGACATTGTCGCCTTAGACCAAACAAACTGTATCATGTTATCCTCAATGGTCTTACCCTGATCTACCCCGGCTAAGAAGGCCAGCCACGAGTCCCACGCGGCTGTATAGGACCTTAAGGTGCTCGGTGCCAAAGCTCTCAGGGCGAGTCCATCGATGCCGGCCTGATGATCTGCCAGACATGAGCAGGACAAGGTAAGCCATGAACGCCAGCCGTGGGTGCCAAAGATCTAAACCTAGCCCATTGAAAACGAGATAAAGCATCCGCTAACTCGTTTTCAACGCCCGGGACGTGCCTGGCCCTGAATTCAATGTTCCCCCTCAGACATAAAAGTATTAAACGCCTAAGTAAACTGAGAGCCTGAGGACAGACGGTCCTCTGGTTAATGGTCTGAACCACAGCCAAGTTGTCGCACCAGAAACTTATGCTATGATTACTAAGCTGCGCAGCCCAAATCTCTACTGCCACCACAATTGGGAACAGCTCCAAAAGGAGCATATTGGTTGTAAAACCGGCATCATGCCAGCTTTTCGGCCATGCTTCCGCGCACCACTGCCCCTCGAAAAAGGCCCCAAAACCACAAGCACCAGATGCATCTGTATAAAGCTGGAGTTCAGAGTTGGCCACCGACTTGGGTAATCAAATCCTCACCCCGTTGAAATCCCGCAAAAAGGTGCACCACAAACACAGGGATTGTTTTAGGTTCGGGTTAGAGCCTTGAGAAAACCTATGGTGAAACAGCCGTTGGCGTCTTAACGGCTGCTATAAATAATGTGATCGTCTACTGCATAATATTGCATCTAATACTGAAAGTGTTGAAGTGTGTATTATTGAAACTAATGTAACAACTTGGTGTTCATGACTGTGACAGGGAACAGTTAATATAAGAGAACCGCCGAGCAGCGTGATTTCATGTTAGCAGAACACAGGCAGCAAGCGGGATACCCTACCCTGCCGTCTGAATACGTGGCTGTGATGGGGAATAGTTAATATAAGAGAACCGCCGAGCAGTGTGATTTTATATTAGTATAACACAGGCAGTGAGCGGGATACCTTACCTTGCCGTCTAGATACATGTTATAACTTGGTGCATACTGCCGTGATAACTATTAGCCACAATAGGAGATCATCTAGTGAGCAGTGGCATTGTATTATATCAGAAATAGTAAGCGGGACATAAATCCCGCTTTCCCATTACATATTACAATCTGATGTTCTGCTGATTAATGATTGGAATCAACGAATAAGCGCTGAATAGTGGTATTGTATTAATAAACAAGAGGCTGTAAGCGGGATATTGATTTTGTTTCCCTATAATTGCACTCAATGTCCATATGTGTTGTGTCCTAATAATAGCCAAGAATTTATTCACCGTGACAGGCAACAGTTAAAAATAGAGAATAGCAGCTGATAAGCTGCCCAATATATCAGAAAATTGAAGTTTATAATCAAAATATTTATCTGTTTCCCTGAACTTTATATGGACAGAAATTATTATTGGTTTGATAATAAAAACCCATTATTAATGAAATTAACTGTCTAATATAATAATGACACATCCTTGATGTAGACAATAAGGATACAATAAAATGTGGTAGACAATAAGGACACAATAAAATGTGTTAAGTATTGTATCAGTTTATTTTGAAACATGTTTGTTATATAAACACAGTACTTTAATGTTACAACTCAACATTTCAACCATCAGTACAACCTAATATTCAACTATCAGTACAATTAATAGAGCACTTGAGCCTAGAATAAAGATAAGGTAGATTCACATATTAAATAGCAGCCGTTATATTTTAAATACACTTTTTTCTTTTCTTTTCACCTATTGAATTTTAATATTTCACCTATTCTCTTATGATATTTTATTACATACAAATAAAAGTATAAGTTTTAAAATTAGCTGGTTCAGAGTGCACCGAATAGGATGCTTTCTTTCTTCTTGAATAAAATTGGGCAACAAAGGGCTGTTCACAGCCAACTGGTGTCTCAGTGGTGGGTTTGTTTTGCTGGGTGACCTCAAGCCAAACCTCCACGTCCCGTAACCGAAGCTAAGAATCTTTTGGCCATCCTGTTTCTTATGGAAAACCTTATCATATTGACGCCAAACGTTATGCCTAGCGGACAACTGCATGCTATGAACCAGGTGCAAATATTTAAGAATGTTCAAAAACTCGGCAGGCCTAGTTTCAGTATAACAAGCTGCAAAAATGTACATCCCACAAAGCCAATTTGCGTAGCTGCGCCGAGTTTCCTCGGCCACCGCACCCCCAGCTTTAGCTAGGTCCAAAGCTTTTTTGGCGTCGTGCGTAATAGAAAATATGTCGACGTACTTGCCCTTCCTAAAACGCTCCTTAACTTTTCATCTAACTAATGGCAGTGTTAGAGCAGTGCACCGCATCGCCTGTTGCATCCGGAATCGAGCTCCCCGCTGAACTACGGGCTCTACTTGGGCTCTTACGCTTCCCTTTAACTGTTGCACAAAATAGCGCATTAGCTTACGAGGTTTCTGAACTGAGCTAGATGAGTCGGACGAATCCTCAGAGTGTGATAAATCAACAGTGCTTTGATGCAATGCTGTCTCACCTGCTCCAGAAGTCGATGGGGTAACGGACCCCACGGTGGAAGCCGCAACTTGACTCGCGTTGCACGGTGCGCCCACCGCGTTTGGAAGTGACGACGCCTGGACATCCACTGTGGCCGCAGCATCCGGAGCCAGTACGGCTGGAGTCGAGGGACCCTGTGAACTAGGAACAACACCGTTAGAACCGTTCAACTCAGAAACAGAAGCCGCTGTGGGGGCTTGAGGTGGGTATATTGCGGGCGGGGAGGCCGGTATTTGTACACGGCTCAAGCGAGGCGGGGTGGGTGGCCTAACAGGAGGGGGGGCCACTGGCAGAGGGGGTTGCGGGATGGGATCCTGCCGCAAGAAATAGCCTGGCGCCTGGTGGGATATTGGATGCTGAAGGCTGTACAAAGTAGGAGCGGTATAAAACTGCTGACCCGCATAGGGTGGCACCGCCTGCTGCACGTAATGGCCCGACGCCTGAGACAACTGCTGGTCAAAGTACTGCTGCGTAAATGGCGGAAGGGTGGGGGGGAACGCCTGCTGCCCGAAGCTATGGCCAAAATAAGGGGACCACTGCGTTCCCAAGGCAGGGCCGTACACAGGCAGGTTGTGCTGCGCAGGACCACTGATGGGAACATTGGGCACCTGCGGCAACGGTGCCGTTACCGGGAACAAGATCTGCGGCGTAACAGGGGTGCTGCGAGCGGAGACCATGCGATGTCCATCCGCAGCAGCACCGCGACTTATAGGGGAAGCCTGCAGCCCAGCCGGGCTGGAGAACAATGAATTCCCAGAGGGGGATTGAATTTGGATAGGGGTAAGCAGCCCCACTCTCCCTGTCCCTAGGGCAGTGGAGGGCCACGATGAAGGGCTGCGCAGGTGCTGGGGGTCTGCAAGTGCTTCATTTATTATGGGGGTGGGGCCAGGGACTGGGGTCAGCGACCCCACTCTCCCCGCGGCCATTAATGCAGGGCCCTGAAGGCCCTGTACACTTAAAATGGCCGCCGCTGCTTGGTGGGCAGGGCCAACAGCGGGAGCCGCGACTATGCTCCCGCCGCCAACCCCTGGAGAACGGGAGGCGCTGGGAGATGGGCCCCCACCGCGGGCCAGCCAAACCTGGAGGCCCAAAGGTGAAGGCGCAAGGGCGCCGGGGCCCGTGCTGTAAGTTGGCAGTGCGGGGGGGTCCCAGTGGTGTCTTTAGTGCAGGTTTTCTGGCTAAGTCAGCAGTGCAGGGGTGCCAGCTGTGTCTTTAGTGCAGGTTTGCTGGCTGTGTCGGCAGTGCGGGGGTGCCAGCAGTGTCCTTATTGCAGGTTTGCTGACTGTGTCTGCAGTGCAGGGGTTGCTGGCAGTGTCCTCAGTAAATGGAATGGCAGTGCTGGCAGTGTTCTCAGTGAAGGGTACCGGTAGTGTCGGCAGAGCGGGGTGCCAGCGGTGTCCTCATTGCAGGTTTGCTGACTGTGTCGGCAGTGCAGGGGTATTCTCAATGCAGGGTGGTGGCGGTGTCGGCAGAGCAGGGGTGCCAGCGGTGTTATCAGTGTGGGAGTGTCGGTGTCCTCAGTACGTTGGGCAGCAGTGCAGGAGTGTCGGTAGTGGTGGTGTCGGCAGCAGGGGATGCTGCTGCCAGTGGGGGTGCCGGCAGTGTCGGCAGCGGGGGGTGCCAGCGGTGTCAGGTGGCGGGAGATGGCGGGCACCATCTTCTTTTCCTCTTTTGTGCTGTTTTCAGTGGGCTTAACGCTGATTGACTGAGAGCCGTGACAGACGGTTCTCTCAGCCAATCAGCATTAAGCCCGATCAAAACAAAACCTTGCGACTCGACAGAGGGGTCGCGAGGTTTTGCCTTGGGTCAGGGATCCGGGGCAGGCAGGGAGATCCGAGCTGTGCCAGTACTCACCTAAAGTGTAATTT
Organism: Taudactylus pleione; assembly: GCA_031769625.1. NCBI lineage: Eukaryota > Metazoa > Chordata > Amphibia > Anura > Myobatrachidae > Taudactylus > Taudactylus pleione. Next base: position 6,694,414 of record JAUIMM010000706.1, read on the forward strand.
CTCCTTGTTTCTGCAACTAGTTATAATAATTAGAAATTAGACCAAATAAAGGAACCCATGAATACCTCCACAAAAAGTACTGATGGTGATTGCACAAAAAGTATTAATACTGTAGCATACCTCACAAGAGGAGCTCAGAATCATTATAGTGGCATGGCAGAGGACCACTGAAGATCATGGGGGCATGTACACATGATGGTGCACATGGCCAAACCCCACAGTGGGTGCCTCAATACAGATCCCACCGGCTGCAACACTTGCATAATTTTGTTTAGCCACTGCGTACATATTCGCAGCTTCAGCTGCAATAGTGTACATCTCTGAATAATGCCCTATGTTCAGTATTTCCTTTTCTGCCACGTAATACTGCACCCTGCTATACAGAGGTCACTCTATGTTTTGCACCATAACGCTTATAATTGTTACATCCCAATAAAAATTTCGTTTTACACCACATCACATATGCTAAAATGTTTTTCCCTTTTACTGGACTGTGCTATTAACTGGGCATTAATTATATTATTTTTTACCTAATCTTATCTGTAGTTATAAGTGTACAATGGATCAGTTCTTTGTTCATGATGCCTGCCTTCTTCACAATTACAATTATTTTCTTATTTTACAACAGATTGTCCATTTTTCTACAGCAGTTACTAGGCTTGTTCATTTATATATATATATACATACACACAGTATATACACAAAACACATACATCAGAAACATATTCGAGGTATAAGTCAGCAGCAGCAAATTTTGTAAATAATGCATCAATATTTTGAATAATAGGAGAAACTGATACAAATACAGGGATAAAAAAAGGGGAGGAAAGAAGGGAGGGTGATGGAAAGGAAGGGGGGAGAAGGGGATATTTAGGGCTAATCAAATCTCAATCATAAAGGCACATCACAAGAGCAGCTTAAGCAATTCAAATCTTATAACTGACAGAGGCCCTGATTCAGAGCCGGATGCTCTGACAGAGCGCTCGCTCTGAATCAGGGCTGTCCTTCCTGATTTTAGAGCGGCCTCCAGGCTGCTTGCATAGCTGTGGGTGACCACCCACAGCTATAGCGAGCGGCCAAAAAGATGGTCGTGATGGTCAAGACCATCGCGACCATCGGGCTTGCGACGAGACCTTTGTGGTAGGGTCTCGTTGCCGCAAGCCCAGAGCCGAAAGCACTCCAACTGACATAACTTGTGATGTCAGTGGGGCCGGCCCCAGATGGTAGGCGTTCCCATGGGAACGCCTCCGTCTGGCCAGCCACGCCCCCGGCACGCCCACCAAAGGGGGGCGTGCTGTCACTCACCATCGACAGCACGCCCCCTTTGTAGCCAGACCCATAGCGACGGCTTGCCCATCGCTATCCGGGTCTCGCGCACGCGCACGACGGAGCCGCCTCCATCGTGCGCATGCGCACTGGGATAACATCGACCCGCTTGCGAGCGCTCAGCGCTCGTGAGCGGGTCTGAATTAGGCCCAGAGTCTTTAAATTCTAGCCAATAGAACCATGTAGTAAGGCGATTTGTTGCATACAGGGAGATCTCTTTCATAGTCATGTACATGTGTAATCTGAGTAACCACTCTTTAATAGAAGGTAGGGATGTTGATCTCCATTTAACTGGTATAATCGCTTTTGCTGCATCATTCATATGTCGCAGGAGGTTCTTTTTATATTTAGAAATGGGCCAAAATATTCCATTCAGGATCCAAAATTATCGGCCATTGGGAACCCCCTCACCCACAATATATTTGGCAATTTGAATGACTAGAATGTCCAGAAGGAAGTCAGAGAAGGGAAAAAGCCTCCTGGCCGCTCGCATTGCTGTGGGACCGTTGGGCTGCCCCCAAACAGCAGGCTTTCTCATGGGAACACCTCCGTCTGGGCAGCCACCCCCCCGGCCCGCCCGCCCTCACTCAACATCAACAGCAAACCCCCTTTGGTGCGAGACCCGGAGCGACGGATTGCCCGTCGCTATCCGGGTCTCGCGCATGTGCACGACGGAGCCGGCTCTGTCGTGCGCATGCGCTCTGGGCGACCATCGACCCGGTTGCGAGCGCTCAGCGCTTGCGACCGGGTCTGAATCAGGCCCAGTATTCTAACTGGGGAAGGCCTAGTTCACCTGTCAAGTCTGGAAAGGAATGAACACTTCCAGGGAGAACAAATTGATTTACTCTCAAAATATCAGGGGAATTCCAAAGTTGAAAGGCATGGACATCTAAACCAGGGGAAAAATCAGGCTTACATAAAGAAGATGTCAGTGGGAAAGACTCAGAGGCGGTTAATGGCTGAACCCTCAGTTTCTTCCAAATTTGTGTGATATGAATGATAGTAGGATGGTCAGTCAATGGTATACAAACCCAGGGCTGGACTTTTAGTGAATTAGGGCTGAAGTACTCTTCCACTGAGACCCACTGTTTTTCTGAGTGAAATTTAAACCAATCTGCGATCGTGTTGGACCGCTTAAAAATAAAATAAAAATTGTAGACGCTGAAGTCCCCCTCTTGTCTTTGTTATATATAAATATCATGGTGAAATCTTGGTTTCCTGCCATACCAGTTTATGGAGTTGTAAATAATATAGAATTCTAAACGGAACATTCATCATTATATTTACTCTCTCTATGCATAAAAAAATTTTTTGGGTTGCCAAGTCTGGAGATCTCTACCAACTTTTCACAGCAAGGGGGTATAGTTGGCTTGGAATAAACCTTTAACAAGGTTAGCAAGTAAATCATCCACAATAAGAGCTAATTTGTATTCTGAGGCTCCCATTTCAACCCCCTGAATGTCCGGGTTACATCTTATTGCTCCGGAAAGGGTCTCCATACACAATATGAAAATAGTAAGAGACAATGGACCCATTTACCCTAACATGCATAGGGATTTTTATATAAGGTCAATTTTTATATAAGGCCAATATTTTTGCAAGGCACACCATAACCCAGACCCATATGTTAGAGCACACTGGTCATAAATTGCCAATTCACCCTATCAAAGGCTTTTTCAGCATCTGTGAATAGCAATATAGTGGGAGTCTTGGGATGACATGGACCGAAAGTAAGTCAATCATTTGCGCTGTGTTGCCTTTTGCTTCTCATCCTGGAATAAACCCTACTTGATCACTATGAATCAGAGTGGTGAACAAGGGTTTAAGACAGTTTGGCAACACTTTTGCACATAATTTAAGATGAGTAGAGATATTGGCTAGTAGCTTGAACACAGGGACGGGTCCCTGCCCATCTTAGGGAGAACAGTGACATGAGCTTGAAACATTTGGACAGAAGAGTTTTTCACCTCATTAACGTCATTAAATACCTGGAGTAAAGAGGGGACAGATGGGTTTGGAACAATTTATAATATGAGATGGTAAACCCATCTGGGCTTGGGCTCTTAACAACTGTAGCAAACTTACTCGCCGACTCCAATTCTGGCAGTGAAATTGGCTGTTCCAGGAGGTGTTGTGCCTCATCTGAAATACTAAGATATTTAATGGAAGACAAGTAATCTATCTCTTTGGTACTAGGTTTTTTCTTATCTCTTTTTTCTGAATATGAGTAAATGCAAAATCATGAAAAAATGGATTTAAAGCACAGCACAAAAAAACAAGCAGGCATTAAAAATTATGCAAATAAGATAGAGGTAAATTCTTTTGAGACTGACAGCTACATGAAAAATAATAGAAAATACAAATTGTGCGAATATATAAGCAGTTGAGAGATTATCGGTCTTGGCCGCAATGCGCAAGTGCGGCGATTGCATTGCGATCAAATATGAAGTAGTGAGAATTTGTTGGAAAATGATTGACAGACAGAGTTCGTTTTGTGAGAAGTAACAGGGAGTGGCGGCAAAAATGTGGGCATGTCATGACCATTTTCAGGGTCTGTATCTGCCTACATCTGCGATCCCATACGCAGAAAATATGGGGGCAGCATCTTAGTTCCAATGGCAATTCTGCATGACCATAGGACTACTCGGAATCGGCATGAGATGCCGCCGGTTCAAATACCAACAGTGAAAGGCCGAACACTGAGATCCAGGGGCACGGGTAACTCTGATGTCTCACTTTTCTTGGCATGGCAGAGGTCTTAGTTCTTGGAAAGTTTGAGACAGAAGCCTCTTCAAGCTCACGATGTAGAGGAGAAGACGTAGTAGTATCAGGGGAAACACCAAAAAATGTTTAACTTGTAACTGTAAAGTAATCAATTGAAAGTCGTCAGGAGTACAGGTTCAAATGTGACAAGGGACTGAGGAGTCTGAGAACAATTGAGAGGGTGACTTGCATACTCAGGGAAAAAAATCTTTAGCAGAAGTAGACACTTGAGTTTTATTCTGATTGACGAAACCATGGCAGGGATAAGGATTCACAACAAAACAAATGAAGATGGGTATTTGAGGATGAGACGACACAATAGGAGGATTCACAGGTAATGTTGCTGATGAAACTGGAACCACTGAAGCTAGAGGGAACCGGTATGATATACCGCCGGATGTTAGCCCGGCAGATGTCATACCAATGCTGGAGAGCAGACAGTGAGGATCCTGATGGAGGTGAGTACCCCACTATCACTTACCTTCCCCCAATAACCCTAAACTTCCCTTAGGGGTGAATAACCCAAACCTCCCCCCCTGGTGCCCAAACCTAACCACCCCTGCCCAGCAGCCTAAACCTAACACTTCCGGGGGGGTGCCTAACCCGAACCCTCCCGGGGGGGTGCCTAACCCTAAGTCCCCACTGGGAGCCCCTAACCTAACCCTCCCCGCGGCTGTTTGCGCCCGGCTTACCTACGTTCGGTCTTTCGGGCGTCGGGCACCCGGCGTAAGTATAATGACAGGTGCCTGTCATTAGACTCCTGTCGGGATTACACATTTGGGAAGCCAGCGGTCAGCATTTAGACCATCGGCTTCCTGACTGCATCCCAGCTAGAGTGGACTGAACGGAAATTAACTGCATAGAAAATTCCCAAAGATAACGTGCCACCAGTTGTTGAACTGCTTCTTGATTTTCCGAGGTTCTGAATTGCCCTGGCATCCATTAGGGCCTGAACAAACTGTCATGACCTGCCTCTGGGGATCTTCAGTTGATGGACTGGTGTCACAACCTGGGCCGTGAGATTCCAGTCCGGGTACTGGGAGTTGAGGGAACTAGGTGGGGAGGCAGCAGATAAATATTAGTGGGTGTTGGTAGTGACTGATACAGGGAACACTGGAGAGTATCTGTAGCACACAGGAGAATACCGATGGTGACCGATGCTATTAACACTGGAAAGTATCAATAAGAATATCACTGGAGAATGTCACGTAGAGAATAGCACTGGAGAATTTCACAGAGAATATCACTGGAGAATGTCACATAGAGAATATCAAATAGAAAATATCACGTAGAGAATTTCACATAGAGAACATCACGGGGGAATGTCACTTCGAGAATATCACTGGAGAATGTCACGTAGAGAATATCACATAGAGAACAGCACTGGAGAATGTCACATAGAGAATATCACTGGAGAATGTCACGTAGATAATATCAAATAGAAAATATCATGTAGAGAATATCACGTAGAAAACATCACTGGAGAATGTCACTTCGAGAATATCACTGGAGAATGTCCTGTAGGTTATCGGTGAGAGCCGATGTTGAAGAATGTTGGTGAGAATCGATGTTGAATGTCCTGGAGAATATCGCTGAGAACCGATGTTGGTGAAATTGTAGAATTATCAATAGTGGCCGATGGTGATTATACTGTACATTTATCAGTAGAGTATCACTGAAGAATGTCACTGGAGAATATCATGGGAGAATATCACTGAAGAATATCAATGAAGAATATCACTGAAGAATAGCACTAGTGATTGTCACTGAAGAGTACACTGGTGATTTGCGCTGGTGATTATCACTAAAGAGAAACACTGTGGAATCACACAAAAGAAAAGTACTACAGGCAATCACTGAAGAATATCACTGGAGAATGTACGCAGAGTAGCACTGAAGTATATCACTGGAGATCAGTACACAGAAATAGCACTGAAGTATATCACTGGAGATGAGTACACAGATAGCACTGAAATATAACACTGGAGATAGTCACTGGAAGTATTCAGCTTGGAGCCTGGAACGATGCTTAGCAGCGACCAGCTTCTAGGTGTAGTGAAGAGTTGTTCAGGCCACTTCCTGTTTCTTGGAGTCCTGCTTTATACCCTAAGTTAGCTGTTCATTGGAGGAGAGAGTCAGCTGAGAACTGACAAGGCTGCGATTGGATAAGGATCCTATCAGGTGAAACAGACAACATGGCTACGCCCATGACCACCGCCGCTGGAACTCCGATATGGAGAATTGTGTGGAAGTCACCTGGGAATGTTAACGAAAACATATATATAATTCTTTTCATATATAGGGCGGGATGTAGCACGCATCGCATTTTGGATGAAGTACTGTACATACCGGTAATAAATAATGTAGGCAATCGCATGTACCTAAAATTGCGATTACAATTGCAAAGGACAATTCACTGAAAAGAGCTGTCCTTTATGATGATTAGACATCTGGGTTTATGACCCGGGAGTCCTTCTGCGCATTCGTCAGGGAATCCTGGGAGGGAACCGATTGGATCGCTCTCTGCACAATGCTATAAGAAGCCCATAGACTTTTTTTGGGAAGTGCCATCTACAGATGGTGTTGCCTTCCAGGTCCAAACTCCGGAAAGTAATACATTCCAGAGCTTGGTATATATGGGAAATGCTGCCAAAACTCTGCAAAGTAGTTTTCATATGTTTGCTTACATTTTCCCTTTAGTACATCCCACTCCTAGGGGCAGATTTAATTAGCCACAGAGTTTTCCCTGCGACTAATTGCCGTTCCCTGCGGCGCGGGGAAATGCTATTAAATTAAATAACATTTTTCCCACGCCATAAAATCGTGACTCACGCCTGTAAACACATTGATTCCGCGTAAACTGCGGAATCAATGTGTTTTTTCCCCACGCAAGAGGCCGATTTAGTTGTTTTAATGAGGATTTTACGTCGCACCTCCAGGAGCTGCGAGGTACAGTCTGACTGCGGGGACTCGCACGCAAGGAATCCCCAGCAATTGAATTGGTCCAGCGCGGCAATTGAATCAGCCACATAGTGCCATATTCAATTGAGGACGAGAGTAGCCAAAATCCCGCACCCGCAGGGTTTTCCTGCAGGTGCGGGATTTTTGATATTCAATTAGAAACGGGGTTTTTGATTTTTTGAGCACTGGGAAGGTTTTTCTTTTTTAGGAAAAATGGTTGGGAAATGCTCTGGAACTTCGGCGGCACCCCTCCAAATGACTAATTAAGCAATTGGAAGTTTCCAGTAAGCTTAATTAGTCTGTAATACTGACCTTCCGAAGTGCTGTCTTCTGCATACAGTGTAGGGACCTGGTCTCCAGCAGCAGTGGTGAGTATGTCAGTGTGTGTGAATGTTTATGAGTGAGTGTCTGCAGGGGCAGATTGGGAATTTATAGTGGTCCTGGAAAAAACTGTTGAAGTGGCCCTATGTGGGTGTGGCCTCGTGGCAAGGGGTGTGGCCTAATGGTAAATGCCATGCCCACATGCCACCCCCCCATTTTAGTCATGCTGGGGGCATGCCCACCACTCCAGGAGCTGATGGGCATGCCCACAGTCCCTCTCTCCAGTGAATAAGCACAGCAAGCATGTTAATGAGTATTTTCTTACCTATATGATATTTCTCCAATGTGGAACCTCTGAAGAAATTGGTCCTCCCTGGACAGGCAGTGTATTGAGGCACTATTCACTATTCATGCAGGAGATCACATGGTCTAGAATCCGCCTCCTGTTTGTGTCGCAATAAAACCAATGTCATTATCATGCAACATAGGTTCAATCAGAGATAGTAACATAAGTTTTGGGGCAGGACAAAATGTAAGTTTCCCATATCAAACAATTTTATATTAATAAAATATATTTGCTCATTTGGTACCATTTGCATCAGTAATATGGTTTCAGTAGAATTGTTGTGTTACTGATGATTACTGTCCCCCAGTCTTTTCTTCTAATAGTACCAGCGGTCCTACCATCCTCTGTGTGTGTCACCAGCACCATCGCCCTGGAGTGTCTCTAGCCCACCTCCCCCCCTGTGTCTGCTTCTCTCCAGTACTATCCTTGTGTCTCCCCAATGCCATCAGTCTGCGTCTCCCCAGCGACATCATCCTGCGTCTCCTCAGCACCATCCTCCAGCCCTAGCACAGAATAGCCCCCCACCCCCAGACAGATTATCATCGTCACTTAGCACAAAATGACCCCACCCTACAGACAAATCATCTGCCCCTAGTACAGCAGACCCCCCTTTCCCTAAAACAGATTATCATCTACCCCTAGTACAGTATAACCCCCACCAGATAGATCATCTTCTCCCCTGACCCCCTAGTACAGCAGATCCCCCTCCCCCTCAGACAGATCATCATCTCCCCTGACCCCCTAGTACAGCAGATCCCCCTCCCCCTCAGACAGGTCATTATCTCCCCTTAGCAAAAATTTGCTCCCTACAACCCTCTCCCACAGACATTTCATCTCCCCTTAGTACAGAATAACCCCCTGGCCCCCCCTCTCATTATCCCCTCTTCTTAGCCACTTTTTCTAAACTCATAAAAAGAGGTAAATTAGAACCTCAAAACAAACAACTGGGTACAGCAGTTAGACTTTCTAGCAGGCCCTGGTACAAAAATATGCTATGCCCAACCCCAAGATTACAATAAGCCACAAAGTAGTGGATGACAGGGAGAGGTAGAGGGTGACGGGGAGACAGAGAGGGTGACAGGCAGAAGGGAACAGGAAGGGGCAGTGGATGACAGGCAGAAGGGAACAGGAAGGGGCAGTGGATGACAGGGAGAAGGGAACAGGAAGGGGCAGTGGGTGACAGGGAGAAGATGGCAAGAAGGGGCAGAGGGTGATAGGGAGAAGAAGTGGGTAACACAGGGAGGTAGAGGGTGACAGAGAGTGGGTGAAGGGAAGAAAGTGATGGTGAGTAGATGACGGGGAGAGGCAGAGGGTTATAGGCAGTGGGTGATGAAGAGGCAGAGGGTGACAGTGGATGTAAGGGAGAGGTAGAGGGCGATGGGCAGTGGGTGGCAGCTTGGTATACGGTTAGTTTGGCAAGTTTGGGTGCACTTTTATTCAGTATATAACTGTTTAAATAAATAAAAATTACATTTTGAAAGAGCAAAACATTTTCTAAATCATAGATTGGGCTGCTGCATAGAAAAAAAATCAAAACATAATAACACATAAAAAAATAAAAATTAGCAACAAACTATTAAAGTATTACTAGCACTCATAGGGCCTAATTCGGACCCGCTCGCGAGCGCTGAGCGCTCGCAAGCAGGTCGATGTTGGCCAAGTGCGCATGCGCATGACGGAGGCGGCTCCGTCGTGCGCATGCGCGAGACCCGAATAACGATGGCCAAGCTGTCGCTATGGGTCTCGCACCAAAGGGGGCGTGCTGTCGATGGTGAGTGACAGCACGCCCCCTTTGGTGGACGTGCCGGGGGCATGGCTGCCCAGGCGGAGGCGTTCCCATGGGAACGCCTGCCATCTGGGGCTTGCCCAACTGACATCACAAGTGATGTCAGTGGGAGTGCTTTCGGCTCTGATAGAGCTGAAAGCACTCCAGGGCTTGCGGCCACGAGACCCTACCACAAGGGTCTCGTTGCAAGCCCGATGGTCGCGATGGTCTTGACCATCGTGACAATCTTTTTGGCTGCTTGCTATAGCTGTGGGTGGTCACCCACAGCTATGCAAGTGGCCAGGAGGCCGCTCTTAAATTCAGAGGGACGGCCCTGATTCAGAGCGAGCGCTCTGTCAGAGTGTCCGACTCTGAATCAGGGCCATAGTACCCTTTGGTTAGATATAATAAGTTGCCATAGCATTATTATTATAGAACAAACAAATGCATCCCCCCTTATGTGTACACAGCCTCTGCCACTTGGTGTGATCCTTCCTTCTCCTCCTCTCTCCCTACCCTACCCCCACCTCCAGCCTAAGGGCACACTCCTCACTACTGCTGGGCATACATAAACACTATATATCCCTGCATATCCATAGCACACACACCATGCTACACTACAGCACGGGACAGCAGCGCTACCATTCCAGACTGTACCACAGCCAGGACCGGTGCTACAAATGCGTCAGGCAGTGTGTGACGCTGGGGTGAGGCAGTGGGTGAAAGTTAATAGGAGAAAGGCAGTGGGTAATGCTGAGGAGAGGTAGAGGGTGACAGAGGAAGACATGGAGAGGGAGTGGGTGACACTGGGGCGAGGCAGGGGTGACACTGGGGCGAGGCAGTGGATGACAGTCAATTGGTTGAAAGGCAGTGGGTGACATTGGGAGAGGTAGAGGGTGAGAGAGAGGAAGACAGGGAGAGGGAGTGGGTGACACTGGGGCGAGGCAGTGGTTGACAGTCAATAGGTGACAGGCAGTGGGTGACACTGGGGAGAGGCAGTGGGTGACACTGGGGAGAGGTTAGAGGATGACAGAGGGAGGCAGGGAGAGGGAGTGGGTGATGAGGAGCAGCAAAGAGTGAAGGAGAGAGGCAGAGGATGATGGGAGAGGGTGACGGGGAGAGGCAGTGGGTGTCTAGCAGAGAGTGTCAGTGAGAGGCAGAGAGTGACAGGCTGTAGGTGACAGGAGAGAGAGGGTGACGGGGAGAGGCAGTGGCTGTCAAGCAGAGAGATATCACAGAGGACACAACATAACATTGTCCCCAACCAAAGCAGGGGCCAGACAGAGGAAATCTTTCTGCTCTATGGAGGTATTGAGTTTGAAATCAGAGCTGTTTAGTGATCTGGGGCAGTACTTGCTGTATGGCCAAGAGAGGAGGCAGGAAACAAGGAAAAGAGGCAGGCCATGAGGGAGGGAGGGAGGGAGGGAGGGAGGACATAGAGCATGAGGATCCGCAGCCGATGAGCAGCTTATTTGTGGGCCGGAGATCTGCTGAGGAGGAGTAGAGATTACACAAGTTGGGAACTTGTGGTGGGGAAGTTTAAAGAATAGAAGCATCGGCCTTGAGAAGGGGGCAGAGCCAGCAGACAGTGGCAGAGCTGATATGAAATCAGTGCTTTGGCTGTCCTAAGTTCGGACAGCTCAGCTCCACCTCCACTCCTATCTGCTGATGCTGAGCAGTGAGCAATGCTCCTGATCAGCCTCAGTATCTGCTCCCCTTTCATGTCTGCCCCGGCATAGCTTCATCTAGTTCTATTGGGCTGGTTTATTACTAGCCAAAAAACTTAAAAGCAGGTGCAGCCCGGGAAGCACATAGCACCGTGCGGGACAGCCCAACCTGACCCTGCATGGCAGTCCCCATCCTGGCCATTACAGGGTCAGACAGTACCTATAGTCACAGCACAGCCCGTCCTCTCTCCGCCAGAAGCAATCTTACCTGCTGAGTCCTGCACAGAAGGGGACTGTCAGCGTTAGCGGGAGATATAGGCGGTGGCAGCGTGGCTGCGCATCCGCTGCAATAGGCGGGCCGGCACTGGTTGTGCTGCTCTGTCTACCACTGAGGGGAGGGGAAGAGAGGGGAGGGACCTGACCAGCGGGCATAGAGGCAGGCAGTGACAGCAACAATGAAAGGACTTAGCTCAGCTGCAGCCATTGGGGAGAACGCCTTTCTAGCCTGGCGCCTCCCTGCAATGCAAGGCACTGCAGCCAGCCCGATTGTCTCCTCTCTGCCACCTCCCCAGGCTATGAAATTAAACTTTAACTTCACAGCCTGGGGAGGGGACAGACTGGAGAGCAGACAATCAGGCTGGCTGCCTGGGCGGCCCCCAGCCCCGCAGCTTGCCCCACCTGCCGCCGGCTGACCAGTGCTGCAGTACACTGTTCCTCGCTGCGTAGCAGCGTCTTACGCAGGTATTCTGGACCTCATGCAGAGTCGGTCGAAGCGGCCGCACGGTCGTATGGAAAAAGGGGCCGGATATTCAAATTATTCCCTCGCAAGTTGCGTCCCTAAGTACGGATCGGTAGTTGGCCGACCAAGGGGAGGAAGCGGTCGGAAGACAAAAAAATATGCCCCCTTCTCGTACACATTGCACGTCATCTCCGGGCATATAAGGATTAATCGAAATCATCGGGAACCATCGGAACTGGTTGTAGAGCTTAAGGTTGACCATACCCTCTCTTAAGCTCTACGATCATGTCAGTGTAAAAACCTCCCATGTCACATGTGCCATGACGCTACTTTGTTAATTATGCACTCCCATAATCTGTATGCACTCCCATAAAATGCCGTTCGCATAATGGGGCACGCCTGCGTTCAGATCTCCACACCCCCGTTTTCAAGCACCTTCCCCTGTTACCACCCACAAACGCCTCCATCTGTCACTCAAACTACCAACCTGGCTGTGTTCAAGGAGAGAGAAATTTCTGATCGTAGCGGCTAGTTTGCGCACGCGCATTGTGAACTTTACACATGCACAGTATAGCGAACATCGGTGGTGTACAACCGTGCGGCCGCAACAACCGACTCTGAATGAGGTCCTCTGTGTGGGGTTTAATAGGAAAGCCTCTTAGGCTGTACCAGACAACCTGCAAGCTACCTACCCTGTGCAGCGGCACCACTTACACACCCCCAGTTAATGCCTGCATACTGTACATCAACAGGGGTGTTACTAGAACTTTTTTAGCAAGGTTTTGAAGTGGCCCCCACCTCAATGCTTCTAGAAAGCTATCTCTTTCTGCAGCAATTGTTATTGCCACTTAGAAATCTATTGCCAGTGTGGGAGGTGGGTTGTAATGTTACAGTAGGGACATATGAACACTAAACCCCCATGGCATTTTTTTTTTCACTAAAATATTACAATTGAAAAATATTTATGTGGCTTTTGGAAAAAATAAGTGGTCAGTTCAGTGATTAAATTAAATTAAAGGATAGAGGGGACCATGAAACAGAAATACATTTTGGCGATATCAGATAATGCAAAATGGAGGTTTCACTTCAGATACATTGTGTCTGTAGTCATTTCCTGGTGTGCCATGTGCTTGTCACACATTTGCATGATGGATCTCTGGTGCTATTCTCATATCCAAAATGTCCTGTTTTTAAATGATACTGTGGTGGGCCGCTAGCAGTACATGTAAGCAGCTCTAATCTAAGCCTTCCAGCCAGGATCGCTGACTGATTTATAGCTGATGGGCTACACTAGCACCTCAGCTGTAAATAATTGATTGCAGCAAAAGCATCATCCACCTTGACTATGTGCAAGGCTAAGCTAATGTCTGTATCTTTTTGTGTGAATTGTGCTATATTTTTAAAGGGTAGTTTGGACATACTTTTTATTATTATTATTTATTTTATTATTAGAAATGTGCGCAGACCCATGTGTTTTGGTTCTGACTCATTGATCTGGTTATTTTTTAAAAATGTATAAAAAAAAGCTAAAAATCATAATTTAAGCCTGTTTTTGTTCATACAGTATTATTAACCTCAATATCATTAATTTCCAATCAATTCCTCTCAATTTTGACCACCTCACAGCTCACAATATTGTTTTCCCCAAAATTGGCCAAAGGCTGGCTGGCTAAACTAAGCAACAGAGCAGTGGCAGTTTAAAAGAATATACAGTAGCACATCTATGAAACATTGAGACACATTAGTGGCAGACAGGATGGCAGTTTAATAAACTATACAACCCCATAGAAAGAATGTTTTCATTAATCAAAAATTAGATCAGACAGAGGCACGAGGGCAGCACAGTGAAATGGAGGTGGAATATGTAGTGGAAGGCAGGTAAAAATTAATGATCGATCAATTGATTAACTAAAAAGATTTAAATTGAGATGTGGCCTTTTGTGAAAGCTGTTTTGCAGCAACATAGAAGAGAAATGGCCATGAAATAATATAATGTTAATAGTCAATGATTCCTAAAAGGGTTGCAAAAGAAGCTGGCTATACTACTCCATCCTCCCTCCTTCCTTATTTGGTAACACACCCCTGTAGTACATTTATGAGGTGCACAGGAGAGTCTGAGTATGAGGGGAACTAGCTCAGAGGCCCGAGTGCAGTACAGGAAATGGAGGTGGAGTACGTATGAGTGTATGTAATGGAACAGAGGAAAATGATTGATTGATCAACAGATTGATTGATTGATTTATAAAATCAAAATTTACACATTGCCTTGTATTTTCTTGTTCATATTACCAAATAATGCTAAATATGTTCCATAATTGTGTAAATTTTTTTAGATGTTTTGTGAGGCACCACATTATTTTTGGTTAAAAATGTATTACACGGGAGTGTTTTTTGCATAACACAATCACTATATGGTTCATGCTTTGTTATATATACTATTATTCTAAGATGCTGACTATTACGTGGAAATTTTGTTTGTATTGTATGACATATATTTAAATTCTTTCTATATTATTATGTCATAGAAATGTTATAATTACAAATTATATTGAGAAATGTAATCTCTGTCTAAACTGTATAATAACAATAAAAATATAATTAAAAAAAAAAAAATGTATTGCAAATTAGTAATGTGTTAGAGCAATAACTAGAGATGTGCAGGCGCGGATTAGTTCAGATTTTCCCAGCAAATTCGGATTTTTGCTGCCAAATTTCAGGATCAGAAAGAAGCAAAACATCATCTTTCATGGACAAACAATCTTTCATGGACTTTTGTCCATGAAAAATGATGTTTGACCATGAAAGATGATGTTTTGCCTCTTTCTAAGACCTGCAATTTGGCGGGAAAAAAACAAACTAATCCGCACATATCTAGCAATAACCAATAAAATATTTATCTATGCAAAATGACCATCAACAATGCCCCCAATCAGCACACAATGAAAAGAAATACACAATAGCTGTATTTTAATATTTTTTAACACAGCGCCTGAACACAAAACACACTGCCTCACAACGCTCCTGGTAATGGTACTCTAATGATGTTATTTTTTATTTACAGTGCCTGTATATACAACAGTTTTATTGAAAAAAAATTTTTACACAGTGCCTCACAGTGTTTTTATAATGGCACCCTAATGACATATTTTTGACATTTTTGTTTTATTTAAATACTTTTTAACACAGTACCTGAACACACAACACAGTGCCTCACAGTGCTCCTGGTAATGGTACTCTAATGATGTTATGTTAGGAACAGAGGGTTAGTCAGGCAGATTTAGGTTGTACTCTTGGCAAGTAGTGGCCTGTGGCCATAAACAAGATGCAGTCTTTGTGCTGTGTGACAGCTTTGTTGGCTGGCTAGCTGTGGCAGCCTTGAGGGCTAGTTGCAGCGTGTGGGCTGAGGACAAGGTGCAGCCTTTGGGCTGCATGGCAGCCTTGAGGGCAGGTATGTCTTAGCTTGTTGCGGCCTGTGGGCCGAGGACAAGATGCTGCTTTTGGGCTATGTAGCAGCCTTGAGGGCCGAAAAGACTCTTGTGATGATGCGCCTGGTTGCACACTATGACACTGAGATGCGACCAATGTTGCTGGGTTGATGCTGGCATTGGTACGCCGGATAGCGCACTTTGGATGCTGAGGTGCCGCCAATGTCGCCGGGTTGACACTGGCATTGATACACTGGATTGCGCACCTAAGATACTGAGGTGCGACCAATGTCGTCGGGTTGACACTGGCGCTGGTACGCTGGGTTGCATACTCGGATGTGAGTGCACTCTGTGCCACTGGGATGACACTAGCAAAAAAAAGCAGATGTAATGCAGACTGTGCCACCTGGATGGAACAAACGGCAGAGAATAGACATGGCAAAATGGAATCTGGAACTCGAACAAACAGGAGATTGACCACGACCAGAAACATGTGAAAAACACCATCAATGGCATTGGAGCAATGTTCACAGCAGCAGGATATGGACTAAGGAGCTAATCTGGATCAGCCCCAGAATGACAGAAAGGAGGTAGGCGGAGTCTCAACGAATGCTGGCCCAGCATTCGCCCCGCACAGGTTTAGCAGTGCGGCGGCTTGTGACAGTACCCCCCCCCCCTTGACGAGGGGTTAAGGAACCCCTAGACCCAGGTTTGTCAGGAAAGTTCTCAAAAAAAAATTTCCTCAGGGTAGGAGCATGCAATGATCTTTCCGAAATCCTGGAGCGTTCCTCCAGTCCATACTCTTTCCAGTGCACAAGGAACTGGAGACAGCCTCTGGAAATTCTGGAGTCCAAGATTCCATGACAAATTCCTGGTTACCCTGAACAAGAACTAGTGGAGGTTTGACTGAAAATTTGGAAAAAAATCTGGTGGAGAGCAAAACCTGTTTCAGAAGAGAACAATGGAAGGTGTTAATAATTCTGAGTGACTGGGGTAACTTTAGTCGGAAAGCCACAGGATTCACTTGAGCAATGATTCTGAACAGCCCGATGAACTTGGGTCCCAACTTCTGCAATCTCTGGCGCAAGTTGATGTTCTTGGCGGACAGCCAAACCAAGTCCCCCACTTTGAGACTGCAAGGCCTATGATGTCTGTCTTCCCAGACCTTGGAACGACCAGATGCCTAAAAAAAGAGACTGATTAACTCTCTTCCAGACCCACCGTAACCTGGAGACCGATGACGAAGCTATGCGAGTGGCCAGGAGGCCGCTCCAAAAGGTAAGAGGGGCGGCCCTGATTCAGAGCGAGCGCTCTGTCAGAGCGTCCGGCTCTGAATCAGGGCCAGACATCACAAGCTGCCCCAAACTCATGAACATCTTGAGACATAGACTGCCACCAGACAGAGCGGGAAAGAAGTTCGAAAGTCTTGTCGACACCTGGATGACCCACAGCCTTGGACAAGTGAAAATCCTTAAGAACTGCCTTGCGAGATCTCTCCGGAACAAAAATTAAACCACGGGGCATTTCTGGAAGAGCTTCAGACTGACACGGTCTAAGAGAGTCTGCCAAGGTTCTTGTCAAGGCCAAATGAATGCAAGCAGATGGGATGATGGTCTCCTCTCCATCAGTAGGACAATGGTCATCAGAAAAACTATGAGAAAGGGCATTTGCCTTCACATTCTTAGACCCAGTCCAAAAAGACATGGTAAAATTGAAGCGGGTAAAGAACAAGGCCCATCGTGCTTGT
Organism: Taudactylus pleione; assembly: GCA_031769625.1. Classification (NCBI taxonomy): domain Eukaryota; kingdom Metazoa; phylum Chordata; class Amphibia; order Anura; family Myobatrachidae; genus Taudactylus; species Taudactylus pleione. The sequence goes on from JAUIMM010000706.1 coordinate 6,711,474, forward strand.
CTGGCATTCAATCTTTTGGCAGACTTAATATAAGCCAGATTTTTAGGATCCATTAATACAGACACCACATGGATAGCCCCCTCTAACCAGTGTCGCCAATCCTCAAATGCCCACTTGATGGCCAGATGCTCACGGTTGCCCACATTGTTATTTGTCTCTGCTGACTGAAATTTCGGAGAGAAAAAGGCACAACGATGCATTTTATTGTCCTCCAAATCCCTCTGGGAAAGAATGACCCCTACTCCAACCTCAGAAGCATCTACTTCCACCACAAAAGGAAGGTGGGAATTGGGTTGTCGGGGAACAGGAGCAGACACAAATGCCGTCTTGAGATGATTGAACACCTGCACAGCATTGGGAGGCCAATTACAGACATCTGCCCCTTTCTTGGTCAAGTCCACAATAGGAGAGATGATTGTGGAGAAGGACTTGATGAATCGGCAGTAATAGTTTGAGAATCCAAGAAACCGCTGAATGGCCTTTAGAGATGTGGGTTGTTCCCAATCTAGAACAGCCTTCACCTTATTCGGGTCCATGGAGAGTCCCCGAGAGGAAATTATGTAACCCAAGAATGAGATCTCTTCCACCTTGAATTCACATTTCTCCAGCTTGGCATACAAATTATTATCCAGAAGTCTTCGCAGTACCAGTCTCACGTGTTGTTGATGTTGTTCCATGGACTTGGAAAAGATGAGAATGTCATCCAAGTAAACAACAGCAAAGACCCCCAGGAAATCTCTTAAGATCTCGTTAATATAGTCCTGGAAGACTGAGCGGCAAAACTAAATACTCAAAATGTCCCGAGTGGGTGTTGAGAGCCATATTCCATTCATCTCCTTCATGGATGCGAATGAGGTTGTAGGCTCCGCGCAAGTCAATTTTAGAAAAGATAGATGCCTCCCATAATTGGTCGTACAGGACAGAGATCAATGGCAAAGGATAGGCATTTTTCACTGTAATTTTATTTAGTCCTCGAAAGTCAAAGCAGGGCCGGAGAGATCAATCTTTTTTCTGGACAAAAAAGAAACCAGCACCTACCGGGGACTTGGATGGCCGAATGAACCCTTTCTCATGTATTCTTGCATAGCCTTATTTTTGGGAACAGACGAGGCATGTATCTCCTACCTTTGGGAAGTCTGGCATCAGGTAACAGATCGATAGCACGATCGAAGGGTCGATGAGGTGGTAAAACATCGGCTTTCTTTTTAGAGAAGACTTCCGCCAGATCACAATACGGGGCTGGAATCATAGGAGTTTTTGCTGAATCGACTGCTGCAAGACGAACTGGATGAGACAAACAATGAACGAAACAGGAGGAATCCCACTGAAGAATCTCCCCAGTAAGTCACTGGATGACTGGATTGTGCTTCTTTAGCCATTGTAAACCCAGTACAATGGGAGTCATTGGGCACTGGAGGAGAAGAAAAGAAAGCACTTCTTAATGAAGAGCACCAATGGACAACTGTATAGGTGGTGTCCGGAAGGAAATGGGAACTGAAGAAAGATTCCTACCATTGAGGCCAACGACTGCGACTGGGTTATCCAGAGGTTCAGGAGAAAGTCCCATGGTCTCGAAGAACGCCTTGTCCATAGAATTCTTTGCAACCCACTATCAATAAAGGCAGAGACTGGACCTGGCCATACGAAGACTTGAGCAAGGTGGGGAAAAGGACTGAATTTCTTGGAGAGAAGGATGCAAGGCCTAGATGCAACTCTCCACTACCATAGACCTTGCCTTTTCCCGACTTGATGGGACAAATTTGGGCCAAATGTTCTTTACCTCTGCAATTCATGCACAGTCCCAGTGTGTGCCTCCTCCGTTTTTCTTCTGCAGGGAGACGGAAAGCTCCCAACGGTATAGGTTCCTCCTGTTCCACAGAAGGGACCCAAAGAGGGGAACGAGGAGCTTGAGATGGCAGATTCTTCTCCAACCTGCTCTCCTGGAGACATCGGTCAATACAGATTGTCAAACTCATAAGGTCATCCAGTGTGTCTGTGGAGGAATGTTGCACCAGGATGTCCTTGACCTGATCCGATAGCCCCCATCGGAACTGACTCCGCAGAGCAGGATCATTCCATCGAGTCCATGACCCACTTTCGGAACACTGTACAGTAATCCTCCACTGCCTGGTTCTCCTGTTTCAGGGAATGAAGGCTAGCCTCTGCCATGGCTGCATTGTCTGGGTCATCATAGAGAAGCCCTAGAGCCGAGAAAAAGGAATCCATGGTCTGAAGAGCCGTTGAAGTGGAGGGGAGACCGAATTCCCAAGTCTGCGGGTCCCCTTGCAGGAGGGAAATCACAATACCAACTCACTGGACCTCGGAACCAGAGGACTGAGGTCTCAGCCTAAAGTAAGGTTTGCAACTTTCTTTAAAATTGACAAAGTCCTTGCGACTCCACGAAAAATGGTCATTCAGATTAAGTTTGGGCTCGCGAACCGTTGGATGGGTGGGTGCAGCCCGCGTCTCCTCAACCTTAATAGAAAGTTCCTGTACTTTCTGGGTAAGCACCTGAATCTGGGCTGCCAGAATTTGTGCTGGATTCTGTCCAGCATGACTAAACTTCTATAAATTTTTTGGAGCCAGTGATAATATTAGGAACAGAGAGTTAGTCAGACATATTTAGGTTGTACTCTTGGCAAATAGCGGCCTATGGCCGTAAACAAGATGCAGTCTTTGGGCTGTGTGACAGCCTTGAGGGCTGGCTAGCAGTAGCCTGCCTTGAGGTCTGGTTACTCTTGGCTAGTTGCGGCCCATGGGCAAAGGACAAGTTGCAGCCTTTGGTCTGCATGGCAGCCTTGAGGGCTGGTATGTCTTGGCTTGTTGCGGCCTGTGGGCCTAGGACAAGATGCAGCCTTTGGGCTGTGTGGTAGCCTTGAGGGCTGGTATGTCTTGGTTTGTTGTAACCTGTGGGCCAAGGACAAGATGCAGCCTTTGGGCTGTGTGGCAGCCTTGAGGGCTGGTATGTCTTGGCTTGTTGCGGCCTGTGGGCCTAGGACAAGAGGCAGCCTTGGACTGTGTGGCAGCCTTCAGGACAGGTGTGTCTTAGCTTGTTGCAGCCTGTGGGCCGAGGACAAGATGCAGCCTTTGGGCTGTGTGGTAGCCTTGAGGGCCAAAAAGTCTCTGGTGATGATGTGTCTGGTTGCACACTATGACACTGAGATGCAATCAATGTCACCGGGATGACACTGGCGTTGGTATGCTGGATATCATATTTTGGACGCTGAGATGCGACCAATGTCGCCAGGCTGACACTGGCATTGGTACATTGGATTGTGCACCTTGGACACTGAGGTGCAACCAATATCACCGGATTGACACTGGCATTGGTTCACTGGATTGCGCACCTTGGACGCTGAGGTATGGCTATTGTCGCAGGTTTGACAATGGCACTGGTAGGCTGGGTTGCATACTCGGATGTGAGTGCACTCCATGCCACTGGGATGACACTAGCGGCTGGGGACAGAGATGCACACTGTGCTGCCTAGATGACACAAGCAGCAAACAGCAGATGTAATGCGGACCATGCCGCCTGGATGGAAAAAACTGCAGAGAATAGACATGGCAAACTGGAATCTGGAACTCGACTGAACAAACAGGAGACTGGCCACAACCGGAAACACATGAAAACGCTATCACCGGCATCGGAGCAATGTTCACAGCAGCAGGATATGGACTCAAGAGCCAATCCGAATCAGCCCCAGAATGACAGAAAGGAGGTAGGCGGAGTCTCAATGAATGCTGGCCCCGCGTTCGCCTCGCACAGGATTAGCAGTGTGGCAGCTTGTGACACAAAGTGCCTGAACACACAACCATTTTATTTTAATATTTTTTTAACACAGTGCCTGAACATACAACACAGTGCCTCACAGTGCTAATAGTCATGGCAGCCTAATGACGTTATTTTTTACCACAGTGCCTGAACACACAAAACACTGCTCCTAGTAATGTCACCCTAATGATGTTCATTTTATCAAAGTGCCTGAACACACAACACAGTGCCTCACAGTACTCCTAGTAATGGTACCATAATGGTGTTATTTTTTAACACAGTGCCTGAACACACACACAACAGTGCCTCACAGCGCTCCTAGTAAAGGCTCCCTAATGACGTTAACACTGCGCCTGAACACAAATCACAGTGCTTTATATTGCTTCTAGTAATGGCACCTTAATGGCTTTTTTTTAAACACAGTGCAAACAGCAGTGCCTGAAAAACACACAGTGTGGTCATAATGGATTTTTTTTAACACAGTGCCTGAACACTCCACACAGTGCCTCACAGTTTTCCTATGGCAGTGGCACCCTATGACATTGCATAGTAGCACCCTATGCAATAACACAGTGCCCCTTTAACACAGTGCTCCAAATGGTGTTTTTATTTTTAATAACACTTAGCCCCTTTAACACAGTGCTCCTAATGGAGTTTTTAGTGCCTGAAAGTGAAGTGACTGTGCCTCGCAGTACTGCAACCCAAAGTCTACACCCTCTCCCTCCAATCTCCTGTGTGAAACGGCATCCAATCACAAAGTAGGGACTTTCATATTCAAACCAAAAAATGTGGGACCATAACGCATTACAGGGAAAATTAGAATAATGCATACATACAAACTTCAATTTAATTAAGTATACAATACTAAGGCAAACAAAAATGGTTAGAGGTACAGTATAGACAAATGAAGTAAGTGAAAGTAATTAGCAGTAGAGGTGAGCAGTTTGGTTTTGCTGAACTAAACACACCTGAACTTTAGGGTTTCGAGTCGATCTGAGTCCCAGCTCATGTCTTTCTGCCAAGTTCGGATCTAAAAACCAGATCTTTCGTATTTTAGATTGCATTATGGTCTTTCCCTCGTGATTTCAGATGCTGTGAGGTGGCCAAAATTGACAGGAAATGACTGGAAACTAATGCTATTGATGTTAACAATACTATTGGAACAAAATCAGGTCCAAGTTACATGCTTTTACCCATTTTTATGAGTTTTTAAAGAGAAACAAAACACTTGAAGGTGGTGTTGCCAAAACACAATGATGAATTAAAACCAAAACACGAGCATCTACGATGCTGCGTACCTCTCTAATTAGTAGGAACACTTAATGCCCTGGGAAGGGGATACAGAAAGGATCAGAGAAACTGACTGTGAGTGGGAGCATACTGTAGACAAAGGGGGAAATGTATCTAAACTTTGAGAGAAATAAATTGGAGATGCTGCCCATAGCAAATAATCAGCTTTTAGCTATCATGTACTGTAGTACAGGCATGTCAAACTCAAAATCCCAACCGGCCTAATATTCAAGTTCTAAGAGTGTGCCGGCCACAAGAAAATAAAAGTTGTGTTATTCCCCCACATATATCACTGTACGGTCCCCTCCTCCAGTCCAGCCACATATATAATAATATCATTGTGAGCTGCGAGCTGTGTTATTCCTGCTCATATATCACTATACAGTCCCCTCTCCCCTATATAATAATACCACATATCGGTGTGTGCTGGGAGCTGTGGTATTCACCTCATATATCCCTGTATAGTACGGTTATGGATGTACCTGCACTATTTACAAGAGACCCCTTAAGTTCACTGATGGATCATGAATTAGGCAGGGATCCACAGAGAATAATTTACCTGGAGTAAAGCAGCAAGCAAGGTAGGGGTTAATAGCAGAGGCTAACAGATGCAGGTGTGTGCTAGAGTCTGCTGCTGGGAAACTGGCTTTATGGTCTGAAGACTTGCAATTAACTGGCACAGATGAATAAGCACAAAAACAAAAAGGATGTGTAGAGCTGGATAGTAGCAGGCCAGTTTTTCTGGATGCAGGCTGGAATTATGCTGAAGCAGTAATGCTAGATATGGACTTGATTATGGCAGGCAAGCTACTCAGGATGCAGGTGGGACTACTGTGGAACTTACAATGCTGGAAATGGATTTGATTGTGGCAGACCAGCTACTCATGATGCAGGTGAAAGTTTGTAACAGAACCAGTACTTGATATTGTTGAACTAACAGGTGAATGCAGGTTGAAGCTTGTAAAAGAACCAGTACTTGATATGGTTAAACTGACAGGTGAATGCAGGTGGGTTGTTTGTAGCAGAATCATTACTTCAAATGATGTAACTGGCAGGCAGATGCAGGTTGGAGTTTGTAGCAGAACCAGTACTTGCTATAGTTGAACTGACAGGTGAATACAGGTTGGAGCTTGTAACAGAGGGCCTGATTCAGAGCCGCTCGTAAGCTGCCGCTCGTTCGTTCCGAGCGATGTTCGCACATCTGCGCATGCGTATGGGTCGTAATGTGCATGCGCCAACCAGTCATTGCGGTCGGAAATTGTGCGCTCGCAAAATAGCGAGTGCCTGCAAATTTGAGTGACAGGATGAGGCGTTTGTGGGTGGTAACAGGGGAAGGTGCTTGAAAACGGGGAGTGGAGATCCGAACGCAGATGTGCCAAATGGTCAAAACGGGCGTTTTAAGGGTGTGCATAATTAACAAAGCAGCGTCATCGGCCACGTCACTTGGTTGTCTCTTAGCCTGAACTGTTCGCATGATTGCGGTAGGAATATCCTACCACAAGCACTGCGAGCAGTTCAGACGCCTTTCGATGTACTCGATTAATCTAATAAATAGCGGAGATGACGTATGATCCGAGCGGGCAGGGGGCGTCTTTACAAAATAGCGAGCGCATGTTTTGTTCGCTCGCTCACACGTAGAGGCGTCAACAGACCGCAAGGAGCTAGCGCTCAATTTAAATAGCCGGCCCCTTTTTCTGAACGACCGTTCGCAAATAGCGTCCGGCTCTGAATCAGGCCCAGAATCTGTACTTGAAATGGGTGAACTGGCAGCAGATGCAGGTACACGCTGGACTGGACACAAACCGGAGGTGACACAAAAGGTAAGCTGGAGGTTCTTGGCAAGTCACAAACATGTAGCAGGAATGGACATGGGAACAGGCAATATCCAGCAGGACACAGGACTAGGACTGGCAGGGACAGGACACTGAGGACAGAGGGCCTGATTCAGACCCGGTCGCAAGCGCTGAGCGCTCGCAACCGGGTCGATGGTGGCCCACAGTGCATGCGCACGACGGCAATTCATCGCTATGGGTCTCGCACCAAAGCTGTCGATGTTGAGTGACAGCTCACCCCCTTTTGGTGGGCGGGCCGGGGGAATGGCTGCCCAAACGGAGGCATTCCCATGAGAACGCCTGCCGTTTGGGGGCGGCCCCACTGACATCACAAGTGATGTAAGCAGAGAGCTTCCAGCTCTGTTAGAGCCAAAAGCTCTCTGGAGCTTGTGATGAACGAGACCCTACCACAAGGGTCTCGTCGCAAGCCCGACGGTCGCAATGGTCTTGACACCCACAGCTATGCGAGTGGCCAGGAGGCCGCTCCAAAAAAAATAAGCCCGGTCCTGATTCAGAGCGAGCAGTCTGTCAGAGCAAGCAGCTCTGAGTCAGGCCCAGAGTCTATGAGCAAATGTATACAGTGGCAGGACACAGGAACAAAGGTTAAGGAGCAAGCTACTGTGCAACGACCACGTCAACCTCTACTAGGTGCTGGAACTTAGGACCTGATTCAGAGCCGGATGCTCTGAAAGAGCACTTGCTCTGAATCAGGGACTTTTTTTTTTTTATTTGGTGCGGCCTCCGGGCCGCTCGCATAGCTGTGGGTGACCACCCACAGCTATTGCAAGTGGCGATGTGATGGTTGCGATGGTCGCAACCATCGGGGCTTGCGACGAGACCCTTGCAGTAGGGTCTCATTCCCGCAAGCCCCAGTTAGCTTCTGGCTCTTAATAGAGCCGGAATCTCACCACTGACATCACTCGAGAGGTCAGTGGGGCCGCTCCCAAATGGCAGGCGTTCCGTAGGGAACGCCTCAGTTTGGCCAGCCTCCCCCTCTGCCCACCATGAAAACGGTGCGAGCTGTCGATCAAAATCGACAGCCGCCCCCTTTTGGTGCGAGACCCGGAGCGACGGAGCGCTCGTCGCTAGCCAGGTCTCGTGCATGCGCACATAGGAGCCGGCTCTGGCGTGCGCAGTGGCCAAACGTCGACCCGCTCGCGAGTGCATAGCACTTGTGAGCGGATCTGAATCAGGCCCTTAGTAATATCCCCAGCAGGCAGGAACTGACTTGAATCCCTAATGAAGGGAGAGGTCTCCTGTGATTGGTCCATCAGGCTGAGGTCAGGTAACGGGACTACCAACAGGTGAGTAGCTGCACATAGCAGCCAGAATCCTGGTAGCTAGGATAGCAAGTGAGAGCCAATCAGGATGAGAGCCGCAGCGGCACACGTAACAAGTACACTCCTCCAGTCCCCCTGCGTCCCCTCTTGCTCTGTGTCCCCCCCCCTTCCAGTTTACCTTCTTCCTAATCATACAATCCTAATCATCTTCACAGGCAGCTGGCACACACTGAGGGCGTGGACGTCTTCAGTGCTCCTGAGCAGGATGGGGGCAGAGTCGGAACAGCCAAAGCAGCCGGACATGTGCAGAGGACATTTTCCCATCTCTGCCAGACTGCGCATGTGCAGAACGGTGCTGAACTCAGGGGGTCATTCAGACCCGCTCGCGAGCGCAGGATGCTCGCAAGCGGGTCGATGTTCCCTCAATGCGCATGCGCACGACGGAGGGAGCTCCGTCGTGCGCATGCGTGAGACCCGAATAACGACGGCCAAAGGGGGCGTGCTGTCGATGGTGACTGACAGCACGCCCCCTTTAGTGGGCGTGCCAGGGGCGTGGTTGCCAGACGGAGGCGTTCCAATCGGAATGGCTACAGTTTGAGTCCGGCTCCACTGACATCACTAGTGATGTCAGTGGGAGTGATTTTGGCTCTGATAGAGCCAAAATCACTCCAGGGCTTGCGGCAACGAGACCCTACCACAAGGGTCTCGTCGCAAGCCCGATGGTCGCGATGGTCTTGACCATCTTTTTGGCCGCTCGCATATGCTGTGGGTGGCCACCCACAGCTATGCGAGCGGCCGGGAGGCCGCTCCTTTTTTAGGGAGGAGGGCACTGATTCAGAGCGAGCGCTCTGGTCAGAGCGTTCGGCTTTGAATCAGGCCTTCAGTTCGCGGCAGTCGGAGCTCACCTAGCAGACTGCATTGCACTTTCACTAGTATGGCTAAAGCGGGCTGCAAAAAAATGCAATAGTGGCTGCATGCGGGCTGCACATTTGACACATCTGATCTAGTACCATCTATAAAATGACAGTTCAAAACTGATTTGTTGCTATGGACAATTTCCCCTCTTTATGGGGGTGATGTATCAAGAATGTGCTAGATAAATGACTGAATCTGATTGTGTGCTTGAAGCAATTTCTCCACTTTATCTCTCCAAAGTCTTGATAAATCTCCCCTTATATCTCTTGAAAGTTTGATACATTTCACCCATAGAGAGTCTAGGGACTACCCTGTAGGCTTATATATTTTCACTTTGAAGATTTGCACTTTATAGCTATTGATGTTAAAGAAAACTTTAGTTTTAGCGAATGTTATCGTCCAGATAGATACTGTATTAAGATTCAACTGTCTTCAATGCACAGATCATAGTAGTTGTTCTGTTGTTCTTTTCAATGGCAAAAGCAAAAAATAAATGGCAGAAAATAGAATTCTTTGAATATGGTGTTCCACTTTATATTATCCTGTATGTGACTGTGCTTTGCGTGTCTCTAGTTACTAAAACACAACACAAAGGCTGATGGAGTCATCTATTGCTGCTTTTTGTATTCATTTTTTACACCTCATCAATCATTTGCTACTGGTTGTATCTATGTTGTCAGTGAAAAATTCCAAGTAATGTTTATTTGTGTTTTACTCATGTTTACAGGTTTCATTTGTGTGCCTGGATCATAGGTGTGTTTTTTTTTTTCTAAATAAATTATTTTATTGATTTTAAAATCTGTGAAAGTCAAGCAGCAACATATACAGAATATAGTAAAACAAAATGATGAAACTGACAAAATTATAGAATAATCACAGAAAAATAAGCATATAGCTGGAAAGGAGATATGAAAAAGTAATGAGCAGGTACGGTATAGACAGACAAAGCGGTGGTTAGCAATGTCTGTTAAAATCTGTGGGTCATCCCCATATGGGCACATATTATTATTATTATTATTATTATTATCCTTTATTTATATGGCGCCACAAGTGTTCCGCAGCGCCTTACATAGTACATAGAACTAATAAGTGAACAAGAAACAAGTAACTTACAGTACATTACAGTGCAGGACAGGGACACAACTTATATACATTGCTGAAATAGTGATTAAAGCACTCACAATAAGCTGCCGGGAGTTGGCGGTCCCGTGTTAGGTGCCCTAATGGGGAGTAGAGAGTAGAAGAAAATGTAAAGAAAAGCACATGAGGGAAGAGGTCCCTGCTCATGAGAGCTTACATTCTAAGGGGAGGGGCAGACAGACAGGCGTGACACAGAAGGGGAAGATAGGAAGGAAAGAGCATGAGGTGGGTTAGGAGGAGTGCTGGAAGGCCTTGATGAAGTAGTGGGTCTTGAGAGCCTTTTTGAAGATTTGTAGAGAGGTGGAGAGTCTGATAGGGAGAGGGAGAGCATTCCAAAGGTAGGGAGCAGCACGGGCAAAATCTCGGATGCGGGAGTGGGAGGAAGTAATCAGTTGGCAAGAGAGGCGGCATGCATTAGTTGAGCGAAGTGGGCGGGTGGGAGTGTGAAGGGAGAGAAGGTCAGAAATGTATGCGGGAGAGGATTTGGTGAGGGCTTTGTAGGTGAATGTAAGAACCTTGAATTGGCATCTGAAGGGGAAGGGGAGCCAGTGTAGGGCTTGAAGGAGAGGGGAAGCAGATATAGAACATCTGGAGAGGAAGATGAGCCGAGCAGCAGCATTGAGAACAGATTGTAGTGGAGAGAGGTGAGAGACTGGGAGGCCAGCTAGGAGAAGGTTACAGTAGTCCAATCTGGATATGACCAGTGAGTGGATGAGGGTTTTAGTGGCATCCTGGGTGAGGAAGGGTCTAATCCTGGAGATATTTTTTAGGTGAAAACGGCAGGACTGCGAGATGTGCTGAATGTGCGGTTTAAAGGAGAGGGAGGAGTCTAGGATAACTCCAAGACAGCGCACTTTGGGGCTAGAGGAGATAGTTGTGCCATCAATAGATAACGAAATTGTGGAAAGTGATGTAGTGGAAGAGGGTGGGAAGATGATCAGCTCAGTCTTAGACATGTTAAGTTTAAGAAAGCGCTGGGACATCCACGAAGAGACAGCAGAGAGACAGTTGGAGATACGGGTAAGGAGCTCAGGGGTGAGCTCAGGGGTGGAAAGGTAAATTTGAGTATCATCTGCATAGAGATGATATTGGAGGTCAAAGGAGTTAATGAGTTCACCTAAAGAGGATGTATATAGGGAGAAAAGGAGAGGTCCAAGAACAGAACCTTGGGGAACTCCTACCTTTAGTGGAAGTGGAGGGGAAGAGGAGTCATGAGAGGATACAGCGAAGGAACGATCAGAGAGGTAGGAGGAAAGCCAGGAGAGGGCAGTTTCACGTAAACCGAGAGAGTAAAGGATTTGCAGGAGGAGAGGGTGGTCTACAGTGTCAAATGCAGCAGAGAGGTCAAGGAGAATGAGCAGAGAGTAGTGGCCCTTGGATTTGGCAGCAAGGAGGTCGTTGCTGACTTTCGTGAGGGCAGTTTCCGTGGAGTGGAGAGATCGGAAGCCAGATTGAAATGAGTCAAGGAGGGAGTGGGAGGAAAGAAAGGTGGTAAGGCGGTTGTAGACAATACGCTCAAGGAGTTTGGAAGCAAAAGGGAGAAGAGAGATGGGTCGATAGTTTGAAAGTATGTTAGGATCAAGGGTAGGTTTTTTAAGAATGGGGGAGACAAGAGCATGTTTGAATGCAGAAGGGACAGTGCCAGATGATAGGGAAAGATTAAGGAGGTGAGCCAGATGGGAACAGGCAGAAGGAGACAACCAACCATCCTATTATACAACATTGATTAATGTGGGAAAAGCCATGGTACTGTACTGTAAGCAATAAGTAGACAATACACCCCTCATGAGAAAAACTAGGGGTGGTAGAAATACAACTTCTACACGTTGGGTACTTAAGGGAATATGTATCAAGCCGTCTACATAGTGGAGAAATTGCACATAGCAACCAATCAGTTTTTACCTATGATTTTATAGAATGTATAGCAAACAGAAATCAGTATGCATCACATCAACTTATAATAATTAGCAAAAACTAGCAATTTCTTGTATAAATAATGTAAGTCGTTATCACAGCCTAGTCCCCTTGGTAATTTATTAACAAGAACTTACTGTAGCCTACTTGTTGAGGGACAGACTTGGGGGTATAATTAGTAAATGGCAGCTTTTCAAAGGCATGTTTTGCATTTAACAGTATTGCCTTTTTAAATTCTGTGGGTAAAACAGCAAACAGTCTGTAGCTTTGGGAAGCCACAGTTTAGTAAATACACCCCTATAAATCTTATTTGTCTGGGTATATGGTGTAGAGATGAGCGGGTTCGGTTTTCAGAGATCCGACCCACCCGAAATTTGCAGATCCAAGCCGGCTCGGGTTTCCTGCCTGACTTGGATCTCAAAACAAGGCAAAACGTCATCATCCCGCTGTCGGATTCTCGTGCGTTTTGGATAGTATAAAAGATCCCGCGTTCGCTGCCATTTTCATCCATCTGTGGAGAGTGATGAGGAAGGGGGCTGTGTGTAAATGTGATCGCTGTGCTGTGCTGTTGCTGACACTGTGCATAGGGGCTGGTTACTGTTGTCACTCAGGGGCTGGCTGCTTATGTCCATAGAGGGAGGGGCTGGCTGTTGTCCATATATAGGGGCTGGCTGGCTCTTGTCCTGTCCACTCCATAGGGGCTGGCTGTTGTCCATAGGGGCTGGCTGGCTGATGTCCTGTCCATAGGGGCTGGCTGTTGGCCATAGGGGCTGGCTATGCTGCTGTGTTGTCCAGCGGGTGCTCTGTCCATCAGGGGTGCTCTTCACCCCCAGTGTGAAAAAAAAAATTCTGTGTGTGCGCATTAGCCACACTTATCAGCAACGTAGGTGTGCAGGGGTGCAGCCTGTGTCATTTATCAAGGGGCTGCTGCCTCGTTCAGGGGTGCTCTCCCTCCCAGTGTGAAAAAAATAAAACACAATTCTGTGTGTGATTGTGTGCGTTATCTGCAACTTAGCTGCACTATAATTGCTTGGGAACACTGCTGTTAGACTGCAGTGAGTATGGAGGACAGTCACATGACAGGAGAGCAGGATCCACATACCAGTCTTGTAACTGCCGGCAGCAGTCATGATGACAATGCAAGGCCATCAACGTCATCTATTAAGGCCGATGCACCAGGGCTTAAGTCAGGCCATGTAAAAAAAATCAACTTTTACTTTAGAGAAACAAAAATTTGGCAATATGCCATTCACTACACAAAGTGGCAAGGAAAGGATTAGGCCTTGGCCTTTATTTATAACTAGTGGTTCTAGTTGTGATGATTTAACCCCTCTGCTTGTAGAAGAGGTACAAAAATGTTTGAATTGTCTCCGAAAAGTCACAGATCCCCAAGGAGAGTCCGGTGTGTCCGCGGTTGCCATGTGTGAGCCTGACCTTTCTAATGGTGCATACACACGGTCAGATTTTTCCTTCAGATCTGAACGATAACGATTTAAACATCGTTCAGTCGTTCATATCTGAAGGAAAATCTGACATATCTGACATGCCTGAATGATGGACGATGAACGATGCGCGTTCCCGTTTGTCAGATAACGATATCTGACCTCTGATGTGTTTGCAGTCAGACTTGGACGATTCCATTAATTTTAATGCAGTCAAAAATCGTTCAAATCGTTCAAAACTTTGGTAAAATAGTTCAAATTGTTCATCTGACAAATCTGACCGTGTGTATGCTCCATAATACTGTACATGAAGAGGATTCTCATTCCACCATTTGTGTGCCCTCTGCAAATATGGGAATGAGCAGCACAAGTCAACATGCTGACGTAGAAATTGAGGATGCATCTGTGGAATTGCAGCAGGAGGACGAGGAGGATATTTACGTAGTTGGCGATAACAAGGATGATGATGATGATGATTAGGATGTTGGTGCTGAGGATGTTTGTGTAAAAACTGTAAATCAGGCAACAGTTGTTACCTATGGTGTGAAAAATTCCATTGTTGCCATGCCTGGGCAGAGGACTAAAAAATCCACTTCTCATGTGTGGAATCACTTCCACCCAACTTCAGACAACCTTTGCCAAGCCATTTGTAAATATTGCCATGTAGCAGTGAGTAGAGGTAAGGACCTTAACCATCTTGGAACTTCACTTGCAGCGCATTCATCAAATTGGAAAGGATATTTCAAATTCTGAAACTTTGTGGCAAAAAACAAACAACAATCGGTCCAGTGTCACCTAGCTGCTCCCTTCTATCTGGATCCAAGTGCCTGCAAATCTCCCCCACCAACACCCGCATCATGATCAACATCCTCATTCATGATCGAAAGTAGTCCAGCATCCAATATCATAAGGACTGACTCTTCTCCTATCCATTGTTCCTCAGAAGGATCCTTGAGTGCTACGCCTTCTGCTGCTGTTGCTCTGACAGGTTCTCGATCCCCGAACGTGGACCTGGAAGAACACTACTTTTAGTAGTTTAACCAAACAATTGACTATCAAACAATCCTTTGCATTTGCGAGCAAGTATGACAGCAAACACCCAGTTGCACAGTGGATTACTTATGCCATAACAGCTATGCTGGTATTAGATGTGTGTCCAGTATCTGCCATTAATGCAGTGGGATTTAGACAGTTAATAGAGGTCCTGTGTCCCTGCTACCATGTCCCTTCTAGATTCCCTTTCTCTAGAATAGCAATTCCCAATCTGTACAAGGACATTAAAAAAAACCTTATTAATATCCTCCCAAAGGCCATTGTGCCTACTGTCCACTTAACCACTGATATGTGGACAAGTGGGACAGGGAAAACTAAAGATATAATTACTGGGACAGCCCACTGGGTAGGTGTATTGTCTCCAACAGTGCAAACAGCAGCAGCATCTAACAAATGCCAGCTCATTCAGAGGCAGGCTACTAAGAGGCATACCACTGAGAAATGCTCAGGGAAATCATTGCAAAATGTCTTACCCCACTTTGACTCTCCTCAGGATTTGTGATTTCTGCCAATGCCAGCAATATTGTGCGAGCATTACATGTGGGTGAATTCGAACACATCCCATGTTTTGCTCACACAATTAATTTGGTGGTGCAACATTGTTTTAAAAATTACAGGGGCATGCAGGAGATGCTCACAGTGGCCCATAAGTTTTCTGGACATGTTCAACATTCAGCAACTGCGTGTCAAAGATTGCAGAATCAGGAAGAACTGTTGAATTTGCCCTGCCATTAGCTGAAGCAAGAGGTAGTAATTAGGTGTAATTCTACCCTCTATATGCTTCAGCAGATGGAGGAGCAGCAAAAGGCCATCCAAGGCTAAACTACAGCCTATGACATAGGGAGAGGAGTGGGAATGCACCTTAGTCAAGAACAGTGGATAATTTCTGCATTGTGCAAGGTTCTCAAACCCTTTGAATTTCCCTCATGTGAAGTTAGTTCAGACACTGCAAGCTTGAGTCAGGTCATTCCCCTAATCAGACTTTTGCAAAAGCAGCTGGAGAAACTGAAGGAGGAGCTGAAATGGAGTGATTATGCTAGGTATGTTGGACTGGTAGATCAAGCCATTCACTCACTTTGCCAGGATCCAAGGGTCATCAATCTCTTGAAATTAGATCACTATATTTTGGCGACCATACTTGACCCTAGGTTTAAGTCATACCTTGTGTCTTTCTTTCTGACGGACATAAATCTGAAGAGATGCAAAGAACTGTTGGTGAAAAAATTGTCAGCTCAAGTGGCATGTGACACGGTATCTTCTCCTCCTTCAGTTTCTGCAGCTACCAGCTGGTGGTGATGCAGATGAGTCAGCAAAAGCTAATGACATCTGGTTGGGTCTGAAAGAACTGTCTACAATGAGTGACATGTCTACCGTGACTTTGTCTGATACGGTCACCATTCAGAGAATGGTGGATTACTATTTTAGGGATAGCATCCAAATAGGCATGTCAGACAGTCTGTTTCACTACTGGCAGGAAAAAGAGGCAATTTGGAGTCTCTTATACAAACTGGCTTTGCTGTGCTTAAGTTTCCCACCCTCCAGTGTGTACTCTGAAAGAGTTTTCAGCGCAGCTGGGAACATTGATCGGCATAGGAGATTACTTCCCCAGAATGTGGCAAAGATGATGTACATCAAAATGAATTGCAAATTCCATGAGGAAGATCTTTACCAGCAATTAAGTAAAAGAGGATGAACACACTGATGGGGATGACAATGACAATGATCTTACCTATGTTGTAAAGCCAGTTTGTATATGGGATCATTGCCACTACTGTCCACTGCGCATTGGCAGCTTGTTTTGTGGGGGGTCCAATCAAACCAATCATTTCAGCCCCCTGTTGCTGAAGTGATTGGTTTGTTAAACTGTGAATGTCCTATTTCATATATACAACATAAGGGTGGGTGGGAGGGCCCAAGGACAATTCCATCTTGCACCTTTTCATTTCCATTATGTGCTGTTTGGGGCATTGCTGACTGACATTTTTAATGTTATGGTTTATGAATGTCCAGAAATTGTAATGGCCACAGACAGCATCTCCTACATGCCCCTATCATTTTTTTTAAATAAAATTCTGAACCAACTGCTGTTTGTGTCAATCTGGCGGCACAAGTCACACAACATTGACATTCAGCCAAGAGTTCTCAGCCCTCAAGGCTGCTACATGGCCCAAAGGCCACATCCCACCAAGAGTTCTCAGCCCTCAAGGCTGCTACATGGCCCAAAGGCCACATCCTACTTCCCGGCCCAAAGGCCACCTGTTGCCAGCTCCTCACCAGCCCTCAAGGCTGTAATGGTTGCAAGTTGCAAAGAGTTCCAGCCCTCAAGGCTGTTTCAGGGCTGGTTCCTCATCATAGCTCTATATTCCAGTACTACTCAGCCCGGAGGCTGCATCAACAATTAACTATCAACTATCATTTATTGCTTCAGCCAGTGACTGCACCAATTATCAAGTATCAACTCTTCTTACTTCAGCCAGTGGCTGCACCAACTATCAACTATCAATTCCTCCTTCAGTCAGTGACTGTATCAATTACCAACTATCAATTCTTCAATCGTCAAGGGGTACCCCAACCATCATCTTTGCACAGTCCTCAACTCTATTTATCACTCAGTTTTTAGCCAGCTAGCTGGATGCAACCTTTTGGCCCTTAACTAGATGAAAAGATCAATATCGTGAGCTGTGAGGTGGACAAAATTGACTGGAAATGAGTGGAAAAAAATGTTAATAAGGTTAATACTGTAGGAACAAAAACGGGCCCGAAGTGATTTTAGCTGTTTTTATGATTTTTTATTTTTTATTTTATTTTTAGGAAATAATCCAGATCTAAAATCGAAACACAAAACACAGAGGTGAGGTTTTGGCAACACTAATCCAGATCCAAAACCAGGGAGATCCAGATCCAAAACCAATACAAGGGGGTAGGGGCACATCTCTAATATGGTGGCGCTTCAATTCACGACGAGCCAGAAGTAACCAAGTAATTTTGGTGCAAATAGATGACATTTTGGGAAACCTCTGTTTTCATTTCCTGTGTATACAATAACAATCTACATATCTAACATACAGTATATAAAATAATTGGTTGTGATATTTTGCATAGTTTGCTTTTGGAATTTGGTTTATATAGCTCTGTCTATATTATTATTATTATCTATTATTATTATTAATTTATAGGGCTTTACAGCACTTTCTGAAGTAAATACAGTTTAGAGATGAGCGGGTCTGGTTCTCAGAATTTTGGGGATCCAGGGCGAGCCGAACCACAGCTCGAATCACCCTGCCTGCCCCATATCCCTCCCTGAGGCAAAACCTTGCGATCCTGCTGTCGGATCGCAAGGTTTTGCATTGAGCAGGCTTAACGCTTATTGGCTGAGAGAGCCGTCTGTCATGGCTCTCAGCCAATCAGCGTTAAGCCCACAGGAAGTTAGGTTTTAGGAAGATGCCGCCCTTGCCTGATGCCACCAGCAGCCCCCGCTGCCGACACCACCCACACCCCCTGCTGCCGACCTCCACTGGCAGCATTCCCCAATGCCAACACCCCCACTGCCGACACTGCTGGCACCCTGCATTGAGGACACCACCGGCACCTATGCACTTCTAACACCATCAGGACCCCCACACTGAGGACACCGCTGGCACCTCTGGTCTACCGACACTGCCAGCACCATGCACTGAGGACACAGTCAGTGACCCCACACTGTCGACACTGTTGGCTCTCACACACTGATGACACCACCAGCACTCCTGCACTGCTGACACTGTCAACACATGTGCACTGAGGACACCACTGGCACCCCCGCTTTGCCGACACCCTGCACTAAGGACACTGCCAGAACCCCCGCACTACTGCCCCATGTATTGAGGATGCTATCAGGGGACCCCACACTGCCGCTACCGACGGCACTTCCGCATTGAGGACACTACTGGCACTCTTGCATTGAGTACACTGCCAGCATACCGCACTGCCAACACTGCTGTCACAGTAAGTGCACTATTGGTGTATCCAATCCATACTGTATAACGCACTGTTCCGTGTTGGAACTTGGAAGCTGAACTGCCACATGTTAGTGCCGCCCACTGTGTCACTTACCTTAGTCAGCTAGCTGGATGCAACCTTTTGGCCCTAAACAATATGAAAGAAAATAATATTATGAGGTGGTCAAAATTGATTGGAAATTACTGGAAATAAATGTTATTGAGGTTAATAATACTGTAGGAACAAAAACAGGCCCAAATTATGTGATTTTAGCTGTTTTTATCATTATTTTTTTTGAAAAAAAAGTACAGATCAAAACCAGAAAACAAAACACACAAGGGCGGTTTTGGCAAAACCAATCCAGATCCAAAACAAGAGGAGAAACAGATCCAAAACCAAAACACGGAGGTCGGTGCACATCTCTAATACAGTTACAGTGCAAACACAACAGGAAATAAAGGGGCATATTTATTAGTTATCGGGTTCTAGGACCGATAATTATAATTTCATATCGCCACTTATCACGGCAATATGAAACGAAGGATTTCAGGAGTGTATTAAAAACCACCTGAAGGATCCATCTCCTGGTAATTTCTGCTAGGAGCAGCCAATAAGCCACTATAGCTAACGCATTCCTGAGCTTGCGAAAATGGGAGGCTGCAGCAGATATCTCTGCAGCAGTTAGGATAAAGAAGCCTATTAACTATTTAGAGATGATTATTATCTATTTGCTATCATATTGCTAACTGCTGTCATACATTAGTATTTCATTTGTGCTGCATTGACTGTCATTTGTATGGTAATTATTATTTTCTCCATATTGACCTCCCTGGACCCACTTCCTCTTTTTCCCCCCTTTAATAAATCTAATAGATTATCCTATTTATCAAGGCTGTCATGTACAGTCATTTTACTGTGTGTATGGTGCTAGCCTCTCTGTTACAACCTGAGGTGGATTTAGCTTATGAAGTCATTGTCAAAGGAGAAGGAAGATGCGCTGTAGCTGCCGTCTCAACTGTAAGATACCATCTAAACCTAACTTATATGTGCTCACAACGGGTTGGGTATGGTTCAAATACTGACGCCGTAAGCCCAACTGTTGAAAATCCTGACTACGGGTAGTAAGTACCCTAATCCTTCCCCTAACCCTCCCATGGTGGTGCCTAACTCTAACCTCCCTGGGGGTGCCTAAACCTAAAAACCTAACCTCCCCCCCAGTAGTGCCTATAAGTCTCCCAGGGGGGTGCCTAACCCTAATCTCCCCCCGGGGGTACCTAAACCTAACCCCTCATCCCCGGGCTAACACTTCGGGATGCCGGCATCGGGATCTTAATCCTGTTCAGGATTCCAGTGTTGGGATATCGGCGGCCAGCATTCCGTTCGCTGGCATCCTCACTACATCCTGCTCACAATAACACCCGGGGTGCCACAAGTAAACCTGTACCCAGTTGATGGACACAGGGCCTGATTCAGACCTGGACGCTATTTGCGTCGCGTAAAGTCGCCCACTAAGTAATAGTGAGTGGCCGCACTATGCGCTCACACCTGTATAAAGACGCCCCTTTGCCACTCGCAACACACGTCATCTCCGGCAGTTTTAGGATTAATCCGGAACATCGAGAGCCATCGGAGCTGCTCACAGCGCTTGTGGTAACCTTTTCCCACCACAACATTGCGAGCAGTTCTGGCTAATATACAAACCAGTCACGTGTGTAATGACGCTACTTTACTAATTATGCACACCCATTAAACGCCATTCTCATGGGTGAGCACGCCTGTGTTCGCACATCCACTCCCCCGTTTTGAAGCACCTTCCCCTGTTACCACCCACAAACTGCACTGTCACTCAAAATAGCGGTCCGACTGCGGGCTACGGGCGAGCACTTTCCGATCGCACTGACTGGTTCGCGCACATGCATTGCGACTCATCGCATGCGCAGATTGCGAAAAATTGCTCAATGCGAGCGAGCGCAGCATAGCGTCCGGGTCTGAATCGGGCCCACAGCACAGAGTTTCAGAATAACTGTTTGCAAGAGGGAGGTTATGGACATATAGATAAAGCTAGAGAAGGTACACACTTGTACAGTCATACTTCAGATTTACTACAGATACACAAGGGAAGTAGACCCTGCTTGTGAGAGTTGTTTATCAGAGGAGGGGCCAATGTGCAGTCTCTGGGCCTGAATGGGAATAGAGTAAGAAAGAGGAAGTAACTGTGCATCTTGGTAAAACTATGCTGCACTGCAGGAGGGGCAGATGTAAAATGTGCAGAGAGATTTAGATCTTTGAGGGGTTTGTCCAAACTGAAATCTAAATTGTAATGTAAAAGTAAAGCAGTCCAACATTTGTGGGCTATATGCAGAAGCAGCCAGTATTTACCCCTCATGCAAAAACAAATGGATGTATTTGCAGGAATCTGTATGACACACAACCGGACATAAGCCCGGCGGATGTAATACCGACGCCGGAAGGCAGAAGACTGAAGATCCTGACAGGGTAAGTATTTTAACTATCCCTAACCCTCTCCTGCCCTAACACTAACCCTCCTTTAGAGGTACCTAACCCTAACCTCCCCCCCTGGTGCCTAACTGTAACCTCCCCCCAGGGGTGCCTAAACCTAACCTCCCCTCTCTGCACCCAAAACCTAACCCTCCCAGGGGGGTACCTAACCCTAACCAACCCCCGGGGGTGCCTAACCCTCCTGGGGGGGTGCCTATCACTAAGTCCCCCCGGGAGCCCCTAAACCTAACCCTCTCATGTGGCTGTTCGGTATGCCGGGCGTCGGGATTTCAGTGGGTGGATAATGATAGGTGTTGGGATTTCGACGGCTATCATTAGTCCTATGCCGGGATTTCACAGTCGGGAAGCCGGTGGTCTGCATTTCGACTGCCGGCTTCCTGACTGCATAGCGTATCTGCACCCTTTGCATTTTTAACATGGTTTGTCCAGGCACACAGCTACTTGCTCTATCTTAGTCGGTTCCCAAAACTGAATCAGGCTAAGCCCTTGTGCTAGAGTCCACCACTAGTGCCATTTTTTAAGTGATTTTTTTTTACTGTGCAAGTGCATATCTCTGGGAAAATGGCGCCGGCAGCTGCGGCTACATGGTAATTGTAGTCAATGGGTGTATGGTGAGCAGTTTGGGCCTCCCTTGACTCAGAGGCATGTGTGCACCCCACACCCTGCACCTTTTATAGATACAGCACTGGGTAGGAGCAGACAGACATGGGAGATACAGGGGGTGAAACAGGGTACGGGAAGAAAAGTGGTGGGTTAGGAGGAGGGCTGTAGATAAAGAAATGGGCTTTTAGGACTCGTTTAAAGTTTTGGAAAGCCCAAATACTGTGCCATACAGTAAAATAGACAGCCATTGCCCCAGCTCTAGACTATAAATGCTGTTAAGTGTGAATGCACAAATAGATAGCAGAATAGCAGTGCCTAAACTTAATTCCTTGAAATATGAATTGACAGCAGAACATAGGGCCTCATTCAGAGGCGGTCAGAGGATGCAAGCGGTCGCTCAGAAACTGGGCGGCCGCTTGCATCCTGACCGCCCGCCTCTGTTTTGGTCGTTAGGCTGTGGGTTAACACCCACAGCTCTAACGACCGCTAGGGTGATGGTCTCTGACCATCGCGGCTTACGATGAGACCCTAGGGTAGGGTCTCACTTGTTGTAAGCCCCGGAGATGTCAGTGGGGCCTCCCCCAAACGGCAGGCGTTCCCAAGGGAACGCCTCCGTTTGGGCTGCCACCCCCTCGGCCCGCCTTCCAAACGGGGCGAGCTGTCAATCAACATCGACAGCTCGCCCCCTCTGGAAAGAGACCCGCTACGACCAGCGCTGTCGGTCGTAGCGGGTCTCACGCATGCGCACGAAGGAGCCGGCTCCCTTGTGCGCATGCGCACTTGACAAACATCGAGGCGGTCGTAGACCGTACGGCCGCCTCTGAATGAGACCCATAGTGGCAGAACTTTGCACCTCTGCAAAACAGCCAATTCAGGTGAAATTTATTGCTAACAAGTTCCTGCATATGCTGTATATATGTAATCTCAGTGTAGTATACAGTTATATCTGCTTTGTTCATTACCCAGCATACTTTTTTAAAGTGCATATTCTTTAATAGTGTTTCATTATTGTAGGTTCTGCCTTATGTGGAGATTTAATAGACAATTTAACATAAACTTTCTAGCCTGGCTTAATGACATCTATGGAGAAAATGAATTCTTCTGTGTTGATTGCTTTTTTATGATTGGATATTTCTTACTGTAAAACTGACTGTAAAACATTTACTAGTATTATATGTTTCTTTGGACAGAATTACAATGCCATTGCTACATTTGCGTGAGTTTATGCCAGCTTTTTGCAGTAAAAAAAATTGTAGAAATAAAAATCATTTTTACCAACATACTAACAGCCGATGCAATGTAGCTGGAGCATTAAAGTAATTCATGAATTGCAGAAGAGGGTTGTGCATCAGTATTTTTACATTAGAGTGCATCCCTCTGCAGCGGCCTTTCGCATCCATCATTTCTGTTTTTGAACAAACAGTACATGTAACAGGCACTTAAAACACTGTGTGTTTCCTGTGGTCCCAAAAGATGCATTACTGCCTCACTAATGAACTGCAGTTTAATTCTGATGGAATTAGTGTTTGCAGGCATACATGGCAGCTGTGATTCAGCATCTGGGAGTGTCACAACATAATCTGTAGCTAAAAACATGTGATCGTAATACAGCCCCAACATATAAGGCTGAGCAAATCTATATGGTCTATATGATAAAATTATATATATATATATATATATATATATATACATACATACATACAGTATATACCTTATTATGATTCCCTTATTGTATAGATTCCCTTTAGAAGACACTAATGTGTATCATGCTATCACCTTGCACCTAAAAAACAGAGCAGAGTGAAATATTACAGCAAGCATCATGCTTCTCCTGGTAGCTAGACATAGACTTATTTGTTTGGTACAAATAATTGTTACTGGAAAATTTGGTGAACCGTCAGGATTCTATGAATTGTGAAGTAAGAGAACTAATATAACAAACGGTACGGGAGGAATAAGAGGGGCACACAGGTGAGTAAAAGATGGAAGTGTAACAAATATCTTAGATTGCCACCAGCACACTCAGAGTTAATGCTCAGGATCGGTACTGTACTGTATGTCTAGATACTGCAGGTATTGACCGAAAAGATGTGGTCCTCACGCATCCATTCCGAACACGTACACACTGAGCCGTGGTTACTATAGTAACGGGAGCCATAGGAAACATTTTCAGCTACTAAAATCCCCCCTGCAGCACCCCCTCATCCCCCACCCACGCTTGGGCTGCTTCAGCAACCAGGGCTAACGAGCCAGCGTCTTGCTCAGAAGACAATTAACCCCTCCATTACAGAGGCTGTATTCTGCGGCTACTAGTCCTGATTACTAATGCACCCCCCCATCATCCTAACATGGCTGAAAGTAGCTAACATTAACCATCGTTCTTGGCCCCCTCTGTCTTCTTAGTAATGTAATGATATATACGGTTTATATAATCATGAAGCTAAATTGAAAACAACACAGTAGATGTGGCTCCTAGTAATACACGTACACACTACCATTTTACATGATCTGAACAAGAAGGTTGAGACAATTTATACATTTATTTTGATTTTCTGCTTCTCTGTTGGATGTTTACACAGGATATTTTCTTTCATATAGGCCATTAAGGTAATCTGCCACCTACACACAAAGAAGCCATTTTGTCAACTGAGGAACCAATGTCTCATACAATCAAGTGCCACATGCTTCAGTGATGTCACTAGCTCTTAGTAACTTGATTACATTGTCGAAAATACTGATTGAGACCACAAAATGACTGACGCCAATGTATGTACAAGCAGTACAATACCACTTTGGCAAACGCACCTCCTAAGTGCACATGGCATCATGACATCACGTGTGCTGCAAAGAGAAGGCTGGGAGCAGGAAACTGGGTGCCAGGCGCCTATCCAGACATCCCACAAGCTGGGCACAAGTGTCAATGGGCCAACAACTGTGCTGCCCCCTGAGCATTACACCTTTGGCGGCAGCACCGTCTGTGTATACATGATTTGTACATATTAAGTAGACAAGCCTGGCAATAATCAAGTACGATAACAGTTAATAGGGTACAGCATCTGTAATTATTTAATTATTTTGGGGAGATGTACTAAGCCTCTGAGAGTGATAAAGTAGAGAGGGATAAAGTACCAACCAATCAGCTCCTGTCATTTTTCAAACACAGCTTGTAACATGGCAGTTAGAAGCTGATTGGCTGGCACTTTATCGCTCTCCACTTTATCACTCTCCAAAGCTTAGTACATCTCCCCCATTGTGTTAAATACTGTATAATGAAACCATAAAAAGCCAACAAGATGCACTTTGCAATGTGCACAGAGGATGACCTTTCAGTTTCAGAGAGATGTGGCATAACCACCTTATGTTACCGCTATCCAGCCCTTCTGCTCCACGGGAGGTTTCTGTCCTCCCTGACCTCGCCTTAGGAAACCTGCGTTACGGTTTGACAGGTGTACCGCCCCAGTCAAAAACTCCCCACCTGCCACTGTTACATGGGCTGTTTCTAAAATATTTTGGAAATTGTAAATATGACCAGCTTTTAGGGGTCGATCCAATTTGGTGCGAGTAGCTAGTTTGTCTCTTGAAACTCGCAGACTTCACAGCGAAGCGCGCTCCTGAGAATTCTCTAATTCAATTAACAATGCCTATTTGCACTACTCGCAGTGGAGGGGTGCGAATTGACTGCCAAATGAGATTTGCGAGAAATGCATGAAAAGGTGGGGAGACCATTCTGGGGCCCCCAAAATGGATAATTTCGTTAGCAGGACTGTATAGACGGCTGTTTGTGGGCATTAGGAAGTTACTGTAGGTTTTTAAATGCTGTCAAATGGCTAATTTGAGTTTTGTTTTTTGTTTTTTAAATGCAAGAAAATGATTAAAAAAACTTTTTTTTCGTTTAATCTCAAACGAAAAGTGCAAAAAAAAAAGTAGGAAAAAGGTTGATTTTGGGGTACTTTGAGGGCACCTTGAAAAATGTTAAAAAAATTATAAAAACAATTATTTTCAACTAAACTATTATAGTTAAATTTGGGGTGCCTAAAAAGTTGATTTTTTTTTAACCCCCAAAAATGACATGTAATTATTGGACTAATTAAGCCTTGGAACCTTCCACATGCCTAATTAGTCATTGGGTGTCCAAGGGGTTCAGCACAGTATCCCGGCATTTTAACCTTAAAATAAAGATTTTCCTTTCCATCTCTCACTCTCCAGGAGGTGCGAGTGGAAAGTTGCGAATTCAGTCTGACTGATTCAGTGCGCGTTTCTAATTGGATTGCAAAATGAATTCGCTATGCGATTCAAAGTGAAAATAGCAACTCGTACATCGCAATTCGCACCTAGTAGGATTGGCCCCTTAAACTCTTCTGCTAATGAGTATGCTTTGAATAGGTAGTTTACACATAGGTGTTTACAGCTGATGGCTAAAATGCGGCAGCAAAAGTAAGTTCAAACAATGACATGTGTACAACTTTAAATAGCAAAAATGTGAAGAAAGTCATCACCAGCAATCAATAAACTTGCACCAGGTTTATGGGACTACTAAAAGGTATCGTAAAGATCAGCAAATTGTTCTTAAATGATGGTCAGTTTGTATATCAGTAGATTAATATATACTGCCATAAAAGTAATAGATTGATAGCGGTGTAAAAACTGCATAAACAAAACACACTGATAATACTAGAAGAGTCCTAAATTTATATAGGGCTTTTCCCTATTTAACATGAGTGCAGTTTCAAACACTATCACAGTGTATGACCGGGCCATCTAATAAGGAACCACTACCAGTACAATACTCTTATTACTGTTGCAATCTCAGGAGAGAAATAGCAGGGGACTTTACATAGTAAAGCTAGCTATCAAATAATAGTTAGCATCCAATCAATATTGCTATCTCAGTCTAACATGGTGTAGGTTTTTATTAAGTACCTCTGCAAGCAGAGCTGTATTTTTATGAAGCTACAGTGTGATGCAAGATAAACCCACAAAGTCACTAAGTGAGATCTTTCATCTATAACACCAACCAGTTGTTCCCTTAGTGAATGAATATACAAACCGGTACTTAGGCTGGTGCCAGGACTAAAGCATGTCACAATCTTGAGGAAGGGAGAGGCCACTCCCGAAATGCGTAGGTGAAGTGTGACAGGACTACTT
Organism: Taudactylus pleione; assembly: GCA_031769625.1. Taxonomy (NCBI): domain Eukaryota; kingdom Metazoa; phylum Chordata; class Amphibia; order Anura; family Myobatrachidae; genus Taudactylus; species Taudactylus pleione. The sequence continues at coordinate 6,738,358 of JAUIMM010000706.1, forward strand.
AACATTTGGAAGGACCAGAGTAGCCCCCTGATAAGGAACCTGGGAGAGATTAACCGTACACCTCCACCTTAAGATCTACAGGGCCTTATTAGAGAGACTGCTGGTAATTTCCCATTTTTATCAGTCTATTTTTATATTTATTGTTCCATTGGATTGTTTTTATTGTTTTATTATGGAAATAAATTTTGGAGTTGCAATATTACACTATGTTTTGGCATAATATTATGTCTTGCATGTGACGGATCATCATTGTTCGGGAAAGAACAACAGATAAGGCAGTTCCCTGTTGCCAGCAGAGATGGTAATTCCGCAGATATGATTGCACACTGGAGTGTGAGTGAACCGCAGGTAGTGACAGAAATATGCTGCAGTAGGGCTGCACTAGATAGTAAGAGTCGCAGGAATGAATTGGAACTGCTGACTTGTACACAACTGGGCCACAGGAAGGAACAGTGGCTGGCTACAGATGGTGCAGCTGAACTGTAGACTGATGTGGATGATAGATAACATGGATAGGCCACAGGCTGGTAAGGTGGCTGGACCACAGGCTGGTAATGTGACTAGGTTGCAGGCTGTTAACATGGTTGGGCTGCAGGCTGGTAACACGATCACAGCAGACTGGGAGATACTCAACCAAAAACACAGATTAACTCGCACAGATAATTTGCTCTGATGAGACAGGAGACCAGGAGCAGGGCGGAACCAAACAGACTGGACACTAGAAAAAGACTGTCACCGGCAGGGAATGCTAGGACTGAGTGCAATTTAACAGGAAGAGGAACCAATGCAAACCAGCTTCCTTGATTGCAAATTAATTTGCAGCTGAGCTGCACACACACTGAGAGCACGATTACAAACTGGCTGCAGCTGAAAACTTCCACAATACTGACAGCTTCCCTGCCACCTAGCAACAGCCATTACTGGAAATGGCAAGGCTCTCAGAAATCCCGGCAGTGGATCATAACACATTTTAAACGATGGCCAGCCCCCTAGGTTAACAGGTTTTTTTGAGCCAACTCTAACACTTCAATCTTTCATCCCACTACAGGTTCTGTATGATGAGTGGGTCTGTTAGGTGTGAGTGCAAAATGAGCAACAGTACTGTACATGGTCTAATATAGTGTGGTCAAAAGAGGACATCTAGCAGAGTGTATGTTATCTAAGGAAATAACGGAGTGACTTGATTTAGTATACAGTGAGTTTCTGTTTATTAAATTGCTAAAAATGGAGACACATTACTCCAGACAATCCAAATAAAATGTACATTAAATTATCAATAATATCCAGTGTGGGAAGACTGTTGTCATAGAGATTGTTAGCGAGATGAGCTGGCTCCTTTTGGGTGTTCCACTGACCGTATTCCAAATAGTGGTGATATCTCCCTGTGAGTGTCTGCAGTGTAGAGTCTACTGATAGAATGGGATGTGAAAGATGACCCTTGCTGGGAGGGGCTCTTCATGTATGGTGTGCACACCATAAATCTCCTTTACCCTGAAGATAGTTGCCAGAGTTTTGGATGTCCTTGTGTGTGTGTCATGGCTGCATCCCACACTATGCACTTGCCAGTAGGCTGCAGCATCTGTCCTGGTGTGTGAACTCAAGATCTTTAATCCAGTTGGCTTCACCTCCATGCTTGGGTATCTTTGCTCTGCACTCTGTGGTGGTTCTCTAATAGGTGGATGGAATCACTGCAAATCTTGCAGAATCTCCTGTCCTTGTGTGCACTGAGGTCTGGAGGAGAGAGAACTTCCACCAGGTAGCAGAGATAACAGCAGCTGTGATGCCGGCAGTTACGTGTCCTCTCATGGAGGTGTAACAACCCTGACGCTAGTGCGCTATTGGTCCGCTGTCTTTCCCCCCATTGTATGAAAGTAAACCTCAGCAACTTCTTCCTGTGGGGCCCCTAGGCTTATGAATAATATGGCCCTGTCTGCAAGGAGGTATGGACTTTGCTGTTAACACCACTGAGGTCTCAGATCCCATGCAGGTACCAGATGTGACTGACAGGTGTTGACAAATGGAAGACTTTAGGGTAAATGAGGTGAAACTTATATAGCAAGAATCCAAGAATACTAACAGTGGGAAATGCAGCTCATGTATGCAGGTGATGCTGACAAAGACAAGTGAATGTGTCCAAAGTTTCATAGAGATGGTTTGCACATGCTGGTGTCTGGCACAACAAGAAGCAGGTGGTAGCAGAAGAAAGAATGACAGCACAAGGGATGAAGCCTGCTCAATGGCTCAACAAGAATGTCCCTAGATAGTGCACTGGACTGTGAAACGTACACTGGAATATCCAGCACATGACAGTACCTCTTCTATTAATGGTGGACTCTGGACACCCTAAAATGGGCTGTTTGGGAATTTCGATTGTTTGCTGCATTAACCCAATCACACTCCTATGGGCTCTAGCATTTCCAGTCTACCAAAAGCTGAATTTTCAGTCTAAAATTAAGAATTGGACAGAATTTAAACATCATTACCTTCCTCTTCAATAAAGTTATGAACCACTGTAATAAAAACTAGAACACTTTTATAAATATAATTATGAGGGATGAGTGGGTTCAGATTTCTGAAATCTGAACCCCCCCCCCCCGACCCCCTCCCCCCCGATGTGAGCAGGATCCGAGTCAGGTTCGAGTTTTCCTGCCTCACTCGGATGTGAAATCAAGGCAAAACTTCATCATCCCACTGTCAGATCTTGCAGGTTTTGGATACTATAAAAAGTTCCCACGTCGCCGCCATTTTTCACTCCAGCTGTGGACAGTGAAGAGGGAGGGTGGGAGTTGTGCTGCTGATCTCCATAGGGGCTCTGTCCACTCCACAGTCCATAGGGGCTAGCTGGGCTGTGCTGTGCTGCTGTTGTCCCATAAAGGCTGTAGTCCTAAAGGGGTGCTGTAGTGTTGTCCAGGGGGTGCTCTGTCCATCAGGTGTGCTCCCCCCAAGTGCAAAGAAAACCAATTCTTTTTTTTCTGTTTGTGTGCACTGTAGCCGCACGTGCATCAACAAAGTAGCAGCACCAAGCATGCACCTGTGTCACAAATCAAGGGCCGGCTGAATTATCTGTTGAAAGGTGGCGTAACCCCCAAAGTGCCGGGAAAAAATAAAAAATATATTTTTTTCTGTGTTTGTGACTTGTGTGCAGTGTCCCATAAAGGCTGTAGTCCTAAAGAGGTGCTGTAGTGTTGTCCAGGGTGTGCTCTGTCCATCAGGGGTGCTCCCCACCCAAGTGCAAAAAAAAAACAATTCTTTTTTTTCGGTTTGTGTGTGCTATAGCCGCACGTGCATTAACGAGGTAGCGCCAAGCGTGTTTCTGTGTCATAAGTAAAGGGCCAGCTGGCTCGTCTGTTGAAGGGAGGTGTAACCACCAAAGTGCGCTCCAAAAAAATAAAAATAAATATGACTTGTGTGCGCTGTAGCTACACGTGCTTCAGCAAAGTAGTGCCAAGCATACGCCTGTGTCATAAGTAAAGAGCCGGCTGGCTCATCTGTTGAAGGGTGGTGTAACCCCCAAAGTGCCTGAAAGAAAAAAATATTTGTTTGTGTGTGCCTTAGCCGCACGTGCATCAATATCACATAAATGGAGGACAAAAATTTGTCTGGTAAAAATAAAATAGAGAAAGATCAAGAACCACTTCCTCCTAGTGCTGAAGCTGCTGCCACTAGTCATAACATAGATGACAACGTTGTCTGCCAAGGCCGACGCCCAATGTAATAGTAGAGGGCATATAAAATCCCAATGGCAAAGTTCAGGAAAATTACCTTAAAAAATAAATTTAAATCATCTAAGGAGAAACGTAAACTTGCCAATATGCTATTTACGACACAGAGTGGCAAGGAACGGCTAAGGTCCTCCCCTATGTTCATGACTAGTGGTTCAGCTTCACATGATGATGGAAGCCCTCCTCCCGCTAGAAAAATCAACTGTGTTAAGCTGGCAAAAGCATAGCAAAGAACTGTGCTTTCTAATTCTAAGAAGATATAACAAATCCCCATGGAGAGTCCAAGTGTGGCGACTGTTGCGATGCCTGACCTTCCCAACACTGGATGGGAAGAGGTGGCTCCTTCAACCATTTGCACGCCCTCTGCAAGTGCTGAAAGGAGCACCCACAGTCCACTTGCTGAAATTCAAATTGAAGATGTCACTGTTGAAGTACAACAGGCTGAAGATATTGGTGTAACTGGCGCTGAGGAGGAAGTTGACGAGGAGGATTCTGGTGGTGAGGTGGTTTGTTTAAATAAGGCACTGAGGGAGACTGTTGTCCGTGGGATGAAAAAGACCATCACGGTCATGCCTGGGCAGAAGACCAAACATTCCACCTCTTTGCTCGTTCCAAGGCAAGCTACGATGTGTATCATCGGTTTCAGTAAGAGGCACACCGCCGACAAATTCTTAGAGAAACTGAGGGAAATCATAGCCCAGTGGCTTACCCCACTTAGAGTCTCCTGGGGATTTGTGATATCTGACAACACCCCCAATATTGTGCTGGCATTACATCTGGGCAAATTCCAGCACGTCCCATGTTTTTTTCCTCACACAATAAATTTGGTGGTGCAGAATTTTCTGAAAAATGATAGGGGTGTGCAGGAGATGCTTTGGGTGGACCGAAAGATATCTGGCCACTTTCACCATTCAGTGACTGCAGGCTGAAGACTGGAGCACCAGCAAACACTCTTGAACCTGCCCTGCCATCACCTGAAGCAAGAGGTTGTGATGCAGTGGAACTCAACTCTCTATATGCTTCAGAGGATGTAGGAGCAGCAAAAGGCCATTCAAGCCTATACATCCACCTATGACATAGGCAAAGGAGGGGGTATGCCCTGACTCAAGTGCAGTGGAGAATGATTTCTCTAGCCCTTCGAACTTGCCACACGTGAAGTCAGTTCAGACACTGCCAGCTTGAGTCAGGTCATTTCCCTCATCAGGCTTTTGCAGAAGCAGCTGGAAAAAGTGAAGGAGGAGCTAAGATGGAGCAATTCTGCTCGGTACGTGGGACTTGTGGATGAAGCCCTTCATTTGCTTTGCCAGGATTCAAGGGTGGTCAATCTGTTGAAATCAGACCACTACATTTTGGCCACCGTGCTCGATCCTAGGTTTAAAGCCTAAATGGTGTCTCTCTTTCCGACCGACACATGCCTGCAGAGGTGCAAAGACCTGCTGGTGAAAACACTGTCAGCTGAAGCGGAATGTGACACGTCAACAGCTCCTTCTTCATCTTCTCCCGCAACTGGGGCTGCCAGGAAACAACTTAGGTATCTTAAGCATCCTGCTGGCGGTGATGCAGGGCAAACAAGACCAAGTTTGGACATCTGCTCTAGACTGTAGGACCTGGCAACAATTTCTGACGTGTCTACTGTCACTGTATATGATACTGTCACCATTGACAGAATGGTGGAAAATTACATCGGTGACAGCATCCAAGTAGGCATCTCAGACAATCCGTACCTGTACTGGCAGGAAAAAGAGGCAATTTGGAAGCCCCTGTACAAACTGGCTCTATTTTACCTAAGTTGCCCCCCCTCCAGTGTGTACTAAGAAAGAGTGTTTAGGGCAGCCGGGAACCTTGTCAGCGAAAGGTGTAGGAGGTTGCTTCCACAAAATGTGGAGAAGATGATGTTCATCAAAATGAATTATCAATTCTTCCAGGTAGACCAGCCTCCAGAAAGTACAGAGGGACCTGTTGTGGTGGATTCCAGTGGGGACGAATTAATACTCTGTGAGGATGCGGATGTACACAACACTGAAGAGGGTGAGGAATCGGTGGATGAGGACGACATCTTGCCTCGGTAGAGCCAGTTTGTGCAGGGACAGATTAATTGCCAGCTTGTTTTGTGGGGGCCCAAATGAACCAATAATTTCAGCCACAGTCGTATGGCAGACCCTGGCGCTGAAATGATTGATTTGTTAAAGTGTGCATGTCCTGTTTATACAACATGTGGGTGGGAGGGCCCAAGGACAATTCCATCTTGCACCTCTTTTTTTTTTCTTTGCATTATGTACTGTTTGGGGCCTAGTTTTTCAGACTGCCTGTCACGGCTTGGCGTGCGCCTGGACCCGGAGTGGAGTCGGATGGCGAGTGAGGGTTCGTTTGCTGGTACTTGAAAGCAGCCGGTCTTAGGAGGGTATGACTCATGAAGGAATGGTACACACGAAGGGGTTAGACAAAGCTGTGAGACACTGGCGGTACTCAGAGAACCGGGGTAGGCTAGGCAAATAGTGTGTAGATTTTGGGCCTGATTCAGAGCCGCTCGTAAGCGGCCGCTCGTTCGCTCCGAGCTATGTTTGCCCAACTGCGCGTGCGTACGGATCGTTATATGCATGCGCGAACCAGTCAGTGCGGTCGAAATTCATGTGCTCGCAAAATAGCGAATGCCGGATAATTTGAGTGACAGAAAGAGGCGTATGTGGGTGGTAACAGGGGAAGGTGCTTGAAAACGGGGAGTGGAGATCCGATCACAGGCGTGCTTAAAGGTCAAAATGGGCGTTTTATGGGTGTGCATAATTAAAACCGCAGCATCATTGAGCACGTCACTGGGTTATTTTATAGCCAGAACTGCTCGCAAAATTGTGGTAGCAAAAACCAACCACAAGAATAGCGAGCAGTTCATACCCTGGTCGATGTACTCGATTAATCTAATAAATAGCGGACATGACGAAGGATGCGAGCGGCCAGGGGGCGTAGTTTCCCAAAAAACGACCGCAAGTTTTGTTCGCTCGTTCAGACCTAGAGGTGTGAACAGACCGCAAAGAGCGAACGGTTCATTTGAATAGCCACCCATTTTTTTTGAACGAACGACCGCAAATAGCGACCGGCTCTGAATCAGTCCCCTTTGTCAGGAGACAGGTAGTAACAGGAGCAGAACCGCACCAAGGCTGAGAGGCTGAACACACTGGAGCGATGGCACTTTAAGGAGCAACGGAGCACAGAGAACTAGCTCACAGCATACGTTGTGATAGACGTTGCACTGGCAACTAAGGAGCCTCTTGACAGCCCTTTAGTACCCTCGGGTAGTGCAGGATTGGCTGCTAGCCTCCCTAGCCCATGCTGTTACCTGATTGGCCCAAATCAACATGTGACCCAAATCCAAGATGGCCGTGCCCAGTGGTCACCGCGTGGAAGCACTGTCAGTCTCATCCCCTCTCACCTGCCTCCAGATGGAAGCCCTTAGTCTGCGGAGGCTCACAGTACCCAGCACTGCTCTCCAGGACCTTGCACCCCCGCCGGAGATGCCGTGCAGAGCGCCCGGAGCGGTAAGGACCTTTTAGGGGTGGCCTCTGGACACTTATTGGGTTTTCCAGGATTTTCAGAATTAAACTTAAGCACCAGGTGAGGAGAATGGACATCTTCAGCTTTCACCCAACAGCACTCTTCAGGACCATAACCTTTCCAATCCAGCAAATACTGAAGTTGACCATAACGAAAACGAAAGTCCAGGACTTGTTTGACCTCAAACTCTACACTCCTCTCAGTAAGGACTTTGGGAGAGCGTGGCAGGACTTTGTGAAAGTGATTCAGGATGAGAGGTTTTAGCAGGGAGATACGGAAGGAGTTTGGTACTTTGAGATAGGACGGGAGTTTCAGTTTGTAGGCCACATGATTGATTACTTGAATGATGGGAAAAGGACCGATGAAGCGGGGAGCAAACTTCATGGACGGGACTTTAAGGCGAAGATTACGAGTAGACAACCACACTAAATCACCTGTTTTTAGGTTGGGCACTGCTCTTCTTTTCTTGTCAGCTGCTAATTTATACTGAACAGAGGCCCTGATTCAGAGCCGGACACTCTGACAGAGCGCTTTGTGGTAGGGTCTCATGGCCACAAGCCCCAGAGAGCATTTGGCTCAAACAGAGCCGAAAGCTTTCCCACTGACATGACTGGTGATGTCAGTGGGGCCGTCCCCAGATGGTAGGCGTTCTCATGGGAATTACTCTGTCTGGGCTGCCACCCCCCAGCCCACCCACCAAAGGGGGCGTGCTGTCACTCAACATCGACAGCACGCCCCCTCTGGTGCGAGACCCGGAGCGACAGATTGCCTGTCGCTGTCCGGGTCTCGCGCATGCGCACGACGGAGCCGGCTCCATCGTGCACATGCGCTCTGGGCCACCATAAACCCGGTTGCGAGCGCTCAGTGCTTGCGACTGGGTCTGAATCAGGCCCAGACGCTTTTCCTAAGGCTGAATGAACCTGAGTCCAAATCTGAGAGAATTTCTGTAGTGTAGAGTTTACTGCTGGTACATCGAAGACTGGCAATTCTTGAAACTCTGGTACTCTGGGATGCAGACCAAAAACTACAAAAAAAATGGGGTTTGCCCTGTAGATGAATGATAAGAGCTGTTATGGGCAAATTCTGCCCAGGGCAGAGTGTCTGCTCAGTTGTCTTGTGATGAAGACATATGGATTCATAGAAAGGCCTCGAGGTCCTGGTTGACCCTCTCTGTAGATCCATTAGACTGAGGGTGGTAAGCTGTTGAAAATTTTAGTTTAATCTGGAAGACGGAACACAGAGCTCTCCAAAATCTCGCTAGAAACTGCACCCCTCTATCGGAGACATTTTCGGTTGGGAGTCCGTGGAGATGGAAGATATTGTCGACGTACAACTGGGCCAACTCAGGAGCAGATGGCAATTTCTTGAGGGGAACGTAATGAACCATTTTGGAGAAACAATCCACCACAACCCAGATGGTGGTAAACCCATTGGAAATGGGTAGGTCCGTTACAAAGTCCATGGATAGGTGTGTCCAAGGATGGGTTGGTATCGACAGGGGTAGCAGTGTGCTGGCATGGATGTTTTATGCTGAGCGTACTGTGGAGAGGAGGAAATAAAAGCTTCAATTTCAGATTTCATCGTGGGCCACCAATATGAACGTTGCAAAAATTCCAGTGTCTTGCGTATGCCTGGGTGTCCAGAGAAACGAGAAGCATGAGCCCACTTCAAAAGCTATTTGCGCATAGCTAAGGTCACAAAAGTCTTCCCAGGAGGGGGTTGAATGCGAATGACAGCAAATACTCTGGAGTCTAGAACTGGATTCTCCTTATGATCTTCAGAAGATGCATCAGAGGAGAATGAACGAGAAAGAGCATCGGCTTTTTGATTCAGTGAGCTGGGGCGAAAAGTCAAAGTAAGGTTGAAATGAGAAAAGAATATTGCCCACCGAGCCAGATGAGAACTGAGGCACTGGATATTCTTTAGATATAGGAGGTTCCGATGATCCGTATAAATGGTGATGGGAAACGTAGTTCCTTCGAGAAGATAACGCCACTCTTCAAAGGCTAATTTCACAGCCAACAATTCCTGTTCTCCAATGGGGTAATTTCTTTCTGCTAGGGAAAATTTATTTGAGAAGAACCAGCAGGGATGAAGCTTGTTATCTTCGAGTTTCTGGGATAGTACCGCCCCTACTGCTTCAGAAGAGGCATCCACTTCTAGAAAGAATGGGTAATTAATGTTAGGTTGTCTCAGTACAGGAGTGAAAATGAAGGCTTGTTTTAAAAGTTGAAAAGCGGTTTCGGCCTCGGGAGGCCACTGAGATGGGTTTGCCCCCTTGCGAGTCAGAGCGGAAATGGGTGTCATGAGGGTGGAGAATCCTTTGATGAATCTTCGATAATAGTTATCGTAGCCTAAAAATCTTTGTACCACCTTCAATGAATTCGGAAGAGACCAGTCCATGATTGCCTGTACCTTCTGGGGATCCATATCAAGACCGGAACCTGAGACGATGTCACCTAGAAAGGGAACCGAGGAAACTTCGAACACACATTTCTCAGCTTTGCAGTACAGGTGGCTCTCTTGTAGATGGGTTAGTACTTCCTTGACTTGGGACCGATGTTTGTCAATATTGGAGGAGAATATCAGAATATTGTCTAGGTAAACCACTACAGAAACATATAGTGAGTCCCGGAAGATCTCATTCACGAAGTTCTGAAAAACAGCAGGAGCTTAACAAAGGCCAAAGGGCATTACAAGATATTCAAAATGACCGTCCCGGGTATTGAATGCTGTTTTCCACTCGTCTCCGGGTCGTATCCTAATGAGGTTATAGGCCCTTCTTAAATCCAGCTTGGTAAAAATAGTAACGCCTTTTACTCGATCGAAAAGTTAAGTAATGAGGGGTATTGGGTAGCATTTTTAAGCCCCTTTAATCGATGCAAGGGCGCAGACCTCCATCCTTCTTTGAAAGAAAAAAGAATCCCGCCCCTGCCGGTGAGGAGGATAGTCGAATGAACCCTTTTTGCATTTTCTCCTGGATGTATGCTGACATGGTCTTGGTCTCGGGCAGGGAGAGTGGGTAAGTACGACCACGTGGAGGAGTTTTGCCAGGGATCAACTCAATGGGACAATCCCACTCCCGATGAGGTGGCAGAATATTGGCCCCGGTTTTGCAGAAGACATCAGAGAAGGAGAGGTACTGGCAGGGGATTGGAGTAGTGGTTGCAATGTGAATTTCTATGATGGGCTTGATTTGAGGAAAGCAGGACACTCGACAAGTTTCTCCCCAGGACAAGATTTGCAAGGTGCCCCAGTCAATATTGGGAGAATGCTTGCATAACCAGGGATATCCAAGGATGACCTCATGGGAGGCTTTGGGAATCACCAAAAATTGGATTGTTTCTATGTGAAGAGCCCTGACATGGACTGGCACAGGTAGGGTACGTAGAGAGACGACTCCGTTTATAATCTGGGTGCCATCCACTGCAGATAGGGTGCTGTATGGTCGAGAGAGGAGACGGGGAACCGAAATCTCCAGACAAGTTCAGCGGTGATGACATTTTCGGCAGCCCCTGAATCAAGGAGAGAAAGAACAGCTTTAGAACCATGGAAAACCTCTAAAGTAATGGTAAAGGTAGATTCAGTTTTTGACGGAGACGAGGACATCACTCCCAGCCTGGTGTCTCCGGCACACTTTAGGATTGGGAGTTTCCCGGACGACGTGGACAGGCAGCAACCAGATGACCGGTCTCCCCGCAGTACATGCACAGGTTCCTGGCGAAGACGCAGGATCTCCTCTGCAGCTGAGGTTGTTTTCCCGGATTCATCAAAAATCCTTCGGAAGGACGTGAGAAATTCGGAGTAGTTTTCTAATAAGGGGTCAGACCTCTCCCAGAGGGGCAAAACCCAATCTAGGGCAGAAACGGACAGCAGAAACACAATATATGCCACTTTGGACTTAGGAGATGGAAAGTTTGTAGGCTGTAATGTGAAGTGGATGTCGCACTCGTTAAGAAACTCTCGGCACAATTTGTGGTTCCCATCAAATTTACTGGGAGTCAGAAGGTGCAGATGGGATAGGAATAACTGGAGCTGCTGGCTGGTTCGTGGCGGCAGGCATATTAACGGTAACCAGGGAGGCTTGTAACGATGGAGAGACATTTCCTGCAGGAACTGAGCCATTTGTCGCTGTGAGGCCTCTAGTCCCTCTAGGCGACTGGCGATACCCTGGAGCAGGTTGGCCCTCAAATCCTGTCCACTAGCCGAATCCATTTGGCCAGTGTAAACTGTCACAGCTTGGTGTGCGCCTGGACCCGGAGTGGAGTCGGATGGCGAGTGAGGGTTCATTTGCTGGTACTTGAAAGCAGCTGGTCTTAGGGGGGTATGACTCATGAAGGAATGGTACACACGAAGGGGAGAGACAAAGCTGGGAGACGCTGGCGGTACTCAGAGAACCGGGGTAGGCTAGGCAAATAGTAGGTAGACGGTGTCAGGAGACAGGTAGTAACAGGAGCAGAACTGCACCAAGGCTGAGAGGTGAAACTGCAGGAACACACTGGAGCAATGGCACTTTAAGGAGCAAGGGAGCACAGAGAACTAGCTCACAGCATACGCTGTGAAAGACGTTGCACTGGCAACTAAGGAGCCTCTTGATAGCCCTTTAGTACCCTCAGGTAGTGCAGGATTGACTGCTAGCCTCCCTAGGCCAGGCTGTTACCTGATTGGCCCAAATCAACATGTGACCCAAATCCAAGATGGCCGCGCCCAGTGGTCACCACGCGGAAGCGCTGTCAGTCTCATCCCCTCTCACCTGCCTCCAGATGGAAGCCCTTAGTCTGCGGAGGCTCACAGTACCCAGCGCTGCTCTCCAGGACCCTGCACCCCCACCAGAGACACCACGCCAGAGCGCCCGGAGTGATAAGGACCGCAATCTCGGCAGCCTGTCAGCCCTGATCGTAACACTGCCATCCTGTCTGCCACTGCAGTGGCACTCCTAGATGGGCCACGTATTTGTGCCGCCCACTTGTGTCACTTAGCATAGTCATCCAGCTACCTCGGTGCAACCTTTTAGCCTAAAAACAATATTGTGAGGTGTTCAGTGTTCAGAATAGACTGGAAATGAGTGGAAATTAATGTTATTGAGGTTAATAATAGCATAGGAACAAAAAAAAAACACAAATTCTGTGATTTTAGCTGTTTTTATGCTTTCTTCCAAAAAAATACAGATCCAAAACACAAAACCCAGAACCCAAAACACGGAAGGATGGTATAACATAAATATAGTTTTAAAAAAACTTTTTGCAGGTTGCATCCTTCACATCCAAACCGCAATCATAGAAAATAGCAAAATCATATAATATAAGATAGCAAAATTTAACTCACAGCTGCATTTATAAATATAGCATAAATGCCCATATCAAGGATACATAAATTTAATAAATGAATGGTAATACCACCTATATTGATAACATAAAGCAAGATCCAGGTAAGCCGAATCTGTATGCATCAGCAAAGCAGTCTATATGGAAAAAGCAGACCAGGTTAGCAAATATGTCCTTTGCAATGAATGGTCCTCCTTAAGTGACTGCAAAGGTAAATTTGTAACTTAAGCTGGGGAAATCTCTTTACTGATATCTTGGGCGATCACCATCTGTGGGAGGTAGATTTTTGCACGTTGCCAACAGAGGGCCTGATTCAGACCCACTCGCTAAATGCGTTCGTATGAAAATCCCACGATCACACGGCAAGGCATTAGCACGCCCACCGTGCCTTGGCGTGCAATCGCGGTGTGTATTTAGACACCCACCAGCCTGTCTTAAGACACCCACTTTCCCTTAGTGATACACGTCATCTCCAGGATGTGTATGCAACAATCGGTAACATCGAGTAACATCGGATCCATACGCAGCACTTGTGGCTGACCAAACCGCAAGCACTGCGAGTGCTTCAGTGTGTAGTTCAGCCATGTGACGTGTATTATGACACTGCATCTTAATTATGCACGCCTTTAAAATAGCATTAAGACATTCAGACTTGCCTGCGTTCGCACCACCACACCCGTTTCTATCGACCATCCCCTATCACCACCCACAAACTGCTCGTCCTGTCACTCATTCTAGTGAGGTGGCTATGCGCTGCGTGCGAACGCTTCCCAATTGCATGGACTAGTTCGCGCATGCGCACTGCATCTTATGCGCACTTTGCAAACATCAGCAGGCTATGTGCGAACGCAGCCTAGCAAGCGGGTCTGAATCAGGCCTGGAGCCCCCAGAGGTTGTAGATATTCACTCCTGCTGTTTAAATTCAGGCCCAGAAATCACGAAGCTGTAGGATGTGGTATAAATCCCTGCAAGGAGATGATTGTTCAATGCTGTATAAGGTAATGTGAGCCGCTGTGAGGTAAAAGGTGGTGGTCTTTGAAGTAGATGAACACTAAGCACGATTCGTGGTCCTGATCAACCTTGTCAGCTAATTTTTTTTATATTTATGTTTAGTTAATAAAGTGTTGTACTTTTTATTACAGTGGTTCACAACCTTATTGATGAGGGATATTTCTTAATGTTTATTCAATTAATACCAAGCACTTTTCACTTTTTCCTATTCTATACCATTGCTAGTGAGGCTGACTACCTCACAGTTAAGCAGCAAGGTCTTATTAGTTCAACATAGTTTTTTAATTACTATACACATTTTTCTACTGTGCCAGTAGGTATCATTTTACTTTTTTTTTCTTGCATTGTTTCTTTAGTTGACTGCTAAGGAACATGGAAGCAAAGTGCCAACGTGATAGTGGAATGGTGACATTGGTTTTTCTCTGGAGAACTTTCTCAAACTCATACATCCAGTCAATTGCATAAAAATATCCAATCGTCATGTGAAGAAGGTGACAAACAGGTGGCAAGCTCATCTCTATTGTGCTCTGAAAGAAGCAAGAAAACAGAATTGCACCAAGTATTGACCAACTGTCAGACTCCTTGCATAAAAAATTCCGGAGACTGCAAAGGAGTCTCTGGCTCATTAAAGATTTTGTAAAAGGACTCCAGGAAGGTTTCACAATCCTGTACTAAAAGGTCAATGTACTCCCTGTTGGGAATCCCCAGCCAAAGCTTTTTTCAATTGCCAGGAAGCAATTTAAATTGAATATCACATTTGTTAAGGAGCCTACAACATGTGTTGGGGTCACTGTTATATTTGACAGGAGTGTGTATATGAAGATTGGACAGAGCCAGAGATCCAAGGAGCCACTGCAGGAAATGTTGGGTTACTCAACATGTCCTGAAGAGTGTCCAAATGGGTAGATAGTCATGGCAGAAACTGCATAAGATGCATCTGGGTGGCTTCTTTCTTTTTCATTCTTCCAATGAAATGTTGAAGCAGATGGCTTCCTTAGGCCAGTGGGAGTATAGCGGATCCGATGTAGTCAGACTAGGTTGGTAATGCCCACAACAGAGGTGCAGAGTCTAATGTGGGGCAGTTGTCCCCAGTAAGGAGGAATGGACTTTGCTAATAGATACACATAGGTGGTGCCTTCTGCGGTAGGACCAGACGTGGCCAAAATCTTTTGTCAAATGTAACCAGACTTCATGGTAAATGAAGCGTACTCAAGGAGGATAACAGCAGGAAGTTAAGGTGGCCCAGGTATACAGATGAAGGTGAAGGAGACAAGAGAATGACTCAGGGTGTTTTCAGGTCATATCAGATACTGTAGTAGACTATAAACATCAGACATAAGGAGCTGAACACAATCAGCAGGGATCACCAGGCAGGAACTTGACTGGAATGCTTAATCCAAACAGGAGGTCAAAATGAGAGCTATAGAGTATGGATTTGTAATAAAACTGTCAAAGACCTGTCACCTGAAATTTGCCCTAAGCAGGTTTAAAGACCCTGCTCTCTGAAAAAGGGTGTGGCCATCATTAGGTGCGGTAATATAACAGAAGTTTCAAAGAGTGGCAGGCAGCAGAAGAATGATTGGTTGTGCCCAGATGAAGCATACCTGCTTACACCACCTGGGAGACCCAAGATATCACGCCAATCCCTGATAAGTACATCAGAAAGTTAGATGTGTGGCACCAAGGCAATCCAGCTTGACACCCATTTCACATTGGATGCCATCCAGGTGTGCCTCTTTGCTTGAAGGAGAGACTTCCTCTTGTGCAGCATCTGTGGTTGAGAAAAAGGGAAAATAATCAAAATATTAGTGCTGCAATAATGTTTTATTTTTCACTAACATGCATAGTTTATGTTTTATTGTTTAGCAATTTTGATTTTTACTGCCTTTGGGTGAATTATAGAGCAGAAGTCTATTAATTTCATTGTCTATTTCAACAAAAATATTGTATTATTATTATTGTATACTATTCTAAATTTGTCATTAATTACCCTTTAGTTATCATGATACATGCCTTCATGTTATACAACCTTTTAAGATACTGTGGGTCTGATTCACTACCGATCGCAACTGTGATTACGCACACAATTGGCTGATTGTTACGTTCTGCACATGCGCAAGCATCGCAGTGCACCTGTGTGAACTGGTCACTGCGATCGGAACAGCGATCACAGTGACTACGCAGACCCATCGCAGAGTGATTGACAGGAAGTGCCAGTTGTGGGTGGTGACGGGAAGTTGGTCGGCAAAACGCAGGCGTGCCAGTGCGTTTGAACGCCGTTGCAGGGGCATGCCTAAATTATCCACTGCAATGCCTTACGCAGAATGAGGACTCATAGCATGCACTGAAGTTAGCAATGCCTGAGTAAGGTCTGACATTGTGCAAGTGTGCGTGAGGCTGCGATGGTACTCTGTTACCGATGGTTTTGCAGTCTTGCAAAGGATTACGGATGTGTGTAAGGTAAAGTGAGCGTCCCTATGTTGTGCTGCAGCAGCATATCGATCGCAATGGATTAGCATTCTATCGCAGTGAGACTGCGTGCGTAATCGCTATTGCAATCACAGTTGCGATCCGTAATGAATCAGGCCCTGTATGTGGTAAATGGCTAATGGCTAATCTAATTTTCCTGTTGTATGAGTAGGGGGTTTCCATAATCATTTCATGGTGGTCCCGGTCCCTGCAGAGAGGTCTACGACCCCTCTCCCCTACGTGCATTTAATTACGCGCCAGTGCAGACGGATCCTATCATTACTCATTAATTTCATATTTTTATTTGTATTGTAATAAAAGTACCTACAATTCAGCAATGTAGACTCTGAATACTTTTGCAGAGGTATGATATCCGGCCAATGTGATCCATGTTGGTAAAAAATTCCAAAGCCAAATTTATTTATTTATTAACAGTTTCTTATATAGCGCAACATATTCCATTGCGCTTTACAATTGGAAACATTAATAGATCAAAACTGGGTAATAACAGACAGATATATAGGTAGCAAAGAAAATGGTAGTTGCTCAGATCAGCTTATTTGCATAACACAGGTGCTTGTAAAGGGCGGGGTTTACACTGAACACAGAAAAAAAAGAGATTTGCCCCCCAGCACACTGCAGCAAAAACAATACTTAAATCCTACATGATAATAGCGATTCAGAGGTATTAGTTACATACATTTGCAAATATATGAATAAGCGCCAGGCCAATCGTCAAGGCTCCTCTATACTGGCGTCCCTAGCATTACGGGGTTCACGTCCGAGAAGCAAGGCACCCCAAAAAAATTCCAACCAAGGGCCATCCCCAGGGCATCACACGAAAAAGGGAAAAAGGTGATAGTGAAGTATAAAGAAAAGATGTGTAAGTATAAATCAATAAGTGTTAATGGCTATTATCATGTAGGATTTAAGTATTGTTTTTGCTGCAGTGTGCTGGGGGGCAAATCTCTTTTTTTTCTGTGTTCAGTGTAAACCCCGTCCTTGCAAGCACCTGTGTTATGCAAATAAGCTGATCTGAGCAACTACCATTTTCTTTGCAAGTTTGGAGAGGCATGAAGGCAGTCAGCATTAGGAGGATGTGCTGATGCTTATAGTGCCATGTGGAGGTTTTTTGGGGTACCTCCAAGGTAAGTTAGCTCTCGGCTTTTATATGTACTGTTATCATGCAGTACATCAATTGTAATTATATGACCCAGAGTGGGTGCTACCATTATGTAGCAATAATTATTTTGGGGTGAGCGTTTGGGAGTGGGGCCCCCGGGGGGGTTCTGACTGGGCCTTTCTCATGGCATCACCACTTAATTCACATAGAATACCTTTATCACTTCTCTATTTGTTTGTATATTATTTGTGTCATTTTAATTCTTTCTCATTTCATTAACACTTATTGATTTATACTTACACATCTTTTCTTTATACTTCACTATCACCTTTTTCCCTTTTTCGTGTGATGCCCTGGGGATGGCCCTTGGTTGGAATTTTTTTGGGGTGCCTTGCTTCTCGGACGTGAACCCCTTAATGCTAGGGACGCCAGTATAGAGGAGCCTTGACGATTGGCCTGGCGCTTATTCATATATTTGCAAATGTATGTAACTAATACCTCTGAATCGCTATTATCATGTAGGATTTAAGTATTGTTTTTGCTGCAGTGTGCTGGGGGGCAAATCTCTTTTTTTTCTGTGTTCAGATATATAGGTAGGATGGCCCTGCTCGCAAGCTTGCAATCTATAGGGAAATAGACAATGATACACAAGGATAGGTATTATTATTATTATTATTATTATTATTATTATATCTCACATACATATAGTAATAGATTAATACATGTACCTACATGTGGAATAAAATGTTTTTATAATTTAAGTAGGCACATTCTGCAGCAGGGGACACAGTGACTGATAACTGAACTGATGAATTCCCAACTTTTCTGCAACCCTTTTCTTGTCACTTTTTATTATTATTATTATCATTTATTTATATGGCGCCACAAGTGTTGCGCAGCGCCTTACAAAGTACATAAACAAATAAGTATATATATGTGTGTGTGTATATATATATATATATATATATATATATATATATATATATATATATATAATTTTTTTTGAAAGGGGCCCAGATCATGCTCTCTCTAATGGTTAGCAAAGCCTTTTGTGGAGACTGGCCACAACCCCTCTGAAGGCTGGCCACACCCCTAAGTATGGGCCCTCATCACTGCATTCCCCCGGTGGGCCCTTCATGCCCCAGTCCGACACTGCGCAACAGAGTAGCAGCACAAACACATGGCAGTTAAAAAGACTTTAGAACATCTATAAAACATTGCCACTCAGCAGTGGCAGACAGGATGGCAGTTTAATAGACTATACGACCCCATAGAAACCAAGAATGTTTTCATTAATCAAGATCTAGATCAGACAGAGGCCCGTGGACAGTACAGGTCAAGGTAGGTGGAATATGTATGTAGTGGAAGAAGTATTGATTAGTTAATAAATTTAATTTAATTGTTTGATTGACTAAGAAAATTATGAGGGAGGAGAGGGGTAGTATGGCTAGCAGGTCAGTGTCCTAATATTTCTGTTCTCTAACCCTTGTCAGGAATCCTTGGCTATTAACATTGTATTAATATTTTTTTTTTTAAATGTGTAGTAATGTATTAGAGCAATAACCAATAAATTGTTTGTCTATGCAAAAAAGACCATCCCCAATGCCCTCCAAAAATACAGCCTATTATGAAAAGAAAAGTGGTGCAAGATGGATTTGTCCTTGGGCCTTACAACTCACCCTTATGTTGTATATTAAAAAGGACATGCACAGTTTAACAAACCAAACACTTCAGTGACAGGAATTGACACTTTTGTGGTGGAAGTGTTTGGTTTGTTTGGGCCTCCACAAACATTTTTCTTGGAAGGACTACCTTCGAACATTAATGAGGAGGTTGATAATGAAGGTGTTGGAGGTGGAGATTGCATATCCTGGTACAAACTGCTGGTACCTGATACAGGACTGCTTGTTTATTATATTACAAATTATTATAATTTTGTTAATTGAGTTGCATAAACTCGCTGCAAAAGATGTAACAGGGAGGAGGTACCTAGATGATTAAAGTACCTTTACTATATTTGGCCTCACAAATGGTACAGATTCCTTCACAAATGTTGATAGGATTTAGGTAAATATAATTCTACACCCAAGAGGTGGCTTTTTTGGTCTTACTGTATGTCCAGACGTAACAATGGCTTTATTTTTATCACATGCTGGAACTGCTGCCACTGGTTGCTGAATGACACAAACAACATCCTCATCATCAACATCCTCATTAGCACCGATAGTAAACAAATATCCCCATCATCCTTCTATTGCACTTCCACAATAGCATCCTCAATTTCTATTATGTCACCATCATTACTTGTACTGCTAATCCCCACATTTTCAGAGGGTGTAGAAATTGTGGAAGGTGGCTTCTTTATGAGTACAATGTCAGACTCGCACATAACTAATGTGGACACCAGACTTTCCTCAGGGATTTATGGACACCCAGTTTGTTCTTCAGCCTGTTCTTTTTGTCTAGGCACTGATTTATCTGTTTTAAAGGTGACACCTCTACTAGACTCAAAGCAAGAAGGAGTTACATCATCATCATATGAGGTTACAGAAGAAAATGCCTGACTGCATTTGGCTCTGGCTTCCAGAATAGGCATTCTTCTAATGCATAAAACAGCAGTATCACTAGCAGGACCACCATTCGCAAGCAAAGGCCTTGGTCTGAGCCTTAACTTGCCACTGCATGTGTTGTATGGCATGTTGTCAATTTAAAGTTTTTTGGCAGTAAAAATTCTCTTTAATATTAGAGTTGATGTTGTTATCAACATTGTGAAATATTGCGATTTCAGGAGGCCTTTCTTTGTGTTATGATCCGCTGCCAGGAGTTCTGACAGCTTTAGCAATTTCAAGTCGACTGTTGCTGGGCAGCAGGGAAGCTGTCTGTATTGTGGAGGCATTCAGCTGCAGCCAGTTTGTAATCAAGCTCTCATTGTGTCAGGGTTCAGCCTAGGATTGGCTATTGCTTACCTCTGTGCCAGCACACTTCTCATGTGGTCAGATGTCAGGTGCAGTGGTGGGTGATGCACTGAGAATTCTACCTTAGGTGCTGGTGGACTTACTTGGGTGGCCCTGTGTCTTGGATATTGTGGTTCCTGTCATGGGCACTGACGCTGTCCTCCTATCAATACCTATCCCTGGGTATTTATCCAGCCCCAGTACACCAGGAAGTTGCCTGAACAACATTTGTCATTCTCAGTGTATGCTAGTTTGGTCCTCATTCCAGGTTTCCCAGAGATTACCTCTATGTCTTCTCCAGTGCATTTGATAATCTCTGCCAGAGTGCTAACCTGTGCTACCTCCACTGCAACAGTGTGTCATTTCATCTCAGCCTGTGTGCCACTCCGTATTACCATCTCTGCCAGTGAGACAATTCTGTGCTATCTCCAGTGCAACAGTGTGTGATAACACCTCAGCCTGTGTGCAAATCCTGCACTACCTTTAGTGCAACAGTGCGTCATAACACCTGTGTACAACATAGCGTCTCCTTCCGGAGCTGCAGTGCGTATACCACCTCTGCCTGTGTTCTATACCAAGGAGTTCTCCTTCAGTGCAATTGTGCATCTACACACCTCTACCTGTGGGTACCTCAAGTGCCAATTCCTGGTGCAACTGTATCTCTTGGAAGGCATATTCCTTGGGCCATCATCTGTGTGATTCTCTATTCCCACTGGGTTTGGATACCAGATCAAAGGACCGTGACCTGTCTGCTGGGTGCAGATAAGTACCCATATCCAGATTGGTAGGGGTCACTGGTGAACACCTCCCAGCAGATTAGACTCCGCACCATTGATAAGGTCTCATTAACGTCCAAACTTTGTGGATGAGGAGATCGTACATTCAGTCCTCTCACCTCCGATTTCTTCCCCAACCTCGGACCTCTGCTTTCAATCCCGCAGTGGCAAGCGTGGCACAGTGTGTGTGCAGTTCAGTTGCAAATTAGTCTGCAATTAAGGATGCTGGCTTGCATTGGTTCTTCTTCCTGATAAATTGCAGTCAGTCCCAGCATTCCCTGCCGGTGAAATCTTATACCTCAGTACTGCTGCCATGTCTGTTCCATGTGTATCGTTGTTCTGCCGTGTCTGTTTCCAGTTTACTACGTTCTTGTGGAACTTTAATTATTGTTTCTACCAACTGCAAGTATTGTAATAACAAATTTACAAAGTAAATTCAATCTCTGCTGTTTGCCAACAGTTATATGTATCTGTACTCACACAATGAACATCACCTCTGCTGTTGTGTTTCAGCGAACATCATCTCTGCAAGTACAAAGCCTCAATGAATGTTATTCTGCTGATTACAATTTTTGAGCTATAGTACCTATGCCATTCAAATATATGCTGTTGAATTTTGTGCTGCTGTCATATCTGCAAGCCATTCAATTTATATACTGTGTTGGATTCTGTGTTGCTGCTATATTTGCAAGTCTAGCTGTTGTGGATAATTGTTGCTGTCTGGTAATCCACCTGTTTGCTATCCAGACAAACTGTCCTGCAATGACCTCTGTTGATGCTGGTTCTGCAATTACCCTCATCCTTTAGTATATCTGTATCTACTTCAGCAAATATCCTGCGATCACCCTTTTATTGTTTAAGCCCCTACTGCCTGAGCTTAAGACCTGGCAGCTAAGTACCGGTGAGTGTATTCAACTCTATAGGAACACCTGCAGTTTTTATAGGCAGAAGATCTTAGTAGGAGGATCTAGGTGTCTTATACATATACAGGGGTGTTTCATAACACTTTGTGTCCCCTGGACCACCTTTAGTAGATGTTGAAGTACAATTATGACTGACAGCATTCCCAGCACTAGTACTGGGTTGCTGCTCCTACTCTGCTATCAACTGATCCAAGTACAGTGTTCAAACAACACAAATTATTTTTTTAAACACTGTGAATCACAGCACTATTAGTAATGGTGGCAGGGCCGGTGCTACCACTAGGCAAGCTTAGGCTGCTACCTAGGGGCACCAACCACTATAGGGCACTTTGGAGTCCGCCTAACTATGGAGGTTGCAGGGGGTGCGGTTGCTATGGGGCCCGCCGGCCCAGCGATCGCACCCCTTGCACCCTCCATTGGTCGGGCACCTGCTGAGATTGTGTTACCAGCGGGCGCCCGGCTCCTTCTCCCCCCTCCCTTAGCACCAGCGGCAGCCAGAGGATGGAGCTCACTCCTGAGCTCCAGCTTCCAGGTCCCGCAGTGCACTATGGAGCTCACTCCTGAGCTCCAGCTTCCAGGTCCCGCAGTGCACTATTGAAGTGATGTCATGACATCACTCCCATAGTTCCTAGGAGCGGGCGCTGGGGACAGACAGCAGCAGGCACAAGGTAAGATTTTTTTTGTGTGTGTGTGTATGTGTATGCACAGGCACTATTGGGAGCACTACAACTGGGGGCACTATAGGGGCCTTTACTACTGGGGGCACTTCAAGGGGCATTACTACTGGGGCATTGCAGGGAGCATTACTATTGGGGGCAATACAAAGGCATTGGTACTGGGGGCACTGCAGGGAGCATTACTACTGGGGGCACTACAAGGGCATTACTACTGGGGGCACTGCAGGGAGCATTACTACTGGGGCCAATGCAGGGATCATTACTACTGGGGGCACCACAAGGGCATTACTACTGAGGGCACTGCAACAAACATTACTACTGGGGGCACTACAGGGGCCCTTACTACTGGGGGTACTGCAGGGGGAATCATCCCTTTAATTCGGGTCATGTGAATATTATTAGGGCGCTGTGTATGTGTCTGTGAGCTGGGCGGAGGGTTTGGGGGAAAACAGGGGCGGCAATGTGAACTTTTGCCTAGGGCGCCCTGAAACCTTGCACCGGCCCTGAATGGTGGCACCTACTGAATGTTATTTCTAAACAGTGCCTGAACTTGTCCTAAACACACACTTTTTTATAATTTGCACCTGTGCATCTTTTAAAATTGTGCAGCCAGTGTGAATACACTGGTGCACTAACTAGGAGATATGGAAAACATGCACTGTTAAGGTGCCTACACACTAGACAATATTTTGCACGCTATGGCCAATTTCGACGCATCGGAATGACAAATCATGCAAATCGTGTAGTGTCCACGAATGATAATGATTCCGATGCGCAGTCCTGTGGGTGGCTTGTCGTATCCTCAGATCTTCCCTACATGCAGTAATATCTGGCAATCTTGCTAATGATTTTGCGCAGATCGTTCGTGTTTTGGCATAAATGATCTATCGAATGATATATCATCCGGTCAGCGTCACTTGACTGATATATTGCGGGACACTCCCCATCGTTCAAGTGAAGGAGCAGGACATGGATCTAGTTGGCACACCCTATCGTCTCTACTTTGAAGTTGGTAAGTATATACAAAAGTGACATCCAGCTGCCCACCAATGTGTTTATCCACTGCCTACCAATGTGTGCCCACCCCTATTGTATATACCCCTGACCACCACTGTGTACCAAAACATGTGATGATCCACTGAACACCTCTGTGTGCCCACCCATATGTATATACCCCTTACTACCCACCCATATGTATGCCCACCCATATGTATATACTCCTCACTACCAATGTGTGCCCATCCATATGTATATACCCCTGACCACCAATGTGTAGGCACCCATATGTATATACTCCTGTCCACCCATGTGTATTACCCATCACCACCAAATGCGTATTGCTGACTACTGAGCCCCAAATTTGTATTTCATTTTTTACTGTGATTTTTTTTTTAAACAATGACCTTTGTGTGAATGAATCTTGTTTTGCCACTCTTTAAAATTTTATTTTGACTAAACAATATATTGCAATTATATACTGTGATATGATTGGGGTAGGGGTCTCTATCCTAGGGTAGGTGGACACTTCCTTGCACACAGCAGCCAGAAAACAGCACTCCAGTCATGAATTTTTGTGCAAGCTGGTCAGCACCAGTTTTTGTTGTGCAACTCCAATAGTCAAATAAACCACACACAAAATAAATCCTAGCCCGGCTGGGCACTGACTAGACAGGTAATTTCCTCTCTACAAGTGGCAAGGCCTACTGCCTCACCACAAACACTACAAACACAGCACTTTCAAAAGGTCCCATTATCTCTGAACAAAACCTCAGTGTCTGTTCTCCCCAGGGTGTGTGTGTGACACTGCATCTAAACTCTTACACAGCTATATTGAGAAACTTCCAGGTGTAATCCCTAATTAGCCTGCTCTCAGGCTGAAGGCCTAACACCTGAAATGGCCCTATGGCTGGAGCCCTCCCTTCCCTCTCACATCCACACCCCCAGGACCCATTCTCCAGATTTTACCAAAAGCAAACACTCAGATCTGTTTGTAAAACAGACTTTTCCTGGGGGTTAAAATACATATTACAAGAATCTGGGAACATATACACGCCATCCCTAGCTTCTCCAGTGCTCCTATCACAATACGTATTAAAAAGATGGGAGAAAAGCAATTTAAACGTTATTATAAGCATATACAAATAGAAGTCATCATTAAAAACACCATAGGACAAATGTAATAGGGTGAGAGTTTAGAAAATGTGAGAGTTTAGCAGTAAACTCTCACATTGGTCGAGTTTTTTTCTTCACAATGGGAAAACATCTGGATGAGAGTTTTAGGGAAATTCTAATGTCATTAGAATTCCTCAGCGATGGCTTTCAACTCCTCCATGATTGTTGGGGACTAGAAAAAATTAAAATATTGGTTAAAACATGATCTTTAATTTTTTGTTTATTTTTTATCAACAGGCTCCCACCCCAGAACTTGAGTTGGCGGGGACTCTGGACCTCAGCCTCATTGGTGAAAGTGGGGGGAGAGCTCACTGCTACTGTGCCCACTACCACCACCACAACCCAAAATAAGGCGTCGGCTGAGAAGGAATCAGCTGCAGACAACCCAGTCAGACAACTTCTTGAGGCAGGCAGGGGAAGTCCTTTAAAAAACAAAACCCAACCACTTCAATCATCTGGCTACCCATATAAACAGCTCTATGCAGGAAATGGATCGGATATCCAGTTCGAATTCGAGAGGTTATATGACCTAGTCATCCGGGGTAAACACCACCTGTCTCCCAACACTTATATTGTGGACCCTCATCCCTACCCACGTGCCCTTCCCACCTCTGTGATGGCTTCCACCCCATTACAACCTACTCCCCCATAAACCTACCCATCCACCTCATCCCAGGCAATTTACACTGCATAAGTAGAGTCTGAGGAGGAGACTCCAGATTTTTTTTATTTATAAAAAAATGTTTTAATATTATTGTTGCACAATTATCAACAAGATTTATCTTTTCCAATAGCTTCTCTATGATATATGGTGCTTCTGACGCAGATTGAATGCGGTCATTAAACACTTGACGTAAGGGCAGTTTGCTGGGCCAGGACCACAATTTTCACTTAGGGCATGTGTTTCTTGACCTATTCAAATCAGCGTCAGACCCACCATATAACATTAACATTATATACGCATTTAGGGGGTCATTCAGACCCACTCGCGAGCGGCTGTCCGCTCGCAAGTGGGTCGATGGTCCCCACTGCGCATGCGCACGACGGAGGGAGCTCCGTCGTGCGCATGCGCGAGACCCGACGAGCGAAGGACTTTCCTTCGCTCGGAGTGTCTCATCAAAGGGGGCGTGCTGTCGATGGTGACTGACAGCACGCCCCCTTTGGTGGGCGTGCCTGCCAGACGGAGGCATTCCCAAGGGAACGCCTACCATCTGAAGCCGGCCCCACTGACATCACTAGTGATGTCAGTGGGAGTGATTTTGGCTCTGATAGAGCCAAAATCACTCCTGGCCTTGCGGTTGAAAAACCCAACCGCAGACTTTTGCTCGCAGTTTCGATGGTCGCGATGGTCAAGACCATCGCAACCATCAATTTGCACGCTCGTATATGCTGTGGGTGGTGACCCACAGCTATACGAGCATCCAGGAGGACGCTCCATATTAATGGAGGTGGGCCCTGATTCAGAGCGAGCGCTCTGGTCAGAGCGTCCGGCTCTGAATCAGGGCCTTAATTTGAAAAGATTATGCCTATTCATAGTTGTATTACATGCAGCCATGTTGGCAGCACATTTTCTACTGTTGTTATAAAATACAGTTTTATTACATGCAGCCATGTTGGCAGCAAATATTATACTGTTTTAAAGTGTTTTTACACTTAAAAATGTTTTCTACATAAAAAAAGTAGCCACCAGCCTCTCCTCAGCGAGGATGGCCCTCCGCATCTTCATATTCTGCCTCTGGATGTAGGGAGTCACCAGACACAGCAACTCCTGGAAAGTGGCATAATCCATGCGCAGGAAATTGCAGTGGTAATCTGAATTGTTCTCCCGAATCTCTATCAGCTGCGACATATGAGAGCGAGTATCTCCCTGCAGCAGCCACTCCTTCATCCAGCATGCTCTCCTCCTATGCTGGGCCCTCTCCTTCACCACATTAGCCCCAGCATAGGCTAGCAGAACTCTATACCGATAAGGATCCATTACCACAGAATGCAGGATAGAATACAGGATAGAATGCAGAATACACACACTTTGTTGAGCTAGGCAAAACAAAGCAGAGCACAATAGCAATGTACAGGGTTCAGCAGATACACACCAACCCTCACTAGTCACACAGCAGAAGTACACAGACCTAAAATGGCACCTGCTTTAAATAGCCCCTAGTTAAGACAGCTCATTATTTACATTTTTAAGAAATTTTTAAGTTAATTGTCAGGTGTTTGGTAAGCAAACAATATATCGTGCATGATTTAATGATTTGGAAATCGTTAACTACACACGGTATATCGTTAGATCATTGGTCAGATTGTACAGTTTTATGCATGATATCATATGTCGGGATCGGTATGAAATACCGCCGACATCAAATCCCAACGCCGTAAGCCTGGCACCAGTGAACATCCTGACTGCGCTAAAGGTAAGTACTAACTAACCTAACCCCCCCTAACCATAACCCTCCTTTAGGGGTGCCTAACCCTAACCTCCCTCCCTAGTGTCTAACCCTAACCCCCCCTTCCCCGCTGCCTAAACCTAAGTCTCCCGGGGGGCGCCTAACCCTAACCTCCCCCCGGGGATGCCTAACCCTAAGTCCCCCCCGGGAGCCCCTAACCTAAAAGGTGGCTGTCTGCGCCCGGCTTACCTTCGATGGGGATGCTGGGCGTCAGGCTCCCAGCATAGGTAAAATGACAGGTGTCGGGATCTTGATGCCTGTCATTAGACCCTTGTTGGGATTAGACAGTCGGGATGCCGATGGTTGGCATTTAGACCGTCGGCATCCCAACTGCATACCCATATGTCCTGGAGTGCCGGGGAGGTGCCGGAGAGTTCAAGGGAAATCGTTCATGACATGTGAGTCGTCTAGTGTGTAGGCAACTTTAGAGGTCCATGAGGACTGGAGTTGGAAAACACTTTACTAGACTGCATAATTCTGATTCCAAAATGCTGTGACACACAAAGGGGGTTATGTAATAGGTACCAATCTCACAAAGCCATCTGTTCTTCTCCAAAATTGTGGATAAATTTAAAGAATCAATCAGTTATAAGGCTGGTTCTCATACACCTAGCCACTATACTCCATATGGCACAAGATGCCCAGCAACTGAGCCTCTCCGAGAGGTGTAGTGTAGCATCTTTTTCAAAAAATGTTGCACCTTATTCGCATCGCAGATGCAGCAAAATACCACTCAAAGTGTAATAGAGGCACTGGGCTGTGACTTTAAACCGCATTAGTTTTAAACACGTAAGAAGTCACAGATAACAACGGAACTTGGTGTGAGAAGCTGCTGCGGCCGCTGCATCGTAGTGCTTCATATACTGATCAGACACATTCGCACTCAGATGTACAAATGTCACACAGGAAATTGATCAGTGCAAACTAGAAAAGTAAAAAAAACAACTGGAAGCAACAAAATTAAAGTTATTCCAGTTCTTTCTTTTTAAGAAACACATTTTAAGCATAAAAGACGCGTGGCCACACTAAAGGGCCTTATCCAGAGATGGCCGCTAATGCAATCGCAGCTGCTTAAATATGCTAATGCCGTTCAAAGCTTAGCCGACCATATGGACACCCACTGCTGCCTTCTCATATCCGTCCAATGATGTGCACCAGTGTTAACATCGGTACCATCGATGCACAACGGGCAGTCATGCAGCATGTAAGTCTGACCAGCCGCAAACACTGCAGCTCTCCTGACACGCAGAGAGCTCTCATGCTGCGATGGTGATTGCAATGGCTAATTTAAATTTATGCACTCTCATGAAACAGTGGAGCTCATTCAGACCCGCTCGCTAAGTTGCATACTCTCACTGTTGCCGACGGTATGCTGTGAAAGTTCACAATGCATTCGCTCACTGCGCATAGACAGCCAGGCATAGTGAGTGACAGGAGAAGCCGTTTGTAGGTGGCAACAGGGGCTTGACATTAAAAACGGGGGAGAATGGAGGTGCAAACACAGGCGTGCCTGAGCATCCCAACTGCGTTTTAGAGGTGTGCATAATTAAAAGACAGCATCATAGTACACGTCGATCAAAAAAAGAAAAAGAAAAAAGGGACTCCTTTTAATGGGGCACTCACTGATAATAGATAATGGTCTAATAAAGATTAAAACATAACTCTTTATTCAAAACAATTAAAATACTATTGCTAGAAAACTCATAATCATGAACATCAAATGCCAGACAGACAAGCAAACAAACAATATAAAGTGATAACAGGTGATCCTGTATGCGCTAACTGCACCCCTGGGTTCAATTAGATATCAGACTAATCAGAGTTTTATATATCTCCTACATGAGTCTACAATATCAAAAATGAATGACAATGGGACAATCAATAGTCTAGTCACAGCTCAATAATTAAGCTCTAAGGTATCACATGTGGGGGTACCAGTATAAGCTGCACATATAGGTGTGGCGAAAGATATGTGAAAAATATATAGAAAACATGGACAAAAACAGATTACATATATAATTTTAAAAAGCTGCAAACCACGAGTAAAGTTAGCAATTCAATACACAATGGTTAATTTATTGGAGGCGTCCCTCCCTTCTACCTGGGAGAGTATAGAAAAAAATTAAACCTGCATAGTTAGGAATAATCAGAGATGAGTGCACTTATAAGTCAGATGCTGCTTTCCCATGTCATAGAAGTATCAGACATGGGATGAGTGTCACTGACATATGGCACATAGAAATATTACAGCTTGCCTCTGCTGTTAGCGTCCACTGAAACCGGGACCACCTGTTGCCAGAGGGCAGTGCAGGGAATCTCAGTAACGGTCAGCTAATGAGAGAGCAAGGAGGGAGAGTAAAGGTAAAGTACCTGTCCCTGTATACTCTCAAGTAGGATCATGGTGCGGAGGTTCCAAGTGCGCACTAGGGGCCTGATTCAGAGCCGGTCGCTATTTGCGTTCGCTCGTCCAGAAAATAGGGGTGGCTATTCAAATGAACCGTTCGCTGTTTGCGGTCTGTTCACACCTCTAGGTCTGAACGAGCGAACAAAACTTGCGGTCGTTTTTTGGGAAACTACGCCCCCTGCCCACTCGCATCCTACGTCATGTCCGCTATTTATTAGATTAATCGAGTACATCGAACAGGGTCTGAGCTGCTCGCTATTCTTGTGGTTGGTTTTTGCTACCACAATTTTGCGAGCAGTTCTGGCTAAAAAAAAACCCAGTGACGTGGTCAATGACGCTGCTGTTTTAATTATGCACACCCATAAAACGCCCGTTTTGACCTTTAAGCATGCCTGCGATCGGATCTCTACTCCCCGTTTTCAAACACCTTCCCCTGTTACCACCCACATACGCCTCATCCTGTCACTCAAATTATCAGGCATTCGCTATTTTGCGAGCACATGAATTTCGGCCGCACTGACTGGTTCGCGCATGCGTATAACGATCCGTACGCATGCGCAGATGAGTGAACATCGGTCAGAACGAACGAGCGGCCGCTTACGAGTGGCTCTGAATCAGGCCCTAGGTCCCCCCCAGCTGTGTGGCCGACGCGCGTTTCGCCAGAGGCTTTATCAAGGAAGCTGTCATGGCTGTATGTGCTGGCCGGATTTACATAGTGCCGGCTGTTCACTGATTGGTTGGCGTTATACGCTAGTAGTGCCAGCCTAGAGAAATGACATCACCTTTAGGAGATGCACAGAGTTACAGCTGTAACCATTAGTGGTCAGCTGATTGGGGAATAATTAACCCTCTCTGCCTCTGTGCTTTTGTTAAAATCAAAGGATTGTATATAAAAGTGGAGATACCTACTAAATAGAATCTATAGATAATCGGCATGACATAAAACAAACTATTGATCCTCACTCTAATTTATATGCATAATGCATTATTAATACTGATTATATTGGGCTAATTAGCCAAATCAACAAAACAGGAGTAAATTTATCAACTGGCAGTTTGCTCTGTCAATAGATTATTAAAGTGAAATTATCAAGTAATATTATATAAAATCACCACTATAAGTATCTGTCTAACCAATGCAAATCCTAAATAATATAAAATAATTAAATAGAAATAATGAATGCTTGATATAGAATATAAATGTAAAAACAGTCATATCATATAATCAAAAATTAAGCATTTATTATTATTGGCAATGTCATATATTTCAATGAAAACGTAATTAAAATACTAATAAATATAATCTAATATATACATTTATTGTCATAATCCCATATAAGTGCCAGGAGATGAATTATCACATTCATAGAAAAACCAGCAAATAGAAAACGTGTGTGAGTTGTGCAAACAGAGATAGGGGCGTGAATACAAAAATAATATTTTCTAATGTAAAATAGGATACATGAAGTGAAAAAAATATATTTTTATTTTAAGAAAATATGTGTAACCCAAAGGGGTTAAAAAAATGGAACACGATTGACAGTGATCATATTAGTCTATTTCAGCCTGTAGATAAAGAAAGCAACACATATATATTAGCACTTTAATAATCAATTGACAGAGCAAACTGTCAGTTGATAAATTAACTACTGTTTTGTTGATTTGGCTAATTAGCCCAATATAATCAGTACTAATAACGCATTATGCATATATATTAGAGTGAGGATCAATAGTTTGTTTTATGTCATGCCGATTATCTATTGATTCTATTTAGTAGGTATCTCCACTTTTATATACAATCCTTTGATTTTAACAAAAGCACAGAGGCGGAGAGGGTTAATTATTCCCCAATCAGCTGACCACTAAAGGTTACAGCTGTAACTCTGTGCATCTCCTAAAGGTGACGTCATTTCTCTAGGCTGGCACTACTAGCGTATAACGCAAACCAATTAGTGAACAGCCGGCACTATGTAAATCCGGCCAGCACATACAGCCATGACAGCTTCCTTGATAAAGCCTCCGGCGAAATGTGCGTCGGCCTCACAGCTGGGGGGTACCTAGTGTGCACTTGGAACCTCCGCACTACGATCCTACTTGAGAGTATACAGGGACAGGTACTTTACCTTTACTCTCCCTCATTGCTCTCTCATTAGCTGACCGTTACTGAGATTCCCTGCGCTGCCCTCTGGCAACAGGGGGTCCCGGTTTCAGTGGACGCTAACAGCAGAGGCAAGCTGTACTATTTCTATGTGCCACATGTCCGTGACACTCATCCCATGTCTGATACTTCTATGACATGGGAAAGCAGCATAGACTTATAAGTGCACTCATCTCTGATTATTCCTAACTATGCAGGTTTCTATACCCTCCCAGGTAGAAGGGAGGGACGCCTCCAATAAATTAACCATTGTGTATTGAATTGCTCACTTTACTCGTGGTTTGCAGCTTTTTAAAATTATATATGTAATCTGTTTTTGTCCATGTTTTCTATATATTTTTCACATATCTTTCGCCACACCTATATGTGCAGCTTATACTGGTACCCCCTCATGTGATACCTTAGAGCTTAATTATTGAGCTGTGACTAGACTATTGATTGTCCCATTGTCATTCATTTTTGATATTGTAGACTCATGTAGGAGATATATAAAACTCTGATTAGTCTGATATCTAATTGAACCCAAGGGTGCAGTTAGCGCATACAGGATCACCTGTTATCACTTTGTATTGTTTGTTTGTTTGTCTGTTTGGCATTTGATGTTCATGATTATGAGTTTTCTAGCAATAGTATTTTAATTATTTTGAATAAAGAGTTTTATGTTTTAATCTTTATTAGACCCTTATCTATTATCAGTGAGTGCCCCATTAAAAGGAGTCCCTTTTTTCTTTTTCTTTTTTGATCTACCTCATATACTCTGAGGGAGCACCTCTGTACTTTTACTTAAATTCCATACCCTTGTGCTTCTCCTGTGCAATTGTTTTTTCTCCCTATCCCCGTTTCCCTTATTGAAATACTATAACATCCTGGGTTTCTTATCCCAGATTCTGTTACAATTAGCACGGAGGATACACTTCACTATTTAGTGTGGTCATTGGATTGAAGGGTAGGATTTTTTGATTTTCTGTCATTCAACTGTGACATTTAATTATTTGCAATTTTTTTCTAAATTCCTTTCTATTTTTCTATTGCTTAATGGCCAGCTTTAACCTTAGGAGTGAACTAATCAGTAAACGTTGCTCTGCAGAGGAGTTAGAATCAATTTTTCCAGAAAAAATTCAGGAGATTTCCCCTAATGTTAACTGGGACCAAGATTTTGTCACATTAAAACAATTACTACAAAAAAGGATAAGAACATGCTGGGATGCAACTACCATTGAAAGTTACATGAAACATAACATTTCCCCAAAGGGATTGAAACCGAGGATCTTTCCCGCTTTTCAATTAGCAACATCAGCCCTCCAGAATGACTGGGAAATTTGTCTTTTAAAATGCTCCCAGGATTTGATGACAATACTGGTAAAACATGACTTGTTAATTTTGGAGGAATGCGATAAAGAAATTGAATCCCTGGGTAAAAAATTGGAAACCTAGGAGAAGGATCTACAATTCCAAAAATCCTTTGAAAAGGCAAAAAAAGGACTTGGAGGAATATGAACAGGGGATAATCGAGAGGAAAAAACAAAAATTTGCAAGGGATAGAAGTGACTTCCAGAAAGGAATGATCTTCAAATGGAACCTGAAAACTGGCAAAGAATATATTAAACCCTATAATCCACAATATACCTCCTCAGAAGCGGAATCATCTGGCACTGAAGAAACCCTAGGGTCTAATGTGAATACGATTAGATCTCCTTCCACTTCTTCTAATAATAATTTTTAGAGAACACCCTGGGATCCAGACCAAGGTTCCGAACCACAAGAGGAAACAGACAAGGAGGGGGCAGAAGAGAAAGGGAAGAAAGACTATGGGATACCCCACTACCCCAAAGACAATCTCAACGAATCAACAAAAGATGGTAAAAAATGCAGACTATCTGGAAGTTATCAATCTGTCTGATATAATTCTGGGGGAAGAACATATAGCTGTTTTCCAAAAGGGTCTTTCTTTCTCACCCACTGGCATTTTCGATCGATTCAAGTGGGAAAAGGACCTCAATCTCTTCTGTAGAAAACTTCTGTTAACCAAATTCTTTGCCAGTAAAAGGAAGGATGATAATACTATTGTAATAGATGATCGAGATATGGGGGATGACCCCACTCCATCTACAGAAAAATCCACCCTGGAAAAATGGATTATCTCCAGATCTGGGGACGACCCATTTCCTCTTACCTCTCCTGAAGAATTAGAAGCCCCTGGAAATTTGGTAGATCTCCTGGATTCTAATGATAAACAGGATTTAGGGACACCTAAAGGATCTAGTAGACCGATATGTAAGAGAAAGTCCTCTTTTTACCCTACGAATAATAACTGTCCAGAAATCAAAGTCTTTCAGGACCTTGTATCTAAAGATCTGGATGGACTATTTCAAAGACAGCTAGATTTACACTCATTTAAAATTTATAAATTGAGTGATGATGAGACACGAGCAGTAAGGGAGATCAAAACATGGTCCAATGTTGTTATCAAGCTGTCCGACAAGGGGAGTAATGTGGTAATATGGCCCATTGAGATGTATTTGAAGGAGGCATATTGTCAGCTGAATGATAGGAGTTGTTATCAACAACTTCTATTTAACCCCACTGATAATTTCAGCATCCTGTATAATAGGATAATTGAAAAGGCAAAAACAGGGGGTACTATCACTAAATCGGAATTTGAATTCTTAAGGGTGGCATACCCCAAAACACCAACTTTTTATCTATTACCCAAGGTTCATAAGGGACGTAAAGAACCACCAGGCAGACCTATTGTCTCTAGCATAGGAGGACTATCTGAACAGGCAAGCAAATTTATAGATATACATCTCAGACAGTATGTAACAATGCTGCCCTCCTATGCACAAGATACTCTTGATGTTTTAAGGAAGATTAATGACATCAATTTAGAGGAGGGACAAATACTCACTAGTATTGATGTCGAATCCGTATATACTAGCATTCGCCATCACCAGGGTATGGAAGCAGTCAAGTAATTTCTGAGCATGGATGATGCATCTGAATTTCAAGACCTATTTATGGAATTGCTTGAATTTATATTACACAGAAATTACTTCGTATTCAACAATAAATTCTATCTCCAAACCAGGGGGACGGCGATGGGATCAGCGTGCACTCCCACAAATGCTAACCTTTTCTTGGGGTGGTGGGAATGCACACAAGTCTTTAATGAGGAGAATGAGGACTTCAATACATCGATATCCCTCTGGCTCCGATATATCGATGATATTTTGATAATATGGAATGGACCAGTGGAAAGATTTCATGATTTCATGATGAAGCTTAATGATAACAATCTTAACCTTAAATTCACTTATGAAACCAGTACCAGATCAATAACCTTTTTGGACCTGAAAATAAGTGTGGATGAACAGGGCCTTTTGAAAACTGAGCTTTATAGAAAACCCACTGCAACCAACAGCTTGCTGCATCATGAGAGCTGTCATTTTCCATCCATGATTCAAAACATCCAAAAAAAGGGGAATTTTTTAGAAATTGCTCAGATGACGACACTTTTCAAACACAAAGCATAGATCTGTCTTTCAGACTGAGAAATAGAAGATACAGTAACAAATGCATTAAAAGAGCATACCATACTGTATCCAAAATTAATAGGGATACGCTTATTTTTCCATCCAATGAACAAAGTAAGAAACAGCCGGATAAACTGAGGTTCATAGGTAATTTTTGCCATGAATGGCAAACCATTCGTGAATCTTACAAAAACACTGGGGGATACTGATGTTGGACTCAGATCTTGAGCAACATCTGGACCCTAAAGTCCAAATCAGTTGGCATAGAGCACAGAATATAAGAGACATATGTGTCCAAAGTCACTTTGTAATGGAAAAGAAGAAAAAACTCAGTGTACAGGGTTCTTTCCCATGTGGACGATGCAAAGCATGTCCGAATATGGTCAAAAAGAAGGAGATAACAGACCGGTTTGGTAAAAAATATATTTTTCAGCACTATTAACTGTGACACCTCGGCGGTGATTTACTGCCTTGAATGAACATGTGTGAAAAGGTATATAGGTATGACTACCAGACCCCTCAAACAGCAGATACTTGAACACATTGGGAGTATCAGACATGCAGCAATGGATATTCAAAAAATGAAGAAAATAACATCGGTCGCCAGACATTTCCTCTTGTATCATCAAGGATCCTTAAAAGACCTGAAGGTTTTTGGTCTTGATAAGATATCTCTGGACCTAAGAAAAGGCGATATAACCAAGGAACTCCTTAAAAAGGAGTGCGAATGGACATTTAAACTAGGCACAGTCAATCCAAATGGGATGAATGAGATGATCAATTATAGACCCTTTCTTGATACCTGATTTAGGATCTTAGATAATCTTATATTATTTCTGTTTTTGGTGTATGTTTTATTCCATATATCAATAATAAAATGTGTATATATATATATATATATATATATATATATATATATATATATACACATTATGTGACTTACTTTCACTCTGATTTATTTTTATTTTTAATTTAAAAAAAATTTTTTTTTCAAAATGTTACATTTACTCATTATGTTTATACTATTTCTCACCTTTACATTATTTTTTCACATGGTTGTTTTTCTCTTTTCTCTCACTATACACTAAATGAATTGTAGGTTTTTTTTATATGTACCTGTATATATGTGTTGCTTTGTTTATCTACAGGCTGAAATAGACTAATATGATCACTATCAATCGTGTTCCATTTTTTGAACCCCTTTGGGTTACACATATTTTCTTATAATAAAAATATATTTTTTTCACTTCATGTATCCTATTTTACATTAGAAAATATTATTTTTGTATTCACGCCCCTATCTCTGTTTGCACAACTCACACACATTTTCTATTTGCTAGTTTTTCTATGAATGTGATAATTCATCTCCCGACAATTATATGGGATTATGACAATAAATGTATATATTAGATTCTATTTATTAGTATTTTAATTACTTTTTCATTGAAATATATGACATTGCCAATAATAATAAATGCTTAATTTTTGATTATATGATATGAATGTTTTTACATTTATATTCTATATCAAGCATTCATTATTTATATTTAATTATTTTATATTATTTAGGTTTTTCATTGGTTAGACAGATACTTATAGTGGCGATTTTATATTATATTACCTGATAATCTCACTTTAAAAATCAATTGACAGAGCAAACTGCCAGTTGATTAATTAACTACTGTTTTGTTGATTTGGCTAATTAGCCCAATATAATCAGTATTAATAACGCATTATGCATATATATTAGAGTGAGGATCAATAGTTTGCTTTATGTCATGCCGATTATCTATTGATTCTATTTAGTAGGTATCTCCACTTTTATATACATTCCTTTGATTTTAACAAAAGCACAGAGGCGGAGAGGGTTAATTATTCCCCAATCAGCTGACCACTAACGGTTACAGCTGTAACTCTGTGCATCTCCTAAAGGTGACATAATTTCTCTAGGCTGGTGCTACTAGCGTATAACGCCAACCAATCAGTGAACAGCCGGCACTATGTAAATACGGCCAGCACATACAGCCATGACAGCTTCCTTGATAAAGCCTCCGGCGAAATGTGCGTCGGCCACACAGCTGGGGGGGACCTAGTGCGCACTTGGAACCTCCGCACCACGATCCTACTTGGGAGTATACAGGGACAGGTACTTTACCTTTACTCTCCCTCCTTGTTCTCTCATTAGCTGAGCATTACTGAGATTCCCTGCGCTGCCCTCTGGCAACAGGTGGTCCCGGTTTCAGTGGACGCTAACAGCAGAGGCAAGCTGTACTATTTCTATGTGCCATATGTCAGTGACACTCATCCCATGTCTGATACTTCTATGACATGGGAAAGCAGCATCTGACTTATAAGTGCACTCATCTCTGATTATTCCTAACTATGCAGGTTTCTATACTCTCCCAGGTAGAAGGGAGGGACGCCTCCAATAAATTAACCATTGTGTATTGAATTGCTCACTTTACTCGTGGTTTGCAGCTTTTTAAAATTATATATGTAATCTGTTTTTGTCCATGTTTTCTATATATTTTTCACATATCTTTTGCCACACCTATATGTGCAGCTTATACTGGTACCTCCACATGTGATACCTTAGAGCTTAATTTTTGAGCTGTGACTAGACTATTGATTGTCCCATTGTCATTCATTTTTGATATTGTAGACTCATGTAGGAGATATATAAAACTCTGATTAGTCTGATATCTAATTGAACCCAGGGGTGCAGTTAGCGCATACAGGATCACCTGTTATCACTTTGTATTGTTTGTCTGTTTGTCTTTCTGGCATTTGATGTTCATGATTATAAGTTTTCTAGCAATAGTATTTTAATTGTTTTGAATAAAGAGTTATGTTTTAATCTTTATTAGACCCTTATCTATTATCAGTGAGTGCCCCATTAAAGGGAGTCCCTTTTTTCTTTTTCTTTTTTTTTGATCTACCTCATATACTCTGAGGGAGCACCTCTGTACTGTTACTTAAATTCCATACCCTGATCTTCTTGTGTTTCTCCTGTGCAATTGTTTTTTCTCCCTATCCCCGTTTCTCTTATTGAAATATCATAGTACACATCACCTGGCTTGTTTTTACACTGAAGTGCTCGCAGTGCTTACGGTAGGGTATGGTCAACCTCAAGCGCTGTGATAGCATCCAATGTACCGATGGTTGCATACACTTCCTCGACATAACGTGCACAAGTGGGCGTCTTAAAACACGCTGGTGGGTGTCTGCATACACTATGTGATCGCTCTCTAAGAAATACTGGGCGTGCTAATGCATTGCTGTGCGGTAGCACTGCCACTCAATTTGCATACACATAGAGCGAGTGATCGCATCTAGCGAGTGGCTCTGAATCAGGCCCAGAGTTTAAACCATACCTGCCTACCCTCCCGATTTGGTCGACCTCCCGGGAAGGCAGGCAATTCTCCCGGCTGCCGCTCACCCCTCCTATTCCCCCCGCTATAACCCCTGTAACCCCCGCAGCAGGGGGGGGGGGGGGGCGGTGACGCGATTCGCGTCACTTTGGCCCCGCCCCCTGCTGCACAATGCCTATTTTATCGGCATTGTGTAGCGGGGCGGGGCCAAACTGACGCGATCGCGGGACTCCGCCCCTGCCACGCCCACAAGTGACGTCACCCAACCGGCCACTCCCCCTTGTCTCGGCCACGCCCACCCCGTACTGCCGATCTGGCTGCTCCCTCCCGGAAGGAGCAGCCAGAATGTCGGCAGGTATGGTTTAAACGGTCAGACATGCCTGCATTTTTCTAAACACCCCCCTCCCCTGTTACCACCCCCAAGCACTGACTACCTGTTCTCATTTTGTGTGTAATTCCTATGTACGAGAGAAATTGCTCATGTGCAGTACGCCTTTTACACATGTGCAATAGCAAACAAATGCTTGTTCTGCAAAAATATTACCATTGTGTCCATCTCTGAAACAGGCCCAGTGTGTGAAGATACATCTGTATGTGCCATTTACCTCTTAGAGACCAATCGTCTACCAACCCATAATGGAGGAATACCGGGGACCTCAAGAGTAAACAGAGAAGCCTTTTACATTATACTATTGTTTACTACAATGCATTATGGTTGAAATTATTGACTTCACCATTGGGATGCTCTTTTCATTTCTTACATGCATCAGACAAAACTTCCTGTTCTCCAAGGCTGCAATTGTAGTGTCATAGAAATGAGCAGTATTTTCTAAACTGTTATGTAAATCATTTCTCCTTATTTTGCATATGCACATATTTCTCTGGCGATGTCACATCACCCAACAATACAGATTGACCATTGTCACTCCCACTCTATATATAGATTATAAATTCAGTGAAAAAACATAATTGCAAATACATTGCAGATGGCTATCTGTAGGGAATGGCAACCTAAATGTGGAAGCCAAATATTGTATCACCGACACATCACACCCCTGCTGAACTGATATTTAATTCATGCAAAAAGTAAATGTTCACATTCTATGAGTTGAAAATGTATTTAAATGCCAAATGTGCAATAATCTACTCTATGTGTCGATCGTAGGATATATATAGATTTATCCATTCTGTTTACTTCATGCTGTAGTGGTAAACTTAATTTCCCAGCTGACTGCTGTCTATTCATTTTTTATAACAACATTTACATTTTCTACCAATGTAGTTTGCAGGTAGCTGTAGAAAACAAATCTGGCTACTTGTCATCCTCAGTATACGTTTATTCTTCTGGAGAGTGTGTCCTTGTATAAGCTGTTGCAACCAGCATGCAGTACTCTCAAAAGGATGGACATAACAGATCTTCTATTGATTGCAGTAATGTAAACCACAGGCAAACAGAACGTATCAAGGCACACTGTATGTACCTGCACAATCTGTCCTTCGGCTGCTGCAGGGCTTTTAATATTGCATGCTTCTTTATATATTCCTTTTATAATCACTAATGTGTGAGGCTGTAGGACCATGACTATGTACCCTCCCTCCTTACCTTCCATATGAATGGAGAAAAATACCAGGATCACCGGTAAGATCTACAGTAACATCTATTTGACGGACTAACTTGTTTACCTCTTAGGTATGTGATGTTTTGTAGAGTGGACACCAGTAGATTATTATAGCCAGGCTGAACATGTTCTCCACCATTAGCTATCACTTTTCTGGTACAATTTACAGGGAATGAGGGGATGATTCAGTACTGCACGGAATTTCAAAGCTGTATGCAAGCAGCTTTGCAATTCCACTCTTGCTATTATGTTAATGCAGCCCCATTTATGGCTCTGCCTGATTGAAAGGAAGAAGCATTTGTGGGGAGGTGCGGGGACATCCTGTGTTCTCTCATCCCATTTTTCGGGAGTGGCAAGGCCAGGGTCTGCGTCCAAGGATGGACACTTCCTGGAATCACAGGCTGTCTGGACCGGGGTAGTCTGCTGTACACTTCAGCTACCACAGCCTGACCAAAGGGTCAACCATCTTTTCCAAGAGAACCACTGTGTGGAAGTCAACTCAGCATGCCTAAGCGAAACACCATTTTCACATCCAGTCAGGCTTAAAAGAATTGCACACAATTATTGACACCCCTACCATGATTCAAGAAGATACACTAAGTATCAATAGGATGGTGGAGGATTATTTTAATGACAATGTACAAATTAGCATGTTATACAGTCCTTTTGATTACTGTGAGGAAAGAAAGGCAATTTGGAGTTTCTTGCACAAACTAGCTTTGGTGTAATTAAGCTGCTCATCCTCCTTGTGTACTCGGAAAAAGAGTTTAGCACAGCCTGGAACCTTGGAAGTGATTGGTGCAGGAGGCTACTGTTTGAAATGTGGAAAAACACATGTTCATAGAAATTAACTACTAATTCTATGAGGAAGAACTTTTTCGCAATTACAACAAAGTACAGAGACTTCTGTAATGGTGGATTCCAGTGGGATGAGCTAACATTGTGTGATGATGATGTTAACACTGATGAGGGTGAGCATGATATTGGCATCTTCTCAGTGTAGAGATGATTAACAATGCTGTTAGCTGCATTAAGCCCATTAGTAGCTTATTTTGTGGGGGTCCAAACAAACCAAGCACTTCAGCCACAAAAGTGGCAGTGCCTGTTGCTGAACTGCTTGATTTATAAAACTATGCATGTCATTTTTAATATACAACATAAGGGTGAGTGGGAGGGCCTAAGGACAATTCCATTGTAGACTGCTTTTTCATTATGGGCAGTATTTTTTCAAAAGACAAACATTTTTATTGGTTATTGCACTAATACATAACTAATTTGCAACACATTTTTAACCAGAAACAATGTGGTTCCTTACAAAATATAAAAACAGAATTATGGAGCATATTTAGTATTATTTAGTAATATGAACAAGAAGATACAAGGCCATTAATTAATCAATCATTCTTTTTTACTTTCTTTCGATTACATACTCCACCTCTATTTCCCTGTACTGCTCTCAGACCTCTGAGCTAAATCCCCTCATACTCAGACTCCCTGGGGCACCTCATAAAGGGGTTGTTACTCAATTAGGAAGGAGGGGGGGATAGTATGGCAAACTTCTCTTTCAACCTTAGTCAGAAATCCTTGGCTATATTAACAACAACATTGTATTTTTTATGGCCTTTTCTCTACTTAGCTGTTGAAAAACAGATATATCAAGGCCACGACTCAAATGTAATTTTCTTAATCAAGCAATCAATCACCAAATGCTTTACCTGCTTTCCACTTCATCTTCTACCTACATTTCCCTGAACTGCCCTCAGGTCTCTGACCTAGTTCTTGATTAATGAAAACATTCTTGGTTTTTATGGGGTCGTATAGTTTATTAAACTGTCATCCTGCCTGCCACTGTTCTATGGCAATGTTTCATAGATGTGCCATGTTATTTTAAACTGTTGCATGTTGAGCCGCTGCTCTGTTGTTTAGTTTAGCCAGCCAGCCTATGGCCAATATGGGTGAACAATAGTGTGAGCTGTGAGGTGGTCAAAATTGACTGCAAATTACTGGAAATTAATGTTATTGAGGTTAATAATACTGTAGGAACAGGCTGTTTTTATAAAAATAAATAAAAAATCCAGATCCAAAACCAAAACATGTGAGGGTGGTTTTGGCCAAATCAAAACACGACAAGAATTAGAATCAGAACCAAAACCAAAACACGGGGGCCACGCACATTTCTAGTGTAAATATTTAGCCAAAATAGTGATGAATCATGAATTTAATAGGATTCTTACAACCGTAGTCAATGGGATTGTTGCAGGCTACTAATGAGTGTGGAATACCGATGAATAACAAGTATTACTGTAGCTATGGTACACCAAATCAAGATCAACTGCATGAAGTTTAGTTGTTGTACAGCTGTGCTGTCCTGGTAGCACTACAGTAAATTACAGAACACTGTAGTACACACAGTCTGACTGATGAGAACCAGCAAGTGTAGTGACCACAGACAACTCTATATGAGTGTTTAAAGACAATTACAAAATGTAGTAGGACAGTGTAATTCTCACAGTTTAATAGCTGGGCAAAATATATATATATATATATATATATATATATATATATATATATATATACAGTATATAATAAGCAAAACTAATAATATTTTTTGGGTTCACCAAATCAAGATCAATTGTATGATTTATAGATGCTGTGTTTATTACTCTTGCAACACTTTCCTGTGATTCTTCTATTTCTATACCTTCACCGTTCACATTACCATATTAAAACTATGGCTCAAACCCACCATTGATAAATGGCTTTGGCAAACCAATTTCTTAGTAAATCTAGCTTTTAGAATCATCTTATTTGACAAAGGCTCTCTAGAAGAGATGTGCGCCGACCCCCGTGTTTTGGTTTTGGTTCTGG
Organism: Taudactylus pleione; assembly: GCA_031769625.1. NCBI lineage: Eukaryota > Metazoa > Chordata > Amphibia > Anura > Myobatrachidae > Taudactylus > Taudactylus pleione. The sequence goes on from JAUIMM010000706.1 coordinate 6,781,455, forward strand.
ATCTCCCCTGGTTTTGGATCTGGATTGGTTTCGCTAAAACCTCACCTCCGTGTTTTGTTTTCAGGTTTTGGTTTTGGATTTGGATTTTTCTTAAAAAAGAAAAAAAAAAAACAGCTAAAATCACATAAAATGGGCCTTTTTTTTGTTCCTACGCTATTAATAACATCAATAATATTAATTTCCACTCATTTCCAGTGTATTCTGAACACCTCACACCTCACAATATTGTTTTTAGGCCAAAAGGTTGCACCGGGGAAACTGGATGACTATGCTAAGCGACACAAGTGGGCGGCACAAACACATGGCCCATCTAGGAGTGGCACTGCAGTGGCAGACAGGAAGCCAATCAGCATTATGGTCCCCATTTGCATGTAGCACAGCCCCGGGAGATCCGTGCTACATGCATCTATGTGATTGACACAGACCTCGGACGGGTCAGTGAGACCCGTCTGTGCTGCTGTGTATTTCAATTACACAGATGCATGCATGGACCAGGAGATCCATGCTACTTGCATCTGTGTCATTGGAACAGTGCACTGACGGGTCGTGAGACACATCCGTGCTGCCGCGGTAAAAAAAACCTGTGTAAAAAAAATAAATAAATGGTGTGCCCCCCCAAAAAAGAGCAACCAGCCCCGGGCATTAGTGACCCAGTGCTGGGTGTGCTTAAATACAGGGGACAAACTATGTAGGGGACCCCATACTTAAGCACAACCAGCACCGGGCTAGTCAGAACCAGCCCTGGTTGCCAAAATACGGGTGACAAAAAATGTAGGGGTACCCAGTATTCTGCACAACCAACACTGGGCTCTGATCTGGTCCTGCTTTCACCGGGCCTCCCAGCCAAAGCATCAGCCCTGACCGCTAGTCAGCCCAGGACGGGGATCCCTGGAGAGCTGGGGACCCCCCCAATAAAGGGGTCCCCCTCTCCAGGGCACCCCAGGCTGATAGCCCAGTGCTATCCCAACCTCCCCTGGTGGCAGTGGGTAGCGGGTTGATTGTGTGGTGTGGTGTAAATAAATAATAGCAAACATTGTCTTTACAAGTGGCTCCCCTGGCTGTGGCATCAGCCCCCCACTAGAAAATGTTCGGTGGTGGTTCTGGAAGATACAGGGGAACCCTACTCATTTTTCCCCTGTATTTCCAGAACCAGGACCAGATCAGAGCCCAGTGCTGGTTGCGCAGAATATGGGGGACCTCCTACGTCGTTTGACCCCTATATTTTGGCAACCAGGGCTGGTTCTGACTAGCTCGGTGCTGGTTATGCTTAAATATGGGGGGACCCCTAAATCGTTTGCCCCCTGTATTTAAGCACACCCAGTACTGGGTCACTAATGCCTGGGGCTGGTTGTTCTTTTTGGGGGGGGGGGGCACACCATTTTTTTCTTTTTTTTTTACACAGGGTTTTTTTTTTTTTACTGTGGCAGCACAGACAGGTCTCATGGACCCATCACTGCTCAGTGTCAATGACACAGATGCAAGTAGCACGGATCTCCTGGTCCATGCATGCATCTGTGTCATTGAAATACATAGCAGCACAGACGGGTCTCAATGACCCATCCGTGCTCTGTGTCAAACACACAGATGCACGTAGCACGGATCTCCCGGGTCCATGCTACATGCAAATGAGCACCATAATGCTGATTGGCTGAGAGCCGTGACAGACGGCTGTGTCAGCCAATCAGCGCTTTGCCCATTGAAGGCAAAGGCATTTTTAAAAATGGCCACTCGAGTCAAAACCTCAAGATCCAACACAGAGGATCAAGAGGTTTTGCCTCGATTAGGGATCCGGGGCAGGATGAGAGATCCGGGGGCAGGATGAGAGATCCGAACCCACCCGAAAATACCCCTGGCCCCAAGCATTTTGGATATGGGAGACTCAACCTGTATTATTATTATTATTATTATTATTATTATTATTATTATTATTATCGTATGAGGGTGTAGACATTAAAACATAGCAGATTTAAAATGGAAAAGTACATTACACACCACATTAAAAATTACAAAACATTACAATAGCACCACAGGTTAGGTGAGTGATAGGGGCATACAAGACAATAAAATTACATACATGACCATAATAAATAACCAAAATAAAAATGACAGAATAATTCAGCAAAAGGCATGGAAGACAGGAATAAGAGACACCAACATAACAATTATGGAATAATATTAAAGGTTGCAGCTTGACCACAATACATGAAGATCCAATTCATCATAATACATGACAGGGACATGCCAGGAAGACAGGGAGTGGACAGACTTGAAACGTAAGGTAAAGGACCCTGCCAGTGAGAACTTGCATTTAAAAGGGAAGGCGTAGTAAGAGACAACAGGAGTAATTGGGGCAATAGATATAGTAGGGTTAACAGTGGTGCAGAGGTCTACAAAATGTTGATGCCTACATGAGGTCATACTGGAGAAGGGGCCATGATGGACTGTAGGTAGTTTGAGAAGCACTGCAGGGCAGTTTCTGATAAGGTGGAAGCTGAAATATCCAAATTGCAGGAAAAGAGCATCAGACATGAAAAACAGCAGTCCAATTTGCAGAAGGCTGTATAATAGTGATGATAAAGGCCTTGATGGTACCGAAGACAAAATTGTGTAGAGGCCTAATGGGGCACTGATCAAGGAGGTGTAGAAGCAGAGATGGCTGCAGGGTGTACAGTGTACACAGGTCCATTGGTCAATTGGGGCTCCATGCTGCACACCCTGGTTCTAGAACATATTCTCCAATGTGTCCATGCAGAAACCCAAACCCCCTCCGTTCTTCTTCAGAAAGATGGTGCAGGAAACAGCAAGGACCCTGGCATGTGTCAGAGTCTCCACTTATCCACTATCCTCCGCACATGCATTATCCCTCAGAAGACATTGATGGAAAGATGGTGCTGCTGGCAACAGATATAATTCCCAGAAGGGTGATAGCCCAAAAAGTGCACAGCATAGTTTAAAGTACTTTTTGCGCAGTGTAATTTTGCATGAATTAAATTTTGAGACAATTTTGCAGACTCTGGCAGCACAAACTTTGAATTTAGCTTTTACTTCGCCATTCTGTGCACTGGCATTTTGCACTGTATTAGAAAATCTACATTTAACAGAATGTATAGTCTATAAATAGAGCTGGGACAAGACTATAATTTGCTCTGAAGTTTGGTATGAATGCTGGTCAGAACACTTTAGGCCAATGAGGATGAATATTCAGTATCACAGCTATGAAAATGTTGACTAGGTCTACACACACGGATTTTAGATGTTGTCCATAGCAACCAATCAGATTATATTTAACATTTAACTAGCACCTTCTCTAAGCTTATAGCTAGAATCTGATTGGTTGCTATGGGCAACATCTCCACTTCTAAAAACTCTCACTTCAGTAAATATACCCAAGGGAGTTGACCTTGGATAAGGTACACGAGTTTGACAATCAGAATGTCAACATTCAGCATGTTGACACGAACATGTTGACATGGTTTGAATATCAACATTCAGTATGTCGACTGGGTCTCCATGTCAACATGTTATAATTATGCATGTCGACAGAGTAAATGTTGATAATACTACCTAACCCCAGCTGCAGCCTAACCCAAACCCTGAAATGTTCATCTTTTAGACAAGCATAATGTCTACATTTTGATCATGTAGACATGTTTTCAAAATCGACATGTTGAATGTTAACATGTTACGTATCAACATTATGAATGTTGTCCACAATCTGATCGTCGACATTCAGAATCATTCAACTTTAAAGTGTTGATATTCTGAATGTTGTCATCCAAGATGATTCACAGGGGGCAATTTAATTCTTTTGCCGGTGGCTTTTTTTTTTAAGACCCCGAAGGAGCAATTCAATTGTTGCTCTGTCAGGGCATGATAGCCGCCGGCGCCGGCATTTCTGCTAGCACCCTCAGGAGGGTGCGAGCAGAAATGTGTGAAAAAAACCCTGGTTAGGGTGCACTAACTGTGGTTAACCAGAACTTTAGACGGGTTTAGCCATTTTACGTGGCTAAACCCGGTCTCATAAGGGGCGAAGAGTGCGATAATTAATGAGCGCCCAGAATAATTGAATTGCAACACTGGGTGCTCATTAATTATAACGTTGTAGAAAACAATTGAATCGCCCCCAAGAATAGCCAAACACATACGGTGCCTGATCCTGAGCAACATCACTTCTTAATAGAACTCCCATTTTAGTAAATTTACCCCATACTGTAAGTCCTGATTCTGAGTCAGGCCCTACAGTATGTCATATTCATATTCACACAAATGATCGATGTTTTTGTATCCATTGAGAAACACGGTCTCAGAAATGTATTGGGCATTCCTGGGGGGTGACTGGGAGGTGGCTGCAGACGCACAAGACGCACAAGATGTACTGTCTGAAGGGCATGTTGTGTAAATTTAGGGCCTGATTTAGAGATGTACGTTAACTCAATGTTAATGTACATCTCCTATGGTTTGAGATCTGCGCATGCACAGATCCCACATTGTGTCTGTGCAGATCTCATTGTGCAACATTGCACGCAGTGTCATGGAGGCTGCTACCTTTTGGGGGTGGGGCGGCGATGTGGAGCGTATGACAAAATAGGGGCATGTTGGCCCCCTGTTGTAGGCGTGCCAAAGCCAGGGTCTGCTTCTTCCGACACAGATTTACTGGCCTCTGCAGCGTGATTATACCAGACATACTGAGTAACCTGAGGGTCACTCAGATGTCCGATGGTCACACAGTTGATGCGATGCTGTGTCCTCTGACTAGCAGCAGATCACAAAAGCCAGCAGTGAGCATCTATTTACACAAGATGCCTCATGCGGCTTTTGCATATTTTAGCACAGGGACTGTGTACAAAGACGCATCGGCTGTACTAACTGTGTCCATCTCTGAATCAGTCCCTCTGATGCTAATCGCTTACATTGGAGGCCATACTCTGATGCACATTCTGCACCTAGGATGTGGTTTTTGCAAGTTTTGATGGTGCAAGATCCCTAGCTGGATTAGGTATGCAGTCGGAGTGCTGACTGTCTAAATCCCGACCATCAGCATCCCGACTGTTTAATCCCGGCAAGGGTTTAATGACAGGCGTCGAAAGCCCAACGCCTGTCATTTAACCTACGCCAGGAGCCCGGCATCCCAATCGAAGGTAAGCTGGGCGTCGGGTGCGGACAGCCGCAGGGTGGGAGGGTTAGGTTAGGGGCTCCCAGGGGGGACTTAGGGATAGGCAGCCCCCCGGGAGGGTTAGGGTTAGGCACCACCGGGGGGGAGGTTAGGGTTAGGCACCCCCGGGACACTTAGGTTCAGGCCACGGGAAAGGGGGGTTAGGTTTAGGCACTTAGAGGGGGGTTAGGGTTAGGTACTTGGGGGGGGGGGGGAGGTTAGGGTTAGGCACCCCTAAGGGAAGGTTAGGGATAGGGGGGGGTTAGGTTAGTTTATACTTATCTTTAGTGCAGTCGGGATCTTCACCTTTGCAGGGCTTCCACTATCGGCGGTAAATCATACCGATCCCACTGGATTGTTCTGTCTAATGATGGACAAAGTGTGTCTTTACACAATCAGACGCACGCTTGTACACCAGGGTAAGGGCTTTTACTAGTATTAGCATGGGGCAAAAGATGCTAAAGCAGTCACAGCAGCTTGCTACACAGAATCTGACTGAATCAATGGTGGATGCATTATTGATGCTGCACGCTAGCTGCCTGAGTCACACTGCACATGCACACGGATGGTTACTGCCAGGAGCTGCAGAACAAATGTGGATGCACAGAGAGGCAGTTGCAGTGGGCGTTCCTTGTTGGTAACAGGGGATTGGATAGCCAGAAGCGGGCGTGTTGTGGTCAGCGACTGCATCTTTTGCTGCAGTTGCACTGATTCTGAAGGCCATGCTTAGACAGAGATTCTGCACCTCCATAGGGCTGGTGCAATGCCGATGGTGCAACCTATGTGTGGCCGATTAGCTCCACAGCTGTCGACATCTCTGTACGTATCTCATCAGCTGCGACATTGGCATAAAGACGCAGTCACACTGCGGCAAATGACGCCATCCTGGCTGCAATAAAGTGCACCTCTGATTAAGGCCCAATGTGAGGAAGTCTCAATTCGAAAGAGGTACAATACTGTATTTATATTTTTCTTTAACTAAATATACTGTAGTCTATGCTATCTTATAGTATTGCCATCTCTCACACCATGCTTCCAAATAAGCCCCTTGTTCCCATGCTTCCAAATAAGCCCCTACGCACAGAGCTGTTCAGTCTTTTGTAAGGGTCAGAAGCAATAAAATGTATTTTAACACTCTGATTTTAGAGTACATACTTCCACAGTTAGCATGGTTGAATAAAGAAAAGAGGCCATTAAGTTCAACCTATTCCTGTATGTGCTATCAGTGCTGATCTAGTGCAAGACAAAAAACATCCCCAGTGAGAGAGTTGACAATTTCTCCACACAGTAGGAAACAAATTTCTTCCTGAAATGCCAATCAGATGTGTTCCCTGCATCAATCACCACAAAAATGCATTTGTTGTAGATGCCATTTCTTTTAAGACATTCAGCCAATTCATGTTTAAATCTGTTTAGATGCTGTCAGTGCAGAGGTGATACTGGAGGCCAAACGAGCGAATTACTTCCCCAAGACAAGAGCTATACAGTGAGAAAAACAGAGGACCAAGAACAAAGGTTTGTGGGAATTCATGGGGGTGGAGGATGCGCCAGAGGTAGCGACACTGAGGTGCTGCAGCGATGTCACAGCACTCAGATGTTTGTGACTCAGTTCGGGACCCAGTGGGCTAACTGTATGTGCTGGAGTGAGAATTAAGCCGGAATGTCCTACTAATGCTACTCTTCATACAGGCCACTGGTAGTGGTAGCGGGAGACTGATGCTGCAGAGGAAGTCAGATGGACAGACATTGATGCCATGTGCAGGCTTGCAGGATAGCTTGTGACTGTTGCAGGTTAGCAGGACATATACTGAGGCAGAATGCTTGGATAGCTTGAGCAGATTGCAGAAATATACCGGAACATAATGCTGGAAGCACCACTGGTGCAAGCTGCATAAACAGACTGGAACTGGGTATGGGAAACACAACTGAAGCAGGCTGCTGGAATATACTGGAACTGAATGCTGAAAAGCAATACAGAAATATACCAGAATAGAATGCTATGAATCAATGTAAAACCAGGAACCAAGCTACTAGGTCCTTTAGGTGATAAATTGCACTAGCCACATACTGCCAGTACTTTTTTGTTTTAAAAATGGTGTCCTAGACACTGATAGGCTGAGTGGAACATGTGACTGGAGTTGTTGAGAGCTGGTTGGCAGAGTGAATCATGTGACAGTTTCCAAAATGGCAGTGCCCATAATCCAAAATGGCAGGAGGAGGATGCCAGCCACATTTTAGATAAGTGACTTGGGGATGACACAGATGGCCAGAAGGGGGAACAAATGGATACTAAGTGACACCGCCAGACTCGGTGACAAGGACCTAGGCTCTGGCATATGACAATCATTGATAGGTAGGAAGTAAATCAGAAAAGAGCTGTGTCGCGAAGACCAAGAGAGTGATCAAAGTGTTAACACAGCCCACGTATTCAGGAAGCTGAGTATGGAGAAGTGACCTTTAGACTTTGCTGTAAGTAACCCATTGATTACTTTTGGGAATGCAGTCTCAATGGAATATTGGAGTCAGAAATGCAGAAGTTGGGAGAGTGAAGTGGGCAGTTGTACTTTTTATCTTTATCTGTATGTTTGTCTTTTTCCTTATTTTATTTTTTTCCTCTACCTTTCTTTGAAATCTACCTCCTCCATAATTTTACAATTAGCAATCATTAACAAGATATATACAGTCAGCACTAACGGTAAAGTGAGTCTGACACATCAGCAAGCCATATCAGATGCAATTTGATGGTTCTGACTGATCAGGTTAAAGTTGATAATACTTTATGCTGTAACTTAATATATTAAGCCACTTTTTAGTAAGGATATTATTGCAATAATATATATTAGAGTTGATATATTGAACTTGCTTGTTGTGCATAAACATGAATGATGTTCAAATAAAAGTAAGCATCATGTGTAATATATTTTGTTTTACTATTTTGCCAGTTATTATGGAATACAGTTTTAAATGTAACTTAAATTGCAAATGTTGGATGTCAAGAAATGTGCACCTTGTAATTGAGCCTTGTGCTTATCTTTACTTGAACTTAATAGCAATAATGATTAAGATAAGAACAATTTGTTAAAGATAAATATAAATCTTATTAATGTTATCTCTCATTTGTCTTGAAACATAAGACATTAAACATATTAAACATTGTAAATACATTGTAAATTACTAGCCATTTCTTGTTAAATGTTTACTTTTTTATTGGAATAAATGCAGACATAAAATGTCATAAATTGTAAAAGCCAACCAAAACATGACAAGCCAACCACAAGGTGTACCATTTCTTCAGGTGCCTGGGAAGTCCTGAGATGATCATGTCAAACCAATGAGAAGCAAGATTGTATTAGAGATTAAAATGTGAAGTATAATGAATAAATGTAATGCTTTCTGGTTTGTAGTCAGAACAAGTTTGGGTTGCATGTAGCATACGTGCATTATAACTCATTGTAGTGACATGTTTGATAACTGCATAATTGTTCCAAATTTTATTTTCTTATGAATCTAACTGACTGCCCATTGTAATTCTATTAAAAAGTACCAATTGGGTGGAATTCAAGAATTACTACATCATTCAAGAATTACTACATCATTCAAGAATTACTACATCATTCAAGAATTACATCATTCTAGATTTCTCATCTCCTCTCCAAAAGATACCACCTTCAACAGGTAAATATATTCCGTATGTTTACTGTTATAATTGTAGGCTTAGATGAGAGGTCATGGGATGTGTCCATTTTTTAAAGAATATTTTCTGAATTAAATGGACCTGTAAAATTTAGCAGACTAATTCTTAATAATACATTTTATATCTTGTATTTATGATAATACATTTACAAATATATTGTCAATTGAAATATAATTATTATGGGAAATTTGATTACCCAGAGACTGTAATGTGATTGAGAATCCCCCCTAGAATAAAATACAAACAATGATTAGCATAATGTTGTTGTGTAGTAAAGAAGTGCTTGAATGATCACAATAATAGGCTTCTCTGGATCACCAATGTACATTTATTAAACAGACAATTGTAAACATTAACATTTAAATTAATCTAAAATTGTATCTATAAAAAAATAGCAATATATCCAGCACAGTGCTACAAAAACTAATGGGTAAATTTACTAAAGTGAGAGTTTTTAGAAGTGCAGATGTTGCCCATAGCAAACAATCAGATTCTAGCTATTATCTTATAGAAGGTGCTAGTTAGGTGTTAAGTAGAATCAGATTGCTTGCTATGGGCAACATCTCCACTTCTAAAAACTCTCACTTTAGTAAACATACCCCTAATAGTTGATTAATGTACCAAGTTAAGTTGTATAATGGATCCACAGGTGGGTAGTCTTTATTTGAGTTTAGAGTATAATGGATCATACTTAAATGCTCACTGTTTGGTTGTACATAGAACCATAGTCACGATTCTCCGACTAAAATATTTTCAGTATGGAGTTAGGATATTCACTATATCCAGTGCTTTTCATTTGCATCGGCGTTAGATAGATATTTGTAGTACACCGGTTCCCCCTTTGTCGTAGGGTCTGGAAAAAGTGATGGCTGTAGAAAGTTCATCCGCTTATAGGGTAATCCAGGCGGCAGTGTGATGACAGCTAACCTCCACTCACTGTCCCCGAGTCGAGTGTGGGGAAGTCCGTATGTTGTACGCTGGGACACAGTTACGGCTGAGACAGGGGGCAGGTGTCCGACTGGCACCGTGGCCTTTTTTAGTGTATTACCTCTGCCTTCCCAGTCAGTCCAGCAGTGAGCCTTGGTTCACAAAAATACCCTCAGGTGAACGTGTCAGTGATAGTGGTGAGCAATAGTATCCACCTTAGATCCAAATTGCAGTGGCACTGGCCATGGTATTAACCCCTTCAATGCGTTTCACTCCTCTCTTTGAGCTTTTTCAAGATAGATCTTAATAAAGCTTCAAGAGAGGAGCGAAATCCATCGAAGGGGTAAATATTGTGACCAGTGTTAATGTTTACAAATAAGCCTCAGTTTATTTTTATAGAATGATTAGTATAATAGAGAATGATAAAGTTGTTAATTTCTGTTTTGTCAAGTTATATTTCATCATTGTAAAATTAAGACTTAGAGATGTTGAAAGATAATTTATTATATTTAATGTCACAAAAAATAGGTTTATAAGTTTAGGGTTTGGGACACAAGGTGTCAGGATCAAATTTTGTTAATGGGTCCAACTAATCTTCAAAGAAAGATTAGAATTAGAATGTGTAAATAGATCTCCTCTAAGAGGCATGGTCCAATTGTAGGACCAATGTTCTAAGAGGAATAAAAGTAAAAACACTAGCGTTTCTTTTAACAATACCCTTCACTTCAAAAAGGTAAGTTGACTGCAAACTATAAAAGTGACACAATTGGGAATTCTCTGGGAAGTCTTAGGTGACTTTCATTTGCCCAGCACAAATATTGTTGATGGTGGTTGTGATAACTCTTTGTGTATACCAGAAGGGCACTGGTTACCATGATGATGCCTACCTATAGTGAGGTACAGTATATGTTAAAGTGAAATAAACTGGAAAAAAAAAACAGTGTCTTAGAGAGTTCCCTATGATGGAAACATTTAGAATGTCTGTATTGTACAAATTTGCACCCAGTAAGGAGGTACCTGTAGGTGATCTGAAAAACTGCAATTTGAAAATAAAAATTATGTACAATATGTTGAAGACATGCAATGATGAAATGAAACGTATTTTAAAAAGATATTTTGTTTCTCTCTCTCTCTTTTTCTGTTAGAAAAAGTTTAACTTTCTATTCTCTCACAGCATTTAAATTGAACTGAATGTTGCCCATTCAAAACTTTTCCCTGTGGAAAATGGGCTACTGTTAAAGTCCTAGGCAAAATAGTTGTGTTGGAATTGTTTTTACAGTGGATTAATAATAGCTTTTTATAAAATGTAAGAGACACAGAATAGCACTGAAGATGTTAAGAGTGGTAGTTAGATTCTCTGGGTGATGTTTACTCTGATCCAGTTATGGAAGCCAACCATTCAGAAGTAGAGTCATGTGAGATGCCATGAGATACAGCATAGTGGTATTATAATGTATAATGACATTTAATATAGTTATAAAGTGATAAGGTACTAGCCAATCAGCTCCCAACTGCAATTTTTCAAACACAGCCTGTGAGATGGCAGTTAGGAGCTGATTGGCTGGCACCTTATCACTTTCTTATCACTTTTCACTCTATCTCCTAATACTGCTTAGTAAATAGACCCCCTAGACTGACTAGAGATTGTTTTAAGACTCATACCTCTGCAGGGATCTTATTATTATTGTCAGTTACTTATATAACACCAGCTTATTCCGTTGCACTGTACAATTGGGAAAAAACACTAATAAAACAAGACTGGCATAGAGGTAAGAGGGCCCTGCTCGCAAGCTTACATTCTATAGGAAAGACAGTGATGCAGAAGGATAGGTGCTACCTATTGCATATTGGTGCAGCCAGTTTGTAGAGCTTCTTGGTGGGCTGTATGACCCAGTCACACAGGAGTGTTGGCCAAGGGTCATGAGAATGTGAATGTGAGGAAAGAGAAAATATGTAAAGTTATGTGTGAACTATATAGTAGGGATGTATTTGGGTCGGATAGATTATAGAGGGTATGTGCGTGTCTGAAGAGATGAGCCATCAGGGAAAGCTTGAAGCTTTAGGGACTAGAGAAAAATCTTATTGTGCATAGTAGAATAGTCCACAGAGTGAGTGCAGCTAGACAAAAGTCCTGTAACCATGAATGGAAGCAGGTGATGCATGTGGTGGAGAGGTCGGTTGGGAGACATTTTGAGATAAGCGAAGAGGTGTATGTTAGAGTTTTGTTAATAGCCTTATGTATTAGTAAAAGTTTTTATTATTGAATATGGTAGAAAACAGGTAACCAATGGAGGGACGGACAGAGCAGAGCAGCAGACAATTAATGTTTAGCAAGGAAGATCAGCCTTGTAGCTGCATTCCAAATAGATTACAGTGAGTCTGTTTTGGGGAAAACCAGTAAAGAGACTATTGCTATAATCAATGCAGGAGATAATGAGTGCATGGATTAGAGTTTTTGCAGTGTCTTGTGTAAAATATACTCATATTCAGGACATGTTTTTAGATGTATGTAACATGATTGGACACAGATTGAATGTGGGGAACAAAGGACAGTTCAGAGACACCTAGGCAGCGAGCTTGTGGGGTGGATTTGATTGTCGAGTTATCAAAAGTGATAGAGATATCAAGTTGGTAATTAGTATTGGCTGGTGGAAATATTATTACAATTGTTTTAAAAATATAAAGTTTGAGGTGGCGAGATGACATTCACAATGAAATGGCTGGGAGACATTCAGTAATGCAGCCCAATACAGATGGTGAAATATCTGGAGAGGATAGGTAGACTTGAGTCTCATCCGCATACAGATGATACTGAAATTCAAAGAAGCTAACAAGTTTGCCAAAATATGTGGTATAGATTGAGAAAAGCAGAGAACCTAAGGCAGCCTTGAGGGACTCCAACTAATAGAGGTAGTGAAGAGAAGGTGGAGTCAGAGAAACAAATACTGAAAAGACAATTAGATAAGTAGGATGAGAACCAGGATAGGACTGTGTTCTGAAGACCTAGGGATTGCAATGTTTCTATGAGAAGAGAGTAATCAACCACGTCAAATGTAGCAGAGAGATCTAGAAGAATAAGAAGGCTCTTTTGAACGGTATGTAGTTATGAGACCGGCGGATGCATGGCCGCCAGTCTCAATACCGACAGTGTAATCCCGGCAAGGGATCTAACATAGGCGTCGAAATGCTGACGCCAATGTTAATCCCGATGGCGGAACTCTGACAGGATGCCGGACCGATCGTCTAACACAAAAGGGGATTTAGGGTTAGGCACTCCTCCAGGGAGGGTTAGGGTTAGGCTAGGGGAAGGGAGGGTTAGGTTTAGACACTAAGGACGGAGGTTAGGGTTAGGCACACCTCCGGGAGGGTTAGGTTTAGGGTATGGGGAGGGGGGGTTAGGTTTAAGCACTAACGGGGGGAGGTTAGGGTAAGGCACCCCTAAAGGTGGGTTAGGGTTGAGGGGGGGGAAGGGTTAGGAATAGTAAACTTACCTCTGCTGTCGGGATCTCCTCCAGCTGGAGCCCATCTGGCGGTCAAACATACTGCCTCCCTTTTGAACAAGATGTTTTGCAACAAGTACTGTAGAATTAAAGCTACATAAAATTCAATCTCGATAAAGTGGAGAGAGGTAAAGTACAGTACCAACCAATCAGCTCCTAACTGTTACTTTATAGGCTGTGTTTGAAAAATTAGTTGGTACTTTATCTCCAAGGCTTAGTACATCTACCCCAATGAGAGAGAAATGTGAAATGTTTGAACTGAGCAGAAAGAGGGAAACATTAGGTAACAGAAATTTAAGTGTAATAATTTACTAATGACTAGAAAACCTCTACACATAGGAGGCTTTAACCATAGCTAACCTCTCACAAATGAAGTAGGTTGAGATTATAGAACCAGATAACCAACAATTCTGCACCATTTTATCAACTTAAGCATGATACAGAATTGTACCAAATTACTTTAACACAATATAGTAATTAAATATACTGTACCTAGTAGATGATGATCCCCTTGCAATACTAAACTAGCACATTTAATTAAATTTCAATTGCAGGAGCAAACTGAGGCATGGGGGTACCTCATCATCTGCTTCCCTGCTAAATGATATGACATGACAAAATAACACCATTAACAGATTCTGCCTGGGATAATAAGTGAAACCAGACTAAGGGCATGATTCAGAGATGGTTGGTAATGCAGCCGCGCTCCCAGTTGCTCTCTTCATAGTAGTTACGGGATTATGCGAATGCTAATCTCAGCCTTCCCTTTGTGCTCTAAAATGGTATTGCATGTATGAGCATTGAGACGACCACTTTCAGGCTCCGTGGTCTTTGCATTATCGATACACCATCAACATTAGCGGTAGGCTGGACCTAGGGTCTACTCCTGCTACTCTCTTAAAATCCAACTAAACTAGGCTTTTGCAGCAGAGGATTTGCAATTGGTAATGCAGAGTTGTTCCAAGACATGCCCATGACACTACTATAACACGCCCATGAAACGTCCCCCTTTGGCGATCATGTTAGGTCACTTCCCAGTCTCCACTCTGAAACACTCAGGGATTGCAAACCCCTTCTCAAGTAATAGTGATGCCATACGCAATTGTGAACAGTATAAGACATTTGGGTTTGTGCTTATGCAGTAAGGGATTTCTGGACTTTTTGAGCATTAGTAAAACATTGCTATTTTGCATAAATAATGGCACTGTGTCTATCACTGAATCAGGCCCTAACACCACTAATATTACTTCCTAACCTGCTGTTGCATTCCCTGTAGTAATAGAGCATCAATAAATTTTAACTATTAGTCGGGAAGAGTATGTGCCTGCTGCAGCCTATTTCACATTCGCGCTAGTAGATATGGCACGTTATACAGATACTGTCGATATTGATGTTAATGCTAACCTCAGAATTTGTTTTGTCCATGCATTAATACATGGTATTAGAGTTACTCTGAGTTATTTTTTTCAAGCTCTTGAAAATAGCCTTTCTGCCCTCCTTCCACAGCACAGAGTGGCTCTTAACCAGTGTGTTGATTATTTTTTGCTTTGCTCTGACTCATTTGAAAGTTCTCTTTCAGATACCAATGACCTTTAAGTTGGGCACACATCTAAAGCAGAGGTTCCCAAATGCAGTCATCAAGGTACTCCAACAGTTCAAGTTTTAGAGATATCCATGGGTGAGCACAGGTCGTTAAATCAAATTGACTGAGCTGTGGTCAAACATGGATAACCTTAAAACCTGGACTGTAAGGGGGCCTTGAGGACCGAGATTGGGAACCTCTGATTTAAAGTAAAGATTATCGTTCAAATCAGCCAACTATTAGAGATGTGCCCAGACCCTCAAGTTTTGGTTTTGGTTCTAAATCATCATCATGTTTTGTTTTGTTTTTAAAATCCCCTTCAAATGTTTTGGTTCTGTTTTAGTTTTGGAGTTCTTTAAAAAGTCATAAAAACAGCTATAATCATGTAACTTGGACATGGCTTTGTTCCTATAATATTATTAACATCAATAAAAATAATTTCCAGTCATTTCCAGACAACTTTGACCACCCCACAGCATCTGACATCATGAGGGAGGGACTCCTAAATGCAATCCAAAATACATGAAATCCGATTTTTAGATCCGAATACTGAACTTGGCGAGAAGACCCGTCATGACTCGGTACTACTCAGAACCCCAAAGTGATTCGAGATGGGACCCAGGTCGACTTGGAAATAAATATATTTATATACAGTACATATATATATATATATATATATATATATAAGTAGCAATAAAGAATTGGATGGGCACTCACTATTCAGTAAAATGATGATGCATTTACTCACAAGTGCATAGTTGTATAGTCGACGTTTTGGACTGCATGGGTTTTTGTTGGGTTCTCCTGGTGGTAGCTTTGCGGTGGTTGTGCTGTCTTGATAAAGGACCCATGTAGTCCGAAACGTCGACTATACAACTATGTACTTGTGAGTAAATACATAATCTTTTTACTGAATGGTGAGTGCCCATCCAATTATTTATTGCTGTGCATTGGACCTGACCGTCTTTAATGGAGCACCCCACCTGCTGTGGATTGAACATTGAGTGCAGCCCCCTTGGAACACAATATATATATGTATATAACAGATGAGCGGACACTGGAAAACCGGACCCATCCGAACATTGAAATCCGGACCGAGATCCGAATGCGGCTCGAGGTTTCCCCCATGACACAGATCTCAAAACGAGGCAAAACGTCATCCTCCCACTGTCGGATTCTTGCGGGTTTTGGATTATATATAGGTCCACGTGATCGGCACCATTTTCACTCTGGCTGTGGAGAGAGAAGCTAGCAGACATGGTCAGTCACTGCCAGTCACTCAGTGTGTGTGTCCTGTCAGGATCTTGGGCTGAAGGCTGCTGCTGCATTGTCCATAAAGGGGCTTAGGCTGCAGTATTTAAAAGGTGGTCTTCCTTCAGTGGGTGCTGCAGCTGCTGTATCACTTGTCCTATCAATTAACTGTGGCTGCTGCTGTGTTATTGTCCTGTCCATCAGGCTAGGGCTGCAGTCCATAAAGGGGTACTGTGTTGTCCATGGGGGGTGCTCTTTCAAATAGGGGTGCTCTTCCCCAGTGTAAAAAAAATCAAATTACTTTTTTTCTTTCCTTTTTTTTCTTTGTGTGTGTGTGCGCATTAGCAAATTAGCTGCGCTATTATTGTTCGGTGACACTGCCGCAGTTTATTGTCCACATATTTGTGACTCTGCAGGTGGTCTGTCCGCACATGGCAGGGGTGCTTTGTTGTCCATGAAGAAGGGGTGCCGTCTGTGTTTTTCATCAAAGTGCTAAATAACATGCGTTATATATAAAACATAATGACATCAGTGTAAGTGGCAGCGCAGTGTGTCATTATTTTCTTATTCATAAAAAATCTTGTGACACTGTAAGTGGTATTGCAGGGTGTTATTCTTATTCATAAAAAATCTTGTGATACTAAGTGGCAGCGCAGTGTGACATTCTTTTCTTATTCATAAAAAAATCTTGTGATACTGTAATAGGCAGTGCAGTGTGTTTTTCTTTTCTTATTCATAAATAAACTTGTGATACTGTAAGTGGTATCGCAGTGTGTTTTTCTTTTCTTATTCATAAATAATCTTGTGATACTGTAAGTGGTATTACAGTGTGTTATTCTTTTCTCATTCATAAAAAAATCTTGTGACACTGTAAGTGGTATTGCAGTGTGTTTCTCTTATTCATAAATAATGTTGTGAAGCTAAGTGGCAGCACAGTGTGTTATTGTTTTCTTATTCATAAAAAATCTTGTGACACTGTAGGTCAATGATACCACAGTGTAATATTTAAAATTGGTACAAATTTACATGTGCGCTGTACTCCACTTCATTCGTGTTTGTTGATATGGAGAACAATCAGTTGAGAGGATAGCAGGGACCACATACTAGTGCTGGAGCTGCTGCCAGTGCCAATAGTCATGATGATACTAGTCCATCTACATCATCTACTGAAGCCGATGCCCAAGGGTATACAAGGCTTAAGTCAGGGCATTTAAAATCAAGAACCAATCTTTTACAGTGGTAAAGAAAAAAACATCAAAGGGAAAGTTAGCTGCAGAAAGACATAAAATTGGCAATATGTCTTTCACCACATGACGTGACAAGAGAAGGCTAAGGCCTTGGCCTTTATTTATGACTGATGATTCTGCCTCTTATGATGATGTAAGCACAAGTGAACATGCTGACATAGAAATTGAGGATGCTTCTATGGAAGTGCACCAGGATAAGAAGGATATTTGTGTAGCTGACGCTAATAAGAATGCTGTTGATGAGGATGTTGTTTGTGTAAATCAGGCACCAGTGGAAGAAACAGGTATTGCCCATGATAAGGAAAAGCCCATTGTCATGCCTGGGCACAAGACAAAATCCACTTCTTATGTGTGGAATTATTTCCACCCAAATACGGACAACAATTGTCAAGTCACCTGTACCCTTTGTAAAGCCAAAGTAAGTAGAGGTTGGAACCTTAACCGTCTAGGAATCTCCTCCCTGTTATGTCATCTGCAGTGCATCCATCCAAAAAGTTTTTGTGTTTTGTGTTGACTCAGCTGCATCACCAGTGGGTCTTTTGGGAAAGTTTAGTTTTCTTCTCGGCAGATGCACTTGCTGGAGAAACTGAAGGAGAAGCCATTGCTGCATCACATGTCACTTGACCTGACAATTTGCTTACCAACAGCTCTTTGCATACTGTATCTTCAGATCTGTGTCCGTTGGGAAGAAGGCTACAACGTATGACTTAAACCTTATATCTTAAATCTTGCATTTGCTCTGTTCAGCTCGTCCACATATCTGTGGATAAGTGGACAGCTGGTACAATGGCATTTTGGAGGCCACTAATTAAGTTTTTTGTAATGTCCCTGTACAGGTTGGGAATTGCTTTTCTAGTGAAGTGGATTCTTGATGAAATGTGGTAGTTGGGACACAGGTCCTCAATTAACTGTCTAAAGCCCAATGTATTATTGGTGGATATTGGATGTACATCTAATGCCAGCATAGATGTTATGGCGTCAGTGATCCGCTATGCAACTGAGTGACTGCTGTGATACTTGCTCCCCTTGCTCTCCTTCAAGACTGTTGGAAAACCATTCCAGGAGACTACCTCATGAAGCTGATTGAGAGAATGTCAAGAGTGTGCAAAGCTGTCATCCAAGCAAAAGGGGGCTACTGTGAGGAATCTACAATATAAAACATATTTTGACTTAACACTTTTTTGTTTACAACAAAATTCCATGTGTTCTTTCATAGTTTTGATGTCTTCAGTATTAATTTACTATGTGGAAAATAATTTAAATAAACAAAAACCATTGAATGAGAAGGTGTGTCCAAACTTTTCACTGGTTTTCACAAAGTTGATGAGGCATCATTTGCCTAGCAACAAACATAAACAAAAATAAAACAACAGAGTATCACATGTAAGACACATAATAATATGCAAACATTAAGGGGCTTGCATGAAATGGGTATTAACTAGTCAGTATAAAATAATTTAGACATCAAGGTCATATAATAAAGATAAACCCAATTGCTTAAAGCCGGCTTCATGTAAACACATGACCAACTACATACCAATCACCAAGACCACCAATATGATGAAAGGGCTTATCAATGATGAGAGTTAGAGTTCGGTCATGGTGTAAACATATCACATATTGCAAAAAACAGGTTTTAATAACAAACATTTTAAGAATGGAGTCCGATATCAAAAAGGAAATGTAGAAAAATATATACATTTGATATACATAATTACAGATCAAGGTTATACAATCATAGTGTCAACCCCCTAAAGGTTTGATGAAAATGACAATTCCTCATTCAAACCATCGGGTACTAATGATTTAAGTTCATAAATCCACCGACACTATTGTTTTAACAAAATCTTGTTCCTGTCACCACCACAACATAGGGGGGCTACATGATCCAGAGGTATGAACAAAAAATCTTTAATGTTATGGCCACACTGAGAAAAATGTCTGGCCTTTGGCAGAGTATTGGGTTCCACAAGTACAGCTGCTTTCTTTATTGATGAGCGATGCATAGCAACTCTCTCCTTGACCATACGAACAGTTTTGCCTACATACAATTTTTTGCATGGGCATATAATCACATGGGTCACGAATTTGGTTTCACAAGTCATTCTGTGGCGTAGCTGATACCTATCACTGCGTGTGGAGTGTATAAAGGTATTTCCAGTATGCATAAACTTACAGTTGATACAACTTCCACACTTGAAGGCTCAGCCAGTTAGTGTTAGAAACCACCCTAGGACTGATATCAGAGTACGTGACCCTCTTTTTTAAATTCCTACTACGTTTGTAGCAAAATAATGGTCTTTGTGCACAAAATGTATTCATGGATGGATCACTTTGTATGACATGCCAAAGTCTCAAAATTGCTTTCTTAATATCACCCGATGAATTGGAGAAAGTGCTAGCAAATACTAGACGTTCAGCATCTTCAATGCGATTTCATGTCTCCAATAATTGCTCATAATTTCTCACAATCTGGCACTTATAGGATACACTGTATACTGAACTGGGTGCCCTCCAAAATTAGCCTCTCAGCTGAGACAACTTGTACATAGAATCCAAAAGGCGGTACTCCGTAGAAATAAACACAATATAGCTCATGCTGCAACATTTTGAGAAGGAGAAAGATGCAGCACCTATAAAGTGCATAGAATCGTGAAATCACTGTGCAAATTGAGCAAAAATAAATAATACGTTAGCTCAACTTTGTTTAAGTTGATGATCCTCAGATACTTTGATGGTCCAATAGGACAATAAATTATATATATATATATATATATATATATATATATATATAGTAGGAAATATAAAAGACAATATTTAAAACGTTGTGCATATTTGTACAACTTTGTGTTCCTCCCACATAAAAAATTATTATATAGCAGGATAAAATATGGTAATGAGAATGGGGTTTAAGTAAGAATTAACAATCCCAATATGCATAAAAATACACAACCATATTTATATAAAAGGAACATTTTATTACAATAAGGCTAACAAAAAATTTCAAAACATAAACCAAGGGTACAGACAACGGTCCCCCAAAAGGTATTGCACGTACAACAAATTATAATAAAATCATTTTATATGTCCAAATGCAATAGCAGTATACCAACGCATTTCGTCCATAATGTATCTTCCCCTTGAATAAGTCACATCTATGGACATGGGTGAGGAAGTCCTTCAGGATGAAATGCTTTTGGCCGTGGATAATGATGGAGATGTGGTGATGTCGTCGGTCCAGGGAGTGCAAGTGGATTGCAGAGGATGCCAGAGGTGCCGTTTTTTTGTAAGATGACCGAGAATCTGATCAATTCATGTGCTGTTTGGGATATTTTTATATATCACTTCTTTATATGTGAGCGCTTCTTAATCATATTTCATTAAAGATTTGTTTTTTTAAACGTATCTCAATATTGTGTGCCTCCTATATATTTTATTTATGTGCACAGACACACACACACATATACATAACAAAGATTTTATCTGTCTTTTAATGACATTTATTTTGAGTCATAATTATTTAAAATTTTTAGACAGATTTTATATCCAAATTGAAGGTACAGCAATGGGTACCGTTTTTGCTCCCAGCTTCGCCAACCTCCATATGGGTAGCTGGGAGCATAAATATATCTATGGAAACCATCTTTTTAAAAACCACGTAATGTTATACGCCAGATACATAGATGATATTTTAATAATCTGGGATGGCACAGAAGCCGATTTTATGTCTTTTATGGAGTACCTTAAATTAAATGAGTATAATCTATGTTTTACATATAAATTCAGTGAATATGAAATTGAATATTTGGATCTAATTTTAAGCAATGATACCTGTGGAATCAAGAGTTGTAATTTTATCAAACCAGTGGATACAAATAGTTATGTACATTTCAAAAGTGGACACAAAAATAGTTGGAAAGCAAACATACCGTTCTCCCAATTCTGTCGACTACGAAGGAATTGTATGTCTATGGATACTTTTAAAGAACAAATGGGAATCTATTCTAATAGGTTTCGGGAAAGACAATACCCAGAAGAAATTATATGCCAAGCCTCAGAAAGAGCGACCAACATAAAACGTGAAGATCTTCTAGTCTATAAACCTAAGAACACTGCAAATAGTAACCCCATTTTCGTCACTCAATATAATAGTAAAGAGAAAGAAATACGAAGAATTTTTAACAAACACTGGAGTATTTTAAAGACTGATCCAATTCTTGGTAAAGCACTTCCGGACAAACCATTATTGACTTTTAGAAAAGCCAATAACTTAAAAAATAGCCTTGCTCCCAGCAATTTGAAACCATTAGAAACCAAACCCACACAATGGTTTAGACAAACTAAAGGTTTTTTTAAATGCACTAATTGTAATACCTGTAAGTTTGTAAACAACAATAACAGCCAATTCTCCAATCACGATAATAAATCTTCTTTTAAAATTAAGAGTTTGATGAATTGCATGAGCAATTGGGTTATATACATGATTGAATGCCCATGTCATTTGAAATACATGGGCAAGACAAAAAGGAACGTAAAATTAAGAATCCAGGAACATATACGAGGAATCAAAAATAGGGTTGATAACCACTCTGTCCCTAAACATTTCTGCAAATATCATAATGCAGACCCCGCTGGTTTGGAGTACAAAGCCATAGAATATATCTCACTGGGGGATAGGGGAGGAGACAGAGAAAAGAAATTGTCACAACGTGAAATGTTTTGGGTTTTTACTTTAAACACTATGGTTCCATTTGGTCTTAATGAATCATACGAGATTGCACCTTTTTTATAATTCCTGTTTTTAGCAAAACAAGCTTATATATATTATATGGATTTTAGTAACATCATATTTATAATCCGTTTTAAGACATGTACTTTTTAACATCAATGCACTGATTTTTGTTTTTTATATATAATCTGTTTTGTATATTAATTGTATCCTCCCTCCTTAATATACATCCTCCCTAATATATACATCCTCATTCTAGTCTATATTATCAATTTTATTTTTCTATTTCTTTGCTGCTAGTGTCTTTTTAAGAAAAAGTGTGTTTTTTTTAAGAAAATGTCTTGCTGCTATATATTCTTATATATATATATATATATATATATATATTTATATGAATTATGCCAACTATTGAACTTAAGGGCAGTCACGTCTATATCCATGCAGGAACTCCAACAAAATGGCCACTGAAGGTGGGACATCCTTTTAGCATTATATTAGCTACAATGCCCCTTAGGTAAAGGTGATAAATACCTGAGTTAAATATATAAGCACAATCAGCCCTAGAAAGAAAGACATGAGGGCATGATTTGTTATAATTATTTTAGCTCCCACTAGCACCATTCACTGTAATGGCTCTTTTTATTATATCACAATGCTCTGTCTGCGGCGAAGTGCTTACCGCGCATGCGCAGGTAAACACAAGATGGCGCCGCGACTTTGCGCATGATGTCCCATACTACCTGGGGACTCGCGAGATCTTACCTAATCCGGCGCCCACCGGAAACACCATTTATGGACACTAGCAATCATTTCTAAAGATATATAAGACAGCTTTTGAGGTTCCTTTACAAATCCTCCTGAAGAAGTCCAGCTATAATCGCAATAAGGACGAACCGCGTTGAGGACTGTGGGTGTACCCCTAGACTCTCGACCAGCTATAATCAGATAAGCTTGCTTGAATTTTCATTAATGTAATTCTTCATTTTTATGTGTGTGTGTGCATTTTGGATTAAAATTTCTTTTAAATATACTACACTATGGAAAGTGTTTTCTCTTTTTAACCCTATGTTCTGGAGCATTTAACCAGTGGTTTTTGGGTACATAAGAGGACCAACCTGGCGACACCTGATAAAGGACTCATAAACAAATACTTATTGTTCTGGGTGATCACGGTACGCATGCCATTTTCTGAGAGAGTGTGCTATATATTTTTTATTTAATACTACACTATATAGGCGCTTGTTCTCACCTTTTGTTTTCTATGACTTTCTGGGATCATACAACAACTGATTCTTCTGGAGAACATACAGCTGACACCGCAAAAATGGGATTTTAGTGGATCAAAACATTTGTATTGATATAAAGTAACTGCTTTTACACAGACGCATACGGGATTGAGCGCTGTCTCAGTACCATATTGTATTATATATATATCTGTGAAATTTGTTTAACTGTAAATTGTAGCCACTGCCATCATTAGGCTCACACATCTGTAATAGCTCAGTCATGAGTCTGTCCCTCTATACAAGTCCTTTGATTTTGACTTTGTTAGGATGCAATTTATATATATAATAAAAAGAGTTATATTTATGACTACATTTAATTAATTTAGAACGTGTGGGTGGAAGCAATATGGATAGGTGATTTATCTACCTTAATCTTGTTTAGACAAATTACCATTTCCTCCTGAGTAAAACAAGTAATAATTAATGGTGTACTTTGGTTATTACTACACAAAATATTTCTAAGCATTTTTTTGCCTCCCGTGTGAACACTATTACAGTTATAAAAATAATAATGACCTATTAAATATATTATTTATTATCTCCCTCAAATAATTTCACAAGTTTATCTTTTAATGGCCCAAATATATCAGTTGTACTTCAAAAAGTTTGAAGATTAGAGTTAGAAATCCCTTAAAAAAAAAATCTGTTTTTTTTCACCCTGATTTCCAGTGCAGGAGAGAGCAATAGAGAGCAGGGGGCAGGCACAGCACTGACAGATAATGCGCTGCAAAACCAAGATCCCAGCAGTGTCCCAGAGCACACTGGGTTGCTATAGCAGTGAACTGTCATGACCCGGAACTCCATGATTGTCCAACCAAAAAAATATTGTATCTTTCACTTGAAATGCCAAACACAGAATGCTTTTCATCAGT
This sequence comes from Taudactylus pleione, assembly GCA_031769625.1. Classification (NCBI taxonomy): domain Eukaryota; kingdom Metazoa; phylum Chordata; class Amphibia; order Anura; family Myobatrachidae; genus Taudactylus; species Taudactylus pleione. Next base: position 6,805,695 of record JAUIMM010000706.1, read on the forward strand.
TCAAAAACATGTTACAAAATGAAAAAGTTTTAAGCAACAGATGTAGGTATGGTGCTCTGTCAACCAGGAGATTCTATATCCTTGCTCTTACTTCTCTAAGAGACTTACCTCTCCTAAACAAAATTATTCTATTGGTGACACAGAAATTCTTGCAATAATTATGGCATCAATGGAGTAGAGGAACTTGTTAGATGGTTCTCGACACTCAGTGATTATATTTAGGTTTACTGTAATTTGAAGTATTTGAGATCTGCTAAGAATCCAAATGCCAGACAAGCTTGATTGGGCTTGTTCCTCACTTGTTTTCAGTTTATAGTTACCTATCAACCAGGACCATAGAATATGAATGCTGAAGCCTTAGAACGGCATTAAAAAAACCAAAAACACTAAATCAAGTGTAACAGACATTACCCATCATATTGTATCTAAAGAGAAACTTCTTACCTCCTTTGTCCTTAAGGAAAAAAAATTCTATGGCCACTTCTCATCAGAGAATGTCAGTCTGAGATAAAATAGTAAACAGAGGGGCTCAACTGTTTCCAGAAGGATGTTTAGCAGTCAAATCCTGTATTTGTATCCAACCTCTTAAGTACAGAGACAGGTCTTGAAGTTTTACCATGATTCATTCACATATTAGAAAAACTATTGAGTTAATTGCCAGGTCTTATTGGTGGTTACAGTTTTTTAAATCAATCTGATATTAGACAGCCTCTTGCCCAATTTGTGCCAGGAAGAAAGGTCAACATACACTTCCTAGAGCAACAGCCACTTTGTAATTCTCCAGGGCCATGGAGAGATATTTCAGTTGACCTCATTCCAGATCTCCCTTCACCCAAGGATTCTCCAACATATTAGTATTTGCAGATCACTTTTCTAAAATGACAAATTTTATATCATTAGCCAAATTAACTACAGCATCATAAACTGCTCATGTGCTTATCACAAAAATCTATAGACTTCATGGATGTCCTAATGCCATCACTTATGATGGACTTCCCCAGTTCATGTCCATCTTCTGGAAAGCCTTTTCTGAGGCATTGCAAATTAAGCCTAAATTATCTTCCTGCTATCACCCACAACTATACAGGTAAACAGAATCAGTAAATAAGTCCTTAAAACAATTTTTACGCATCTTCAGTAATGAGCATCAGGATAATGTATTGATTTATTTACCATTAGCAGAGTTTGCCTAATTCCAATGTTTCAGAATAGGTTCCATGCTGCTTCAAAGAAACTTGACAAAAGTGAATACTGAAAAGATTCAAGCACAGGATAAATAGAAAAAACTTAGAAGCCATACACTTCTTCCAAAGCTTTCAGAAGGAGGTAAAATGTGGTTAACTACTAAAAAATTTGAAATTATCAAAGGCCTCTCTAAAACTGTCCGATAAATACATTAGTCCTTTTCCCATCACACAAGTTCCTTCTTCAGATACTGTAAAAGTAAAGTTGCCTACTAAATCTTCACCTGACCTTCGTCGTATCTCCTGAATCCTCTGTAATGGCTTTTAGGGGATAGCTCTTCTGGATTCTTGCATTTGAAAATATTAAAAGCTAGAGACTATACCCATTTCTCTGGTCCTCATCAAATATACTTGATGATAGACATGTTACAGTATGGGTTTCCTAATTGATTGCTCAGCTGATCAACCAAGTGGGAATTACCTTGTTCTGATAGACAGACCATGTCAGCTTTTATGTGCTTCTTGATATGTACAGCCCCTTCGGCAGCCACAGTTGTAGCAACTAGATGATGGAGTATTGTCTACGTACTTTGTAAGGTTCTGCGGAACATATAAATAAAGGATAATAATAATAATAATAATAATAATAATAATAATAATTGCTAAATCCTACTACTCATCAAAAAATCAAGTTGGCCATCTTAGAGTATTTCCAGATGAACTCCTCAGAAGAGATATTCCTGGGGTGATATGGGAGGCCCACAAGGCCACAATACGGGGTTGGCTTATCAGTAAAATAGCATTTTCCAGAAAGCAACCGACTCAAGACATAGCCTCTCTCAAAGCTGAGATCACTAGGCTTCTGTCTTTGCACAATCAAACCCCCTCTGCTGACTTGCTCTCCCAAATTGATGGACCTTAGAGGTAAACTGAATATCATACTCTGGCACCAATCTGCCTGTCTCTTGCAAAAGCTGCAACAAAATTATTATAACAAGGCAGATAAGGCAGACTCAGTCCTGGCAAGTAATCTTTGTAAAAAAAAAAGGAGAATTATGGGGATGATCAACAGACTTAAACTTTGCAGAACTGAGATTGTTACATATATGGTTCAAGAGTTCTACGGTTACTCTGTGGAACTTGACAAGCTCCCATGACCCACCTCAAGTGTGGTCCACTCAGAGACCTCACTGACCCATATTTAACTGATAATCTTCCTACCCTCACTGAGCAACAGTAAATGGTGCTGAATGCATATATATCTGAAGAAAATATTTTAATAGCAATCAAGGAACTGAAAACTGCGGAGGCCCCAGGCCATAATTACCTAACTCCACAATACTATAAAACTTTTGTAGAGTCTCTAGTGCCCCTTTTGAAGGATTTTTTTTAACAAAATCCTTGGAGTTTCTTTTGCCCTGGCAACCACATTGGCTGAATTCATAGTCATACCAAAGCCGGGTCACGACTCGGAACAGTGTATTATTTACAGACCCATATCCCTGTTTTATGTTGATATTAAAATGAATGCTAAGATATTGGCAAACAAAGCAAACCCTCTTCTTCCTACTTTGATTCATCCGAATCAGGTGGGGTTCATAATTGGCCGCCAAGCTCTTGACTACACCTAACAATTCATTGACCATGCTATTCATGCTCAAAAGCTCCCAGTCATGGTTCTGGGGTTGGATGCTGAAAAGGTGTATGACCGTATAGCTTGGCCTTGATGTTTAGGGTCTTAAGGTTGATGGATTTCGGAGAGAAATAAAGTGTGACAGCAATTGAGGCAGGGGCATTGGAAGTGGAATCGGTTTCCTCTCCTCTATGGCTCTGCCAGGCGTTAGATCCCGTACACACCATCCAGTCATTTTGCACACATTAGTTATTTGGGATTTTGCTAATTACAATTTTAAACTTGCTTGCTACCATAGCCCCATTGTCTTAATATTCCATAATCCTGTTTTTTTTTTTTACCTGGGTGTAAGCCATCTGCATTTGGATCTGGGCTACTCGGGGGAATCAGACTGCTTAATAATATTACCCGTGATCAGGGGTTTCCCACATTTGCGAATGATAAAACCAAATTTTCTATCTCACATAAACATTTGTATCAATATTTTCAAATATGACATTTTAACTCTTTGGATATTATTTGATTGACAGATAGACCTCTCACTACATGTGAATCACTGGTCCTGAGGGGTGCAGGTACTAAGGGACTTGTCTCCACTCGGTATGCACAAATCCAGCAGTCTGGGACTTGCCACGGCCTCCCATTACCACTATCTCACATCCGTAATACCTTGCAAACCTCCATAAACGTTGGTAACATAGAGTACCATCGGCCCCTCATGCAGAATTACAGCAGCCATGACCTTACTTAGAAATTTCTAACCTCATTGCATGCAGTAAGTACTCAAGCTGCATATGCAAATCACACTGGCTAATTTATGCATGCTCATGCAATAGCGTTCAAACGGACAGACACGCCTGCGTTTCTCTGACCACTCCCCTGTCACCACCCCCAAATGCTGACTGCCTGTCAATCACTCTGTGATGGCTCTCCGTTTTCTGTTTGATTGCAATGCGATCACAGTGGTGCCTTCATGCACTGCAGTGCATACGGATGGGCAGTACGCAACAATCAGCCATCTGCATATGCTTTAGCAATAGCGATCCTTAATTAATCAGGACCACAGTCCCAATTCAGTTGCAAATGACAGATGGTTTCATGTCTGTGCATGCACTAGAGCCGCAGGGTGCCTGAGCCACTATGTTACTGCAACCCTGGTCACAGTGATTGACAAGCTACAGACATTGGGTGGTGGAGAAGAGGACAGTTACTCAAAATGTAGGTGTAACGGGAATGTTTTTTGGGAGTGCCGAAGCTAGTGTCTGCATCTTCAGATGCAGATTAGTTGGCCCTTGCAGCTTAGATGTAGTGGACATTCTAAGTAACCTTAGGGCTACTCAGATGTCTGATGGGCCATCCAATGTTCTTGATGGTAATCCGATCTTTGGACTCATGCTGCAGATCTGAGAAGCCACAGCGAGACATCTCATTTTAAAAGATGACACCTGCTTCATTGACATAATTCTCAGAGCTGCTGCCACCAAATAAGCAGCATTGATCACTCATGCGTCCACCTCTAAATCAGGCCCTGAGTTGGATCTGAGAGGTTCACATGAGTTGGCATGGGAGGCTGATCTAGGGGAAACCCTAAGTAATGTGTACAAATAAAAGAAAATGATTATAAACTTCTTTATAGGTGGTATTACATTCCATATAGACTAAATAAAATGAATTCAGAGATCTCTCATGCTGGAGATGTGGTACTGATATTGGAACATTTCTGCATACATGATGGAGCTGACCGAAGCTCACCCCCTTTTGGCACAACATTAGTTCTTTGGTTAATTGAATTATAGCCTTTAATATCCCTCTAGCTCCAAAATACTGTACTTTCTCTTACCGCTGAGTTCTCCAGACACAACTTGACATCAATATAAAGTTACCAGACCAGACACATACTGATCGTAGCCACATGATAGTTGGCAGCACACTGAAAACAAACAATAACTCCTCATGTACGGAAGATTATAGCCAAAGAATGGCACATCCATGCTATGGAATACATTACTAGTACTCTGCATGGCTCCTCTAAAAGCTTCTCCAAAACATGGGAATCGTGGACCATACATTGTCATGCTTCTCAAGCATTTTCCTGATACTGTATTTCACCGGTCTCCCTACATGTTGGTTTTTGTACTTTTGAACCCCAATTGTTTTAGCAGTCTGATAGAATTTTCAGATGTTTCCAGCAGAGTCGAACCTGCCCTCCTCCCTTCCCCTCTCCTTAACCCTTCCCATTCACCATCTTTTCTTCTCTTTCCTTTCCATGAGGATAGCCACCTTGCACCTTTTATTTGCTTCTTTCTTTCATGCTCTCGGATCTCTTGTTTTTTATTCCATCTTTTAAAAATAAGAAAAACGGGTAGAGTAGATGAGTTTATCATTCTCTCCTGTAATGCTATGGTCATTTTGACTATGTTTAGATATTTTTTATTTCTAATTTTCCTTTTGGATTGACATTATGTATTGCTGTAATTGTAGACTTCTATGCAGGTCCGTTCTGCATTACATCAATTAAAATTCTTTGCCTAGATGAGTTCACTGTATAGCGGGTGTTAGATTCCATACTCAGGCTAAATAAACTACCTTTTAGTAAAACAGAAAGGTTATGGTAGTGAAGAAATATTCCTGGGAGCCATTTGAAAATGTTCACTCACCATGTCTGTTCCAACATTTTTTAAAAGAAATTCTTGCAAGCCTGGAGCATCTAAGATTCGTACAGAAAGAGGGGGCATTCTGTCAGTGCTCAGCCTGCTCCCCGTGAGCAGGCTGATGTTCCCAGCCCCTGCAGCTGTGTCTTACTGCCTGAACATCCAGAAAAAGGTGGTGTCAGCCTTGTTGGTACATTTGTAAATGGCAGTCATAGCTCCACACTGCAAGATGGCCACCTGTGATTATCGGACGGCAGAATTAAGAGCAGTGAATTCAAGTAAAACTATGCTTGAATCTCACACACATATAGTAATAGATTAATACATGTACCTATATGCCACCCCTGCCCCCAGAGTAGCCAATTCCTGAACAAGGAGATAAGAAGGGATGTACTCATTCACCCGGTGGCATCTGACAATAAAATACCCATGCCCTGAGTGGTTTCCATATAGAAGGGATCTATGATAGTTGCATGGGCCATGTGCTGTGGCAATGTGAAATATAACCTGCCCAACCCAACAGGCCATGCAATCCACTAACACCAGTGAACAAATGAAGTGAGATGGCATTCACCAAGAGTAACAGCCTGAATTGTTGCCATCTCTTTGTTACAAGTCGCAGTCCTGACTTGTCTCTTTCTAATAATGTCCCTCCTTCTGGTTCCAGTTCCGTCTGTTGCTAAGTGATCTGGACGCCACAGTATGTCACGGGCTGTCCACAACATGGCATGATTGGTTCCTTCCCCTATTTGTGCATGCTGGCCTTTTGCCGCCTCACCGACTATAGCATTCCTTGTGGATTTCTCAGCTCTGCTGCATGGTCACCATTCTCATGTCTTCTGATGTAGTTTGTGCTGTTTCCCCAGCTTCCAGCTCTCAAGCCGCTCCACCATATCTCCAGCCGCTCCGTCAGCCTCCAAGCTGCTACCGACTCTCAAAGCTGCATCACTGGCTTCCAAGCCACTACATCAACTCTTCAAATTGTACTAATGGCTTTAGCCACACCATCGGCGTATAAAGCCGCACCATCAGCTCTCAAAGCCGCATCACTGTTTTCCAAGCCACTTCATCAACTGTTCAAACTATACTACCAGCTTTAGCAGCACCATTGGCATACAAAGCCACACCATCAGCTCACAAAGCTGCATCACTGGCTTTTTAGCCGTACTACTGACTTTCCTTCAAGTTTCTAATATCTCCCGCTATTCTCTGGTTTCCAGAGGTAATCAGTATAAACCTCTACTACTTTGAGTATTAAGTCCAGGCGGCCACTTACTTAAGGGTGAACATCTTTTAGTTTTAAGGGAACAGCGGGTGGCTGTTAGTGGTGGAAGACGTTGCTAGCCTGGGTTCTAGGGGTTTACATGGAACAGCCTAAGAATCCGTAACATTACAGTCGGCCCAAAATTTTTTATAACATCACGGTGATATGGAACAGTCACAGAACCCTGCCCAGTTTCTTGTTGCACAAATTCAAGTCCTTACACAGAAGGTTCAAGAGCTTTCTCTTCGAGTTGAGGAGGTTGATTTCCCACAGCTCCCGTCACTTTTAAAGAACCTAAGATGAACATACCAGATTGATTTCCTGGGGACTGCAAACAGTTCCTCAACTTCCAAGAAAGTTGTAAGCTGTATTCAGGTTATGTCCCATTTCCTCAGGGTCAGAGTCTCTACAAGTAGGTCTGGTTATTTGTCTTCTCCAGGGAGTCCATCAGACTTGGGCCTTTGGGCTATTCTCTATACTTGCAGCACTGCAATCAGTCAATGCGTTCTTTACTGCTATGGACTTATTATATGATGACCCAGACAAAACTGCTTTGGCTGAATCAAAATTGTGATCCCTCAGACAGGGACAAAAGGCAGCGGAAGAATATTCTTCAGAATTCCATAGGTGGCAGTGGACTCCGGTTTGAATGACCCGGCCTTGGCAGCCATTTTCACCTTGGGCTCTCTGAGGCCATCAAAGATATACTCGTCCAGGATCCCTCTTCCGAATCTATGGATGACCTCATGCATAAGGCTATTAGGATTGATCATTGACTCCATGAATGGAGATAGGAGCAGAATCTTCCAACAATGTTGCCTTAGTCTCCTATCTGGACTACATCTTCTAATCCAGAGGACCCTATGCAAATTGGTGCCTTTCACTTAACTCCAGAATAGAGGTGCAGGAGACATTCCCAGGGATTCTGTATGCATTTTGGGGACAAGGGACATTCTTTGAGTAATTGTCCACTCAAGCCAGTAAAAGGCAAGGCCTAAGAATCCAGGAGAAATTACATTTAGGCCTAGCTTCCATTTCCTCCAAAAATCATGTACTAGTTCCTGCAGCTATCCAACTCTCTAGTTCTACCCTGGCTACTTCTGCTTCTTGGACAGTGGTGCAGCCAGCAATTTTATGGATATCTTGTTTTTTGAATCTCTGCGGGCTCCCACTGTTCCTTTGGATCAAGATATACCTATCTGCGGCCAGGATGAGGGACTAGTCTGCAATGGTCTGATCAAATTCAAGACACCTCCAGTCCTCTTGTCAGTTGTGTTCCTACACTCTGAGGTCACCTCATTTTTCCTTCTCCAGTGTCCATTAGCACCCATGGATCTTGGTCTTCCTTGGCTCAGTGATTATAATCCCATTATTGGCTGGTCCTCTGGGGAGATAAAAAAAATAGAGTCCTACCTACCATTCACGTTGTCTTGCCTTGCCAGTTTGAATGGTCCAGCCTGCAGATGCTGAAATTTCTCCAACCATTCCGACCCAGTATCAGGAGTTCTCTGATGTTTTCTCACAGCAAATGGCTGATGTCTTTCCTCATCATCGCCCATATGACTGTGCCATCAATTTGGTCCCTGAGGCCAAGTTACCAAAAGGCCAGTTATATTCCCTGTCTATTCCTGAAAGCAAGGCTATGAAGGAATATGTCAAAGATGCTCTGGCAAAGGGATTTATTTGCCCCTCTAAATCATCAGTCGGGGCTGGTTTCTTTTTCATTGGAAAAAAAGATGATTCCCTCCATCCTTGCATCGACTATGGGGGCCTCAATAAGATCACCATAAAAAAACTCCTATCCATTACCTTTCATGTTGGTCCTGTTTGATCAGTTGCGCCAAGCCACAATTTTCACTAAAATCGACCTTCGAGGTGTGCTTACAACCTCTGGATTAGGAGTGGCGATTAGTGTAAAATGGCCTTCAGTACTCACTCAGGACACTACAAGTATTTGGTCATGCCTTCAGCCTAGCTTATGCTCCTGGAGTCTTTCAATACTTGATTAACAATGTCCTTATTATTGTATACTTTGACAACATTCTAATTTACTCTCAGTCTGTCATCCAACACCATCATCATGTTTGACAATGCCTACAGAAACTGCGGGAGAACCATCTCTTCGCCAAGCTTAAAAAGTGTGATTTTGATGTCACTCAAATAGCTTTCCTAGGCTACATCATCTCTTCCCAGGGATTTTCTATAGATCCTAGTTAGATCAAGGCGATCCTGAAGTGGGTCCAACCAACTACCATTAAAGCTATTCAGCACTTCCTTGGCTTTGCTAATTATTATCATAGGTTTATCAAGTCTTTTTCTGCAATTGTGGCACCCATTGTGGAATTAACCCAAAAAAAGAGCAATTGGGCACCTAAGACTGTTCAAGCCTTTGAGGATCTTAAGATCACATTCACACAGGCTCTGGTGCTTTGTCATCCAAATCCAGATCTCCCGTTCATTCTGGATGTTTTTATTTTCTTGTTATTTCCTATGCATATTTTATAGTTTAATTATTTGTGTCTCTAATTAGAGATATCATTATTGCACAAGGGTGCATGTTTTAGTCCAATAAATCACATGTTGATCTAATTATTAGAAAACTGTCCATCATATTTATTTACCTATTATTCTCAGTAGCGCTGGTTCTATATTATTTGTTTTTTCCCCTGTATTTTTGGGGCTGACTACCCCATGTACCAGCAGCTCTCGTGGTAGCATGTCTATATTGTGTATTTATTTAGAAAGTTCCATCTAGACCTGATTCGATTGTGGTCCACGGTCAACACGAATTTGTTATTGAGAAGATCTTGGACTCTAGGATTTACAGGGGTCATCTGCAGTTCTTGATTCACTGGAAGGGCTATGGCCTGGAGGAACACTCCTGGGTTCCCGAGAGTGCCTTACATGCTCCTAGGTTGAAGAGACTTTTCTTCCAGGATTTTCCTGACAAACTGGGTTCTGGGGGTTCTTCAAACCCACATCAAGGAGGGGATACTGTTACAAGTCGCGGTCACGACTTGTCTCTTTCTAGTAATGTACCTTCTTCTGGCAGTATGGTTCAGGTTCCGTCAGTTGCTAGGTGATCTGGACGCCACAGGATGGCACATGCTTTCTATAACATGGCATGATTGGTTCCTTCCCCTATTTGTGCATGCTGGCGTTTAGCCACTTCGCTGACTATAGTATTCCTTGTGGATTTCTTGGTTCTGCTGCATGGTCAGCGTTCTCATCTCTCCTGGTTGTAGTTTCTGCTGTTTCCCCAGCTTCCAGTCGCTCTGTCAGCCTCCAAGCTGCTACCAGCTCTCAAGCTGCTCCATTGGCTCTCTCGCTGCTCCGTCAGCCTCCAAGCTGCTCCACTGGCTTTCGAACTTCTCCATCAGCCTCCAAGCTGCTTCCAGCTTCCAAGCCGAGCCACCGTCTCTCCAGCTGCTCCATCAGCCTCCAAGCTTCTACTGGCTCCAAGCCACTACATCAAGTCTTCAAATTGTACTACCAGCTTTTGCCACACCATTAGCGTACCAAGCCGCACCATCAGCTCTCAAAGCCGCATCACTGTCTTCAAAGCCACTTCATCAACTCTTCAACTATACTACTGGCTTACAAAGCCACACCATCAGCTCTCAAAGCTGCATCACTGGCTTCCAAGCCACTTCATTAACTCTTCAAACTGTACTACCGGCTTTAGCTGCACCATCGACGTACAAAGCCACATCAATGGCCTCCAAACCATTGCATCAACTCTCCAAACTATACTACCGGCTTTAGCCGCCCCATCAGCGTACAAAGCTGCACCATCGGCTGTCAAAGTTGCATCACTGGCCTCCAAGCCACTGCATCAACTCTTCAAATTGTACTACCGGCTTTAGCCGCACCATCGGTGTACATAGCCGCATCATCGGCTCTCATAGCCGCACCATCGGCTTCTTAGCCGTACTACTGACTTTCCTCCCAGTTTCCAGTATCTCCCGCTATTCTCTGGTTTACAAATGTAATCATTTTAAACCTCTACTACTTATAGTATTAAGTCCAGGCAGCCACTTAAGTACCAGTGAACGTTTTTAGTTCTAAGGGAACAGCGGGTGGCTGCTAGTGGTGGAAGACCTCGCTAGCCTAGGTTCTAGGGGTTTACATGGAACTGCCTAATAGGATTATTAGGCAGAGAAGAACACTTGCTTCTCTTCAAAATTGGACAAGAAACTTTTCCAACCCCATACTTTTTACATGAGGTCCAGCAAGGAGACACTTTCTTTGACTAGGTTCACTTCACTTGTTGTATGGAATTGAAGCAGCCCCATTGTGTCCCTTATGTGTAACAACAAGTCTTTAGATCACTTAAAACAAACTACGTTATTTTACAATGAGTGTTAAATCCTAAAGTACAACCATCCTGCCCATTATTACTCCCCAGGTATTATTACTCCTTCAACTTCTACTTTCATGACATGATCCCATTTCCTGTCTCGAAAAGCTTAAAGCTGTTACCGTAAATGGCAACTATGAATACTTTACACCATTTTATTGAAACAGGTAATAGAATTCTTAAAAGTTTGAATATCATATTTAATATGCAGAATATTTCACATTTGAGTGCATTTTTCATTACTTAGTTTAAAATGTGAAGGTTTAAATGGTATTCTGTGTTAATGAAAACAATGCTGAGGAGGTGTACAGTGTACAGCTGGAGCTTCTCTTTCACTGAAGGATTAATTTTGTCTTCTTAATTTGTATCAGTGGCTGCCTACATATCTCACGTAGCAGCAATAGAAGATGTACTGTAGCTGTATTGGTCTGCAAGAGGGAGGGAAACGCTGCTATGGCTGTCTCTGAAAATTCATGTGAGCATTCATTCATAGCTCAGTACATTAAATGTTTGTTCCAGCACATTGCTGTTTTATGGCTGTGCTGTGCACTGCAATTAATATGCCTGATGCAAATTGAAAACCAAGACGCAATCCATCCTTCTCTTTCAGAGCATAAGATGCCATTTTTACTGCCAAGCTACAGGGGTACGAGGGCCATTCTTTTAACTTGAATGCTTGTTAGCTTAAAACTGCATATGTAAATGAGTTCTGTGTTGAAGTATGTCAGTATTTTACCACCCCCAGTGGTAATCCTTGGGTTATGCTGCAGTGCCTTCAATTTCTGCACCTAATGTTTTAGATGGGGAAAAAAAAACTATTCAAAGATCAAAAAATGAGATAGAATGAGGAATATAATATAATATAATCACATCACTATATATAATACAAAGCAGATATGCCAGAAGAAGTTTAGATGTTGCTCTAAATGTTTGGTAGAGCATTGCTAGCATTTTAAAAAACAAGATGGAGAACACTTTCCACAACACATTTGGGCAGCTTCAGCGTGGCGTCACAAGGGAAGTGCAGGCCACACCAGGGTGTTACCCACCAAGGGGTGACACCAAAGTGCTGGCTCCCCCTCAGTGACAGGAGCTGGGTGCTGCACTGTAGCATTCCGTGCAACACTCGGCTCCTGATACAGTGAGGGAGACGGCACTGCACACAGACTGGTCCCCTGGGGCAGTCCTCATCTCCTGGACCCCCTGGAGAGACTAAAACGGGGGTTCGGGTCATGTGGCCATGCCCCCTTACCGCAAGACCATGCCCCCTTACTGAGAGGCCACACGTCCTTTTTACCAGCATGGCCTTTCCACCCGCATTTTGTGAATCTGGACAAATCCGAGTCATGGTTCTGATCTCCTGAGGAGATCTGGACAGATCCAAGTCGTGGTTCTGATCTTCCCGCCATTCGGAATTCGGATTTTAAATCTGAATTTCAGGTTTTGGATTGCAAAATTGACATAATTTTAGCTGTTTTTAAAAGCTTTTAATTAGGGATGAGCGGGTTCGGATTTCTGAAATCTGAACCCCCCCGAGCCCCCCCGATCTGAGTCGTATCTGAGTCAGGCTCGACTTTTCCCTCCTGACTCGGATCTGAAATCGAGGCAAAACGTCATCATCCCGCCTTCCGGATCTCGCGGGTTTTGGATCCTATAAAAGGTCCCCGCGTCGGCGCCATTTCTCACTCCGGCTGTGGACAGTGAAGAGGGAGGGTGGGAGCTAGGGCTGGCTGGGCTGTGTTGTGCTGCTGTTGTCCATAGGGGCTGTGACCACTCAGTCCATAGGGGCTGACTAGGCTGTGTTGTGCTGCTGTTGTCCATAGGGGCTGGCTGGGCTGTGTTGTGCAGTGTCCCATAAAGGCTGTAGTCCTAGAGGGGTGCTGTAGTGTTGTACAGGGAGTGATCTGTGCATCAGGGGTGCTCCCCTAAAGTGCACTCCAAATTTTTTTTAATTTTTTTGTGTTTGTGAATTGTGTGCGCAGTAGCTGCACGTGCATCAACAAAGTAAAGCCAAGCGTGCGCCTGTGTTATAAGTAAAGGGTCGGCTGGCTTGACCGTTAAAGGGTGCTGTAACCCCCAAAGTGCACTCCAAACAAAATAAAAAATAATTTTCTGTGTTTAGTAATTGTGAGCACTGTGGCTGCACATTCATAAACAAAGGAGCAGCGCCAAGCTTGCGCCTGTGTCATAAGTAAAGGGCCGGCTGGCTCATCTGTTAAAGGGTGCTGTAAGCCCCAAAGTGCACTCTAAAAAAAATGAAAATTTTTTTTTGTTGTTTGTGAATTGTGTGCGCAGTAGCGCACGTGCAACAAAGTAGCGCCAAGCATGCGCCTGTTTCATAAGTAAAGGGCCGGCTGGCTCGTGTGTTAAAGGGTGGTGTAACCCCCAAAGTGCACTCCAACAAAAATAAAACATTTTACTCTGTGTTTGTGAATAGTGTGTACTGCACGTGCATCCTCAAAGCAGCAGCGCAAAGCATGCGTCTGTCCGTTAAAGGGTGGTGTAACCCCCAAAGTGCAAAAATTCTTATTTTCTGTGTTGTGAATTGTGTGCGCTGTAGCCGCACGTGCATCAACTAAGTAGCAATGGGTAGCGTTCGCCTGTGTCATAAATCAAGGGCCAGCTAGCTCATCTGTTGAAGGGTGGTGTAACCCCAAAGTGCTCCTAAAAATAATAAAAAATTTTTTTTCTGTGTTTGTGACTTGTGTGCGCTGTAGCCGCATGTGCATAAACACAGTAGCAGCACCAAGCGTGCACCTGTGTCATAAGTCAAGGGCCGGTTTGGACATCTGGTCCGGACTGAAGGATGTGCCAACAATTTCTGACATGTCTACTGTCACTGCATATGATACTGTCACCACTGACAGAATGGTGGAGGATTACATTGGTGACAGCATCCAAGTAGGGATGTCAGACAGTCCTTACCTGTACTGGCAGGAAAAAGAGGCAATTTGGATGCCCCTGTACAAACTGGCTCTATTTTACCTGAGTTGCCCCCCTCCAGTGTGTACTCCGAAAGTGTTTAGTGCAGCCGGGAACCTTGTCAGTGAAAGGCGTAGGAGGTTGCTTCCACAAAATGTGGAGAAGATGATGTTCATAAAAATTATCAACTCATCCAGGGAGACCAGCCTCCAGACCATACAGAGGGACCTGTGGTGGTGGATTCCAGTGGGGACGAATTAATACTCTGTGAGGATGAGGATGTACACAACACTGAAGAGGGTGAAGAATCGGTGGATGAGGAGGATGAGGACGACATCTTGCCTCCGTAGAGCCAGTTTGTGCAGGGACAGATTAATTGCCAGCTTGTTTTGTGGGGGCCCAAACGAAAGAATCATTTCAGCCACAGTCATATGGCAGACCCTGGCGCTGAAATGATTGGTTTGTTAAAGTGTGCATGTCCTGTTTATACAACATATGGGTGGGTGCGAGGGTCCAAGGACAATTCCATCTTGCACCTCTTTTTTTTTTCTTTGCATTATGTACTGTTTGGGGCCTAGTTTTTCAAACTGCCATCCTGTCTGCCACTGCAGTGTCACTCCTAGATGGCCCACGTGTTTGTTCCGCCCACTCGTGCCGCTTAGCATAGTCGTCCAGTTACATTGGTGCAACCTTTTGGACTAAAAACAATATTGTGAGGCGTGATGTGTTCAGAATAGACTGGAAATGAGTGGATATTAATGTTATTGAGGTTAATAATAGTATAGGAGCAGAAAACCCCACAAATTCTGTGATTTTAGCTGTTTTTATGTTTTTTTTTAAAAAAATACAGATCCAAAACACAAAGAAAGATCCAGATCCAAATCCAAAAACAAAACACGAAAAGTGGCCGGTGCACACCCCTATATATATATATATATATATATATATATATATATATATATATACATACATACAGTCAGGTGCATAAATATTGGGACATTGACAGAATTTTCATATTTTGGCCTCTATTCACCATGGTTTTGAATTGAATCAAACAAGATGTGCTTTAACTGCAGACTTTCAGATTTAATTTGAGGGTAATTACATCCAAATCAGGTGAACGGTGTAGGAATTACAATGGTTTCTATATGTGCCTCCCACTTTTTAAGGGGCCAAAAGTAATGGGACAAACTAAACAATCCTAAATCTAACTTTCACTTTTTAATACTTTGTTGCAAATCCTTTGCAGGCAATTGCAGCCTGAAGTCTGGAACGCATAGACATCACCAGATGCTGGGTTTCATCCCTGGTGATGCTCTGCCAGGCCTCTACTGCAACCAGCAGGAACTGAAGACATTTGCAGAAGAGGTCTGGCAGAGCAGTTAGATTTAGGATTGGTTTTGTTTATCCCATTACTTTTGGCCCCTTAAAAAGTGGGAGGCACATATAGAAACCGTTGTAATTCCTACACCGTTCACCTGATTTGGATGTAATTACGCTCAAATTAAATCTGAAAGTCTGCAGTTAAAGCATATCATGTTTGTCTCATTTCAAAAATATTGTGGTGGTGAATAGAGGCCGAAATATGAAAATTCTGTCAATGTCCCAATATTTATGCACCTGACTGTATATTAGGGGTGAGCGGGTTTGGATTTCTGAAATCCGAACCCCCCCGAGCCCCCCCGATCCAAGGCCGATCCGAGTCAGGCTCGACTTTTCCCGCCTGACTTGGATCTGAAATCGAGGTAAAACGTCATCATCCTGCCTTCCGGGTCTCGCAGGTTTTGGATTCTATATAAAGGTACACGCGTCGGCGCCATTTTCTCACTCGGCTGTGGACAGTGAAGAGGGAGGGTGGGAGTTTAGGCTGGCTGGGATGTGTAGTGTAGTGTAGTACAGTGTAGTGTTGTGCTGTGCTGTGCTGCGCTGTGCTGCTGTTGTCCATAGGGGCTGTGTCCACTCCTCCAAAGTCCATAGGGGCTGGCTGTGTTGTGCTGTGCTGCTGTTGTCCATAGGGGCTGTGTCCACTCCTCCAAAGTCCATAGGGGCTGGCTGTACTGTGTTGTGAAGTCAGTTGTCCATAGGGCTGTGTCCACTCCAAAGTCCTTTGCAGTGTCCCAGTCCTAAAGGGGTGCTGTAGTGTTGTCCAGGGGGTGCTCTGTCCATCAGGGGTGCTCCCCCCAAGTGTAAAAAAAAAAATTTTTGTCTGTGTTGTGAATTGTGTGCGCAGTAGCCAGCACGTGCATCAACAAAGTAGCGCCAAGCGTGCGCCTGTGTCATAAGTAAAGGGCCGGCTGGCTTTACCGTTAAAGGGTGCTGTAACCCCTAAAGTGCACTCCAAACCAAATAAAAAAATATTTTCTTTGTTTGTGAATTGTGTGCACTGTGGCTGCACGTGCATCAACAAAGGAGCAGCGCCAAGCGTGCGCCTGTGTCCCATAAGTAAAGGGCCGGCTGGCTTGTCCATTAAAGGGTGTTGTAACCCACAAAGTGCACTCCAAAAAAATAAAAATATATATTTTTTTGTGTTTGTGAATTGTGTGCGCAGTAGCCGCACGTGCATCAACAACGAAGCGCCAAGCGTGCGCCTGTGTCAAAGGTAAAGGGACAGCTGGCTTGACCGTTAAAGGGTGCTGTAACCCCCAAAGTGCACTCCAAACCAAATAAAAAAAATATTTTCTGTTTTTGTGAATTGTGTGCAATGTGGCTGCACATGCATCAACAAAGGAGCAGCGCCAAGCGTGCGCCTATGTCCCATAAGTAAAGGGCTGGCTGGCTTGTCTGTTAAAGGGTGGTGTAACCCTCAAAGTGCGCTCCACAAAAAATAGAAAATTCTCCTTTTTTTTCTGTCTTTGTGAATTGTGTGGGCTGTAGCTGCACCTGCATCCTCAGAGCAGCAGCGACAAGCGTGCGTCTGTCTGTTAAAGGGTGGTGTAACCCCCAAAGTGCACTCCAACAAAAATAAAACATTTTCTTCTGTGTTTGTGAATTGTCTGCACTGTACGTGCAACCTCAAAGCAGCAGCGCCAAGTGTGCGTCTGTCTGTTAAAGGGTGGTGTAACCCTCAAAATGCGCTCCACAAAGAATAAAAAATTCTTTTTTTTTCTCACTTTGAGAATTGTGTGCATTGTAGCTGCACGTGCATCAACAAAGGAGCAGCGCCAAGCGTGCGCCTGTGTCCCATAAGTAAAGAGCCGGCTGGCTCATTTCTTAAAGGGTGGTGTATCCCACAAAGTGCACTAGTCTCCAACAAAAATAAAAAATTATTTTCTGTGTTTGTGTGCGCCTTAGCCGCACGTATATATCAATATAACATAAATGGAGGACCAAACTTTCTTTGATAAAAATAAAATAGGGAAAGATCAAGAACCACTTCCTCCTAGTGCTGAAGCTGCTGCCACTAGTCATGACATAGACGATAACATGCCATCAACGTCGTCTGCCAAGACCGATGCCCAATGTCACAGTAGAGGGCACATACAATCCCAAATGACAAAGTTCAGGAAAATTACCTTAAAAAAAACCATTTTAATCATCTGAGGAGAAACGTAAACTTGCCAATATGCCATTTACAACATGGAGTGGCAAGGAACGGCTAAGGTCTTTCCCTATGTTCATGACTAGTGGTTCAGCTTCACATGACAATGGAAGCCCTCCTCCCGCTAAAAAAAATCAAACGAGTTAAGCTGGCAAAAGCACAGCGAACAACTGTGTGTTCTAAGAAGATATCACAAATCCCCAAGGAGAGTCCAAGTGTGGTGGCGGTTGCGATGCCTGACCTTCCCAGCACTGGACGGGAAGGGGTGGCTCTTTCCACCATTTGCATGCCCCCTGCAAGTGCTGAAAGGAGCACCCACAGTCCACTTGCTGATATGCAAATTGAAGATGTCACGGTTGAAGTACAACAGAATGAGGATACAGGTGTAGCTGGCGCTGAGGAGGAAGTTGGTGAGGAGGATTCTGTTGGTGATGTGGTTTGTTTAAATCAGGCTCCGGGGGAGACAGTTGTTGTCCGTGGGATGAAAAAGCCCATCACGGTCATGTCTGGGCAGAAGACCAAACATTCCACCTTTTTGGTCTGGCAATATTTCTATCCAAATCCGGACAACAACTGTCTTGCCATATGTACCATATGTAAAGGTGAAATAAGTAGGGGTAGGGACGTTAACCACCTAGGAACATCCTCCCTCATACGGCACCTGCAGTGCATTCATAAAAAGTTACTGTCAAGTTCAGAAACTTTGGCAAAGACCGCAAGCAGTCCAGGGACACCTAAATCCCGTTGTATCCAAGTGCCTGCAAACCACACCGTCAACTCCCTCCTCGTCAATTTCCTCCTTAGTCAGGATCGGAAGTAGTCCTGCAGGCCATGTCACTGGCATGACTGACTCTCCTATCCGGGATTCCTCCGGAGGATCCTGCATTGCTACGCCTACTGCTGCTGCTGCTGTTGCTGCTGCTGGGAGTCATTCATCATCCCAGAGAGGAAGTAGGAACACCACTACTTTTACTAAACAATTGACCCTCCAACAGTCCTTAGCGAGGAGGATGAAGTATGACAGCAGTCAACCTGAAGCAAAACGTATAACTGAGGCCTTGACTGCTATGTTGGTGATAGACGTGCGTCCGGTATCCACCATTAGTGCAGTGGGATTTAGACAATTGATGGAGGTAGTGTGTCCCCGGTTCCAAATCCCGTCTAGATTCCACTTTACTAGGCAGGAGATACCGAGACTGTACAGAAATGTCAGAAAATGTGTCGTCAGTGTCCTGAAAAATGCGGTTGTACCCAATGTCCACTTAACCACGGACATGTGGACAAGTGGAACAGGGCAGACTAAGGACTATATGACTGTGACAGCCCACTGGGTAGATGTATCACCTTACGCAGCAACAACAGCAGCGTCACCAGTAGCAGCATCTCAGAAACGCCAGCTCGTTCCAAGGCAGGCTACGCAGTGTATCACTGGTTTCAGTAAGAGGCACACCGCCGACAACCTCTTAGAGAAACTAAGGGAAATCATCGCCCAGTGGCTTACCCCACTTAGACTCTCCTGGGGATTTGTGATATCTGACAACGCCACCAATATTGTGCGGGCATTACATCTGGGGAAATTCCAGCATGTCCCATGTTTTGCTCACACAATAAAGTTGGCGGTGCAGAATTTTCTGAAAAGTGACAGGGGCATGCAGGAGACTCTTTGGGTGGCCCGAAAAATTTCTGGCCACTTTCGCCATTCAGCGACTGCGTGCCGAAGACTGGAGGGCCAGCAAACACTCTTGAACCTGCCCCGCCATCACCTGAAGCAAGAGGTTGTGACACGGTGGAACTCAACCCTCTATATGGTTACTGGCCAGAGGTTAAGTGACTTAAGCGACATTCTGGGACTTACATATTAATTCAACCTGGTATGAGAGTAGAGTCATTATAATTGTTGCATATAGAAGCGTTAAGATATTTCGTTAACCCATTTATTTCACAGCTCAAGAAAGAAGCATTCCTGATCAATAAAGCTTTGGCAAATTTATGTGTGAACTGTTGTTATCACTATTGTTGTACTTGAGTCATAAGCTGAAAAGTTAATTGCTTACATTTATTGCTTTTCTATGCAATTTATTGCAACTAAATAAACTAATCTAAGTGAATCTAGTATTTCCCCATGTCAGTACCTGCGCAAGTGTCAATCCTTCACCTCGCTGCCGGAAGAGATCAGTGTGGACATCTCTGGAATAACTTTCAACTCGGTGAGTTATATATAAGTCACCCATAGCGGTGATCGGCGCCATTTGCTTGCTGAGTCCCAGGCTGTCAGGCTGTGCTCCATTGTGCTCCATCCAAGGGGGGGCTGTGTTTTTTCCAATACAGGGGTGTGCTCTGCTGTGCTCTGTCCAGGGGGCTGTGTTGCCTATCAAAGGGTTTGCTGTGCTGGGCTGTGTTGTCCAATCCAGGCAGGCAGTGCTGTGCTCTGTCCAGGGGTCTGTGTTATTTATCATTGCTAATCCAGTGGTGTGCTGTGCTGGCCATCAAGGGGTGTGCTGTCCAGGGTTTCAATTGACTGTTAAACAATCCTTTGCAAGGGGAGCAAGTATAGCAGCAGTCACCCAGTTGCACAGCGGCTCACTGATGCCATAACATCTATAATAAGAAATTATAGCCACCGGCACTACCAAAGAATACCCGATTATGGGCTTCATTCAGCAAGCAATGCAAGTTAGAGAACGCACATTGCAAGACGATGTTTGCGATCTGCGCATGCATATGCATTGCATTCCACATGCGCAAACAGGTTGTTGAGTATGGTAAGGGCTCTCTCAGAGTACACAGGGAGCCTGCAGAGACCTTCAATGTTGATTGACAGGAAGTGCCATTTGTGGGTGATAACAGGGGGGTGGCCAACTGAAAGCAGGCGTACCTGTTCATTTACACAACCGTTACAGGGGCATGCATAAATTAATCTCAGCGGTGCCGCATACAGCCGGGCACCTCTCTGCATGCAGGAATCTCTCATGTCTTGCGGCAGGGTCAGGTGTACCCTTAGTTTACATGCACCTTCGATAGCACTCCTGATGGTTCCTGATGTTTACGCTGTCAATCACAGCATAGGTGGGTGGCTTTATGTTTTGCTGGGTGTCTGCTTCTTGTGCTGCGGTCTCCGTGCGTATGCATTGATTAGCATATTCTCGCAGTGGCTGGGTGCGTGCGTTCCTTGCTGAATCAGGCCCTATATCAATTATAAAACTACAACAGATGTTCCACGCTGCTGTTAAAGGTTGCTAACCAAAAGAAAAACAAAGAAGAAAAATAGCAGTGCCGTGGAACACCTTAAATATAAATTTGTTTAATAATAACAAAGATTTTAGCTATGCCAAAATATAACTAGATCTGTTTATTCATGTATGTAAAAAATACATTTAATATATAACAAATATTCTTTACTAATAAAAACACACATGAATGTACATATAAAAAGCAATCATATAATGATCAGAATGTTACAATATGTCTCAAAAATGTAACACCAGATAATCGAAAATGACCAATCAGTATCAGTTGATGTTACAAATAGATAACACTGAAGCAAGGTAGCTGGTTTGTCTAAATCACCACAATATTCTGAATCAACTGAAACGTGGTTTAATGCTGATATGTTAGTTAAAAGGAGATTTTTGTTATCCTCATTATAAACATTCCTTTATATATATATATATATATATATATATATATATGTATCTCTCAATATTTCCTCCGGTCTGTATAGAACATTGATATGAATAAGCAAAAAAGCACTAATTAGACTCCTCAAAAATAATTTAGATATCGAGATCAACAGTCTTTAAAGAGCAAGTGTAAGTATTCCCTGCAATAACTCTGAAGCCACATCCAGCTGGAGTTTGTGACAGTTCTCCGCAGTGGGATGCAGTTGTGGAAAGGATATAGCACTAAGGACCTCATTCAGAGTCGGTCGTAAGCGGCCCCTTGGTCGTACGCCTTACGACTGCAAAACTGAAAAAGGAAGCAATCGCACGGCCGGTCGGTCGCAACCAAAGTGTCGCTCATACGTGAACAATGCACCTCCTCTAGCTAGCGAGTGATTGCAGCTAGCGATCGAGTCAATCGTTGTCAGTCGCTGTATGTTAATTGTCTTCTGATGGTTGCGGCCGCTTCTGTTGTGTGCAAATGACATCAAAAATTAACAAAAAATGCCTTGAATGAGCCATCCCCATGAAATATATTTATTCTTATTATTCTCTAATGCAAACGCAACTGAATCAATTACAAGTCAATTAGCAGTGTTATTAGCAACAACAAACGATTATTAGCTGCTTGCATTGTGTGGCACAAAATAGAAATATCAAACATAACATCAGTCACATTCGATAGTATCGATTGTACTCTGGTGGTTGAGAGAGCACATACCCAACCTCAAGCTGTACGATCAGCCAGGCCTCTAACCTGCTCGCAGAGTGACGTTTTACTACTTCCGGCCTTCTATGTCATTCGTAGCAGGAAATTTATGTACGCCCCTAAAATGCCCTGAAAACGGTGAGGAACGCCTGCGTTTTTAGACCACCACCCCTGTCAACACCCACAAATGGCCTTTCATGTCAATCAACTCTCGGAAGCCACTTCCTGCTCGTAAGCCATGCGATCGACAGCATTTTGGATCGCAAGGTCTCGTAAGCACATGCGCACAACTAACCATATGCATGCGTGGTTTGGAAACATCGGATGCGTACAACCGAGCGGCCGCTTACGACCAACTCTGAATGAGGTCCTAAATCCTGCGTGGACAGTGTAATGATTGTCCTTCTCTGATGTCCCACAAATATGGTAATTGGGCAGACGAACCATATGAAATGTCCGGACACTCACCAAAACCGGGTCTGTTAATCTCGAGACAGGGTCTACCCTCTTACAACGCTTCCCTGGCTTGTGACCAGTTGTTAACTGTCGAAACTAGATAATTGGCTGAGACCAGATCAGTTTAAAATTGAATCGCAGCGACACCATCTTGCGACTGGCCGCAAGACGCCATTTTACGAAATGGCCGCCTAAGCGCCATTTTAGATAAACTCACACTTTAGTACATGTGGCGATAATACTATTAGCATCATGCGAATGCATCTGTGACCATCGCCATAAGTTACGGCGATTCACCAGAAGCCTATTTCATGACTTTACGTATTATAAAGGATATATTTCAGAAATGGCTTTACAGTATGCCAAAATTGCATTAGCTGAATAGAGCAAGTGGCCAAGTGACAACTAGCTTGTGTAAATAAGCTTCCTGGACAGTGTCTGCCCTCACTACAGGTGGTCTGGCTCGAATACACACCTTACATTAGCAAGCTTCCTGCAATGACATAACTTCAAAGACTAGAGTGTCATCTTAGGTCTGTCTCTTGTAGCTGGGCTATTTGCATTTCACACAAGAGACTGGGAGAATAAAGAGTTTTTCTTTTGAAGCCTGGGACAGGTGGGGGGGGGACTGCTGACAGCAGGGGCGCCGAGAGGGGGGGAGCTGGTACAGATTACCCGGGCCCGGGCTTCCTGAGGGGCCCAGTGGGGGCCCGGGTCTGGTGCCGCTCCCCCTCCCACACAGCAGCCCAGCACACAGCATGTGCTGAGCTGCAGTGGAGACTGCTCGTGGCTGCTGAGCAGCAGCCACAGCAGTCTCCTAAGCCTGTGGGGGGAGCGATCACACTGATCGCGCCCCCCTGGCTTTGCGCCAGGCTGAGGGGGCTCAGAGCACCATCTCTCCCCAGCGCGCAGCACCGCTTCGCGGCGCTGCATATCTTTTTATTTTCCGGGAAGGGGGCGTGGCCACATCTCCTGTGATTAGACCATGCCCCCTATTATCCGGGCCCGCCGCAGCTCTCAGTGGGCCTGGCTGACAGAGTGGGCATGTGGAACTATCTGGCTCAGCATGTCACACTGCTAAGATGTTCACTTAGTGAGAGTTAAGTGCACCCTTCCTCATACACACATTAATACGTCTTTATATCAAACCCCGAATACTCACACATTACATATTCACACATAAGGTTTAATAAGCTTTAAAGTATATGATTTAAGTTGGTTCAGTTAGTTTAAATGCTGAGAAATTAAAATATTTGATAACTAAGGTTCTATACATGTTAAGACAGCCGTGTTTGGTTTCGAACTGATGCGTACTCTTTCAACAGAATTCTGGTACTATTGGTGTGGAGATTGCATCATGCGTTCCCAACTTATGGACCACAGAGACTACAAGCAACAAAATGTATATTTTAGGAACAACTGTTAGGATGCAGCATGG
This sequence comes from Taudactylus pleione, assembly GCA_031769625.1. NCBI lineage: Eukaryota > Metazoa > Chordata > Amphibia > Anura > Myobatrachidae > Taudactylus > Taudactylus pleione. The sequence goes on from JAUIMM010000706.1 coordinate 6,829,509, forward strand.
GGAGGCGGGAGGGAAAAGACCCTCAGTTGTTAGAGGCTGGGCGAGTCTATTTGAACCAGCCTGTTAAATGCACTGTAACATATGCTTCTCCCCTGGGAACCAATGGCATAAGCAAGAAACTTCTCTATTGTCCTGTCTATTCTCGGGGCGTATAAACATGTGTGCTCAAACACTGGGTTTTTAGTCTTTTTGCTGAATGCTGATTGACAGAGGTTTTCTTTCTGAAGGCCGGGATCTGGTCCAGAGGCGCTGCGTATGTATACTGTACTTGGGTCTGTACAATTCCTTTGCGCTAAATTGTACACAGATCATAGCGTGTAACTCACTGTACTTTTACTTGAATAATACTTTGTGCTTCGGAACCACATGTTCTGAGTCTGGAGTCTCTATTTATTGTATGACTGCGTACGCAAATTAGCGTCATCCTTAGAGGTTTATAGGAAGGAGTTTAGAAGGTACAGGCAGGGGTATATAGAGGTTCATTTTAATATCGTCAGATGGGGGCTCGTTGAGTGAAGTCACTTACCTGCTCACACGGTACATATGGCTATCGATATTTCAGCAAAGGGTGGAGTGGCCACATGCAGGGTTTGCCTGCAACCGCTTTGTGCTGAAAGATCGCTATCCGTCTCCGTGTGAATCAAGGAAGCTGACAAGAATCCAGGGACAAGAGAGGAAAAAGTTTGTTTTCCTCTGTTGATAGAACCTTTTGTTTAAAGGGGCACCGCAGTACTGAGTACGCGGCTAAGTCGCAGGTTTGCACATAGCAAAGACGCACTTTTGTGTACGCAGCTAAAAATTCATTATACAGTTGTGTGGTAGTCGCATTATTGTGTATGTGGCTGGTTGCACAATAGCGTATACGCACTTCCGGTTCTGCTGCCACGTATTTTAACAAAGCCGTTGAGGTTTACCTTTTTCAATTATTACCAATATCTGGGTTAACGTGTATTTTTCTGCGAAGGAAAAAGTGTGTAACAGTGAATATTTGTTGGACAAAGTTAAGGGTATCGTATGATCCTTAAGGGCTAGGTGCAAGGGTTAGTCTAGCCGCTCAGTAAGTAGCTTTACCGTTCTATACACAGTAGCAGGTGTACATGTTGTCTTTGTTGTAGAAAGGTGCGTGGGAGTAGCCGACATATAAACTCTCATAGGTGTGGAAGTTGCCTTACTAAATCTTATCCGGGTGTGGAAGTTGCCTTTTTCAAATCTTATCCAGGTGTGTGGGCGCCGCCGACTTAAATCGTCCACAGGTAAGTGAAAGTATCTTGATTGTCTTTCACCAGTTTAAATCTTTATTGAAAAGCGTAGGATTTTGTCTCAGAATGGGAGCCATGCAAACAGTAGAGATGTTAGACAATGATGTGCTGCTAATGAAAGCTCCGATTGGATCGGCCCGTCGTATTATGGATACTAAGTACGGTACTTATGCAATAAGGTATTGTGATGTATGGTTTAAAATGACGATGAAGAGTGTTAGACAATTTCCCAGAATTGGTAGTTTTGATAAGGATGTATTAAATAATGTCCGGGATCACATCAGTCTGATGCGCTCCCGAGAGAATAAGGTCAAATATTGTGAATGCTTAAAATTGTGGCAGCATGAAGGGGATGTGTGGCTTAAAAATGTGCAAGCGACGCAAACTAGCGTTGCGAGCGCATTGCCAGAAAATACATCCGCGACGCTAAATTGCAATACGGGCGAGCCGCAAAATGGCGCGCATGTGCGGCAATGTAGCGTTGTGGAGAGTATTGCCAGCAGTTCACGCTCACCTCCCCCACCTTATGTGGATGGAGGTGCAAGTACAGTTACCAAAAGAACCCATAAAAATGTAACAAGCAACTCCCTCTCTTAAGCAATCATAAAGAAAATGTTTGTGATGTGGATGATGAGCCTATTGTAATGTCTGCCATTTCCCATGCTGTGCAAATGATAGATGCTGCATCACCACAATCATGGGTGGTGCCACCATCTCCATCGGTAACAGCAAGGGAAGTGCTAACACCCTCTGCACCCGTAGAGGAAGTTGTTAATACCATACGTAGCAGCAGCAGATTAAACCCCCAGCTAGGTAACCAGGTCAGAGGTAGCAACGCTACCGGTCTGCATCCCATTCGGACAATAACTGTTCCAAATGGAAATGCAGATGCAAACGGTATAGTGCCCACGAGGGACGTAGTAATGCATTCTCCTTGGACAAGAGCAGAACTAAATTCCATCATAAATGATTTCCCCGATCCCAAAAAGGAATTAGCCAAATGTCAAAGATTTTTGAGAAATTTGGGTAGTTCACATGAACCCACTAATAAAGATTGGCGTGTGGTGTTAAGGGCCTGTCTACCACGCAATACCGATGTGACAAAATTTATCACGGATTGTGTATTGGATGGTGACGTTCCCTTAACAGACCAAGTAAACCAAGGTAACATTTCCCACATTGTAACTCAATTGGATATATATCTTCCAGTAGTAGTTAACTGGAACAAAATTTTCACCATTAAGCAGAAGGAGAGTGAAACTGCAGTGGATTATTGCGATCGGGCTTTGCAGGCTATCACCCAGTGCACTGGGATAGAGGATATTAAAGATAGCACTCACCACCGGGGAATGACAGTCACGGTACTTGTGGACGGTGTGAAAGAGAGTTTAAAAACTTGGGTTCAGACCTCACAGCCTGGCTGGCGGGGACTCACAATAGATACCCTCATAGAAACTGCCATTGAACATGTTAAAAACATCTCCAAGAAGAGAGAAGCCCATAGCGAAAAACTAAGCAAGCTCTGGAGGAAATGACGGTAACATCACAGCCAACAGACACACTTGCACTTGCATACACACTCACTTCTGAACAAGTATGTGCTCTCACTAACCCCATGCAACAACAAACACAACTCTATCCCACTAACCCGATGCAACCACAGGTCCCAGGCTACCCACCAACTTCTTATCCCCCACAATACCCTTACCCTCCCTATCCTTACCCATATCCACCACCTTTACCCTCTGCGCAAACCTCACAACACCACATATCTTCACCTGATACACGAACATGTTTTAACTGTAAACAACCAGGACACTTAAGTAGAAACTGTACAGTAAAACGAGTAGGAACCCCACATCAGGGAAGACCTGGATATCCCCATAAGGGATATGCACAAAGACCAGCAAATGTTCAGCAGGTACCAGCTCCAATTGTAGCCGTAAATGCTTTATTGGAGAATGGTAGCCAACGCTAGGGGTCAGGTCATACCTGTAGTCTACAGATAGTCAGGTTAACGGGAAGTACTAGGGAAGAACCGGTCATGATGTTTGATGTAGCTGGTACTGAATATCCTTTTCTTGTAGACACAGGGGCGACCAGGTCAGTGATAAAATCTCCCGTTAATTTGCAGGTGACCAACGAGACAGTACCAACAATGGGTGTAACAGGTAAAGTGGAACATTGGGCCTGATTCAGAGCCGTTCGCTATTTGCGGTCGTTCGTTCAAAAGCAAGGGGTGGCTATTCAAATGATCCGTTCGCAAATTGCAGTCTGTTCACACCTCTAAGTCTGAACGAGCGTGCAAAACATACGCTCGTTTATTTGTTAAAAACGCCCCCTGGCCGCTCGCACCATACGTCATGTCCGCTATTTATTAGATTAATCGAGTACATCGACCAGCGTATGAACTGCTCGCTATTCTTGTGGTTGGTTTTTTCAACCGCTATTTTGCGAGCAGTTCTGAGTTTAAATAAACCAAGTGACGTGGTCAATGACGCTGCTGTATTAATTATGCACTCCCTTAAAACGCCCGTTTTGACCTTTAAGCACGCCTGCGTTCGAATTCCACTCCCCCGTTTACAAGCACCTTCCCCTGTTACCACCCACATACGCCTCATTCTGTCACTCAAAATAGCAGGCACTCGCTATATAGCGTACAAACGATTTTCGGCCGCACTGACTGGTTCGCGCATGCGTACTAAAAACCGTACGCATGCGCAGATGTGCGAACATCGCTCGGAACGAGCGTACGGCCGCTAGCGAGCGGCTCTGAATGAGGGCCATTATCCTTTAACAAAGTCCACAGAGGTTACTATTGGGCCGTTGCATACCAGGCATTCTTTTCTCCTGGCTGCTGCGGCTCCGACTAACCTACTGGGAAGAGACTTGTTATGTAAGATGGGATGTGTTATATATTGCACCCCTGATGGTGTATTTTTAGATATCCCAGAGAGAATGGTATACGAGGTGCGGGATATGTTAGACACTCCTCAAAGGATAATGTATCACTCTACAGTTTTAAATGAAACTCCATCACAGGTAGATGAAATGTTGTCCCTAATTCCAGATTCCCTATGGACGAAAGATGGACAGGACACTGGATTAATGGCAAACATAAGCCCCGTAATGGTAATTTTAAAAAGCGGTAGGCAAGCTCCAAAATTTCCCCAATACCCACTAAAACAGGAGGTAGAATTAGGAGTTTTTCCAATAATTGAGCGATTATTGCAACAGGGAATTTTAGTTCGTACAGCTAGTGTAGCCAACAGTCCCATCTTCCCGGTGAAGAAGAGTGGTGGGAGGGTTTATAGGCTGGTACAAGACCTTAGAGGTGTTAATAAGGTAGTAGAGAGCCAATTCCCTGTAGTGCCAAATCCAGCTGTCATTTTGATGCAGATCCCACCAAATGCAACCCACTTCACTGTCATTGACCTCTGTTCTGTTTTCTTCTCTGCGCCTCTCCATCCTGACTGTCAGTATCTATTCGCATTTACATTCAGAGGTTTACAATACACATGGACACGATTACCCCAAGGTTTCATAGACAGCCCCAGTATCTTCTCCCAGGCATTGCACGACTGTTTACAATCTTTTCAACCTGCCAATGTATCTGTTCTAATGTAAAATGTGGATGATTTATTGTTGTATTTTAGGTCATGTTTAAATTATATTAAACTGTTGTGCTATATCTCCCACTCATAGGACACAAGGTTGCTAAGGATAAACGGCAGCCATGCCAGGCTGAGGTCGACTACTCGGAATACTATCCAACCCTGTGGCCCAGACATTATTTAGAGCAGTAGCTATTAATAACAAGATTTAATTGCAGGAACCTGTATGCAGATACTATATCCCTAGAATTATTAAAAATGATAGGGAGACTTATTTTACAGGTAACGTTTCTAAGAACATGTGTAAGGTGATGGGTAACAAAACTAAGATTATCCCAGACTGTCTTTTCCTTTATTTGCCCCCCTTTGAGATACTGTTCAAACAGGTAGCCTCATGTGAAAATATGATAATGAGGTTACTGTACAGGGTCTCACGAAGATGAATGCGAATAACAGAAATTGAAAGTGTTATTAACCATCATATTTAATGCAAGCTGTCATGATGTCAAACCTGGAGAATTTGTTATGATCCAAATTTTTTTTTTAGCTCAGATTGTTTGACTGATCGGTGGAAAGGTCCGTATCTGATGATACAACATCCTCAAAGGGTGGCCGAGAAAGATAAGTGGGTCCATTCAACTCACTATAGGGAGGTTAACCAACCGGTGGAGATACAAGGCGGAGACAAGGCCGACAACGTGGACCTGTCGATTGCGAGCTTGTGCCGGAAGTATTAAAAAGGTGACGGTGAGATATCTGAGCTAAAGAAATGTGTAGATCAGTGCTTCCAGCAATGGAGTGGTCTGCTGTGGTCATCCTAGTTCTTTCTTCCAGAAGTTTCTGTCGTGATGATCTGTTTGGAGATACCCAGTTTCTGTGATGGGGGACCGATAAAGGAAATGTGAGCTGATGGCAGAGCTGATGGAGTGGAGTCAGGAGGAGGAGTGCAATGCCAATCAGGGGAGTGTCTGACTAATTTTAGTATTGTAATTGTTATGTTATTTGGGAAGAATACTTCCAGAAGTTAAGACCCTCACACATGTTGAAATGCTTGGTATACATAAAAACACACCATCACCATATCTTCACACGCAATATGAACACAGAGGCAAGAGAAATATGATACCTGGTGACGTGCATAAAGCCACTCAGTTAATTAGTGAGACAACTGGCTTTCAAGTTTTAGTCACACTGGATCCCACCAGGATTGCTCGGGGTACATTAAAATTTAGATATATTCAGGAACTTGCTAAATTGATAGATAATATCACCGAGATGTACGATGACACATTCAGGTATACAGGGAGAGAATTGCAAGCGTACAAGAAAGAACTGGTGCAACACAGGCTAGTGTTAAATTATTTAACTGCTGTTACTGGAGGGTATTGCGTAATGTTAGCCACCCAATTTGGAGTAAAATGTTGCACCTATGTCACCAATGATACCAGCGACCCTAAGGAGGTGATAGACCGGAAGATGGATGAAATTCTACAGCTAAAGTGGGAATTTCGTAAGAACCATAACGCTTCAGTGGCTGAAGTAGGGGAGAAGATAGAAGGATGGATTTCATGGCTGAACCCAGTGAAATGGTTCCCAGGTCTAGGGGAATGGGTCGAGGAAGTGATCGCCAGCATAGGCAAATTCTTGATCCTTATACTGATTGTCATCATAATAATTGGCATATGTGTCCGGTGTGTTCCTATTGTGTTGAAGTGTGGAAAATGTAAAAATAGAGTAAAACGAAAGAATGAAATTATGATAGTGGCCAGTATGACTACCGAGGTAAATACAGAACTGCATTACAACCCTGAGCTAGGAAATACCATCATTTAATGTATTATATTTAGCCATGCATAAAAATGTATTATTGAAATGTTATTTTTAAAACACCTCAGATAATGTAAAGTCTCAATTCCCCTTCAAGACTGCTTTTATAAGACTGGTGCATCCCCACACCTTTCACATGATCTTCCAAGATCCGCGGTGTGTGTATAATAGTAGTTTTATGTCCCCAACCAGAGACACATTATTGATGGATTAAGAACCACCTTGTGCCATCCCATAATAACACTAAATAATATATAAATGTAAGCCTAAATTAAATTTTAAGATCAGATTGTGATAGCATGTTGTTCGCTATCAAAGGGTGGACTTTCGAAACTAGATAATTGGCTGAGACAAGATCAGTTTAAAATTGAATCGCAGCGACACCATCTTGCCACTGGCCGCAAGACACCATTTTGCGAAAAGGCCGCCTAAGCGCCATTTTAGATAAACTCACACTTTAATACATGTGGTGATAATACTATTAGCATCATGCGAATGCATCTGTGACCATCGCCATAAGTTACGGCGATTCAACAGAAGCCTATTTCATGACTTTACGTATTATAAAGGATATAATTTCAGAAATGGCTTTACAGTATGCCAAAATTGCATTAGCTGAATAGAGCAAGTGGCCAAGTGACAACTAGCTTGTGTAGATAAGCTTCCTGGACAGTGTCTGCCCTCACTACAGGTGGTATGGCTCGAATACACACCTTACATTAGCAGGCTTCCTGCAATGACATGACTTCAAAGACTAGAGTGTCATCTTAGGTCTGTCTCTTGTAGCTGGGCTATTTGCATTTCACACAAGAGACTGGGAGAATAAAGAGTTTTTCTTTTGAAGCCTGGGACAGGTGGGGGGGGGACTGCTGACAAAGTAGGCATGTGGAACTATCTGGCTCAGCATGTTACACTGCTAAGATGTTCACTTAGTGAGAGTTAAGTGCACCCTTCCTCATACACACATTAATACGTCTTTATATCAAACCCCGAATACTCACACATTACATATTCACACATAAGGTTTAATAAGCTTTAAAGTATATGATTTAAGTTGGTTCAGTTAGTTTAAATGCTGAGAAATAAAGATATTTGATAACTAAGGTTCTATACATGTTAAGACAGCCGTGTTTGGTTTCGAACTGATGCGTACTCTTTCAACAGAATTCTGGTACTATCGGTGTGGATATCGCATCATGCATTCCCAACTTATGGACCGCAGAGACTACAAGCAACAAAATTTATATTTTAGGAACAGCTGTTAGGATGCAGCATGGGGAGGCGGGAGGGAAAAGACCCTCAGTTGTTAGAGGCTGGGCGAGTCTATTTGAACCAGCCTGTTAAATGCACTGTAACATATGCTTCTCCCCTGGGAACCAATGGCATAAGCAAGAAACTTCTCTATTGTCCTGTCTATTCTCGGGGCGTATAAACATGTGTGCTCAAACACTGGGTTTTTAGTCTTCTTGCTGACTGCTGATTGACGGAGGTTTTCTTTCTGAAGGCCGGGATCTGGTCCAGAGGCGCTGCGTATGTATACTGTACTTGGGTCTGTATAATTCCTTTGCGCTAAATTATACACAGATCATAGCGTGTAACTGACTGTACTTTTACTTGAATAATACTTTGTGCTTCGGAACCACATGTTCTGAGTCTGGAGTCTCTATTTATTGTATGACTGCGTACGCAAATTAGTGTCATCCTTAGAGGTTTATAGGAAGGATTTTAGAAGGTACAGGCAGGGGTATATAGAGGTTCATTTTAATATTGTCATAATGATGGTTCAATATACACAGTGTCACAGTGTGCAGGACACTGCTGTCATGTACCAGGTCCGGCAGCACTGGAATCCCAGGTGGCGGGCAGCGTTCAAGGTGTCCCCGGCGCCCGCTGCTGATGTATGCTCCTCCCCCCGCTGTGCAGCTGTTAAACTGCAGGTGGCCATTGCTCTCCTAGGAGCACGCGTGCTGACCTGTGGGAAAATTTAAAGGGCCATGTAAAACTAACTCGACAACTAGAACAACCTATGTCACCTGAGGTCACTCCATAAAAGGACGACTCCAGTCGACACCCGGCACTAAAAAGAACCAATAAATACGTAAAATAACTAAAAACTGCTGTTTGTGTATCTCAGTTCACAGTGCTGCAAAGTCTAAATGTCAGTTGCTTATCTGACATAAAGAATACAACCATAGAAAAAAGAGGAAAAAGTAGACTGCGCTGCTGTGACCGGATACTATCATGTGCTTGATTAATCAAATGAATAACACTTTAGCCTCTTTGAATCAAGAAATATTCAACAACATTTATTAAACACACAATAAAAAAATAGATAAAATGGAACTCTAATTTAAGGAGTATAAATCACAATAATACAGTTGTTACAACAACTCATATGGCCATTTAAAAATATCCGATTGTAGATCTTTACTCAATAAGGAATAGTACTTTGTTGTAATTTCAATCAATGAGAAATAATGGGTCAAATGCTCACCATTAATCACATATACAAAATAGAGATATTCAGCAAAGGCTTGATGTAAATGAATTTCCAGTTGGTATTTGTAGTGCACCGGAATGTGCTTGAAATAAATATTGTTGGAAATAAAATATTTGCAAGGCTGGATAGCCTTCAGTAGTAACAAAGCTGTGAAATGCCACCTGGCCACTGGAAATTCATTTACATCAAGCCTTTGCCGAATGCAGAGTTTACTAGTACCTGTATAAAGGAACCTATCTTGAGGGCCGCGACCTGTGTGGCGGACACAACCAAGTCCATACCTTCTTGCAAGTGTCCCTGGTGAATACTGCAGGCACATTAGACTCTGCACCTCAGAAATAGGTCACGCCAATCCCCAAATATGGGTTGCATCCACTATCCACCCGAGAGTTGTGACAGAATACTCTTGCCAACATGGATGCTGCTGGTAATCTCTCTCCAAGTGACTTGCTTGAGAACCTCGTCGCCAGAGTCGAGAAACAAGAACAAGACCAGACTCAGATTATGCAGTGTTTGCAAACATTAATGCAAGGAGTCAGTGTTTCTTAGTCACCTCCGGTACAACCAGTTCCATCTCCTACGGTTACTATACAAGCTGCAGGTGTATGACAGGGATCCCAAGACTGTCGAGGATTCCTGAACCAGTGCTCAATTCAGTTTAAAGTCCAAGCGGCAATTTTCTATTATAAAAAGACGAAAGTGGCTTACATGATCTCACTACTATCTGGTCAGGCATTGGCTTGGGCCTCTCCATTATGGGAAAGGAATGATCCCCTGGTCAACAGCAACACAGACTTCCTCACAGCTTTCTGGAAGATTTTTGATGAACCCAGACGAGTATCCTCCACTATCTTGCAGTTGAAACAAGGTAACTAATCTGCAGGACAGTATGCTGTACAGTTTCGAACCCTTGCTTAAGAATTAGGGTGGAACACTGAAGCATTGGTCGCCAAATTTATGCAGGGGCTGTTGGATCAAATTAAAGATGTCCTTGCATCCAGGGAGTTGCCAACTTCTTTGGATGATTTGATCTTCGCCACAGAGAAAGAGTATGAGAAAAGGAACAGTCTTGCCGCTATACCTTTAAGCTCACTCCACATTTCACGGCACCAGCTGAGCCTCCAGAGGAGCCTATGCAGTTGGGAAATCTCGCCTTCCTGCCGCAGAAAGGGAAAGGAGGTGCAAAAATAAACTTTGTTTATACTGTAGCGAACCATGTCATCTTCTTTCTGGTCGCTCAAAACGTTCGGGAAACGAGAAGGCCTAACTGGTCAAGGGGTGGTCAAGTTAGGTGCGTTTCAATACACCCCAAAAGACAGTGTTACTTCCCAGTTTTCCATTGATGTAACTCTGGTCGTGGGAAATTCCTCTGAAATCATGAGGCCTTCTTAGATTCGGGTGCCGATGGCAATTTCATTGTGGCTAAGAAGGTCGAAGAGTTAAGGATTTTAAGTGTGCCACTGCAAACCCCCCTTTGTATCATTGGTTTGTATGGGAATAAACTTCCTATGGCGAACATTCACTCGCGGACGACATAAATCACCATGCAAATAGGGGCTCTTCATCAAGAATTGATAACATTCTATATCCTCCCATCAGCCGAGAGTCCGGTCATCTTGGATCTTCCTTGGCTCCACAAGCATGCTCCTGTTTTGGACTGGAGAGAATCTGAAATCCTCCCATGGGGTTCTCAATGCCGTGAATTCTGTTTATCACCTGTCAAACCACCACACCGTGCAATTCGGAGCTCAGTCGTCTCTTTGAAAGATCAGCTTACAGCTCCATACCAGTCTTTCAGATATGTATTTAGTAAAAAGGCCCTAGAGACGCTTCCTGCTCTTTGGGAATGGGATTGTGCTATAGACTTATTACCTGGAAAAGTACCGCCTCATGGAAAAATTTTTCCCCTCTAGCTTCCCGAATCCCAGACAGTAACTGAATACATTACAGATAACCTGGAACATGGGTTTATCAGGGAGTCTAAATCACCTGCTGGAGATAGCCTCTTTTTTGTTAAGAAGAACGATGGGGGTTTGAGACCATGCATCGATTACCGGGGCCTGAATGCAGTTACCATCAAGGACCGGTTTCCACTACCTCTGATTTCTGAGCATTTTGATTAGATAAAAGGGGCAGAGGATTTCACCAAGCTGGATCTTTATGGGGCCTACAATCTAATCAGTATCCAGTCTGGGGACGAATGGAAGATGGCCTTTAATACCCGTGATGGCCACTAAGAGTACTTGGTCATGCCTTTTGGATTAAGCAATGCCCCAGCTGTTTTTCAAAAGTACATGAATCATATCTTCTGGGATCAGTTATATAAGTACATAGAGAATATCAGGATGTCATCCAGGTATACCACTGAGGATATAGCAAGTCACCACCAACATGTGTGTGAGGTGCTGTCATGACTCCAGGCTAATCAGCTTTTGTGCAAGCTTGAAAAATGTTCATTCAAGCAAAAGGAACTAACATTTCTGGGCTACATCATTTTGGGCTCCTGCCTTCGAATGGATCCAGAGAATCTTGTCGCCATTGTTAACTGGCCCCGTCCAGTCGGGTTGAAAGCTATAGAACACTTCCAGGGTTTTTGCAATTTCTAGCGTCAGTTCATCAGGAATTACTTGTCCATTGCAGCTCCCATCACTGCTCTTACCAGAAAGTGTCAAGACACTTGACACCCTGCACCCATAGTTTTACTTATCTCTCTGGAGTCCCACGTCGGCCCTGGGTCAAACTCTGTAAAAACGACTGGAAAATGACAGCCGCGGCCATTTTCCCATTGTTTGCGCATATGCAGTACAGAGAAAATGGCTGCCGCTGCCTTTTTCCCGGTGACCTACGCATACTTTAAAGACTCTCTGCGCACTCTAGTGCCCAGAGTCTATAACTCCGGTGCTGGCTGCGCACAACTCCGGCCGCCGGACAGAGAGGAGACTGCACACGGGCCCCTTCCTCTCTAGAAACGCCCCTGATTAGACTGTTTAAAAGTGGGCATGATTTTGCCTTTGGTCAAAGATGAAGCTTTGACCTGGGCCTTGACTTATGTAGAAAATAGTGACTCAATACTGACACCTCAGCCGAACTTCTAGATTGCCTGCAGGCCGTGGGGATAAAAGGCAGAAAGTGGTGCTGAAACATTGCCTGAATGTTGTTGCTCATGATTCATAAGCTATTGGATTCTTCAACTTTGACCTCGGCCCTGTTAACCCATGCTACGTTTTTGACTACACCTCTGCTTAACCCTCTGGCTACCTGTGTGAACTCTGCTATATTAATTGCACACTAAGGGCCTGATTCAGAGCCGGACGCAATTAGCGCCCGCTCGTCCAGAAAATTGGGGTGGCTATTCAAATGAACCGTTCACTCTTTGCGGTCTGTTCACGCCTCTAGGTCTGAACGAGCGAACAAAACTTGCGGTCGTTTTTTGGAAACTACGCCCCCTGGCCGCTCGCATCCTACGTCATGTCTGCTATTTATTAGATTAATCGAGTACATCGACCAGCGTATGAACTGCTCGCTATTCTTGTGGTTGGTTTTTGCTACCACAATCTTGCGAGCAGTTCTGGCTATAAAATAACCCAGTGACATGGTCAATGACGCTGCTGTATTAATTATGCACACCCATAAAACGCCCGTTTTTACCTTTAAGCACGCCTGCGTTCTGATCTCCACTCCCCGTTTTCAGGCACCTTCCCCTGTTACCACCCACATACGCCTCTTTCTGTCACTCAAATTATCAGGCATTCGCTATTTTGCGAGCACATGAATTTCGACCGCACTGACTGGTTCGCGCATGCGTATAACGATCCGTACGCATGCTCAGTTGGGCAAACATCGCTCGGAGCGAACGAGAGGCCGCTTACGAGCGGCTCTGAATCAGGCCCTAAATTCATGGCTCTGGACTTGGGTTTTGGCTCTATTTCGCCCTTAGCTCCAGCAACTGTGATCCTGTAACACCACATTGCAACATGCAAGCTGAAGTTCCATATAGCAATACAAAATTCATATATCAGATGTGCGCTTGCCCTGTGTTTTAGTTTTGGATCTTGATTCATCTTCGTGTTTTGGTTTTGCAAAACCATCCTCAAGGGTTTTGGTTTTGGACTTGGTTTAAAAAAAAAATTATTAATATATATATATATATATATATATATTTATTTTTTTACTGAATTCAAACACCACAAGTTGATTAAGTGCACTTCAACCATTCCTTATGTTAACCAGAATTAAGCCTATTCAGCACTGATTTTTGAAGTGATTTAAAATTCCTTTCTAAGGCAACATGAGTGATGTCTTGCTGTAAGGAGAGATTTAGAAATGCATAATATTTTAAATTCATGTTCTGCGTGACCACAACATTCTGTGTTATTTAGCCTTTAGGTTCCATTCCCCCCCCACCATCCTAAAACAAATGATATGGCTTGTTTGCTAATAAGCACTAGAACCAATACATTACATGAGACTGGCATTTACTAAAAGCAGAAAAGAAAAGTGCCATGACTGCATCAGCCATGAAGTCTTGGGACACACTTATACTCCTTTCAGACATAGCCAAAAACCTGTGAATTTGCCAGACAGGTCGAGTCAACCCCAGTCCTGCTTATGTCTGAAAGGATCAGACCCGGGTTGATAGACCCAGGTTTGAAAACCTGCAATTGACCAGGGTTATTCCCAGGATTTGCAACCCAGGTTAGTGCCCCGGCTTATGCCAGAATTGCTGGACCCGGGTTTTTAGACTCGGATTAAGCTGTGTATGTGCCGGGGCATATGTCTGAAAGGGGTATGACAATGCATGTTGTATACCACAGATACATATTATGGGGCTCATTTAGAGGTGGATGTACATCTGGATACTCATCCCTGTACTATGTATGTGCACCAAAGAAGTATTTACAAAAATATATTCTGCATTGCTCCTATGTTTATTTATCTCAATCATTATTTATTTCCAGGTCTCCTCACAGAATCACAAGTCAAATAATTAGAACCACATGTGAATATTTTAAAATGTGTCAGTTAGTAATGAATACACCTGGGTTCCAGAAAGGAAATAAGGGAAAACATGCACTGTTAAGCTAGGTACACACTATGTGATTTTTTGATCATGTCAATAATTGGGATGATTTTTGCTAAATCACTGTCCTGATATCTGTGCTACACACTATACAATTTAATTGAAATTCCTTGTGAATTCCACAGTGAATTTGCATATGTACGCCCACAATCATGATGAGGTCATCAGGAAAAAGCATAGGAAATATGGGCAGATTATTGGGAATGCACACACACTGCATGATACCAGGATTTTCGGTCTTGACCAACAGATCAGAAAATGGAAGGGATGCATTTGTGGATGTTTTCTAACCGATTCTCGCTGAAACAATCGTTCATACACACTATACAATAAATGAGGCAGATCACCCGTTTATTAGCAAATCAGTCCAATGATTGTATAGTGTGTACCTAGATGTAGTGTGTCCAGGGGGCTGGATTTGAGAAGCACTGGTGAAATAAGTAATAGCTGATGGCGTCATTAAGGAATCCGCCAATCACAAGTGGCTAGTGTTGCTTATAGTCATCATTATCATTGCATATCATTACACCAACCCTACAGCACTCATAAAAGATAAATTGAGAGCAGAATAGGCTGGGGGCTGGTCTTTGTGGCCGTTACACAGGGCTAGCTGATAGGTGTTCAAGGGGTGTGTTTTAGAGGATTTTACTGTGCTGCAGTGGTAGATCCAGACCTCTTACCTGCCCTCCCTTCCTTGTTTGTTCTTTGGTGGTTGTTTTCGTTGGCTATTGCAATAGATGGGAATGCACTTTAGAGCAGCAAACCAGGTACTAGTTTAATGTGTTCTCTCTCTCTCTCTCTCTCTCCCTCTCCCCTTATGACAATGTTGCAAACTGCACCACCCTTACATGGACTGGAACACCTCCCTCACGGGATGGATAATGAAGTTTAGTAGGAGGATGTTCTTGTGGTTGGAGCATCTTGGCCTGCAATATGTGTTTTTGTTATGATGAGTTGCGCATTGTATGGTATTATGGTCATCATTTCTTTGCCACCATAAATTTCATTAGATTATTTATTTATAATTAAATAGCTGACCATTGTGACCACCAAATTATGTGTCTTTTCTTTATTTTAGTGTTAAGTTATTAATGTTAGTCATTGTTAAGTTATTATGGTGTGGGACTGGTGCAGAGGACACACTTCAGCTGATAGGAGGTTTAGAGTATGTATACAAGTATGTATTAGGGGTGTGCACCGGCCACTTTTCGTGTTTTGTGTTTTGGTTTTGGATCTGGATCTTTCTTCGTGTTTTGGATCTGGATTGGTTTTGCCAAAACCACCCTTCCGTGTTTTGGGTTCTGGGTTTTGTGTTTTGGATCTGTATTTTTTTTTAAAAAAGCATAAAAACAGCTAAAATCACAGAATTTGTAGGTTTTTCTGCTCCTATGCTATTATTAACCTCAATAACCTTAATTTCCACTCATTTCCAGTCTATTCTGAACACCTCACACCTCACAATAGTGTTTTTATGTCCAAAACGTTGCACCGAGGTAGCTGGATGACTATGCTAAGCGACACGAGTGGGCGGCACAAACACGTGACCCATCTAGGCGTGAAACTGCAGTGGCAGACAGGATGGCAGTTTGAAAAACTAGGCCCCAAACTGTACATAATGCAAAGAAAAAAAAGAGGTGCAAGATGGAATTGTCCTTGGGCCCTCCCACCCACCCTTATGTTGTATAAACAGGACATGCACACTTTAACAAACCAATCATTTCAGCGCCAGGGTCTGCCACACAACTGTGGCTGAAATGATTGGTTCGTTTGGGCCCCCACAAAACAAGCTGGCAATTAATGTGTCCCTGCACAAACTGGCTCTATGGAGGCAAGATGTCATCCTCATCCTCCTCATCCACCGATTCCTCACCCTCTTCAGTGTGTACATCCTCATCCTCACAAAGTATTAACTCGTCCCCACTTGAATCCACCACCACAGGTCCCTCTGTACCTTCTGGAGGCTGGTCTCCCTGGAAGAGCTGATAATTCATTTTGATGAACATCATCTTCTCCACATTCTGTGGAAGCAACCTCCTACGCCTTTCGCTGACAAGGTTCCCGGCTGCACTAAACACTCTTTCGGAGTACACACTGGAGGGGGGGCAACTCAGGTAAAATAGAGCCAGTTTGTACAGGGGCCTCCAAATTGCCTCTTTTTCCTGCCAGTACAGGTATGGACTGTCTGCCATGCCTACTTGGATGCTGTCACCGATGTAATCCTCCACCATTCTGTCAATGGTGACAGTATCATATGCAGTGACAGTAGACATGTCAGAAATTGTTGCCAGGTCCTTCAGTCCGGACCAGATGTCCAAACTTGGTCCTGCCTGCCCTGCATCACCGCCAGCGGGTTGCTTAGGATACCTAAGTTTTTTCCTGGCAGCCCCAGTTGCAGGAGAAAATGAAGAAGGAGCCGTTGACGTGTCACGTTCCGCTTCAGCTGACAGTGTGTTCACCAGCAGGTCTTTGCACCTCTGCAGGCTTGTGTCGGCCGGAAAGAGAGACACCACATAGGCTTTAAACCTAGGATCGAGCACGGTGGCCAAAACGTAGTGGTCTGATTTCAACAGATTGACCACCCTGGAATCCTGGCAAAGCGAATGAAGGGCTTCATCCACAAGTCCCACATGCCGAGCGGAATCGCTCCGTCTTAGCTCCTCCTTCACTTTCTCCAGCTGCTTCTGCAAAAGCCTGATGAGGGGAATGACCTGACTCAAGCTGGCAGTGTCTGAACTGACTTCACGTGTGGCAAGTTCGAAGGGCTGGAGAACCTTGCACAACACGGAAATCATTCTCCACTGCACTTGAGTCAGGTGCATACCCCCTCCTTTGCCTATGTCATAGGTGGATGTATAGGCTTGTATGGCCTTTTGCTGCTCCTCCATCCTCTGAAGCATATAGAGGGTTGAGTTCCACCGCGTCACAACCTCTTGCTTCAGGTGATGGCGGGGCAGGTTCAAGAGTGTTTGCTGGCGCTCCAGTCTTCGGCACGCAGTCGCTGAATGGCGAAAGTGGCCAGAAATTTTTCGGGCCACCCAAAGCGTCTCCTGCACGCCCCTGTCGCTTTTCAGAAAATTCTGCACCACCAAGTTTATTGTGTGAGCAAAACATGGGACGTGCTGGAATTTGCCCAGATGTAATGCCCGCACAATATTGGTGGCGTTGTCAGATATCACAAATCCCCAGGAGAGTCTAAGTGGGGTAAGCCACTGGGCGATGATTTCCCTCAGTTTCTCTAAGAGGTTGTCGGCGGTGTGCCTCTTACTGAAACCGGTGATACACAGCGTAGCCTGCCTTGTAACGAGCTGGCATTTCTGAGATGCTGCTACTGGTGACGCTGCTGCTGTTGCTGCGTAAGGTGATACATCTACCCAGTGGGCTGTCACAGTCATATAGTCCTTAGTCTGCCCTGTTCCACTTGTCCACATGTCCGTGGTTAAGTGGACATTGTGTACAACGGCATTTTTCAGGACACTGAGGACACTTTTTCTGACGTTTCTGTACAGTCTCGGTATCGCCTGCCTAGTGAAGTGGAATCTAGACGGGATTTGGAACCGGGGACACACTACCTCCATCAATTGTCTAAATCCCACTGCACTAATGGCGGATACCGGACGCACGTCTAACACCAACATAGCAGTCAAGGCCTCAGTTATACGTTTTGCTTCAGGATGACTGCTGTCGTACTTCATCCTCCTCGCTAAGGACTGTTGGAGGGTCAATTGTTTAGTAAAAGTAGTGGTGTTCCTACTTCCTCTCTGGGATGATGAACGACTCCCAGCAGCAGCAACAGCAGCAGCGGCAGCAGTAGGCGTAGCAATGCAGGATCCTCCGGAGGAATCCCGGATAGGAGAGTCAGTCATGCCAGTGACATGGCCTGCAGGACTACTTCCGATCCTAACTAAGGAGGAAATTGACGAGGAGGGAGTTGACGGTGTGGTTTGCAGGCGCTTGGATACAACAGGACAACGGGATTTAGGTGTCCCTGGACTGCTTACGGTCTTAGCCAAAGTTTCTGAACTTGACAGTAACTTTTTATGAACGCGCTGCAGGTGCCGTATAAGGGAGGATGTTCCTAGGTGGTTGACGTCCCTACCCCTACTTATTTCACCTTTACATATGGTACATATGGCAAGACAGTTGTTGTCCGGATTTGGATAGAAATATTGCCAGACCAAAGAGGTGGAATGTTTGGTCTTCTGCCCAGGCATGACCGTGATGGGCTTTTTCATCCCACGGACAACAACTGTCTCCCCCGGAGCCTGATTTAAACAAACCACATCACCATCAGAATCCTCCTCGCCAACTTCCTCCTCAGCGCCAGCTACACCAGTATCCTCATCCTGTTGTACTTCAACAGTGACATCTTCAATTTGCATATCAGCAAGTGGACTGTGGGTGCTCCTTTCAGCACTTGCAGGGGGCGTGCAAATGGTGGAAAGAGCCACCTCTTCCCGTCCAGTGCTGGGAAGGTCAGGCATCGCAACCACCACCACACTTGGACTCTCCTTGGGGATTTGTGATATCTTCTTAGAAAGCACAGTTCTTCGCTGTGCTTTTGCCAGCTTAACTCTTTTGATTTTTTTAGTGGGAGGAGGGCTTCCATCGTCATGTGAAGCTGAACCACTAGTCATGAACATACTAGGGATCGACCTTAGCCGTTCCTTGCCACTCCGTGTCGTAAATGGCATATTGGCAAGTTTACGTTTCTCTTCAGCTGATTTAAATGTCTTTTTCAAGGTCATTTTCCTGAACTTTGCCATTTGGGATTGTATGTGCCCTCTACTATGACATTGGGCATCGGCCTTGGCAGACGACGTTGATGGCATGTTATCGTCTATGTCATGACTAGTGGCAGCAGCTTCAGCACTAGGAGGAAGTGGTTCTTGATCTTTCTCTATTTTATTTTTATCGGAGAAAGTTTGGTCCTCCATTTATGTTATATCGATTTGATATATACGTGCGGCTAAACACAGAAAATAATTTTTTTTGGGGTTTGGACTGGAGTGTACTTTGTGGGTTACAGCACCCTTTAACGGTCAAGCCAGCCGGCCCTTTACTTATGACACAGGCGCACGCTTGGCACTACTTTGTTGATGCACGTGCGGCTACTGCGCACACAATTCACAAACACAGAAAATAATTTTTTTTTGGTTTGGACTGGAGTGTACTTTCGGGGGTTACAGCACCCTTTAACGGTCAAGCCAGCCGGCCCTTTACTTATGACACAGGCGCACGCTTGGCACTACTTTGTTGATGCACGTGCGGCTACTGCGCACACAATTCACAAACACAGAAAATAATTTTTTTTTTGGTTTGGACTGGAGTGTACTTTCGGGGGTTACAGCACCCTTAACGGTCAAGCCAGCCGGCCCTTTACTTATGACACAGGCGCACGCTTGGCACTACTTTGTTGATGCACGTGCGGCTACTGCGCACACAATTCACAAACACAGAAAATAATTTTTTTTTTGGTTTGGACTGGAGTGTACTTTGGGGGTTACAGCACCCTTTAACGGTCAAGCCAGCCGGCCCTTTACTTATGACACAGGCGCACGCTTGGCACTACTTTGTTGATGCACGTGCGGCTACTGCGCACACAATTCACAAACACAGAAAATAATTTTTTTTTTGGTTTGGACTGGAGTGTACTTTCGGGGGTTACAGCACCCTTAACGGTCAAGCCAGCCGGCCCTTTACTTATGACACAGGCGCACGCTTGGCACTACTTTGTTGATGCACGTGCGGCTACTGCGCACACAATTCACAAACACAGAAAATAATTTTTTTTTGGTTTGGACTGGAGTGTACTTTCGGGGGTTACAGCACCCTTTAACGGTCAAGCCAGCCGGCCCTTTACTTATGACACAGGCGCACGCTTGGCACTACTTTGTTGATGCACGTGCGGCTACTGCGCACACAATTCACAAACACAGAAAATAATTTTTTTTTTGGTTTGGACTGGAGTGTACTTTCGGGGGTTACAGCACCCTTAACGGTCAAGCCAGCCGGCCCTTTACTTATGACACAGGTGCACGCTTGGCACTACTTTGTTGATGCACGTGCGGCTACTGCGCACACAATTCACAAACACAGAAAATAATTTTTTTTTTGGTTTGGACTGGAGTGTACTTTCGGGGGTTACAGCACCCTTAACGGTCAAGCCAGCCGGCCCTTTACTTATGACACAGGCGCACGCTTGGCACTACTTTGTTGATGCACGTGCGGCTACTGCGCACACAATTCACAAACACAGAAAATAATTTTTTTTTGGTTTGGACTGGAGTGTACTTTCGGGGGTTACAGCACCCTTAACGGTCAAGCCAGCCGGCCCTTTATTTATGACACAGGCGCACGCTTGGCACTACTTTGTTGATGCACGTGCGGCTACTGCGCACACAATTCACAAACACAGAAAATAATTTTTTTTTTGGTTTGGACTGGAGTGTACTTTCGGGGGTTACAGCACCCTTAACGGTCAAGCCAGCCGGCCCTTTACTTATGACACAGGCGCACGCTTGGCACTACTTTGTTGATGCACGTGCGGCTACTGCGCACACAATTCACAAACACAGAAAATAATTTTTTTTGGTTTGGACTGGAGTGTACTTTCGGGGGTTACAGCACCCTTTAACGGTCAAGCCAGCCGGCCCTTTACTTATGACACAGGCGCACGCTTGGCACTACTTTGTTGATGCACGTGCGGCTACTGCGCACACAATTCACAAACACAGAAAATATATTATTTTTTTAGCACTTGGGGGGAGCACCCCTGATGGACAGAGCACCCCCTGGACAACACTACAGCACTCCTTTAGGACTGGGACACTGCACAGGACTTTGGAGTGGACACAGCCCCTATGGAGAACTGACTGCACAACACAGTCCAGCCAGCCCCTATGGACTTTGAAGTAGTGGACACAGCCCCTATTAACAACAGCAGCACAGCACAACACAGCCAGCCCCTATGGACTTTGAAGTAGTGGACAACAGCAGCACTACACTACACTACACTACACTACACTACACAGCCCTAACTCCCACCCTCCCTCTTCACTGTCCACAGCCGAGTGAGAAAATGGCGCCGACGCGGGTACCTTATATAGGATCCAAAACCCGCGAGACTCGGAAGGCGGGATGATGACGTTTTGCCTCGATTTCAGATCCGAGTCAGGCGGGAAAAGTCGAGCCTGACTCGGATCGGACTCGGATCGGGGGGGCTCGGGGGGGTTCGGATTTCAGAAATCCGAACCCGCTCACCCCTATTTTAAAGTACTTTTAATTTTTCTAACTAGAATTTTGTACAGTACTGCGACAAAGTTCAATTGCTATTTGCACAGAAAACCATAAAAAATACCATACTAAGGTTTTTGAATAAGTTACATGGCATCATCTATTTGAAACTTTGCATCGTTTTAGGTTTCCAGACTTTATTTTGGTTCTTAAAACTTTACGTCATAATCCACTTGCCCTGGTATTGAGAAATGGTTATTTATCTGCCCCTTTTCAAGTCCAGAAGAACACCCATCCAGGCTGCCCATTGTCACAGTTACTATTTGCTTCGGACTTGGAACCAATAGCTATTGTCTTAGGCAAACATGAGGGTTTTAATAGAATTAGGTTTGGTTATAGTGCGTACACACGATACGATATCTATTAACGATATGAACGATAACGTTCAGTGATAAATCGTTCATATTGTTAATTTTTATGCAGTGAACGACTATAGCGATATCTATGATTGTCTGTACATGCAGGCCAACTTGCACGATACTGTCAACTCTGCCTGTTCACAGATGCGGCAGGATGACTTCACTGAAAGATATCTTTCAAGTCGTTGGTGGTACAGATTGTACCGTGTGTATGCAGCTTTAAACGTTAATGGAATTGGGAACTATTCTCTAATAACCCAATTTGGCTAGCTTCCCCAAAAACTAAAAAAGTTGGGTATCTATGGGGTCTATTTACTAATCTCTGGATGGAGATAAAGTGGACTGAGATAAAGTACCAACCAATCAGCTCCCAACTGTCATTTTTCAAACACAGCCTTTGGCATGGCAGTTAGGAGCTGATTGGCTGTTATTTCAGCTCCGTTCACTTTTGGTGCGTACACACTAGACGATATGCTCTCTGAGCAATATCGTCTAGTGTGCCCCCGGCAGGCTGTGCTCAATGTCGTTCATGACATTGAGCACACCCGCTGAACGATATCATTAACGATATCGTTCAGCGCCGGGCTCTCTCCCCCATTCCATAACATGCAGCAACCTGACGACATCGTCAGTTTGCCCTGCATGTTAACCCGATGAACAATGATGATGAACGACCCGCGGGAACGCGCGTCGTCGTTATCGTTCATCGTTTTTGTGTTAAAAATGGACGATAAAGTGGACGACTGAACGATAACAATATCATTATCGTTCAGTCGTCCACTTTAATTGCCCAGTGTGTATGCACCATTTATCCCCATCCAAGGTTTAGTAAATAGACCCCTATATTCCTACACACATCTCTCAGTTGTAACGCACAAATTTTACTCCGATAATTGGGATTCTCAATTGAATCTATACTTGCCATTTTCTCCCTTTGTCATTAATGGGCATAGTGGTGGTACTTATACTGTCATAGTCCTTAAGATGGCATATCCAATACAAATGCTCCAGATTATACTCTCACAATCTGACCTTTCACAGACTAACACTATGTTTTTCAATTTGCAAGGCAAGCAGCCCCACATAGCAAGGGCTAAACTATACCTTGGCAACAGGGAAGTTGAACTCGGCCTCCCAAATATTTTATGAATGCTGTCTTTTTTCTGTATATTTTTGATTGGCGTATGAGTAGTGATTTTTATATTCAGAAATCTGTGGAAGAGGCATTGACAAACCTTACTCCCTGTCTCCACTTCTCCATGTTTTCCATGCACTTCTTATACCCTCTACCCTTTCTAATGTGTTGCTTCACGACATCTACAGTATCTTGCGTGACTTCTTATAATTCATAAACTGCATGCTACACATTGCCCTGATTTATTACTTTCTTTTACTTTTTGAGGAACCCACTCATCCCACCTGGAGTAAATAATGCCACCTTATATGCCTTATAGACTCACTTGTTCCAACCACTCAAACTCAAATACTTAAAGATACCAGTCAGTAGTCTCATACAATTTATCGAACTCTTAGCTAAACTTTCATCTAAGAGTCGTTCTGATTCTTTTTGCCTGCCCTACATGTTGGGGATAGGAATTATTTGTATTTGTCTTTTGTTCCTTTGTTACTAAGAACAGTTGCAGCAGGTAAGTAGGTGGGAGGGTTAGGGGGATTGATGGGGAATTTATTCTGTTGTGTTATTTTTTCTTCATATAATTTATTCAATATAATACGGTGAGATATCTTTTTTTTGCACTGTATCCTGGTTTGTTTCTCTTGGTCATTTGTTTCCATTATCATTGGACAGTTGTTTTTTCTAACTTTTGAATTGTTAGTCCAACTAAGACATTCCATTTTCATGATCAGTATCGGATTGGGAACCATTTTCATCAATAATTGTACTGCACTGTACTTTATCTGTTGAATTTTTTGATTTTGGCAATTATATGAAAAAAAAACCACTATATTATATATGTAGCATTTTAAGCTCAAACAAGCTCTTCACCTTGGTAAAATTACAGTAGGTCACTTTATTTCTTGGTTATTTATGAAGAGTGTCCTTGGATATCACCACACATACTCCACATCACTAGACTGAGTTTTAACTTTATTTCACTGGGCCTCAGTATTGCTATATTGGTATTTCTTACCTACAGTAGGAAATATTTTATTGACAAATACTATGTTTATTTCACCAGTTCAAAGTGCTATAGAACTTTTAAAGAATTAAATAATAGCACTTTAATTATAACATAACTTTAATGGTAAAAAGATACAAGAAATCTACTCAAAGAGGTGATGTATCTGAATTTGGAGTCCTTGAGTACATCATGTATTTAATACTAGAAAAGCAGCAGCCCAGCCCATGTGTTACAGGAGAAACAGAATAATCAGCAGTGACCTTCATGGTTTCCAACAGATCACATCACCAGAGAATTGTATGTGGCATAAAGCTGCTGCCGTTGCGATTAGCCTTTTCTGAGAGACTGATGGATCTGACGTGTTCGTCGGTAGATACTCACAAAGTAAGACTTGATCCTTTACCCTCAGTTTTGAAGATTTCAAACTAAGATATAAAATGTTGACTATTCAAGCTTAAATGGCTGCATATCAGCGTATATTTAACATTACTATTGTATGTTCAAGTCATCTGTTCACATGGAAAACTTTTCAAAATACTATACAATGTAGTAACTAAGCCAGATAAAGCAAAACCACCTGCATCTTGATGACCTCTTGCTCCAATGCACCTTTAGCCCAAATATCTCTCAAAGTGTCTGCTGCAGAACAGTCCTGCTGCTTGTGCTACTGAAACCTAATAGATCTTCTATCTGAGCTGAAAAGTCATGGGATATAGCCAGAAGTACCTTAGCCAGTAAGTCTCTAGGGGTCACCTCAACAAGTTTCCAAATCAGATCCTGTCCCAGGCTAAGTGCCTGCAGCCATGTTATTATAATTTAGTCAATTGTATGGTACAGTATTTACCACCATTGTAATGAAAAACTAATTAAAATAAGAGCCCTGCAAGTAACATAAAAGCCAATTATGTAACAGGCAATTATTAATTTTGTATGAAATATGAGAACAATTTAAAGTTCATCTTGGCAGAGAAATCCCAGGATCTGATTAGGAAAAACAGTGTCTATGTACTAAGCCTTGGAGAGAGATAAAGTGGATTGAGATAACATACCAACCAAGAAGCTCCTAACTGTAATTTTTTAAACACAGCCTGTAAAGTGACAGCTAGGAGCTGATGGGTTGGTACTTTATCTCCATCCACTTTATCTCTCTCCAATTCTCAGTACATAGACCCCTTAAAGCATACCTTTACAAAGATTCCATGTGTTATCTTAGCCTGCTCAGAACTCCCTTGAAAACAACCTTCTGTGGTGAACAAACCAACCCAGGTACCATCGCAGTCTGCATACTGTAGTACTTCTCCATAAACAACTATCTGTGGTGCCTGGAGGATACAGGGTCTTCTGTGCTAAAGCCTCTAATCCTCCACAGTGAAACTGAACAATTGAGGGTCATGCTCAAGTTACGGCTGCAAGTTCTGCTGCATCTCTACCAATCAGTCTGACCAGTCAATCTAGCCTCCACAACCGTGCACACTGTAGTCAGCTCTGTGGACACAGTAATGAGTTACAATTGTTTAATATCCATCCAGGGTCCCATATAAGTAGTCGATCTATGGATTCCTATTAGAGGCCTCAAAAACCATACATCAGGTTTGGCCTAATGGTGCTCCCTCTGATCTAAATCCACACCAGGCTCAAATTTATGGTAACAGTGGTTATATTACATTCAAATAATCCTAAAACTAAAGTCCATAATATAGTTAACAAGACAATTGTATCACAGATATTTTAAACTGACGAAGAGGAACCATCCCCAAATGCACAAAAAAAAAATGTTTATTACTATTAAAAAGATCAAGGAAACTAGATCCAGTCAAAACACAGAAGTCCAGAAAGTCATTCAATTCCTCAAGACAGAAATAATATTCATCAAGAGAACCAACCACTTTATTGGACTATTTCTTCTGCAGTAAATACTTTAGACACCAGATTTGTTTTGTGACAAACGTCCCCTTAAATAAAAATGGCATATCCATATTAATTATCAAAATATTGTCTTATGCATATATATACAGTTTCCAATTGCGGCAGCAATCAGGTATATTAATCAACACAGGAGCAGGGTTAAATCCAACGTTTCAATGCTGAGTTTATTGCATCATCATCATCAGGGCATACCATACTGTATATATATTCTTTATGTATAGCTTTCCATGCAAAAACAGCCAGTATAGTCAGAGCATTGTACAGCTTGGAACAAATAAAAATTGTAGGTTTCTGATACTGATGGGCCTGCTGGAGGTTTGAAAAGTAACTATTGTATCTGTAGCTGCACCAAATTATCGACACCTCCGTCTTCTCAGGGATACATGCAAAAAAAATAAAAAAATTTAGAGACACAGGACCTCATTCAGAGTCGGTCGAAGCGGCCGCATGTCGTACGCCACCCGATGTTCGCTATACTGCGCATGCGTAAAGTTCGCAATGCGCGTGCGCAAACTAGCCGCTACGATCAGAAATTCTCTCTCCTTGAACACAGCCAGGTCGGTAGTTTGAGTGACAGAATGAGGCGTTTATGGGTGGTAACAGGGGAAGGTGCTTGTAAACGGGGGAGTGGAGATCCGAACGCAGGCGTGCCTAATTATGCGAACGGCGTTTTGTGGGCGTGCATACGGTTTATAGGAGTGCATAATTAACAGTCATGGCACATATGATATGGGAGGTTTTTACACTGACATGATCGTAGAGCTTAAGAGAGGGTGTGGTCAACCTTAAGCTCTACGACCAGTTTCGATGGTTGCCGATGGTTTCGATTAATCCTTATATGCCCGGAGATTACGTGCAATGCATACGAGAAGGGGGCGTATTTTTTTGTCTTTCGACCGCTTCCTCCCCTTGGTCGGCCAGCTACCGATCCGAACTTAGGGACGCAACTTGCGAGGGAATCATTTGCATATCCGCCCCCTTTTCCCGTACGACCGTGCGGGCCGCATCGACCGACTCTGAATGAGGTCCTCAATCTTTTTGGGTGATTTTAATATGGAACTGAATATTAAAGTTGATAACACATATTCTTCCACAGCCAACCTCTTTCAGACACAACAGAGGCCAGGATTTCATACCCAAACCATCTGAGAGTATTAAATCCAAGAATGAATAGTGATTATGCTTGCTAAAAATGAAAGTAGATGTCAAACTCTGCCTTAAGTTTATGTAATGTTATAAAGGTGCTGTTGTGTCTGAAAGAGGTTGGCTGTGGAAGAATATGTTTTATCAACTTTAATATTCAGTACCATATTAAAATCGGGTTAGGCTGTCGAGATGCCGCTGGTCAGAATACAGACAGCAGCATCCCAACAATGAGAATCCTGACACCCATAGGATTGCACGCTGAGTGATTTTCTAACTCCTACCCTAACCCCCTACCCTAACCTTCACCATAACCCTCCCTCCTCAGTGCCTAACCCTAACCTCCCCCCTTAGTGCCTAAGCCTAACCTCCCCCTCCTCATACACTAAACCTAACAACCTCTCCCTGGTGACTAAACCTAACCTCTCCCTCCCCACACCCTAATCCTAACACTCCCTACCCGGTGCCTAACCCTAACCCTGCTCCTAATGCCTAACCCCGATCCCTAACACCCCAATACTTACCTTGCTGTTGCTGTGTCCAACCAGGGGCAGTGGTTGCTGTGTCCAACCAGGGGCAGTGGTTGCTGTGTCCATCCAGGGGTTTCTGACTGTGTACATCCAGGGGCAGGGGCTGCAGTGGTGTATTTGTAAAAAATATTGTCACACTGTAAGAGGAAAACACAGTGTATTCGTATAAAATATTGTCACACTATAGGTCATTGATACCGCAGTGTAATATTTAAAATTGGTACAAATTGATGTGTGTTCTGTACTCCACTTCATTCATGTTTGTTATGGAGAACAATCAGTTGAGACTGCAGGAACCACATACTAGTGGTGGAGCAGCTGCCAGTGCCACCAGTCATGCATGTCGAAGATTGCAGCACCAGCAAGTACTGTTGAATTTGCCCTGCCATCAGCTGAAGAAAGAGGTAGTAACTAGGTGGAATTATACCCTCTATATGCTTCAACGGAAGGAGGAGCAGCAAAAGGTCATCCAAGGCTACACTTGCCACACGTGAAGTTAGTCCAGACACTGCAAGCTTGAGTCAGGTCATTCCCCTAATCACACTTTTGCAAAAGCAGCTGGAGAAACAGAAGGAGGAGCTGAAATGGAGTGATTCCGCTAAGTATGTTGGACTTGTAGATCAAGCCCTTCTTTCGCTTTGCCAGGATCCTAGGATCGTCAATCTCTTGAAATCAGATCACTATATTTTAGCGACCATACTTGATCCTAGGTTTAAGTGATACCTTGTGTCTTTCTTTCCGACGAACATAAATCTGATAAGATGCAAAGAGCTGTTGGTGAAAAAATTGTCAGCTCAAGTGGCATGAGACACGGCATCATCTCTTCCTTTAGTTTCTGCTGCTGCCAGGAAAAAACTACATTTTCCTAAGAGACCCACTGCTGGTGGTGATGCAGATCAGTCAGCAAAACCTAATGACATCTGGTTGGGTCTGAAAGAACTGCCTACAATGAGTGACATGTCTACCGTGAATTTGTCTGATATGGTCACCATTCAGAGAATGGTGGAAGATTATTTTAGGGATAGCACTTAAATAGGCATGTCAGACAGTCCGTTTCACTACTGGCAGGAAAAAGAGGCAAATTGGAGTCCCTTACACAAACTGGCTTTGCTTTACTTAAGTTGTCAACCCTCCAGTGTGTACTCTGAAAGAGTTTTCAGTGCTGCCGGGAACCTTGTCAGTGATCGGCGTAGGAGTTTACTTCCCCAAAATGTGGAAAAGATGATGTTCATCAGAATGAATTACAAATTCCACAAGGAAGACTTTTACCAGCAATTAAGTAAAGAAATACAGTAGCGTCTGTAATGGTGGATTCCAGCGGGTCTGAATTAATATGGTGTAAAGAAGAGGATGTACACACTGATGGGGATGATGATGACGATGACGACATCTGATCTTACCTATGTTGTAAAGCCAGTTTGTGTATGGGATCATTGCCACCAATGTCCACTGCGCATTGGCAGCTTGTTTTGTGGGAGTCAAAACAAACCAATCATTTCAGCCACAAGTGTCAGTCCCTGTCGCTGTTCCTGAAGTGATTGTCCTGTTCTGTTTCATAAGAAGAGATGGTGATAGCGCAACTGAGTGAATGAAATTTGGAGAAATGGATCGACAGTCTGGGGGAATGAGAGTTAATCACCCATCACGAGGCAGATGTGTAAAACATACATTTTAATAAATTAAGTCAATAAATAAACATATAATATAAATGACAATTTTTAAAGTAATGATAATACCATCAATAAATTGATTATGAACAATATTGACTGATGAGGAAAAGTCAATGTATAGAACCATTTTAGAAATTGTGGTATGATGAATAAATATCAATCATTAAAGTCTGAGATATTCTTCAAGCACGTGCAGCAGGTTGGTGTTGTTGGCAATTCATATCCCGCAGAATGTGGGATGTATTTGGTGGTGTCCCTGTGAATGAGCAGCTAGGCAGCTGGGGTCGTATAGTTTATTAAAATGCCATCCTGTCTACTACTGCAATGCCACTCTGTGCCTAGTTCGAAGCTGAACTGCAACATGTTAGTGCCGCCCACTGCTAAGTCAGTCAGCTAGCTGCAACCTTTTGGCCCTTAACTAGATGAAAATAAATCAATATTGTGAGCTGTGAGGTGGTCAAAATTGACTTGAAACAAGTGGAAATAAACGTTATTGAGATTAATAATACTGTAGGAACAAAAACAGGCCCAAAATCTGTGACTTTAGCTGTTTTTATGACTTCTAAAAAAAAATACAGATCCAAAACCAAAAAACAAAACACACAAAGGCGATTTTGGCAAAGCCAATCCAGATCCAAAACAAGAGATACAGATCCAAAAACAAAATACGGGGGTCAGCGCACATCTCTAGTTAAAACAAAAGCACGGTATGCATTAGAGATCTCAGCGGTCTGGATAGCGATGCTTACAATACCGACGCCAGTCCGAATTCTGGGTAAGGTAAGTAACAGGGTTGGGGGGAGGGTTAGAGTTAGGCACTAAGGGTGGAGGTTAGGTTCAGACACCGGGGGGGAGGGTTGGAATAGAGAGAGGGGCACGGTAAGCATACTGGCCACCAAGTGTTGATATGTTATCTAGGGATGTGCGCCGACCCCCGTGTTTTGGTTTAGGATCTGTGGACCTCGTTCAGAGGCGGTCGCACGGGAGTGATAGGTCGTACCCAAAGTAATTGAGAATATGCAAAACAAGCGCTCAGTCGCAATGCACATCGTAAGCGCAGAAACACCCACAACAATGAAAGTACACCTCCTATCTCTACGGCCTAATTCAGAGTCGGTCGCAGGCGGCAACCTACGTCAGCACAATTAACACCTGTTACATTATGTGATAGGATCACTGGTAAAGTGGTCTGTGGCAGGTACATTTGTCCCAGATTCCTGTCTTTTGTGCTTTAAACTCCCAGGAGAAAGTCTGCAGTGTAGCAGGCTTGAGTTTCGGCTTTTTGAAAAGCCGGTTTGGGACCTGGGGGTTGTGGGTGAGAGGAGAGGGAGGGCTCCACCCACGGCCACTCCAGGTTTTGGTTCTCGCAGCCTGGTAACAGGCTTGTTAGTTTTCCACCTGAGAGTGGCCAATATAAGCCTAGGGTGTTTAGGGCTGAGTGTCTCACCTGGGAGAGCAGGCAGGGAGTTTGCTCAGAGACACCAGAAAAACCTATTTGTGAGTACTGTGCTGTGCTTTGTTGCTGGCAAGGGCATTAGGCCCTGCCAGGTTCTGGTAGTGAGGGAACTACCTGTGAAGTTAGTGCCCCGACAGGGCTAGGATTTATATTTATGTTTTCTTTATATTTCTGTCATTGTACAATAAAGACTGGCGCCGACCATCTTGTACTTGCATCCAGACTGGTGTGCTGCTTCCCTGCTGCTGTGTGTGTGTGTGTGTGTGTGTGTGTGTAAGGAAGGAGTCCTCTACCCAGGAGAGGGACCCCCTAACCTAACTGTGTCACAATATGGTGGAGAATGCGGGCAACCACACACACTGAAGTTGCAGCAAAAGGAAAACTTTCCATTTAAAAATTAAAGGGACAGACACCCAATTTATGAGTGTGGAAATAACACTGTGTCCTTGGAGTCCCATAGAGGAGGCGTCAGCCAATGCTCAGAGAGGCAAGGTTCAGCTTTCAACCTACACCCCAGGACAAAATGGAGGACATTATTAAGGCCTTGCTCCAAGCTACCAGGGCTCAGCAGGAAGCTACAGCAGCTCAGCAGGAGACTAACAGACTTCAACAGGTCTCCATTGAGGAAAACAGCCAGGCCATAAGAGAGGTTGTACAGCACCTGGTCGCCCGGCCCAGAGAGGTTACTACTGGTCCTCCCACCCCCACTCTGTACGAGCCAGTCACTTCCTCCAAAAGATGACTTCGGGCGATGATGTGGAGGCCTATCTCACCGCGTTTGAAAGAACGGCCAAAAGGGAGAGTTGGCCCAAGGAGCAGTGGGCAAGTCTGGTGGCACCTTTTTTGTCTGGGGAGCCACAAAAAGCATATTTCGACTT
Source organism: Taudactylus pleione (assembly GCA_031769625.1). Classification (NCBI taxonomy): domain Eukaryota; kingdom Metazoa; phylum Chordata; class Amphibia; order Anura; family Myobatrachidae; genus Taudactylus; species Taudactylus pleione. Next base: position 6,861,185 of record JAUIMM010000706.1, read on the forward strand.
ATGCCTGGCTGATGCCAAGGACTATAAAAAACTAAAACAGGAGATCCTAACTCGCTTGGGAGTCACCACCTTTGTTCGTGCCCAACGGGTCCACCGCTGGGAGTTCCATAAGGACAAGCCTCCACGTTCACAGATGCATGACCTCGTCCATCTGTCCTCAAAATGGCTACAGCCCGAGACGCTGACGGGACCACAGATCGTGGAAAGGGTCGTGATGGACCGGTACCTGCGATCATTACCTGTGACTCTGCGCAAGTGGGTGAGCCATGCAGACCCTAAGTCCGCAGACCAGTTGGTCGAGCTGGTGGAAAGGTACGTGGCGGCTGAGGAGCTGATGAGTATGCCCCACCGAGCCCCGATGGCGCACCGGCGAACTCCCACAGACACTGGTAAGACTGTTCCAGGGGAGAAGGGTGCTGGGTGGTGGAATGTACCTAAGACTGAGGGTGTAGAACCTGGAGACAGGCCTGCCAGGCCGGGAAGGTTCTTGCCCCGTAAACGACTAGACATTAATATGACTCAGTGTTTCCGATGTGGTGGCTTCGGCCATATTGCCGCTAATTGTGCACTTACAACTGAACCTATGCAATGTGATACTGCTCATGTCTACCGCAGGGGGTCTTTCTTTGCACAGATAGCCTGTACGGCTGACCGGCAGGCTGTGACTGATAAGCACATGTGTGTACTCACTGTAGATGGCAACCGAGTAGAGGCACTGTTAGACTCTGGTAGCTTGGTGACACTTATAAAAGCTGAGCTGGTGAACCCCTTGAGGCATAAGGGGAAAACTGTTGGTGTGACCTGCATACATGGGGATACTCGATATTATGTTACTGCCGAGGTGAACATCGAGACGCCATGTGGTTCTGCTATAGTTTCTGTGGGTTTGGTGCATGGTCTGATGTACGATGCAATATTGGGGAGAGACTTTGCTCACTTCTGGAAGTTGTGGGAAAGCCGTTTTTTCCCAGAGGTGAACAACCCCGATCCATTTGAGAAGGTTGTCGATGTAGTGGAGGAGGGATTTTCTTCTGAGTCAGAGTTATTCCCTTTTTCTACTATGATTGGCGAACTAGAGAATGCGGAGCGTGACGGTGGCCCGCCAACTGGTGTGCCTCCCATTGAGGTGGGAAGTGTTGTTGGGCCAGGCCTGATTTAGAGGTCAGAAGAGAGGTCTTTGCCGTGGAGCAGTTGAATGACCCTACTTTGGTAAAAGCCAGGGAGAATGTAAAAGTAGTTGATGGTAAACCCGTAGACCCTGATAGTCCTTTGTCCTATCCCCACATGGCAATGTGGCAGGATTTGTTATATCAGGTGACTAAGAAGGGGGAAGATGTTGTGGAACAACTAATAGTTCCCAAAGCCTACAGAAGAACAGTGTTGGATCTGGCCCATGGTCATATAACGGCAGGCCATCAAGGGGTAGAGAAAACCACTGAGCGAATAATGCAGAGGTTTTTCTGGCTCGGGCTTCATAAAGAGGTATCTGACTTTTGCGCATCCTGCCCTGAGTGTCAGTATCATGCTCCCAGGCCACATTTTAAGGGTCCACTAGTTCCATTGCCTATCATAGAGGTGCCGTTTGAAAGAATAGCGATGGATTTGGTTGGACCCTTAATGAAGTCTGCCAGGGGACACCAGTATATTCTGGTCATAATGGATTACGCTACCAGGTACCCGGAAGCGATCCCGTTGCGCAATACGTCAACCAAGACCATTGCCAGAGAGCTAGTTCATGTCTTTAGCAGGCTGGGTATACCTAAGGAGATACTAACTGACCAGGGTACACCGTTTATGTCCAAAGTCATGAAAGAGTTATGCCGCCTGTTCAAAATTGAACAGTTAAGAACTTCGGTTTATCACCCCCAAACCGATGGGCTGGTGGAGAGGTTTAACAAGACGTTAAAACACATGCTTAGGAAAGTGGTCGACAAGGATGGTAGGGATTGGGACTACTTATTGCCGTATTTATTGTTGGCCATAAGAGAAGTTCCCCAGTCCTCCACCGGGTTTTCACCCTTCAGCTTGTTGTATGGGAGACACCCAAGGGGGTTACTAGACATTGCCAAAGAGACATGGGAGGGGCAGTCTAGTCCTTACAAAACGGTGATTGAGTATGTTTCTCAAATGCAGGAGAGAATTGCTGCGGTAGTGCCTATAGTGAGAGAGCACCTGGAACAGGCTCAACAGGCACAGCAGAGGGTATACAACCGCAATGCTCGGTTATGCAGCTTTGCTCCTGGGGACAGAGTGTTAGTATTGGTTCCCACTGTGGAAAGTAAACTTTTGGCTAAATGGCAAGGGCCCTTTGAAATCTTAGAAAGAGTGGGGCAGGTCAATTACAAAGTTTACCAGCCGGGGAAAAGAAAGCCGAACAGATATACCATATAAATCTGTTAAAGCCCTGGAAAGATAGAACGGTACTGTCGGCCGTCCGAGACCCTCCAGTAAGTCCAGGGCCCTTAGTTCCCGAAGTGACTGTGGCAAAAACCCTGTCGGCAATTCAACAACAAGAGGTCAAGGAGTTTCTGATCAGAAATACGGTGCTGTTCTCTGACGTACCTGGGAAAACCTCGGTCATTAAACATGACATCATCACTGACCCAGGGGTTAAAGTTAATCTAAAGCCCTATAGGTTACCAGAAGCACAAAGAGAATCGGTGTCGAAAGAAATTAAAAATATGCTAGAGTTAGGGGTTATTGAAGAATCACATAGTGAATGGTCAAGTCCCATTGTGTTGATTCCAAAGCCCGACGGGAGTGTGCGTTTCTGCAATGACTTCCGAAAGTTGAACAGTGTTTCAAAATTCGATGCCTACCTGATGCCAAGAGTGGATGAACTGATTGAGAGACTAGGGACGGCAAGGTATTTAACCACTCTTGACCTAACCAAAGGGTATTGGCAAGTACCGTTAACCGAGAGCACCAAACAAAAGACAGCTTTTTCAGCGCCAGAGGGCTTGTTTCAGTACAAGATGTTGCCCTTCGGGCTACATGGGGCACCTGCTACCTTCCAAAGAATGATGGACAGGATTCTAAGGCCCCATAGACGGTATGCGGCTGCTTATCTGGATAACGTGGTCGTTCATAGTCCTGATTGGCAGTCTCACTTACCCAGGGTACAAGCAGTGTTGGACTCCATCTATAAGGCAGGTTTGACAGCCAACCCAAAAAAGTGTTGTCTAGGCATGGAGGAAGTAAAATATCTGGGATACACCATTGGCAGAGGCCTGATAAAGCCTCAGCTCAATACAATTAATGCCATACAAAACTGGCCACGGCCTCTGAATAAGAAGCAGGTGAGAGCCTTCTTGGGATTTACGGGGTACTACAGGAGGTTTATACCCAACTTTGCCACAATGGCAGTCCCACTGACTGACCTGACCAAAGGCAAACAAAAGTCATGGTAGAATGGAGTCCTGAGGCAGAGAAAGCTTTTCAGGAGTTGAAAGTAGCGTTGTGTTCCCAACCAGTCCTGATGACTCCTAATTTCATTGTACAAACCGATGCATCAGAAGTAGGTATAGGAGTGGTCCTGTCCCAGAACAAGGAGGGTGAGGAACACCCTATTTTCTATCTTAGCAGAAAGTTGAATGTACATGAGAGAAACTATGCCACAGTGGAGAAGGAGGCGTTGGCCATAAAGTGGGCGTTAGAGGCTCTCAGGTACTACTTGGTCGGAAGAAAGTTCAAATTGATCACTGACCATGCCCCTCTGAAGTGGATGTCTGAAAATAAGGACAGTAATGCGAGAATTACAAGATGGTTCTTGGAGTTACAAACTTTTAAATTTTCAGTGGAACACAGGCCAGGAAGCCAGCTGGCCAATGCTGACGCGTTGTCACGCATTCATTGTTTGGGGGCTTCAGTTGTTCCGCCCCACAGGTCGAAACAAAGGGGGGGATATGTGATAGGATCACTGGTAAAGTGGTCTGTGGCAGGTACATTTGTCCCAGATTCCTGTCTTTTGTGTTTTAAACCCCCAGGAGAAAGTCTGCAGTGTAGCAGGCTTGAGTTTCGGCTTTTTGAAAAGCCGGTTTGGGACCTGGGGGTTGTGGGTGAGAGGAGAGGGAGGGCTCTACCCACGGCCACTCCAGGTTTTGGTTCTCGCAGCCTGGTAACAGGCTTGTTAGTTTTCCACCTGAGAGTGGCCAATATAAGCCTAGGGTGTTTAGGGCTGAGTGTCTCACCTGGGAGAGCAGGCAGGGAGTTTGCTCAGAGACACCAGAAAAACCTATTTGTGAGTACTGTGCTGTGCTTTGTTGCTGGCGAGGGCATTAGGCCCTGCCAGGTTCTGGTAGTGAGGGAACTACCTGTGAAGTTAGTGCCCCGACAGGGCTAGGATTTATATTTATGTTTTCTTTATATTTCTGTCATTGTACAATAAAGACTGGCGCCGACCATCTTGTACTTGCATCCAGACTGGTGTGCTGCTTCCCTGCTGCTGTGTGTGTGTGTGTGTGTGTAAGGAAGGAGTCCTCTACCCAGGAGAGGGACCCCCTAACCTAACTGTGTCACAATTGTTAATTGCCTACAAACATCGGTTGAGGCAGAAACCATCACCAGCACTCGAAATGCTTAAGGTAGAACCTGGGCTACCCTTAGCTCTGCGAGCAGTAGCATCATTATTGCAATGAGATGACGTGTGTGATGACTCGCTCAGTAATATATGCACGCCCTTAAAATGCCCTTTTTAAGGTCAACCACGCCTGCGTGCGCACCACCACACCCCCGTTCACAAGCACCTTCCCCTGTAACCACCCACAAACGGCACGAAATGTCAATCACAGCTACGACCTCGTAGTGACTAGTGAGCAAGAGGATTGCAGTCGGGAAGACAGGCTTGCGCATGCGCACTGCCATGTACATGCATGCGCAGTTGCAAAAAACATTGCTCGCTACGACAAATCGCTCCGTGCAACCGCCTCTGAATGAGGTCCTGTATCTCCTCGTATTTTGGATTTGGTTTTGCCAAAACCACCTCGCATCTTTTGGTTTTGGATCTGTATTTTTTCTCAAAAATGTATAAAAACTGCTAAAATCACATCAGTTGGTTTTTATGGGATCCTACAATATTATTATCCTCAATAACATTAATTTCCACCCGTTTCCAGGCAATTTTGACCACCTCACAACTCAGAATATTGTTTTCATCCTTTTTAGACCCGAAATTTGCACCAAGCTAGCTGGCTGACTAAGCTTAGCGGCTGCAGTGGGTTTCACAAACACCTGGCAATTCAACTTCCAACATGGCACCTAAGGAAACATTAATCAAGAACCTTAGGGAGTTGGAGTATGTATGTAGTTCAAGGCAGTGACAGGAAGGGTTCAATGGCCGTAAATTTAATTTCATTTTTTGATTCTGAAGAAATTTATGAGGGAGGAGGGGAAAATATGGGTGAACAATATGTCCCATGTTTTACCCACAAAATCAATTTGGTGGTTCAGAATGTTTTTTTTTAATTAAAGGGGCATGCAGGAGATGCTGTCTGTGGCATTCAGCAACCGCATGTCAAAGATTGCAGCTGATGTGGCAGTTCAACTGGCACATCAGGAAACAAATGTTTTTATTTTTATAGAGGCCAGAGAGAGTTGGATAATGTATGTAGTTGAAGGCAGGGAAAGGAAGATTTGATTAGTAGTAAATTTAATTTAATTTTTTTATTCTGAAGCAAATTTATGAGGGAGGAGGGGAGGCATTTACAAAAAATATTTAAATCATTCACATCAGTACTTGCCCCAGAAGAGTCCTTGAGTGCTATGCCTGCCTGCCGCTGGGAGTGGATTTTCATCCCAGAAGGGAACCAAGAAGACTACTAGTAGTACTTTAAAAAACAATTGACTGCTAAACAATCCTTTGCAAGGGGGAGCAAGTATGACAGCAGTCATCCAGGTACATAGCAGATCACTGATGCCATAACATCTATGCTGGTATTAGATGTGCATCCAATATCCACCAATAATGCAGTGTGTTTTAGTCAGTTAATTGAGGTCCTTTGTTCCCGCTACCAAATCCCATCATCATTCCACCACTTCACTAGAAAAGAAATTCCCAACCTGTTCAAGGACATTAAAAAAAACTTAAATTAGTGGCCTACAAAATGCTGTTGTACGCACTGTCCACTTAACCACAGATATGTGGACAAGCTGCACAGAGCAAACGCAAGATTTAAGATATAAGGTTTAAGTCATACGTTGTGTCTTTCTTCCCAATAGTCACAGATCTGAAGAGATGCAAAGAGCTGTTGGTAAGCAAATTGTCAGCTCAAGTGGCATGTGATGCAGCAATGGCTTCTCCTTCAGTTTCTTCAGCAATTGCATCTGCCGAGAAAAAAATAAATTTTCCCAAAATACCCACTGGTGATTCAGATAAGTCAACACAAAAACGTTATGGATGGATGCACTGCAGATGACATAACAGGGAGGACATTCCTAGATGGTTTAGGTTCCTACCTCTACTTACTCTGGCTTTACAAAGGGTATAGATGACTTGACAATTGTTGTCCGGATTTGAGTAGAAATAATTCCACACACAAGAATTTTTTTGTCTTGTGCCCAGGCATAACAATAGGCTTTTCCTTATCATGGGCAATACCGGTTTCTTCTACTGGTGATTGATTTACACAAACAACATCCTCCTCAACAACATCCTTATTAGCGTTAGATACACAAATATTCTGCTCATCCTGGTGCACTTCCACAGAAGCAACCTCGATTTCTATGTCAGAATGTTCATGTGTGCTTACATCATCATAAGAGGCAGAACCACCAATCATAAATAAAGGCCAAGACCTTAGCCTTTCCTTGCCACTTCATGTGGTGAAAGGCACATTGCCAATTTTTTGTCTTTCTGCAGCTAACATTCTTTTCTTTACCACTGTAAAAGACTGGTTCTTGATTTTAGATGCCGTGACTTAAGCCCTGTATGCCCTTAGGCATCGGCTTTAGTAGATGATGTAGACGGACTAGTATCATCATGACTGGTGGCATTGGCAGCAGCTCCAGCACTAGTATGTGGTTCCTGCTCTCCTCTCAACTGATCATTCTCCTTAACAGCACACACGTAAATTTGTACCAATTTTAAATATTACACTGCAGTATCAATGACTTACAGTGCAGTATCAATGACCTACAGCCTACAGTGTCACAAGATTTTTTATGAATAAGAATAACAAACTGCAATACCACTCACAGTAATGTCATTATGTTTTATATATAATGCATGTTTTTTAGCACTTTGTTGTGGTCTTATAGTCAGAGTGTAGACTAATCAATTATTCTCGACTGAGGAAAGAAGTGAAAAGTTGCATTGTATTATTGCTAATTTTGTGTTAACAAATTGTAAAATTGTGATTATTACACTGCAGTTCCACTTACAGTTTCACAAGATTTTTTGCCAGCATGTTGCAAAAGTTTTAAAACTCCAGCAGTTAAAGACAAACTTATAGTTCCAGATGTGGGGCCAGAAGAGACCCAATGCTTATTGGGGCTATACGGCATCATCTGATGCAGGGAGAACATTACAACAAATAGGAGAAAGGGCTTTGTTCTTCCTGTGCGTACCCCAAACATTTTATCCAGGAATGTACAGTTTTTAAGTCTTCTTTCTGTTGCTACTAAGAAAATGATTGTTCTCTATAATCCTTCCAAGAACATTGCTGCTTCCGTAGTAAGACCTGAGATTTGTTCGCAAATTACCAGACAACATTTTACTCCTACTGCTCAACCTCAGAGTCAGATCTCCATGTTTCCTGACACCACCTTGTAGTCATCTAGCCTGGCAAACTAAGTACACCTTCTCCTGCTAAGCTACACACAAAGATCAAGGCAGTGTCCAGCACAGCTCCTGATCTTGCTAAACCAGTTACACCTGTCAGTTCAGAGAAAAAAACATACTCTAGCCACAGGCCTGTATAAAAAGGGAATTCTGATTGATTAGTCTCCCACTCAAACTATCCGAGATTCTTGCATTCAGAAGGGAGATATACAATATCTGGTCTGCTGGAATGGTTTGCCAGATGAGAATAATATGTGTGAACCTGCCTGTGTCATTGATACCATGGCCCTGAAAGACTTTCAGTGTAAGGGCATCTTGAATCCACCTTTAGGAGAGGCACAGTGCACCTCACAGGTCCCAAACTTGTGAGCTTTTATGCAGTGACCTGTGTTCTTGCCAGCTGAGCTGCAGGAACTCTTGTTAATTTAGGTTCCTGTTTGGATATATTTGACCAGCCTGAGTGTTTACATTACACCAAATTCCTGGCCTCAGCAAATCCCCTGCAAGGCTGTGGAGATAAAAGGCAGGAAGTGAGGCTCAAACATTGCCTGATTATTGAGGTCTACTTGTAATTTAGCTGTTGTATCTCCTGTTTTGCTCTGTTGGAATTCCTGAAATTGGACCTTGGCTAGCCTTTGACTATGATTAATTGGCTGCATTTGGTGACTTTGGCTCTGTACAACCCTGTAGATACCTCTGAACTCAACTTGACTTCCTGTGTTCTGAACCGCTGGCTCTGAACTTGGACTTTGCTATTCCCCTTACCACCAGCAGTTGGGATCCAAAGCCTGAAATGATATAAGAAATACATATCTTCAGCATGCCTGCTGCAGCTCCTAAGGTGCATACACACACAACGAGTTTTTTAATGATTATTGATAACGATATAGTTTATTGTTCAATCGTTGAAAAAATCGTTCACTTTCTGAGTTAAAATTATGAACGATTATCGTTCATGCGAGTTCACGTTTGTAGTTTGTAGTTCAGTCAGACTGACCAACTGAACGATTTTCATTAAGGGAATATGCAAAAATCGTTTATAGTTCAAAAAAATTGTTCATTACACTCAATATGACAGAAAATCGTTGGTAAGAAAATCGCTGTGTGTGTATGCAGCTTAAGTGATACATATTGTACTATTTTCTCCAGGCATAAACCTGGGTTATGTGCTACTGTTGCAGAACTGTGCGCACCTCCACCTCAGATTTTTAACCACAGTATAACAGTACTGCCTGATCTAAAGTAGTGTTACTCCTTTCCAAGTGTTCTAGAAATGTGAACTAATTGTTTTACACTGATATAGAAGTTGCATGCATTTGGGGCATTCTGCAACAGGCAGACACCACTCCAGACTAGTAAATTACATGAACATTAATAAAGATTGCTTGAAATATGAACCTTCTCATGCTATGCAGCAAATAAACAGGAATGAGTAATATTGCTGCTTCCGTGATAAGCTGCTGCAAAGGACAAAAAGCTCCCAAGGCAACAGTCTCCCTGGATCCTCATACTTTGAGAAAAATGCCAGGGCAAAGTTGTCTCCTTCACGCTGTCTCCATCACGGTTCATTCATGGCTGATCATTCTCAGTCTACAATCTTATTCAGGTATAAAAAGAGGTTACATGCTGTGTTACTGATACTCTTGCAATTTGAATGATTCTCTGTATATAGTCTTGCTTCTTTTTACATAAGTCATCCCAGCCCTTATTAATATTACTGCTGCTGACTATAATGGCAGCATATTAAAGGTTAACAGTTTTGCATGGGAAGGGAATGCCGTGCATACTTCCTTAGTTCTGGTACGGGTATATATCAGGGTTAGATCTAGCTCGCTGTATGTTGATCTGGTGCTTGAACAGGTCAGATTACAATAGCCAGGTGGTTTGATCAACTTTAATTATTGGTAATCTCCAGTATTATTGCCTGTGTTTTCTTAACACAAAAGCTGGGAGCAGCATATATATTCATCACCCAAAAAACTTGTGTGCTATTTATAGTGACACTATGGACATTATTATGTTTTGTTATCCTTATCCTGAAAAGATTAATAGACTTTAAATGAAACCAGCCTCAGTAATTAGGTGTCTGAAGTAACAGATAAATGTGTACTAGTGTAAAAAAAATGTGTTAATTGTAAGAACTGGGTAAGAGCATCGCCTATCCTCCCAATGTGGGAGCCTGATGACAAATATTACTCAAACCCAATCTGACTTTCCCCTAGAGCAGTACACGATGTGTTACTTGATGTTTTGCAACTAGAGCATGATTAGCTCAAGCCGAATGTGTCTCCTTCTATTAGGTGCTCTGGGACACATCGGTATATAAATGTTACTTTCACCCTTTTACTGCGCTTATCGGATACTTATATTAAGAAAGGGAGACCTTAATTTGATGTATTTTGAGGAGTAGACAGTGGCCTCCTTCAACACTTAACAGGGCATTGCAGTGACAGAGGAAAAGTGTTACAAACGTAAAATGTCAGAGCTATACATCAAGGCAGTCCCTGGATACTGGAAGACCTGCTGCATGACAATGAGTTTTATAGCTCCTCTTCTAAAACCTTAACCCTGTTAGTGCTGAGATGTCCTGCAATACTCCGCACTGCAACAGCTTGTAATTCTTACTGAAGCAACATAGGAATTCCCTGTGCAATGTATTGAAATATGTGTGTTCTCTTGGCAGTGATATGGCAAAAACAGCCAAGCTCAAGTGAGTCAGCACATGAATTGTATTGCAAGTAAGATGTGTTTTTCAATATACAGTATATTTAATTGATTAGTAAATTATTGGAAGTCCAAAATGTGTTTCCTTGTGCCACCTACACACAAACCCCATCTGGTGGCACACAGTTCTAAAAGGTCCACCTGCCCCTTGGTGGTACTAGATATGCCCATAGGTAGAGCTAAACATACTCCTTGGTGGAACAAGACAGACCCCCTTTCCTAAAGTAAATAGATGCTACTTGCTCAGCATTGAAATTATGGTACACATTAGGCTCATATGTGCAGCTAATTGTGCACCATCATGCAAGCACAGACAGTGGTATCTTAACATGGAGAGGTGATTGTGAGGCCATATACCGGCATTGGCTGCTCTCTGCAGCGCACATAAGCCATTTCTCTCTGCAAAATGAATTCATCTTGTTATGTGTTTGCATTTTTATGAGAAAATGCATTTCCAAGTGTATCTGACCAATGAAAAGAGAAAAGCTGAAAAGTTTAGGGGGTAGGTTTATCAAACCTTCTAAAGAGGACAGGTGAAGGTGTTGCCTATAGCAACCAAATAGATTCTAGCTATCAGTTACTTAGTACATTGTAAAAAGTGATAGCTACATAGAATCTGTTTGGTTGCTTAGAGCAACAGCTTCAGTCAGGGATAAAGCTAGGCTTTCTGTCTCCCTGAGCAAAGGCACAGCTTGGCACCCCCCGCCAGTAGAACAACACAGTGACCATCATTCAATATATAGAACATCACAAAGCCTGCCATATAATGCAGAGAACATCACAATGACTGCCAAATAATGCAAAGAGCATCTGTCAGGATGAGGCCTGGGATCGGCCGCTACTCACCTCTGTGCCGGCATCCTTGAGCTTAGGTGTTCAGTCGCTGGCAGTGGAGGTGAGTGATGACTAAGTATTCTCCCCAGGGTTTGCTAGGGTTTCTGTGTGTGCTTTCTGGTTCCCGTGATAGCGGCCATGGGTGCAGCCATGTTGGTCCATATCAACTGACTAGTCTCTCCCAATGGTAGTCCTGTGGTCACTCAGCTGATCCAATGACCAACTGCCTAGGGGTATTTAGGTCTGACTTCAGGAACAGGAAGTTGACTGATCAACTTCATCTATTCATTTACTTTAAGTCTTCAGTAGGCTAATCCGCCCATAGAATCCAAAGAAGACCCTATACTTTCAAATCTGAGAGCTTTCAGTATGGCTCTCTATATAAAAGAAATTTCTCCCTCATGTTCGCCTTCTGGCCCCTCCTCTGATGAAATTTCTAGTGCAACTTTACCACCCTCAGATATTAAATCAGATACACTACTTTCCTCACTTCTCAAGATTGTACAGTACAAGATCAATCAGTCCGAAAGAAGAAATCTCGAAGGTATATTAAGAACCAACAATCTGACACTATCAGAGTTGGTTATGCTTCCCTCTGTTCATTTCCAGAGTCCTCCTTGATTTCTAGTAATATCAATTATTGCATTCTTCCATTAGATACGGACTTGGAGTCAGAATTCAATCCTAAAGCAATGTCCCATTTCCTGAGGATCTTCTGTTGTCTGAGCCTATTCTTCCGAACCATATATTACCTCAGGAGTTACCTATGAGAACTTTGACTGTTTGGAAGAAAAATCCATCCTTTCGTACTTGATATCAACTGAAGATTGATAAATCTACAAATTCCTCATATCGAGTCTGACATTTATTTTCTTTTTCTGGTGCCTCGAGTTTCCAGTTCTTGAAGTTTTTCTGAAGATTGATAAATCTACAAGTTCCTCATACCGAGTCTGAAATGTTTTTTTTTTTTTTTTCTGGTGCCTCAAGTTTTGAATTCTTTAAATTTTTCTAGTGCACTTCTTAGGTGTCCAGAGTTCACCCTGAAAGGGTGGGGTACTGTCAGGATGAGGCCTGGGATTGGCCGCTACTCACCTCTGCGCCGGCATCCTTGAGCTTAGGTTTCAGTCGTTGGCAGTGGACGTGAGTGGTGACTAAGTATTCTCCCCAGGGTCTGCTAGGGCTTCCGTGTGTGCATTCTAGTTCCAGTGGTAGCGGCCATGGGTGCAGCCATGTTGGTCCACATCACCTGACTAGTCTCTCCCAATGATAGTCCTGCGGTCACTCAGCTGATCCTCTGATCCAATGCCCAACTGCCTAGGGGTATTTAGGTCTGACTCCAGGAATAGGAAGTTGCCTGATCAACTTCATCTCTTCATTTACTTCAAGTCTTCAGTGTTCCAGAGACTGAGTACTACTTCTACACTCCAGGCTCCCTATTGTTTTCAACTTCCAGTGTTTTCCAGCGATTCTCTCTCCAGTGTGCAGTTCAGCTATTCATGCTGAATCCCTGAGTTATAAGTATTTGCTCTCATGCTGAATTCAGGTGTGCTGTCCCTGTGTTACATGTTTCAGCTGTTAAGCTGATTACCAGTATTCAGAGTTTCCCTTCTCATGCTGATTTTCCAGAATTACATGTTCACCTCTCACATAGTTACAGAGCAAGCCTGCAATTGGATCTCTATCAATTCTCAGTGCATCTCTGTGTCTGCATCCCCTGTGTTTCTCAGAGCAAGTCTGCATCTGGATCTCTTGCAACTCTCAGTATACTCCTGTATCTACATTCCCTGTGTCCCTTATAGCAAGTCAGTCTCAGGATTTCCTTTGTCTCCCAGAGCAAGCCTACATCTGGTTCATTTCCAGAATTTCCAGTACCACACACCAATTCCATTGTTTTCCAATGCCATTCCATTTCTACTAATTCCCAGTTTGTCTCATTGCTAGTACCACAGCTTTCAGTAACTTCCAGTGTTATTAAACTTTTCAATAATTCTCAGAGCTATTTTCTAGTATTATATTCCTGTCTTCTGCCACTCCCAGGTACTTGTCCAGAGGGCTGCAACCTGCTCACTTGGTGCAACGAAACCCAAATCTCAATAGGAGGGGTCACTGGTGGAGACCACCAAGTGGGTTTGGCCGCAATAGGAATACATTTTCACTCTCACCCCCATCAGTTACTGCTCTACCACCCTAACCCCCCCCCCCCACCCCGTTATTGGCCTCAACAGAGATGTACCTAGTGCCCGGTTGTGATAGCATCACATTGACTCCATATTATGTAGAGAGAGTATCACAGTAGACACCATTTTTACAGAAAGCATTACAGCAAACTTCACACAATGCAGAGAGCATCACAGTAGCTGTTATGTAATGCAGAGAACATCACAATGGCCATCAGTTGAAGTGCTTGGATGATTTTATTAACAAGCCGCAAGTTATTTAATTTTATTGACTGCATCAGGACTTATTCTTCATGTTTTCAAAAATTAAAGTCCTAACTTAACAGTACAGATTAAAAAAAAAATAAAAGCTCTTCAGCAGTTAGTTTTACTTAGTTGATAGCTTAATTTACAGACTAAAAAGAAGTTTTAAAATGAAAATCACAGATGACTTCCAATCAGATCACCAATGGGTTCAGTCGCTCAGTGTTTGCTGATGGGGCAAAAATTCCTATTGGATAATTTATGTTTCTTAGGGCACACCTCTACAAAGGACTAACCTCCGACTGTTTTCTGGACAGAGGTCTCCTAGATAGGAAATAAAATTCAACAATATAGGAGAATTAAGATGAGAGACTGCTAAAATTACAGAAATTATTAAATGTGACTAACACCTCCAGAAACCCTTTCAAACATTCCTGACTCATAGCCGTAGACAGAAAGGAACGGCCTATATAAATGACAGTCTCAAAAAGATATCAATGTGGGCAGGGCTGGCACAAGAGCCATTCCAGCAGAGCGGTAGCACAGGGATGCCACTCCATAGGGGGTACAGTGCGGCCATGGGACCAATCTGGCAGACAACACTGCCATTCCTTCTGAATTGTAGCCATGCAAACTTCTGCCCCAGGCAGTGCTAGGCTCTTCCAGAAGGGTCAGACACGGCTCATGATGAGTGTTACCTATAGTCGGCAGTGTGTTGGTGTGACATCATAGGTCACGCAGTCGCATGCTGTCCTACCTACCCACAGAGCATGCACTGCAGTGACTGAGTGAGTCACTAAGGCTGTTGCATGCCAAAGCCGCGGCTGAGGGTGAGGAAGGGATTACTGGTGGTCCAAACTGGGAGGGATGACTGGTGGTCTGACTGGGAGCTACTCTCTTAAAGACTGAAGGCCTGATTCAATGGATGCAATGCCAATGTAGGTGAGCATATATGTTCTACTGCACATGCATGTAAAGTCCTGTAAACAACTATGGCACATGCTTTTACCCTGGATAAATACGCAGTTTGCTGTTGTATATGGAAGCGCTGGCATTAGAACCAGCAAGGCAAAATCATGGGCGTTCCTGGGCAGTGACTGGGAAGTGGCCTGAAGTGGGTGCAAAAAAAGGCTGTCTCATGGGTGTGCTATGGTAGCGTCACAGGAGTGTCAGTGAACATGGCTGTGTTCCCAAATACAGAGCCACAGATACCATGTTTAGCCAGAGTTTAGAAGGAGACACTGCATGTGAAAGTGTCCATGGTGGATGCAATGTTGCATCCAATGGTGGAGTGTGGTGTCTCAGGGCTTGCACAGTGTGGCTTAAGAACACAAGGCTAAGGCTGAAACTAGCATTTGCATATTACAACCACTGTGACTGTAAAAATCGCAACAGCGGCTGCAACTGTGTCCACCTTTGAACCAGGCTCTAAGGGGCCTATTCTTCATAACTTAAAATTCTCTGGAGGTAATTAGGTTTAGAACTTGCATGGAGTTCTACCTAATTACCGGAAGAACTCATCATTCCTCCTCTCCATAACTATCTATTTAGAAAAGCTGTCATTTTTGTGATGATAGCTTTTCGGGAAATAGATAGTTATCCCTCTCAACACTACCTTACCGCAGCTGGAATCTGTGCTGCACAAACGCTGTTACATTCCTAAAACTAGCGCATGCACAGCACTACCTACAGCTGCGGTCATTATGTTTGTCCCCCCTCTGAAAACCTCCCCCCTTATCACCTGCTATTCGCCACCTCACAGTGGCGGAAAGTAACTCCATCAAATTCCGTAAATATTTTCGGAATTTGATGAATATCATAATTTCCATATCCCCATACTAATGTACTAATGTATGGGGAGTGTGGAAATTAACGCAGGGGAACTTAACCAGGAGATATCAGTGTTAAGATACTTCATGAATACTAAAATAACGGTATTTAAGGAAAATGTCCTTAAAAATGTTATTTTAATGTTGATGAATAGGCCCCTAAGTCTCTTCTAAAGTCTCTCTAAGTCTCTTCTAAAGATTTGTCAGGCAGCATCCGTAAGTTGAAATAGCTGCTTGCAACTAATTCTGCTGCTGTGAAGTCTGTGAAAGGTAAGGTCAGTCTTTTGTGGGGAGCTAGGGCAATGAATGTGTAATTTTTTTCTGTCAGGGCCATTGTGTGTGTTTATTTTCCCTGTAGGGGCCAATGTGTGTGTGTTCATTTACTTCCTGTGGGAGATAATATTTGTTTTTCTGTGGTATAATTTGTTTAATAAAAAAAAAAATATATATTTTTTTGTTCAATAAAATGATTAATTATGGATGTATTGGGATTGGAGACGAGGGGGCTCCAAAATTTCTTGTACTGGTTCTAGTTTACCTTGGGCTGGCACCGGGATGAGCGGAGATATACAGAGGCCACATTATAAGGTACTGGACATTTTAAAATTTTGGTTACTCTGTCAATTTGCATCTACCAAAGCGATGCAACTGTTGATGAAGGCTCACAGAATTAATACCCAGAGGCAGGACATGCGCTCTAGACAATATCTGATCATACGAATAATATACAAGTTTTCAGTCCAATCGAGCATTTGTGTGATTTACTGAAAAAACAAGTTAGAGCCATGGAGGCCTCTTAACCTCTTAACTTGCAGTACTTAAATGATCTGCTGCTAACATCTTGGTGCCAGATACCACAGGATACCTTCAGAGGTCTTGTGGAGTCCATGCTTTGATGAATAGAGATGTTTTGGTGACATGAGGACAACATACACAATATTAGGCAGGTGGTTTTTAATGTTATTGATGATGTGTGTATATGTCATCTGAAATCTATATTGAACCAATATGACTGGACAGCCATGAAGACTGAGGCAAGGCTTCATACAGGTAGATATCGGACACTGAAATGAAGAAGACCAAGATATATTTAGCTCACCATTTTCTGTATATAGTGGTGGCATGTAGACCAGGGTAACAAGAGAATTTGGAGCCACATGAGACCAAAAAGGACCTCCTGCAATCTAAGTCTACTGACTAATCAGGTGACCTAAACTTAGAACGCATAACAGAGGGGCTGATTCAGCATTGCACCTATGTGCAATGCTGATCACAGATTCCCAATTATCAGGAATCTGTATGACACCAACTGCTGTATTTGCGATCCCAGTACTGCGACGGAGGTCACAGGCTGGGATAACCATTGCGACCATCGGTGGTCGATGGTCGCAATGGTGGACAGCGGCCGGCCAGCTGAGTAAGCCTCAGCTTACTCAGACTGGCCTGCTTGTGAACCCAGCAGACTGCATACATCCATGTAGTCTCTGGGCTGGCCTCTCCCAGAAAACGGGGCGGACACGCCCTGTTTCCAGGAATGCCGGCCCTCTGCACTGCCCCTTAATGCCTCTGCCTGTCAACAAAGCAGATGCATTCACAGGCTTGTGTGCGTCTTAACAGGACCCATTTTGCACACTTGTAGAACGCGCAGATTCCCGTTATTCGTATTCAGGCCCTTAGTCCCTTATCCTTTAGATTTGGAATCATCCTTTCTAGAACTTTGTTTCAACTGAGGGGCAGCTGCTGATACATTTTATTAATGTTTATCATTTAGCATTGTTACCAGTGTTCTCCCCAGAATTTTTTTCCAGACGGGTGGCATCAAGAAGTAGCCGGGTGGGGGCCTTGTATAACATTGTATATATTAATTCTCCTCTTCTTATTAGAAGCCCAGTCATCTGATTATGAAAAAGCTGCAAAGCCTGTAGCATCTGGTCCTTTTTATACAGCTCCCAGATACTGTCCCCACTTGCAGACTCCCAAAGTGTCGGGTGGTAGGCTGCTTCTTGCCGGGTGGTGCACCCGCAAAAAATAGCCTGGGGAGAACACTGGTTACCTTAAAAAAATTGTTTCTTTGTTGTTTTTACCTAATAAATATTAGGATCTGCACTGGGAGGTTAAATATTGCATTAATGGTCATGTTTTTTATGTTAAATTTATAATACTGTTAAAAATGACTATATGAGATTAATAGTACATGAAATAGCCTCCATTTAAGTTTGCATGTTGTGGGGGGAGAGTGTTCCTGCCCAAGTTTTGAAGATCTACAGCAGTGGTCTCCAACGTTAATTGAGGTGTGAGCTACTTTAGAAAAATGAAATCTCCTGAAGAGCTATTATAATTGTAGAAAAAAAAATCTGGCTAATAACCGAACACTTGAAGGTAATTTAATAAAAAAAAAAATGTTTCATAGAAAATAAAAATGCATTTAGTTATTGCAGTGATATTGTTGTAGTTTGTAAATAAAATGTAAGCACAGGCACATTTTACTGTTAATTACTGGCTCCAAGGAGGTACGTGCAGTAGAGGAACTAAAGATATAGGCCGGACCGCTTTGTGATTTTCCGGCAGGGCTGGGCGGGAGTCACTCGCTCCGCTATATCGTAGATGCTGTGGGTGGAACCACGGGGAAGCATGCCAGGTGATTGCTGCAGAGGCGTCGGCAATCACCTGACATGCTTTCCTGTGGCTCCACCCATGGAGTTGATGCCACGGGGGAGCACACATCAGAGGTCACTTCGGTCAGTACTGCAGCTAGGTGAGCTACCAAAATGAAGACCGCGGGCCACTGGTAACTTGCAAGCTACAGGTTGGAGACCACTGATCTACAGTATGTAAGCCATCCTCAGAAGAGGTGAAGTCACACATTATATATTTGCTTATATGTCTACCTGGAAAAACTCATGTTTTTTTTAGATTGCTTAAAATCAGAAAAACCCAGCTGTTCAAAGTTATGTTTATGTCATACTTACCTATTCTCCAAGAATGTCAAGAAGACATCCATATTTCAGTAGACCTGGAGACAAGAGTAAGTAGGTTGTCCTCCCACATCACATCCAGGGGCCTATTCATTAAACGTAAAAATTCAATGGAGATAATTTGCTTTAGAACTCTCATGGAGTTCTAGCTAATTATAGGTGGAATTCATCATTCCACCTCTCCATAAGTATCTATTCCGAAAAGCTGTCATTTTTGCGATGACAGCTTTTCGGGAAATAGATACTTTTCCCTCTCTACACTACCTTATCGCGTCTGGAAACAGTGCTGCGCATGCGCTGTTACATCTGTAAAACCAGCGCATGCGCAGCACTGCCTACAGATGCGGTAAGTTTCGTACCCCCTCCGCTCACCTCCCCCCCCCCCCCCCCGACTTACCTGTCCGCGCAGCAGCCTCCGGCTCCGTCCTGCTGGTCTGTCATGTGGTTTCCCTGCAGACCACATGACAGATTAGAAAAAAAAAAAAAAAATGTTTTCTTTTTCTAAACTTTCTTGTGCTCTGCTGGGGAGCACACATGACAGACCAGCCTCCGGAGCCTGAGGACGGAGCAGAACGCCGGAGGGACTCGTCGGGGGACCTGCACACGCCGATACAGGTAAGTTTCACCTGCTATTCGCCACCTCACAGTGGCGAATAGTAACTGCATCAAATTCCGAAAATTGATAATTTTCGGAATTTGATGAATACCATAATTTCCACATCCCCATACTAATGTACTAATGTACTAATGTATGGGGAGTGTGGAAATTAACGCAGGGGGACTTAGCAAGGAGATATCTGTGATATCTCCTGTGTTAAGTCTGTTCATGAATACCAAAATAACGTTATTTAAGGAAAATGTCCTTAAAAACGTTATTTTAGTGTTGATGAATAGGCCCCCCAGTTCACTAATGAAGCGAGTAGAGCAGGGGCTTGATGATGAGATTTGTAGGGAAATGTTTCATCATGGCACCTTCTCCTGCTGCATGATATAGAAAGTTGTGGCATTGCATTTTATATTGTAAATGTAGCTTTCACATTTATTAATTATTGTCAAGACAATATTCTCTCTTTCAGTAATATACTTGTATTAATTATTTGGGGGATTCATATCAGACTCTGATAATTAACATTCTAATTCATTGCTTCGGCACGAAGACTGCTAATCGGAAAATCAGCTGTCTCCCCCAAAGTGGAGCAGTGACGCTAGCGCAAGAGCCCCGACTTCCGGAGGAAGGATGTCCATAGGGAAGGAGCGGGTTGCGAGCCTGAAATGGGAGCAAACACCATCTGAAGATGGCGAATGCTCCTGCACTCAAGCTCCGAAAATATTATATTTTCAGAGCTTGATGAATTCTGTCTCCTGCTGTACCACCTTGATTAACGGCACGATAATTAAATTTTTACAATTGCAGGTGAAAATTTTAATTTTCACCTGCTTTTGTAAAAATTAAGTGATGATGAATAGGCCCCTAACTGAAAACTCATTTTCATGGATTGATTATTTTCTAACATTTAATAATATACTACATACTGTATATGTATTGGAAGCAAAATTGAAAATATTTTGCCTATGGGGCCTATTCAACAACACTAAAATAACGTTTTTAAGGACATTTTCCTTAAATAACGTTATTTTGGTATTCATGAACAGACTTAACACAGGAGATATCACAGATATCTCCTTGCTAAGTTCCACTGCGTTAATTTCCACACTCCCCATACATTAGTACATTAGTATTAGTACATTAGTACATTAGTATGGGTACATTAGTACATTAGTATGGGTACATTAGTATATTAGTACATTAGTATGGGGATATTAGTACATTAGTATGGGGATATTAGTACATTAGTACATTAGTATGGGGATATTAGTACATTAGTATGGGGATATTAGTACATTAGTACATTAGTATGGGGATATTAGTACGTTAGTACATTAGTATGGGGATGTGGAAATTGTGGTATTCATCAAATTCCGAAAATTATAAATTTTCGGAATTTGATGCAGTTGCTATTCGCCACTGTGAGGTGGCGAATAGCAGAATCCACTTACCTGTATCCGCGTGTGCAGGTCCCCCGACGAGTCCCTCCTGCGCTCTGCTCCGTCCTCAGGCTCCGGAGGCTGGTCGGACATGCGTGCTCCCCAGCAGAGCACAAGAAAGTTTAGACAAAAAAAAAAAAAAGATTATTTTTTTTTCTAATCTGTCATGTGGTCTGCTGGGAACACACATGACAGACCAGCAGGACGGAACCGGAGGCTGCTGCGCGGACAGGTAAGTCGGGGGGGGGGAAGGTGAGCGGAGGGGGGGGGTCGGGGGGGGGTACACAAACTTAACGCATCTGTAGGCAGTGCTGCGCATGCGCTGGTTTTACAGATGTAACAGCACATGCGCAGCACTGTTTCCAGATGCGATAAGGTAGTGTAGAGAGGGAAAAGTATCTATTTCCCGAAAAGCTGTCATCGCAAAATTGACAGGTACCGGAATAGATACTTATGGAGAGGTGGAATGATGAATTCCACCTATAATTAGCTAGAACTCTATGAGAGTTCTAAAGCTAATTATCTCCAGAGAATTTTTACGTTTAATGAATAGGCCCCTATATCATCAATTTACCAAAATTGATTACTGGCACATCCATGCTTTCTTAAAATAAAATATTGAATTTCAGGAATATATCAAGGATTCATAGGTGCAACGTAATGTGGATAATTCTGAACACAAGCAAAATGAAATGGTGAAATACTGAGCTGATCAAATATAAAGTCTACTAAATATAAAGCCAACATTATTAAGGTAAAGGGTAAGTCAGGACAAATGACACATGACTTATTCAGTATATGTGAAACATTTTGGGCATTCTAGCAAACATTATGAGACTAATGGTAAGTTGGGTGTATTCCTTTTTGCATAGCGTAACAATTTGTAATGTGCATGCTCGCCAAAAATGTGTCCATATGCAAATATGGTACCTCTTTACACATAGAGATAGATTTACCAAATCTTCTAATAAAGAAAAGTGGTGGTGGTGTTTTGCATAGCAATCAACCTGATTCTAGCTATAATTTCTCTATTGCATCCTAGAAATTGAGAAACATAATCTGATTGGTTGTTATGTACAACACGACCAGTTTTAATTTTTAGAAACTTTAGAGAGGTAAAAAACAGGGGAAGGAGGGGCATGAAAATGCCATCTGAGAACAGTGAGGTCATATGCTGATAATTCTAAACCTCTGTAATGCCATCTGCTGTTTCAAGATTCTAGGCATTTTACCCAGACATGTATTGTTGCATGGGCAGCTGATCACATGCACAACTAATTTGATTTCACAAGTCAGCCAATGAGAAATTAAGGTTCTCCTGTCATGGGATGTTACAACATATTACTGTATCATCTAAAAATTGTGACAAACTGTGACTCAATAAAAACTTAATAATATAGGCACCACAATTAATTTATCAATGAATGGCATTATATGACTAGATTCCACTGCACAACAAGAAAGACAAGGAATGGATCATACTGTACATAATTAAAAAGAATTGTAAAAAACCTTGATACATAGAAATACATAGAAATAGGTGAATTTTTCTTATCGATGCATGAACAAGTTAGTATACAATGGGGCCAAATTAGATCCCATTGCGTGCCCTTTAATTGTAGATAAAATGAATGTTTAAATATTTCACGCTAATGAATGACAATTTGAGAATTATCATGTAAAATAATTACACAAAGACCTCTCTTCAAGCATTTGATACCATGGACCATGGGATTGTAATTGAGCACGTGAAAAAATTCTGTGGACAAGATGGCACAACCTTAGCTAGTTCAAATGATTTTTCACCCATAGGTCATAGAGAGTATCTTCAGTTGTATACACATCGTCACCAGTGCCCCTGCCATGCAGTGTTCCATGGGGTTCAAAATGCTCTCCCATGATATTTGTAGTATAAATGCTCCACTGGGAGAAATAATCAGATGTCATGGCCTGGTCTACAACTGCTATGGAGATGATTCTCAACTATACCTGCCCATTGCTCCAGATACTAAGATACCCATAACAATCTTGTAATATTTGTCTATCTGAGCTAGACAACCATGGCAGCGTAAATGACACTCCTATAAGACAAGAGCGGTTCCATGCGCTCACATTGTTGCTGTCTAGTTGACACCCCAAAATGCCTAATTTCACCAAAAGACAGATCCATCCAAGTTCCTACGATTGAGAAAAGTATGAACATATTAAAAACTGTATATTATAACTCACGATTTGTGTCCACACACAGAGATCCATTCAACTCAAAATAAGTCCCATAGAGGCAAATAGTAAGTTAGAACAAAATAATGCATAAAAGCATGAAATATGTTACTGGCACAAATAATATAACAGCTACTGGCTGAATAAGAACATAGGGCCTGATTCAGAGGTGAACAGTAATCACATGCTGTTTTGTACACAGCGGCTGTGTGATAATCTGCTAATTCTGCAAGAGGCATCTTGTGTAAATAGATGCCTCCTGCTGGCTTCTCTAATCCGTTGCTGCGTCCAACGATGCATCGGATAATCTGTGTGAACAGCGGTAATTCGAGTAACCCAAGGGGCCAGTCACTGGTGTCAGCACGCCAAAAAACTGGGGGCAACACAACCCTGTTTTCTGCAACGCTGCCTGTCGCCACCTCCAGTCCATCCACAAACAGCACAAGCCTGTCAATCAAACTGCAGTTCCCAAGGCACTGTGAGGGATCTCGCAGAACAAGATCAATGCAGCATCTGTGCATGCACAGATCTCACACCATTAGAGATGTATGTAAACCATTGGGTTTGTGTACATCTCGGAATTAGGCCCATATTACAAAATCCAGGCAAAAAAATTAGTACAGTATATAACAGCTACTTGCTGAAAATATACTGTACTGTAAAGCTCAAAAGGAAGTCCATTTGTGTAATATCCAGGGCAGGTCAGAATGTATAGTCAGCAGGGTAATGAAGCCTGAGAAGCCAGGAGCAAGACCAGAATACCCAGCAACAGTACACAGGCAGACTAATGCAGAAAGGTTGAATGGAATTATAGTACAGTCAGTGCAAAGCTCAGCCAGACTACAGTATACAGAGTTATTGATTGCAAAACCAGGTCCAAAGGTATTGAGGGAGCAATTACTCCATACCTGCTGGAATGCATACCATGATGATTGCTGCAGAAAGGAACATAAGCTCCTAACAATGGTATATGCCTCTACCTGCCTACTGCAGAGTCTAGGGAGGTATGCCTCACATGGAATGGAGGGGATTGTCTAGAATGGGAGGTAAGGAGAAAGGGAATAGCAGAGGAGAGAAAAGGAAAAGCAGAGGTGAAAAGGAGCAGATGTGAGCCAGATGGAAGGGTGTGATATGTATTACCGCCAGGCGCATGGCCAGCGGTTCAATTCCCGACAGCGGCTGCCCGACAAAGGAGGAAATCCCGAACGTCCTAAAGGTTACTAACCTAACCCCCCTAACCCTAACCCTCCTTAGGGGTGCCTAACCCTAACCTTCCCCCCTGTGCCTAACCCTAACCCCCCTCTAAGTGCCTAAACTTAACCCCCCCCTTCCCGCATGCCTAAACCTAAGTACCCCGGTGGGTGCCTAACCCTAACCTCCCAGGGGGGGTGCCTAACCCTAAGTCCCCCCCGGGAGCACTAAACCTAACCCTCCCCCTCCCGCAGCTGTCCGCTGCGGCGCCCGGCGTCTACTCGATCGGGATGCCGGGTGCCGGTCTCCAGACGTCGGGCAAATTACAGGTGTCTACATTTAAAGCAGTCTGGAAGACGGCGGTCGGCATTTAGACCGACGGGTTCCAGACTACATCCCAGATGGAAATCAGGAAGGAGGAGCAGATCAGACCCTTGTTCTGACACCCTAAGCGTCATGCCCAAGACTGACAGACATATAGCCGAGCCACTAAGAGCAATGGCCTAATACTTCATGGACAGCAGTAGGTCATTTAGTAGGATGGCTGGTGTTACAGATTCACTTGGAAATGCAACCGTCAAATACTTGCTTGACAATTTTAACAGATTAAATTATACACAGTACGCAAATACAATAATGAAATGGTTGGAAAATAACAGACTTGCAGGATGAAGTAATGTAGATATATCCATGGAAATAGAAGTCCCAGTAATCTTGCACATGTGTAAGTTTGCTGGAAACTACAAGTTTCACAGGATATATAAAGCAGACTTACTGGTGGATACCGGAATGGAGTGAGCCACAGGGAATGGAGCACGGAGGTATCACAGAACTGAGGCACTGCTGAGCTGTGCGGGATTAGCAAGATAGAAAGTGCAGGTGCTGATGAACTGCAGAGCTGTATAAGAATGATGAGCTAAGGGACACAGAAACTGAGTCAGCAGGACTGCCTAGGAGCAGCGAGGTATGAGGCACAGGTGCTGACACAGGATACAACAGGACAGGAATACCAGGAGCCTGCAACAGCAACCACAAGGATTGATGGGCCCAAATAGAGACTGGAGATACAGGAAGACCAATAGCCCAAGGAACACAGGGCCTGATTCAGAGATGTCAGAGATGTTGCTAATGCCTTTGCAACTGCAAATATGTATGCAAATATGCAAATGTAGCAGTCTCTTTGTTTTGTATTGAGATGCCCACCAGCGGCTTCGCAAAGCCAAGTGCCTGTACAAAGACGCAGCATCAGACGCTTATCAGACTTCTGAGTAACCCCATGGTCATGCAGAATGGCCATCGGAATTGAGACGCCAAAGCTATTTTACTATGTATGGGCTCGCAGTCACAGCCTGCACTTGAGTCACTACCTCACTCTTTCCGACTGCGAATGGTTCCTGCCTGTCAATCACTTTGCAAATAAATCATCACTGTGAGTGACGTCGGTAATGATGAGGGCCTGATTCAGATTTGGGAATAGAGTAAGATATATAGTAACTATCTATCTGGACAAACCATGTTGCAATACAAGGCCTGCAAATACATAAAAAAATGTTTGCATGCAGGGTAAATACTGGTTGCTTTTGCATGTAGCCCACAAATGCTGGACACCTTTATTTTTACCCTGCAATTTAGATTTCAGTTTGCACACTCAGACCCCAAATGTAAATCACACTGGGATGTAATTAAAATGCCGGCGGATGTGATTCCGGCCGCCAATATACCGTCGCCGGAATCCCGACCGCCAGCAAAATGGCAATGCCGCTATCCCAAATTATATTAGGATACCGGCGTCGGCATCCCGAACGCTGGAAGCCCAAACGTCCGGGTGCCGGTAAGTACAGCACTATCTCTGGGGATGGGGGGTTATGTTTAGGCACCCCTGGGGGGACATTAGGGTTAGTCACCACCCGGGGAGGATTAGGCTACAGGGAGGGGGGGTTAGGGTTAGTCACTCCCCCTGGAGGCTTAGGTTTAGGGTGCGGAAAGGGGGGGTTAGGCACCCCTGGGGGGAGGTTAGGATTAGGCACTAGTGGGGGGTTAGGCACATCTAAGGGAGGGTTAGGGGGAGAAAGTGGTAGGGATAGGATACTTACCTCCCTGTCGGGACCTGCAGTGTTCGGAGTTCTAGCGTTGGGATTTGAACTGGCAGCTATTGAGCTACTGGTATTTCATACCACACCCATCAGCTAAAACTGGAGTCTAAGGCGCTTATTTATCATATGATAAATGGCCCGGTAATCATGCCAAAATGCTAGTTTTCGCATATTTCGGTTACTGGGCTATCATCATCATGGGTCCCAAATGGACCCCTTGATATTCAACAAACTCCGAAAACTGAAAGTTTTCAGAGTTTGCTTCCGAGAACAAGTGCCATTTTCAGAGGGCGCTTGTTCTCAATTCCCCGCTCCTTACTACTCCTCACTACCTCCCCGGCGACCCAAGGTCACGCATGCATAGCTGGGACGACAGACAGCAGGTACTTATACTAACCACGGGAACAACTGCTTTTCGGAGCAAATGTCACCTCACCGGAGCAATGATTAATTGCTCCGATGTCACGTTTCCCCCGCTGCGAGTTGGATACTTAATTTTCCCTCGCAGCGAGTTCAATACATCATCGGAGGCCATGGGTCAATATGAAATTTACTCAAAAGATTGATAGGAGCTTCTTATTTAGGTTGTTTAAAGGAAGGGTAACTGATATTGAAAGCTGCAGTACCAACCAACAAAGTAGAGCTTTGCTTGAGCTGTTGTCTTATAGAGAACATTTTTTAATTTGAAACATAAGCTCTAGCCAACTTGGTTTTGGGTTACTGGAAATGATAGGGAATCTAGAAGTAGTGTAGACAACACTGGAGAATCTCCACAAGCATTCAATGGTAGCAAAACATACTTTTATATGACACGTCAAAGAAAGAATTTACATCAGATAGGATGGAATCTTTAGATACAATGAAGGAATTGAACTCTATTAGGTGGGCAGCAGCCTCGATACTGGAAAGTTGATCTTGTGCCCTGACACAAGAACTTCAACTTGGAAGCTGTTGTCTGGGACCTTCACTCTAGAGGCATCGCCAGTAACTCTGACACTGGAGCCTGCAACAGGACACTCATAACTGGAGCCAGAAATGGGGCATTCAGAGCTGGAGCCTGCAACACTACCATTTAATAGTGCAGAATCTACAATTGAGTGAGAGCAACATATGCACTCTTAAGCTGGGTAAACACAAAATTATATAAACACTCAAGTGAGTACCCAGCTTTATAACGCTTGGTTTATGCTCTCATTCTGTCCTTTAGGATGTGGATTGGATGAAAAGATGAGTTTAAATGAAAATATATTCCTTTATAAAGGTCTACAAAATTTTGCCAAAAAGGCCAAACAACTTGAGAACGTCAGCCCAAACTACTGTAACTATATCAGGACATGTATTTATTCTGAGTACCATGGCCGTTGTAAAATGGTGAATTACTGACATGAAAACAATATGCCTTTTGGAGGGGGTACTTCATATTAACATGCAAGGGATATACGTACCCTTCTATATTCATTTGTACCCATAATAATAGGTAAAAAGTAATATACAAGGGTAGATACCAATGAGTCTTGTGCTGGGCATAAACTTCACAATACTGAATAAAGTGCTGAATATCACATCTGACATTCAGGTAAGCTGAATGAGTTCTTCAGTTTGTATACTACCCAGGTGACCCATAGGGTTTGAGTCATGATGAATCTGCATAACTTGGAGCTATAATTCTGCAAAGGGGCATACAGGTTTCCTTGATTGAACAGACAATTATGAGTTGACTTACTAATGCATTCATACTTATTCAAAATTGTACAAGTGGCTTTTGAATGCAGTCTAACAAAGAAGGAGTCATTGCAATCAAGAAATTATCAGGACACAGTACAACAGATTAGTTGTTGATCTTTGAATCTGCTTAAATAGGACATCTGACACGGCAATCAAATCAACACTTTTCCAATTTTGCATAGACTTTGTGGAGTTGAAGATGATTTAGTAGCTGACTCCTATGCTGATGATATTCCAAGATCTTACCAGAGTTCATCCATATGTTATTCAAGAAATTCATTTATAAACCTGTCCTGAAAAATATCATTAATGGAATGTTGAAATGTGGCTGGTGTATTACATAAGCCAAACAGCATTGAATTGCAATCATAGCGTCAATGAGGCCGAAGATGTTTCCGCTTTGTTAGCATGAAAATATATGCTTATTATTCCTCGAATGAAGAGATGTGTTGTTATTTCTAGAGATGAGCGGGTTCGGATTCCAGAGTTCCGAACCCTCTCGAATTTAGCATAACCGAGTCAGATCCAAGCAGGCTCGGAGTTTCCCGCCTTACTCGGATCTCGAAACCGAGGCAAAATGATAGAGTCTGAAATCTCACGGTTCGCAAGCTTTCGTCTCTATGATCAATGTAGTATATAAGGGACCATGCGACGGACGCCATTTCACTCCGGCTGTGGAGACTGAACAGGGAGGGTGGGTAGTGTAGGGCTGGGAGAGGTGGTGGTGCTATCTGCTGTGTCCTGGGCTGGTGCTGATCCATTCTGGTCTCTGGTCATGGTGCTGTCACTGTCACTGTGCTGTCTGCTGATCCATTCTGATCTCTGGTCACGGTGCTGTCACTGTCACTGTGCTGTCTGCTGACCCATTCTGGTCTCTGGTCACAGTGGTGTCACTGTCCTGTCTGCTGATCCATCTGGGCTGTCTGCTGTGATCTGGGCTTGTGCTGTGTCCATCTCTGGGCCCAAGTTCTGGACTCCAAAAAAAAAGTAAAAAAAAAAAAATCAAGTTCAGGACTCCAAAAAAAAAGTAAAAAAACAAAAAAAACAAAGTGTCTTTTATATTTTTCTGTGTGTGTGTGCATGTTGGGCTTAACCGCAGTAGCGCACAAGAGCCAGCCAGCAATGCACGTTGCAACAACCTTGTGCTGCCCGACTACGGTCGTGCTCCAAAAAAACAAACAAAGTGTTTTATATTTTTTTCTTCTGTGTGTGCTCGTGGGAGTTAGGCTTAACCGCAGTAGCGCACAAGAGTCAGCCAGCAACGCACGTTGCAAACTTGTGCTGCCCGACTACAGTCATGCTAAAAAAAAAAACAATAAAAGTGTCTTATATTTTTTTCTTCTGTGTGTGTGTGTGCATGTTAGGCTTAACCGCAGTAGTGCACAAGAGCCAGCCAGCAACGCAAGTTGCAACCTTGTGCTGCCTGACTAAAGTCGTTCTCCAAAAAAAACCAATAAAAGTGTCATATATTTTTTACTTCCGTGTGTGCGTGCGTGTTAGACTTAACCGCAGTAGCGCACAAGATCCAGCCCAACTCCAGTCGTGATAAAAACAAAAAAAATCAATCAAAGTGTCTTTTATATTTTTCTGTGTGTGCGTGCGTGTTAGGCTTAAACGCAGTAGCGCACAAGATCCAGCCAGCAACGCACGTTGCAACCTTGTGCTGCCCGACTCCAGTCATGATAGATCGCTGCTCTGGGCCCAAATTCTTCTGGAGCTGACAAAAAATAAAAATCATCATTTGTCTTTTTTTCTAATATTTTTGTGTGTGCACACGACTGCATGTGTGTGAATTTTGTAACCGTACCTTGGCTACACTATTGGTGATTGTGACACTGCTTCAAGGCTGCAGAAAATATGGAGGGCTGTCACATGACAGGAGAGCAAGGCCAAGAATCACATGTTTTAGCTGCCACCAGCAGTGCAAGGCCGTCAACTTCCTCGTCCTTTATGAAGGCCCATGCCCCAGGGCTTAAGTCACGTCATCGATATGGTAAAGCAAGTTTTACTGAAGTTAAGAAAAAAAATTTTAAAGGATATTTGCCTTTAGATAAACAAAAAATTGGCAATTTGCCATTCACTACATGAAGTGGCAAGGAAAGGATAAGGCCTTTCTTTATGAAGACTGCGGATAGCCCTTCTGCTTGTAGTAATAGTGGTGGTGGTCCAATTAAAAATGTGAAAGTTGTTAAGACAGCTCCAGAAAAACCAAGTGTGTGCCCTGAGAAATCAAAATCACAAATCCCTGAGGAGAGTGCAAGTGTGTCCGCGGTTGCCATGTGTGAGCCCGACCTAAATACTAGTGTACTGGAGGATCCTCCAAGTTCCAACATTTGTGTGCCCTCTGTAAATATGGGGAAGAGCAGTCAACATCTTGCACACGTAGTCATTGAGGATGCTTCTGTGGAATTGCACATGGAGGAGGAGGATATTTTGGTACTTGAAGGCGCCAAGTATGATGAGGATGTTGATGATGAAGATGTTGGTGATGAGGATGTCCTTTGTGTAAGTAAGGCAACAGCTGTTGCCCATGGTTTGAAAAAGCCAAAGCCCATTGTTGTCATGCAGGGACAAAAGACAAAAAAATCTACTTCTCACATGTGGAATTATTTCCATCCCTATCCGGACAATAGTTGTCAAGCCATATGTGACCGTTGCCATGCAAGAGTGAGTAGAGGGAGGGACCTAAACCACCTAGGAACCTTCTCCTTGTTACATCACTTGGAGCACATTCATCAAATATCAAAGTGTACGTCGCCAAGTTCCAAAACTCAAAACGTGACAAGCCCAGTGTCACCTACCTGCTCCCTCTTTGTGGGATCCAAGCACCTTCGATCTCCAACATCATCATCTACATCCTCATTCCTGATCGGAAGTAATCTATAAAAACAATTGACCTATTAAACAGTCCTTTGATAGAGAAAGTTAGTATAACAGCTGTCACCCAGTTTTACAGTGGATCACTGATGCCATGACGGCTGTGTTAGTATTAGATGGTGAAATAATAAAAAATGAGGATGATAGTGTGGAGGAAGTGCAAAAGGAGGATGAGGGGGAAATTTGTGTCCTATCTGATGCTAATGTGGATGTTGATGATAAGGATGTGGTTTGCGTAAATCAGCCACCATTGGCAGCAGTTCTTGCTAATGATAAAAAGAAAGCCAGAGAAGCAACGTCTTGGGTGGAATTATTTTAATCTAAATTCTGACAACAGCTGTGAAGGCATCTATTCCATTTGTAAAGCCAAAGTTAGCAGAGGAAGGGACGTTAACCATCTAGGCACCTCCTCCCTGTTACGTAATTCCAGCGAGTTCATGCAATTTGTTTAACAAAATTATAATTTGTAAATGAATGACAAGCAGTTCAGTATCAGCTACCAGCAGTTTGGACCAGCACATGCAATCTCCACCACCAACACCCTCATCATCAACCTCCTCCTTAATAATTGAAGGTAGTCCTTCCAAAAAATGTTTTGTGGGGCCCAAACAAACCAAGTTCAGCCGAAAGTGTCAGTCCTAGTGGCTAAAGTGCTTGGTTTGTTAAACTGTGCATGTCCTTTTTAATATCCCACATAAGCACAATTGGGGCATTGCCGACTGACATTATTATAATTTATTAAACTGCCACCCTGTCTGCCACTGCTGTGTGGCAATGTTTCATACATGTCCTATATTTTTTTAAACTGCCGTGCGGTTGTGCCGCTGCTCTGTTGCTTACTTTAGCCAGCCAGCTCGCTGCAGCCTTTGGCCTATATTGGTGAAAAATAGTGAAATCCATATTGTTAGCTGTGAGATGGTTAAAAATGCCTACAAATGCCTGAAAAAGATTGTTATTAAGGTTAATAATACTGTAGGAACAAAAACATGCCCAAATTATGTTGTTTTAGCTGTTTTTATGATTTTTTAAGAAAATATCCAGATCCAAAACCAAAACACGAAAACAAAACACAGAGGAATAAAATCCAAAACCAGATTCAGATCCAAAACCAAAACATGGGGTCGGCGCACATCTCTAGTTATTTCCTTCTTATTTTATTAGTTTGTCCTGTGACTCACCTCTCCAGCTCTATGCACTCTACAGATCAGGATATCCAGGTTTGCCTGGGAGATCAGTTTAGCTGTAGGCTGCAACATGTGTTGCTTGTTGCTAGATTCCCCTTCTGGTCTGATTGTGTACCTGTGAGTCTCTCTGCCTGTGAGAGCTGCAGACTCCTGATTACAAGCAGGGTTTTGCAATCCTGTTGATATGCTGGACCTGAGCAAAAATTATATAATTGGCTACCCTTTTGTGTGCTAATCAATGCAGACTATATATTCTGAAACATAAGAGTTTCACCAATACTCAAACAAATCCAATACATACATAAAAATTGTAACTGATATAATGGCGCTTTGAACAAAATGCACTCCCCTGTTAATGTGAATCTATGTCCTCAATGAAGATCCTCATATAAACATGTAAAGAGAAAAAAACAAAATACAATCGTTTTTAAAGTATGCAAAAATTAATATTTCATAAATTGTCCTCTTTCAAATAATGAACTTCTCTCAATACATAAGAGAGTAAATTATTGGGGATGCCCCCCACACATTTAACTCACAGCCTTAGGCTTGTAATCAGGAGTACCACAATTACTTCCTCCCCAAGCAGACCGCCACCGTGAAGATAAGAGAATTTGGGGTTGCACCCTCCACAAAACACTCACAAGACTCCACTTGGTAATAAGCACATCAAATATCCTTGAAAAGCAGCATCCAGACACCTTGTTCTCATAAAATCAGCTTGAAATTTGATTACTCACAAAACAAAGGTTATGTAGAAAAACAGCCTTTTATTACAGCAGATTCCAAGTTCCCAATTAAAAATAGCATATATCTACCCGATAGAGTTACGAATAGTCTCTAATACCGATCATCTAGATGTTAGGGATAACATAAGAGTCCAGATATATAGCATCCTTCCGTCCCACTGGGTAAACAGTCCAACAATAAAATCAGTCGTCCCCCACCAATACGTTTCGAACCCTTCAGTGGGTCTTTTTCAAGGTGTATGGGGTGACTGAAGTAAATATCCTTATAAATCGTCCTAATTAGCAATCTTGTGCAATCATCCTATGGCTGTATTGCACTGTGCCCTCCTACATGTATACAAATAACACATAAATTATTTTACATAGCCATCATGGCTTCAGTGATCCGCTGTGAAACAGGAAGGCGGCTTTCATACTAGGCCCCTCCTGCAAATGCAGTCATTTGTTGTTTGAAACTACTAGTATTCTTGGTCCCCTTTTGTGATGAAGATTCACCCCCAGCAGCAGTAGCCCTAGCGCACAAGGATTAGTCTTGGGAATCTTGGATAGGGGAGGAGTTAGTTAGCCTTTGCAACTTAGATACAGGCGACAACCTCAGATCATTAATGATTAGATTGATGATGAAGGTGTTGTCGTGGAGATTGCATGTGCTGGAATCTATTGATGCTGCTGGTAGCTGATGCTGGACTGTTTGTTATATTTTACAGGATTTTTCAGATGTTGACACATCATTTGCTGTTTGTTCATGCTAATTTATTTAACAGGGAGGAGGTGCCTGTATGGCTAACATACCTGCCTCTATTCGGTCTCACAAATGGTACAGATGCATTCACAAATGTCAGGATTTAGCTAAAAATATGTCCACATGTAAGAGGTGGATTTTTTGATCTTATGCCCAGGCATGACAATGACCTTCTTCTTATCACTAGCAAGAATTGTTGCCACTGGTGGCTGACTAACTTTGACACAAACAACATCCTCCTGATAAATTTTATCAACTTCCTGTCCAGTACATTCAGTATCAACATCCTCATTAGCATCAGATACACAAATACCCCCTCTCGTCCTGTTGAACATCCACAGTAGCATCCTCAAATTCTATGTCTTCATCATTACTTTTACTACTACTCATCCTCACATTTGCAGAGGGTTCTGAAATGGTGGAAGGAGGCTTTTTTTATGAATACAGTGTCAGAAATGTCAGACTCACACATAGCACTTGAGTACACCCTTAGACTCTCCTCAAGGATCTATGAAGTTTGTGAACACACAGTTTGTTCTTCAACTATAATAATTATAATAATAATAATTTTATTAATATACTGTACTGCTTTTCTCCAACATGACTCAGTCACTTTACAAGAAAGCATAACACAGAGGTTTAGTATTACAGCAAGAAGGAAACAACTTCTTTGGAAGAATTATTTTGGGGTACAGATGTTGGGGATACCACCACACACAGTTACAACAATAAGATACGCTGTGTCTTGAAAAATACAATTTCAATTGAATTAAAACATTTTAATTTTTTTGCAATTATTTTTTTATAACAGGAAAAGATGTCTTCTTTGGGGTGCAGCTCAGAAACAGCACAGTATTTTTTGGACATATAATTCTGAAATCTACACTTTCTTTACCTCCATACACAAGTGGCAAACAATATATATATTATATATATACTGCAGTGTGAATAGATTTATTTGTGAAAAAGAGTTGCAGGTTCACTATTTAACAAACTATCAAGAGCCTATTGTTGCAGCACCATACACGGTAGCTTGTTTGCAGTGTGTGTGTCTAACAAACAAACACACATACACAGTGACAAAGGTGCTGCTGTCGCCTTCTCAACCACCAGGTGATTTTATGCAAAGTAGCTAATCCACAGATATTGCTTATGTAGAATGTCTGACTCTGTATAAGAACAGAAAAACTAAGGTACAGTATGCAGACAGAAACTAATAAGCTGCATCACTCATGATAAAAATCAGTATGTCTGATGAGGAATGATTCTTGGCACTTGCAGCAGCAGCGTGAGCATTAGCAAAACAGCTGCACTGGTGAATTATTCAATGGCAGCAGTTATTTATGTGTAAATACTGTGTATGTATATATATATATATATATAATATATATATATATATAGAACCATAATGAGTGCATTCGCCAGACTTGAAACCGTAGAAATAGATTAATTGTTCATAGGAAAGCCATCATAAGTTGTCAACGTTTCAGTCCTCCCTGGGACTTTTGTCAAGATATCATACCTGAGTTCCCCACCCCCCTTAAATACCACTGTATCCAATCAACTCAGCTTTTCCTGCATTAATCAATATACACCTGTACCTAAGAAAATACTAAAAAAATCCTTACCCTAATGCATAAAAAACAGTCCACATAATCAAAGACATATACCTCCGTTGCGCATTGCACACTGTCTACGCTGCAGGAAGACATCAGTAAAAATTAGCTTACTCTCCAACAGGTATGCTCCGGACATAGAGGAGAGCAGTACCCTCACAAGTAGGCTGTGTGCATGCCACAGCAGGACGCAAACAATCCAGTAACTAAGCAACCCAACTATGATGTCCCACAGTGGACAAAAGCAGAAGGTTACCATGTTAATCTACTGCAATGCTAGTCTTCCCGGAGCAGCAGTGTGGAGCCACGTCTCAGAGACATTGTATAATGTTCAGCATAACAAGTAGTAGTACTCTGTGTACTGTAAACTTAGTAATCTGCCTAACAGCAACAACATTTACAGTGTTAGATCAAAATATTTAACTAAAGTCAATAGCCATTACACGCACAGTACATAATATAAGTTGAATACAATCTGTATTAGATTAGAAAAACATCCCATTCCCAAATATGGTCATAGATTGCATATTGAGCCAAACTAAAAAAGAAAAAGAAAAAAGAAAAATATATAAAAAATCCAAAACATTTTTCAAAAAACATTGATAGTCAAAATAATGTATAGAAAGTACATCAACCTTATCCCATATTTATATATGTATAAAAAGAGTGTATTAGGAGGTCAATCCAAAAAAATTCCAAAGTGAATAGAGTCATTTAATCCTTGTGGCTACACTGTATTCAGGTCATGAATCCATCTTGCTTCTTTGCGAAGCAACATCTTCACTCTATTACCACCTCTAGTGGGTTGCTGTACCCAGTCTATTAACATGCACCTAAGAGTAGCCAATGAGTGTTGAAAATCAAAAAAATGTTTAGCTACAGGTTTGTCCATCACACCTGATGTTAGGGCAGATCTAATCAATGATCTGTGGTTCGCCATTCTTTAACGGGAAAGGATGTATTGTCTTCCCTACATATACAAGGGAACATGGACCACTTAAGATGTAGATCACGTAGTCAGAGGTACATGTCAAGCGGTGGTTTATCTTTATTTTTCGACCAGTGTGTGGATGGTGAAAACAGCTACCAGCAGTCATACTTCTGCATGTAGTACAATTCGTACAATGGAAGCATCCCATCTTACTGGTGTTCAGCTATGTTACAGCACTCTGTGGTGCACCTACTTCAGGTCGCAATATAAAGTCTTAAGGTTTGGACCCCTCTTGTAACTTATCTGGGGTGTTTTTGGAAGACAGGTCTTAAACGTCGGATCAGAGGCTATTACTGGCCACTGGTGTTTGATGGCTTTCCTTATTAAAGGATCTGCTGTTTCAAATGTAGTAGTAATTACAAAAGGATATTTAGACATATTCCTCCTCTTTCCACTATTGCCATACAGATAGATCTCATAAGCTTTAGTGTGGCATTCATCAATCATCTCAGTCGTATAACCTCTCTCGAAAGAACGTGTTTTCATCTCTGTCAGTTGGAGTTCAGCAGTGTAAGGGCCAGAGTTGTTAAGAAAGACCCTGAGAAATTGTGATATGGGTATGTTTTGTTTCAAAGATTGAGGATGATGACTACTAAAAGAAAACAATGTACTGTGCTCTGTGTCTTTCCTATACAGTCCATGACCATATCCACTAACAGTGGCAAAAATTGTCACATCCAAAAAATTTATACATTGGGTGTCTGAGGTCAGTGTAAATCTGATTGGAGTGTCAAGCTCATTCAGATTAGATAACATCGTAGATAAATCGGCGATAATGTACAATACTTCCCCCAAACCGCGGGATAATGTATGTATTTTCGTAGGCATCCATGTATAAATTTGCATACAATTGTGCTATATTACTGCCCATCGCAGTCCCCCAGTTTGGAGGTAGTACTGTGTTCCATATTTAAAGAAGTTGCATGTCAGGGTTAATTCCAAAAGCTCAATTAAGAACTCTATTAGTGGACCCTGAGTACCTAGGCATGTCAGTGCCATTCTAACAGTGACTATCCCCTCGCGGTGAGGTATCGCCGTATAAAGGGATGACACATCCATAGTGACCAGCAGTGTATTTTGTTGTCTGGGTGTTTTAACAATATCCTTGATGAAATCATTAGTGCCTATTAGGTAACTAGCTATGTTCCTCACACAGAGTTTTAGGAAATTATCCAAATACTGTGCTATTGGGGCAAAAAGCGAATTACAGGCCGATATATAAACAGCCTGCCTCGGGGATTATCTAAAGACTTATGTATCTTCGGTAGAAGATATAGTATTGGACAAATAGGGAAATCATTTCTCAGAAAATCATTAGTCATCCCATCAATCCAAATTTTATCCAAAGCTAAGTCCAAGAGTGAATCCAACCTGTTTTTAAATCCCACAGTGGGGTCTCCTCGTAATTTACAGTAGGTAGTCTAGTCAGATAATTGTCTTTGGGCCTCACTGTCATAGTCACATGTGTCAAGTAGGACCACTGCACCGCCTTTATCCGCGGGTCTTACAGTCACAGCCATATTTTTCCACAAGTTATTCAATGCAACCTTCTCAATTGGAGTCAAATTATACACTGCACAACAATGAAAATGATTCCGATGTGAAAATAGTTACTTCTAATTGATTTCAGCATGCAAAGAATGAATATGACATTTAAAACTCTCAGTTAGCTCTGAGTTCCGAGATATAGCCCATTTATGATGATGTAGGGGTATTCCTAGTGAAGTGGGCAGAATGGAGAGAATCTTACCAGCAATCTGCGTTCTGCGCAGAGGGGGCGGGGCCTAATGACCAAATTAAATGAATCAGTTATTTGTCCCCTCCCCTATTCAAATATATGCGATTCACGGGATTACCCACACAAGATAACTGTGGTGCACTGAGTGACAAGCATAGTGAGAGATTCCACCAAGACATTTCAGCAATGGAACAAAGGCCCTCATTCAGAGCCGTACGCTCTGAGCAGAGCGCACGCTCTGAATGAGGGCCGTCCTCCATAACTATGGAGCGTCCTCCTTGATGCTCGTATAGCTGTGGGTCACCACCCACAGCCTATACGAGCGTGCAGTTTGATGGCCGCGATGGTCTTGACCATCGCGACCATCGAAACTGCGAGCCGGAGCCTGCGGTTGAGGTTTTCAACCGCAGGGCCCGGAGTGATTTTGGCTCTATCAGAGCCAAAATCACTCCCACTGACATCACTAGTGATGTCAGTGGGCCGGCTTCTGACGGTAGGCGTTCCCTTAGGAACACCCCCGTCAGGGAGGCACGCCCCCGGCACGCCCACCAAAGGGGGCGTGCTGTCAATCAACATCGACAGCACGCCCCCTTTGATCAGACACAACGAGCGAAGGAAAGTCCTTCGCTCGTCGCGTCTGGCGCATGCGCACGACGGAGCTCCCTCCGTCGTGCGCATGCTCAGTGCAGAACATCGACCCACTTGCGAGTGGACAGCCGCTCGCGAGTGGGTCTGAATCAGGCCCAAAGATATCAGGGTAGGTGATCACTACTGTTGGACAGTGACAAGGGATGCCCCAGAAGAGGAGTACAAGCGACAAGAAAAGAGAAAGCACCCCCATGAATAGGCCACTATATTACATAGTATTTTCATATGCTGTATGTTTGTTTCGTATGCTGTTTGTTTGTTTCATTTTGTGTTCTTATTTGTGATTGATTGAATTAAAACAACTGTTATTTATTTTCTATCATTTATTTTAAAATAGCTTCTCACTATGACTATATTACTAATGTACATACAGTATAGTGCAAGTAGTGTAGCTCAAAAAATAGAGCTAGTAAAAACATTCTGAAATCATTTTAGTTTTTCTTGACCTCAAATTAGTAATGTATGACTATTTTTAGAAAGGAAACAAATTAAAAGTATTAATTTGTTGTACAGTGTTATATCTAATTCACTTTTGTTGTTTAAGTGATTTGTGTAAATCCTGGTCAAGTAATCGTGAAAATGTTTTAATACTCGGATTAGTAGAAGGTGGGTCATATGTACTCTTTTTTTTAAACATTTGAGATGGAGGATTATCACTACTATCTTTAAATTTCTCTTTAAGTCTTAGTTTTCACATCAGTTTGTACCTGTCAACTGACCATCTGAAGTCATCAAAGCGCACTGTTGGTACAAAAGATAAACCTTTTGAAAGTACCCTCATTTCTGCCTCATCTAACTTGTGTGTGGATAAATTAATTGCAGTCCCCTCCCCATCTTTTGATCTTTCTTTCTGTTTTTTTGTATTTGCCCCACCAAGGGTGGGGCCTTCTATGTTTAAAGGCACACTTGGTACTTGTGAGCGAGTACACGCTCGTGATAATGGTGGTTTAGAATTACACTGAGTGTAAGAAAACTCTCGATCTGAGGAGGATGCTGTGGAGTAATTGTCAAAATAGGGCTGGTTGGAGCGAAATCTACTAATCCTAAATCTTGGTGTCTGGGTGTCTTTCCCTGTCAACCACCTATATACTCGGTGGTCCTGATAGTCCCTCCTGACTTTCTCTAGTTTAGCCCTTTTAAACGCTATTAAATGCTTACGATGTTTCTCAATTTGGATATTCAGTTTTCCACCCAGGTATCCGATGTTTCACTTTTTAATTGAGTTATAGCACCAGGATGGAAAGTAGCAATCTCAGAGCATATTTTTTTAAGGTCAACACCTACCTCCTCTATGACCAATAGTAGGAGGTCAAAAGAACATTTGTTCAGTATTGAACACCACTTACTACAGAATATAGGGTTATTTCTCCCTATAGCAGGGATACTCTTCAACCTAAAACCCCGAGGCAATTGCTTATTGCGAAAATAGTCGGACAAAAATTGTCCATGCAACAATAAATCAATTTCCCTTTTCTCCAATTGTAAAAGTTTGTGATAAAGGTCTAAGGGACTCTCAACTGGCAAGGTACCAAAATCTTTGTTTCAAAAAGCACACGTGCTGCATCTTCATCAGTAAGAGCTAATTGGTAATCTTCTGCACTAAATAAAAGTTCTCCATTAATATTGTCTAATGTATGAATATTAATAATTACAACAATTATGCCACCGGTAGTTTCAACAAAAAAGACACATACATTAGTTTGGCTCAAGGGAAAAACACAAAAAAATATATAAAATCCTTAACCAAAGAAAAAAATATAAGTGGTAAAATAACGGAAAAAAAGAGTCAATAAACATAAAATCTGTGTTCAAGTAAATTCCTCCAAGAGATGCTAATAGGGAATCCAGTCTCCACAGCAAAGATTATTGTGTAATTACAAAAGACATCCAGTTTGTTCATGTAGATTTCCAATGGGTGCAGGACATCAGAACAATATATGTTCAAATATGTAGTACTAGAAGGTCCACACTCACAATTTTTATATCAAACAGTACTGGGGTCGCAGCCTCGATTGAGCACAGCAGCTCCAAATGTATAGAACCATAATGAGTGCACTCACCAGACTTGAAAACGTAGAAATAGATTATTTATTCATATGAAAGCCATCATAAGTTGTCAACGTTTCAGTCCTCCCTGGGACTTTTGTCAAGATATCATACCTGAGTTCCTCACCCCCCTTAAATACCCCTGTATCCCATCAACTCAGCTTTTCCTGAATTAATCAATATATTTTTTACTTATTGGCTGCTGAATATAACAAGGGCAACTGTATACCCCATGCGACAGCAACCTTCTCCTGATCTTGCCACAAAAAATGTATGCCGGGCCTGATTTTGAGTTGTAGACAAAGCAGCCATAAGATCAGATGGCCACAACAAGGTGGTAAGGCTCATCACCCACTGTCTGCACTGCAGCCACAACCATCATCATTAGTATCAGCGCAAACATCTACCCCATGCTGGGTGCAAGAGATCGGTGAGTAACAGCAAGGAGTGCTCTACATGTGGATCGTAATAGAACTCTGGCTGCATGATGTCTGCTAGCTCATAGGCTTAAAGAGACAGAACCTCTAATGCAATACCATACGCAGCATTAGGGCTCATAGCGTGCGCTAAAGTTAGCAATTCCTGAATGAGGTCTGACCTGCCATAACTGTGCGTATGGGTCCGATGTTACCGATTGTTTCGCTATGTTGCCCTAGTATACGGATGTGTGTAAGGGGAAGGGGAAGTGGGCGTCCTTATGGTAAGCTGTGATCGCAATGCAATTGCAAACATTTGCATTTTACCGCTAATATTAGAAACTGCGGTACTTGCGTTCTAGCAGAATAGCGATCCTTGCTGAATCAGGCCCTGTGACCACACGACTTACATTAAAAAAAAAATATATGCTTTGCACTCACCCAATTGCACTCCAAACTGTATTTCCTATACATATATATATATATATTATATATATATATAAAATATCCACGAGTGCGGCACACTCCTTCCCATGTAAGTCAACACGCCTCGGTGCCCGCTACAAGCATATGGTTGAAGATAGTACTAAAAGTACTGAAACGTTCTATTGATGCTTTGGTCTCTGCTTGATTTATTGAGAGGGGAGTGCTGCATCTTCATGCTTCTATATATATATTATATATATATAAAATATCCACGAGTGCGGCACACTCCTTCCCATGTAAGTCAACACGCCTCGGTGCCCGCTACAAGCACATGTATATAGATCCAGAAAGCGGCATTCAACGGACTTCAAAAAAGGCGTCACATCAACTCCTTTGCTTTGCAACATTTCGGGCTTTATTGCCTTTCGTCAGGCTGCACAAACATCAATACAGAGTGTATGTAGCAACTCACCTTAAATGCCCACTGTCTCTCCTCGGTGTGCACCGGGTCCCGCTGGTCACCCATCGCCCCGCGTGCAACACTTCCGGTCAAAACCGGAAACACCTCAGCACATCAGTGACGCGGCCATCACCATGGAAACTCCGGCGCCTACCAAGGGAAACAATAACAAAAATACCACGTAAATGCACATAAAGTGACATAGACAAATACAAAATTACAATCTAAAAACGGTTATACAGACTTATGTTACCCCCATGCAGCATACTTAGGAGGATACCCTATAATAATGTATAAACACATTTACGATAATTATACAAAAAATTTTTTTATTATTCCACTTATACCAATAGAAGTAAACTACTCATGAAGAACAACAGATAAAATGGGCCGAATAAAGCTAAGAAAAAACATTGTAATTTAGCTGTTCATTCAGACCCTTGGGTCTGACAGTGTCCAGATAATGGATCCATTTCTATTCCAACATCAGCAATTTTTTGTTCCTATCTCCCCTCCTCCCGTCATCCGGAGCCTGATCTATTATGATATATTTTAAGCTCGATAAATTATGTTTGGGTTCCATGAAATGACGGGCCACCTGTTGTTCTGTCCCCTTCCCACTAATGGCAGATCTGATCGCCGATCTGTGTAGGGCCATGCGTTCCTTGAAGGAACGCACGGTTTTCCCTACATAACAGAGTCCACAGGGGCACTTGATTAAATACACAACAAATGTGCTCGAACAGGACAGACGGTGTCTCATTTCATATTTTTGTCAAGAATACGGATGGAAGAAAAATTTGCCCGTCAACATGTATCCACACGTCGTGCACCCCAGGCACTTGTAACATCCATTAGTTGGTCTACATACCACCTGAGGGGACTTGTTGTGATGTGTAATGTCTGAATGCACCACCCAATCCTTAATATTCCTGCCCCTCTTGTAGCATGGTCTGATCCTTGTTTGTTTAAGAGATACTAAATCTTTGTCATTCTGTATTATTGGCCATAGTTCTTTGCTCGCCTTGTTGATGTCACTTTGTGCTGTACTGTAGGTGTGTACCCAATTCAGAA
The DNA here is from genome assembly GCA_031769625.1 of Taudactylus pleione. Classification (NCBI taxonomy): domain Eukaryota; kingdom Metazoa; phylum Chordata; class Amphibia; order Anura; family Myobatrachidae; genus Taudactylus; species Taudactylus pleione. The sequence continues at coordinate 6,903,986 of JAUIMM010000706.1, forward strand.
CATCATCCCTCTGATCTTTTGCCTTATGTTTCAACGTATCTTCCCTTGATACGCGATCCATTTTATTCCGTGCTGCCCGCAAGACTTTTTCAGAATACCCTCTAGCTCTAAATTTCTCTACCATTGTATCCATCTCCTCATCCAATATAGAAGGGTCACTTGTCACTATTTTAACCCTTAATAATTGAGAATATGGTAGGCTATTAATAGTTGTAACCGGGTGAAAGCTGTCTGCTCTCAGCAGTGTATTTCTGTCTGTTGGCTTTGAGTACATCTTGGTGGATATTAAGTTGTTATTCACCATAATAGTAACATCCAGAAAGTTTATTTGATCTTGACTCATGTCATATGTGAACTTGATCGGGTGGTCAAGCTCATTGATCGTTTCAATTATATCTCTAAGGTCATTACAATCACCTCTCCAGAAAAGAATCACATCATCAATGTAGCATCTATAGAATAAAATTCTATCCCATACATCCCGATTAAAAAAAAAATCCTTTTCCACTTTGGCCATATACGCATTCGCATATGTCGGTGCCACGCGCGACCCCATGGCACATCCACTTTTTTGCATATAATAATGGCCATCAAAGTAAAAGTAATTTCTCCTCAAAGTCATATCAAATAGTGTCAGAAAAAACTGTACACGTGGGCCCTGATATAGGTTATTGTTGGTAATCAAGTCCTCAACTGCCTCCAATCCTCCAATATGAGGTATATTAGTATAGAGGCTTGAAATGTCTAGGGTGCATAGCCATGTATTGTCCGGCACCTCACTAATTTCCATAAGACATAGCAATAAATCAGTGGTATCCTTCAGGTAGGTATCACCTGCCTGTACACAGGGCTGCAGAAAATAGTCCAAATATAACGAGATATTGCTGTATAGGGAGTCTCTCGCTGACACTATCGGGCTCCCCGGTCCGTTCAGACATTACACATCACAACAAGTCCCCTCAGGTGGTATGTAGACCAACTAATGGATGTTACAAGTGCCTGGGGTGCACGACGTGTGGATACATGTTGACGGGCAAATTTTTCTTCCATCCGTATTCTGGACACAAATATGAAATAAGACACCGTCTGTCCTGTTCGAGCACATTTGTTGTGTATTTAATCAAGTGCCCCTGTGGACTCTGTTATGTAGGGAAAACCGTGCGTTCCTTCAAGGAACGCATGGCCCTACACAGATCGGCGATCAGATCTGCCATTAGTGGTAAGGGGACAGAACAACAGGTGGCCCGTCATTTCATGGAAGCCAAACATAATTTATCGAGCTTAAAATATATGATAATAGATCAGGCTCCGGATGACGGGAGGAGGGGAGATAGGAACAAAAAATTGCTGATGTTGGAAGCGAAATGGATCCATTATCTGGACACTGTCAGACCCAAGGGTCTGAATGAACAGCTAAATTACAATGTTTTTTCTTAGCTTTATTCGGCCCATTTTATCTGTTGTTCTTCATGAGTAGTTTACTTCTATTGGTATAAGTCACTGATGTGCTGAGGTGTTTCCGGTTTTGACCGGAAGTGCTGCACGGGAAACGATGGGTGACCAGCGGGACCCGGTGCACACCGAGGAGAGACAGTGGGCATTTAAGGTGAGTTGCTACATACACTCTGTATTGATGTTTGTGCAGCCTGACAAAGGGCAATAAAGCCCGAAACGTTGCAAAGCAAAGGAGTTGATGTGATGTCCTTTTTTGAAGTCCGTTGAGTGCCGCTTTCTGGATCTATATATATATATATATATATATATATATATATACAAACTCAAAGCAAAAGGCGGCAGCACTCAAGACAAATTGAAAAGATCACAAATGACCCGCTGTGTAATGTATCAACGTTTCGGAACCTTTAATAGTTCCTTCATCAGGATAAAACAATACAGAATGTCTTAACTTAAATATGCAACACCACGAGTGAACATACGGCGGGGAGCCCATCACAGATGTGGCTTTCCTCTGACGTCAAACACATGTGACTACACCATCACCATAGAAACAGACAAAGTATAGTAGTATGGAAGCCTAAGGAGTACAAATCAAGTCATTAAGCACTTGCACTATTAGAGAAAAGCAAAGCATATAATAACACTATTCTAACCACTCTTCTCAGCAAACGAAAGTGGCAATGTAATAAATATGATAAATCCATATTGACAATAGTAAAGAGGCTAACAAAAAATCCTAAAAACATCAAACATATTGTTATAGCCTAATATATCAACTAGAAGCCCAATGGAAGAATTCCCAGCTAGGTCCTAATACCACTACAGGAAACATTGTAATCCTAATTGCTCATTTAGACCATTGGAGGACAAAGTATCCAAATGGAAAATTCATTTGGATTCTAATTTAAGTAATTGATGAGAGCGGTCTCCTCCACGCAAACAACGTGGCACATGGTCAATAATTCTATACCTAATCGATGCCAAGCTATGCTTGGCTTCTAGGAAGTGTTTTGCCACTGGTTGATCACTATGTCCTTTTTCTAGAGCTATTCTGATGGCACTATGATGGAGCGCTCCTTGGACATCCTGTCTGTTTTACCAACATAATTCTTACTGCAGGGACATGTTATAATATAGATCACAAACTTGGTTGTGCACGTCAGATAATGTCTGATAGGGAATAATTACCCTGTTAGGGGATGATTAATGATGGACCACTAGTCATGTATCTACAAGTGATGCAGTTCACACATTTAAAACACCCTGTCCTTTTTGTGTGCAAAATTAAGCTAGATGGAATTTGTTCCACTGATGTTAAATATGGTTTCACTAAGATGTCTTTGAGGTTCTTTCCTCGGGTGTAACATGGTATTATTTTTTTGTTTTTTAAACTGGAAAGGCTTTTGTCACTTGTGATAATGGGACAAAAATGTGCTGTTTGTTTTTTGATGTTATTACTTTCAGCATTATAATGGTTTACCCATAGGATTCTATTCTCCATGTGTTGTCTAACTCTTGGCTGTAACAGTTGATTCCTTGTAAGTTTTAATGCCTTTTCTTTCTGTTTGAGGAGACTAGTCAATGTATACCCTCTTGTCAGAAATGTTGTTATCATCTTATCCAATTGGGGTTCAACTTCATCCCTATTACTGACAATCCTACAGGCTCTCAAGAATTGAGAGTAAGGTAGACCTGTTTTAGACCATATGGGTGGAAACTTTTTGAATGTAAATAATTATTTCTGTCTGTTGTTTTTGAAAACAGAGTGGTCTTAATTCTAGTGCCTGTTTTTTGTATGGTGACATTCAAGTAATTTATAGACTCCGTATGATATTCATACATAAACTTAATAGGGTGATCCCTAGCTTTATGTTCCAATAACACACCAGATTGCTTATCTAAAGGACCATTCCAAAAAATCAATAGGTCATCTATATATCTCAAATAAAGAAAAAGATGTTGACTGATGTCACTATTCATAAAGAACAAATCTTTTTCCACAGCAAACATATAGCAGTTCGCAAAAGATGGTGCTACGACCGAAACCCATTGCGCATCTGGCTAATTGAAGATAATAGTTCCCATCGAAGTAAAAAGAGTTTCTGGTTAGAATTAATTCTAATAAAGTAATGACAAGATCAATGTCCTGTCCTTGATACCTTGGATTGTTCGTCAATAGTTGTTTTACTGCTCTCAAACCACTGGACTTGTATGGAACCTATTCAGTTGTCTGGAGTCGTGTTTTTCAGTTTTTTGTTTTCTCTTTGCAATTTGTGATTTGATTTTTTTATCTGCTTTGATTCTTCATCTCCATTGTATTATGGAAAGCACAGAAGATACATCCTCTAGAATACAGTTACAAATTGGGGACACATTTATCTTCTCTGATATAGAAGCAAAATTGATATAATTTAAAGAACAACTTGCGGACAAAGAGGAAATTACCTGTGAAGATATATACAGGGACCTCATCAGATTGAAGAAGCATGAAGATGATTATCTGTACCATGGGATCACCTTGTTGGATTATTTTAAGAGCAAAAATATACCGAGAGGATTTAGGATAAAAAATGTGCCAACTATATAAATATTTTGAATAGTTTAATGATTTACTATTATATATAGTTTTGTTAAGTTTATTACACGTTTGTGTGTTTTTATATACAATATAAATACTGGGGACCTGGTACCGATTCTGGAAGTTGTGGAATCACAGTCAAAAGGTGAAAATCATAAATTGTCATCTTATCCAAAGTCATATAATCTATACAGAAGCATATTGAACTGTCCTTTTCTTAAAGAAGAAAATCATTCTGCCCTCAGGGAAAATGGATGATTGGATGTTTGTTGTTAGTGAATAATTATTTAGTGGGCAGCCAATTGGCACCTGTCAGGATGTCAATGAGGGAGCAGAAAAACACATGAAGAGGTAATCTCTCCACCATAGCCTGGAATCTATGGTATGTTAAGGGAAGATTAATTAAAAATGCATTGAATGAATAGTAGCCACAATGGAATTTTCTGAGGTCGAAAGTGACATTGTAATCTTAGGCTCAGTCTGTAATTCATGATAATTGTTTATGCAATATTGGAAAGACAGGGATACCTTGCCTGTAGATTGGATTATGTTTATGTGACCTGGGCATAGATACTATTCAGAAAATAGGCACTGTAATGACATCAAAGGTCAAAAGTTCATGATGGGTAGAGTCACTGATCATGTCTACAAAGTTTGCAATGATGAGCTCACTATAGTCTCAACAGGAATGCCATGGGACTGCATATGTCAAGCAAGAAAACCTTAATCTATGAAATTTCTTGAAGCACCAAAACCTAACCAAGCTCCCCACTCAAGGACTGAATTGTGAATTGTGTATCTGAAAACTAAGAGAAAGCCACAGCTGTAAACAACTTGAGGCTCTAGTATCTGAAAAGTTACCCCCATTAGGGCAAAATACAGGGTTAGAATGACAGGGCTTAATTCTTTCCACCCTATGGCTGGGTTATCTCATTATCCACTGATTCAGAAATTGACAATTATAGTGTTCTGAACCCCACAGTAGAAGCAAGAAAGGAATGGTTCCACTTGTGTAGCATCTTTGTCTATGTTAGGTACAGTATGTACTTGAACAAATTGTATAGTTTATATAGAGAGAGAGATCCCATGGATCCGTGTCTCGGCGCTGAATGAAATACTTTTTGAAAATGGTACCTCTGAGCAACTGAATGCATTCATTATCTTCTGACTACCAACGAAAATCAGTAATGTTGTAGGATATGAGTTTGCAAGCTTGTATAAGAATACTGCAAGTGGCTACCACAGCAGTAGTACAATGAAGATCCACAAAAGCTAATTTCATGGCCCCTGAATATTATTTAAGCAATATAAGATACTAAATCTTTTCCATAAAAAAAGATAGATAGGAATTGTACAGTAAGTAAATCCATCAATAGATTCCATTTGGGAAAGCATTTTGCATCGAGCAATGAAACTTCTCACCATAGTGTGATCTTCCCAAATCCTGTCAAGTTAAGATTTGTTTAGTTCTAGGTCAGGACCAGATCAACAATGTGGCAGATGGAACCACAGCTCCAGGCCTCCACATAAAAATAGGCCCTTTATCATGACAGCATGATGATGAACAGCAGCCCAGCTGGTCATAAATATGTATAAAAATTGTATTTCTATCTTCCTCACAAAATGATGCAATTTTTCTACTCTCTCTATTTAGGAAAACATTGGAGCTAATAGTGAACGGATTATACATGTCCACATGACACTGACCACACCCACACAACACGGGACACACTTCCTTTGTTTCTCACAATAGACCCTTGATCATTTTTAGCAACAGGCCCATGTGGCCCTTAATCCTACCATGTTCTCTGTCAGCTCATGTACAGTAGCTGAGCATGTGACCATACTAGCTGCAGAAATCTGTAGAATGACAAAAAATAGTCTATCTCATCCAGATATTGCTGAATGGATTTAATGGAAGCAACCACCTCAAAAAGAAGTTGTGAATATAAATTAATTCTATTTATATTGTCGCAGCATATTTTGTAATAATGCAGATAGCTCAGTATTATTCTGGATAGCTGCAGAGGCCGATTTATAATTAATAAGATACACTATACCAGCTTGGCGCATACTGGAAATGCTAGGTTGTTAACTAAATGTATATGTAATGAGGAGGAACACAAGGGAATAAGTGTTGTGAGAAGAGGTATGATGTCAGGGCTGTAGGAAGCAGGTTATCAAAATAACAAGCAGAAAGTGGTAAACACACTGTACTGTAAGAAGAGGATGATTAGAACACACAGGATTACCATAGGGAAAGGGTATTATATTAGCTATAAACCTTATAAAGGTGTAAGATGGACCTTTGGGCAGTACCCTGCTTCAGTTAACCCTTCCCTGTCCTCAACACCTGAGACCCTGATACACACTACTGTAGGTAGGAGGTATTTATTATAGAGTGCCAGAAATTACACAATTGGGAGATAGCTTTCAGTAAATATTTTGAGAGTTGACTGCTAGTTGAAGTGTGGTGTAAAGCTACACTTAGGACAAATATGTATTGAGATACTTCTTAGGGAGACTGCACTTTACCAGATTGCTGTTTTTCTGTCAGTATAGCTCAGCTGCCTCAACAAGATTATTTTTAGGGTAATTTGCTGCGATAAGGTTTTTTTTTTCCTTTTAATCTTGTTTTTTACAATATGCAGCATAGACTCTGTAGAGAGGTACAGTTAGTGGCCACTTTATTAGATACACCTATACATCTGCTCTTTAGTGCAAATATGTGCTCATCCAACAACAGCAGCAACTCAATGCTATAAAACAAGAGGTTTAGTTGTTGATCAGCGCAAACACCAGAATTGGGAAAAATTGCGATCGTAGTGACTTTGACCATGGAATAATTGTTGGTGTCAGGCAGGGAAGTTTGGGTATCTCAGAGACTGCTGATTTGCACTTTTATGCACGACAGTCTCAAGGGTTTAGATAGAATGGTAGGCAAATCAAAAAATATTTAGTGAGTAGTTATGTGGGTGAAAATGCTTTCAGAAATGCAATTTGTCTCTTAACTAAAAATAGAACTGCAGCAAGTGAAAGACTCAAGGAACTCCTTACAAATTCCTTAATATAGATATGAGAAAATTAAAGAAGTCTCACTACGGCGTTGTCCACAAAATATAATAATTCATGAAAAGTTCTGTTGTACCCCCAAAACACAATGGGTTCTTCTCTTTGTTAGGGTCACCTCTCTTTCCACCGAAATTCTTTTATGCCTCCCAAGAAAAGAAAAAAGGCAGGGGATAGTGTAATACTGTGGTGACTCTTTCTTAAATCCAACACAGAGAATTTCCATATTCGTGAATTCATCACCTGTAACTCAAAAAACGTTATTTATTTATTACAATGCTCATGTAATCTTTTTTATGTAGGAAAAACAAGCTGGAACTTGAAAATCAGATTATCTGAACATATCTATAATGTCAAAAAAGGCTTAGATACACATACTGTATATGCACATTTTAAAACTTACCACAATTCAAATCCATGTAAGTTCATATCTTTTTGTGTATCCAACAGGTTAATGCAACGTGGAGATCCAATGATGTTGATGTTAGACTCTTCAAGTCAGAAATTAATTGGATATATAAGCTAAAAACTCTAACACCTAATGGGTTGAACGGTGACTTCGAATTGAAGTGGTTTTTATAAGTGTGGTTGATGTATTCTTCAGATAATTTGTATTTTTGCTTTTAACCTATCAATCTTAAAAATTCCTTTAATTAATTTTTGAGTATGTCCATCAGTAAGAAGTGTCATTTTGTTATTATCTATTTTATCTTTGAGTATGATTATTAATAAGAAGTATTATCGTTTTATCATCTATTTTTTATATGTTAATCAAGCCTCTTACTTCCACCACCTACCCTTTATTATGTTTCTGAATAATAAGTGAGCAATAGATATATTTGATCACCGCATTCCGTCCTGCCTGTAGTCTACGTATTGGGAGGATTCCCGGCACATGGTGCTCCATGACGGCGGTGTTCGCATGACATTGGGCACGTGGTGCTCCATGACGGCGGTGTTGACGTGACATTGGGCACATGATGCTCTATGACGGCAGTGGCCACATTACATCCGGCGTTTGCGGGGACGGGAGCAGGAAGTGATGGGGCCGAAGGATCTGACCATCTACTTCCGGCGCCAACAAATTAGGCCTCTATTGGATAACTGGATGGGAGTCTCTAACAGGAAGCGATGCACTAGATGTGCACTCTAACCTGGATCCGCCCTGCACCACTTCCAGTGTTTCTGTTATGCTCAGTAATGGCGGGAAAAGTTGGTGGAATGAGGGGAGGAGCCTATAATTAATAAAAAGGGATTTAAGCCCTTACGGCAGAATGTACCACCATGCTTCTGATGAAGGATCTAAGTGTGCGAAACGCGTCAAGGTGGTGGAGATTGACATTTTAATTGATACCTCTGGATTTGTGGTGGTGAGTGATTTGGTGTCCAGAAGCCTCTACTCTGTACCCCAGTGCAAGTTTTGGTGTCACGTCTTTATGTTTGCATCAACTTGGTGATGCTACATGCTGTCTATTTAATATCCTGAATGTGAGAGTACATCTATAAATAAATTTCATTGTTATTTGTGCCAAACAATATTGAACTATATTACTCTTCTTTATATGTGGGAGCTGAGGGCCTGATTCAAAGCCGGACGCAAGTGGCCGTTCGTTCGTAGTCAGACGATGTTGTACAACCACGCATGCGTCGGTGTAACAGTGCGCATGTGCGTACGTCTGATTGCGGTCATTTTTCAGTTGATCGTAGACACAGCGAACAGGAAGTGACATGTCAAATGTGATTGACAGAACTGTCCGTTTTGGGGTGGTGACGGGGGTGGAGATGGAAAAACGCAGGCGTGTCGAGGCGTTTTTTGGGCGTACATAAATTATCTTATGCGAGCGCCAAATGTGAACGGAACAAGTGAGACGTCACTGTCTGATCCAATTTCCATTAAGACTGCTCGCTCAGCTTGTGGACTGGTATAGTCTACCACAATGACGATGGTCTCTTCGTACTTCCCTGGGCTCATCGATGGTTTTGCGATTTATCAATTGAGGCCACAAAAACAATCATCTTTTAATTGCTAAACTGCTTGTAAGGTGTTTAGCAAATAGACCTTTTTTAGTAGCTAAAAACCGTACGCAGGTGAACTACTCAGCTGCTAATTTCTGGGTCATACAATCAATTAGCTAGCAAATGTTTTTTTTGTGGGCTTTTAAAATATTTGTAAGTGTTTCTTTTTTAAGTTTTAAGTTTTTTTAATTTTTTTTACTTTTGTGTGTGTTTTAACTGTGTGATTTTGTTGTGACAATTCACTTGGTGTTTATTATTTGTGTGCAATAAATTTTTGGTTTTCATTAAATAACCATTTCCTTCGTAAATTACAAACAAGTGAAACCTGTTCCAAAAAAAACAAACACTTTAATTTATTATTTTCTAAACTTTTGTACCCTGCTTTGTTGCTAAAAACAAACACCAAAGGTATTATGGTGAATCAGTATGTTTACAATTATAGGCCTAAGCAGGTTGATTTAATTTTTACATTACCCCAATAAATAATTAGACTATTTTTGACGTTAATTCTAAAAACATATTGGTACTGTTATGTGTTTAATGTGCAAGCTTACATACTTACTTGACCTTTCTACAAACAAATTGTCATTACTTAAAAACACAGGGACAAATAGTAGACTTATGTAAGGTTCAACAATCTAAGATTTACAGACAAGGAATGAGACTTAAATAAATCAAAATAAACTTTATTTTGTTTTGGTTTTTTTGGGGTCTAACGTAAAAAACTTATTGGCGCAGGATCGCCAAAAGGTTGTCCAAGGCCACCAGCATGCCAATTACATGGCCCCGGATTTCCGCCAAGCCTCCTACAATGGCCTCGTAAAGCCTCTGGGCCTCTGTGGGGATCAAAAATGTGAGGGTTACTGAAATGACACCTTCATTTAGAATGTTCAAACCCAAATATAATTCTGGCTATAACAAAAATAAACATCAGTTACAAAAACCTGTCCTAAAAAAAAGGAATGCAAAAAGAAAAGATTTACAACAAATAAGGGGCCAAAAAGTAGAAATAACCAAAAACCAAAAAAAACATATGTCTAAAACCTAAGCAAAACTACGACATTTGTTGGTACCGTAAACAAGAAAGACACAAGTGGGAGTGTTTGGACATGTGTCATATGTGTAAGGGGAAAACATCCTTGACATTGTTTCACAAAGATATATCTAAAAAACATTTGAACTACTTTACTATTTTGAACTGCACAGGCAAAAGGACAACATCAACCAAATTAATTTACAAATTAAAAAACCAAAACTAAAAAAAAAAAAAAAATATCATCCACACTGCGGGCTGGGCCCGGAGCAACAAAATCCTCCTCATCTGAGTGGGCCAGTGGGTAATTGAAGGAGGGGTTATGGGTGAGGGAGTTGAGGGTGTGGAAAAGTGAGGTGGGGTATGAGGGGAGGGGGAAGTTGGAGGGATGGTCAGGTGAGGAGAGGGAGGGGATTGAAGGTTGGCAAGGTCTGGGGTGGAGGGGGAATTTGGGGAAGAGTGGGCAGGGGATGTTTGGGTGGGAGTGGGGGATAGGGGACGAGCCACATGTCGGCGCCGTCTGATTATCCGCTCTGCCCCTAAATGATGGAGAAAAACAATTTTAATAACATATTTTTTGGGGGGGATTTCAATTTGCATCAAAAGAAAAAAAACAGGGATATACTGTAAACAAGCACACGCAGGTATGACCAAAATATATATAAAAAAATAATATAAACATACACAGAAACACTTACTTTGGCCAATCCGGTGCCGCAAAAGGTCCAGCAGGCGTAGTGATCTGCACCGCAGATCCGACCACCTGCGTTCCAACTGCCCTATATTTCGGCGATAGCCAAGGGAAAGCAGGCGGCGGCGCACCTCCGCGTAGGCCCTACGTTTTTGTATATTGGTGATGGGGTGCGGCTGGTTGGTAATGCGCTCGTCCATCACTTCTCTAAGCACCAATAGCTCCCGCCTACAGAAAGCATTGGCTTTCATGATGGCAATGATTTTTTTTACACAAAACAGTTTTAATAAAGGACGTAGAAAAAATTTGATTGGCTAATGTACTTTGTAAATTAACAGAAACAATTCTATTGGTTAGTGTATGAGTCATGTGACCTACACCCTCACAAATATAATGTGAGTTATGATAGGCTTGATGCAGTGACATGCGTAAGCTAATTTAAATTTAAACCCCCCCAAAAAATAAATCTGCTTTTAAAAAAAAAAAACCATTACTAGCATTCAAACAAACTTTTAAATTCGAACAACTATCCCCTTGGTCAAACCGTACGTATTCTGCAGAAGAAATGACACACACTAACAAGAATAAAGTTTATTGACATTGAAAAAAAAAACAGGATTGCAAACATGTGAATAACAATTAAGGTAATTAATATAGTGATTGCCAGTAATCGATTCAGGTATGTTTGCAGAATGAAATAGCAGGCAATCGAAAACTGACAGGGCCACTTCCGGGATTGACTTGTGCCAGCGCTCCCTGCAACCAAAGAGGAGACGGACGCTCGCTATTTTGAACGATCGCTAGCTAGAGGAGGGGTTGGGAGAATAAGGGGCGGAAGGTTAGCTACGAGCGAACATACGAGCGAAAGCTTGGATTTAAATATTTCCGCTCGTACGGCGGACGAGCGTTCGGCCACTTGCGTCCGGCTCTGAATCAGGCCCTGACTACTTTAGTGGAGGATCCTAAGGTGATGGAAAGAACTATCAGGAGTCCATTCACTGCACTTCAGTGAGATGTTGTGAAAAGCTTGATCTATTTCATAAAATGTGAGTGACCCATTTTTCTGAGTTGGATTTAAGAAAGAGTCACCACAGTATTACACTATCCCCTGCCTTTTTTCTTTTCTTGGGAGGTATAAAAGAATTTCGGTGGAAAAAGAGGTGACCCTAACAAAGAGAAGAACCCATTGTGTTTTGGGGGTACAATGGAAATTTTCCTGAATTATTGTTTTTTTGTGGACAGCGCCATAGTGAGACTGGGTGAAAATGCTTTGTCAGAGGAAAGTGGTCAGACTGGTCAAGCTAACAGGAAGATGACAATCTGTGAAAGCTACAGATGCACGGTTATGTTTCGGCTCAGATCTTCCCGACATGTTCTGATCTCAGAATGAGGCAAAACGTCAGCTTTCATGTACATTTTGGCACATTTGTATATTAGCAAAGGGTAAAGCAACTCATTGGGCCAAATATAATAGGGTGAGAGGAAATTTGAGAATTAGCATTAAACTCTCACATTGGTTGAGTTTTATCTTCAAAATGGGAAAACATCTGGATGAGATTTTAAATCGTGAGAGTTTTTTGAGTCTGAAAAAAATGTGAGTTGGCTCTGTTGCTTTGTTCTCGGACTCTATTACATTGGTCCATTATGTCTAGCAAAAGTAAGTAATGGAAATTTGCTATAGGGAGTGGGCTACCCAACAATTTGGATGGGGGGGGCACAGAATCAGAGTCAGTGGTGTGGGTTGGGAGACAGGGGAACGCCTCTGTTTCCCTATCTCCCTATCCACACCGCTGACTCTATTCCTAGTACTATCCCTGTCAACAGGATCAGAGAACAGGGGAAGAGGACACAGCCTGTAAGGACTTAGTCTAAATGGAAGGGTGCAACCAGGAAGGAGAACTAGGACAGAAAGTAGGTGGGAGGTCAGAGGTGTAGAGTACTGATTTATGAAGAAGGCTAATAAGTAAATTGTTTATTTATTTATTTTTTTACACAAGAAGCAGAATTGTTTCTGCTGTTTTAGAGATTGTTTGTTTGTTTTTTAAGTTTTTATTTATGTCTAATAGTAAATGTGCATTTCACAAGCATAACAAATGGTCAAAAACACAAGCATACAGTACTATATGTATATACACGGCATATACATGATGTTAACCGGACACATACCCTACTAGTGCCGGAATGAAAGCATCTTGCAATGCATGTTTTGAGGAACAATTATGCCCAAAATGTAACCACCCCTGTATCAGGCCCTTTATAGTCATTCCACAAGTTGCAAACTCTTTGTAAAATGGTCACTCTGTACAATGGCAATGAAAAAGCAGAACTGATCACTTTGCTGGTACTTCATATAAGTGTCAAATGTCCTACTACACTATGGCAACTTTGCTCATATGCATATATGTTGCAATGTTATTCCTCTGCAGCTGATTGAATAACATTGGGCAAATATCCCTGTGATTATTGTGGCAGTGCTTAGCAAATTCATATCTCAGCAACATATTTATAAGTCCAACTTTACTCTATGAAGCAATAATTATGTAACAGCAGATATGTTGTTACTATTGAACACTATGTAAAGTATTTGTTGGCCACTGAATGAAACCCAAAGTTCAAGGTAAATTTGTTATTAGTAGCACCATAATAACTGTGCATTGGTGCAGTATGCTGTCTAGTTTCACCGTTTCTTAAGCAAAACATAAAAATAATTTGTTACAAAAATTATTTTAGAGAATGTTTGTGCATACAATAGCATTTTAATGAATTACAATATTATTTGGTCTGAAAAAAGTTATTAAATCATTTGGTAATTAAAAAAAAGTTGCAGCAGTGATAAATGTTTAAACCAGTCGGTCTGTTTATTAATGTAGTAATTGCGATGAATACTCTGGAAATAATAGTTTTCAGAAGATTGCCACATAATTTAGTGTTGGGGTTATTTAACATAATGGTACTGTCGCAGATATCTCTATTTTCGTTTGCATAAACAGTCCTCATAACTCAGAACTGGCATCTGGTAGCTAACGCTATCTGCAGACAGAGTTGGACTGGCCAATAGAGAAACAAGGGAAACCCCACTGCTTGAAGGCCCACCTACTACTCAAGGGATCAGGTTCCTGACTGTGCACTTAATTTATACATATATTACATGCATATGACTGGTGTATTTTCTATAATACATTATTGGTATTAATCTGGTACATTATCATGCATGCACTAGAAGCATTTACTGTGTGTGTGTGTATATATATATATATATATATATATATACAGTAGAGGTCAATCAGCGGCACTAGGAGGCTCTGTAGAAAGTTATTTTAATGTGACACCTTCCATCACACCACCAACGTTTTAGGGCTCATATGCCCCTTTGTCAAGCTAAAGAGATCTCTTTACCGCTCATTGACCTCTTCTATACATATGTTTGCGGAGGGCACAGGAGCACTTTTCTTCTTAGTACAGTGGAGTGTCGGTCCACAGAGACGTATATGTGTATATATATATATATATATATATATATATACAGTCAGGTGCATAAATATTGGGACATTGACAGAATTTTCATATTTTGGCCTCTATTCACCACCACAATGGCTTTGAAATGAAACAAACAAGATGTGCTTTAACTGCAGACTTTCAGATTTAATTTGAGGGTAATTACATCCAAATCAGGTGAACGGTGTAGGAATTACAACGGTTTCTATATGTGCCTCCCACTTTTTAAGGGGCCAAAAGTTTGTTTCATTTCAAAGCCATTGTGGTGGTGAATAGAGGCCAAAATATGAAAATTCTGTCAATCTCCCAATATTTATGCACCTGACTGTATATATATATATTTAAAGGGGTCCAGACTATGCACTCTCTAATGCTCCAATCGTTAGACAAGCCTCTATGGAGGCTGGCCACACCCTAAGTATGGGCCCCTATGACTGCATTTCCCCAGTGGGCCCTTCACGCACCAGTCCAGGGGCGTATCTATAATGGGTGCAGGGTGTGCGGGGAACATGGGCCCCTGGGTCCAGGGGGGCCCCGCACCGCACACCCTGCACCCATAATAATACTTACCTCTCCGGAGTCCCACGTTGGCGCGGGTGTCCGGCGCTGTAAAACGACTGGAAAATGGCCATGGTGGCGATTTTCCTGTCGTTTGCACATGCGCAGTACAGGGAAAATGGCCGCAGCGGCTATTTTCCCGGGTACCTGTGCATACACTATAGACTCTGGGCACACTCTAGTGCCCAGAGTCTATAACTCCGGCGCTGGGCGCGCACAGCTCAGTGCACTGCCGGCCGCCAGGCGGAAAAGGAGGGGGCCCGTGTTGGAAACTGCACACGGGCCCCTTCCTCTCTAGAAACGCCCCTGCACCAGTCCGACACTGTCTACAGATGGAATTAGTTTCTAATGTCCTTTGACAAATCTCCAGGCAGATTAAACCAGGAGGAAGTGAATCTTTCTCCGCTATGGTTAAGGACTGGGGTGGAAAGTGCTTCACTGAGACCTCTGGCATATCTATAATGGATGCAGGATGTGCAGTGCACATGGCTCCCTGGGTCCAGGGGTCTCATACCAGATGCCCTGCACCCAGGCCCGCCAAGAGCCGCAACGGGCCTGGGTGAAAGGGGGTGTGGCCTAATTGCGGGATGCGTGGCCACGCCCCCTCGGGTTAAAAAAAGAAAGAAAAGAAAGTTTTTCAGCGCCGCTTCGCGCTGGCGAGGGAGACGCTGTGAGCACATTAAGCCCGGCACATAACCAGTGGGGGGGGGGGGCGCGATCAGTGTGATCACTCCCCCCACAGGTATAGGAGACTGCTGTGGCTGCTACTTAGCAACCGCGAGCAGCCTCCCAGTGCAACCCAGTACACAGCAGCGTGTGCTGGGCTGCTGTGGGGCTGCTGTGATTTAAGAGGTGGGGGAGCGGTGCCACACCCGGGGCCCCGCCGGGCCCCTTCAGCAAGCCCGGGCCGGGTAAATAGTACCCGCTCCCACCCCCTCTCGGCGCCCCAGCCTGCACCCATTTTACGAGGGTTGTTTGAAAAGTAATGAGACTGTTTTTTTTATTCAGAATCAGATGACTCCACAAGTTCTGAACATTTTTCTTTTTCAAAATAGCGTCCTTTCCATTCAATGCATTTTTGTAGTTTAAACAAAGATTTAAAGACGTGCAGTAAACTGTTTTGTGACATCACTCTTAGTGTTGCAGCTGTGGCATTTTCTTCTTTCACCACAGTTATTTTTTCAGGTTGGGAATGCCCAGAAATCACAGGGCGCTAAGTCCGGGCTATATGGAGAGTGTTCCAGTGCTGTCCCATTAATTTCAGTCAGTGCTGCCAATGCAACAGCAGCAACATGTGGCAGGGCATTATCTTGAAGCAAAAACCAACTGTTTCTTCACCAAATGTGGTCTTTTCTTCCTCATGGCATCATGCAAATTGGTTCTCAGGACGTTTACATAGTAGTCACAATTAATTATCTGTCCACAGGGAACCCAGTGCTGTAGGATCATACTATGGGCATCAAAGAACAGCAGAAACATGACTTTACACACCGAATGAATCACATGGAATTTTTGGGTGGAGGCAAATTCGCATGTTTCTATACAATGGACTGCTGTTTGTATTCTGGATCATAATGGTGAATCCATGATTCATCACACGTCACAATCGATGTTAGGAATCTGGTATCCTCTCCGACATTCGAATGGTGTTCTTGCACGATTCAACTCGTAATCACATCTAGTCTTCTGTGAGAAGTCTGGGTACCCATCTGGCACACATGCAATGCATATTCTGTTCCTTTGTCACAATATGCTGAACCCGTTCGATTGCGATGCCAAGTAAAGCCGAAAGTTTGCATACAGTTAACCTTCTGTCATTTCACAACATCTCTGCAGGTTTGGCAATGTTGACATCTGTAACCACGGTGGATGGACTTCCAGAACACACATCATCAGTCACAGGATTATTGCCCTATTTGAAGTGCTTCCACCACCAAAATACCACAGCATGGCTAATTGTTTCTCCACTGTATGCCGCCGTAACATTTTGTGGGTTTAATTTCCACTTTCCAAGTTTAACACAAAATTCAGTCACACATCTCTGACATAATCTTCCACTCGATGTGACCAAAGAAGACTACGACAGTCCAACCGCAGTTTCAGACACATCACTGTATGAGCTTCACGATAACCAGCATTTGCATACCTATGGGACAGAAAAACAGAGGCAGTCTCGTGACTTTTCAATCAGCCCTCGTATATTATACTTACATCTCTGGACTTTCACATTGGCTGACGCTGCAGACAGTGCAACAGATATTTTCCCAGATTTGTACATGCGCAATGGAGAAGTCCCCAGGAACTAAGCACGGGCATCATCTACCCAGAGACCTGTGCATGTGCAGTAGACTCTGCAACAAAGCTAGCATCTACTACGCTGCTGGAGAGGAGGGGTTCTGCATGGAGGCTACATATGGGCCCCCTTCTCTCTTAAACTGACCCTGGCTGGGACAGCTTCTTTCAGCAACTATGGATTGTTAATTAACTCTGAAAAGTCTGAGCTATTTAATGCAATGCTTTCCATTATTTATCAGATACAAAGCCCAACATGTAATAAATAGGAACCCAGAACTTTTTAAAAAAAAATGCAAGATACTGCTGAGCTTCTCCGTAGGAATGTACACAAGTCGCAGCCTATAATCCTATTCCTGTGAATTTTACCAATAGTGCAGTAATAAAATCAGGACACAGGGCCTGATTCAGAGCCGGATGCTCTTCAAGAGCGCTTCGGGAATGCCTCCGTTTGGCCAGCCACCCCCCCTGCCTGCCTCCAAAACGGGGCGAGCTGTCAATCACAATCGACAGCCGCCCCGTTTTGGTGCGAGACCCGTAGGGACGGAGCGCCCATCACTGGCCGGGTCTCGCGCATGTGTATACAGGAGTCGGCTCTGGCGTGCGCATGCACAGTGGGGTACCATCGACCCGCTTGCGAGCACTGTGCGCTCGCGAGCGGGTCTGAATCAGGCCCACAGTACGTAGTCTGGGACTAGGCAAATCTTAAGGGACCCATACATCAGCAATCACAAAAAACTATACTATCAATCTATAGCCCAGATAGGTCAATGAAATCCAACATGTTGGACAATCTTATTTAGTAATTCTGATGACATTTTGAACAAAATCGGGAATCAGTGAATCCCATACATTGCCGATTTTTTTGGGACAATCATCTGCAAACCTCCAAATTGCCCCTATTAATCACAGATTAATTGGGAAAATGTAAACCCATTTTTTAACCAAACTAGGCTATTGTAAGTCAGGGAAAACTTTAATTGTTCTCCCCTCGCTGCAACACTATGTGCTACAGCTGTTTGTACTAGAGTTGAACGGGTCTGGTTCTCCGGGAACCGGACCCACCCAAACTTCATGTATCAGAGCCGAGATCCGTGTCCGGCTCGGGTTTTCCCGCCTGACTCGGATCTGAACACGAGGCAAAATGCGCCATCCTCCCGCTGTCGGATTCTCTCGGGTTTTGGATTGTATAAAGGTCCTAGTGATTGATGCCATTTTCACTTCAGCTGTGGAGAGTGTACAGAACAGACATGCTGCTCTGTCTGTGCATGTGCTGCTGTGTCACTGTGTTGTCATGTCGGGAACTGAGGCTGCAGGCTGGTGTTGTGTTGTCCATAAAGGGGCTGGGGCTGCAGTACATAAAGGGGGGCTTCAGTAATCAGTACATAAAGGGGTGCTGCTGTGTCACTGTTGTACTGTCAATTAAGGGTCTGGAGCTGCAGTACATAATGGGTTGCTGCTGTTTTGTCCATAAAGGGGCTGGGGCTGCAGTACATAAAGGGGGGCTTCAGTAATCAGTACATAAAGGGGTGCTGCTGTGTCACTGTTGTACTGTCAATCAAGGGGCTGGAGCTGCAGTACATAAAGGGTTGCTGCTGTTTTGTCCATAAAGGGGCTGGGGCTGCAGTACATAAAGGGGGGCTTCAGTAATCAGTACATAAAGGGGTGCTGCTGTGTAACTGTTGTCCTGTCCAACAAGGGGCTAGGACTGCAGTTCATAAAGGGGTTCTGTGTTGTCCAGGGGGTTGCTCTGTCAATCCAGGGGTTCTCTTTCCCAGTGTAAAAAATAAAAGTTAAAATTAATAATAATTGTCATTCCTCAAAAAATAAAAAAAATATATTTTTTTTTTATTTTTTGTGTGTGTGTGTGCTAGCTAGTAGTTACATTATTATTGTTCGGTGACACTGCCACCCAGACCGCAGTTTATCATCCACGTATTTGTGACTCTGCAGGTGGTCCTTCTGCACTCTGCAGGGTTGCTTTGTTGTCCATAAAGGGGTGCTGTGGTGTTCATCAAGGGGCTGCTGCCTCATCCAGGGGTGCTTTTCCCCAGTTTAAAAAATATAAAAGTGAATTAAAATTATCATTCATCAAAAAATAAAAAAAAGATCCTTTTTGAATTTTTTTTGTGTGTGCTAACTAGTGGCTACACTATTATTGTTTGGTGACACTGCCGGCCAGACTACAGTTTATCATCCACGTAATTGAGACTCTGCAGGTGGTCCATCCACACTCTGCAGGGGTGCTTTGTTGTCCATAAAGGGGTGCTGTGTTGTTCATCAAGGGGCTGCTGCCTTGTCCAGGGGTGCTCTTCCCCAGTGTAAAAAAAAATGATTGTTCGGTGGCACTGCCGGCCAGAACGCAGTGTAAGTTTGTTGATATGGAGGACGATCAAATGACAGGAGAACAGGAACCACATACTTGTGCTGCAGCTGCTGCCAGCAGTCATGATGATGTTGATGATACAAGCCCATCAACATCATCTACAAAGGCTGATGCCCAAGGGCTTTAGTCTTGTTTGATTTTGTAAAATCAAACAAGCAATATTTTACAGTGTTAAAGAAAAAAAATGAAGGTTAGCTGCAGAGAAACAAAAAATTGGCTATATGCCATTTACTACATGGAGTGGCAAGGAAAAGATAAGGCCTTAGCCTTTATTTATAACTGGTGGTTCTGCATCTTATGATGATGTAAGCCCTTCTCCCTATAGTAGTGTCAAAAAAATTAAAATTGTTAATGCACATGAACCAACTGTGTGCTCAGAAAAGTCACAGATACCTGAAGAGAGACCAAGTGTGTCTGCGGTTGCCATGTGTGAGCCAGACCTCTCCAATACTGTACTTGAAGAGGATCATCCTTCCACCATTTGTGTGCCCTCTGCAAATGTGAGGATGAGCAGCACAAGTCAACATGCTGACATAGAAATCAAGGTTGCTGCTGTGGAATTACACCAGGAGGATGAGGAGGATATTTCTGTATTTGATGCTAATAAGGATGATGAGGATTTTGATGCCGAGGATGTTGTTTGTGTAAATAAGGCAACAGTTCTTGCCCATGGTATGAAAAATCCCATTGTCATGCCGGGGCAAAAGACAAAAAAATCCACTTCTCATGTGTGGAATTATTTCCACTCAAATCAGTACAACAATTGTAAAGCCATCTGTAATGTTTGCAAAGCAAGAGTGAGTAGAGGTAAGGACCTTAACCATCTAGGAACCTCCTCCTTGTTACGTCACTTGAGCTCATTCATCAAATTCCAAATGTTTGTTAAGTTTTTAGCCAATGTTTCTGAATTTTGCAATCAGTCCAGCATTACCTAGCTGCTCCCTTCTCTCTGTTAGATCCAAACGCCTGCAATCTCCACCACCAACACCTGCATCATCCAATTTCATAAGCATGACTGACTCTTCTCCTATCCGAATTTCCTCAGAGGGATCCTTGAGTGCTACTCCTGTTGATGCTGCTGCTGTTTTGGATCTTCATCCCAGAAGGGGACCAGGAATAAGACTATTTTTTAGTAATTTAACAAAACAATTGACTGTCAAACAATCCTTTGCAAGGGGGAACAAGTATGACAACAGTCACCCAGTTGCACAGTGGATTACTGATGCCATAACAGTTATGCTGGTTTTAGATGTGCGTCCAGTATCTGCCATTAATGCAGTGGGTTTTAGACAGTTAATTGAGGTCCTGTGTCTCCGATTTCATGTGCCTTCTAGATTCTACTTCTCGAGAATAGCAATTTCCAGTCTGTACAAGTACATTATAATAGTGTCATCCGAAATACTGTTGTACCCACTGTCCACTTAACCACAGATATGTGGACAAGCAAGACAGGGCAAACTAAAGATTACATGACTGTGACAGCCCACTGGGTAGGTGTATTGCCTCCAACAGTGCAAACAGCAACAGCAGCATCTAACAAATGCCAGCTCATTCAGAGGCAGGCTACTCTGTGTATCATCGGTTTCACTAAGAGGCATACAGCTGAGAACATCTTAGAAACACTCAGAGAAATCATTGCAAAGTGGATTACTCCACTTCTCAGGATTTGTGATTTCTGACAATGCCGCCAATATTGTGAGAACATTACTTCTAGGCGAATTTGAACGCGTCCCATGTTTTGCTCGCACAATTAATTTGGTGATGCAAATTTTTTTTTTAAATGACAGAGGCGTGCAAGAAATGCTCTCGGTGGCCCGAAAAATTTCATGACATTTCAACATTCATCAACTGCATGTCAAAGATTGCAGCACCAGCAAGTACTGTTGAATGTCCTGCCATCAACTGAAGCAAGAGGTAGTAACTAGGTGGAATTTTACCCTCTATATGCTTCAGCAGAAGGAGGAGCAGTAAAAGGCCATCCAAGGCTATGACAAAGGGAAAGGAGCTGGAATGCACCTTAGTCAAGTGCAGTGGAGAATAATTTCTGTGTTGTGCAAGGTTCTCAAACCCTTTGAACTTGCCACATGTGAAGTTACTTCAGACACTGCCAGCTTGAGTCAGGTCATTCCCCTAATCAGACTTTTGCAAAAGCAGCTGGATAAACTGAAGGAGGAGCTGAAAAGGAGCAATTCCGCTAAGTATATCAGACTTATAGATCACGCCCTTAATTTGCTTCACCAGGATCCAAGGGTTGTCAATCTCTTGAAATCAGATCACTATATTTTGGCGACCATACTTGATCCTAGGTTTAAGTCATACATTGTGTCTTTCTTTCCAATGGACACAAATCTGAAGAAGTGCAAAGAGCTGTTGGTGAAAAAATTGTCAGCTCATGCAGCTCGTGACATGGCAGCATCTCCTCCTTTAGCTTCTGTGGCTGCCAGGAAAAACAAAATTTTCCTAAGAGACCCACTGCTGGTGATGCAGATCAGTCAGCAAAACCTAATGACATCTGGTCGGGTCTGAAAGAACTGTCTAGAATTAGTGACATGTCTACCGTGTGTCACAAACCGTGCTAAAGACCTTCGGCTGAGACCCCTGCATCTCCCCATGCGCTTATGTCATTGTGCCTTGCTGAGTTGCTGGCCACTCCTGTCAGTGGAAACCAGAGTGGGGCCTATGCCTGAAGGTGGTTTCCTGCATCCCCGCTGTTGCCTAGGTGTCCCAGCCACACTTCCGTGCACTACCTGCACTTCAGTGTGTCAGACCTCCGGATCATGGGCGCGGCCATCTTGGATCAAGTCAGGTGGTCCAGATCCATCCAGTCAGCAGCACTCTCCAGTTGCTCCAGCCAATCAGCATCCGACCAGGGGTATAAAAACCCTTCCCTGACTCTGTCTCATTGCCAGTACAATAGTGCTCTTTGCTACAGCAAGACCTTTGTTCTTGAGCTCCGCTGGTTTCCTTTCCAGTTTGCCTGCCTCAATCTCCTGTATACTCCTGCTTCCAGTTCAGCATACTCCATCCCAGAGTCCTATTCAAAGTGCTCACCCAATCCAGCACACTCCATCCCAGAGTCCTATTCAAAGTGCTCACCCAATCCAGCACACTCCATCCTGGAGTCCTATTCAAAGTGCTCACCCAATCCAGCACACTCCATCCCAGAGTCATATTCAAAGTGCTCACCCAATCCAGCACACTCCATCCTGGAGTCCTATTCAAAGTGCTCACCCAATCCAGCATACTCTATCCCGGAGTCCTATTCAAGTGTTCTCTCCAATCCAGCATACTCCATTCCGTAGTCAGACTCAAGTTCTCACTCCAATCCAGCGTACTCCACCCTGGAGTCACATTCAAGTATCCAATTCTTATTCAGCAAACCTCAGCCTGGACTCTATTTCAAGCTTTAATATTCCTCATCTTTTTCTACAGTTTCAAGTCTACAGTTCTTGTCGACACATTACTTTGTGTACTCCAGAGATTTTTGTGTTATAGTTTTATTCAGTATCTTTTGTTGCACATCTCTGCATAGAGGACATTATTCTACATTTCATATTAAAGTCCTCATTCAGCTGTATGAGCAAGAATTACATTAAACCATCTAAATTCCAACTACCCACTGGTCCAGATGTCTCTGTTCATCAACCCAGTTCGGGTTCACAAATCCCAATTACCCGAGCCGTGACACCGTGACTTTTATCTAATACGGTCACCATTCAGAGAATGGTTGATGATTATTTTAGGGATTTCATCCAAATAGGCATGTCCGACAGTCTGTTTTACTACTGGCAGGAAAAAGAGGCAATTTGGAGTACCTTACACAAACTGGCTTTGCTGTACTTAAGTTGTCCAATTCCCTTAGGTCTCAGACCTAGTTTTTGATTAATGAAAACATTCTTGGTTTTTAAACTTCCTAGGGGTCATATAGTTTATTAAACTGCCATCCTGTCTACCACTGCGTGGCCACTCTGTGCCATGTTGGAAGCTGAACTGCCACATGTTAGTGCTGCCAACTACTGTCGCTTAGCTTAGTCAGCCAGCTAGTAGAATGCAACCTTTTGGCCTAGACTAAATGAAATCATTATTGTGAGCTGTGAGGTGGTCAAATTTGACTGGAAATGACTGGAAAATAATGTTATTGAGGTTCATAATACTGTAGGAACAAAAACAGGCCCATATTATGTGATGTTAGCTGTTTTTATGATTTTTTGAATAAAATACAGATCCAAAACCCAAACCAAAAATGCAAGGGCTGTTTTGCCAAAACCAAATCCAGATCCAAAACACAAAGCAGATACAGATCCAAAACCAAAATATGGGGGTCAGTGCACATCCCTAGCTTGTACTATGAGCTAGTTATTTGCTGTTATAGCCATATTGCATTGGGGAGACCTGATCTGATTTAAATTTACATTAATATTAACCTAATTTATTTTTTTATTTTTTCCAGTATTTAGGGGACCATGAATCAAACCAATCAGGTCATGGTGTCCAGTAATAATAAATGAAAAGCCAGAGGCACTAAATATATTAAAGAAGTTCCACATAATAATTATTGGTAGAATTCAATACACATATTATACAACAAAAGGCTCCCTCAAAACTCACTTATTCAACCTCGCCTACCGGATCTATGACTGATCCAGACTTCTTTCTCCCCAATAACAAACAGAGCCCTCTTTCCTCTTTCATTCATCCCCTTACATCCACTATCTCAATTGATATACACACTTTATCTATGCCTACACTTGTAATTACGTATACTGTTGCTACAGAAGTCTGAGGTGTGTCATAAATAAATGCTAACAATAACAATAATGAAAATATGTATAAAACAGGACAGCTTTCCGTGAGTCTTCTATATTCCCTAAACCCAAAATGATCATATGACAAAATGGCAGAGCTATCTTGTCTGTTATCCCATATACCAGGATATATTTAAAGTGAGTAAAAGTATAAAATAACCTTCATTTGAATTTAATAATAATTTGTGTTTCATTTATTTAAGAGCAACCAAAAATCTAAACCTACAGTAAGTTTTATCATCAATAGCAAATTAATAGGTAATAACCAGATTTTAGTAATAAAACTACAACAGTGAAAGGTAATCACTGATCAGAAAGCCATAAAAATGTAGCAATGAGACATACTGTCTGCCAGAGGAGACCAGCATAATTCCATGTTCATCATCTCATACTCCACATTGGTGAGACAGTCTATCGCAGTATTTCCCAAACTCCATCCTCATGGCCCATTCACAGTCCAGACATAAAAGGTAACCCTGCTTCAGCACTGTTGGTTAAATCAAACTGACTGAGGTAATAAGTAAGCCACCTGTGCTCATGCATGGATATGCTTAGTACCTGGACTGTGAGTGGGCCGTGAGGACTGGGTTTGGAAAACACTGGACTCCATTCAGATATTGCAGAACTTCTTATTAAAGCTGGGTATACACGGCCAGATAAAATGCCTGTCAGACCGACAGACATTTTTATCTGGCAGCATGCCAGCCACAGATGTCCGCGGCATACACTGTGAGATTTCTCACAGTGTATTTGCCCGACATCTGCGCTTCACCCCCGGGGGAGGAGACATTTCCCTGTTCCTTCCATGGGAAGGATCACAGGAAATGTCTGCTGTCTGTCGGCCACAGCATGGCATACACTGCCCGATGTGGCCGTCAGTTTGCCTGTTAAATATCGCAGTGGCCGGGCATGCTGGACAATCCTGCATACCCGACCAAGCAATATTTAACCCTCCATCGCCCGCACGCATGTTACAATTATCGGGAAGATCTGCGGATATCGGGCGGATCGCCCCGATAATTGTAGCATGTATGGCCGGCTTAAGTCATGGAATACACATGCCATGAGATGTGCCTAATCATGTGCCTCGCTAAATCAAATAGAGAGGTGACCTAGAAAAGTACTCAAATGAACAGGAACATAGGGAGGATGGCAACAACTTCTTATGAGATGGAAGTGCAAGGAGATAGCGGGTGATTCATCGGTGCTCTATCTCATTAGCTATTACCCACCCACTTAAAAAATTAGAATCATATAGCTTTAATTATAATGCACATTCAAATGCCTTTATTTCCAGTGATTAGGGTACCATAAGGGAAAAGCATCAAGCCTTCTAAAGATTGGAGAAGTTGTCCATCTCAACCAATCAACTTCTAGCTAGCATTTATTAAGTACAATTTTATAGAATGATAGGTACTGTAGAAGGTGATTGGTTGCTACTGCCTGAACTTGTCCACTTCTCCTCTCTTTTAGAAGATTTGATAGATTTTACCCATAAATCAAACCAATCAGGTCATGGTGTCCACGTGTCATGTGATGTTCACAGACAGGTCCCAAAAGAAATCCTGGAGACCTAGAAATATAATCAAATGGAGAAAGCACACAGGGAGGTTAGCAGAAACATCTCAGGTGATGGAACTGCAAGAAGACAGATCACTATGTGATGGAACCACATATAACACTCAAATATTTACACACCAAAAATCACACTATCACCCCACTGGCTATACCCACCTATAATGCACCACACTGTCATTATTATCTACCCATTTAACAGAGTGGAATGATAAACACATTTGATTTTAATGTGTTTTAATTCCAGTCATAGAAATCATTGATTACCATGTCAAATTGTTGTCATAATTCCACCAATCCCTAATCAATATTCATGGCTGTTAGCAGTTAGAGTGATTATAAATAATCAAACGATCTATATATGCTATTCTGGCTGTACCAAATATAGAATGTATTATAAGAATACTATTTTACTAAATAATATGTATATTTTATATAACTCCTTCGACAAAGCAGATCTGTCACATATATCTATTGTAAAGGGAAAATAATCTGTCCTGAAAACAATGAAAGTGGGATTCCTCTTTAAGTCATTTCTAATCTTGTCTTCCAAAAAGCTCACATTTTACACTGAAAAGAGTATTACCAGCAAAATGAACAAAATGGGATTTTCCACGGCACAACACATATTTGTCGGCTTTTTTTTACAGAAGAAATTCCATGCTAACATTTTAATGTCTCAGTCTGTGAGTTGGAACCTGTGCAAAATTATGCCCGATGCGTGCTGGTATCTTGGCATCACACACACAAACAAAAAGCAATTATCAAGATGTTCTCTGTTGCAGGCTTGGCATTTTACTATCTCATTTTCAGGATTAAACAGCAAACATTTTGTTTTGCTGCATTCAACAAGAGAAGAGGCACTATGTACGAGAACCGTGGTCTGTACAGTGTGGAGCGAGGGGAAATGATTGTGGGTGGAGGGAGGGCAGAGGAATTGCTGTAGTCAGCTTGATGATATTTGTGTAATCAAAGTGGGAGGACTTTATCATCGCCTATTATTAATATTCATTTTATACCAGCAATAAATGCCAAGTTGTATAATACATTTATGCAGGGAAATTGAATGGAGTGAAATTGCACAGGTCACGGAGAGGAGCAAGAGCCATTAACTGCTGGATTTTAACTAATTCTCTGACTAATAATTCATCAACGGTTTGTAGCTCTCTTCAGTGATAAAGTGAGAACTGCTGTAATTAAACCGTAAACAGTTATTCTTTTTTTTTTTTTTACTCATTTAATTTTAACTAATACAAGACAACTTTAAATCATATTCCTTGGTGGTTTGCACCTTGATGACCATTTCACATCTTTGCTATGCATCTGCTACACTGAATTCTTTACTTTTAGTGAGGTTGTCATGTAGAACTATGGCCCTCATTCAGAGGCGGTCGCTAGATGCGAGCGCTCTCTCTGAATGAGGGCGGCCACTTCACTTTTCAAGTGCGGCCTCCTCGTCACTAGCTAAGCTGTGGGTTACCACCCGCAGCTTTAGCGACCGACCAGGTTGATGGTAGCGATGGTCAAGACCATCGCGACCATCGGGGCTTGCGACGAGACCCTAAGGTTGGGTCTCGGCAACCGCAAGCCCCAGGGAGCTTCCTGCTCTGATCGAGCAGGAAGCTCCAAACTGACATCACTGCTGATGTCAGTGTGGCCGCCCACAAAACGGCAGGCATTTCATCAGGAACGCCTCCGTTTGTGTAGCCACCCCCCCACCCCGCCTAGAAAACAGGGCGAGCTGTCTATCGACAGCCGCCCCTTTTGTAATGAGCTCCAGAGCGAGAGAAATTCTCTCTCGCTCCGAGGCTTGCGCACGCGCAGTGCGGCTGTTGCGCATGCGCAGGGCATTAACATCGATCCAGTTGCGAGAGCTTGCGTCCAGGTCTGAATGAGACCCTATATGTGAAGTATAGATGAATAGAAATATTTTTAATTTTATAGACAAAATATAAACAAACAAGAAAAAGTAAGGCACCTCCCCCTAGCCCCAACCAAAACCTTTTTCAGTGTATCAACTGATGATTATTGTAATCCAACTGTAGAAAGATAAGTCCTAAAATATGTTAATTTACTTCTCCCAATTTCAGTGATTACATATGTGTAAGAAAGATACATAGGAAATGTATTGAACTGCGATTTGTCAAAATCCATCATGTTTTGTCTTTAATTAAAAATATTCTGCTTTAAACCATGTGGTAAAAATCACTGAAAAACCATCTATATGAGCAAATTGCAATTCATGACATTTTCCCCATTCCACATAGCTAGTATGGCAAAGAGAAGGGTAATTATGCGCTAGACTATGTATGTATAAGAAAGACGTTTATCTCAAAACCAACCTTGTGGCATATGGCAGGATGTGAATTTGTCAGTAGTTGCATTATATTGGCCGTGCTCCCCGGAGTAAAATATTCAGAATTACAAGGGGAATGCAAAGATGCAGGAGAAATAAACTCTTTTTGGAGGCACACTTTAGTTCTGTATTAGATGATTTATTAAGTCAAAATCGGATTTTCAATTACCGTACATACACAGTAAAAGCTGGAAAAAAAATAAAAATAAAAACCATATTAAACAGAAATTAATAGAGAAACTAGTTTCAAATTGTCCTGCAGATACTGTAGTAAAATGACTGTTGCTCTGCAAAGAGAAGATCTAAGTTAGACGGTATATAATATGCCTTACTTAAGGGTGCAATTTTAGTGATCTCTAGTATAAATTTAATAGTAATAAGTATAATGAGACCTAAGATGATGTCCAATTCAGGGATCAAAGTAAAAGGCAAATCCCCAGTCAACTCTCGATACATAATAAACTAACTTAGTTTGGTAGTGTTTTGAGAGTTCTAATTTTACTTCATCATTTCATCGAATTCCATTCTCTACAGTATGTAATCTCTAAATCAGCATTTTATGGGGAGATGGCACGGCAAAAGTCAGTTCATTCCCTGGTTTGGTGTGGTTGCAAAAGGACAGGGAAAACTTGAGACCAAATTGCCCCAGAGAATCATGCAAAATTAAGGGAATATTTCATAGAACAATAAGAGGAGTGAAGAGGCAACTTTATTTATTTCATTTAGAGATGTGCACTGACCCCTGTGCTTTGGCTAAGGTTCTAAATATTTGTGTTTTGGTTTTGGCAAAATCAACCTCAAATGCTTTGCTTTTGGATTTCTTTAAAATTGATTTAAAAAAAAACTGCTAAAATCTTGTAAGTTGACACTGTTACTGTTCCTATTATTAACATCAATAGCATTTATTTCAAGTTATTTTATATCGATTTTGACTAATATCACAGATCACAATATTGTTTTCGCCAATATTGCTGCAGAGAGCTGGATGACTAAAGTAACAGACAGAGCAGCGACACAAACACAGTTTAAAGGAATTTAGCACATCTACAAAACATGAGTGGCAGTTTAATGTAAACTATACAATGCTAAATAATGTTTTCATTAATCAAGAACTAGATCAGAGGCCCAAAGCCAGCACGGGTAAATAGAGGTGGAGTATTTAGTGGAAGCCAGGTAATTGATTGAATGATGATTAACAGTACTATAATAACTATCAAGAAAAGCAAATCAGAGACATTAAAAAAAACTATTAACAAAACAAGCTTTCAAAATCACAATGAGGTTTTTAAATAGAAAAATGAATCCAAACAGCAAATCACAGGCCTAAGGACAATACAAGAGATTCAAGACAGCGTAACAGTGGAATCAGTATGATATCCCGGCGGCCGCATGGCTGGGAGTTCGAATGGATGCCCACAAACCAAGTTACCAATAGGCTTAAGGTAGCTAACAGTGTTGTTAATCATTGTCACAGTTGGAAAATGTCATTATCATTCTCATCCTCACCCTCATCTCTATTGTTAATATCATCATCACACAATATTAGCTCATCCCTACTTGAATCCACCTTTACAGAAGTCTCTAGATTTTGTTGTAATTGGAGGCAAAGGTCTTCTTCATAGAATTTGTAGTTCATTTTTATGAACATCAGTTTTTCCAAATTTTTTGGAAGTAATCTCCTATGCCAATAACTAACAAGATACCTGGCTATGCTAAACACTGTTTCCAAGTACACACTGGAGGGTGGTCAGCTTAAACCAAAACTAGTTTGTTCAAGGGGCTCCAAATTGCCCTTTTTCCTAACAGTATTCAAAGGGACTGTGTGACATGCTAATTTATACATTATCATTAAAATAATCCTCCGCCATTCTATTGACGCTTAGTGTATCAGATTGAGGTTCGTTAGGGGTGTCAATAATTGTAGGCAATTCTTTTAAGTCTGACCAGATGTCATAATGTTTCATTCTGGTGCACTAAGCTTACTCCTCCTCCTCTTCCTCCTCATCATCATTATAGGGTCTCTTGGAAAAGGTCCATTTTTTCCTGGCAGCAGCATTTTCAGGAGACATCTTCATGTCATGTGCCACTTGATCTCACAAATTGTTTAAAAGCTATGCATCTATTAAGATCTGTTTCAGTTGAAAAAAGACATGTACGACTTAAACCTACTGCAGGATCAAGCATAATTGCCAAAATAAAGTGATCCAACTGCAAGATGTTGCAAGCCCTTTGGTCCTGGTGAAGGGAATAAAGAACTTGATCTACTGTTTGAAGTCAAACATACTTAGCAGAATCACTTAGTTTTATATCCTCCGTCAGCATCTCTAGCTCCTTTGCCAGTAGTTTAATTTAAGGGTTGACCATGCTGGCAGTGTCTGAACACACATTATTGGTTACAATTTAAAATTCTATCTGGTTTCAGTATCTTGAATAAAATGATAGAATTATCCATTGTGCTGGATTATGGTAACATACCCCCTCCCCTATTCCTATCTCATGATTTGTTATGGGTTGGGTATGAAATCCCGGCGGCTTAATAGCCACCGGGTGAAACACCAACAGTGGAAGCCTGACAGCAGGTAAGTCACTTAAACCTACCCTTCTCTCCCCTCTAGCCCTAACCCTCCCTTGGGGGTGCCTAACCCTAAAACCCCCGGGGTGGTGCCTAACCCTAAATCCCCCCAGGTGTGCCTAAACCTAATCCTCCCTCCCTGCGGCAAACTGCTAAGGATGCCCAGACTTACCTCGTTTGGTCCGGTAACCTTCAGCATTCAGGTGTCGAGATTAAGATAGGCATCAGTATTTTGACACCTATCTTAAGTCCCATGTCAGTCTTCCACAGTCGGGATATAGAACGGCGGCATTTAGTCCGCCAGTCTATAGTCTACATCCCTTTGTTATGTATATTTAAAGTTCTTGCTGCTGTTCCTCCAGTCGCTGAAGCATGTAAAGGGTAACTCTTGCTTCAGTTGATGGCATGGAAAATGATACTGTTGTTGCAGCCGCTGCAATCATCTACATGTGGTTGCTGAATGCCAAAAATGTCTAAATTTTTGTCAGGCCACAGTCAGCATGTCAGCATGCACCAAGTTTATTGTGTGTGCAAAACATGGTACTGTATGTGTTCAAAATTACCCAGTTGTAATGTGCCTGATACAGAGATGTACGTTAACCCAATGGTTAGCGTACATCTCCAATGGTGAGTGGTCTGCACATGACCCGTTCTGAGCATGTGCAGATCTCGCCTGCAGACTCTCCCAAAATGCAGCATGATTGACATGCTGCGGGATTTGGGGGGCGTGGCTGGACATCGTTCCCAGAAATGGTGGGGTGTCACCCTCATTTTCCGGGAGGGACGAGCCCTGGGTCTGTGTCGGTGAATGCAGATTTCATGGCCTTGCAGCTGCCAGGACCCAGTCAAACTCAGGATAAACTTCAGCTACCGCAGCCTTGCTAAAAGGGCAACCATTGCAATGGTCATGCTCGGATCGCAGATGCAGCAAGGAGGTGTCTGTTTCCTACATACACCTCCTTCTGCATTAGCATTTTAGATGGACGGAATTGCACAGCCGCTTGTGTGCAGCTCTGCAATTATGTCCATCTGTAAATCTGCCCAATGTTACCTGTGTTATTGGAAATGACAAATCCTGAGGAGAGTCTTAGAGGGGTAAGCTATTTTACTATTACATTCCTGAGTTTTTCCAACAGATTGACACTTTTATGCATCTTAATGAAGCCAGTGATACAGAATGTAGCCTGCCTGTGAATGAGCTGGCATTGTGTATATATGTACACCTGCTGCTGAAGGTGATAAACCCACCCAGTGAGCTGTCACGGTCATGTAATCTTTAGTTTGTCCATGACTGCTTGTCCACATATCTGTAGTTAACTTTATAGTTATTACAGTGACATTTTCTAGTCAAAGAAAAACTTTTTTTGAATGTCACGGTACAAGTGAGGAATAGCTGTTCTGGTAAAAATGGAATCGAAAAGGAATTTGGTAGTAGGGACACATGACCTCAAATAAAACTAGATGCACTGATGGTGGATATCGGTTGCAGATCTAATGCTAGCATAGCCATCATGGCTTCAGTGATCTGCTGTGCAACAGGAAGGTGGCTGTCATACTTGGTTCCTCTTGCAAATTATTGTTTCACAGTCAATTATTGTTTGAAACTACTAGTCATTTTGGTCCCCTTCAGTGATGAATATACACACCCAGCAGTAGCATGAACGTTCTGCAAATGACGTAACGGAGAAGATGCCGAGATGGTTAATGTCCCTTCCTCTACTTACTTTGCCTCACAAATGCTATAGTTGCCTTAACAAATATTGTTGGGATTTTGGAAAAAATTATTTCACATAGAAGAGGTGGCTTTTCTGGTCTTATGCCCAGGCATGACAATGTCCTTCTTCATATCAAAAGTAAGAAATGTTGCCACTGGTGACTGACTTACTCTGACACAAACAATATCCTCCTCCTGAATTTGATCAACTTTTTATTGTCCAACATCAACATCCTCATTAGCATCAGATACACGAATATCCCCCTCATCTTGTTGCTCTTCAACAGTATCATCCTAAATTCTTTGTAATAATTATTAATTTTGCTGTTACTCATCCTCACATTTGCAGAGGATTTAGAAATTGTGTAAGGAGGTTTCTCTAGGATTACAGTATGATAATCAGAAATGTCAGACTCATAGTGCTTGTGGACACCCTTAGACTCTCCTAAGTGATCTGTGAACAAATAATTTGTTCTTCATCCTTAGTGTTATTTTTGTGCAATGATCTGCCTGTTTTAAAGGTGACACTTCTAGACTCAGAGTGAGAAGGTGTTGCATGCAAAATTACAAAAGGTGCCTGACTGTATTTGGGGCTCAGATTTTGCAATAGGCATTCTAGTTCCTGAAACAGCAGTAGCAGGAACACCACTCACAAAGAAAGGTCATGATCTTAGCCTTTCCTTGTCACTGCATGTTGTATATGGCATTTTATCAATTTTACATTTTTCTGCAGTAATTTTTCTCTTCATAGCTAGAGTTAATGTTTCATTTATGATTGTGAAATACTGTTTAGATTTGAGGTGCCTTTTATACCTTCTCTCCCCTTAACCTCCTTTAGTAGATGTTGAAGAAGTAATATGACTGGCAGCACTAGTACAGAGTTGCTCCTGCTCTTGTATCAACTGATCCATGATTGGTTTTATATTTTACACCAGGATGTTACGGATCCCAAGGCTGCTCCATGTGAACCCCTTAGAACCCAGGCTAACAAGATCTTCTGCCACTAACAGCCACCCTCTGTTCCCTTAGAACTAGAAGCGTTCACCGCTACTTGAGTGGCCATCTGGTTTTAAGACTCAGAGAAGTAGTGGTTTACATGGATTACCTCTGGGAACAAGAGAATTGCGTGAGATACTGGAAAAATGTACAAAAGTCAGTGGAGTGGCCTGGGAGCTGGTGGTGCGGCTTTGCAGCCAGTGGTGCAACTTGGAGAATAGATGGAGTGACTTGAGAGTCGGTGGTGCAGCTTTGATAGCTGAAGGTGCAGCTTTGAGCACCGAAGGTATGGCTTAGAGCCAATGATGCAGCTTTGAGCACCGATGGTGCGGCTTAGAGCCGATGGTGCAGCTCAGAGCTGGTAGTACAATTTGGAAAGTTGATGGAGTGACTTGAGAGCCAGTGGTGTGGCTTAGAGAGCCGTTGGTGCAGATTTGAGCACTGATAGTGCTGCTTTGAGTGCTGATGGTGTGACTTTGAGCACCAATGGTGTGGCTTTGAGCTGATGGTGCGGCTCAGAGCTGGTAGTACAATTTGAAGAATTGATTTAGTAGCTTGAGAGCCAGTGGTGTGGCTTTGAGAGCCGAAGGTGCAGCTTTGAGCGCTGGTGATGCGGCTTTGAGTGCCGATGGTGTGACTCAGAGCCGGTAGTAGAATTTGGAGAATTGATGAAGCAGCTTGAGAGCAGGTTATGCGGCTTTGCGAGCCATTAGCAGCTTAGAGGCTAACGTAGCAGCTAGTGAGCTGGTGGAGCAGCTAGGGATCCGGTAGCAGCTTGGAGGCTGATGGAGCAGCTAGAGAGCCGGTGGGGCGGCTAAGGAGCCAATAGGGTGGTTAGAGAGCCAGTAGCACCTTGGAGGCTGATGGAGCGGCTAGAGAGCTGGTGGAGTTGCTAGGGAGCCAGTAGCAACTTGGAGGCTGACGGAGTGGCTAGAGAGCTGGTAGCAGCTTAGAGGCTGATTGAGTGGCTAGAGAGAGTCAGAGAAACAGGATTCATAACAACCAGGAGTAATAATAATGCTGACCATGCAGCAGAGCCAAGAGCCAAGAGATCCACATGGAATGCTATAGTTGGCGAGGTGGCAAAAGGTCAGTGTGCACAAATAGGAGCAGGAACCAATCATGCCGTTTTGTGGATATCACGTGCCATCCTGCAGCATTTGGATTGCCTAGCAACCAACAGAATGGCACCAGGAACAATACTGCCAGAAGGAGGAACATTGCTGGATAGGAACAAGTCATGAGCATGACTTGTAACAGTACCCCCTCCCCCTTGATGCATGGTTGAAGAACCCCCAGAACCCAGTTTGTTAGGAAAATCTTGGAAAAAAAAGTATCTTCAGCCTAGGAGCATGTAGAGCAGTTTATGGGACCCAGGACCCAGGACCGCTCCTTCGGGCCATAGCCCCTCCAGTGCACCAAAAACTGCAAACAACTCCTGGAAAGCTTAGAGTCCAAAATCTTCTCGATGACAAATTTGCGTTGACCATGGACAACAATCAAAGCAGGTCTGGATGGAACTTTGGGCTTGAATTTAGCAGAGCTGAAGACCAGTTTGAATAAAGAACAGTGAAAGGTGTTGTTGATGCGGAGAGACTTAGGTAATTGAAGCTTGAAAGCTACCAGATTAACCTGAGCAATGATGCAAAAAGTGCCAATAGATTTTGGGCATAATTTCTGAGTAGGTTGGTGAAGATTGATGTTTTTTGTAGAGAGCCAAAAAAAATTACCCTTCTTGAACCCACATGACCTCTGATGCTCGGAGTAGTAGTGGTTTACCGCTGGGAACCCGAGAATTGCTTGAGATACTGGAAAAGAGTACAAAAGTCAGTGGAGTGGCCTGGGAGCTGTTGGTGCAGCTTTGCAGCTGGTGGTGCAACTTGGAGAATAGATGGAGTGACTTGAGAGTCAGTGGTGCAGCTTTGAGAGTTGATGATGTGGCTTTGAGAGCTGATGATGTGGCTTTGAGTGCCGATGGTGCGACTCAGAGCCGGTAGTAGAATTTGCAGAATTGATGCAGTGACTTGAGAGTGGGTGATGTGGTTTTGAGAGCCATTAGCAGCTTGGAGGCTGACTGAGCAGCTAGAGAGCCGGTGGAGCGGTTAGAGTGCTGGTGCAGTGGATAGGGAGCTGGTAGCAGCTTGGAGGATGAAAGAGTGGCTAGAGAGCTGGTGGAGCTGCGAGGGTACCGGTAGCAACTTGGAGGCTGACAGAGCAGCTGGAGAGCCAGAGAAACAGGATTAACAATAACGCTAACCATGCAGCAAAGCCTAGAGATCCACAAGGAATGCTATAGTCAGCATGGTGGCAAAAGGTCAGCATGCACAAATAGGAGCAGGAATCAATCATGCCATGTTGTGGATAGCATGTGCCATCCTGCGGCATCTGGATTGCCTAGCAACCAACGGAATGGCACCAGGAACTATACTGCCAGAAGGAGGAACATTGCTGGATAGGAACAAGTCATGAGCGTGACTTGTAACATTACCCCCCCCCCTTGATGCAAGGTTGAAGAACCCCCAGAACCCGATTTGTCAGGAAATCCTTGGAAGAACAGTCTCTTCAGCCTAGGAGCATGTAGAGCTGTCTCCGGGACCCAGGACCGTTCCTCCAGGCCATAGCCCCTCCAGTGCACCAAAAACTGCAAACGACCCTGCAGAACTTAGAGTCCTAAGATCTTCTTGATGACAAATTTGCGTTGACCGTGGACAACAATCGAAGCAGGTCTAGATTGAAATTTGGGCTTGAATTTAGCAGAGCTGAAGACCGGTTTGAATAAAAAACAGTGAAAGGTGTTGATGCAGAGAGACCTAGGTAATTGAAGCTTGAAAGCTACTGGTTTCACTTGAGCAATGATGAAAAAAGGGCCAATAAATCTCGGGCCTAATTTCTGAGTAGGTTGGTGAAGTTTGAT
This sequence comes from Taudactylus pleione, assembly GCA_031769625.1. Lineage (NCBI taxonomy): Eukaryota > Metazoa > Chordata > Amphibia > Anura > Myobatrachidae > Taudactylus > Taudactylus pleione. The sequence continues at coordinate 6,940,494 of JAUIMM010000706.1, forward strand.
GTTTTTTGTAGAGAGCCAAACCAAATTGCCCTTCTTGAACACATATGACCTCCAATGCTTATCAGCTGACTTCTTGGAGCGGAGAGAGACTTTCCGAAAGTTTTGATGAACCTGGCTCCAAATGCGATGGAGCCAAGAAACAGGAGGCGAATCAGACAAACTGGAGAAACAGGAATCAAAAGAATTCACTCTGGAATGTAGACCAGATAATAGTTGCTGACAGTAATAAGCGTGCCTTCCATGCACGGCTTTATCCCACTATGACTGTGGGAGAGACCATCAGATACGATTGGGGCCAGGTAGCGCTAACAAGTACTGCTTACCGCTACCTCGTGCGGGACCTCAGATGGTATGTATTGTTGCGGATGATCAGTCCAGGCTTGTTAAACTGCTGATTAGCGGTGTAGTCTGTGATGGTAGGTGTGCTTGTGTGGTCCCAGCAGCTGCTGTCAGATCTTATGAGAGAAAACTTTTTTCCAGGTAATGTCCTTGGCAGTGAAAAAAGGGAGTGGAGCTTGACGCGTTTCTCAGCCACGAACAAGGGGCTGTTTCCTCAGAAGTGCTTCCCCTCAGAAACTCCTGTCCTTTTATTTGATCATTGTCTCAATCAAGGATATATTTAAATCATGCTATTCAGTTTAACTCATTCAGACCAATTTATCATTATTTTACTAAAATTACTGTCTTTTTTACCTTTTAGTAAAGGTTTCAGCTGGAAATTAATATTAGTGTTGTGGCAGATTTATGGTTCAAATAAATAACACAAAAATATTACTAATAAAGCCCAGAATTCCAGACTAAAATTAATAATATAAATCATTAGTGGATTGCATCACTATATTTAGAATTAGTAATCCATATCTTTTAAAAAGCATTAAATGAAATTGAATAAACAAAGTACACAGACAAATATTTCTTATATATATATATATATATATTATACAGAAAACACATGTATAGGAAGAAACCCTTTATAGTCATGATGTGTCCTATTCGATTCGTGATTATTCCAAAATATATGAACTAATCAATTAACCATTTAATCAAGGCTACATCTGGTCAATAAGTCTCATAAGACAGAGAATCCTATAGCTAACTTAAGATATTTATTTATAAAACAAAAAATATATTGTAAAGAATATATATACATATATGCAAGAAAGGAGGATGAGAAACAGAATGGATAAGCAAGTATAGATATACAAATATATGCAATATATTGTTTAATAGTGTTAAAAATTCAGTATTTTATTTTCATTTTATACTATTCATGTTATTTATTATTTATAATACTTATGTATTGTTTTTCTTTCTTTTATATACTGTATATCATCTATTTTATTTATTTTTTATGTTTTATATTATATATATATATATATATCTTTTTGTCTTTTCATATCTTTCTTATTACTCTTATTACTCATTTGTTATTTGAGATATATTTGGTTTCTTCAATATATATATTTCTTCTTTTTCAGTAGAAAGTAAATATAGTTATCTTAATATGCTAATATTCTCCTTAATAATATAAGGAGACATGGATGGAGGACAATACAAATTGAGAGAGATGGAAAGAAAGGGGACATATGGATATCACAAACTGTGGACCACTAAGTATACCTATAGACCTCATGGGTTAGTAATCAGGCCGTACAAATAGAGAATAAATATGCAGATATAAAACACATATAAATATAGGGGGAGGAGACTGACATCCTAGCTGTAAGAGTGTTTCATATGCAGGGATGTCATTCAAGCAGATGACAGGAGAAGGTCGTGACTAGTAGGTGAACCCCCAGGGAAATGGGGTGATCATCTACCCAAAAAAAACACAGACATCTTTGGACAGAGAAGGCCAACACACCGAGCTGGAGAGTAGCTCTTGAGTCTTATTAATGCCAGGATGACCAAAAGCTCGTTGAGAGTGGAAATCCAATAAGACTGACTTCCTGAATCTTTCTGGTACAAACAAAAGATAAGGAGGTTTGTCCAGATGTGTTTCCAACTGACAGGCCCAAATGAGCTCAGCCAAATTCCGGGTGATAGCAAAGTGAATGAGAGAATTAGGAATAATAGGTTTATTGAAGACAGTGATCTGCAGAACTGGTACAAACTTCTGGAGACAGCATCAGCCTTAATGTTTTTGACCCAGGATGAAAAGAAATGATACAATTGAAATGGGTAAAAAAACAATGCCCAACGTCTTGAATTCAACCTTTTAGTAGATTCAATGTAAGAAAAGTTCTTATGGTCATTAAGAACAGTGACTTGATGCTTGGCCCCCTCCAGCCAGTGCCTCAAGTCCTTAAAGGCCCATTTAATAGCGAGTAACTCCCAATTACCCACATCATAGTTGCATTCTGCTGGTGAACTTCCAGGAGAAAAAAGCACACAGGTGCAACTTATTGTCTGCAGAATCCCACTGGGACAAAATGGCTTTAGCTCCTATGTCAGATGCATCCACTTCCAGGATAAATGGGAGATCCGGATTAGGATGGTGGAGAACCGGAGCCTGTGTAAATGCGGCCTTAAGATCCTCAAATGCTCGGACAGCCTTGGGTACCCAATTGAAGGTGTCAGCTCCTTTTTTGGTCAGTTCCACAATAGGTGCCACAATAGAAGAGAAGGACTTGATTAACTTTGGTAGTAATTAGTGAAACAGAGTAAGCGCTGAATAGTTTTAAGGGTAGATGGTTGGACCCACGCCAGTATCACTTTGAACTTATTCGGGTCCATAGAAAACCCCTGGGAGGATATGATATAGCCTAGGAAAGCAATTTGAGTGATGTTGAAATCACACTTTTCCAGCTTAGCAAAGAGATGGTTTTCCTGCAGCTTCTAAAGAACTTGATGCACATGTTGATGATGTTACCTCACAGACAATGAGTAAATGAGGATGTTGTCAAGGTATATAACCACAAAGACTCCCAGGAATTCACAAAGGACATCATTGATCAGGTCTTGAAAGACTACAGGGGCGTTAGCTAAGCTGAATGTCATGACCAAATACTCATACTCATAATGTCATGACCAAATACTCATAGTGTCCTGAGTGAGTACTGAATGTCATCTTTAACTCATCACCATTCCTAATTCGGATCAGATTGTAGGCTCCCTAAAGGTCAATCTTAGAAAAGATTGTGGCTTGATGCAATTGATTAAAAAGGACCAAAATGAAAGGTAACAGGTAGGAGTTTTTGATGGTGATATTTTTGAGACCCCTGTAATCAATGCAAGGAGGGAGGGAACCGTCCTTCTTCTCAGCAAAGAAAAAACCAGACCCGACCGGAGATTTAGAGGGGTGAATGCCAATGCATCCTTTATATATTATATATTCCTCCATTGCTTTATATACGGTAAGAATATAACCAACCTTTAGGTAACTTGGCACCAGAAACTAGATTGATGGCACAGTCATATTGGGGGTGAGGAGGAAGGGCATCAGACATTTGTTTGGAGAAGACATCGGAGTACTCCCAGTACTGGTTGGGTATGGCTGAAAGAATTTCAGCAATTGCAGGCTGAGCCATCTGAACAGGTAAAGCAAGACAATGAGACTGGCATGCATGACTCCATCTTATGATTTCCCCAGAGGACCAGTCAATAATAGGATTATGATCCCTGAGCCATGGAAGACCAAGAACGATGACACTGGAGAAGGTAGAACAAGATGAGCTCCAAATGTAGAAACCCTACTGACAACCAAATGGGAGGTGTTTTGAATTTAATAAGACCATTGGAGACTAGTCTTCCATCCAGTCTGCAGATAGGGATGTCTTGATCCAAAGGGACTATGGGTATACCCAAAGATTCTAAAAAAAAAATATCCATGAAATTGCCAGCTGCACCGCTATCCAAAAATGCAGAACTGGCCAGAGCAGAGTTAAAGAGTTGGACAACTGCAGGAACTAGAATGGAATTTTTGGAGTAAATGGGAGCCAGGCCTAAATGCAATCCCTCCTGAACACTTAGGCCTTGCCTTTTGCTGGTTTGAGTTGACAATTATTCAAAGAATGTCCCTTGTCCCCGCAATACATACAGAGACCCTGGGAACATCTTCTGCATCTCTCTTCAGGAGGTAAACGAAAGGCACCAATTTGCATAGGTTCTACTGGTTCCGAAGATGGAACCCAGGTGTGAGACTGGGACGATCTTGTAGGAAGATTCTGCTCCCGTGTTCATTCACGGAGATGACGGTCAATTCTGATTGCCTTAAGCATAAGGTCATCTAAAGACTCAGAGGGAGGATGCTGAACAAGAATGTCTTTGATTGCCTCAGAGAGTCCAAGAGGAAACTGGCAGCGCAAGGCCGGATCATTCCAACCAGAGTCCACTGCCCATCTAAAGAATTCAGAAAAGTAATCCTCTGCTGCTTTCTGACCTTGCCTGAGGGATCGCAATTTTGACTCAGCCAAAGCAGTTCTGTGAGGGTCATCATACAATAGCCCCATAGCGGTGAAGAAGGCATTGACAGATTGTAGGGTTGCATGTGTTGGAGGCTCAAGTCTGAGGGTCTCCCTGGAGGAGAGATATAACCAGACCTACTCGCTGGGACTATGACCCAGAGGAGATGGGATGTAACCTGAAGTACAGTTTACAACTCTCTCGGAAGTTGAGGAATTGTTTGCGATCCACAGAAAATTGATCTGTCAGGTTCATCTTAAGTTCTTTGAGAGCACCTGGAGCTGCAGGAGACCTGACATCCTCAACTCGAAGAGTAAGCTCCTGAACTTTTTGCGCGAGAACTGTAGTTGAACTCAACGGCCACCACACCAAGTGAACATAAAATGAGATAGGAAAAGGAGGGACTGTTTCCTTTACCATGCAGAATTATTAAAAGACTGTAGATTTTTTTTGGACACCAGCAAAACAAATATATATTATTTTCCCATTATGTTTATTTGCCTGCAGCTGATTGGGACACAACAACACACACTAAGGGCCTGATTCAGAGCCGTTCGCTATTTGCGGTCGTTCGTTCAAAAACAAGGGGTGGCTATTCAAATGATCCCTTCGCAAATTGCAGTCTGTTCCCACCTCTAAGTCTGAACGAGCGCGCAAAACATACGCTCGTTTATTTGATAAAAACGCCCCCTGGCCGCTCGCACCATACGTCATGTCCGCTTTTTATTAGATTAATCGAGTACATCGTACAGCGTATGAACTGCTCGCTATTCTTGTGGTTGGTTTTTTCAACCGCTATTTTGCGAGCAGTTCTGAGTTAAAAATAAACAAGTGACGTGGTCAATGACGCTGCTGTATTAATTATGCACTCCCTTAAAACGCCCATTTTGACCTTTAAGCATGCCTGCATTCGAATTCCACTCCCCCGTTTTCAAGCCGCTAGCGAGCGGCTCTGAATGAGGGCCTAAGTACAGTATTATATCCTGAGTTTAAAAAACACACTCTACAATTTTTTAAATTCTTTTACTAGAGAATGGCAATCTTTTTACCAGAATAAGAGAATGACTTCTTTGCAATAATTATTTTAGGGTAAAGATGACGGGGATAAAACTGCACACAGTAAGAACAGTAATATATGCTGCATCTTAAAAAATACTATACAAAATTTTTAATTATTTTATAAAAGCCTGGCAAATTCTATTACACACCAGGTTAAGAAAGTGGCTTCTTTGCAATAATTATTTTGGGGTAAACATGTCAGTGATACACCGTAAGATACAACTAATTAAAGTGTTATTTAATTAGTAAGAATAAAAATATTAAATTTCTTAAAAATTATCAATAAATAAATAAAAATACTTCATACATAAAGACAATAATCCATGTTATATATTCACAGCATTAATAATTAATTTCAATTCATATATAATCTTGCTGGGTATTTCTAATTGTATATACTAAAGCTTTTTGTCAGATTAATAGAATGGTGGTTTTTCTGCACAAAAATCAACAATTACTTTCCGACCTTCTTTAAAATGGCCTATAGATTATAAATTCCCTTTCCCAACTTGTTAATTGCTAAGTTTAGCAAGCAGAAAAAATTGATATTTAAAGAAGCATGCTTATTAGGCACCAAAACATTTTTAAAAAAGGCCTTTCTTATTTATTTATAAACAGTCACTTTGTAACCATGTGCTAACCGTATCTTTTTCCCAACTTGTTTAGTTGAATGTATTGTTACTTTGTAACCCTGCACTCACTCATACAGATACCATGTAGTCTCTGGTAGGTTCCTTATGGTAGCTGCACAAGAACACAGTCCAGATTCCCAGAAAGTCATTAGCCACTTGTACCTCCTACTGCTGGTTCTTATACCGGATTATACAGCCAATTTGGAGGAGAGTGTAACCAGTGTGTACTTTCCTGGGTTTGGTCCTCTGTCACTCCAACTGCGCAGCCTCTGGACAATGGGTATAATATAATGCATGTCTCCGCCTTCTTGTAGCATCAGCAGCTTCCTCAGATATAAAACTAGTCTGTGTTGATATTTAGAGCAGGGATCTGCCCGCCATTATTAATTGGTCACGCATGCACTGTCCTGCGCTATGCGTTCCAAGCCTCGCAATGAGAGCTGTCCTTAAGTAGGCTCCAGCAGCCATCTTTAAATGTGTTCCAGGCCTCATTTTAAAACTACGGTGGCCATCTTTGTTTCTTCTGAAGTTTAAATATAACATGCATCTTTACATTAATTTAGATCCCAGAATTATGCGATAAAGTAGTTTCTAGGAAATCAGATAACCTGAATCGTCAATTGGCCCCTAGTTTATTTAGTAAGAAGTCCCACACCTTAGCTCAAACAGGTACGTGGATCCCACAAAAACCAAAAGGCTTCCATAAGTGTGTGAAATAAAACTGTAATACATGTAAGCATTCAAAAAGGAAAACATTGGAAATTGGATCCTATGTATCTCTAGAGAAATTTAAAACAAAAACCTTTATAAACTGTAGGTCAATTTTTGTTCTGTATATGTGTTAACTTGTGGTTGTGGTCTACAATATGAGGGCAAAACCAAAAGGACTTTACACGTGAGGTTTATGGAACATAAATGGAACATTATGAAGAAAATGAGAAATAATGCACTTTATAAACATATTATAGAATGTACACAGAGCGAAATTGAAAAAATTAGCATTACAACTATTGAACAGGTGGGGAATACTATAAGAGTAGGGGATAGATACACCAGGTTATGTAGGAGGGAGGTATATTGGATATTCAGATTGCAAACATTGGTCCTGTATGGGTTAAATGATACCATAGAGTTAAATGTAGTTGATCCTCCCTCCTACCCAGGGGCGGATCTATACTTTTATTTTAGGGCGGGCAGTTTAAGAATGAATCCTAACTCCTCCCTTATCTATGTATAGCCCCTCATACTTCCAGTCCTTGCCCCTCCCATAAAAAAACCCTAGCTCACTGGTGCTCTGTGTACTTCAGCATGCACAGTTCAGGATAGTTCATAAATACTAGATGATAAAACATCATCTTGTCACTGGCCTGCAGATAGTATATTAATAACTATGTTTTCAGTTTGACTATAGCATATATGAGGTAGTTTGTACAGGACAGAAGACCGAACCAGTGCCTATCTATGGCAATAAACAACAAGTTTAGCACCAAAGCTTAAAGACATAAACTTTCTCCAATGTTGCAGGAATCACAGCATGTTTAAAAGAAATGTAATAACTAATTTAACACCTATTAAATGTTTTTTTGGCATCTATTACTCAGTAATTAATCTGAGCATTGAAATAACTGCTACTGGCAGCTGTATAAAAGCTTCTGTGATGTGTGGCTTGTCACCAGGCTGTAGTGCAACTACAAATTCCAGCATGCCATGTTAGCCACAGTTTGGGACTCATATTTATGAGCTGCAAACACTGTGCCTCATCCTGCTCTGCTCACACTGTCTCCCCTATGCATACATTAGTCATTTCAAGTGACCATACTGTGTATATACTAGTCAACCCTCTGTGTTTTCATGCTCCAAATTATCATTAAATGATCTGCAGTGAATTACCACTGCACTGTACTCACTGTCTGATCTTACAGCAGCTCTTCCTGCAGCCAGTGATGTATACAGGAGCTGCTGGCTGCCACAGCAGGGTGGTGTCTTAACAGCAGAGTGCGGAGCTAATGATGAGCTGCTCGGCACTCAATAGATTCAGACTGTGGCAGACAGTATAATCAAACTATGAGATTACAGACACCAGGACACTGATTAAGTGCAGCCACACAGTGCTACGGGGGCGATCGCCACAATCGCCCCTAACCCCCCCACACCCCCCCATCAGATCCGCCACTGCTCCCACCTGGTGTTTCCATTTTTTATTTCTGTTTCTTTTCTTATCTATATAATAATAATACATTTGTTCCCTATTTTGTATATATATGAGAATATATGAATTTGAATGGGATATTATTAGATACAGTCTAGTCCTTTTAGGTAATTATTACTATTATTATTAATTCTAATTTTTAATTAAAAGAGATAAATTAGTACTGGTGACAATCTAAAATATATAGATAAATGGTGTAAATTGTTATATTATATAAGCAATGAGACTAATTAATTAGTAATTGGAAGAAAGCACCATTTATACTCCCTCATTGCTTATAAAAGTAGTGTCTAAAGTATTAAGGATATGTTTTATTGTTATATATGAATTGGTAAACATGGGTAAAGAAGATGGCTACCTCTAGTAAAATATTGGGCATACAAACATGGAGGTCTATAGGAATATAATGTATTAGGGTAAGCAAAGATGGCCACCGTAAACCCTACATATATAAAGATGGATGTGATATCCAAACTTGTGAAGAAACAAAGATGGCCGTCGTAGCTCTAAAACGAGGCCTGGAATACATCCAAAGATGTCCGCCGGAGGCTACTTAAGAACAGCTCTCATTGCGAGGCTTGGAATGCATAGCCCAGGATAGCACATGCGCGACTAAATGAATATAAAGTTGGATGTTATATTTACACTTCCAGGGAAAAATATATGGCCGCCGTAGTTTTAAAATGAGGCCTGGAATACATTCAAAGATGGCCACCGGAGTCTACTTAAGGACAGCTCTCATTGCAAGGCTTGGAATGCATAACGCAGGATAGCGCATGTGCGACCAATTAATGACGGCGGGCAGATCCACGCTATAAATATCAACACAGAGGGGACTAGTTTTATATCTTAGTAAGCTGCTGATGCTACAAGTAGGCGGAGTAACGCGTTATATTATCCCCATTGTCCACAGGCTGCGCTGTTGGAGTGACAAACTGAGGACCAAACCCAGGAAAGTACACACTGGTTACACTCTCCTCAAAATTGGCTGTATAATCCGGTGTAAGAACCAGCAGTACGAGGTACAAGTGGCTAATGACTTTCTGGGAATCTGGACTGTGTTCTTGTGCAGCTACCATAAGGACTTTACCAGAGACTACATGTTGGGAAAAGGATACAGTTAGCCCATGGTTACAAAGTGACTGTTTATAAATAAAAAAGGCCTTTTTTAAACATTTTTTGGTGCCTAATAAGCATGCTTCTTTAAATATCAATTTTTTTTCAGCTTGCTAAACTTAACCAATTAACAAATTGGGAAAAGGAATTTATAATCTATAGGCCATCTTAAAGAAGGTCGGAAAGTAATTGTTTGTTTTTGTGAAGAAAAAACACCGTTTTATTAATCTGAAGATAAGCTTTAATATATACGATTGAAAATACCCAGTCTAAAGATTATATATGAATTGAATTTAATTATTAATGCTGTGAATATATAATATGGATTATTGTCTTTGTGTATGAAGTATTTTTATTTATTTATAATTTTTATTAATTGAATATGTCTATTCTTACTAATTAAATAGTGCTTTCTTTTATGAAGTTTTTCATGAAATTGGTTGTATTTAATTGAAAAAGGGAGCAATACCCTTTAGAATGCTGCAATTTGATTGGTATTGTTTGTCAACAGTTAGACAAGCGCCCTAATATACATTCATTTGTTTCTACTTCGGTATACACTGTAAGAACAGTAATAAATGCTGCATCTCAGGGGCACACTGTCACAAAATTGGGACTTAGTCATGCTTTCCTTGCCCAATGGTGCTTTATTAGGGTGGGTCATACTGTCTTGGAGTTCTCTCATTCCATTCCTGAGGGTCATGGGTGTATCCATGTTAATTCTGATAAGGTGAACACTAGTTTCCAGTCTCTACCTGTTTTCTGAGCTCGCATGATGGCCTCCTCCTATCCATGACAAGAGCACCCAATTTAAGTCTACAATTTGGTTCAATACTCCGCTGCATGTGGTTTTTCCTTCCTGTGATCTCAATCACTAGTGAGTAAGTACGACCTCCGATCCCGAGCTTGACCCTGCACTGCTTTCTACTGTATTCCTGCAAGCCACTGCATCTGAGTCTGCTCTATCCACTCTGCAACATGGTTCTGTGTCCTGCTTCCAGTTTGCACCTTACCAGCCTGTGTTCAAGCACCAGTCCCAGTCTGGCTCACCTGCTACTATCTCTGGTCTGATTCCAGTTCAAGCTTCCGCTCCTAATCTGTTCCACTCTGGCTCAGCTGCTGTTACCTCCAGTCCCAGTGTGGTCAAAGTCCCCAGATCCAGTCCGGTTTAAGTCTCCGGTTCCATTCCAGTTCTACATCTTCAACCTGCCGTTCCTATCCGTTTCAAGTGCAGTCCAATCCTACGAATTATCCTTTAATTACAGCCTGCATAGTACTGTGAATTCTCCTGAACTATATATAGACCCTCCTAGTGCTTCTAAGTGCCAAGTCTCCAGCCTACAGTGATCTTGACTACAAGCAAATTCCCTGAGTACAACTCTCCTGCTCAATGCAGGTTCAAGTAGACTATATGTCACTGTACTTCAGATTACCTTTCTACACTGCAGTTGCATTGTTTATCATCATAGTGCTGACCTACTTTGAGACCGTCTACTCACTGTACCATCAGTAACACTATCAATGATGGTTGTTGCCCTTTGGGTCCTCTCTTAGAATGTTGTGGTTCATGCTGAGTCTCTCCTTCAGACTTCACTCCAGTTGCTGGGTCCTGGACCTAAACCTTTGAGGGTTTAGGCTCCAGGTACCCAGATCTGGTAATCAGTTTGCAGCATCTATTAGCAGATTCCAGGTGCCTACTGACTACCTGTATTACTCACTGTTCAGATCCCTGAGTTCTCAAACACTGGTTCCAGGCCTTTGTCCTTACATTCAGGGTAAGGTGTTGAGTTCCACTCAGTTAGTTTCAGGGGCAGACTGTAAGCCTTTCAAGTGTCACTAACCTCTCTGAAGGCACCAGGCATTTACCACATGGGTCTCACCCAAGAGTAGACCTCTCCGTCAACTGCTACTATTCTGCTATGACTCGTCAGCCCAGTCCACGAGTATTGACTTTGATCTGAAAACCCTAAATGTAAAATACACTATACAAATGTTTTAATTAGTTTACAAAAGACTGCCAATTTTTTTCACAAATTTTTTCACAAAAAATAGATTTTTTTTCCAATAATTGTTTTTGGGTGAAGATGACGGGGATACCTCTGCACACAGTAAAAACAGTAATATACAGTACGTTTGTCTCGAAAACACACTATACACTTTTTTATTTTATATTTAATAATTTTATAAAAGACTGGCAACGAGCACCTCTAATGTCAGTAGACGTTAGGACTGGCTAACACACCTATAAATAAACATATGTGAACCATTTCTAACTATTTCTCAAGTAGAATCTTTGCCTCAATCCCAACCTGCTGGTAGCCTTTTTGCACAGTAAATAGTCTTGTAGTCCTGCAATGAACTTGATTTTAAACTGGAGTAAAAATAGGGATCATTCTTCTTCACTGTGAATGTTCATTGAAATCAAATGCACTTGAAAATCTATATGATTCCACTCTTTTAAATTGGTGAGTAATGGGTAATAGTGGAATACAGTAGTGGGTGATTTATTGGTGAGTACAGTCAGTGGGGTGGTGTTATGTGTGTACTGTAAATATTTATGTGTTGTCTGTGGTTTGTTCTGTCACATAATGATCTGTCTCCTTGCAGATCCATTGCCTGAGACGTTTCTGCCATCTGCCATCCTCCCTATGTGACTGTTCATTCATGTACTTTTCTGAGTCTCCATGATTTCTAGTGGCACTTAGGTCTGGGCACATCTCATGACATGTGGATGCCATGACCTGACTGATGTATTAAATTCTCCTCTGTTCACTGAAGAAAAAAATTAGGTTAATTTATTATGAACTGAAATGAACTCAGATCAACTATAATAGCAACCTAGATCTGCCTTTATGTGCAAGAATGATGCACTGTATTTAGAGGCATCTGCCTAGTAGCAAAGTTTTCTTTGAAATTACTTCTAAATGTTGTAATCTTTACATTTAGGGCTCACGTACAGTACAAAGTTTAGCTTAAAAAAATGTTCTTATATGATGGGAAAGATTTATGATTTGTTTTTATTGGGTTATTATTTTCATTGTTTAGTTAAATGTATATTTTTACTTGAAGATCAGGCTATCATGAGTCTATGGGGTATGTTTACTGAAGTGCAGGTTTTTAGAAGTGCAGATGTTGCCTATAGCAACCAATCAGATTCTACTTATAATTTATCTAGCACCTTCTTGAAGATAATAGTTAGAATCTGATTGGTTGCTATGGGTAACATCTCCACTTCTAAAAACCCGCACTTTAGTAAATATACCTCTATATGTTTTCCTGTCATTCCAACACCATTTGCCACAGTTGAAAAGTAGAAGGAAAGGAGAGTCTATAATAAAACCATAATGTATTTAAAACCCTTATAAACATATACAATACAATGTAAAGCACACTATAATCCATTTTATTTGAAAATGAAAGCTCTAAATGCATTTAATTAGCCATTTATATTTCTGTAGACCGATAACAAAGGCAATTATGCAACATTATCAAGGGGAAAGACAGAAGAGGGAGCTTCTCCTTTAAGGGCCGATGTATCATTATTCGTTTATCTGACCGCTTGAAAATCGCATGTCATCGCATTGTAATCGTCGCAGATAGTTTTTCCACCATACGCATAACGTAAACACCAGCTGCATAAAAATACTTAAATGCGGTAATCCTCTGTCAGTCATGATATTCTATTGCAAGAAGAACACCGGACAAAAAAAAAAAGGTAATTTTTTAAACTTGGATTTTTATAATTTACTTATATAAACAGTATATACAGTATTTATTTATTGTTATAATTGTATTTAAAACATAACATTTACATAAGGTACAAGGGAGAATACATGCTGTAATCTAAAAAGAAAAAATGTAGCTATCAGAAAAATGTCTACTTCTAACATTAACTTTATTTAAAAAAAACAACTACAACAATGAAATCATAAATATATATTTTTTAATCCACACCATTAAAACATTTCTCTAGGAAAATGCTGATACATATGACATTTATCGCATTCCAATAGTTTCCAATGATTCCGGCAGTGTTTTGTGATGTCACATGTTTAGATTATCGACACAAACTAGATATGCGATAAAACTTGCAATGAAGCATTGATACAGCTGACCGATACTTCCTTTATGCGAAAAACATGCGGAAAGTACTAATTATAGTAAAATTTGCGTTGATACATCTGCCCCTTAATCCCCCATTTACATGCCAAGATTAGCCCCTAGTCTAGCATACAGTAAACTCTCATAAAAAGGATGGTGGAAATTTATTATTTTAATACCTACTGAGACAATGTTATTTTTACTGGTGTAAGATGCTAGCATTTAATAGCTATTAAAATCATATTTACCGACCTTGCTGAAGGTTGGAAGGTCTGGGGACGGCAGAGCTTGGTTAATATGGGTGTTTTTTTGGCGTGATGACGAGATCGCATTATGGTAGCCCCGCCTCCCGCTATGCAATGCCAAGATTACAGCATCGTTTAATGGGGGCAGAACTGCAATGATGCAATTAAATGCGAATTGCGTCATCGGCCTGCCTGTGCCGCCCACTTCACCGGGGAGGCTTGTCCACCTTTCCGGGTGGCCGAGAGCACCACCTGATTTTTGGGAGGGTAGGCGAGTACTGTATAATTAAAATACACAATGCACATTTTGCTGGGCTAAGGTGCTGGCTTTCAAAGAACAGATGACATTTTATACAGCTGTTGTGGATTAAACACAGAGGGGTAGATTTACTAAAGCTTCTGAAAGAGAAAAGGAGGTAAATTTACTAAGAATCGAGATGGTCCCGATTTTCAAAGTGATTTATCTCGCTGGAACTCGCCAAAATTCGGGTGATTTAATCCCTTTTATTTTACCAAATTTACCAACAGGCGATATGAGGATAAACGAGTTTGCCGATGGTGAAGCAGAACGAGATATCTCTCCTAAGTAACTCGTTTTGCTGGAGATTACTCACCAGAGATTGCAGTGTTTTCTCTCTGCAAATCTCTCCTGAGCTAGCAGCCAGCACATATCAGTGAGATATGTGATTGCTGCTTGTGTGTTAAGCCTTGTAAAAATTAGATAAATGTTTTTAAAAAAAAACGATGTGAGGACCCCCCGAAAACACTAACCAGCCTCAGGCTTGCCAGCCTGTCCTGGTTCTTAACATTACAGGGAAAAAATGTGTAGATATCCATTGTAATGTAAGAACCAGCACAAGGCAGCAGGGACAGAGCTGGGGGGCCCAGTGAAAGGGCACGTCTGGCTGTGGCATCAGTCCCCCATTAGAAAGGGTTTTAAATATATGGTGGAACTCACATAATTTTTTTTCTCTGTATATTTAAAACCAGCCCCGTCCCTGCTGCCTTGTGCTGGTTCTTACATTACAGTGGATACCTACACATTTTTTTCCCTGTAATGTTAAGAACCAGGACAGGCTGGCAAGCCCGAGGCTGGTTAGTGTTTTGGGGGGCACCTCACGTAATTTTTTTTACATATTATCCCTATTTTCACCATTTACAGAAAGAAACATGCACAAATCACAATGATTTGTGTATGTTTCTTACCATCTCACAGCTCAGGGGGTTGAGAGTTTGAAAAGTGATTTTGACAGAGAGTTTGCTCCTATCTCTCCCGAGCTTGTCATCCCGATATTTGGTAAATTTGTGAGATGTATGTGTTAGGTGAAAAGTACTTCCGATTTGGGCCAATGGTGATAAGTTTCGAGATTGCTATCTCACTCAAGTTTTACGAGTGAGATGAGAGAAATCTCTCTCTAACTCACCCGACTTTGCCTTTAGTAAATTTGCAAGCAGGGAAAAAAATCAATAAATCAGCCGAGATGGTCATCTCGCATCTCGACCTATCTCAAAACTTAGTAAATTTACCCCTAGTGGTCGTGTTGCCCATAGCAATCAATCAGATCCGGTCTATTATTTTCTAGAATGCATTAGAGAAATGATAGAGAGAAACTGAATGGTTGCTATGGACAACATCTTCACTTGTCCATACCTCCCAACTTTTATGATCCATGAAGAAAAAAAGAGGGCAGGGCTTTGCAGAGGCGAGGGGCCTATTGAAATGGGGCGGAGCCTCATGGCAACCTGGTTTATGTCACTATAGGGGGCGTGCCCAGCACTCTCCGAGATGCTGGGCAGCCCCCAGGCTCTCCCTACTCTGGAGAACAGATGCCGTGAGCATGTGCACGGCATCTGTTCACCTTCTACACATCCGCTGCTCTGCTATGCAGAACAGCGGTATGTGCTCTTCCCAACTTCCCCCCCACCGCGGAACACTGTGGCCTGCGGGTGGGACAGCAGGACAGTCCCAGAAAAACTGGATTGCCCCGCTTAATGCGGGATAGTTGGGAGGTACGCTTGTCTGTTTTAGTAACTTTAATAAATCTGCCCCCTAGCATGTGCCTGGCTATATTTGGTTAAGCAGAAGTGCAAATACAGTATTGTTGGGAGGTTTTGTAACATGGACAGTTTTTATTTTAAACTATCCCTAAACATTTAGGGACGTGTTTACGGTTGTAGTTTGTGCAGTTATTCTGGTTGTTTATGAGTATGGGAGGTCTCTTCCTTTCTGGACATTACACCCATCCCGATATTTTGTTTAGATTGTCAACTTTATTTGTGGGAAAGAACAGTAGCAGTGGCTGTGTCACTGTTAGGTCTTGAGGTGCTCTCCTTGCCAATACATGGCTTAGGCTGATTCTACTCTACTGGGGTCAGTGAAACCAATGGTCATGTGGGCAGTTTGTGTGTCATTAGCAGGGGAGTTTGGATACCTGAAGTGTGAATGATGGGCTGGCAGAAGGCATCCACATCTAGGCCTGATCTGGGAGGAGAGAAGATGGCTACACTGCTGTGTGGGGACGTTCTTTCTTCACTACCATATCTCCTTTCCTCATGTCTTATTATAAATAAAGCTGACCCTTTTCTCCACCAATATGTCTCTGTGTGTCTATTACCTGTTGAATTCGTCAATAAACCTTTTAATATATTCCTTCCTATAAACCTCTAAGATTCACCTGCCTAGAACCTCTAAGACAAAACCCTGCCTAAAACCTCTAAACAGAACGCTAATTGTGTACGCAGTTTAACCGCAAATAAAGACAGGAGTGGAATCTGTGGTTCCAACGCACAAGTATTATTCAGGTAAAAGTACAGTCAGTTACACGCAATCTATACATACATAATTTAGGCGTAAAAGGAAATAATACAGACCCAAGTACGGTTATACATATGCTGCGCCTCTGGACCCAGAGATAGACTTCTGACTAGATATCCTCAGTTCACCCAAAATTCAGCATGAACTGGCAAACCAGTGTTCGGACACATGTATTTATTCCCCCCCAGACTGAAACAGGACAAAGGGGGAACTTCCTGCTGATCTCATTGGTTCCCAGAGGAGAAGCATATGTAACGACACATTTAACAGGTTGTTTCAAATAGACTTTCCCTGCCTCTAACAGCCGGAGTCTTTCTGGTAACGCCTCCTGTAACAGTCCATCAACTAAACATTTTGTTGCTTGTCAGTTCTGCGATCCATAACTTGAGTTTGCATGATGCGATCTCTCCACCGATAACACCGGGATTCTGTAAAAAGCGTACGCATCAGAACGAAACCAAACACACCTTGCTTATCATGTATAATACCTTAGATATCAAAAACCTCTATTTCTTAGCATTTAAACTAACTTAACCAACTTGAATCATACAATTTGATGCTAATGGAACCTTGTGTGCGAATATGTAGTGTGTGAGTATTCAGGGTTTGATATAAGGACGCTAGTTATTAATGGGTGAGATTTAAGTGCATAATTTCTCATACACGAAGTGAACATCCAGCAGTGTGGATGGCTGAGGGTTGTAGTTCTACATGCCCTCTGTCAGCAGGCCCCCACCTGTTGTGTGTTCAAAGGAAAACAAAACCTCTTTTGTTCTCACAGACTCTTGTGTGAAGTGCAAATGTATTATCACCTCAAGCTGTGGAATTTGGGGCCATTCTGTCTAGGATTCAGACAAATCCATTTGTGTACATATTATATTACAATTGCCACAACTATACTTTATCTGCATCCAGGGATTCCCAATTTGTATGTAAAAATACCCATTGTCTCTTCTTATTTACTCAGAAAGCTTGTTTTTCCAGTTGCCCTTGGTAGGTTAACAAAAACATTGCCATCTGTTCTTAGCTCCTGAGTTATAACTTGAATTGACGCTGACCACAAAAATGGTGTCTTGCGATCTCATTTCCAAAATGGAGTCTTGCGGCCATTCGCAAGATGGCGTCGCCGTGATTAAATTTTAAACTGAACTTGTCTCAGCCAATTATTCAACTTCGACAGTCCACCCTTTGATAGCAAACAACATGCTATCACAATCTGCTATTAGAATTTAATTTAGGCTTACATTTACATATTATTTGGTGTTATCATGGGATGGCACAAGGTGGTTCTTAATCCATCAACAATGTGTCTCTAGGCGGGGGCATAAAACTACTATTATACGCACACCGCGGATCTTGGGAGATCATGTGACAGATGTGGGGATGCACCAGTCTTATAACAGTAGTTTTGAAGGGGAATTTGAGACTTTACATTGTCTGGGTGTTCTATAAATAACATTTCAATAATATCTTCTATGCATGTCTAAATATTATACATTTAAATGATGGTACTTCCTAGCTCAGGGTTGTAGTGCAGTTCTGTATCTACCTCAGTATACATATTATCATTTCTGACCACCATCATAGTTTCATCCCTTTGTTTCACTCTGTTTTCACATTTTCCACACTTCAACACAATAGGAACTCACCGGACGCATATGCCAATTACTATGATGACAATCAGTATAAGGATAAAGAATTTGCCTACGCTGGCGACCACTTCCTGGACCCACTCTCCTAGACCCGAGAACCATTTCACTGGGTTCAGCCATGACACCCATCCTTCTATCTTTTCCCCTGCTTCAGCCACTGATGCGTTATGGTTCTTACGAAATTCCCACTTTAGCTGCAGAATCTCATCCATCTTCTGGTCTATCACCTCCTTAGGGTCGCTGGTATCATTGGTGACATAAGTGCAACACTTTATTCCAAATTGGGTGGCTAACGTTACGCAATACCCTCCAGTAACAGCAGTTAAATAATTCAACACTAGCCTGTGTTGCACTAGTTCTTTCTTGTACGCTTGCAATTCTCTCCCTGTGTACCTGAATGTGTCATCGTACATCTCGGTGATATTGTCTATTAATTTAGCAAGTTCCTGGATATATCTAAAATTTAATGTACCCTTAGCAATCCTGGTGGGATCCAGGGCGACTAAAACTTGAAAGCCAGTTGTCTCACTGATTAACTGAGCGG
Source organism: Taudactylus pleione (assembly GCA_031769625.1). Taxonomy (NCBI): domain Eukaryota; kingdom Metazoa; phylum Chordata; class Amphibia; order Anura; family Myobatrachidae; genus Taudactylus; species Taudactylus pleione. The sequence goes on from JAUIMM010000706.1 coordinate 6,959,271, forward strand.
CTTTATGCATATCACCAGGTATCATATTTCTCTTGCCTCTGTGTTCATATTGTGTGTGAAGATATGGTGACGGTGTGTTTTTATTTATACCCAGCATTTCAACATGTGTGAGGGTCATAACTTTTGGAAGTATTTTTCCCAAATAACATAACAATTACAATACTAAAATTGGTCAGAAACTCCCCTGATTGGCATTGCACTCCTCCTGACTCCACTCCATCAGCACTGCCATCAGCTCACATCTCCTTTATCGGTCCCCCATCACAGACACTGAGTATCCCCAAACAGATCATCATGACAAAAACTCTGGAAAGAAAAAGAACTAGGATGACCACAGCAGACCACTCCATTGCTGGAAGCACTGATCTACACATTTCTTTAGCTCAGATATCTCACCGTCACCTTTTTAATCCTTCCGGCACAAGCTCGCAATCGACAGGTCCACGTTATCGGCCTTGTCTCTGCCTTGTATCTCCACTGGTTGGTTAACCTCCCTATAGTGAGTGGAATGGACCCACGTATCTTCCCCGGCCACCCTTTGAGGATGCTGTATCGTCAGATACGGACCTTTCCACCGATCAGTCAAACAACCTGAGCTAAAAAATTTTTGGATCATAACAAATTCTTCCAGATTTTGACATCATGACAGTTTGCATTAGACATGTTAGTTAATAACACTTTCAATTTCGGTTATTCTCATTCATCTTCGTGAGACCCTGCACAGTAACCTCATTATCATATTTTCATATGAGGCTGCCTGTTTGGACAGTATCTAAAAAGGGGGGCAAATAAAGGAAAAGACAATCTGGGATAATCTCAGTGTTGTTACCCATCATCTTACACATGTTCTTGGAAACGTCACCTATAAAATAAGTCCCTCTATCATTTTTAATAATTCTAGGGATATAGTATCTGCATACAGGTTCCTGCAATTAAATCTTGTTATCAATAGCTACTGCTCTAAATAATGCCTGTGCCACTGGGTTGGATAGTATTCCGAGTCTTATAACAGTAGTTTTGAAGGGGAATTTGAGACTTTACATTGTCTGGGTGTTCTATAAATAACATTTCAATAATATCTTCTATGCATGTCTAAATATTATACATTTAAATGATGGTACTTCCTAGCTCAGGGTTGTAGTGCAGTTCTGTATCTACCTCGGTATACATATTATCATTTCAGACCACCATCATAGTTTCATCCCTTCGTTTCACTCTGTTTTCACATTTTCCACACTTCAACACAATAGGAACACACCGGACGCATATGCCAATTACTATTGACCTCAGCCTGGCATGGCTGCCGTTTATCCTTAGCAACCTTGTGTCCTATGAGTGGGAGATAAAGCACAACAGTTTAATATCATTTAAACATGACCCAAAATACAACAATAAATCGTCCACATTTTTCATTAGAACAGATCCATTGATAGGTTGAAAAGATTGTAAACAGTCATATAAGGCCTGGGAGAAGATACTGGGGTTACCTATGAACCCATGGGAAACTCGTGTTCCTGTGTGGTGTTCTTCACTTTGCAGTACTTACTTATGTGTCCCACTTGGTGACAGTTAAAACATAATTTTGAACGGGGTGGATGAAAAGATTGTTGTGGGATTTGAGCAAGAGGGAAAGGTGGTGGGTATGGGTAAGGATAGGCAGGGTAAGGATATTGTGGGGGATATGAGTATGGGACCTGTGGTTGTGTATGATGTGTGGGGTAAGGATGTGTTTGCTGTGGTGTGGGATTGGTGAGGATGTGTAATTGTTCAGGTGCAGGTGTGTGTGTGGGTGCAGGTGTGTCGGTTGGCTGTGATGTTAACGTCATTCTCTCCAGAGCTTGTATACTGACAGCCATTAATTTTTCGCTCTGGGTCTCCCTCTTTTTTGAGATGTTTTTGTCATGTTCTATGGCAGACTCTATGAGGTTATCTATTGTAAGTCCCCGCCAGCCAGGCTGTGAGGTCTGAACCCGAGTCTTTAAATTGTCTTTCAGACCGTCCATGAGTACCGTGACTATCATTCCCCTGTGGTGAGTGCTATCTTTAATATCTTCTATCCCAGTGTACTGGGTGATAGCCTGCAGAGCCCAGTCGCAATATTCTTCTGCAGTTTCACTCTCTTTTTGTTTGATTGTGAAGATTTTGTTCCAGTTAACTACTACTGGAAAATATACACCCAATTGAGTCACAATGCGGGAAATGTTACCTTGGTTTACTTGGTCTGTTAAGGGAACGTCGCCATCCAATACACAGTCCGTGATAAATTTTGTCAGGTCGGTATTGTGTGGCAGGCAGCCCCTTAACACCACATGCCAATCTTTATTAGTGGGCTCATGAGAACTACCCAAATTTCTCAAAAATCTTTGACATTTGGCTAGTTCCTTTTTTGGATTGGGGAAATCATTTATGATGGAATTCAGTTCTGCTCTTGTCCATGGACAATGCATCACTACTTCCCTCGTGGGCACTACACCGTTTGCATCTACATTTCCATTCGGAACAGTTATTGTCCGAATGGGATGCAGACCGGCAGCGTTGCTACCTCTGACCTGGTTACCTGGCTGGGGGTTTAATCTGCTGCTGCTACGTATGGTATTAACAACTTCCTCAATGGGTGCCGAGTGTATTAACACTTCCCTTGCTGTTACCGATGGAGATGGCGGCACCACCCGTGATTGTGGTGATGCAGCATCTATCATTTGTACAGCATGGGAAATAGCAGACATTACAATAGGCTCATCTTCTACATCATAAACATTTTCTTTATGGTTACTTAAGAGGGGGTACAAATTACTTGTTACATTTTTATTGGTATTTTTGGTAACTGTACTTGCACCTCCATCCACATAAGGTGGGGGAGGTGAGCGTGAACTGCTGGCAATACTCTCCATGACGCTACTTTGCCGCCCGTGCACGCCAATTTGCGGCTCGCCCGTATTGCAACTCAGCGTCGTGGATGTATTTTCTGGCAATGCGTTCGCAACGTTAGTTTGCGTCGTTTGCACATTTTTAAGCCAAGCATCCCCTTCATGCTGCCATATTTCTAAACATTCAAAATACTTAATCTTTTTTCTCTCGAGATCGCACCATACTGATGTGATCCCGGACATTATCTAACACATTTTTGTCAAAACTACCAATTCTGGGAAACGGTCTAACACTCTTCCTCGTCATATTAAACCATATAGCAGCACATCATTGCTTAACATTTCTACCGTTTGCGTGGCTCCCATTTTGAGACAACTCCTACGCTTTTCAATAAAAATTTAAACTGGTGAAAGACAATCAAGATACTTTCACTTACCTGTGAACGATTTAAGTCGGCGGCGCCCACACACCTGGATAAGATTTCATAAGGCCACTTCCACACCTAGATAAGTTTTGAAACAGGCAACTTCCAGACCCGGATAAGCTTTAGTAAGGTAACTTACAAACCTATGAGAGTTTGTATGTCGGCCACTCCCACGCACCTCTATACAACAAAGACAACATGTACACCTGCTACTGTGTTTAGAACGGTAAAGCTGCTTACCGAGCGACTAGGCTAACCCTTGCACCTAGCCCTTAAGGATCATACGGTACCCTTAACTTTAGGGAATAAATTACCCCTACCAACAATACACACACTGTTATACACTTTTTCTCTGCGCAGAAAATAAACGTTTAACCCAGATATTGGTAGATAGAAAAAAATGTAAACCTCAATGGCTTTGTTCAAACACGTGGCAGCAGAACCGGAAGTGCGTATACGCTATTTGTGCGATCGTCCGCATACACAATTATGCGACTACCACACAAGAGTATAATTACTTTTTTAACTGCGTACACAAAAATGCGTTTTAGCTGCGTACGCAAATACTGCAGCACCCCTCTAAACACAAGGTTCTATCAACAGAGGGAAAACAAACTTTTTTTTTTTTTTTCCCTCTCTTGTCCCTGGATTCTAATCAGCGCTTCCTCTACACAATAACCGGCAGTACGCTCTCAGCAACACTGTGGTAATGAAAGACTAATGCGTCTCTCAAAAGGCGCCTCCACCCTTTTGCTGAGAGAGGACTGACCGAGTGTTATCGTGTATCAGATAGTGTGATAAATCGATGAGCCCCCACTGTTGAATTCGTCAATAAACCTTTTAATATATTCCTTCCTATAAACCTCTAAGATTCACCTGCCTAGAACCTCTAAGACAAAACCCTGCCTAAAACCTCTAAACAGAACGCTAATTGCGTACGCAGTTTAACCGCAAATAAAGACAGGAGTGGAATCTGTGGTTCCAACGCACAAGTATTATTCAGGTAAAAGTACAGTCAGTTACACGCAATCTATACATACATAATTTAGGCGTAAAAGGAAATAATACAGACCCAAGTACGGTTATACATATGCTGCGCCTCTGGACCCAGAGATAGACTTCTGACTAGATATCCTCAGTTCACCCAAAATTCAGCATGAACTGGCAAACCAGTGTTCGGACACATGTATTTATTCCCCCCCAGACTGAAACAGGACAAAGGGGGAACTTCCTGCTGATCTCATTGGTTCCCAGAGGAGAAGCATATGTAACGACACATTTAACAGGTTGTTTCAAATAGACTTTCCCTGCCTCTAACAGCCGGAGTCTTTCTGGTAACGCCTCCTGTAACATTCCATCAACTAAACATTTTGTTGCTTGTCAGTTCTGCGATCCGTAACTTGAGTTTGCATGATGCGATCTCTCCACCGATAACACCGGGATTCTGTAAAAAGCGTACGCATCAGAACGAAACCAAACACACCTTGCTTATCATGTATAATACCTTAGATATCAAAAACCTCTATTTCTTAGCATTTAAACTAACTTAACCAACTTGAATCATACAATTTGATGCTAATGGAACCTTGTGTGCGAATATGTAGTGTGTGAGTATTCGGGGTTTGATATAAGGACGCTAGTTATTAATGGGTGAGATTTAAGTGCATAATTTCTCATACACGAAGTGAACATCCAGCAGTGTGGATGGCTGAGGGTTGTAGTTCTACATGCCCTCTGTCAGCAGGCCCCCACCTGTTGTGTGTTCAAAGGAAAACAAAACCTCTTTTGTTCTCACAGACTCTTGTGTGAAGTGCAAATGTATTATCACCTCAAGCTGTGGAATTTGGGGCCATTCTGTCTAGGATTCAGACAAATCCAATTGTGTAGATATTATATTACAATTGCCACAACTATACTTTATCTGCATCCAGGGATTCCCAATTTGTATGTAAAAATACCCATTGTCTCTTCTTTTTTACTTTTACTCAGAAAGCTTGTTTTTCCAGTTGCCCTTGGTAGGTTAACAAAAACATTGCCATCTGTTCTTAGCTCCTGAGTTATAACTTGAATTGGCTGACCACAAAAATGGTGTCTTGCGATCTCATTTCCAAAATGGAGTCTTGCGGCCATTCGCAAGATGGCGTCGCCGCGATTAAATTTTAAACTGAACTTGTCTCAGCCAATTATTCAACTTCGACATACCAGTCAAGGGACCAATACGCCACATCACCATGGATCGCCCATTCCCAGCCCCATCCAGCTCCTGTCCCCTCACTTCTCTGCCCTCTCTGTCTGTTGATCTGCTTAGTAACACTCCACCCCTCCCTGCCCACTCCTCCACGCTGTCCGCAGCTCTGTCCCGCTCTACCCACACTCTGTATCAGTCATGCCCCCTCTTTTCAGTGACTGCATACTCACCTCTAGGCGGATCCACCTCCACTCACTTGTTATAGGGTCTGGGCAGTCTCATAAGATCATATTTTCAATTATTAAACAGGGAAGGCACCCCCTCCTTTAAGTTATAGGGATATTACAGTAAAAGCCATCTAGCAGTTCGTTGACCATTAAAAAGCTGTTGGCCAAGTGCTTTTTTACAGGTCACAGAAATCCAAGGTGACATTTAATATCTGTAATAATTTACAGTACTGGTTGTTGCATTATTTCTTGTAACATACATTTGACTATGTACTTCTAATTTCTTTTTATAGTACATATATTACCATAATTTGTGCACATCATAGATATTATTGTGTAAGCCCTGAGGCAAGGTAAACAATCATTATTGCATAAAACATCCAAATATATCCCATGTGACAATATGTACTAAGCTCTGGGAAGTGATAAATTAGAAAGAGAAAAACTACCAGCCAAAAAAGCTCCTAACTGTCATCTTACAGGCTGTGTTTGAAAACTGACAGGAGTTGATTGGTTGGCAGTTTATCACTTTTCTAGTGAACTGTGGGCCTGATTCAGCAAGGAACGCACTTGGCCGATGTTTCCGTACTGCGCATGCGTATGCATCGTACTGCGCATGCGCAAACTACCTGGTGCGATCTGGTAAGCATACGCTTACTACACGCAGTATGTACACAGACCCTTTCCTATATTGATTGACAGGAAGTGCCGTTTGTGGGTGGTGACAGGGGTTGGTCGTGCAAACGCAGGAATGCCTGTGCATTGTGACGCTGTTTTAGGGGCGTCCATAATTAAGTCAGTGCAGCGACGGACGCAGCAATGAGACTCCATGCACACAGGAAGTTGCCAAGATCCTGCGCGAGGTCTGGTCAATCACTATTATGCAAATGTGGTCGATGGTTCTAGATGTTACCGATGTTTATGCTATCTTGCATACTGATCATGTTTTGAATAGAGGGAGATGGGAGGTTTAATATGGGGCTGGGCATCTGCACCTTGTGCTGTGGTTTCTGTACGTATGCATTGATTAGCATATTCTCGCAGTGGCTGGGTGCGTGCGTCTGCTAGCGTGCGTTCCTTGCTGAATCGGGCCCACTGTTACCAGCACCGATTATCTGAAGGCCTAGTTCCTGTATTTACCAGCTGCAGATCCAGGAGAGGTAGGGGGGTTGGCAATCCAGGGGACGGACCCTCTCCTAGGCTTGGCTGGGGAGGAAGGCCTCTAATGCTCTGCTCTCTTCCTGCCCAACATGCTGCTGTGCTGTTATAAAGTGGCCAGGGGTAGTAGGCAGTGGAGAAGTGTTTGGTGGCGATTGCAATGATTCCATCCCCTCTCCCCCTTCCCCCGAATCCACCTCTGGTATTTACGTAAACTTTTCTTTGAAGATATTTCCATAAGAATCAAAGAAAGGAGTATTGTATAATTCTAGATCAGTGGTCTCCAACCTTGGTTGGAGTGGGAGCTACTTGAGAAAAAAGAGACGTCTTTGAAAGCTAAGATTATTTGTGCAGGCAGAACACAGTGGATGGCCCGATCCCACAACCCCTTCAAAGTCCCCGATCTCTACTGTGATGCCCGTGGAGAGTTCTCAGTGGGGAGCAGGGTGGTGCTGGATTATTTGTGCAGGCAGAACACAGTGGATGGCCTGGTCCCACATCCCCTTCAAAGTGCCCGATCTCTACTGTGATGCTCATGGAGAGTGGTCAATGGGGAGAAGGGTCCTGCTGGATTATTTGTGCAGGCAGAAGCAGGGAGCAAGATGTATTATGCAGGTGGGGACAGTGGAGGCCTGGTCCCATACCCCCTTTTCAAAGTGCCCAAGCTGTACCTATTGAGAGCAGATGTATTATGGCTGCTGGGACTGTGGACACTGTCAGCGCTGCTCTAAAACAGTCAGTGCTGCTCTAATACACACAACACACAGTCAGCACTGCTCTAACACACACAGGCCTTGATTCAGAGCCGGACGCTCTGAATCAGGGCCCACCTCCATTAAAATGCAGCGTCCTCCTGGACGCTCGTATAGCTGTGGGTCACCACCCACAGCATATATGAGCGTGCAACAAGATGGTCGCGATGGTCTTGACCATCGCGACCATCGGACTTGCGAATGAAACCCTGTGGTCGGGTTTCACAACCGCAAGGCCAGGAGTGATATTGGCTCTATCAGAGCCAAAATCACTCCCACTGACATCACTAGTGATGTCAGTGGGGCCGGCTTCAGACGGTACGCCTCCGTCTGGCAGACACGCCCCCGGCACGCCAATCAAAGGGGGCGTGCTGTCACTCACCATCGACAGCACGCCCCCTTTGATGCGAGACTCCGAGCGAAGGAAAGTCCTTCGCTCGCCGGGTCTCGCGCATGCGCACGACGGAGCTCCCTCCGTCGTGCGCATGCGCAGTGGGGAACATCGACCCACTTGCGAGCGGACTGCCGCTCGCGAGTGGGTCTGAATGACCCCCACAGTCAGCGCTGCTATAAAAACAAACTGTCAGCGCTGATCTTAACTTTTAGCTGCTACAGGCGTGGCGAGCCTGCTGGCAGTGATTGTCACGCACTGCTGCCGGCCGCGTAAGACGTCCAATGTGTGGCTTGCGTGTCTTGCCGTAAGGTGAGCTCCCGTTGCGCTGTTCCATTCACAGTAAGGCGAGCTCCTGTCGCGCTACCCCACTCGCCGTAAGGCGCGCTACAGCGGTGCTGCCAAGACGGGTTGGCGACCGCTGTTTTGGATTAAGAGAGTATATAACTCTATTTGCCATATAAATTAGAAGAAGCTGCTCAAGTGTACCACAAAATCTAAACCTATGGTTTGTTACCATATGCAATCATTCTTGGTTATTATTAGCAACTAACACTGGTGTATTTTGAAAATATCTAAAGATATCTTGCTTCTATCTTATGGTGCCCACAGACATAGCGATGTGTTCCCGATCAGCCGATGTACACGATTTCCCCCTGAACTCTCCCCAGGAGCTCTCCGGCAGTCCTGCACACGATTTGGTATGAAAAAGCTGCCAATGTGACACATGATCTATCGTACCTCCTAACTACTCCAGTGCATCCTGACTTGAGATTGTCAGATCTGCCCTACAGCACGGCAGATCTGAAGATGCGATGTGCGACCTGCGGGGACGCGCATCGCATCGTGATCGTGAGTGGGGACTCACGATTTCCTCACGATTTTGCCATATTTTACACGATCTGTCGCTCCAATGCGTCGGAATCGGCCAGATCGGGTAAAATATCGCTATGTTTGTCATAGGCAAACGCAGGGGGGTTTCCGTCTGCCTGGAAACCCCCCCTCTCTAGCACACACTATGACCACAATAGAAATAGTAATATAATACAATGTTACTAGTGCTGCATGTTCGTCTCAGTATCACAAATTAAATGATTAGCACCACCTGTGGATCTTTCAAAATGTGTCAGCCAGTAATAAATATACCTGTGCACCAACTAGGAGATGTGGAAAACATGCACTGCTATAAACCATCAATAGGGTTAATTATTAATACCGTGTAATAATACACTATCCAGTACATAAGGAGACCGGAATCGGTATGAAATACCGCCGGCCACATGGCCGGTGGTTCGATTCCCGGCAGCGCCTGGCCGACAACAGCAGAGTTCCTGGCAGCGGAAGCCCGACAGTGCTGGAAATCCCGATCGTAGATAGGTAAGTACTAACTAACCTAACCTAACTCCCTAACCCTCCTTAGGGGTGCCTAACCCTAACCTCCCCTCCAAGTGCCTAACCCTAATCCCCCCTCTAAGTGCCTAACCCTAACCCCCTCCTTCCCCGCTGCTTAAACCTAAGTCCCCCGGGGGGTGCCTAACCCTCCCTCCCCCTAGCATAACCCTAACCCTCCCGGGGGAGTGCCTAATCCTAAATCCTCCCCGGTTGCCCTAAACCTAACCCTCCCCCCCGCGGCTGTCCGCTCGCGGTGCCCGGCATCCCTTTGATCGGGATGCCGGGCACCGGTCTCCCGGCGTCGGGGAAATGCCGGGCATCTACAACCTAGACGCCCAGCATTTCATCCCTCGCCGGGATATGACAGTCGGGAAGCCGGCTGCCGGTATTGTGGTAGCCAGCTTCCCGATTGTATACCAGGAGACCAATATGTACATACTGTATATATGTACAGGGCAGTGCTAGGTTCTTCTGCTGCTCCCCTAGACTCCCAGACTTGCTCCAATGCTCAGGAATGGTGCCCACATCTGAAAAAACCATTCTGCTCAGACAGGATGGCCCTACTGCTGCATCTAATGGCTTACTGTGATCGCTGGTCCTGTAAATGCTGGAATTATGCAACACAATATACTTTGTATGTAACATATTAAAGCTGGATAAGTGCTAATTATGCCCTCTTCATGGACTGGCCACACTCACTCTAAAATCAAGCATTTGGAAACCCCCCTCTAGAAATCCTGCGTTTGCCACTGTGTGTGGCCAGCATTAAGATCAGCTGCAAATCTGGTACACTACCAATACATTGTCAGACACTATCACCAGGTTTTCATCCATGTCTAATACACAAAGCATGTAATGTACTCAAAAATTGATTAGCATTACAGTCTGTTTTAATAAACTATGTTTAATTAATACAGCACCTGGTTTGTAAAAGAAGGTATTTATTGCTGGAATGCACTTAAGAACACAGAGAACATTTTATATGACTGTAGTGTCATAAACCTCCAGTCTGGCACTCTGCAGGTTCAGAGACACACACAAAGAGTTAGTGAATTAAGGGGAAAGGGTCAGAGTTGGTTATTAGCCAATAGTGTTGGGGGATTATCTATGGGGGGGATTTAAAGGTCCTAGCTATGGTGGGCTTAGGAGGCTGGTCGGGCTCGTGACCGGGTGGCCATTAGAGGCGGGATCCGGTGGTGTGAGGCCGGAGGGCGCGCGGTAGACACGCTGCTGGTATGGTGTGCGTGCGGCCTCCCAGCCTTACCTCCAGCGGGTGTCGAGGGTTGCTGCTTAGCGGCTGGGCCGCTGAGGGGGTGGGCAGTGCTGCCGCTGTGCCCAGCCTGGGAAAGGGGGACTGTGCAAGGGATCACCATGCATCATTGGTTGGTGCTAGGCCTGGACAGCAGACCGGCGGGAGCAGGGGACAACATCGCAGGGGGCCCATGCGGGAGAGGTGCGGGGGTTCCCTCTCTGATGGGAGGCTGGCCAGCTCATTGCAGCACAACAGGGGCCATTTTAGGTGAATGCTGTAAATGGCATCCCTGTAAGAGGGTGACTTCCCTGGTTCCTCTGACTCAGATTCAGTGGGATTGGGGCTGTGGCTTCAGGGTGGATCTGCCCTGAGTATGGTGGGGGCAGATGGGGCTCCGTCTGTGGTTAGGCTGTCTTATGCAGACGCGGCGTGGCGGACGCCGACTGGAGTAACGGGGCGGGGTCTGCGACTACATCTAGTAGCGGCAGTGCAGGTTTGAATGTAAGTGTGGTCTCGGTGTTGTGTGCCTCCCTGGTATCTGCTTTGGTGAAGTTGCTCACCACCGGTCCCGGTGGGGAGGTGCGGCCAGAGAGTGCTGCATTGGATCCCCTTTCTTTATCAGGGAGACTGGTGGTGGCCGTGGTTCCTGCAGTTAATGCGATGGTGCAGGGTAATGTTGGTGGTTGCCAGCATTCCATGGTGAAATTGCAGGGCTCAGCAAGAGTAGAGTCAGAGGTTATCTCTGCTTGTGTCCTTATAGGAGGTGTCAGTTCCAGTTCCAGGGAGGCTGCTGCTGCAGCTGAGCGGGGCGTGTCAGGTCATAGCTCCGGTGAGTCCTTATTCAATCCTGGTGTTGCAGAGAAACGAGGTGTCAAGGGCATGGTAGAGAAGCTCAGTCGCTCAGGCATTCGAGCTGGCGAACAATGGAAGTCCTATGACAGAGTAGATACCTGACATGGTCTCAATTGTGTTACTTCTGTTAATTCAGCAGACTGTTTGGTCTCAGAACCCAGGAGTGTTTCTCATCCTGTCCAGGCTTCAACTTGCACCACCTAGAGAAATGGTTGAACTTGTCACAAACATTGCAGCACTTATGGTACAAGGGACATAGAGTAATGGCGGCCACCACAATTCACATAGCATTTTTGTAGTAATGCATGATGTTGGATGTTGAATGATTTAGCTTCCTTATTAAATTTTTGGGCATTTTTTCTGCTCGTGCACCCAGAATATGTAAATGGTGACTTTCTGGTCAGTCCCATTTCCCATAACAGGGGCATGTGTGTGCATTTGTTACATATGCTACATGCTAGTCTGTCTCTTATAAGTTCATCAGTAAGTGTGCCGTAATCACATATCAGTGCCGATAATTTTAGCCTTCCCACGTAGGTTCAAAAGCATTCAGTAGGGTGCTGCAGTACCATGTTAAATGCTGGCCTGTCCATGATTACAGATCTCATCAAATTTACCTCTGGATCTTCTATGTCTGTCTCCTCTCCTAAAACAAAGGATCTTTATCCACTGCCTCAGTAGCAGCCAGAGCCAGGAGAGTGTACCTTCTTGGACTTGTGCGCCAGTCCCACATAGCAGTACGCACACAGCTCCTTACAGAACTTCAAACAAGGGTCCGGGATGTGCTCGTCGAGCATCAGAGGATTGATCTGGCCTAGGCACTGAGCCATCACCGTATGACACAATGCAGATGATGCTGGATCACCAAAGAATATCAGGATACTAGCTATTGAAAGATGTCTTTATTTTAAGAATGCCACTGGTAACTTCTAAGAAGAGCACTGGTAACTTGGGACAAAGGGCAAGTTGGAAGTGGAGGAATAACATTTACAATGATCATACTATCCTTCATGAGAACATCAAACAAAAATTTTGATGGAGTATAGTGAGGCTAATAATGGGTCGAATGAGGGAAATTAATACTCATGTTTCAGAAGAATTACATATATTCCTACAGTATGTACTGAATTACCATTTTGCCTTTTACATTTTTAACTAGTATAAATTCCCAGCAATTTTTCCATGGTTTACGGTATAATAATTGTTTCCCTTTCATGAGAACTTAGAGTGGGTACACTACACACTAGGATGGCGGATCGGCCATCCTGCCTATCCGCTGTTCTATCTGATCATTGGTAAGTTAATATACACTTGCCAATTCTCAGCAAGATATGTCGTGCCTGACGTCACAACTGGGCAGGCTTTTACATGTATCCGCCCATTTGTTATGTTAATCACCCGCGGCCTCTGCAGCAAGTGTAGGGGCAGTCAGCTGACCGCTCGTACACACAGCACAATGAGCTTATATATCTGTAGAGTGTTACACAGCTGACACAATATGTCTGTCGTAACGTCTGTACACACTGGCCGACATACACACGATATATATCACCCGTTCAATTGAACGGCCGATATGTCGGCCAGTGTGTACCCAGCATTACACTACAATATCTGAATAACGTTTAGTCTTGTATTGTGATTAGTCTGCTCGGACACTGGCCATTAACCCGACTATCAAAATTAGTTGATATTTATCATGTAAACAATCCACTTTACAAGCCTTCCATCATGTGCGGCATGGTAACCACTAAGTCAAGGCTGTCAATTTCTCTGAATTATCACGATTTGGTGAGGTTTTTTGGGAAGGAACATATTGTATGATTCTGATTGGAAAGACTTTAACCAGGGCCTGATTCAGAGATGTACGTAATGCAGATATTTTACGCAGATCAAGTGATTGTTAGCTATTGCGCATACGTATCAGCCGCAGTGCAGACACACAGCAATTGTTTTGCAACTACGCTCGCACAGAGGATTCATTCGCAAAATGAGTGACAGGTAGTCAGCATTTGGGGGAGGTAACGGGGGTGGCTAGGCAAACGCAGGCATGTCTGACCATTTAAATTCTGTTTCATGAGTGCGCATAAATTAGCCACTGCGATCGCCTTCGCAGCATGAGAGCTCTCTGTGTGGCAGGAGAGACGCTGTGTTTGAGACAGGTCAGATTTGCAGCATATTTTGCATTGCTGCCCGATCTGGTCACACACATAAGGAGCTATGACCATCCGGTTCAAATTCTGTATGTCACCAACGAATTTAAAGTGACTTTGTACATCTAAATGGGGCAAACTGACCTTTGTCCATATCATCTACTCAACAATTCACTCACTTTAGAAGGTGCCATTTTGTATACTAGCCCCCTTGGGTTTCTAGTTATAACAGTGCTGCTCAACCTCTCTTTTCTTTCTGACGGTTCTACAAATGGTATCTATTGTGTGTAGCCTGAAGCTACAAGCTATTGGAGCATTTCAGAGAGTGTTTCCAGTATTTTATACCCTTATGAATATCCCTATTTAGCATTCCCCACAGGATGGCTTTCCCATGCAAATCTACTTAGTGCATATTTAAGCCGAACAGTGGCAGTACCTGTATTTCGAGGTGTCCTCCAATGCTATAGCTGTCTCAAGATGGCGATAGCAGATGCTATAAAGAAACATGTTTTATTATTAAAAAAAACTATTTCTCTAGTCTCATGTTTCTTATACCTTGGCTGAAACTAGGATTTTTGTTACCCGGAGCAAGGCAGTAATTTCGCGCCCCCCTCCCCATTCTAGTGTCGCCATTATGAATGTTGACATGGTAACTGTCGGCCATGTGACTGGATACCATATATAAATGGATCCATGGAGGCATTGAGGTGTTTGTAATATACTGACAATAGTGCCGGACTTTGCTATATATATATATATATATATATATATATATATATACTATTAAGATATATATATATATATATATACACACACACACACACACACACACACACACACACACACAGTGCCAAAGTGCAATTTCTTGTGGGGGAATTCACAGTAGATATATTGGCAATGCTTATCTGGCCCAGTGCAAAGATATTCCGCTTCTACAAACTGTAACTGCCATTGTTTTTTGTTTTTTTTAAGGCTCCCAAAGTTTTTTTTTTTCTTTTTTTCAATGTGATGCTTTAATAAAACATTGCTTTCTCAAGGTCACACAGCTGCTTTAATGGGGATTATGCTTTAAATCACAGTGGATAATTAAATGGGATAGGAGAAATAATAGCAGAGGGCTTTGTGTGAGAGACAGAGGGGGTAAAGACAATATGAAAAGGCAGTTGCTGGTAAGTGAGACGGATGAGGTTAATGAAGGACAGTCTGCTCGCATCCATATGTCAGCACACACAAGTCCAAACTTATATGTTCTGCTAACTGAAAGAGATGCAGAAAATATGTTCTCCTTTTCCTGCAATGCTGGCCATTTCTTATTTTTATGTGGCTTCCCATTCTTTTCATCACACACCATTGACTTGAATAATGTACAAGTGGAGTTTTCTCATCTTGCACAAATCCCCACAGTATTGATTGTTATTAGCAAATTTGGTGACCTTCATATAAAACAGAGACTTTTCCACTTTCCAGACAAAGTTCTTTTCTTGCCTTGCAGTTCCAGTAATGCATTTACAGAATATGGATGTGTTTGTCTAAATGTTAAGGAAAAAAGACAACTTGTAGCACTCTGTTACTGAAGAGATAAGCAGGCTTACAGATGAGGCTGTTACACACTATGGGACTTTGCAAAATAAATACAACATTGCAGTACTGCTGTTTTAACCACTTTGCCCCCAGACTTTCCCTTTCCATGAAATTGTTTAGCAGTGCTCCTCACAGTGTTTTAACTGATCAGCAGCAGCAATTATTATTTGTGTTCTTTTCTCATGTATGACAAAGCGAAGTGGAATAAGGGTAGAATATATAAATTAAGGATAATAATACTGTTGGTGGGTTTATGATCTCTTTTCTCCTAACTGACAATTCTAGGCTTTCCTCTCTGTAGATAAATATTGCCCCCCATTACTACAGATGGGCACACAGGAGAATTCTGTAAGGGAAAAGAACTGCTTGTGCTTATTTAGCTTAGATACCTGTCCCTTCACATGTTGCTGAACCTCTCTCCTACCTTTAAACTTGTCTTAGAAAAAGATAACGCTGCATCCATATTTTTCTGTGTGTAGACAATGCCTTTATTTATTCTATCTATAAACTGAGTGTAGCTCTGAACAGATCCTGGATGGCGAGAGGTGCTAGTAGAGCATGAAATGAAAACACAGAAGGCAAAAAAAAAATTAAAAAGCAACTTGTTTCTTTTGTGTTTTAGGGCTAGAATTTTTTTTTATTATTATTTTTTGTAGACATTGGTTAGAGGAATGATTAAAAAGCCTAATGAGGAAAAGAATTAATGGCCCAGAAGATCTAAATTGTGAATTAAGAATTAATTGATTTATACGGAAAAAAAAAATCAGATTCAAAGGGAATATTAAATGTAATTGTTCCAGAGTCATTAGGCTGAAAGTAATATAGGGTCCCATCTCTACAGTGTATTTCTGAATGCACCATGCACAGCATTATCATTATGTGTACGGCAGACACTAGAGGTTGTTGTGCCAGCTGATGACAAATTTACTATATTTTACTGAGCCTGTGGATGAAACTTGAGAGGCTAAAGTTTTGGTTCAAAGGAAAATTGATCACTTGTTTATATTTGCTCTTTTATTACTTAGGCAGGAGCGGTATGCATTTTTTCTTTCTATTTTAGAAGATACTTTATACCTAGGGCACTTAAATCATTCAGTTTGTACCTAATAGCAGGCATAGAGAAAGAATTAAGAATTTAGATTCCTCACTCAACTTTACAGGTTGTATCACATTTATTTTGTTCGGACTATCAAAATGTCAGTGTAGAGGAGTAATAATGGAGCTCTGAAAACATGAAGGTGTAGATGTAAGGTCCTTTTCTGTAAATAGATCAGGGAAGAGAACAGTATGTGGAAGCACAAACACTTCACAGATGATATGCTGAAAAGCCCACGGTTGCCACGGTAACAGATTAAAGAAACCTTTCTCTAGAGAGGTCGGGAATGAGTTTTACTTCCCCGACTTTGATGGAGTGGGGGTGGGTTTTTCTGAAGTAAACCCCCACCCTCTCTTAGCCTTCTATTTACTTGCAGCATTGCCTATAGATGTTTATACAGTCTCTTAAGAGCATTGTAAAATGAGCAAGCGCAGAAGGCCGCAGGCTGCTGGGCGGAGATGGGAAGGATTTGATTGGATCCCTCTCAGGGGGAGCACCCCGATAAGAAGCCCATAAACTTCTATTGGGTAATGCCACCTGAAGATGGCGTTACCCATCGGGACGAAGCACCGGAATGCATCACATTCTGGTGCTTAGTACATATGGAAAATGCGGTAAAATCCCAGAAAATTGCATTTTCAGGGGTTTTACAGCATTTTACACTTTAGTACATCTGATCTTGCTGAGGGAGACATACTGCCCATTCTTCCATAAAGTTTTTATATTTCTTATTTTTTCAAAGCAAGTGTATTTTTATTATTGTTTTTTTTTTAGATGAAACACACAACATTGATTATTATCTACTAAACTAGTGTATCAAAAACATAAATGACAGATCTTACATACTAACATGGAGATCTAAAGCTATTGGAATGTATAATAAAATGTATAAGTTATACAATATAGGGTACATTTTACTATTTCATTATCTATTTTGATCCAATCCCCAGCTGAGGACCAATTGAACACTCTTGCTAAAAATTTCTAAGTGAGCATTATTAAATGAATTATACATTGTTAATGAGTTTTATTTATCCTATCTTGTAGCTTCAACCCAAAGATCATATTATTAGACAGTACTCCTAATTTATATAATACAATACGTGGCGTCCAGCCAAAAATTCTGAAACTTAGGACATTACCACAGAATGCCCCCAAAAAAGCTACAGTATTTGTCCAAAGTTGGAAATTTTATTCTATGACCACTACCAATATTCTGGTGGGGGTAAGGTATTCCCTATGTATAATAAAAATCTGTATCTGTTGAAATCTAAGTAAAGATGTGGAATTTTGTTACCTGGACAACAGCTCCCATTGCACTCAATGATTCTTCTGTATTTCCCGCCTTCCATGTTGCTTTTAGTGGCAAAAGATCTTTTGGTGAATATAAGTAAATGAATGAATAGTGTTTCATGGAGCCCAAAGACTGAAACAACTGTGCTATTTGAACTTCTCTAAATCTCAGGTCCCCTGATTCAGATTGCAAAGCATGTCAGAGCTATAGCTAGCAGAAAACACTCTTCTGGGATGACAAATTCCACTCTGTTAATGAAAGGATTTAGGAATGTTATTTGTATACTAGTATGATAGACATGTCATTTGCGAGTGAGTTGCACTAGGCGGAGTTGCCAGCTCTGATCACGAAAGGTTGTTTACCCAGCCTTCCTATCTTTACCTATCACCCACACCCCCACTTGTCTCTATTTATTTCAACTCTCCTCCTCACCCACTTTCTCTTTTTATCTCTGTTCCCCCTCTCTCTTTTATCCATATCCCCCTTCCCTCCTCTCTCATCCCTGTCCCTTATCTCTCATGCCTGTCCCCCTCATCTCTCCTCCTCACCATCTCTCATTGCCATTGCCGGACTGGGACTAAAAATAGGCCCCGGCATTTAAAGAGCACACAGGCCCACCTCGCGTCAGCATCTGTCTCCTGGCATAGACTCCTCCCCTAACTATTCCTGACCCCTCCACTTTAGTCTATGCTCTTACAAATGTATTTAATATTAGAACAACAGACAAGTACACATCATTATCTATTAAAATACATACAACAGAACACATCCTGCATGGGAGTCAAACATTTGGTATTGTGTTGGTTCTGTTAAGTTGTGCAGACACCTATAGATATATCTGTCCAATTCGTGTGGTGGGATAGAAAATCTGGGAATGTGTGGGAGCAAATAACAATAGAAATTTGCTCCCAGATGCTGGAAAATGGACCAGATTTTCTTTCCCACCAGACAGACAGATTGGACAGATATCTATAGGTAAAGCTGGCACTTCACTGGTGTAGGTCATACACAAGAAAGGGGAAAGCATTTTCCCAAGCGATAGTTTAGCAGTTGTAGAAGATTAGATAGTGTTCACTGTAGGACTTTTTTAGGGCAGAGGTGCTGAATGCAGAGGAAACCTCTGTGCACACCAAAGCAGAGCCACAAGTACACATTTTAACAAAAGAGTGTTTGTGCTGGCAACTATAGGCGAAGCAGGGAGAGTGCGTGCCGAAGGCACGTGCAAAAAAATTCAGGCGTAGGTTTGCTGGGAAGGGGCGTAGCCACCTAATATTTCACGTTACGTCACACAGTAGTGTCCCTTTTTCACATTACGTCACACGGTAGTGCCCCATAGTCACGTTATGTCACACAGTAGTGTCCCTTTTTCACGTTATGTCACACAATAGTGTCCCTTATTCACATACACATATATGAATATTTGCACATATTATAAAATAGAAATATAATAAACAATATATTGTATACAATATTAATGCTACATGGGTCTGCAGGTTTGAAATAGCAACATACTAAAAGGAATAGAGAGACAGGAAAAAGAGAGGAGGAAAGGGGGGAGCAAGGAGAAAAAGAGGAGGAAAGGGGGGAGCCAGGAGAAAAAGAGAGGAGGAAAGGGGGGAGCCAGCAGAAAAAGAGAGGAGGAAAGGGGGGGGCCAGGAGAAAAAGAGAGGAGGAAAGGGGGGAGCCAAGAGAAAAAGAGAGGAGGAATTTGGGCAGCTGGGGAGAGAGAAGGAAAGAAGGGACCCAACATAGGAGTATTAGGGAAAGCCAGGAGAGAGAGAGGAGGAATAGGAGGAACTGGGTTAGAGAGAGAGAATATGGGGAGCCAGGAGAGACATAGGAGAAATATGGGGAGTAGGAAGAGAGAAAAGAAATAGGGAGAGCTGCGAGAAAGTGAAGGAACAGGCTGAGTCGAGAGAAAGGGAGGAGGAACTGGGGAAACTAGAGAGACATAGGAGAAATAGGGTGAGCTGGGAGAGAGAGAAGGAATAGGGGAAGCTGGGAGAGAGAGAAGGAATTGGGGAGGCCGGGAAAGACATAGGAGAAGGGAGCTGGGTGAGAGTAGGAAGGAATAGGGAAAGACGAGAGAGAGAAGAGGAATAGGGGGAAGACAGGAGAGACATAGAAGAAAGGGGAAGCTGGGAGAGAGAAGAGGAATAGGGGGAGATGAGAGAGACATAGAAGAAAGGGGAAGCTGGGAGAGAGAAGAGGAATAGGGGGAGACATAGAATAAAGAGGAAGCTGGGAGAGAGAAGAGGAATAGAAGAGGGGGAGACGGGAGAGATGGAGGGGGACGGGAGAGGGGGAGATGGGAGAGATGGAGAGGGGATGAGGGAGAGGGGGAGACAGAGATGGGAGAGGGGGGGAGAGTGAGACGGGGAAGAGGGGGAGATGGGGGAGACGGAAGAGGGGGAGATGGGAGAGGGGGAGACAGGGGAGATGGGAGAGGGGGAGATGGGAGACAGAAGATGGGTAGATGGGAGAGGGGGGGGGAGACAGAGACAGGAGAGGGGGAGACGGGAGACAGAGACGGGAGAGGAGGAGACGGGAGACAGAGACGGGAGAGGAGGAGACAGAGACGGGAGAGGGGGAGACAGAGACAGGAAGGGGGGAGAGGCGGAGAGGGAAACGGGAGAGGGAGACGGAGAAGGGAGGGGGAGATGGAGACAGAGATACTAGAGGGGGAGAGTGAGGGGGACAGGGAGACAGATAGGAGAGGGGTACAGAGATAGGAGAGGGGGAGAGGGAGTCAGAGATAGGAGAGGGGGAGAGGGAGACGAGAGAGGGAAAGGAGAGAGGGAGACGGGAGGGGCATACATAAGAGAAAGAGGGGAACCTGGGAAAGAGAGAGAAGGAATAGGGGGAGACAGGAGAGACATTGGGCTCGATTCAATTCAACGCAAATTCAGTAGCACCGGAAAAGAGCTCCCGGAGCTATTTAATCCAGTGCGCTACTAAGCCCGATTAAGGATTTCTTCTCGCATCCCTCCTGGGATGCAAGCAAAAATCCAACAAAAGTCCAGGCACAATGCTGTTTTCTGCCCTTAGCGCGTTAACAGAGAATGTCCGTTCTCGTGACTAAACTCCTTGTTTAAGGCGCGAGGCACAGGAGAAGGGCATTCTCCAACCTAACAACACACAGAATTGAATTGAGCCCACGGGAGAAAGAGGGGGAGCTGGGTGAGAGAGGAGGAATAGGGAGAGATGGGAGATAGAGGGTAGGAATAGGGGGAGAATGGAGACAGGAGGAATAAGGGCAGGCAGCAGAGTTTAGGAATAGGGGGAGATGAGAAGGGAATAGGGGGAAACAAAAAAAAAGAGAGAGAAGAAATCAGGGAAGATAGAAGAGAGAATAAGAGGAGGAGGAATAAGGTGAGATGAGAGAGAGAGACAGAAGGAAATGAATGGTGGAGATGGCAGAGATACCTGATGTAGTTTTGGTGTGCAGAGGTTTTACCTACTCACCATATGCAGTCCCCTCGTGAAGCAGCGTCCTGCTGTACTGTAGCTGTTGCCCGGAACCCGGAAGTGCGGCTCCTCTGAATGGAATGTACTCCTCGTGCGGCTCCGCCTCCTGGGCAGCAGACTATCTGCATAGCGCTGCCCCAGATTCCTTCCCACTGACCCCAATCCCATGGGGCTTGGTCACAGCCAGGACAGTTTCTAGGGTCTGATGCTCCCAGTACGAGCTGTCAGAATAGGACCCCCCCTCCCAAGAAGCGGTAATATTGCGGAGTGGGCATGGCCTCATCGTGAGGGAGTGTGGTATCACAGTAAGGGACCATGGTCTCGAAAGAAGACAGAATGTCAGCCGCTGTACTCCCCTCAACTGACATAGCACACGCTGCACACCCCCAACTGACATAGCACATGCTGCACACCCCCAACTGACATAGCACATGCTGCACACCCCCCAACTGACATAGCACATGCTGCACACCCCCAACTGACATAGCACATGCTGCACACCCCCCAACTGACATAGCACATGCTGCACACCCCCAACTGACATAGCACATGCTGTACACCCCCCAACTGACATAGCACACCCCAACTGACATAGCACATGCTGCACACCCCCCAACTGACATAGCACATGCTGCATACCCCCAACTCACATAGCACATGCTGCACACCCCCCAACTGACATAGCACATGCTGCACACCCCCAACTGACATAGCACATGCTGCACACCCCCAACTGACATAGCACATGCTGCACACCTCCCCAACTGACATAGCACACGCTGCACACCTCCTCAACTGACATAGCACATGCTGCACATCCCCCAACTGACACAGCACATGCTGCACACCCCCAACTGACATAGCACATGCTGCACACCCCCCAACTGACATACACACGCTGCACACCCCCCAACTGACATAGCACATGCTGCACACCTCCCCAAATGACATAGCACATGCTGCGCATGCACCCCCCCAGCCCCAACATCCTGCTGCAGGCTGCACTGCACCCCGCACAACTGACATTATTTACACATGCTGCTCGCACTCCCCCTTCCCCCTGCTTCCCCCGTGGAGGTGTAGTTACCTGATGAAGCTGCAACAAGCACATGCGCAGCGCATCTCCCTGCTGTGCGCTTGCCTCATGATCCTGCCCAGTCAGTGCCCAGTTCGGAGGGCGGGTGCGGCAGATGGGAGTGAACAGCCTGGCCCCAACCACCGTCCAGAGAGAGGACAGACTGACAAGTGCAGCCAGCAGCAGGACGCGGAAGCCAGTCTCAGCTGGCGTCCGGACTCTTCAGAGCGGCTGTGCTGGTCGCGGCAGTACAACCTCCCATACCTCGCCTTGCTGAGTAAGAAGATTTCAGGAACACGCGGCCGCGTCATGACGCAGCGTGATGACGTCACTGCGTCATGACGCGGCCGCGCATTCATGCAAACTGTTTACTGAGCAAGGCACCGCCTGGGAGGTTGTACTGCCGGGTGAGCCTGTGCTCAGCCAAAGCGGCCCATTTGGCCATCGCCCCTTCTGGCATTTCCCAGAAGTGCCCGATGGCCAGTCCGGCCCTGCTCATTGCTATCCCCCTCCTCCCCATCATGTGTGGGGTGCTTGAGTGATGGGGGTGTGGGTGCTGTGAGTGAGGGGAATCTACTGGTGCTGCAAGTGGGGGGGGCATAAGTTTGGATGGCTGCAAGTATGTTGAGATCACAGATGCCACAAGAGGGAGGGTGCCATTGCCATGATTGAGGGGTGCATGTGGTGGGCCACGGGTAGGGGTCAGCAAATGCAGAGGGAGTTCTGTGCCAGCTCCAGGTGCTAACAGGACTCATTGCAGAGAGAGAGAGCTCAGAGAGGAAGGGCTACCTCTACTGTGCAACTGTGAAAACAGAATTTAGGCTGCTTGTATTATAGATAATAACCCTAAGGAAGTTAACATGTGCTCTAACCTGACAGAACTCACCTTCAATAATCCCAATTTTTTAAAACTATTGTTCCCCCATATAGAGATTCAAGGATCTATAACAGTGCTGTACACCAGTTTGTGTGCAGCTGTCCACATATTTATGGCTTGAGAGCTACATCGCCAGTCGAAACCATAGTGTCCAGGTCTGTAACCCATAACCTCAAATATGTTAATTGAAAGCAAAATAATATACTCTAAGCTCAAGGATAGCAAGCGCACCCAAGTTCCGGAATAGACACAGGAATTTAGTCGCACCTCCCCCCACACACACATACACACACATACCAAGGACATGATGTAATGTTCTATTTTGCGGTAAATACTGGAGATTGGACTATCATCTTATCTAATTTGACTCTTCCATCATTTTTATTACACAGAGCAGCATCCAGTGGTGGATCCAGGGGGGGGGGGGGGGCGATCAGGGCTATCGCCCCCGGTAACACACAGTCACTGTGTTCACAGTAATGGCAGTCTCCTTCAGCTATGTATTCAGTGATCTCTTCAGAGTCAGGACAGGTTACCTTACCTAATGCAGTGCATGCAGATCGGAGGAGCCCGGGGATATGCTGCACCATGTAGCAAAGTTTTTTTAAAGGGGGCGTGGCCACACATACCTCAATTAGGCCACGCCCCCTTCTTCTTGAACTGAGCCAGCTTTCCCCGGCCCTAGTATCAGGATCAAGTACATTAAGTTGCTGGGGCATGTGTGGGAGGAGGGGCTGAGATAGATAGCCCAAGCAAGCGAGCCTCCCAGTGACTGGTGGAGTACAGGGTGCTCTCATTATGGATATATATATATATATTTACATGTGTGCATACACTACTGTTCAAAAGTTTGGGGTCACTTAGAAATTTCCTTATTTTTGAAAGAAAAGCACTGTTTTTTTCAATGAAGATAACATTAAATTAATCAGAAATACACTCTATACATTGTTAATGTGGTAAATTACTATACTAGCTGCAAACGTCTGTTTTTTAAAGGAATATCTACATAGGTGTGTAGAGGCTCATTTCCAGCAACCATCACTCCAGTGTTCTAATGGTACATTGTGTTTGCTAAGCGCGTTAGAAGACTAATGAATGATTTGAAAACCCTTGTGCAATTATGTGAGCACAGCTGAAATTGGGTTTGCTTGTTAGAGAAGCTATAACACTAGCCTTCCTTTGAGCTAGTTGAGTATCTGGAGCATCACATTTGTAGGTTCGATTATACTTTCCAAATGGCCAGAAAAAGAAAACTTTCGTGTGAAACTAACAGTCTATTCTTGTTCTTAGAAATGAAGGCTATTCCATGCGAGATATTGCCAAGAAACTGAACATTTCCTACAACGGTGTGTACTACTTCCTTCAGAAACCAGCACAAACAGAATCTAACTAGAGTAGAAAGAGAAGGAGGAGGCAAGAAGACAAGTACATTAGAGTCTCTAGTTTGAGAAATAGATGCCTCACAAGTCCTCAACTGGCAGCTTCATTAAATGGTACCCACAAAACGCCAGTGTCAACGTCTACAGTGAAGAGGCGACCACGGGATGCTGGCCTTCTAGGCAGAGTGGCAAAGAAAAAGCCATATCTGAGACTGGCCAATAAAAGGAAAATATTAATATGGGCAAAATAACACAGACATTTGACAGAGGAAGATTGGAAAAAAGTGTTATGGACAGACGAATCGAAGTTTGAGGTGTTTGGATCACACAGAAGAACATTTGTGAGACATAGAACAAGTGAAAAGATGCTGGAAGAGTGCCTGATGCCATCTGTCAAGCATGGTGGAGGTAATGTGATGGCCTGGGGCTGCTTTGGTGCTGGTAAAGTGGGAGATTTGTACAAGGTAAAAGGGATTTTAAATAAGGAAGGCTATCACTCCATTTTGCAATGCTATGCCATACTCTGTGGACAGCGCTTGATTGGAGCCAATTTCCTCTTCCAACAGGACAATGACCCAAAGCACACCTCCAAATTATGCAAAAACTATTTAGGGAAGAAGCAGGCAGCTGGTATTCTGTCTGTAATGGAGTGGCCAGCACAGTCACCAGGATTTCAACCCCATTGAGCTGTTGTGTGAAGGACAAAATTATTATTTCAAATAAAAACCATTATTTCTAACCTTGCCAATGTCTTGACTATATGTTCTATTCATTTTGCAACTCATTTGATAAATAAAAGTCAGTTTTCATATAAAACATTGTCTGGGTGACCCCAAACTTCTGAACGGTAGTGTATAAGTGTATATGCAATATGTATGTATATATATATATATATATATATATATATGGGAAGCAGTCGGGAAGCCTGCGTACGCAATACCGACCGCCCGCTTCCTGACTACTTAAATCCGGCAAGGGTTAAATGACAGGCATCGAAATCCCGATGCCTGTCATTTTACCTATGCCAGGAGACCGGCGCCCGGCATCCTGATCGAAGGGATGCCGGGCGCCGCAGTGTACAGCCGCGGGTGGGAGGGTTAGGTTTAGGGATCCTGAGGGGGACTTAGGGTTAGGCACCCCCCCGGGAGGTTAGGGTTAGGCATGGGGAAGGGGGGCTTAGGGTTAGGCACCACCGGGGGGAGGGTACGGTTAGGCACCCCCCCGGGGGACTTAGGTTTAAGCGGTCGGCGGTAAATCATACTGATTCCAATACTGATTCCATATATATATATATATATATATATATATATATATATGTATATTAGAGATGTGCGCCCACCCCCGTGTTTTGGTTTTGGATCTGGATCTCCCCTGGTTTTGGATCTGGATTGGTTTTGTTTTGTCGGTTTTGGTTTTGGATCTGGTTTTTTTCTTAAAAAATCATAAAAACAGCTAAAATCACATAAAATGTGCCTGTTTTTGTTTCTACAGTATTATTAACCTCAATAACATTTATTTACACTCATTTCCAGTCGATTTTGACAACCTCAAAGCTCACTATATTGTTTTCATCCAGTTAAGGCCCAAAATTTGTTCCAAGCTATCTGGCTGACTAAGCTATATGGCAGCAGTGGGCAGCACAAAAACGTGGCAGTTCAACATCCAACATGGAACATCAGGAAACAAATGTTTTTATTATTCAAGAGAGGCATGAGGGAGATGGAGTATGTATGTAGTTGAAGGCAGGGACAGGAAGGGTTTGGTAGTAAATTTTATTACATTTTTTTATTCCGAAGTAAATTTATGAGGGAGAAGGGGAGGGAAGGAGGCATTTCCAATAAAATATTTTACTCATTCTCATCAGTCCTTGCCCCAGAGGAATCCTTGAGTGCCATGCCTAGCAGCAGGAGTGGATTTTCTCATCCCAGAAGGGGACCAGGAATACTTCTACTAGTGCATTCTACATGAAAAAGCATTTCCCAACCTGTACAGGGACATTAACAAAACATAGGACCTCATTCAGAGTCGGTCGTAAGCGGCCGCTCGGTCGTATGCATCCAATGTTTCCAAACCACGCATGCATACGGTTAGTTGTGTGTATGTGCGAACGAGACCTTGTGACCCAAAATGCTGTCGATCGTATGGCTTATGAGCAGGCTGTGGCTTCCGAGAGTTGATTGACATGAAAGGCCATTTGTGGGTGTTGACGGGATGGTGGTCTGAAAACACAGGCGTTCCTCACCGTTTTCAGGGCATTTTAAGGGCGTACATAAATTACCTGCTACGACCGACATAGAAGGCCGGAAGTAGTAAAACGTCACTCTGCGAGCAGGTTCGAGGCCTGGCTGATCATCCACCTTGAGGTTGGGTACGTGCTCTCGTAACCCCCAGAGTACAATCGATACTATCGAATGTTATTGATGTTAGGATTGATGTTTCTATTTTGAGCCACACAATGCAAGCAGCTAATTATCATTTTTTGAAGCTAATAACACTGCTAAATGGCTTGTAATTGATTCAGCTGCGTTAGCATTAGCGAAAAATAAAAAAAAACAATGTCATGGGGATAGTTTATTCTATTCGGTTTTGTGTTTTTTTTTCGTTTTAACTTGAATTATTTAGCCAGCACCAGTCTTTTCAAATCCTATGCTTTTTCAATACCTTGATTAACCATGTATATTTTTCATTATTAAATCAGATACGATTTCAGTAGTTTGTTCAATATTTTTTATATTTTTTTATCAGGATTTTTGGCACAAAACATCTTAGGCTTGAGAGTCAGGTAAGTATATACTAGTCATGCAAACAACAGTTGTTTTTTTTTTTTTTTAAGTATAAAACTTGTTTTTTAAATGGCAAATTATAATTTTTTTTATTTTTTATTTTTTTTAAAGGAATATTTCTGCCCACTTTATTGTGGTCCAAGGTAAGTGTTTCAGAGTCCTGCTGCCATCAGTCGATTGTGGCCTTTTTCTTTTTTTTTTTTACATTTTTTACTTTTTTACCCTAATGTAGTCTTGGAGTTTGGTGTTTGGAGTTTGTTGATTTTTCCAGTCCACTTTTTTGTGGTCCGAGGTCAGTTTTTTGTTTTATTTTTGGTTTTAAAACCCCCCTAAAAGAACGTATTAAAATTTTTTATTTTTTTTATTTGTCCATTGTTTTTGGCACCTACATCATTTAATGCATTTCCAGAAAATACTGATGGTTTTTATTTATTTGTTGTCTTACATTAAACACATGTAGGTTTTTGGAAAGATGGTCCTACCCAATCCTGTAAGAATCAGCAAGATTCTGACTAAGTTAAGTTATTTTTGTGTTTGTTTGTTTGTCTCATCATTCCTACTAATTTCAATGAACACACATTTCAGAGAGTCATTGGTGAGCTTATCCCCGCTATGCTTCAACACCCTACCTTACTTGGACCTCCTCCTCGTCGTAGGCATAGGAGGCATGCAAGGCCCCAGATATTTCGAACACAGGTCACCCTTTTTGGAATGCCTGATGATGAGGTGTTAATGACTTACCGCCTACCACCCACCATTATCCTAGACACTCTTTCAATAATAAAGACTGATCTAGAAAGTTAAATTCACATTCCTATCAATATCACCCTCACACATTTGCTGGTGGTGTTACATTTCTGTGCCTCGGGGTCCATCCAGACCACTGTGGGTCTGGTGGCTGGCATCTCCCAGCCATCATTCTCCAGGATCCTGAGGCATGTGATGAATGCTTTTTTTAAGCATATTACTCAATTTATTAGTATGCCTTTGGATCAGGAAGCCCTTGCTGTGGTAAAGCAGCAGTTTTTGGAGATTGCTGGCTTTCCACACGTCATAGGGGTAGTGGATGGCACTCACATAGCACTTCAGCCTCCAGCACGAAAGGAACACATATCGCAACCATAAACACTTCCATTAAATGAATGTGATGGTGCTATGTGATGCCTCCCTACAGATTCTCTCCCTGAATACAAAATTCCAGGCAGCTCAAATGATGCATATGTGATACAACATTCAGGGATTTGGTCAAAATTAGCTACACTGCAAGCTGGTAACGCATGGCTTCTGGGTAACTGAAACTTCAGTAAGTTTTTTTAATTAAAAGTGAATATCTGTTTTTTTCAAAACATTTTCATAAATTTATCTCCTTCCCTACAGGCGACAGTGGATATCCTTGCACGCCCTAGCTGCTGACTCCTTTTTTGGCAACCACACCAGGGCCACAAACACAATTTAATGCAGTGTTTACTTTGGTCTTTTGAAGGGTCGGTTCAGATGTCTCCACCACTCTGTTGGCAACCTAATGTATTCTCCGGTTATGGTTTCGCGTATCGTGGTCCTGTGTGGGATATTCTGTAACATCGCCATAAGGAGTCGAGTACCCATGCAGCCAGAAGATGCCTTGCCTGAGGATGGCCCCCATGAGGTAGGAGTTGAGAGACTGTCCAGGGGGGCCAGATGCAATGATGTTGTTGCTTGCTTTTTTAGGTATGTATTGCAAATTGTTTTATTTTCAAATATAAATTATCTGTCATTTGCCGCATTGTTTCTCTGTTTTGACTTTTGGGAGTTTGTAGTTTTAGACATGTTTCTAATGTTTTTTTTTCTTTCTTTCCATACACCCTACCCCAATTAAAACAACGAACAAACAAAAACAACACATTGTGAATGCTCTTGTCTGTGCTTGGATAAACGACAACCCTTTTGCTGGATTGATCTAACATGTGATTCTCCTTTTTGTACAGTTCATGATTTTGTTTTGTACAAACTTTTACATTGTGTACACCAAGTGTTTTTGTTTTACTGTAAATTTGAAATGATGTTTCTTGCTATTTTGAGAAACAATAAAGAAAATTTGTAATAATCAAAATTCCAATTATTGTTATTTTAAAAAGGCAATATTAAGCTCTACACATTCACCATGTTAGTGAAACATTTGTGTGGCATGCAAAATGTTTGTTTATTAGGACCCTAATGTATTTTCTGCTACAGTTTAGTTGACACAAATGATTTTTAAAAATTTATGGAAAAAAAAACCCAACATGAAAAAGGCTTTCTAAAAATGTGTAACTGAATGTCCATATATTTTCAAGATGTATTTTTGAGGCCAAATGTTTATAAATTTACTTAGCACTATTATTGTGGATGGCTTACAGTGTTGGCTAAAGTATGTTTTTAAATAAATTGCTCCATCACTATTTTAGTCTCAAAAATACATACTAAACCAATGTAAAAACGAAAAGTATGTGTAATATTTTTGGAACAAAACTACGTTTTAAACATAACATTATTCCCAAAATACATTTATACACCTGGATTAGACAGTTCTTCTTTTTAAAAAATTACGACAAAATAAGTTAACTAACAAAATTTATTTGAAAAAACAATAAATAAAACAAATTAAATGCCAGCAAGATCCAAAGCACCAATTATGTTGGCAATGCTGGTTTGTGCATTGGCCAAAGAATCATGAAGAAGATCCAGCTCCTCCCGGAGGAATCGAAAGAGCATCTGTGGATCTGTGGAGTAGAAAAAGGAAAAAAAAATTTAACTTTTCAAAATATGATTGTCAAACACTGAACAATTTAAATTTATTATATGCCCTACAAAGTGTGTGGGACACAATGAAGTTGATGTATATACCAAAATTAAATTAAAAAAATAAAGGCAGGCACATTTGTAGGCCTAGCAAATGCCAAAAATCAGATCATGTATTTTGTTCTAGGTTTTTTTGGGCCCACAAAAAAAAACAGCTAAACATTTTGATTAAAAATAAAAAATGTGTTTGTGTGAACATCTAAACCTTGCCAAAAAGAAATAAATTATGCCACTTATTAATGTAGTTTAATATTTTTAACATATACATTTTATGGGCCATAAACATTGTCCGCCATTAAGTACAGACTACTATTTAGAGGATACCACAGAGATTAATGTTGAACATATGATGTTGTTTATTTATTTTTTTATTTAAAAAAAAAGGAAAAAAGGGTTAACGGTTAAGTAGCCTTAAATCCAACTCTGTTGACATTTTTGACCTAGAAATTTTACCTAGAATAGACACCACAAAAACATGTAGGAATAAATTACCTCCACACACAACAAGGCCTTTAAAAAATGTAAATAAAAAAAAAACAAAGGTTAAAAAAAAAAAAAAACAATGTAGAACTACACAAAAGCATCCTGTATATATGAAGACAAATATATGTTCAAAAAAGTTTAAATTCAAAAATTACCATATATCCTTCCATGGGAAGGAGATGCCTGCTCCTCCATCAGGGGTGGGGGCCCAAAATCTTCTTTGGGTGGCGTTATTTGGCCTGAGGATTCTGGTTCAGGAGGGGAAATTGGGGATGAGTGGGCAGGGGAGGGAGGACCATTTTGAGAGTATTGGCCCAGGGAGGGTTACTTGGGGAGAATGGGGGTGGTGAGGGAGAGATGGGTTGGGAAGGGGAGAGGTGTATTTGCCATGCCATTGCGGCCACTACACCATGTCCTTCTCCGTCTACGCTGATGTCCTAAGAAGTGAAAAATTAAATTTCTAAATTATTTTGAAGCAATAACAATACAAACCAAACATATTTAGATAACAGTTTATATTAAAAAAAAAAGACAAAAATACAAACTGACATTTACGGAAAGTAGTTTCTACACACTGAACAATAGGTACAACATACACTACAGCTTGTTTTAAAAATAAAATAAAAAAAACAAGTAACAAGTATACTAACAAAAAAACGCAAATGCATACTTACTCCGGCGTATTTGCGCCCGCAGACGCAACAAGACCAGGGGCGAACGGCACCGGTCTGACCACCGTCGCTCTAA
Source organism: Taudactylus pleione (assembly GCA_031769625.1). Lineage (NCBI taxonomy): Eukaryota > Metazoa > Chordata > Amphibia > Anura > Myobatrachidae > Taudactylus > Taudactylus pleione. The sequence goes on from JAUIMM010000706.1 coordinate 6,990,525, forward strand.
CTGCGCAATATTGCGCCTAAAACCAAGCGAGCGCACCCGCCGTCGGACCCCCGTGTAGGCCTGCCTTTCAACAGTATTAGTTATAGTGGGTGCAAGATTGCCCAGGTGCCTGTCCATCCCTTCAACCAGAACTAAAAGTTCTGCGTGAGTAATTGCCGTGGCTCTCATGATGGCAATGGCAGGTTTTACAGTAAACCACAAATAAAAATGGGTAACATGAAAAATGATTGGCTAAAAAAATAAATTATTTACATATACTAATTTCGATTGGACAAAGCATTATACATGTGACCAAAACTCAAAATGAATAATAGCAACTCGGATTGGCTCTAGCCCTTTATGTGCGAATGGAAAAATAAAAATGCAAAATTACACAAACTAACATTCATAATGTTAATTGTAACATGCATTTAACAGCAACACAACATTATTAATCCAAAAACCGGGTTTAAAATATTTTTTATTAACAAACGCAATACCAGAAAAACATCAGCATGAACGAAATGACATTTGAACAATAAAGTTTTAAAAGCAATTGAAAGGGAGTAAAAAAAAAAGCCAACAACACTTTAGAACACTAATTACATAATTGTCTACAAGCTATTAACAAGCTGATTGATAGCGCATGCATACATGACATGTGGGCATCAAGCGGCCGCAACCATCAGAAGAAAATTAACATACAGCAACAGACAATGATTGACTCGATCGCTAGCTGCTATCACTCATTAGATAGAGGAGGTGCTTTGTTCATGTATGGGAGTCACTTTGGTTGCGAGCGACCAGCCGTGTGATTGCTTTTTTTTTCAGTTTCACGATCGTTAAACTCTCACTTAAGTAAATTAAATTTACCCCTTAAGGTCTTACGTTGTGTCTTTCTTGAGAATCCTGCGCCAACTTCTGCTGCTAGGAGTGGATTTTCATCCCAGGAGGGGACCAGGAAGACTGCTTTCCAAAGCAATTGACTTTAAAATAATCCTTTGCAAAGCTTCCACATTGAACATTTCCAAACCTTTACAGGGACATTAAAAAAAACATAGTTAGTGGCCTCAAAGTGTCACTTAACCAGCACAGTCATGTGGTCAAGCGTAAGATTTATGATTTAAGTCAGGGGTAGCCAACCCTGGTCCTCGAGAGCTACCAACAGTGCAAGTTTTCCAGGTCTCCTCACAGAATCACAAGTGTAATAATTAACACCTGTGGATCTTTTGAAATGTGTTTCTGAGTAATGAATACACCTGTGCACCAGCTAGGTGGCCTGGAAAACGTGAACTGTTAGTAGCTCTCGAGGACCGAGGCTGGCTACCCCTGATTGATGTCCTTACATTGTGTCTTTCTTCGAAATTCTTGAGCACCATGCCTGCTGCTTGGAGTAGATTTTCATCCCAGAAGGGATGAAGACATTGTTTTTTTCTTCCCAACGGACACCGATCTGAAGAGAAAGAGATACATGTAAATAACTACTGGCAGGAAAAAGAGGCAATTTGGAGGCCCTTACACAAAACTGCCTTTGCTGTACTTGAGCTGCCCACCTTAGAGTGTGTACTCAGAAAGGGTTTTTAGCATAGGCGGGAACCTTGTCAGTGATTGGCCTGAGACTACTTCCCCAAAATGTGGAAAAGATGATGTCCATCAAAATTAACTACAAATTCTACAAGAAAGACCTTTACCATCAATTACATGCAAAAATGACAAAGGCTCCTGTAATGGTGGATTCCAGCGGGGACAAATTCATATTGTGTGAAGAGGATGATGTATACATCACCCCAGATTATACCATCACCCAAGCCTATATCGTCATCCCATCCTGTGTTGTGTATAAATTACAGCTGCGCACTCCCTGTTAGATTGGGGATTCATTGTCCACTTAAGTGGATATGAGTTCCATTTTAGTCCATATCATCACCACACCCCCTACACATCTTCTGTCCTGGGCTACAGGAGGAGCAGCTGCACTCTGGAATACGGTTGCATGGAGTTGCCCCTCTACCTTGCTGAAATTGAGGTAGAGGGGCTATGGGTAGGGACTGGGTAGAAGACAGTTTTAGCTACTTTATAAAAAAAATTTAAACCACATCCTCTATTCTCACCTTTGAAAATGTTTATGCAAATCTCAGCACAGGTGTTTTGTGATGCCATGGGTAATGCGCGCACACACACAAAAAAACAGATTAATTAATTTATTCATTTCATTTTTTGGGGGCACTTGGGAGGGAGAGTGCCTGAACGAGGCAGCAGCCTCTTGATAAACGACACAGGCATCACCCTGCGCAGCTACTTTGCTGGTGATAAGTGTGGCTAACGCGCACATGCACACACATTAAAAAAACACATTGATTGATATTGATTAATACATTTTTATGGGGCACTTGGGAGGGAGAGCACCCGAACTAGACAACAGCCTCTTGATAAATGACACAGGCATCACCCCTGCACAGCTACGTTGCTGGTGATAAGTGTGGCTAACGCACGTACACACACATAAAAAATGTTTTTATTTTTTTCTCACTGGGGGAAAGGAAGCACCCCTGATCAAGGCAGCAGCCCCTTGATAAATGAGACACAGGCAGCACAGCACCCTTGCGCACCTACGTTGCTGATAAGTGTGGCTAACGCGCACATCACACAGAAAAAAATATATATTTTTTCCACGCTGGGGGTGAAGAGCACCTCTGACTGACAGAGCACCCCCTGGACAACACAGCAGCACAGCCAGCCCCTATGGACAACAGCCAGCCCTTATAGACAGGATGACACCCAACCAGCACCTATATGGACAAGTGCCAGCCCCTATGGACAACAGCCAGCCAGCCCCTATGAATTGGACAGGACAACAACCAGCCAGCCCCTATATACGGACAACAGCCAGCCCCGCCCCCTATGGACATAAGCAGACTGCCCCTTAGTGACAATCAGGGGCGTATCTATAATGGGTGCATGGTGTGCGGGGAACACTGGCCCCTGGATCCAGGGGGGCCCTGCACCGTACACCCTGCACCCATCATATTACTTAACTCTCCGGAGTTAGACGTCGGTGCGGTGGTCCGGCGCTGTAAAACAACTGCAAAATGGCCACGGCAGCCATTTTCTCATTGTTTTCGCATGCGCAGTACAGGAAAAATGGCCACCACAGCCATTTTCCCGGTGCCCTGTGCATACACTATAGATTCTGGGCACACTCCCATGCCCAGAGTCTATAAATCCAGCGCAGGCCACGCACAGCTCAGTGCGCTGCCGGCCGCTGGGCGGAGAGGAGGGGGCCCGTGTCGGAGACTGCACACAGGCCCCCTCCTCTCTAGAAACGCCCCTGGTGACAATGACAACAGTAACCAGCCTCTATGCACAACGTCAGCAAGAGCACATTCACAGCCCCCTCTCTCTTCACTCTCCACAGCCAGAATGAAAAATGGCATTGAACGCAGGATCTTTTATACAATCCAAAACACGTGAGAATCCGACACCGGGATGATGATGTTCTGCCTTGTTTTGAGATCCGAGTCAGGCAGGAACAGCAGGTAAGTTGAGTACAAACTAACCTAACACTAACCCTCCCTTAGGGGTGCCTAACCCCCCCCCCCCCCCCCGCCAAGTGCCTAACCCTAACCCCTGGCAGTATCTGGGTCAGCCAAAGTCTGGTACCTACAGTACAATGAAATAATTACCCATGGGCTGAGTTAATTAACAACATTTGGACTCCTGAAGTGACAATACCATTGGTTCCAGTGTAATGGACAGAGGTTTCTATGATCACTGCCCATTATACCAAGGGAGTAAAACAAGAAAGCATACAACCAATGTTTCAAAATAAAGTTTAATTGATAATTACTCCCAAAACCTTTTTTGACCACTGTATAAAATCTTTTTATTTTTTTCTTAATCTTAGTAGGTTTATTTGGAAATATATTTTTTCTTCTTCTTTCCTGAGCCAGTGTAGTAAAAATCTGAAAAAATAAAGAAAACGACAGATGTGAAATATGACCAAGAGTAACCTTTACTCCTCTTCACTGAAAACCTGTCACAAACAGCCAAGGACTTGTGTTGACACACAGTCCCCGACCTCCTCCTATGCGTGTTATGGCTTGGAACACAATACAATGACTGTGATACAAATAGAATAGGAGGGGGACTATAATTTTGAAACTCTGAAACACTTCATAACTTTTGGTGATATCATATACTACATCATTGTACAGTACTTTAGGGAGGCCCCGGAAGTCCTAAGCAGTCTAGCTGTGACATAAACAGGAGGAGATCTGAGAGCCTGACACACTTATTGTACCTTGTACTGATATCTAAGCCTCATAAAGCACATAATTACTTGGGTAACAAGCACAAACAGTCCATACTCCACCCTCTCCTAAATGTGTCACGGCTTTTAATGGCATGGATTTCCAGAATAAAAGGATATAAATCTCAGCCAAGACAAGGACAATGATGTTTAAATTAATTGAGTTAAAATTGATTATACATATGCAACTTATGATGTACATACAATTTACATCATAAGCTGTATAGAACTCATGTTGGTTACCACACAAATGTCCAGTGCAGCCTTATATAAGCACCACTTGCACTTTGAAATCAACATTACATGCCCGATAAAGAATTGTAGCTCATGATACCTTAATGTGAGACTATTTTTAGCACATCAATTAACACCACACAAGTTATGTGGGGCTGAAATTACAGTAAGTTTAAATAGATTACACTGGGGAACAAAAAATATATATATTTTTTCTTGCCAAGGATTTAAGATCGGTTTGAGAGTACTCGCAGGTCCTATTTTCACATTAGATCTTTGCTATAGCTGAATTGGCTCCAGTTTTCAAATGAAAGAAAAATTATAAATTTCAATTATATTCTCCATTTGAAGTACCTTAGTAGGCTAGGCCTGCTTTACTTAACAGAATAGACTTTTTAACAACTACCCTCTTTCAACAATAACAAGAATTTGTTTTATGTGTGATAACGTAGCTGGTAGTCACGTTTGAGACACATAACACATTCAATCTCCTCACTAACGCTGGGAGGAGGCGTGGCAGTGCACTGCTGAGCCCGCTGGGACATCCTCAGACCACAGCCATGCCTCCTCCCAGCATACAGAGAGGAGCAATGGAGAGGATCGAGAGACGCAGTTAGCACACCTCCTGTTCCTTTGTCGGCCCTCTCTCTGTCCCACACAACCAATTTCCCACCATTTCATCTTGTTTTGTTCAGTACGTCCTCTGCTTTTGTTGGGAGTTAGCACTGAATGTGTGAACCAAAACGTTCTTCTCGGAGACGGTGTACAAACAACCCTGATGTTTTTTGTTATATTTGTAGCAAATGTAGTGTTGCAAAAGAAAGAAAAAATATAACTGTGTTCGTAAAACAAGCGTATCAGGCTTATTTTGGACGTCACATAAGCCAGCAAGACTTGATTTGGATGCCTCACAAAGTTTGTAAAACCTGCGTGGAATCACTCCGCAACTGGACTAAAGGTGATCGAAAAGGACTTAATTTCGGCATACAGTACCTATGATGTGGTGTGAGCCAAAAGATCACTTGAGTGACTGCTATTTTGTGCTGTAAATGTGAAGGGTATGAATTGATTTAAGAAACGCAAATGGGAATACCCAAGTATGAATTCTGCAAAACAACCAATACCACATAACAAAGATTTACCTGTACCATCATTCAGTTCTTTGTGCGAAGTTGAATGTGATGTTAATCTTATCCAGTTCAAGTGACAACACAGATGAAAGTGAGTTTGAAGAAGGTTCCTCTACTCCAGACAAATTTTCTCAAAAGGAACTAAACTATTTCATTTGAGACTTTAATTTATCGAAAAAAGGAGCTGAGCTTTTAGCATCCAGAATTCAAGAAAAGCACTGTCTTGAGCCGGATGTTACTCCTTCGTCGTATCGAAATAGAGAGCAAGCCATACTGCTATTCTTTAGCCAAGATAACAATCTTGTGTATTGCAACAATATTCCAGAATTTCTTCAGATGCTAGGCTTACCAGAATATCGAGCAGAAGACTGGCGGCTCTTTTTGGATAGTTCTAAAAGGAGCTTAAAATGTGTATTACTGCACAATGGGAATAAATTTGCATCGATTCCTATCGGTCATTCAACAAAACTTAAAGAACAGTATGAAAATATCAAGTTAGTCTTAGAAAAAATTGCTTATTCTCAGCATCAGTGGTCTGTTTGTGTCGATTTAAAAATGGTAAACATTCTTCTTGGGCAGCAAAGTGGATATACTAAGTATTCTTGTCACATACAGTATGCTTATGGGATAGTCGTGCAAAACAAAAGCACTGGCAGAAAACCATATGGCCTCCAAGAGAAGTTACTGTATAACTGTAGGAGAAGCCAACCTCATTCATGAGCCCTTAATTGACAGGAAAAAAATCATACTGCCGCCTCTCCATATCAAACTGGGTTTAATGAAACAATTTGTAAAAGCACTGGACAAGTCAGGCGATTGTTTCACATATATTTGTCGAACATTTCCATCTCTTAGTATTGAAATATTAAAGGCAGGATTTTTTGACGGCCCACAGATATGTAAACTGGTGAAGGATCCAAATTTATTCCAACTTACAGTTTCATTTTGATACAGTCCAATTTCTATATTGAGTACTCACTGATTTTAGCCCAATACCCCAGCTCTGCTTACATCCGTATATATGTTTTATTGTATATTTTGTCATCTATCAGTAAAGTATTGCCTTCTATCATTTATTCACGAGTTGCTCCATATTTACATCTACACCTTTATAGCCAGATACCAACTGATACCTGGCACATACTATCACCAATAGGGGTATAGAGCGCATTTGTCGGTACTACAACTACCTTACTTTACCACATCTATGACTGAAAACGAATCTGAAGCACGGCTGAGTTATGTGTCTGTCATTCAAAAATGAGGTGCCAACATGAGTATTAAAGAAAATTTTTTGTAGAGCTGTTTAGATCACTTCCTGTCCAATCTAGGAGATTTAAGCTAAGAACAGGGTGAACGGTTCCACCAGGATATTCAGGTAATGGAAGAAGGATATCAAGGAAGGTGGGATCGTCACATGATGGCCGATTACTGTTGGAGTCTGCCGATGGACTGCCTGCAACAAGAATTCAAAAGAAAATCCTACAAAAAACGGTTCTCATAGCTTTATAACACTTATGTATGTAATTATCCTGTCTTTTTATAACATTTTACGAATCAAATTAAATCAGAATAAAAAAAATATATTTTTTAACTATTTTTAACATTGTTTAATTTAATTTGTCATAAATATTAAAGACATATGTATATCTCAAAAACTAGAGACAATTGAAAAATAAGCATGGCATACAGTATTCATGATCAGGAGCACAAAATTAATCGAAAATGACTCTTAAATCCCTGGCAACAGATTGACTGTTCCCCAGTGATAGAGATGTCAGTCAGGTTATTGCAGGATGTAAGCTATGGGATATCTTATAATGAGAAGGTTTTGAAGAAAACTATAAAGAGGTGCAGAGTATATCGTAGTGCAGTTGTTCGCCAAAAACCCCCGCAAGGAGGTATGAACTTTTCTGCTGATACTACACAGGCCACACCCCTCTGCATGTGAGTACCAAATCTGACCATCAGGAACAGAGGACAATGAAGCACAAGGATATCACTGGCATAAATAGATGACAATGTGGCACAAGGATATAACTGGCAGAATGAACAAATGACAATGTGACACAAGGCGACCACTGACAGAATGAAGAGATAGCAATGAGACACAAGGATATTCCTGGCAGAATGAACAGATGACAATAAAGCATAAGACATGAAGATGTCATTGGCAGAATGAACAGATGACAATTAGGTACAAGGAGACCATTTCTAGAGAAATGGCATAGAGAAATGAGGATATAACTGGCAGAACGAATAGACAACAATAAGGCATGAACACATCATTGGCAGAATGAACAGATGACAATAGGGCCCTAGGGATCAGGAAACAGGGAAGGAGAAGGTGGATACCTGGTACAAGGAAACTGGTAGAAGATCTCAAACACATGGAACAGCAGGAGCCAACAATACTGAAGCAGCAAGATAACTAAAGCTGGGTACACACTAAACAACGTGTACCCAACCGACGGCAATGTACAATGGAACAATATATTGCACCGACCATACATACTACATGATGTACGAACATGCAATATATCGTTCTATGCTGCATTTAGCAACATGGCATAGTTCATTGCATCATCTCATCTATAGTGCACGATAGGACATACACACTATACGATCCACACAATATGTTGTTCTGATTGGCATCAGAACTATATATCATAAAATATATCATACAGTGTGTCTCCGGCCTAAGACCAAAGACCTAGCAGCCTAAGAAGCACTGAGCAGGTTTAAAGAGCCTGCTCTTTGATGAGGTGGCGGGCCCTTGATTTGGTCATGGAACTAGGCTTTTAAAGTGCACTTGAAGGTTCGGCGTATGACAAACTACTCTTAATAAATTCATATACACCACAGTCCCAATTTAGATGTTACTGTCCAGGTTTCTCACAAAAATGTAGGGGTTTGGTTTTTGCAGATAAGGAAGTGGATTCAGTGGATCGGTAGGGTATGACCAAAACTTTCCATCATAGCTATTTTTAATTTTTTTTTATATTTTATGTACTTTTATTTAAATTCATCTGGGAAATTTGCTACTTACAAAATACTTACACAATACATGCCCTTAGATAAAAAGTTATCTTTAGTAAGAAATGGATGCCAGTAGTCTAATTTTAGATACAGATGAAAAGGATCAAGCTGGCATCATTTTGGATGTCCAATTGCCACCATACTCTAATTAATTTTATACCAAGATGTTCTGCAGGCAACCATTTCGTGGGCTGACTGGATTGCTTCAGCCTATTAATTCACAAGGAATAAATTATATTACTGAGAGGCACAAAATGGCTGCATTTTTATGAATAGAAATGGTATCTCCAAAATGGCAGTCTCTTCAGTATGTAGGTGACAGGTCCCCTTTTAACAATAGATTAATGAACAAATTTGAGTAATTAAAACTAATTAAATTCTAATTGTTAAATTGTCATGTAACATTTAAAATTTTCCAAAACATGAAATCAAAAGAGACCAGAAAAGACAAATATAGTAAAACGAGACACGACAGAAAACACATTAAATTAATTAGTTACATTAATTTGCATGGACATTATGAAATGGCCTGGACATTTAACAAACATTTTATCCTGAGAGTGTCTGTGTCGGCAGCTACTATAATAACTCTGGTAAAAATAAATCATCAGTGACTGCAAAATAAGCTGCCAGAACGGACCTGGTAGATGATATACAGTAACCCTCTGTCCTTTTCCCTCCTCACATGTCAAGGAAAATCAAAAGAGAAGCACAGCCCCTTTTCTTTATCTTGGAGAATGTGTCACAGTGGATCAAAACAATCCCTAAACAGAGCTTGGCTTAAATATTTCAGCTTTACTGTTAATTCTTTCAGAGAAAAGAACAGCCGTGAAATTACTGCTTTGCCCTTAAGATTTTTTTTTTTAAAATCAATATCCCATTTTGGCCTTCATTCATTGCAAGTTCTGCTCGTTTACCAGGAGACTGTGGAAAACACTTGAGGAAAAAAAATTGATATTCCTGCAACAATTTGTGCGACTTTTTCTTCAGAGGTCACCTCCGTAGGGTGTAAGAAAAATGTTACTTAAGAACAGCAAATCCCTATGGACTACTTATCATACTTACAAAGAACATCCAAATTTAATCAAAATGCTTTTGTGTTATTTACACTTAGGCAGACATTAGTGGATTGTGTTTAGTACGGTGAGCTTACCAAGCCAGTTTTATGCTGCACTTTTATCTTTATATTATACTATTTTTTAGGAAGTTGTTGTGAACCACCACTTACTGTTATCCAGATATCATGTAATCATCATCAACCATCTCTATGTACAGTCACCTCTCAAATTTGCACATTCATATTATAGTTTAGCTGTCCAGAATCTCTTTTGCTGTGCCTCTGGTAATAGGAGAAAATGGTTTATAGCAAGTTAGTTGGCAAATTAGGCATTACTGTACAAGTACAGTATGTTAATATTCGGATATGTGATCATTTACTTAGATTGCTTGGGCGTTAAGGCTTACTGGATAAGAGGTACCCACATCTAATATCTACTAAAGCACATTTAAAACTCTCCTGTTCTTCTTCCTCTACTGTTCTCTTTGCTTTAGTCGACTTCTCACAGTAAATATGTGGATCATATCTGTTCATATAAAAAGGGTAGCACCATATATATTGTATTAATCAGATAGCCAATTTGCCCATATGTGTATTTAGAAAGTGCAGCATAAATCCAGTTGTGTACAGCTTTATCTGTAGCTTGTGGGCAATGAGAGAGCTGTAGTGCCCCTAATCGCTGGCATACAATGAGAGAGCTATTGTGCCCCAAATCACTGGCGTAAAATATGTTATTAAAAAATGTGCAATTACTGTACATGCTTATACAAATCTGCAATTTTCGCAAGAGATGTGCAGGTCCGGATTGTGGTGGCAGAGTTCTGATTTAAGGGGACTGTCCATCTTTTCCACTGCTTCCGAACCTGGAGGCAGTGGCAATAAAATGGTAAACTGGGGCATGGCCATCAGGAGTGAGGGTATTTTGGCCATGGTTACTATAACATTTTTACGCCACTCATGTCTGTAGCGTATGTTCCCGGTTCATGACACACATATGTGACATACACTTGCAGAACTTGAGCTCACTATTAGGCATTAATAAAGCTTTAAATGCCTCTCTATGCCCCAACATCGGAAAACGATGTGTCTAAAACATGCGCAGAAAACCTTAATATAGGAAACGAAGTTCACTAGTGCTTGGAGTTTGTCATCATCATCCAGAATTTGGACCAATCCTTAACTGCCCAAAATATTATGACTATTCCTGGTGTATATGCGCCTGTGTTTGGCTCTGTATATGCACAAAATTTAGTGAACAGGCCCATACTGTTCTCAGCCAATGTAAGATTGTCCTTTGCTTCCCCATTTCCACATAAATGGGTGCCAGGGAACATACGTCTTAACCATGCAAATCTCCATCTGTGCAAATACCAGCAACTTTTTTTCTGGACATGTGAAGAGCGATTTCACCCATGACATGCTATGCAAACTGACATACTGTAGTTCTTACTATGCATCTACCCCAATATCTAGTGCTTCAAATTGGTAACAGGTGAGTGTCACTTTTACATCAATTTTATGATCTGAAGTTGTGAGAAACAAATATGTCTGCGTTTACTGAGCAGCAGTAATTTATTTTTTTCCGTTTTTAGGCCTTTGGACTTTTCTTGATATAGGATAAGACTCAAAACTAAAATATCATAATGCCTTTATAGGTGTTGAAAAAATACCAGACTGACCTATACTTTGTTTTAGCATTTACTTTAATTAAATTGTATATGTCTAGGTGCAAAGGTCTACACCAAAGAGGTTTTATGTCACACTATGGAACCTTTTCAGCAGTGTGCGATCAAATTGGTTTGATACCTTAAATTTTAGACAGCACTGGATTGAAGCCTACTCTGATGGTGCAAAACATGTGGACTATTTCATTTATACTGTACAGCGGTATTCGGTTGTAAGGGGCACATTGTGCTATAGTGATTTTTGGTGGGTTTTTGAAACAATTTATTTCTTTATTGAAGCGTGAATACATAATGACAAAAAAAGAAAATTAACATATATAACAAAAATAAAATAAAAGACACAAATAGTACCAGCACAATATATAAATAAATAATGTGAGAGTAACAATATTCAGGTATTGGTAAATAAGGAGACTAACTAGACTCGGATCCGTGTGTCACACCATCTCGGGCAGAAGTTACATCAATAGTTATTGGTGGGGTCTTGGGAACAAATTCGCATTTCATAACACACTGTACCTCGGAAACATCTCCAAAGTTGTTCCCTAAGTAGTATTGAGAGTGTCAATATAGCTCTCCCATGTGTCAAAGAAGCGTTCCATAAAATGTTCCTTTTTCAGAAAAGCTTCCAGCCAATACATCCTAAATACATAAAATAATTTCTCTACAAAAAGTGAGAATGGTGGGATGGTGTATTGTATCCACAGTTCGAGGATAAAATTCTTAGCTGCTACAGATATCACTAGTAATAGTTTATGTACCTCCTTTGCCACTCTCAAACCCTCAGGCAAAATACCAAACATGGCCCATTCAGGTGTTAGAGAAATAATTAACCAAATGGCGAGTGACATACTGTAGCTCCATATTTGAGTCCAAAATCAGCGTGTCACCAGGCATGCCCAAAGACAATTACAATAAAAAAGTATTGCACACAGGTGTGCAATAAATTAAATTTTAGGCTGCCTCCCTCGTACTTAGGGACACCACATCCCTTATATCATGAAATTCAGTATATAAGGGTAGAGGGATACAAGGCGCCAGAACGCCCAAAATAATGTACAGTATATCAAGGGAACACAATTTATTCACAATTTCATCTCATGAAAAATATGATAATACAACTTGCCCAAAGACAATGGAATAGACCAAAATCTGGGACAGGAGTGATCCTCTGCTCGCCCTATAAAATATCTATGGTGAGGAGAAAGGTACGTCCTATGGAAGACGTTGAGAAAGAGTTCAACATATGATGCTGCAGGAATCATTCTAATTGAGTTATCTAATGTTCATAGCAGAGTTTGAATGGTCAAAGATGGGAATTGGTCTCTCCAATGAGCAAACCCAGTAGATATTGTTTCATATTGTAGCGGGTTATGTAAGAAGGAGTAATTAACAGATATGGCTTTATAGGTGATTCTTGGTGTTTTATAGCTAATTTGAATTGACATATCCAAAAGCAACCAATTATCTGATAATCTACTATGCAAGTCAACATACAGTAATTCTTTCATGATAAATTGCAAATATTTACATTGAAGATATTTGAAGGTGCAAATAAACTAGCAATTTTACAAAACTAAAACTTATTTTGCATTAATATCATCCCCTACTTCACAACCAAGCAACATCGGAGTAGAGAATATCTCAACTGTACTAGGTACTTCTTATTTTGAATATAAACTGATTCTTATATAGTAATTGACATTTGTGCACTATAAAGCCCAAAGTCAGTTCCATGCCCAGTTAGTTAAATCTGAAACAAGACTTAAGCATATAGTGGGGGAGATAGGTGAATGGGAGTAGGGTGAGATGACACCTGTAATCAATTGAAAAAGCTAAAATGAGACATAAAGCTGATTATACACTTTGTAAAGACAATGGGGATTGTGAAATGTGGAATGTTATGTAATTAAGTGTATTGGATTGGTGGACAAACACATCTTGGGTTGACAGAACTGGGTTGTGCAAACCAATGCCAGCGGTTTGGGGAAGTGTTCTCATCAAAAGGGCCAGACCAAATTTCAAGACAATGGGGTCTATGTATTAAGGCTGGGAGATACATAAAGTGGATCAAGATAAAGTACCACCAAAATGCTCCTATCTGCTACTTTACAGGCTGTGTTTGAAAAATGAAAGTTAGGAGCTGACTGTTTGGTACTATATCTCCATCCACTTTATCGTTCTCCAAGGCTTAGTACTTAGCTCATACATAGCCCCTTTGTTACCTCATTTTAGGTATCTTTCCATAAACACTTATATTTTAGGTATTTTGACTAGGGTGAGAGCATTGTATTGTATCTTCATCTCCTGCTCATCCATTATTTCGACTGGGCAGGGATAGAATTTATTCTAATGGATAAGATCATCAGAAAGCTCAGATCTAGGGATGGCCATTGAATGGGTCACCTTCAACTGTGACATCAATGCTTTACATCAATGGCATGAAACCATTGAAGGGAAGCAGCTGAAGGTTTCACCCATCGATGGGCACTCCTACTGTGAGTAGTGGGCCAAGCGGGAAAAGGGAGCAGAACTGAATGGTGGGTAAATCAGAAAAGGGGTGAGAAAATATAGAGATGTAGGAATCTACTGCACACATGGGCAGCTGCAGTGGGGGAGTACTAGAGGGGGGTCACCCACCTCCTGAAACAAGTGGTAAATTAAGATAAATAAGTACACCCCACTACTGTGCACTGTCTATGTATATATATAATAATATATCTACAATATTCAAAAATGATGGATATAACAATAAAATATAATGTAAAATATAGTATTAATGCCACCATCCTGTTTACTGATGTTATACACATGGGTGAATATTTTGTTTCTGTATGAGCCACAGAGTATAACGAACGGTGATCAAAGATACCTTTACTGCTCCGTTACTACATGAGTACAGTACGACTGCCCACACTTCTTTTGATATAGAGGGATGAACATAGCCAAGTATATAGACTGCACTTGGGATTATTATTATCGGATTTGAACATACTACACCATTTTTTTTTCTCATTTTTGTTTCCCCTAATTGTGAGGAACATGGGAAAAAGTTTCTACTGATTCCAGGAAAAAGACAAAGATCATTTACCCTGATAGGAATGAAGTTTCCTATTGGCCCAGAACAGGATATGGATCTAACAAAACTAAGTGACTCTAGCCGTAGATGTCCGCGGCATACACTGTGAGATTTCTCTCACAGTGTATTAGCCGACATCTGCGCTCCGCCACCGGGGGAGGAGACATTTCCCTGTTCCTTCCGTGGGAAGGAACACAGGAAATATCTGTCTGTCGGCCGCGGCTGGGCATACACTGCCCGATGCGGCCGACAGTTTACCGGTAAATATCGCATCGGACAGGCATGCTGGACAGACCGGCATTCCCGACCAAGCAATATTTAACCCTCGGTCGCCCCCCCCCCCACACACGCTACAATTATCGGGGTGATCCGCGGATATCGGGCGGATCGCCCCGATAATTGTAGCGTGTATGGCCACCTTTAGTAACAGGGGTCTGCTATACACTTTCAATGCTGACACTGGGGGAGAGTGAAAGTCTTGCATTCTTATTTTAATGTTAATCTATTTAATTGACACTGTTAGGATTGTGTATTACTCTTTACCTAATCCATTACATTTATTGAAAAAAAAAAAAACTAGCAAACCCTTTATATTGTAGTTGTAAAGCAGAAATACATTCCCCCACTCACAGGAGCATGGCATAGCACCCAGCAGCTGTGACTAAAGTAGTCACTACTGTATTAGGATGGCGGGACAGTCCCATAATAGCTGCATTTTTAGCAGGATGTATTTAGATGCTAAATTGTAATACACAAAAATTAAAGCACTACTACTTTATTTTGTACATATCTCAAGTAAATTAAATATAAACAAAATCTATTTTCTGTCATAGAGATAGTGAATGAAGGACTTAATTTTGACATAACATCAGGTCATCTTAAACACACACATTCCGCAGCACATCCTAACCCACTGCTCCATGCTCCTTCCTCACTATCTGCCCAATCTTGTCACCTATGTCTGTCTGCCCCTCCCCGTTAGAATGTAAGCTCTCACGAGCGGGGCCCTCATCCTAACGTGCTTCTCCTCCCCCTACTTATAGTATTATTTACTCCTAACTCCCCAATTGGCACCTATCATTTGGTTGCTGAGGCCCTGCTGCTTGTGTTATGCAGCTATGTTTATAAACCATGTCCTTGTCCTGCATTGTTTTGTATTACTACTAACTGTTTTTCTTGTGTGCTCTTTTATGTACTGTGTAAGGCGCTGCAGAACCTTTGTGGCGCAATATAAATAAAGGATAATAATAATAATAATAATAATAATGTGTTTAAGGAGTTTGACTGTTGATTGTATTAGTATAAATGCAAAATATATCTACAGTAGATACAAAAATCGTATAGTGAGATACATGCATGCATCTTATAATAAAACATGGCTGCATTCTAGAAGGTCTATTACACTTTTGTTTCATTGTATTGTTTGTCATAGTAAGGGTAATATGGAATACATTGACTAGCCAACACATTTACTACAGTTATACTGGTGCTGAAATATGGATATAATATATAAAAAATACAAA
Organism: Taudactylus pleione; assembly: GCA_031769625.1. NCBI lineage: Eukaryota > Metazoa > Chordata > Amphibia > Anura > Myobatrachidae > Taudactylus > Taudactylus pleione. Next base: position 7,006,560 of record JAUIMM010000706.1, read on the forward strand.
ATTTTCTGTGGATTCAATTTTTTTTATTAACAACGGGCATGAGGTCAGGAAGCCAGCGGTCGAAATACCTACCGTCGGCTTCCCGACTGTTACATCCCGGCATGGGACTAATGATAGGCATCAAAATCCCGACGCCTATCATTCTCCACCCGCAGAAATCCCGACACCAGGCATACCGAAAGAAGGTAAGCTGGGTGTCCGGAGTGGACAGCCGCGGGGGGGGGGGTTAGGTTTAAGAGCTCCCGGGGAGACTTAGGGTTAGGCACCCCCCAGGGGGGTTAGGGTTAGGCTAGGGGGAGGAGGGATTTAGGCACCCCTGGGGGTAGGTTAGGGTTAGGCACTATGGGGGGGAGGTTAGGGTTAGGCACCCCTAAGGGAGGGTTATGGATATGGGGGGGGAGAAGGTTGGGGATTGAATAGTTACTTACCTTGTTGGGATCTTCACTCTTCTGTCTTCCAGCATCGGTATTACATCCACCGGGCTCACTACCGGTAGTATGTCATACTGATTCCTGCTCAACGCCGTAAATAGATTAAATCTAAGGAACAGGACACCAGATCTAGGATATGATAAATATATTAATCCTATGGGTGTGTTTCTTTCTCACGCTGTTATCAACCTCTCTTTTATATAATGGGGGCCCATTTATCGAGAATCACATACTCAATGCGATTTTGGCACAATATCAGAGCCCAGATTGCATTGCTGTATGTGTATATACCTCAGGAATGTACTGTATTAAATAGCACACGCAGGGACAGGGGCCCCATCCATATGATGTGCTCGGAGTGAAGTGACCACATCAGCTGTCTCTTCAATCTTCTATCAGGTCTCCTGCACATGCCACACATGGGTTCCTCTCCCAGTACTTTTCGTGAAATGAAGCCTATAGGCTACAGCAGCACAACAGCATCTTCAGATGGTGTAAGCTGCGGGGGCCAAGCTTGGTAAATCTGACAGCTTCACAACCCCCATAGAAAGCTGTAGGTGTTGCCGCTGCTCGGAAATGGAGGGACCGCAGCAGTTAACAGAGATATCTGCTGAGATCCCTCCATAACACATCCAGGGGATACTTAGGGGCCTATGTATCAAAGCTGTTAGAGAGATAAAATTGTGAGAGATAAAGTACTAACCAATCAGCTTCCAATTTACATTTTGCAGACTGTGTTTAAAACATGATAGATAGGAACTGATTGGTTAGCACTTTATCTCTCACAATTTTATCACTCACAGCTTTGATACATTGATACATAGGCCCCTTAATATTTGCACATATCCTCTGAAAACAGGTGTTTTTGGGGAATATTGCACAAATATTTAATGATAAATATGCCCCTTACTGTTTTCCACTAGAAGTATACTAGAACACATCGTATTTCTGTTAAATACACTGTTACATAAATAAATGGAATATTTTTTTCAGAAGAGACATTTTAGTAAGAATGCTATAACAGTACATAGTTAGTTTTTGTGTACATTTTAGTGCAAACCTCTACATTCACACAACACTCATTTGTCAGACCTGTCTTAACCAAGATCATAGATCTGATAAAAAATAACAGATTATATATATATATATATATATATATATATATATATATATGTATAGTTTTATATTTTAAATCAGAATGCCTGTTTTTTTTTTTGCACTAAGAAACACCTGGGGTTTCTAGACAATACGTGCATAGAGAGATGTTCATATCGCAGAGATTCCCAATAGAGATCTCTGAACGGTGGAAGAAAATCAATTTGGCACAGATTGCATGTCATTGTTTAACTGTTCGACAGCGGTTCCAATGTTTTAACAGCTTCACCAACATAACTCAATACAAACATACAGTAAAATAATACGGATCTATGCCTGCATACATTTCAAGATTAACAAAGAAGTAGAGGGCAAGGGCTGCATACATTGCAGCAGAAAAAAACAGACAGCACTTCTTATATATGAAATACTCTCAGACATCCAGTACTTTTCTATGTGCTTCTATAAAATATGTATTATACTGCACACATGGCCATAAAATTAACTTGTGTTTCAAAGAAAGGATTGTTTCATTAAATAATACCAGTGCATTTTATAAAGAAGACCGTGGTGACATTTTTATATGTTCAGAGATTTTGGTGTTGAATGGGAGTGAGGGAGTAGAGTGTTAAAAATAATTATTGCCAAGTAATATGACAGACAGACAAAAAACTAATATAAAATCCTGCTTGCTAAATTCATACATTCATTCGAACTGAATGCGTATTCCTTGCACTTTGTCATTGGTGCACCAATCATATAACAAGTCAGGTGATTTTGTGAAAATTGATTCATTATTCCAGAGACAGGTGAAGCCAATCCCATAATTGTCATTTCCAGTGCAACAGATTTCTGTTGAATATAATTCATTTTGATTACAGTATTCATTTTTATCATTCCGCTCATTCCCATTCTCATTCTCATAAAAGATAAGAATACTTCTTATTAGAGATGAGCGGTTCGGATTCTGTGGAATCCGAACCGCTCCGAACATAGGGGATCCGAGTCCACCCGAACGCTGTTCGGGTGTTCCCTGCCTGACTCGGATCCCCGTTCAGGGCCGAACGGCGGCCGCCTGATGTCGGATTCTCACTAGTTTTTTTTTATGTGTGTATGGGGGCCTGCTAATGGAGGGGCCTACTACTGGGGGGGGGGCATACTGCAGGGGGCCTGCTACTGGGGGGGCATACTACAGGGGGCCCTACTATACTACTGGGGGGGATACTACAGGGGGCCTGCTACTGGGGGGCCTACTACTGGGGGAGCATACTGCAGGGGGCCTACTACTGGGGGGTCCTACTACTGGGGGGCATACTACAAAGGGGGCATACTACAGGGGGCCTGCTACTGGGGGACCTACTACTGGGGGGGCATACTACAGGGGGCCTGCTACTGGGGGGCCTACTACTGGGGGAGCATACTACAGGGGGCCTGCTAATGGAGGGGCCTACTACTGGGGGGGGCATACTACAGGGGACCTGCTACTGGGGGGCCTACTACTGGGGGGGCATACTACAGGGGTCCTACTACTGGGGGGTCCCACTACTGGGGGGGCATACTACAGGGGGCCTGCTACTGGGGGGCCTGCTACTGGGGGACCTACTACTGGGGGGCCATACTACAGGGGGCCTGCTACTGGCGGGCCTACTACTGGGGGAGCATACTACAGGGTGCCTGATACTGAGGGGCCTACTACTGGGGGGGAGCATACTGCATGGGGCCTACTACTGGGGGGCATACTACTGGGGGGCATACTACAGGGGGCCTGCTACTTGGGGACCTACTACTGGGGGAACATACTACAGGGGGCCTGATACTGGGGGGGCATACTACTGGGGGCCTGCTTATGGGGGCATACTACTGGGGGGCATACTACTGGGGGCCTGCTTATGGGGGCATACTACTGGTGGGTCATACTACTGGGGGGGCCTGCTAATGGGGGGCATACTACTGGGAAGGGCATACTACTGGGGGCCTGCTAATGTGGGGCATACTACTGGGGGGCATACTACTACTTCTCAGGCTGGACTCGCTATCCTGAGGCATGTCTGTTTTTTTTACAAGTTATCAGAAGTACTGTAATAGTGTGCGAGTGAAACACTTGCACTCTGCTACATTGCCCGAGTTGTACGCTCACAATGGCAAAACATCTAGATACGTGTTTTGCCATTGTGAGTTGCGGGGTGTGAGAAACATGCAAATTTACATGTTCTTACATCCTATCAGTGATGTGCCGTCAGGTGAGGCAGGCGAAGCAGAGCCTTTCCTGTCATACTTAGGTATACTCCAGGGTTTTGATTATAAAAATTATAAGAAAAATTTTAAGAAAATACTATAAATATCTTCTTTGTATTATTCTAATCGTTTTATAGTCAAAACTCTGGAGTAAAAAGTATATGGCAGGAGAGGCATTGCCTCCCCTGTCTACCTTTTCCACACATCCCTATCAAAACTAGGGATGTGCACCGGCCCCCGTGTTTTGGTTTTGGATCTGTATCTCCTTGTGTTTTAGATCTGGATTTGGTTTTGACAAAACTGCCCCTTGCGTGTTTTGGTTTTGGAACTGTATTTTTTTTAAAAAATTGCAAAAATCTGCTAACATCACAATAATTTTTTTTTTTTTACTACAGTATTATTAACCTCAATAACATTAATTTCCACTCGTTTCCAGTCAATTTTGATCACCTCACAGCTCACAATATTGTTTTCATTCGGTTTAGGCCCAAAATTTGCACAAAGCAAGCTGGCTGACTAAGCTAAGCGGCAGCAGTGGGCAGCACAAACACGTTACAGTTCAACTTCCAACATAGCACATCAGGAAACAAATGTTTTTATTATTCAAGAGACCTAAGGGAGTTGTAGTATGTATGTAGTTGAATGCAGGGACAGGAAGGGTTGATTGGTAGTAAATTTAATTTCATTTTTTTATTCTGAAGCAAATTTATGAGGGGGAAGGGGAGGGGAGGAGGGGAGGCATTTACAAAAAATATTTTACTCATTCACATCATTCCTTGCCCCAGAAGAATCATTGAGTGCTATGCCTGCTGCTGCTGGGAGTGGATTTTCATCCCAAAAAGGGACCATTAATACTGCTATTAGTGCTTTCAACAATTGACTATTAAACAATCCTTTGCAAGGATTCCACTTCCACTTAATTATTGGCCTCCAAAATGCCATTGTACCCACTGTCCACCTAACCACAGATATGTGGACAAGCCAAATAGAGCAAATGCAAGATTTAAGATTTAAGGTTTAAATCTTAGGTTGTGTCTTTCTTGAGAATCCTTGAGCACTATGCCTGCTGCTGCTGTGAGTGGATTTTTATCCCAGAAGGGATGAAGACGTTGTGTCTTTCTTCCCAACTGACACAGATCTGAAGAGATGCAAAGAGCTGTTGGTAATCAAATTGTCAGCTCAAATGGCACATGATGCAGCGATGGCTTCTCCTTCAATTTCTCCAGCAAGTGCATCTGCCGAGAAAAAAGTAAACTTTCCCAAAACACCCACTGATGATGCAGATGAGTCAACACAACCAAGTTTTGACATCTGGTTGGGTCTAAAAGAATCGCCTACAATTAATGAGACCTCTACCATGACTCCATCTGATACAGTCCCCATTCAAAGAATGGTTGATGACTATTTAAAAAATTTTAATGATAGCATCCAAATAGGCATGTCAGACAGTCCTTTTTAATACTGGCAGGAAAAAAAGGTAATTTAGAGGCCCTTGCACAAACTGGCTTTGCTTTACTTGAGCTGTCCAACTTCCAATGTGTACTCCGAAAGAGTTTTCAGCACATCCGGGAACCTTGTCAGTGATCGGCCTATGAGACTACTTCCCCAAAATGTGGAAAAGATGATGTCCATCAAAATGACCTACAAATTCTATGAGAAAGCCCTTTACCGCCAATTACGTCCAAAAATTACAGAGGCACCTGTAATGGTGGATTCCAGTGGGGACAAATTAATATTGTGTGAAGATGATATATACACTGATGAGGTTGAGGAATCAGATGATGATGATGGTGGCAACATCTTGCCTCTGTAAAGCCAGTTTGTGCACGTAGAGATCATTGTCAAGCAATGTCAGCTGCCCATTGGTAGCTTGTTTTGTTGGGGCCCATGCAAACCAATCGCTTCATGATTGAGGATATTGTTGATGAAGGTGCTGGTGGTGAAGATGGCAGGTGCTTGGATCTAGCAGAGAGAAGGGAGCTAGCTGATGCTGGACTGCTTGTTGTTACTTTTTTACCCAAAGTTTCTGAATTTTGCAAAAACGTTTTTTATGGATGATGTAACAGAGTGGAGGTTCCTAGATGGTTAATTTTGGCTTTACAAATGGTACAGATGGCTTTTCTAGTCTTATGCCCAGGCACCACCCCAGCCTATAACCCCAGTTTATATTGTTACTGCAGCCTATAACATCACCCCAGATTATACCAGCACCCCAGATTATACCAGCACCCAAGCATATATCGTCATCCCATCCTGTGTTGTGTATAAATTACAGCTGCGCACCCTGTTAGATTGGGGATTCATTGTCCACTTTAGTGGATGTGAGATCCATTTTAGTCCATATCACCACACCCCCTACACATCTTCTGACCTGGGCTACAGGAGGAGCAGCTGCACTCTGGAATACAATTGCATGGAGTTGCCCCTCTGACTCGCTGAAATTCAGGTAGAGGGGCCATGGGTAGGGAGTAAAGACACTATAATCAGAGAACGCAATTTTAGCTGCTTTATTCCATTCTTTAAACCATATTCTCTTACTTCACCTTTTGAAAATATGTTTATGTGAATCTCAGCTGAGGCGTTTGTGATGTCATTTTGTGTTATATATTATGTACGTTATTTAGCACTTTGTTGTGGTCTTTGTTGTGGTCTTGTAGTCGGCGTGTAGACTAATCATTTATTCATGATTAAGGAAAGAAGTGAAAAGTTGCATTTTTTATTGCTAAATTTGTGTTATTAAAGTTTACACTTACAGTGTCAGAAATTGATTTAATACGTGTAGAATATTACACTGCAGTTCCACTTACAGTGTCACAAGATTTTTTATGAATATGAAAAGAATAACAATCTGCGCTACCACTTACAGTGTCACAAGATTTTTTATGAATAAGAAAAGAATAACAACAAGACTAACTACACTGGGGAAGAGCACCCAAGAATGAGGCAGCAGCCCCTTGATGAACAACACAGACAGCACCCCTTTTTGATGGACAACAAAGCACCCCTGCCGAGTGCGGACAGACCACCTGCAGAGTCACAAATACTTGAATGATAAACTGCGGCAGTGTCACCGAACAATAATAGCGCTGCTAAGTTGCTAACACACACACACACAAAAAAGTACTGTTATTTATTTTTAACTGGGGAAGAGCACCCCTAATTGGCAGAGCACCCCCCACCCCCCCGGACAACACAGCACCCCTATATGGACTGCAGCCCTAGCCTGATGGACAGTACAATAACACAGCAGCAGCCACAGTTAATTGACAGGACAAGTGACACAGCAGCACCCACTGAAGGAAGCCCCTCTTTATATACTGCAGCCTAAGCCCCTTTATGGACAACACGGCAGCAGCCTTCAGGCCAAGACCCTGGCTGGACACACACACTGAGTGACTGATAGTGACTGACTACACGTCTGCTAGCTTCTCTCTCTACAGCTGGAGTGAAAATGGCGCCGATCGCGGGGACCTTCATATAATCCAAAACCCGCGAGAATACGACAGTGGGAGGATGATGTTTTGTCTCATTTTGAGAACTGATTCAAGTGGAAAAAACCCGAGCATAGCTCGTTTCTCGCCTTGGATCTGGAAGTTCGGGTGGGTCCGGTTCTCAGAGAACTGGACCCGCTCATCTCTAATCCTAACACATCAAATTTCCAACACTATATACTGCTGCACCTTTGTATAATGTCCACCTGAACCCTCAGGTTCATATATGTATCTGTAAATCTGGCTCTGATACTAGCAAGTGCCTCCCCAGCCATTTACCTCACCGCATGTCACTGCATCCTACATATGGTGAGTTCTGTAAATGTGCGGATATAGCTCTATACTAACACCCTATTACATCTCGCCCTTTATATGGATTTTATTCTCTAGAAAGTTCTGAAAAAATCATAATGAAAATATGGGAGAGTGGTCAGGAAGAAGGTTCAAGCTAGAGGTACAAAATGTAAATGGAATATATGAAAGATTAACTGTAAAGCAAATGAGCATTATGACCATATAGTATTTGTACATTGGGCCTGATTCAGACCCGCTCGCAAGTGGGTAGATGGCTGGGTAGTGCGCACGCACAGTGTGCGCACTGCACGTGCGCGAGCCCTGCAGCATCCGGCAGTAAGCGGGTCTAAATCAGGGCCATTGTTCCATACCATACTCTCATAGCTGTCCTATTGGATGTCTAAAGCTGAAGATTCTAATAAGGATATTAATTTATTACTAAAGCCCTTTTATATCTTCATGCATAATATATGAAGTCTAATCGATACTAAAATTATAATTCATAATGTACAGATAATTTGCATGTCTAAATCCCTAATACCCAGATTCAATAAAATGCAGCTTCCTGGGATTGTGACAGCGTTGAACACGAATGCCCCACATATTGTAGGAGGGAAACGTCTGCCTATCTATTGCTTTTATAAGAGGTGGGGCTTTACTATAAAAGCCTCGCTACATCAGCGACGGATTGCCGCGATGTTGCGATCCTGCAACCTGGCATTGCAGGATCGCTGAAATCCAACATGTTGGATTTCACAGGTATGCCGATCACGATCAAAAAATGATTGTGATTGGCAGACCGGAGAAATTTAACATGAACAATTTCACCAATCCTGTGACGGATCGCGGAACATCGATGGCCGCTGGCTGGCATTTCTGACCGGCGGATCGTGTTTTCGATCCGACTCCAACATCGCGGTGATCTGTCGCAGATGTATGGGGACTTTTAGAACTGTTACCACATCCAGTAAATTTTTTTGCACAATCCCTTCTGTCCAACTACTTGGGAAATGGGTAAGTAGTCCATTGCTTTATTGTAATTAACCCTTATAACACAACCTTAAGCTAAATTATCAACTAAGAATAAACACACAAACATTGGATTATGGTCACAGCTTTATTAATTGGATGACCAGATTTTAATTCCTAAAGGGTGGCAAAGAAGGCACTACCAAACCCAGCTCTAGCCAATTAAATCCATTAAAATGGGGTCGACTAATATGCTCCCCCGTGTATATAGGTGTAACCCGCGCTGCAAAGGTCTCACCACCCTTTTTTATGGCACAGTCCGGACGCTCCCACAAAGAAGCACCCATTGTCTCGCCCGCATGGGTGGGACACACCCGCTGTCCTTCAAAAGGGCAAGTGCCCCACAATGACCACTTACACCACATGTGGCCGCTGGTCAGCAGCGCCTTCCCGCCTAGCTGCACCTATTGTTATCAAGAATAGTAAATGACAAACAAACAAATATATAGCAAGGCTTTGGGTTGGAGGGTGGTACTTGCAACTGAAAAGAGGCTGGACTAAATTCAAACTGGCCCTTAAATACCCCTACAAAGTATATGCCCTTAACTAACCTCTAATTGGCTGCTCAGATAACACATGCAAAACTGAATCTGCCGAGTAATAAGTTACTGAGCTTACCAATTACAAAAAATGAGGACTCTTAAATAGCTGCATGCTTAAACAGCCCTCAGCTAATCTAATTCCTTTAGGTTACCAGATGGTGGGGAGCGTACCTCATTGAGTATACATTTAGTTATAAAATGGTCTTGATTCAGCTGAACAAAATGTCTGCCTAAAGTATGGACTCCTGTCTACCTCAGCCTTGAAATAAACCTTTACTATTCCATTCTTCTTACTTGGCCCTGCAGATTTTCCCAACATGGGTGGAAGTCAACACTCGTCGTGGGTGGAGTGTCTTGGGTGCATAGATTATACTGGCATGTTGCCATACAGCCATGCCATCACACTGAAGAATGATATAAGGACATTGGGCCTGTTTCAGAGGTGCATGCTATGCTGATTCCACATGTAAGCGAGTATCACTATGCACATTTCCTGATGGTTTCCACCAGAAGTAGCAGTACAAATTTGGATCCTGAGAGAGGCAATTTCAGTGGGTCTTTTTATGTGTGGTAACAAGGGGGTGGCTAGCCAGACGCTGGCGTGTCGCGGTCAGTGATTGCTTCTTAAGACGCAGTTGCACTGACCCCGGTGGCCATGTTGGTGCAGCCTCCAATGATGCAGCTGATGCAGCTTATGGTGCATCTTAATATGAACAGCGGCGGGTTAGCATGGCAACCAATGGACATCTCTGTATGAATACCATGGGCTGCAGCATTAGCATAAAGACACTGCCACACTGTGGAAAAAGACACAGTCAGGGCTGCAATAGCGGGCACCTCTGATCAAACCCATTCTGTTTATTTGAATGAGTGCATATTGTACACTGGTTTAAATATTTATATAAATGTGGTAAAACAAAAAGCATGCTGTATAATTAATTGTATTTTATCTTATTTTTTACTACTGAAGGCATAATTACACACTGGGTATTTAATAATACAGAGATGCAGCTTGTATGAAGAATAAAGAGAAACACACATACATCGGGAAACAGGCTGGTGCTCGAAAATAAATGATTCCTGTGCAGCTTGTGAAGTCCTGCATTAAACCAAATATAAAAATGATTTATATACCTTTTTGCACAAGGGACTTCCAGAGGATATATCTGCAGGTGTCACTGTGTTTTATTTCAAAATCAAACATTGGAATAAGCAGTAAGACAGTCTGGCTATTGCTGTGTATTTCTGCCCCTTACTGATAAGAGAAAATAGCAAATAAATGAGTTAATGAACAGTTCCAAGTAAAAGACCACATAACTTACACATTCCATAAACTCCGGAGCTCGTGCTTACAGCACAGGAAAGAGCTTGTATCGTATAACATTAACAATGTGTTCATCAGAATCGACCTTCCAAGCTGCTGTGAAGGGTATTTCAGGATATATCATACGACAGGTAATTTTTTCGTTCCATGGGCCTGTCTCTGAGATGTAAGCAATGCTGATATATTATTTACACAGTTCAGCGATTATCTGTATACAGCGCATGTGTCAAGGTACATTACCGTACTTACTCACAGTGTGAGTGACAGGGAGCGTTTGTTGGACATAACCGTGGGTTGTGTGAAAGAACGTGGGCATGTTGCAACCGTTTTTGGTGTGTTTCACAGCCTGCGCCTGCGATCCTGTACACAGTGAAGGTGGCTCCAGCAACTTAGATCCCATGGCCATACCGAGTAGCCATAGGGGTACTCAGAACTGCGATAATCGAATGATCTAGAACCGAGATGGTTGGATTTGCAAATCTGCATGTGGGCGTCTCAATACAATCCTCAGCATCTTCATCGTTTGCATATTATCGCACAGCAGCTGCATACGGGATCGCAGTTGCCATGGCATTAGCGTACATTTCAGAATCCGGCCACATGTACCGTCCAGTATTTGCATTACTTTGGGTAAATAAAGTGTATTGTTCTTTCAGCATCCATATGATTGTACTGCACCTGTTGTCTGTTTGTACCCGAGTATTCTGAGCAGCGGATGCCATACCCAAGCCATGGCCGGAGTATAGGAGTATTGCTATGAAGGCAATCTGATACATCTGATACCCCAAGTATACAGAATACTGTATCACAGTCACCAGGAGGGTTCACAGAGTAGACATTTTGTTTCAAAGAGGAGAGTCTCTCCTTTCAATAGAAATGTAAAGATCCAGTGAATATAAACCATAAATACCCTAAAACTGTTGTAGTCTCACTTCATTAATTTAAATATTGGGCCTGATTCAGCAAGGAACACAGATGTGAATGCAATAGCGATTACGCATGCAGTCTCATTGCAATAGTATGCTAATCCATTGTGATTGCAATGCAATCTCAGCAAAACATAAGGACGCCCAGTTTGCCTTACACACATGTAACCCCCCTTTTCTCACTAAAGGGTCACCAGGTTAGTACCACCTTTGTTACTCCTAATGTACCCACCCTTAGCATTCCTCTAAGCGGTGTACATCCCTATTGTCAGTGCCTCCACCCAGGTTAATTATTTTAAATGTCAAAAGGGCTTACCTGGGAAAACCCAGTGATAGAATATATAGTGTCAGTATTAGTTTTCTTTGACTACCATGCATACTGCGTGTATATTATATATATACATACACATGTACATACAAATATTCAACCACCTGTTATTACTTTTTTTTTTCAGGTCTCTCAATTCTCCACTGGTGACCCTGTTCCAGTTCCTAAAAGGTAAGTACTATGCACCACTCTTGAATAGATTAACACTGTGTATTATGTCATTAATGAAGCAAAATAACTCATATGACATGTTGCATAACAAACACAATATACTTTGTTTCCATATGCAAATGGAATATTCAATTACAATATATTCACTTAACTCTGAATAATATGACCAACACTTAGCCTTTGCCTATGAGTCTGTTAGCGTAGAGAATACTGAGTGGTTAAAGGTCCATAAACCTAGAGCATAAGTCCTGCTGTATTCTCTAAGTGCTGGGGTGAATAAGTATTGTATATTGACACTGACAAGTATTATAACAACTTACATGTGAGTCTTAAAAAATGGAACCAGTGCCTCATCCTTACAGCTAGAATATGCTGTTTTCAGATAGCTGTAGTAAGAATATATATCCAATATCTATATCCTATACTGTAATCCTCAGGTATAAGTTAAATTGCAGTATTATGTATTTAATTGTATCCTTCCCTCTCTTCTTTCCCTTATGCTGAAAGCTATCTCCTTTGGATATAATAAAATGTCTCATATAGACACTATGAATTCCTCTCTTTTTCCTTTTCTGTTCTTCCCCGAATGTAATGTAAAGATTACTGTAATGTTCCTTGAATGGCATATACTTCTTATTACCATTACCACTATTTACAGCATCATCCACACAGCAGACATGCCCTGAAACTCTCTCTCCATATGAGTGTCAGTACCACAACCAAGTATGTACTCCTTGTGGACAGAGTATATGGGATATTACTGCTCTTCTGTCCTCAACAGCGGTCTCTATATATGGGCTATATGTAGCTGTGTAGGTGCCAAGTACTATTTACTCACAGTCCCCTCAACGTTGCTGCTTGTATAAGTGCTGCTCCTGCTTTCTCCTTGTCACCGCTGCTACCTCAGCACTGATCCCCCTGTCAGTGCTGCTGCTGCCGTCCTTTACACTGATCCCCCTGTCAGTGCTGCTGCTGCCGTCCTTTACACTGATCCCCCTGTCAGTGCTGCTGCTGCCGTCCTTTACACTGATCCCCCTGTCAGTGCTGTTGCTGCCGTCCTTTACAATGATCCCCCTGTCAGTGCTGCTGCTGCCGTCCTTTACACTGACACGGCCCCACCTCCTGGCTCTCTATCTCTCCCACTGGCTGCCGGCCGAGCTCCCATGAGCCAAAGGAGGAGGCTTGTAGCTGACAGCCTCCTTGTAACTACGGAGGTGCTGCCCAGCACAGTGGGGACTCACCAGGCACTCTCACCCACACTGGTCATGCCCCGATCAGCACGGGTCCCTCCGCTCCTCTACACCGCCGGGACCACCTCCCGCAATGCCGCCTCTCCTGCAAGACAGGGTGAGTACCCCTGTCTCACCTTCTTCCCCAGCTCCAGCTGGGCTCCCTCTGCGGCTCTGCCCCCCTGCGCCCGGCAGCATATCGCTGCTCACTGGCTGCCCGGGTCACATGAGGGCAGGCACTGGAGGGAGGGATCAGGAGACTGCCTCCCAGCTGCTGCAAACAGTTGTTATATATCCTCCCCCTCACCGGATCCTCTTTTCCTGACAGGAACCAATTCACTCCCATCTATATTACTCCGCCCCCTTCTGCAACTATCACCAATGTCTGTGAAATGTGTATTTGCAGCATGAAGCACTAAAGTCCACCGGCATCATAGATATCTAACATGCACAGGGTACATACATTTCCACATATTTACTTATATTTACATCACATCACATATATCCGTACAGTATATTTAACATTTACCTCATAAATGGCATTTTGCTGTAAATAGATGAATGAAAATATATACCTGTTTCAATTGTATATATGAATTATATTTATATGTAATATATCTCTGTAACCCTAACCAGGGTTACACACATCCGTAATGTTTAGCAGGACTGTGAAAACATCAGTACAATCGAGTACCATCGCAGCCTCACGCTGAATCAGGTCCATCGACCCCTGTATTGACTTAACTTTGGACCAAGCCCTAAATGTGAGCCTACATCAAGTTTTAATACTAAACCTAAACCAATATCAAATCAAAACATCCCTAAATATTTCCTATGTGTAGCTATGTTCCTCTGTCTTACTGATGTTCTTAGGACCTGATTCACAGATGGATGCAATGTTGTTAATGCAGTTGAGTTATTACACTGGGGAACAAAATTTTTTTATTTTTTTCTTGCCATGGATTTAAGATCGGTTTGAGAGTACTCGCAGGTCCTATTTTTGCTTTAGATCTTCGCCAAAGCTGAATTGGCTCCAGTTTTCAAATTAATGAAAAATTACAAAATTCTATTATTTTCTCAATTTGAAGTACCTTACTAGTCTAGGCCTGCTTTACTTAACAGAATCAACTTAGTTTAGCATTTTTAACAACTACTCTCTTTCAACAATAATAGTTTGTTTTATTTGTGAGAACGTAGTTGGTAGTCACGTTTGAGACACATAACACATTCAATCTCCTCACTAATGCTGTGGGGAGGCGTGGCAGTGCACTGCTGAGCCTGCTGGGACATCCTCAGACCACAGCCACGCCTCCTCCCAGCATACAGAGAGGAGCAATGGAGAGGACCGAGTGACGCAGTTAGCACACCTCCTGTTCCTTTGTTCGGCCCTCTCTCTGTCCCACCACAACCAATTTCCTGCCGTTTGGGCTTGTTTTGTTCAGTACATCCCCGGCTTTTGTTGGGAGTTAGCACTGAATGTGTGAAACAAAACATTTTCGCCTTAAATATGATTTCTTCTCAGAGACGGTGTACTAACAACCTTGATGTTTTTTGTCATATTTGTGGCAAATATAGTGTTGCAAAAGAAAGAAAAAAAATATAACTGTATTCATAAAAACAAGCGTATCAGGCTTATTTTGGATGTCACATAAGCCAGGAAGACAAGATTTGGGTGCCTCACAAAGTTTGTTAACCTGTGTGGAATCACTCCGCAACTGGACTAAAGGTGATCGAAAAGGACTTAATTTTGGCATACAGTACCTATGATGTGGTGTGAGCCAAAAGATCACTTGAGTGCGTGCTATTTTTGTGCTGTAAATGTGAAGGGTATGAATTGATTTAAGAAACGCAAATGAATTCTACAAAACAACCGATACCACATAGCAAAGATTTACCTGTACCATCATTCAGTTCTTTGTATGAAGTTGAATGTGATGATGTGGAAATGTTAATTTCATCCAGTGCAAGTGACAACACAGATGAAAGTGTTCTCAAAAAGAAATAAACGATTTTATTTGTGACTTGAATTTATCGAAAAAAGGAGCTGAGCTTTTAACATCCAGACTTCAAGAAAAGCACTGTCTTGAGCCGGATGTTACTATAACGTCGTATCGAAATAGAGAGCAAGCCATACTGCCATTCTTTAGCCAAGATAACAATCTTGTGTATTGCAACAATATTCTGTAACTTCTCCAGATGAATATTGAGCAGAAGACTGGCGGCTCTTTTTGGATAGTTCTAAAAGGAGCTTAAAATGCGTATCACTGCACAATGGGAATAAATTTAAACTTAAAGAACAGTATGAAAATATCAAGTTAGTCTTAGAAAAAATTGCTTATTCTCAGCATCAGTGGTCTGTTTGTGTCGATTTAAAAATGGTAAACTTTCTTCTTGGGCAACAAAGTGGATATACTAAGTATCCTTGTCACATATGGTTATGGGATAGTCGTGCAAAACAAAAGCACTGGCAGCAAACCGTATGGTCTCCAAGAGAAGTTATAACTAAGAGAAGCCAACATCATTCATGTGCCAATAATTGACCGGAAAAAATTATACTGCCGCCTCTCCATATCAAACTGGGTTCAATGAAATTATTTGTAAAAGCACTGGACAAGTCAGGCGATTGTTTCACGTATATTTGTCGAACATTTCCATCTCTAATGGTGCATACACACGGTCAGATTTTTCCTTCAGATATGAACGATAACGATTTAAAAATCGTTCAGTCGTTCATATCTGAAGGAAAATCGTTCATATCTGACATGCCTGAACGATGGACGATCAACGATGCGCTTTCCCGATGGTCAGATAACGATTTCTGACATCTGATGTGTTTGCAGTCAGACTTGGACGATTCCATTCATTTTAATGCAGTCAAAAATCGTTCAATCGTTCAAATCGTTCAAAACTTTGGTAAAATCGTGCAATCGTTCATCTGACAAATCTGACAAGTCTGACAAATTTGACCGTGTGTATGCTCCATATGTATTGAAAAACTAAAGGCAGGAATTTTTGATGGCCCACAGATACAGAAACTGGTGAAGGATCCAAATTTGACCACATCTATGACTGAAAACTAATCTGAAGTATGGCTGAGTTATGCGTCTATCATTCCAAATTTTTTAGGCAATCACAAGGCAGACAACTATCATGAATTAGTCCACAACATGCTAAAAGGTTTCGAGAAAGTAGGTGCCAACATGAGCATTAAAGTACTTTTTTTGTACAGCCATTTAGATCACTTCCCGTCCAATCTAGGAGATTTAAGCGAAGAACAGGGTGAACGGTTCCACCAGGATATTCAGGTAATGGAAGAAAGATATCAAGGAAGGTCGGATCATCACATGATGGCTGATTACTGTTGGCGTCTGCAGAAGGACTGCCCGCAACAAGAATACAAAAGAAAATCCTACAAAAAAACGGTTCTCATAGCTTCCTAACACTTATGTATGTAATTATCCAGTGTCTTTTTATAACATTTTACGAATCAAATTAAAATTAGAATAAAAAATATCTTTTTAACTATTTTTAACATTGTTTAATTTAATTTTTCGTAAATATTAAAGACATATGCATATCTCAAAAGCTAAAGCCAAATAAAAAATAAGACTGGCAAATTCATGATCAGGGGCACTAAATTAATCAGAATCGACTCTTAAATCCCTGGCAACAGATTGACTGTTCCCCAGTTTTATTGGTCATCTGCGCACTGCGTCAAGTTTAATTTTCGTTGTCGCTCATAGTGAGAATTTATTTACAAAGTATTTGTGGACAGCAACAAAGAGATGGCCACTCAAATGCAGGCGTGTCGCAACCATTTTCGGGGCATGTTTCTGCCTGCGACTGCGATCCTGTATGCAGTAAAAATGTCTCTGGCGTCTTAATTCCCATGGCCATTCTGTGTGATAATAGGGTGACTTGAAAGTTTGATAATCGACTGATCTGCAACTGAACTGCGTCTTTGTAGGCAGGCGCTTGGATTTGCAAACCCGCCGGTGAGCATCTCAATAAAAATCCCAGCGGCTGCGACGTTTGCATATTTTCACACAGCCACTGCATACAAATTCACAGCTACAGCAGGAGCATTAGCGTACGTCTCCGAATTAGGGGCCTGATTCAGAGCCGTTCGCTATTTGCGGTCGTTCGTTCAAAAACAAGGGGTGGCTATTCAAATGATCCGTTCGCAAATTGCAGTCTGTTCACACCTCTAAGTCTGAACGAGCGAGCAAAACATACGCTCGTTTATTTGATAAAAACGCCCCCTGGCCGCTCGCACCATACGTCATGTCCGCTATTTATTAGATTAATCGAGTACATCGTACAGCGTATGAACTGCTCGCTATTCTTGTGGTTGGTTTTTTCAACCGCTATTTTGCGAGCAGTTCTGAGTTAAAAAAACCAAGTGACGTGGTCAATGACGCTGCTGTATTAATTATGCACTCCCTTAAAACGCCCGTTTTGACCTTTAAGCACGCCTGCGTTCGAATTCCACTCCCCCGTTTTCAAGCACCTTCCCCTGTTACCACCCACATACGCCTCATTCTGTCACTCAAAATAGCAGGCACTCGCTATATAGCGTACAAACGATTTTCGGCCGCACTGACTGCTTCGCGCATGCGTACTAAAAACCGTACGCATGCGCAGATGTGCAAACATCGCTCGGAACGAGCGTACGGCCGCTAGCGAGCGGCTCTGAATGAGGGCCTAGGTCCTTAGTCAATGACTGTAGTCTAAAGGTGTACATTAGCTGTCAGCTGACATAGGTTTGAGAGTGATGGCTGCTAAAACTTTATGCCATCCAGCTCGAGTTGTTTACAGTCATTGCCCTAAGCTCGGATCAGCTGCGATGCTGCATTAAATACATTTGCATCCACACTGCAGTACTGTATTATACCCAAGGGCAACAAAAATAATAATAATTAAAAAAACCTCTGCTTGGAAGACATAAGTGGCATTAAACAGAAGGAGTTCTGAAGTGTAAGGCATGTGATAAATAATAGTTGCAGAAGGGTATGTGTAAAACCTACAAAGTTATAAATAAATGGATACTTCCCCTAGAATCCTGCACTGTCCTCTCGACTGTGCATGTGACTTTATCTACAGTAATACAACATGGATCTCTAAATAATGAGCGTATGTAGCTTTGTGTTTGCCTTGTTAATATAATGTATCCTATGGTTGTAATCACTAAAGGATTGCATTTTGCCTTCTCATTGGAGTTCATTCTGATGGCCTCTGTTAACAAATAGCTGCTTGTGATGTGAAGGTGGCTTTCTCATTGCTGTCTTCTGCTAGTGCTCCCGATGGCCCAGCCATGATTTAATGGGCACTGAAGAGCAGTTTATGACTGGCACCATGGCACAGGGCGAGACAGATGGGTCTGAGGAACGATAGGGTCGCGCGGCGGCAGTGCTCACTTCTCATCCTGATGGAAAGTAAAACCAATCATTTTAATTTTTAATACATCCCATTCATATTGTGACACCAGCGGCAGCAGTGTAGGCAGAATGACAGATTGTTTTACTTAAACAGGAAGAATTTGATTAAAATGCATCAGCAGGGACATAGTCAGCGTGGAAACACGGGGTGGATTTTACTATTTCCACTTATAAAGTGCTAGTCATGGGCAATCTGTCACAGCTTTCAAGCTATGAATTGGGTAAGGTAGGGGGAGAGATAGCTATGGTAAACTCAGCTCCTTAAAGGTACAACATACATTAGATTTCATTTTATTTTTCTGTTATTTTGCAGACTATTTGAATTTGTTAATATATAATATACCAGGTAGAAGTTGCAATACAGTCTCTTCAGTAGATAAAATATTCATATATTCTTATGAAGCAGCACCCCTAATGGACTAATTATCTTGAATAAATAGTAATGAAGCTGGTTGTGGTGTATTATAACTAGAGATGTGTATTGACCGCCGTGTTTTGGTTTTGGATCTAGATTCATCTTCATGTCTTGGCTTTGGTTTGTAAAACCAACCTCACGTGTTTTGGTTTTGGTTTTGGATCTTGGTTTAAAAAAAAAAATTGATAAAAGGTTTTTAAAAACAGCAAAAATCATGTGATTTTTGCAATCCAAAACCCAAAATTCAGATTTAAAATCTGAATTCCAAACCACTTGAAGATCAGAACTACAACTCGGATTTGTCCGGATCTCCTCTGGAGATTAGAACCAGGACTCGGACCTGTCCAGATCGATCGCCTCAGGAGATCAGAACCGGGACTCGGACCTGTCCGGATTAACGAAATTGGGTGGATTCGGATTTCGAGAAAACCGAACCACACATATCTAATTACAACTGTCTGTCATTGTGCTGGTGTTTACATCGTTTCTATGGGGTCTATTTACTAAGCCTTGGATGGAGATAAAGTAAACGGAAATAAAGTCCAAGCCAATCAGCTCCTAACTGTCATAAACACAACCTGTGACATGGCACTTAGGAGCTGATTGGCTGGGACTTTATCTTTGTTCACTTTATCTCCATCCAAGGCTTAGTAAATAGACCCCTATATACAGTAGTACAATATTTAGCAGTGAACAAATCATCTATGTCTTTCAGTGGCCAGAGTTAAGGAGTGTTATGTCCAGATGTGGACCCACTATACCACTAGCAGTTGGCGCTGGATAATGTAAGATATCTGTGGGGTACCCCTTCAAAAGAGCAAAGGACTGCTGCAGAGAACCTTCAGGTTATAGTCTCCAATCAGTAGGTCACTGTTGGCATAAGAAGATACAGGTGGAGGTCAGGGCAGGTCAATACAGTAAATGCAATTTGGAGTGCCACCCTAAATAATTTGTTCTCACTGTACATAAAACGCTCAGCTATAAGGTCATAGAATTGCTCTTGATTTCTATTTAAGGATGAGTGAAGTTGAGATGAAATTTTGCAGAGATCCAAAATTCTAGTTATAAAAATGTTTACTCTCCACCTTTTCATTGCCATTCTGAGGATGCCCATTAACACAGGGGATCTGATGCCAAGTCCGTACTCTGCTAGTAGGCATAGTATATGTTGAGTGAAATTATAGGTTTATGCATATGCTCTTATGAATATTTGCGTGATTCTGACACTTATACCTGGATAGGCAGGACACGGCTGAACAGAGGCATTCTAGTATAGGCTCAGTACACTATGGGTATTTTTGCTTAATTGTAAACACATGTAGACCAAAATGAAGACACAGACATGCCTGAGAAAGCCGTATTATTTGCATTTGGACGTAATAAAGTGCAAATAGCTGATATTGGGCCTGATTCAGAGCCGTTCGCTATTTGCGGTCGTTCGTTCAAAAACAAGGGGTGGCTATTCAAATGATCCGTTCGCAAATTGCAGTCTGTTCACACCTCTAAGTCTGAACGAGCGAGCAAAACATACGCTCGTTTATTTGATAAAAACGCCCCCTGGCCGCTCGCACCATACGTCATGTCCGCTATTTATTAGATTAATCGAGTACATCGTACAGCGTATGAACTGCTCGCTATTCTTGTGGTTGGTTTTTTCAACCGCTATTTTGCGAGCAGTTCTGAGTTAAAAAAACCAAGTGACGTGGTCAATGACGCTGCTGTATTAATTATGCACTCCCTTAAAACGCCC
This sequence comes from Taudactylus pleione, assembly GCA_031769625.1. Classification (NCBI taxonomy): domain Eukaryota; kingdom Metazoa; phylum Chordata; class Amphibia; order Anura; family Myobatrachidae; genus Taudactylus; species Taudactylus pleione. The sequence goes on from JAUIMM010000706.1 coordinate 7,027,258, forward strand.
GTTTTGACCTTTAAGCACACCTGCGTTCGAATTCCACTCCCCCGTTTTCAAGCACCTTCCCCTGTTACCACCCACATACGCCTCATTCTGTCACTCAAAATAGCAGGCACTCGCTATATAGCGTACAAACGATTTTCGGCCGCACTGACTGCTTCGCGCATGCGTACTAAAAACCGTACGCATGCGCAGATGTGCGAACATCGCTCGGAACGAGCGTACGGCCGCTAGCGAGCGGCTCTGAATGAGGGCCATTGATCCCCAGCACCAGCAGACCGTTTGTGATTGACTGTTTGCAAATGTTCTGCTGATGCTGCTTGATGATTTCTTATGCATTTATCGCAATCTGCCCCGTAACAAGTCTGCAATGCGCCCAGTGCAGCTGCTTACGCCCCTAAACGCATGCCTGCCACCATAAAGTGGTGCCCCAGGGGGAGGGTGGGCAGAACCACCATCATAGGGTGACCACAGATCTTCTAGGAGCATCCTGAGAATGCTCTTAGCAGCTGTACCGGTCCCACGGTTCCTTGCATGGCACTCTTGGAGATGTCATGACGTGTCTCCCCACACAGTGCAGGAGTTGGGAGACGGGGGAGGGCAGCTTGTGGCAGTGGATGAGCATGGTCAGTTCTATCTCCAGAGCATTCCGCACTATGCGACAGCACTGGCCGCACAGCCCTACTTGCGGTCCTGATTGCAATTAAAATAAATGGTCCATACATGCATATGACTATGCCTTGCATAAACCAGATACATATGTTACAGCTGCCAACCTGACATGCATCATAAGATAGTTGATGTTTTGCATGTGGTCTCAGTGAGGGTTTTTCCCCTGTGATTTGGCGTGCAATTGAGGCTAACTCTGCGTCAGCCCCAGCATTGTAAATGTATATTTTACATAGACTATAAATAGAACTGGGATGATAATGGTAGTCATTCTGTTCTGTGGTGTGAGTGGAGCAGGACATGGTGTACAGACAGGAGTGTACTAGCACATCAAAGCATTAGCAATGCAAGAGGAATGCAATACAGCATCTGTAAATACATACAATTAAGCTGGTGTTGATTTTGTGCACCAGAAACAAGCAGTCACAAACACTGAGATAAGCAGGCTGCTAAGGGCTGATGCTGAGGTGAACATACTGTATGTCAGTTTGCTTTCCACATGCTCAGAAAATGAAAGCATGCATTTTGCACCTGTCAAACCTAATGACTGAAGTGGTGGAATGGATGAGAGAAGGTGTATTTTTTGCACCTACTATAAGGAAGATGCCAGACCACACTGATCATGATGATTACAACTTGTAGTAAATCAGGACATGTGCTGCGATAAAATGTACAGCTCTACTGATGTTCTACAGATGTACGGAAATGTGATATTTTCCTGTGCATTTTTCTTCCAACTTTGCATTAGTCCTCCTAGTTTGTCATTTGCATAGCTACTAGATATTTACCCACTGGCTATAGTGTGTCTAATTCAATCCATACAATTGAAACGCTTCATATAATTGTTACTAAGCAGCTTTCTTTAAACATAATAGTTTACATATATCTAATGAGAAGAAAGTTCTAATCTAAGAATACAATGTATACATCCTATATCACAAATGGTAAAAAATGATAAAAAATTAAACAGACCCACATACATGTAAGACAGCACAATGGACATACATAAAATGTAAACAAAAACTATGGGCCTGATTCAGACCCACTCGCGAGCGGCTGTCCGCTCGCAAGTGGGTCGATGTTATGCACTGAGCATGCGCACGACGGAGGGAGCTCCGTCGTGCGCATGCGCCAGACGCGACGAGCGAAGGAAAGTCCTTCGCTCGTTGTGTCCGATCAAAGGGGGCGTGCTGTCAATGTTGATTGACAGCACGCCCCCTTTGGTGGGCGTGCCGGGGGCGTGCCTCCCTGACGGGGGCGTTCCCACGGGAACGCCTCCCGTCAGAAGCCGGCCCACTGACATCACTAGTGATGTCAGTGGGAGTGATTTTGGCTCTGAAAGAGCCAAAATCACTCCGGAGCTTGCGGTTGAAAACCTCAACCGCAGGCTCCGGCTCGCAATTTCGATGGTCGCGATGGTCTCGACCATCGCGGCCATCAAAAAGCACGCTCGTATAGCCTGTGGGTGGTGACCCACAGCTATACGAGCGTCCAGGAGGACGCTCCATGAAAATGGAGCCCGGCCCTCATTCAGAGCGTGCGCTCTGCTCAGAGCGTACGGCTCTGAATGAGGGCCTATGTTTATAGTTCCTTTAATGTAATCCTCGATGCAGCGGTAAAGATTCTTTCCCTAGCTCAACCTGATCCTGCCTTCCCGGGCAAATCCCCTGTGGTTTATTATGGGTGCACCTTGTCCTTCCTCCTTGGTGCTGGGAACCGGTGCTCAGTACAAAGAGTTCCTGCACCCTATTTAATCAATCAATCACTGCACACAGCGCTCCGGATGCTGTTATGCAGGCTCACCTTAATCCTCCACTATAGGAAAGGCTCATAGCACAACTTGTATGTGGTTGCTTCATAGGCTGCTAATGAAACGCCTTGTTGTGAAGAGGTGCAAATAGCACCACTCTAAAGGCCCCATTTATCAAAGTATATTTGAGGAATAATCCCCGAAAACACCAATTTTCGGGGGTTTACTTCAAATATCAAGTATCCCCCGGATGTATTAAAGAAGGACCACAGGTATCTCCAATACCTGCTGTGATCTCTCCATTACCGATGGCAGCCGCATCCTCCATAGGTTTCTATGGGGGATGCAATGCTGCCAAATTTACCAATATCCGGATTAGCCGATTAAATGAGCCCTCATGGTAACGGGATTACACACCTGTAAGAGGAAGTCAGAACTCAGCTACTGCAGTTTCTCTATCCGGCAGCTCTAGATACAGCTACTATAACTGATTGAGTTGGGTTTGGGTTCTGCTACAAGGAGGCTGCTTTAGCTGAGTTGTCAACCCAACAATGGGAGCTTCTTAATAGCGTCGTGATGGAAGATGAGGTTTAAACAACGCTGGAACCTTAAATCAGAGAAATCAGAGAGATTCCCCTGGAGGATTGAAGACTGTCTTGAAACAAGATAAAAAGGATTTTTATAGTGTCTTTTAGACTTTTTACCCCAACAGTTGGAGCACTTACTCGCCTACTTTTTTAAAGATCCCTTTTGTTTGCCCAATTAATTATGAAAGTAATATTAAATAATGATGCTGCAACAAATACATAAGTGTCCTCATACACAATGACTCTAGGCACACCAAATAGCCCCTCTTGGTGCACCAGGGTCCATGCGACTTAGCTGCGGCAAGCATCCTTCTTTCTCTAAATTAGCAAACTTATTTGCACTGCTAAATGACAAGAAGTGACAAAACTACGTTGCTAGCGTACAGTCACCACTGGGGCTTCCGGTACTTGTACATCTGTGCGCAGTTAAGTTTCAAATCTGTGTAAAAAAGGCTCCAATGTGAACAGCCGCAGCTATTCCTCCCACCATGTTCTGTTATGCTGAATCTGCGACTTTGTACATAGGTTGTACCAATTCTTTGCAACAAAAGTTGCAGCCTAGCATCTCTGCTACACTGTGAGTGGCTTAGTTTATACGTGACTATGTTGCAAATAAGATGCAACAGTTAAGAAAAAGTTTGCTTCGTTTCTCATGTCAGAGTGACTGAGTTGCACCAAGCGTCTCACGCCGTATGACATAAAGACATTAGGGGCCTGATTCAGCGATGAACGCTAGTGCACTGCTGAGCGCAGATTCCCGATGGTCAAGAATCTGCTCAGGCCTCTGATCCGTACTGCGCATGTGCAATATGGGTCCTGCATGAATGCACGCAGAGCGGCAGCAGACTGTCAGCGAATGACAGTCTGCTGCTGTTTGGGAAAGAGAGGAGGTGGCAACGGCCTTTGTATCCTGAAATGGAGGCATATGGCCGCCGTTGGGGAGAGGCCAGAATCTCCGACGGCTGACGCAGATTTCCTGGCCTCTTTCATCTGCGGCGGCCGGCTTGCGTGACCCCATGGGTTACTTAGCCGGTTGATGTTCCCGCAGATTATCTGATGCTACATAGGACAACACAGCTCAAATAAGTAATGCATACAGGAAGCGTGATGCCTCCTGCAGCATTACCATAATTGCAAGGATGGAATTGTAAAGCTGCTTCCATGCAGCTTTGCAATTCCGTATGAAACAGAATCAGGCCCTAAGTGTATGAGGACACATCTGTAAGATGCATCCCAACACATGACAACAGCAAAGACATAAAGTATTGTACTTGTGCCTTGAGCAGTCTTTAAAGATTGAGGATAACTACCCTTACCCTCCTTTAGCAGGAGCAACTCCTTGAAATCAGAAAATATAATGCCCTCTTGGCGTGTCCCTGTTGATGTTGACACATACTCAGAGGCACCGATTAAATCAGCATTTATCAAAAATAGACAAGACATTTAGGGACTAATTCAGAGGTAGACGCTAATGCATGCACAGCAGCACCAATATGCAAATCTAGTTTTGACTTTCTTTTGTGCACTAGCGGTTAATGGAATATACAAGCTCTGAGATGCTCACTTTCAATGCTCGTGGACAGTCCAACTCGCTACTAGCACTATTTACACTCACTAGCACTATCTACAACCTATGTATCCTACTGAAAATCCTGTAAACATGGCCTCTGTGGTTGAGGATCTATGTACGTATGAGATATCAGCTGCATTCACTGACACACTTGTGACACTCCCATAATACGCCCATGAGACTACCTTTGCTTGCATTCACTTCAGGCCACCTACCAGTAATCGCCCAGGAATACACATGGCTTTCTGCTGTCAGCTCAAATAGGTGGGATCCCATACGCAACAGTGGTCTCTGCATACACTCAATGGTACGCAAGAATAGGGGTTTCCAGGATTTCTTACATATTAGTAGCAAATAATCGCTCAACTGCTCAAACATTGACCGTATTTACTTTTTACCTTGTGATGGTAGTGTAGATTTACCAGACCTGCCAGTGATAAAAACATTCTAATATGAAGTTCTGATTGTGAATATAAGGAAGAGAGAAAGCAAGGGGAATTTATAAGTAAAAATACAAATGTAGGAATAGTGGGTGAAGGTGGAAATAATGGGAAAGTTAGTTTGTATTTTCCTCCTCCAAGGTTTTGAGCACCCTCCCCCCACCCCCCCATCAATGTAGTGCTGTGCTTGGTGTGATGATACCATTGCTACTACTGTACATTGCCTTTCACCAGTGATGATTACAGTAATCAGTTTGCCAGCCTTTAGATTGGTCCTAGTGTTTCTAGTGATAAGTCATGTAATAGTTATAGTAATAGCATCTTCACTTATAGGAATAAGATAAGATTTGCAGAGAAATAAATTGTAGCTGAAAGTAAAAAATAACTATGCCATCTTTAAAAAATAAATAAATAAATAATAATAATAATGTGTTTTGCAAAGTACTTTCAAATCAATATCAAAGTACAGTTCATGATTAGAAGTGAATCACCTCATGTGAGCGCCGTTAGAAATTGGATTCAGAAATTTTAATAGAATTGCCTGGCATATTTCTTTTTTCTCAATACAATTTGTACAATGTAACATTATATATACTTTGTGAACTACTGTATCAGTAGTGCTCTTCTGCAAACTCATCATACAGGCTGTTATATATAGCAATTTATAGAAATCAGCTTTTCTTTTCAATCAGTCTAATTAAGTCTGTATTGGCACAGGTTACATCAAAACTCTAGAGCATGACAGTGAGTATGATAGGGGAGGGAGTATGCCCTGGGTTACATACAGGGGTGTTTCTAGAGAGGAGGAGGCCCGTGAGCAACCTCCGACACGGACCCCCTCCTCTCCACCCGGCAGCTGGCAGTGCACTGAACTGTGCGCTGCCAGCGCCGGAGTTATAGACTCTGGGCACTAGAGTGTGCCCAGAGTCTATAATGTATGCACAGGTCACCGGGAAAATGGCTGAGACGGCCATTTTCCCTGCACTGCGCAAACGATGGGAAAATGGCTGCCGCGGTCATTTTCCAGTCGTTTTACAGAGCCGGACTCCCGCGCCGACGTGGGAGTCTGGAGAGGCAAGTAATATTATGGGTGCAGGGTCCTCTGGACCCAGGGGCCTGTGTTCCCCGCATACCCTGCACCCATTATATATACGCCCCTGGTTACATACACTTTACGTTAGGAATAAATTGACATTGCTCAAGTTGAAAATGGAGGTGCCCCCCAGATGGAATATTACTTTAAATAAGCTTGGTTATTCTGCTTCATGAGCAACAAAATGTAATCAACCAGGGCCACCATCAGAGGGGGGATTTCCGGTACTATAGTCCCGGGCCCGGCAGAGAGGGGGCCCAGGTGGCAGCAGAGTGCTTAAGGACTTGTGGTATTTTGAAGTTGGTGCCGGCAGCGAGTCAATCATAGCTGGTGAACCGGAAGCCAAACAGGAGTGGCCACAGCGGTGGGTCTTGCTTGGCTGCTGGTCCGCGAGCGTCTATTGGCTTGCGCCTGGCACCAAATCGAAATGCAGGTAGTCCTTATGCACTCTGCTGACAATCGGGCCCCCTCTCTGTTTGGGACTGGGTGTGTGTAAGCAACATACAGGAGCAGCAGCACAGTAACCACCTGCCAGCGAGGAGAGGCTGGCTGGGAAGAGAGCAGCCGGGGGAAGAGGGAGCAGTAGCAGTGGGCGAGAAGCTCCCTACAGCTGTTGCCCATGCTGTGTGATGTGAAGAGGAAGTGCCCTCTTGGGCAGGAGAGGCTGCGGGGGATCGCATTTCCCATCCAGATATTCCTGGTACAGAGACCAGGTACAGAGACTCCCATTATCACACCTTCACTTTGCTCTCAAACCCTCAGCCTGGACTCTCACCCTGCACCCTCAGCCTACACTCTCACTCTGCACCCTTAGCCTGGACTCTCACCCTGCACCCTCAGCCTGGACTCTCACCCTGCACCCTCAGCCTGGACTCTCACCCTGCACCCTCAGACTGCTCCCACACCCTTTTCTAAACTGGTTTACCCACCAATTGATGCCACATCTCCACTGTAGCTCCACCCACATTCACAGCAATGCCCACCTCTGACAAGCTGCCCCCCCCCGCATGCCCAAAGAAAGGGGCCCTGTCTGTTTTGTCAGTCTGGGGCCCCACAATTTCTGATAGCAGCCCTGCAATCAACAACATATGAGTTTCAGGGGCATACCTATAATAATAGGTACAGTGTGTGACCACAGGCCACTAAGTCAAGGGGTGCCCATATCGCTCACAGGGGCTGGCTGGACTGGGGAGCAGGGTGGCAAATGTCCCCCGAGCCTGATCCCTTTTCAGTCCAATGGTCTGGCTGACAATATATTTATTAAAGCCGAGGGCTTTGCAGACTTATAGGAAGTGCAGCAGCCAACTGAAGCAGAAAGACAGATTGACAGCACACGAATGAAGAGCTGGTGAGTGGGTGGAGGAAATGGTTGGGAACACTCACTTGTGCTGTCGGCATTCCGCTAGGCTCTATCTTTATCCCTCTACTGTAGGGCCCCTATAGATCCTTATTCAATTTTGAATGATTGTCCTGTTCAGTCAGAACTTTGTGACAGCTGCAGTCAGTGTTCTACAAGTAAAATGACCGCTAATAATGGTATGCTTCTCATGGGCCAGTGCTTTCTGCTTGTTCTTTACTAGGCTAAAAGTTACCAGTTAGCCTGTGGCCGCTCACCCTGTATCCATAGAGTATTCTTACCTGTCCACCAACTTTGCAGAAATCACTAGGAAAATGGTGCTGGCGCAGTTGCAGAGTCTACTTGGTACATGCGCCAGTGCAAGAGGTGGGGCTGCACGGAGACTGCACATGGACCCCCTACTCTATTAAAATGCCCCTGGTGAGTGTCATGGCACTACTGCATAGGGATTATTGGTATATTAGACAAAGGTATATTTTTGGGGTATGTCTCCTATATGATTTATGCAATATGGGACTGAAGCCACTAGAGATCTAGCTAAAAGATAACTACATCATAAAACACGTATGCAATAATTGCTGCCTTACATTGATTATACTGTGGTATGTAAATGAAGTTTATGGTGAAATCCTCTCTCGGAATTCCAATTCACCAGTACAGGACTTCGCCCAATAATAAAAAGTACTTGACAAAGCATATAAATAAGACCGAGTGGTTCACCCAGGTCCTTATCGTGAATGTCCAATAGACAACTGGAACCATGGTGCAGAGTCTTCCTTGGTGAGCAAAACAGTATCATCCATCGTGTTTAGTTTGCAAACTTCCTAGAGCTGACCCCCCATCCTCGCCAATCACAACCCACCTGTGATAACCTCCACACACTCACATGCTAGAGAGACACAAGGGTGGCATGAGGCAAGTTATACACAGGGGGTGGCATGAGGCTCTATAGAACCCGAGAGAACCTGCACCAGGTGCGGAGGTCAGTGGGCAAGACAGGTGAAGAAAGACACACAATCGGAGATGGTAGTCTTTAACCTATCTTCAAGAACCCTGACCGATTGGAGCTCAAAGGACTGTCCTTTGTTCCTACTAAAGAGTTTGACACTTTTCAAAACAAGCTTGATCTGTTTAAATTTGATCGCCGCGTCAAATTAAGGAACATTTTGGTTTTTCACCAGTACAAACTGATCAATGCTCTATCCATAAAAAGTCTACTTTCGTCGTCCAACATCAACATTAAATGTTTCTCCAATTATATGGACAACACTATTGAAAATTATAAGTCTGGCCCCGATAACACAAGATCCAACCTCACTTACTTGGAAAGACAGGCATTGAAAAACCTGGGCGCATATCAAGACATCACCATCCGCCCAGCGGACAAGGGTGGAGGTACTGTAGTGCAAGATCTAGCAGCCTACAAAGCTGAAGTATATAATCAACTCAATGACACCTCAGTGTATGAAGTGCTATTGGGAGATCCCACGATGATCTTTAAAAATGAGCTAGATCAATTGTTGACCCAGGCAGTACAGGATAATATCATCAATCAATACACTAGAGATGCTTTTGACCTAGCCATATACCCAAATTCCTACTCTATACACTATCCCCAAGTTGCACAATAACGCCATCTCTCCACCTGGCAAGCCTAACGTAGCAGCCTGTGATTCATTATTTTACAGTATTTCACAGTATTTGGACCATTTCTTACAGCCATTTATCCAAAAAGAAAAAAGCCTTTCTAAAATATACTGTAGCATTTATTCTAAGACTTCAGGCACTGTCACCTGTCCAAGAACCACTCTTGATGTGCACTATAGATGTTTCCAGCCTGTACACAAGTATCCCCCAGGTACAGGAGATAGAAGCAGTTCGGAGATACATTCTCCGTAAATCAGAATACAAAGGTCCACAAATTAATTTTCATTCATTGCTAACTTGGACCCTTACCAGGAATAATTTTATTTTTGATAAGAAAATCTATCTGCAACACTCGGGGTGCGCCATGGGATCATGCATAGCCCTGAGTTTTGCCAATATTTTCATGTTCGCCATTGAGGAAGATTTTTTCTTTTCAGATCCCAACTTTGCGCAATCTATACGAGGATATTGTCGTTACATTGATGATATATTCCTATTGTGGAAAGGAACACCAGAAGACTTTTCCGCCATTTTACCATAATTTAAACGTGGGAGGAATATCAGGAATATCATAGTACACAACGACATTAGTCACCTGTCTGAAAATAAACCCTTTCATTTTTTGACACGGAAGCCAGGCAATTACAAGTGCACCGGATGTATCACCTGTAGCTTTCTTGAAACAGGAGATACATTCACACACCCTTGATCGGGTAAAAATTTTTGATCAAGTACGCATTAACCTGCTCAAGCAAATATGTAGTGTATTACATTAGATGTCCTTGTAGAATGTTATATATTGGCAAAACGACTCGCCAATTAAAAGAACGGATGGCGATGCACCGATCCAGCATTACGGCTGCATTGGAGGGCAAGGGCTGTGATCAGCCGGTTGCACGCCATTTTCAGGAACAGCAGCATAATCTCTCTAGTATAAGGTACAAGATGATCGAATGGGTACCCCCCAGTACCAGAGGAGGAGACAGTGGTCGTATCCTGCTACAGAGGGAGGCTAAATGGATCTACACGTTACACACTGTACATCCCATGGGCCTCAATGAGAACTTATCCTTAACCTGCTATTTATAATCCTGTTACTGGTCTCTCCATATGCCTTGGACTATATTTCTTTTGTGCTATTTTTGACACACCTTTTTCAGATGTCTGAGGTCAGGCATAGCCATTTAGATGATTGTGTCATCTAGCGCCCAGTATATCTATATGCCCTCATTGATATTCTGTGATTTTTGCCACTCCATTTGGTCCTGTTAGATGACCTGTAAGGGACACAGTCAGTCCGATTGTTTTGATTTTGATCATCATTACATGTTTTCTTCATATGCCATGTTGTCTGCATGTTATTCATTTTTTGCTTTATTTTGCTTGCCTTATGAGTTTGGTGTGGCTGCGCACACTCATATCTCTCTCTGATTTATTTCTCATATGTACGTTTTTGCATATTTCTTTTTACATGTTTGTTCATTGTCTTGGTGATGGCACTGGTGTTTGACCACCCCCCCTCAGCAGGCACGAACGCTGGTGGGCCCATGTGGTGATGTCATCAAGCGGCGTAGCGGCTTGGGTGATCATGGAGGTGACGGACACAGGGTGAGTTATCTGCTCTATATATATTGCATAGTGTTTTATATACTGTATGTCTTGATAAAAGTATTGGTTTGCTGAAACGTTGACCTGATTACCGGCTCTGTGTAGCTTCATTTCTACACGCTGTTTGGTCCTGTTGAGTGCCCTCCATTATTTGTTTGTATATACATTATCTTCTTGGTCGAGCACCCAGGCAATTTGGATCTCTGTTACTGTCGAGTGCCGGACCACTCCACCTGTATTATATATATTTATATATATATATATATATATATATATATACACACATATGCATATACACACACACACACACACACACACACATATACAGAGCCGTAAGTAGACATTTTAGTGGCCCTGGGCAAGAAAGAATATTGGCGCTCCCTCCTCCTATTTTTCAAATAGGGACATAAGACATGTGCTCAAAAAAGAGGTGTGGTCTCATGGGGAAGGGCCATGACAAATCTCCATTGTCCCGTATGATGATGAAGGAGTGCCGATCCCATTGTAACACTGTTATCCAGGTGTCAGCTGTAGATGTAGGAGAGCGCTGGTGAAGCTGCACTGCAGCAGGATTTGTCCATCAAAACAGCCATGCACAAGCCTGGAGCCAGCAGTGTAGACCACCGACTGTAAGGTATAGAAATAGTGCTGCGTGCAGTGTATATGCAGGCAAATATCAGCCATAGGGAGATCTGTGTATGTATCCTGCACCAGAAGCTGAACTCACCGGCAAGGGTTCTCAAGGTGTGCACTGGTAACACTTTGGTCGGGAAACGGTGGCTGTGTACAGGTCTGCCATCAGACATTGTGGGGCAGATAACTCCATGTGCAAGGTGTTTGAGTGCCCAGTGTGAGGTGATTGGTTCGAGTCCCAGGTATGACAGAATTTTGAAATGTGTGTGTTAAATAAAGAAATATGTGACTGAAGGTTCTTGGGGAAGTGGCCAGATGGAGGAGGAGTCAGCCAAGGAGGAGATAGGGGCAACCAGTAGAAGCTGGGGATAAAAGAATAGGAAGCTACAATTGAGAATAATTATAAAAAGAATAATAACAGGCCCGAGCAGCGCCCCCTGTCCTGCAGTTCCCTGTGCCGTGACACATGTCACACCACCCTACTTACGGCCCTGTATTTATATATTAGTGATTTTCACCCTGAGGTACTCACTATAATGTTCAGAGGTACTTGAAAGATTTTCTGTAATGCATGCCAGTGCAGGACATATAGTACAGATGATATTTATACACATAAAGTAAAGCAGTGTCCTTGGGATCTCTAGCCCCTTGCACCACAATAGGACCTTATTAAAAAGTTATCCTTGAGAAAGAAAGAATACAGTATGTGGACTATAGTTTTATTGTCAATTTTAAATTTTTCATTAATTGTAGCATGTGCAATATAGTGGGAGTACAAATAACACATATGGGCTGTCATGGGTTACCCAGTTGAAAAATGGTTAAGAACCACTGATCTATTGTATGTACATTATTGCATCATCGACATTCACTGCTTACCCCAAGCTGTTTCTTTATACATTTTATGTTGGCTTCAAAACAAAGCTGCCACTCTCTGGCAAAGAATTCTAATTAAAAGTCTTACATCTAAAGAAGCCAGACATAGGCCTGGCTGTCTTTGCAGATACAGAATATTAATTTTCTTGCAGTAACCTATCCAAACATCTGCTGTGAACTGTTACTCTCATCATCGTCTGCTAACATCATAAAAATAACGACATTTGCATATTATTGATGGGCACATTGCCGAACAGTCGCTAAGCACGGCCTAAGCATTCACATTTGTAATGGCCCAAAACTTATCATACAGAGACATTTTCCAGGCAAATCAAAAAAAGTCAATTAACATCACACAGATGCGGAGGAATGGAATAAAATGAAAGACTGCGTGGCAGTAATGTAGTTAGCCTGATAAAAGACCCCTGGTGTTCTGCAGAATCAACTTGATGCATGACACTTTGACCTAGCATCTGATCCTTGAATAGAATATACAGCTCCCTTCTGAAGATAATGAAGAAGCAATATGAAACACAAGTATTAATTACTGTCTGTATGTGTAGTATTGTACCAAATCCAATCATAGAGAGGCCACCAAAACAATGCAGTACGGGCTGAGAAGAAAAGGATGGCACAACCAGCAAAATCGAAGCCTTAAATACAGCACGCTGCAACAAGATTAAGCAGGGAATAACAGGACACTAAATAGAACAAATATGCAGAAACAATGTAAATGGCTCAAAGTATTTTATAATGGAAATGTAGGAAGAACGAACAATTTGTTTAATTCTATGTAATCAGAGTTACATTAAAAATATGTTTATGGCTTATAATTAATCACCTATCTTAGTTTGCCAGATCTTGACATCTGTGCATTCACTTTATCCTGAAGACAATCTCGCCGCTGACTGCAGGGTGGATCATAAGCGTAATTAGAAAACGTCTTGTTTTTCTTGTTAAGAGTGTGTTAATGTATTATATCAGGAGATTGCAGAGACTGAATGCCCGCAGCGTATATGTCACTGATTGCAAAAATCCCTGACTAACTTGATCTTTTAGCAAAACCTTGTTAAATTTAAAAGTACATTGATACAATTTCAGCATGGTCAGAGGTGGTTTCTTACGCTTTTTGATCTTGTGTTTTGTCAGGGAACTATGGCCCTGATTCAGACCCACTCGCAATTGGGCGTACGTACGTTCGGCGTACGTAAAAAAATATTTAAATTCAAGCACTCGCTCGTATTTTCGTACGCAGCTAAAAATCCGCCCCAAACTCAGCCGACCCCTCCTCTAACTAACGAGCGTGCCAAATAGCGAGCGTACATCCCCGAAATGGCTTGAAGGGAACGCACGCACAAGTACAAACCGGAAGTGGGACTGTCAGATTCCGATTACCTGCTCGTTTATTCTGCCTACCTCCCTCAATCGTATCATGCCAATCAATGTATCAATTAGCTTAATTGTTTTTTTTTTTTTCAACACAATGCAATAAACTTTAATCTTGTCCGTGTTTGTGTTTACTCGCAGAATACGTACGGCTGAAACCTTCGCTTTTATTGTTCAAAAGACATGTTAGCCCCAATTAAACAATTGTTCTATTTGTTTGTATCCCCACAAATTTTCTGTGGTTCATTTCTTTATTTAAATTTGCTTACGCATGTCACTGCATCAAGCCTATCATAACTCTCAAGAGATTTGTGGCCCTGTCGAACACATGACTCATACACTAACCAATAGAATTTGTCCTGTTAATTTCCCAAATACATTAGCCAATCAAATTTTTTTTGGGTGCTTTATTAAAAATAATTTTCTAAAAAAACACCATTGCCATCTTGAGATCCGCCGCATTCACCAGGCGCGAACTGCTGGTGCTGACGGAGGTGATGGACAGGCGGATCACCAGTCAGCCTCCACCCATCTCAAATAGCCGAAAGCGTTCCGCATATGCGGAGGTACGTCGCCGCCTGCGCTCCTTCGGCTCACGCCGACATATTGGCCAGCTGGAGCGCAGGTGGTCAGACCTGCACCAGCGTACGCCCCGCTTGCTGGCATGCTTTCGCATGCAGATCGAGGAAAGTAAGTTTTATGGACTGTGGTTTTCAAGTTTATCTTGTGGGCCCTAACTGCGTGTGCATGTTTTCATGTCTGTCCTATTTAGTCATTGTAGTCATATATGCATGTGCATGTTTTCATGTCTGTCCTATTTAGTCATTGTAGTCATATCTGCATGTGCATGTTTTCATGTCTGTCCTATTTAGTCATTGTAGTCATATCTGCATGTGCATGTTTTCATGTCTGTCCTATTTAGTCATTGTAGTCATATCTGCATGTGCATGTTTTCATGTCTGTCCTATTTAGTCATTGTACATTTTTATTTTTTATTTTTTTTTATTTTGGATTCCTGTTGAAACTAACCACAATATTTTTTTCATCTTTTAGGGGCACAGCAAAGACTACGGCGTCATCGCCAGACAAGACGCGGTCCCGGCCCCTCTCTCCAACCCCCAATTCCTCAATTACCCCCTCCTCCCCAGACCCTGTGGCCGAGATTTCTGGTCTACTTCCCCTCCAGCCCAATTCCCCCTCTCCTCCATCCGCCCCTCCTCCAAATACCCCCTCCCAGGATTCTTCAAACACCCTGCCCCTAGGTTTGGGGAATGTAGCCACCTCCGAGGTGGTCCAGGGAGTGGCTTCTCGCTCTGGCGTTTTGCCGAACGGTATGTTTTTTTATTTTATTTTGGGCACCACAAACTGTTTGTATGTAATCATGTGTCGTCCCCATTTTTGTTGGCTTTCTGTCGCCTTAGGGTATTTTTGGGGGTTGTCTTTACCTGTTCCTGCTGATTTCACCATACACATATCACACCTGTGTGCATTTTTTTAGGGCCCTTGTATTTTTGGCCTAGGACATTTTGGGGTGCTGGGTTTTATCCGTGTAATGTTTTTTTTGGCCACAAGCTTTTAAGTTTTGGTTTGCTTGTTTTGTGTTTTTTTAGAATGTTGCTTCATTATAGATTTATTAATCCCCAAACTTTTGTCACCCACAGAGGAACAGAGGCGTCGGGCAGAAATCTGTCAGTGTGTGGCACGTATGCGGGAGCAAGTCACCGGGCTTCTGCAGGGCCTTGACCATCTGGCGGTCCTCCTTAGGAATTAGTTTTTATTTATTTTTTTTATCTAATTGTTTCCTAATAAATCAGTTTTAATTCAAGCTCTGTCTCATGCGTTTTTAGTAAATCCAAGATTCTTTACACTGACATAAGTAGACTCTTCAAGCAAGGATTGCCACAGAATCTCACTACAGATTGTGTGTTGTATTTTGAAGGCAAACAGGCACAAGAAACCCCTCCCAGTACCAATGTCATTTTCCTTTTTTGGGGTGGACAACATGATAGTTTACAACATTTTTCAGGTTCCTATTTGGTGGCCAATCTGCTTAGGACAATCTTACGAAGGCAACTGATTGTACAGGATTCCTTGGTGTGTTGGTTAGTACCCCGAAAACATATTACATTTTAGCTCCACTTGCTTCATTACTGGGTTACCCCTTAGGTAAAATTAACGTTTGGGAGTTTGTTTACACTTGCTTCTAACGTGCCCAAAAAGGAAACAAATTACACTCTCCAAATATTTATTCACAACAGAAATCAAAATACAAAGTGGTCACTCACAAACAAAACACACAGTGATAATCAGAAATACACCACATACCAAAAACAGGAAACAAACACACAACAAATCAAGAACTGGTTGACGAAGGTCCATGCCCACATGATTTAAAAAATATGGCGTTGCAATATGGGTGTCATAATATATTCCAGAAGTTTCCACATAAAGGTTTTTGAAGGGTAGCAGGAAGTAGTCATCGTGGGAGTGCCAAAGATTATGCAAACAAACAGAAGATGGTGCAAGAATTAATATCAAAAAAGATGAACGCCAAAAAACCGTAACACATTGGGTATACACACTGTTGTTTGGTCAATAATTACCTAAAATATCGGGCCACCACATCATCGCGTATGGCCCCCCCACATACTGACCTCCGACCAACCTCGGGGGGGCCATCCTCAGGTAAGGCATCCTCTGGCTGCATTGGAACACCACTCCTTATGGCGATGTTGTGAAAGATCCCACAAAGGACCACAATTTTCGAAACCATATCCGGCAAATACATGAGCTCGCCACCAGAGCGGTGGAGGCATCTGAATCGGCCTTTTAAAAGGCCGATACAGCGCTCCACCACTTGCCTGGTGGCTGTAAGTGCGGTATTAAACTCACTTTGTGGACCTGGTGTGGGAGCCAAATAAGGAGTGAGCAGCCAGGGCATGCAAGGGTATCCAATGAAAAAGAATAGACAACATCAGGATCACTGTGTATCAAGCTTAACATTGTTATGTACTAAAGGTCTCCACTTACCCAGAAGCCACGCATCACCAGCTTGTAGGTTGTTTAATTTGTGCCATATCCCTGATTGCCGGATGACGAAGGAGTCATGTGCACTTCCTGGTAATTTTGCATTCAGGGACAGGATCTGGAGGGAGGCATCACATACCACCATTACATTCAGGGAGTGATAGTGTTTACAGTTGTGAAATATTGCCTCCAGCCGTGATGGAGGCTGAAGTGGTATGTGAGTACCATCCACAACCCCTATGATGTGTGGGAAGCCAGCTATTTGGTAAAAATTGGCCTTGGCCACACTAAGGGCACCCATATCCAAATTCATTTTAATAAAATGATGGAGGTGCTTGAAAAGTGCCTCCATCACTGCCCTCAGGATCCTTGAAAAGGAGGATTGTCAGATGCCCGCCACTATTCCCACCGTTGTTTGAAACGAACCTGAGGCACAGAAATGTAACACCGCCATAAATTGCGTAAGTGGTGGTATTGCTGTTGGACTGTCAATTTGCCGCTCAAGATCACTCTCTATTAATGAGAGAGTGTCTATGATGATTTTGGGAGGAAGACGGTAGCGTCTTAAAACCTCATCATCGGGCATTCCAAAAAGGGTGACACGTGTTCGAAATATCTGGGGCCTTGCACGCCTACGATGCCTACGCCTGGGACGAGATTGAGGTTGGTCGGCTTCCGGGAGCATGGCCAGAACAATCCGCCCAAGATCAACCTGAAATGGCAAGATTTGAATGTAAGGCTTTGGACCCACCCCAAAAGAAAATTAAGAACAACTTAGCTTGATGATACCATCCATTGCTGCTTACATGCCGGGGTATTGTCATGATACGTCCAAACTGAAAATAATCCCAATATTAATTTGTAAAAGTTTAGTCTGTGCATTTATGTTTCTAAATTTTGTGCTAGACAAAACATAAAATAGGCGAAACACACATTTGGGCAAAGAGCAAAATGACATTGCACACAGTGCATCAAAATGGGTTGAAATGTAAGCCAAAAATGCGAAAGGGCAACCACAAACTATTTTACAGGATTAATAAGCATTTAAAAATGCGCTAATTAGTTCGCCAATACAAGTTAAAAAACAAACAGAGAAAAAAGCGCTAATTAGTTCGCAAATACAAGTCAAAAAACAAACAGAGAAAAATGCGCTAATTAGTTGGCAAATACAAGTTAATAAACAAACAGAGAAAAATGCGCTAATTAGTTCGCAAATACAACTTAAAAAATGGACTTACCAGAGAAGCAAATATATAAGATTCCAAATCAAAAGGTCTTTGGGTCCGAAATAGAAAAAAACCTAAAAGAGATGAAATTATGGATCAAAAAATTAAAAACAAGAATAAACACAATGAGACACCAATTGAACCAAAGTTAGACTTCACAAAACTTACCAAATCAAGAAACGAGGCAAAAAAAAAAAAAAAAGCGAACGGAAAATAAAAACGCAAATCTAGCAAACAAAATAAACTCCAAACACCAACTCCTTAATCCGCAAACAAGAAACTCCAACCAAGGTAACCTCCAACAATCCAAAAACGCCACCTCGACTCGAGACACACCAAGCCATAAATAGTGTTTCGTTTCCCTCACAAATTAAGGAGGGATCATAGGAACGCACAATCAATGATGCGGCCGCAAAATAAGGACGCATGTATAAATACGTCACAAAAACACATTTAAATTCTGGTGTATTTCTTGTTTGGACCTCAGACATGGCTACAGACCAGGGAAACAATGGACAAGAGTCAGGCGGTAAGTCTTTCATGCATTTTGTCTCAATGATTAATTTGAAACATAAGATTGGGCAAGTTGTGAATTTGAGAAATCTGAATATTTACACAAATAGGTGAGGAGGATGACATGGAAGAGGCTGCTGGGCCCAGTATTCCGGCCAAAGCTGCAAAAAACAAACCCCATTTTAAACAAAAGGATAATGGTTTCCATTTTATCCCACAGATGGGGCGACTTCAAATATCGCCTAAAGCAAAAACTTGTGGACAGGGCTAGGCATGCAAGGGGGACAGGTGGGGGTCCCACCCCTGTGTCATTGGAGTTGATGGATTTAGAAAAACTGGCACAGGGGTGTGTGCAGCCTGTGGAGGTGTTTGGCGTGTCCAACATGGATACGGACATGCCAGACTTTGCGGCTCCTCATGTTGTCCCAGGTAAATCTTGTGATGTCACCAACTCTGAAATGTTAGTGGGCCAATATGTAGATTCTAATGTGAGTCTTTTCTCATTTTTCCTAACAGAGACACAGGCGGATGAGTCTGCTCCAGAGGGGAGCCTTGGCCGCCGAATTTCTGCTGGCTCTGCAGGGGAGGAACCAGTACATCCGGCTGAGGACCCTGCAGAAGCCAGTCCAGGGCAATCCCCCTCGCAGGCAGTGGCCCTCCTCACAGAACTCAATTTCAAATCGGATTTCCATACGGAGATTCTGCAGAGGATGGACGCCAGTCTGCTACGGGTGGCTGAGGCCCTGGAGCAAAATGCTGCGGCCAATGTGACCATTGGTCAGGCCCTGGCGGAAAATACCAGGGCCAACATCCGCATCGCCAATGCCCTGGAGCAGGTCGTTCGCCAGCACATGGTGGAGCCGACCTCCCTTCCTGCCGGAACATCAGGATCCTCCACCTCTGGCACAACATCAGCCAATCCTCCAAATGTGCCTAGCCCTGTGCCTAGTCCAGAGGCCACAACATCTGCCTCTGGACAGGCAAGCCCGATGACATCCCGGACCCGGTCTGGCGCCCTCCCTCCCCCAGCCAAACGGGTGAAAAAACGGTGAAAGCAATGGCGACTTTTCCCACACTCCTTCTGTGCTTGGCTCATATTCCTTTCTGGTCAAAACTTCCCTCTCCTTTCTTGTGAATTGTTTTTAATTTTGTGTTCTACATTTCAAAAATCTTTTATGTTGGCCCAATTATTGTAACTTTGGGAATGAACCCTGCAAAAAAAACTGACATTGTATTCTCACATTATTGTCAAAATGGATTACATTTAATCCTGGGCCAAAAGGCACAAACTGGCAAGAACCACATTTTACATGCCCCCCCAAAAAAGGGATCTTTAAGGAACGTTTCAAATTTAACATAACGATGCAAATTCAACAGGCCAAAAGAAAAAGGTAAAAACCAAAAAAACATGATGACATTATTGTTACAATAGGCCCTAACCAACAAATTGAGCCCAAAAGAAACTACCACAAATGTACGTAAATTGATTGTGTAATCATCACATTAGCAGCTATGATTTCCACCTGCGTACGCTTTTGTGCTAACACAAAAAACTACTTTCAAAACACATACCAAGCCAGTTTTCAATCCACCACTAATTGCTGTTCAGACCACCCGCGATTAATCGCAGCAACATCGAGGAGTGCCGGGATGGAGGAGAAGGCCATCGCCAATGTGGTCGAGTAATCCAGACCCTAAGCTGTGCAAGCATTTTGAAGGGAAAGAGGATCATCCAGTGACGTATGAGTCGGTCGGTACACATTTTACGCTCGCATCTGCTAATGTATGTACGCCCCAAAAACGCCTCGCCACGCCTGCGTTTTTCCATCTCCACCCCCGTCAACACCCAAAAACGCCCTGTTCTGTCAATCACATTTGACATGTCACTTCCTGTACGCTATTTGACGAACGAGACCAAAAAAACTCGCAATCTGCCGTACGCACATGCGCAGTGTTACACCGACGCAGGCGCGGTTAGTCAACATCGGAACGCAACGAGCGTACTGCTGTTTGCGAGTGGCTCTGAATGAAGGCCTATGTTATAAATGCAATAATAATGTAATTATGTTGTACAAAAATTAAAGTGACTATTTTTATATTAAATACTTGTAGATTATAATATTTTAAAAAATAATTGCTAACCGAACAGTCAAAAATATCTGCACTGAGGGTCTTGATACTAATATTGTTCTAAATCTGGGTACACACGGGGCAATATATCGGCCATTCAATCGAACGGCCAATATAACGCGAACACATTGGCGGGTGTGAACCCCCGTCAGTGTCGGACTGGGGCATAAAGGGCCCACCAGGCGAATGCAATAGTAGGGGCCCATGCTTAAGGGGTGTGGTCATCCACCAGATGGGGTGTTGCCAGTCACCACAGTTGGCTAACCATTAGGAAAATATTCGTTTAGTTTCTATAGACGAAAGCCAAGAGCCAATGTTTTTCAGTGGTCCTGCTCCACAAGGTAACTGACCCTCCAATAGAGTAACAGTGTACAATTCAGTGCACAGTCTAGAACATGACCCCTAGAGGAGGGGGTGGGGCCCTCAGGTAGTGTGGCCCACCAGGGATTTCCACAGTACCCCCGTGGGCCAGTCCGACCCTGAACCCCGGTATGTCTGTGAACGACGTCCTTCACAGAAATATCTCATCGGCTGTGCAGCACAGCAGATGGTCAATATCTGCAGATACTGTATATCGGTGCATCTGCTGGTGTGTGCAGGCAACCTGCCGATCACTTGTACAGATGCTGCAGAGATCCGGCAGTAAGTGACAGCTCAACTAGGCGGGCAAAATTAAATGGCCGCCCAGTGGTGACATCAGCCCCAACACATCGGGCGGATGATTGGTAAGTGTATATGCACCAGTGTCCACACCAGACACATTTTCCTGCCCATAGCTGGCACCATTAGGACACCCATTTAAGACAAAAGGGGTCCCAACCCAATGTTTCACTATTAAACTCTCCTGAGTATGTATGTCCACCATGTACCTCTTCAGTGGACAGAAGAGGTGACTAGGTCTTCGGCCTTTTCAAAGAGGCAAGTCTAGCGATATACAGATGGACAGCATTGCACTAGCAGGTAAAACCTCCCACCAAATTATATCCCTCACTCTGGAACCTTAGTCAGAGGTATGTACAGGAGCTGTAGGCTGCCCTCCAGTTGCTGTGGGTTTGTGCATCCCAGCATGCCCTGCCACAGTTTTGCTATCAGGGCATGCTAAGACTGTGGCAGGGTGTGTGGTTCAGCAGCTGCTGTGGAGCCAGTTATTTCCCACCCCTGCTGCAGAGCAACCCTAGTCAAAAATGGTAAATGGGGTTTAAAGAGTTATACAGGACTCCCAGTTGCACCCACACTATTTGCCCTGAATTTTACTCATCTTTATGTTCACATGGGGGTGATCGGTCCCAAAGCGACCCAATGCACCAAATGTTAAGGCAAATTCAGTTTAAAAATAACTGATGCTGCTGGTCCTTTATGTTCTGTTCAAAAAGATTGATTCTGCCTAACTAGGAAGCTAAGCAGTGTGAGCCCTGCAGTGCTCTGGATGGGAGACCAGGAGTTGTAGGTTTTTTTCTGCATAATAGAGTTTTTACTAGTTTTTAAGTATATATTACTTAAGGCAATTAGTAGAGCCACCCTCATTATTGGCAATAGGCTAGCAGGTTGACCAGAGCTAGACTAAAGAGTTTAGCCCCGAGGCCACTTGTCATGCTCATCCTGGTAAATGCATAACTCTTGGCCAGATTTCATAGGTGAGGTCAGAGTTCACATTCAAAGTCCACAGGTCATGCTCAGACAGGTGGCTCCTAAAAATCCTTTCAAGCAGTCAGAGTATCCTCATTTACTCTTCTTTCTAAAATAAGCTCAAGGAGTTGCAGCCCCTTGCTAGACAAAGTCTTGTCTATAGCTTAGCAGCTACTTGTCTAAGCAGTATAGCTTACCAGTAGGGCCTCCAAAGTCTGCACGATTAATTTCCCATAGAGGTGAAATGTGTCATTCAATGACAACTAGAGCTAAATGTGAAGACACTGTATTCATATATTAAAAAGAGAGGGTTTCGTATAAAAGGACTAACATACAGTATATCCCCTTTTTCTTTTGGCCACTAACTGGTTTTGCCTCAAATTATACCTAAAGGAGGTTTCCCATTTGGTCTCAGTCTACTGCAGGGGTGGGGAACCTTTTTTGCGCCTGGGGCCATTTTGATATATATAACATTTTTTGCGGGCCTGGTGCAGTCCACTCCCCTCTGTGTGATGTCACACAGGGATGGGGCCACAATAACCAGTAATTACAACAATACCCGGAGTATCCTGAGGATACTTCGGGGAGCTATAAGGGTACTGGTGTGATCATCTGAAGCGTCCAAAGGATTCTCCAGGCGGCACTGCTGCATAGATTCTGGCTGCAGGGTGCCATTCTAGACACCCTGCTAGCCAGATGAGGCTAGCAGAAAAAAGCTCAGAGGGCCAAACCAAATGATTCCGGGGGCCTTATACGGCCCCCGGGCCTGAGGTTTCCCATCCCTGGTCTACCGTAACCATTGGAATCTTTGCCATTTTCTAATAAAGAGACCACCTGCTTCAGTGGACTGTAATGGTGGTTGAACTCTCAATAGCACCTTACACCTGCACATGTGTAATGAAAGCAGAGGTGCTATACTATGTTATTGTCACCTTTGTCTAAAAGGAGTCCACTGCATAATAGACTGGGACATAATCAGTCACCAAGGTCTAACTCTGTCTACCCTGACCAAGCTCGGATTATCCATAAATGAGATAAATTATTTATGACTCCATCCCATATGAAATATGAAATATCCCTTCTTTTTCTTGGTGTTTCTTCCAGAAAAGTGGCCAGAATTAAGTTAAATTATAGTTCAAAGTCAGAATATACATTTAAAGGACTTAGACAAAGCTATTAGAAAAATGAGGGTCTTACACCTGAGGCTTTTCCATGTTCCCTTACACTGTAAACAATTACAAAACCTATTGAGATTTGCATTTTTAACAGTTGGGGAGCATTTACTCAGAACCAGGCAGTGAAAGGCAAATGTTACACAATGGAGCAGTAGGCTTATATCAATCTGCTCAAGTTAATGTCAGCATTGTTAGTTCTTAGAGCTTTAAATCCCAGTCACCTACAGGAATTTGCAGTTTAAATTTGTCTGGATAACAACTGTGGTATCTTACCTGAACAGGATGGCACGATCTTGTTCTCTCACAAAAGCCCTAGGGATTAGAAAATGGGCCATTCAAAGGTTATTCACCTAACAACAATTGCATTCTGCTAAACTAATGAAACTAATGAACTGGACAATTCTCCATCAATATCATCTGATTTTGGGCAATGTTGCCTTCAATATTCGAAACAATAGTTCAAGCCTTCAGGGGTTCCTTGAATAGATCATTTTTCAGCCCTTTTCAGCAGCTCAGGTTCCCATCTTTGTGTCCAGAGTATGGAAAAAGGGATCATTTAAGGAGAATGTTATGTCTTCAGACCTTCTCCCATATGTTCTCCCACCACCTGTTTTATACTGAAGATACTGAACAAAATGAGAGCAGACCAGGTTTCACATTTAATACTAGCTTATCCTCTCTGGCAATCCAGGGTATTGTTTCCTTTAATCAATTAGTTGTGCAAAGGGCCCAACATTCTTCTGGAACTCTCCAAAGACTGCTTCCAGGATTCTTCAAATCTCCTGGACAAGTTGCCACCATGCATATTGAGAATTACATGAATGGGTTACTAACAAGACTCAAGATTGTCATCTTCTACAGTAGTCCCTATCATTGCCTCACTGAGTCCATTCAAAGACCAGATATTCTACCATGATTAGAGAATTTAATGTATGGCATAGTAGTGCTAATACAGCTAGAACAGCTTCACACCTTCCTGGACTTCTGGCTGCCAAATATGATGCAGGCCTTGCATCAGCCACCATCTGGTATTATGGTTCAGATCTTGCCTTTTTATCACCAAGGCTAACTGAAGACATTTTACTTACTCAGAGCAGTTCTTTCCTACCCAGCACTTTTAATCCACAGTGTTCTAGTACTTTGAATATATAACCTGTTCTATCCATCTAAGCTGCCATAGACACAAGTTCAGAGAGTGTACTTTTATTGATAACATTTGCTTTATTACTAGATTTAGCCTTAGAGGCCAGGTGTGCTGGGCTAATCTTAAATTATATTACCAATCCAAAACACCCTCCTTTTAAAAATTGTACAGTTGAGTTTGATATATTCAAAGATGGGACAAATCCAATTATTTGTTTGGTAACTTATCACATAATTGAAACTTACTGCTCCACTAAAAGGTGATGCATCAAGGTTATGTATCACTTGCCATTGACCCTTTTAAAGGGACACTTCCATCTGTGCCACCTCTAGTGCAGCAGCAAAACTTATGTTCCTACATTCCATAATGGACCACTCATTGATCCTGTGAGCATACATTTGCCAAGCGTTATTGGAGACCAACTGATCTTCCAAGCAACCACCAGGTATGTGGTAGTCTGCCCACCAGCTGTTGCTAGGTGGCAATCCTCCCGATGAACAAACAGTAGTTTGCAGGAGTCTATGACCTGCAAACGTTCTTTGTTCTAGGGAATAGGATTTCCACCTAGCAACAGCACCCACTCTACCCACCCTATACCTTGCTAGGGCTGTTTGTTGCTCTGTCCACAGTTGCTCCAGGAGATTGATACCTTTATTTTCTCCTGAGTGGGCCAGAGGATCATGACAAGCCACAGAATTCAACTGCAAGAGACATCAAATAATTCTCTCTGTCTTACCTTTTGGTTGTTCTAATTATGATCAAGTCAGCATCTGTTCTTTCGCTTTCATACCAATTGGGCCTATAGCTGTGCCTAGCCAGTGGATGCTCTTCATGTTGCTATGTTTGTACTAGGGATGAGCGGATTCGGACTTCTGAAATCCGAACCCCACCAAGCCCCCCCCGATCCGAGCCGGGAACAGAGTCCGGCTCCAGTTTTCCCGCCTGGCTCGGATCTGAAATTGAGGCAAATCATTATCATCCCGCTGTTGGATTCTCATGGGTTTTGGATCCTATAAAAGGTACCCGCGTCGGCGCCATTTTTCACTCTGGCTTTGGACAGTGAAGAGGGAGGGAGGGGGTTTGCTGTGCTGGTGCTGCTGTTGTACATAGGGGCTGTGTCCAAAGTCCATAGGGGCTGGCTGGGCTGTCTTGTGCAGTGCTATTGTCCCATAAAGGCTGTGTTGTCCATAGAAGGAGGGTGGGGGTTGCTGTGCTGGTGCTGCTGTTGTCCATAAGGGCTGTGTCCGAAGTCCATAGGGGCTGGCTGGGCTGTGTTGTGCAGTGCTCTTGTCCCATAAAGGCTGTAGTCCTAAAGGGGTGCTGTAGTGCTGTCCAGGGGGCGCTTTGTAAATCAGGGGTGCTCCCGCCAAGTGCAAAAACAATTTTTTTTTCTGTTTGTGTGCACATCAACAAAGTAGCATGCATCAAGCGTGTGCCTGTGTCATAAGTCAAGGGCAGGCTGGTCTGTTGAAGGGTAGTGTAACCCCCAAAGTGCTCCAAAATTTTAAAAAATAAATATTTTTCTGTGTTTGTGACTTGTGTGTGCCTTAGCTGCACGTGCATCAACAAAGTAGCAGCGCCAAGCGTGCGCCTGTGTCATAAGTCAAGGCCCGGCTGGCTTGTCTGTTGTAGGTTGATGTAACCCCCAAAGTGCCGGAAAAAAAAAAATTCTGTGTTTGTGACTTGTGTGTGCCTTAGCCGCACGTGCATCAACAAAGTTGCAGCGCCAAGCATGCGCCTGTGTCATAAGTCAAGGGTTGGCTGGCTCGTCTGTTGAAGAGTGGTGTAACCGCCAAATCTTTTTCTGTGTTTGTGAGCGCCTTAGCCGCATGTATCAATATCGCATAAATGGAGGACAAAAATTTGTCCGATAAAAATAAAATAGGGAAAGATCAAGAACTACTTCCTCCTAGTGCTGAAGCTGCTGCCACTAGTAATGACATAGACAATGAAATGCCATCAATATTGTCTGCCAAAGCCAATGCCCAATGTCATAGTAGAGGGCATATAAAATCCCATATGCCAAAGTTCAGAAAAATTACTTTAAAAAATAAATTTAAATTGTCTGAGGAGAAACGTAAACTTGCCAATATGCCATTTACGACACGGAGTGGTAAGGAACGGCTAAGGTCCTTCCCTATGTTCATGACTAGTGGTTCAGCTTCACATGACGATGGATGCCCTCCTCCCTCTAGAAAAATTAAATGAGTTAAGCTGGCAAAAGCACAGCAAAGAACTGTGTGTTCTAAGAAGATATCACAAATCCCCAAGGAGAGTCCAAGTGTGGTGGCGGTTGTGATGCCTGACCTTCCCAACACTGGACGGGAAGAGGTGGCTCTTTCCACCATTTGCACGCCCCCTGCAAGAGCTGAAAGGAGCACCCACAGTCCACTTGCTGATCTTCAAATTGAAGATGTCATTGTTGAAGTACAACAGGATGAGGATATTGGTGTAGCTGGCACTGAGGAGGAAGTTGATGAAGAGGATTCTGATGGTGATGTGGTTTGTTTAAATCAGGCACCGGGGGAGACAGTTGTTGTCCATGGAATGAAAAAGCCCATCGTAATGCCAAGGCAGAAGACCAAACATTCCACCTCTTTGGTCTGGAAATATTTCAGTAGAAATCCAGACAACTGTCTTGCGATATGTTGCGTATGCAAAGGTGTAATAAGTAGGGTTAAGGAAGTTTCATATAGTGTTACTTCCAAGTTCAGAAACTGTGGCTAAGATCATAAGCAGTCCAGGGACACCTAAATCCCTTTGTCCTGTTGTATCCAAGCACCTGCAAAATACACCGTCAACTCCCTCCTCGTCAATTTCCTCTTCAGTCAGGATCGGAAGTAGTCCTGCAGGCCATGTCACTGACATGACTGACTCCTCTCCTATCAGAGATTCCTCCGGAGGATCCTGCATTGCTACGCAAACTGCTGCCACTGCTGCTGGGAGTCGTTCATCATCCCAGAGAGGAAGTAGGAACACCACTACTTCATTTACTAAGCAATTGACCGTCCAACAGTCCTTTGCAAGGAGGATGAAGTACGACAGCAGTCAACCTCTTGCAAAGCGGATAACTGAGGCCTTGACAGCTATGTTGGTGTTAGACATGCGTCCGGTATCTGCCATTAGAGCAGTGGGATTTAGACAATTGATGGAGGTAACGTGTCCCCGGTACCAAATCCCATCTAGATTCCACTTCACTAGGCAGGCAATACCGGGAATGTACAGAGATGTCAGAAAAAGTGTCCTCAGTGTCATAAAAACTGCAGTTGTACCCAATGTCAACTTAACCACGGTCATGTGGACAAGTGGAATAGGGCAGACTAAGGACTATATGACTGTGACAGCCCACTGCGTAGATGTATCGCCTTACGCAGCAACAACAGCAGTGTCACCAGAAGCAGCATCTCAGAAACGCCAGCTCGTTCCAAGGCAGGCTATGCTGTGTATCACCATTTTCAGTAAGAGGCACACCGCTGACAACCTCTTAGAGAAACTGAGGGAAATCATTGTCCAAGTCAGTTCAGACACTGCCAGCTTGAGTCAGATCATTCCCCTCATCAGGCTTTTGCAGAAGCAGCTGGAGAAAGTGAAGAAGGAGCTAAGACGAAGCGATTCCACTCGGTATGTGGGACTTGTGAATGAAGCCCTACATTCGCTTTGCCTGGATTCAAGGGTGGTCAATCTGTTGAAATCAGACCACTATATTTTGGTCACCGTGCTCAATCCTAGGTTTAAAGCCTACATGGTGTGTCTCTTTCTGGCGGACACAAGCCTGCAGAGGTGCAAAGACCTGCTGGTGAAAACGCTGTCAGCTTAAGTGGAACATAACATGTCAACAGCTCCTTCTTCATTTTCTCCCGCAACTGGGGCTGCCAGGAAACAACTTAGATATCCTAAGCAACCCGCTGGCGGTGATGCAGGGCAGACAGGACCAAGTTTGGACATCTGGTCCGAACTGAAGGACCTGCCAACAATTTCTGACATGTCTACTGTCACTGCATATGATACTGTCACCATTGACAGAATGGTGGAGGATTACATAGGTGACAGCATCCAAGTAGGCATGTCAGACAGTCCATATCTGTATTGGCAAGAAAAAGAGGCAATTTGGAGTCCCCTGTACAAACTGGCTCTATTTTACCTAAATTGCCCCCCTCCAGTGTGTACTCCGAAAGAGTTTTTAGTGTAGCCGGGAAGCTTGTCAGCGAAAGGCATAGGAGGTTTCTTCCACAAAATGTGGAGAAGATGATGTTCATCAAAATGAATTATCAATTCTTCCAGGGAGACCAGCCTCCAGAAAGTACAGAGGGACCTGTGGTGGTGGATTCTAGTGGGGACGAATTAATACTCTGTGAGGATGAGGATGTACACAACACTGAAGAGGGTGAGGAATCGGTGGATGAGGAGGATGAGGACGACATCTTGCCTCTGTAGAACCAGTTTGTGCAGGGACAGATTAATTGCCAGCTTGTTTTGTGGGGGCCCATACGAACCAATCACTTCGTGTGGCGCTGAAGTGATTGGTTTATTAAAGTGTTCATGTCCTTTTTATACAACATAAGGACAACCCAAGGACAATTCCATCTTGCACTTCTTTTTTTCTTTGCATTATGTACTGTTTGAGGCCTAGTTTTTCAAACTGCCATCCTGTCTGCCACTGCAGTGTCACTCCTAGATGGGCCACGTGTTTGTGCCGCCCACTTGTGTCGCTTAGCATAATCATCCCACTACCATTTGACTTAAAACAATATTTGAGGTTTGAAGTGTTCAGAATAGTCTGGAAATGAGTGGAAATTAATGTTATTGAGGTTAATAATAGCATAGTACAAAAAAAAACACAAATTCTGTGATTTTAGCTGTTTTTATGCTTTTTTTAAAAAAATACAGATCCAAAACACAAAACAGAAAACCCAAAACACGGAAGGGTGGTTTTGGCAAAACCAATCCAGATCTAAAACACGAAGAAAGATCCAGATCCAAAACACAAAACACGAAAAGTGACCGATGCACATCCCTAGTTTGTACTGTATAATTACTTCATTGCATTGATCAAAAATATGTTTTGTTACCAGTTTAGTTAACAATTTAACTGGAAAGATTTATGTCAGTGTCTTCATTCCTTGCGTTTGAACTGATAAACTTTCCCTTATTATCCAAGTCTAGGCTTGGGATTGCCATCAGTAGGCTTTCCGAAAATCTGCCTGAGGGCGTGTTCAAGTGGTCACATGACCATTAGGTCAGAGAGCAGCTGCTTGGCCCCACCCTCCTGTGTATGGACAAGCTAAGTAAGTGAAATTTTTTCACTTTACCATGTCCCAGCGATATTCGGGAGGCTTGCTCGTCCACCCACCAGCTGTTGCTAGGTGGCAATCCTATTCCCTAGAACAAAGAAAGTTTGCAGGTCATAGATTCCTGCAAACTACTGTTTACCCAGCATTAGTTAGGAGTAGGAAAACAAACATGGGCTATTATGGTGTTGAACATACAGTACGTCTTTGTGCAGCACGCATCTCGAGTGTTATCCCATTGCACATGCTCAGGAAACAAGTGTCAGCAAGTACAAGTGATGCAGAGTCATGCGCATTTCAGTGGCTACTCCAATTGAAGGGTATAATTAGGCTGTAACTGGGAATTCCCAGGGAAGAGTTAGCCTCTTTTTGAATCCTCACCCCTGGACTGGTGCCTGCGCATGCCTCTGTAGGCTGCTACAAATGCGCATTGATGATGAGGATGGCTATCAAACTAAGCATATACGTAGGTGTGGTATGGCTGCATAGATGCGTACAACTCTGCATAAGGGCAAAAATCATCATTTATTTTCATGCACGCACTGTGGGATTCATTGTGGCCAGCTTGCGTTTGATGCTGTATCATACCCACAATCTATATCATCATAAAAAAGCATATTTGTTAAATAAGTATATTTTACTTTGGTTAATTTTGCAAAAGGCCTAGTGGATCCTGGAAACAAATTAGCATAATGGACCTCTAAGCAGAGCTAGGAAAATCATCCATTAGTTTCCGCTGTGCACCAATAGCACTGTTCATGAACTTACCACCAGATGGTGCTGTGATAGCAACCACTCCAATATTCAGTCAGTTCAGGGGTTCCCAAACGTGGTCCTCAAGGCACCCTAACAGTCCAAGTTTTGAGACTATCCATACGTGTACACAGATGGTATAATCTAACTGACTGAGTTACTAATTAAGTCACCTGTGTTTGAGCATGGATATCCTTAAAACCTGGACTGTTAGGGTGAATTGAGGACCACGTTTGAGAACCACTGAATTTGCTGCAAGCAGTTATATTTGCCCCATGTCCCATCGTTATTGTGCATTACTACAAGTTTTAACAGTGTATTTCTCACTAAATTCAATTAAATTATTCACTCTGCAGTGTATCACGGTTAAAATCTTATTGCAAAATTTGGTATTAGGTATAACTAGAATTTCCCTCAACACATCTGATTACTGTTTAAAGGCAGCTAATTTATTCATGAATAATACAGTATTTTGGGGTTTAACATGACAAATATTTAACTGAACACATAACAAATGATAGGGTGCTATATATCACCATAATTGCTATTGCAGATAAAAGTGTAATTATTTTTACTGCTGCATCAGTTGCTATAACAAAATAAATCCTTAGTAAGGAGTTACTTATTACTCTGGTGGCCCGGTTCTGCTCTACTGTACATTCCCAGGGGCCCCAAGCATGTGTAAAACTTGAAGCTTGGTTGCAGCGCTCAGATCCAATGTTAAAGCTGCTCTATCCCTATTGTCTAAAGGAAAGTGAAATGAACCTTACTGACAATGACAACCCCTGCATTTGTCAGCAATAGGGCTCTTCACACTTATGTGAATTAATAAACCTCTTTGTTTTAAACACAGCAAATATTTTCAGACAATTACAATATTTTTTTGTATAAAACCTAGTACATTTTCTTTTAAAAGGTTCACCCATGGCTGCCAAACTGGGTATGGAGAACTGTAAATGGTAACTTCTTGTTAAGTTTGTTGACTAAAAGAAAAAAACGTAAGTGGCAAACTGTTATACTAAAACCTCAAAATATTGAAATTTCCAGAATACATATAATGGCATAAAAAAAAAAAAAAAAACAAGAAATCTAAATCTGATAACAAATTGCTACAAAAACAAATCAAAACACAACAACATGTTAAAAAACAGTATACAAGCCATGGAACAAGAACATAGAGAATAAAACATTTAATCAGTTTATGCACACACCTCCACAGCTTTATGCTGCTCATTTCCATTGGAAATAAAGTCAAATAGACCTACACTCTTAGGGCCCGATTTCAAGATTTACGCTAATGCAATCTCAACTGAGATCTCTCACGATTCACAATCAGGACCACGCGGTACCATTAGGCAGCTTTAGGTAGATGCCTATGGCACTGGCACCTGAGGGGGCGGCACTGAGCCTGCCAACACAAATAAGGATGTCTCTGAAAGAGAGATACTAATTTTCCATAATACTGGCAGCGGACACGGTTTGCATAAGCTGCGGCCGCTGCCCCTGCCCTTACCAGCAGCTATCGGGTTGTGACTGCAGACATGTCACAGTCTGACATGTCAGGTGCAGTGCAGCCAGCAGCAACAGTGCCAGACGCACACCCCCCTTCCCGCTCTGCATGGTTGCTGCTCCTGTGTTGAAGGTGCTTTCATGTGCTCTGCATACATTCTGTTTCCTCATTAAAGTTGACAATGTGTAAAACTTTCACCACCTTCTGAGGTGCAAACTGTTGTGAAAGCATTTTCCACCAATTCATGGGCAATAACACAAGATAACTTAACAATTGCATTTCACTTTTCATGGCTGCCTATGGAGAAAAAAAAAAGTTTGGGTGTATGGAATGTTAAGACGTCAGTTAACAAGCATTAACAAATGTTGCATGTCTATAGCCATTAACGATACTGAAACTGAACCTCTATATACGCCTGTCTATACATTCTAATATCCTACCTATAAACCTCTAAGGATGACGCTAGTTTGCGTACGCAGTCATACAATAAATAGAGACTCCAGACTTAGAACATGTGGTTCCAAAGCACAAAGTATTATTCAAGTAAAAGTACAGTAAGTTACACGCCATTGATCCAGACACAATTCGGCGCAAAGGAATTATACAGACCCAAGTACAATTATACATACGCAGCGCTCTCTGGTCCAGATGTTAGGCATCAGCAAGAAACCCCTCGTCAGTCAGCATTCAGCAAGAAGAAGTTTGTTGCTGATGCCATTGGTCCTCAAGGGGGATGCATCTGTTACAGAGCATTTAACAGGCTGATTCAAATAGACACAACCCAGCCTCCAACAACTGAGGGTCTCTGGTTTCCCGCCCCATGCAACATCCTAACAGTTGTTCATATAATATACATTTTGTTGCTTGAAGTCTCTGCGGTCCATAAGTTGAGAATGCATGATGCAATCTCCACACCGATAATACCGGAATTCTGTTGAAAGAGTACGCATCAGAACAATACCAAACACGGCTTACTTATCATGTATAAAACCTTAATTACCAAATAATCTTTATTTCACAGCATTTATACTAACTGAACAAACTTAAATCTTATACCTTAAAGCTTATTAAACCTTTTATGTGAATATGTAATGTGTAAGTATGCGGGGTGTGATGTAAAGACGCTAGTTAACTTGAGGCAGATGCATGCGCATGAAGCTAACAAACAGCGTTTTCATACAGGGTCTTATGCATTCGCTAATATGCGATTAGTTACCAGCACAATTGTGCGTATTAATGTGTGTATGAGAAATGGTGCACTTCAATCTCACTTAAACTAAGTGAACACCTAGCAGTGTGGAATGCTGAGCCTTATAGTTCCACACGGCCCCCTCTCTCAGCAGCCCCCACCCTTCCCAGGCTCAAAAGTAAAGTCCTTTGTTCTCCAAGGCTTTTGTGTAAATGCAAATTAGCACAGCTACAAGACCCAAACCTAAGATAACACTCTTGACTTTGAAGGTATTTTATTGCAGGAAGCCTGCTAATGTAAGGTGTGTATTCGAGCAGGGCCACCTGGAGTGAGAGCAGACGTTATCCAGGAAGCTTGTCTACACAGGCTAGTTGTCACGTGGCCATTTGCTCTGTTTAGCTTAATTCAATCCAATTGTGAAAATATATCCTTTAGGGGAATTATAATAATATACACTTTATCCAGAGCACCCAAACTACGTAAAGTCATGAAATGGGCTTTTGGTGAATCGCCGTAACTTATGGCGATGGTCATAGATGCAATCGCATGATGCTAATAGTAATATCGCCACATGTACTAAAGTGTGAGTTTATCTAAAATGGCGCTTAGGCGGCCATTCGCAAAATGGCATCTTGCGGCCAGTCACAAGATGGTGTCGCTGCGATTCAATTTTAAACTGATCTTGTCTCAGCCAATAATCAAGCTTCGACACCAAACAAAATGTTCTCGCAGCCCTTCAAACACCAATTCCTAGATACTAGGGAAAATATATGTGTGAGCACTCTTTGTGACTATTAGTATCCCAGACGGGATGTAGTCGGCATTCTGGCGGTCGGGATGCTGGCGGCCAGAATCCCAACAGCATTCAGTATCCCGACTCCAGAATCCCAACCACTGACATCCTTACAGTAAGCATTAGGCTTGGGGCTATGATTAGGGTAGGAATTAGGGGTTAGGATTAGGCTGCAGGGGGAGGGTTAAAGTTAGGCTGCAGGGGGGTTAGGGTTAGGCTGCCAGAAAGGTGGGTTAGGGGGAGAGTTAGGGTACTTACATGCAGGCATCAGGATTCTGACTGTCGGGATGCTGCTGTCGGTGTTCTGTACCTAACCCATCCAGACTACTGTATATCCATGTACGTGCTGCTTTGCTGTTTAAAAGTACTGCATTGCCTGGCTCATTTATAGTTTCCCTTATTTTTACACATTTTACACTCTCATTACATCTCACTGACTGCTGCAAAACACAACTGTTTTCTGTACTTGTTGTCATTAGCGCCATCAGCTATAAAAGGCTACAAACACAAATACACATTGTGATTTCAACAAGCAAATCTGTTAAAATGCACTGATTGGTGCAAAACAGAATTGTTGTCTATGCTTATCATTAGTGTCATTACCTATGACATGAATAGGGATAATAATGCTATAAACAAAGGGTGGAACTGTTAATGTTGTACAAGAAGAAAAAACTCACAGTTATTGCTGTGGTTGAAAAGGAGTCCAATACTTGTATATTGTTTCCAAGAAATACTTTGCAAAGTCTTCAGTCATTCATACAGCAAGAAAATGGAATATGTCAGAGACAAAATGCAATGAGAAACATAGTGAGATGACAAATATGGCCAGATAATTATATTACAGATGCACAAAAGCTGTTTTTGGTAAACAAACAAACAAAAAAACCTGTCAGTATATTCGCAACCACCTCATGTTAGTGGTAATAAATGTAATAATGAAATTTGTCAAACTGTCATCAAACACCTCGTGGGAAAAATAAATCTATTTTGATGGGGAATGAAGCAGAAGTTTTTGAAACAATGAAAATGAGTCGCCCAGTTCTGCAACTTACAAACAGAGAATGATGAAAGCATACAGTACTAAGATTTTCCTATAGTAATTAATAATAGTACACCTGATTATAATGTGCTCGCATGTTCTCAGAAGAAGCATGACCAGCTTATGAAAAATGTGGAAATGTATTATACAGAGTAATATTTAGCTCTTTATATCACACACACTTTCATTATATAAAAATAATATAAAAACCACACACACAACATAGAACAGCAGCAACATTCAATAATTACCACACTGCAAATTACAAACAGTTGATAGCAGCTTTTGCATCAGCTATGGGGAGGAGTCGGGTGTTACTAATTGCGGTCTGTGCCGAGTTTTGTCGAGAAGAGTTTGTTTTGCAGAGCAAGATTCTAAATATGAAACAGAGTAGAATGTACATATTTTTCTGAGCTTCCTTGGTTTGTGGAAAGATGCTGCTACGCTGCATCAGAGCCTGGCAGGCGCTACTGTGTTGTGCAGTATCTGACATTCACTCCATACTGCCTCTCTTCCCATTTGCTTACCTGTCCAGCTTGCTCCTATAGGGATGGTCATGTGTGTATCTGATGTCACTATGGTGTCAAATTCAAAGTGATCCCTACCTACTTACACCCCACTCTGACACCATTAAGGGTCCAGAGTATTAAGACTCACAGCTTTGCTCCAGCATTTCCCTGTTCGTTTGTCTGCTGAACTCCTTTACCCCTTTCTCTTTGTCTTGAGACCACCTTGTACAGTATTCCTACTCCAGCTTGCTGATCATGCTCCAGCCTACCATACTTGGAACCAGGTCAGGGGGCCATTACTTGCATAGAAGGCTCAGCAAAGCCCAAATTCCCTTGTAGGTAACCCTGGTGAAAACCACCATGGTGTTTGTCTCTGCACCCCAATTCAAGGCACAGGAAATCCCTAGTTGGTAGATCAGAATCCATAATTGCACAATAATTGTGAAAGATGCACTTCCACTCATCAATAATAGTTGAATTATTTACAACTGGAAAAGGTGAGGGTGATACAAACTGTTATTCACAAGTATCAGCTCAATATGCAAATTGCTGAAATGTTAATTTTAATTTCTAGTCACATTCTGGATGTGCATCAAGCAGAGGAAGCATCAGATCTATCCAGGTGAAAAGAGGATATTTTGATTATATATTGTAACATGGGGTATAAAAATGAGGATTCAGGCAGGCAGGTATTCGGTAAAGCAGTGTCTTTTAATGGCAGCAGACACTGTACTTTAGCATAAATGAGCTTAGGCCTGGACTCACACACAGGCATATAACACAAATAAAGTAAATGTCCCAGCACTCCTTGTGCTTAACAGTCAGCATTGGCTTGTAGCCATAATTAGCCATGCTCTCCCAGCATAGCCCTTGGACATTGGCTCTACAGACACTAAAGCTGGCCACACACTAGACCAGTGTTGGCTAACCTTGACACTCCAGCTGTTGTGGAACTATATATCCCAGCATGCCGTGCCACAGTTTTAGCATGCCCTAATAGCAAAACTGTAGCAGTGCATGCTGGGTTATGTAGTTCCATAACAGCTGGAGTGTCAAGGTTAGCCAACACTGCACTAGACCAACTTACATCCAACCATCCAACTAGTTGATTGGTTGGAATGAAAATCTGGTAAGGGATGAAAGCAAATGACAATCAGCAATTTGCTCCCAAATGCCGGAAAATGGACAAAAACTTTTGTTTGAACAAATTGTTTAGATCACAGGTTCTCAAACTCGGTCCTCAGGACCCCAAACAGTGCATGTTTTCCAGGTCTCCTCACAGAATCTGAAGTGAAATAATTATCTCCACCTGTGGATCTTTTAAAATGTGTCAGTGAGTAATGAATACACCTGTCTACCTGCTAGGTGACCTGCAAAACGTGAACTGTGTGGGGTCCTGAGGATGGAGTTTGAGAACCACTGGTTTAGATCATTTTCATCTGTTTTCTAGCATTTAGGAGCAAATTGCTGATCATCATTTACATACCTTACCAGATTTTCATTCCAACCAATCAACTAGTTGGATGGTTGGATGAAAGTTGGTCTAGTGTGTGGCCAGCGTAAGTGTCTGTGTGTGTGTGTGTGTGTGTGTATGTATATATATATATATATATATATATATATATACATCATATATATGGGCTCACAGGATGTAAGGCACCATATGAGCTTGATTCAGATAAGTCAGGTAATGCAAACACAACTGGATACTCACACAGATCACAGTTACTAAAATTTGCTAATGCCTTCCGAAGCATACCTGAGCATAGGCCCACTGCTGCCTTCTCATATCCATAAGACGACGTGCAACAGCATACACATTGGTACCATTGGTGCACATCGGGCAATCACGCAGCATGTAAGTCAGGTCTGACCAGCCGCAAGCACTGCAGCTCTCCTGACACACAGCATGGGCGCACAGGGTCACAGGCAATACAGTGGGGACACATTGGGCAATCAGCTCATTCCCCATCTCTGACCCCAGCTTTCCCCTCACTCATTCCCTGGAAAATGGTTTCATATATAAAAAAATATTATTTCATAAATATAAAATATTTAAATATAAATAGCCTATTCCTGGGTTTGAACCTGTGACCCCATCAACTTACCTGTACAGTAACCACTAGCCTACCACGTCTGACTATCATTTGCCCCCACACAATAGACGATTATCATTCCAACCAGCCAACTAGTTGGCTGGTTGGAACAATATCGTTGTAGTGTGTGGCCAACTTTAGGCCTAATACCTGGCCGCTAGACAGCATCAGGGCAATGAGCAACAGGTGTGTGAGAATTGTGTGACTTCCTGCTGGCTCTGGGCGACCTGGAAAACCCAGAATTCTATATTCCAGTATGAACTGTGGGCCCAGAAAACCTGGAGTTCCAAACCTCTATTGCAGGTGCAGAATGTGCCGGTCTTGTTTTCCTCTCCCTTGGAGCGAGCTGATCCCACCAGAATATATATATATATATATATATATATATATATATACACAGTATATATATATAGCTGAAGAGTGATAAAAATAAAAACATCATGTTGGCATGTAATTTCCCTTTCCATCAGTGATGTTATTTCCAGAGAGTATAGGGAGGGCCGGTTCCAGGGGTTGGAGCACCCTGTGCTGGCCCTTACATCGTGACCGAAATTGGAGGCATGGCCTAATTAGGAGAGAGAGTGAAAGAGAGAGAGAGAGAAAGAAAGATAAAAAAAATCCATCCAGGCAGGGCCAGGGACAACAGCTAGTTCTAAAGATTCCCAATTGGAACAGGTATCATATGCTGAATGTAACAATACAATTATCTGTCTGGTTGAAATTAAAATGTGGTAATGTATGGGAGCAAATGACAATCGCCCATTTGTTTACAAATACTGGCAAATAGCCAAAAATGGTCATTCAGACAAATTGGTTAAAACACATGAATTTTAACCAATTTGAACAATTGTTTTTTGTCTGTTTTCCAGTGTTTAAAACCATATGATCGACTGTCATTTGCTCCCATTCATTACTAGGTTTTCATTCCAACCAGCCAGATTGGCCAGTGTATGCCCAGCATTACTCACAATACAGAAACACAGCACAAAGGTCACATTTCCTGTTGATTGGTCATGAAGGGCCTCTGCTTTTTATGTCCAGTAGGCATTATGGGACCTAGGCCCTCATTCAGAGCCGTACGCTCTGAGCAGAGCGCACGCTCTGAATGAGGGCCGCCCTCCATGAAAATGGAGCGTCCTCCTGGACGCTCGTATAGCTGTGGGTCACCACCCACAGGCTATACAAGCGTGCAGTTTGATGGCCGCGATGGTCTTGACCATCGCGACCATGGAAACTGCGAGCCGGAGCCTGCGGTTGAGGTTTTCAACCGCAAACTCCGGAGTGATTTTGGCTCTGTCAGAGCCAAAATCACTCCCACTGACATCACTAGTGATGTCAGTGGGCCGGCTTCTGACGGGAGGCGTTCCCGTGGGAACGCCCCCGTCAGGGAGGCACGCCCCCGGCACGCCCACCAAAGGGGGCGTGCTGTCAGTCAACATCGACAGCACGCCCCCTTTGAAGAGACACTACGAGCGAAGGAAAATCCTTCGCTCGTCGCGTCTGGCGCATGCGCACGACGGAGCTCCCTCCGTCGTGCGCATGCTCAGTACAGAACATCGACCCACTTGCGAGCGGACAGCCGCTCGCGAGTGGGTCTGAATCAGGCCCCTAATCAGAATGTGTTACTGTTTGTGTAAATTGTATTACTTACCCACTGCTTTTGTTTCCTGCCAGGAATTTCTGAGTATTGCTCGGGGAAAGAAAGATGGATGAGGAGAGCACAGGAGTATACATTTTCTATTTGCCACCTTCGTCAACTCACCAGCATACTAAAGGAATGTACCATAGCTGTCTTCATCCTGTGTATTAGGAATATTGCTGGTGAACTGCTATTTTTCTGATCTGTCTCTACTGTCCCTGCTGAGACATACACCAACCAGTTTGTTAATTAAGGGGGGCAGACAGATGATGGATCACTTCAGCACCTGTCCTTCCCGTGTATGCCAACAAAAAATAAATTTTTTAATGATTTATTTGCATACCGATTAACAACTCAGTATATGAGTATGGGTAAGAAGTTTTGTCCTCTGCACATTCATCATGCCATGTTTGTGTTAGTCTTCTTTAATACAATTACTCGTTACTTTTGCTACAGATGAAATAAATTGTTTATAAAGATCAGGGATATTTTCAAATATTCACCTTATCCTGTATTTGAATGTGGTGTTTTGCACGTTTTGCTGTTGGAATAACTGTTAAGTGTTCCCCACACTACACCATACAGCAGAATAAATTGAATGGCATTGTTATGAACCAAGTCACAGAATGCATGATACTTAAATCTCAAAATACTCAAACAGTCTAAAGGGGCACATCCACTAGGCAATATTAATGAGCAATTGCATGATTACAATCATGCAATCGCTCATTAATCGTGCACAAATTGTGCACTATAATGTCGGAAACGACCAGCGGTGCGCGCTCCCGCTGGTCGTTTCCGACATCAATCATTGCCCAAACATGCCAGTCAATCTGCCGATAACAACAGATTGGCT
Organism: Taudactylus pleione; assembly: GCA_031769625.1. Taxonomy (NCBI): domain Eukaryota; kingdom Metazoa; phylum Chordata; class Amphibia; order Anura; family Myobatrachidae; genus Taudactylus; species Taudactylus pleione. Next base: position 7,067,384 of record JAUIMM010000706.1, read on the forward strand.
ATGTTCAAGGATGATGGAGGGTGCCTACACTGAACGACTAATCTTTCAGTGTAGGCACTGCAGGGGATGGGGAACGATGGTACGATTACGATGTTGTAATCATACCGTCTTTCCCTCGGCATGTGGATGTGCACCTCTAATGAACATATCAGAACTGCAATCCTATAAGAAACGGTTCTATTTGTTATTATATGGACAGAACACAACCAGCATAGACGGAATGTAAGTAAACAGTAGCACATCAGTTTGCAGTACAGAGATAAGTTCAGCAATGCAGTAACAGGTTCACTCAATTAGCAGAAGTTTAATGGCAGGGAGTTGAGGCAATCCATTAAACTTGTAGAGGTAAGTGGACACTGACAAGAGAATTCAGTTAACATGTAGAAGTTTGTACTTGAAACTGAAGCAAACTGGTGCTCTTGTTGTGGTGTGTGGTAGCAGACACGAATATCCGGTAAAAATGCAGAGGTCTGTGATTGTGGATGAAGTAAACTGTTCTTACTTGCAGAGATGATTGGTTATGTAGACAAGAATATCCAGTAAATATGCAGAGGTCTGTGATTGAAAATTAGGCAAACTGTTTTCACTTGCAAAGATGAGTAGTTGCAGACCAGAAATCCTGATTAACTAGATAATCCATATGGCAGACAAGGTACTAAGGAAGGCTGAATAGGAGGACATAATAAAAGTACAGGAGCTGCAGACAAATGACATGGGAAGGCCAGATTATTACCTGCACAGAAGGCTATAAAGAGGCCACTATACTATATTAAACTTCAGCCTTGTCACGGCCAGGGTTTCTCGGCATGGTAGTCACCGGGTATTACCTGTGAGGTCGTTATGGTGGGGGGTCTCTGGCAGCGGTGCTGATGTTTGGCGAGGGGCATTGGCTGCACGTGGTTCTGTGCGGGCACATTGTCACTAGGCCTGGTGAGGTCTGGCAGTGTTTCCATTCCATTGGCATGGGCACCGCCATGTTGCCTGCAGCCATGTGATTCCGGCTGTCCAATCCTGGTAGGTCATGTGCTCATTCCAGCTAGTCACAGCGTGGCACTGAGTATTTAGGAAGGTCTAGAGCCTTCCTTCCTTTGCCAGTGCAACGTGTTTCTCAGCTGATGCTGAGAGAGAGTACCTGTGCCTTACCTGCCTGCCTGTCTGTTATGCTACTAGCCTAAACCTTGCCTGCTCCAACCTGCTGGATTTACCCTGCACCCTCCACATACCTTTCACCTGCCTGAGTACCTGAACCTGCTGTTCCCTCCACCTTGCCTCCCTTCACTCCCAGCTGGACTTCATTACCTCAGCCTGCATTTGTTACAGCTTACCATACCTGCACTCGTAACAGCTCTTCATTCCTGCATTCAGTTACAGCTCATCATATCTGCATTCTGTTACAGCTCATCATATCTGCACTCTGTTACAGCTCACCATATTTGTTTACTGGACTGTTCCTGCCTGTCACTATCTGGACATTTCCCATTAACCCCCACTACAGTTATCAAGTGCACTTTATGCTATACCTGGACTTTTCCCATTCCCATGTCTTCTAAGTCACTTATTAAAAACTCCACTTTTTCATTTAAGTCTGCTTCTCTGTCTGCTCCTATCACCACCCCGGGTCCAAAACAAATTCAGAACCTCACAAGCCTCAGCTATATCTTGGTATTGCTGCAATGCCCGTCTCCAGCATACACAGAGCCGGCTTTACCTTCCATGGCTTACGATCATCTGATGCTGTTAAAACATTGCCAAGCTCCATTACTGTGGAGTCCATCCTGGCATCCTTGATCTCCATCTGCTGTACTACTGGGACATTGCGTACCAAGCCTTACCAGTACTCTGTCAGCTCAAGGCTCGTCTACTTCAGGCTGGCGGTTATACTATTGTGCTGAATAGATATTGGTGTCTCTGTTCTGTGTGTTGTTGTCTGGCATTGGAGCAGAGGAAGGTGTGCAGATTCCATGGCTGAGATCAGTGTGCAGAATACAGTATTAACTCCAGGGTGATCAGCAGATCTGTATTTCTTATCCTGGTCCCTAAGTGCCTGAGTTCCTTACCGGGTTCCAGTTCCGGATCTTGCGCCAGAGCATTGCCTGCTTCCTCAAGCTGTTCTCTGTATACATAAGACTCTGATTCCTGGCCTGAGTTCTGAGTTCCACTCTGCCAGTACTACAGCTGTGTACTGCTACATGTTTGCTGCGTACGCAGCAAATCGCACCATGCATAGAATGAGGCGCATGTCTGCTTGCAAATACACGCACTGCGTTCACACCCACACCTCCATATGAATGCATGGTGCGATCGAACTGCGCACCGTAGCGTAGCATATGCTGCTTTGGGTAATCGCATGGCGCGGTGTGTGCGCACATATGTAGCGCGATTGGCAAAGATTTAGCGGGACACATCTGTATATTGGCCTGAGTTCCAGGGTTGTCACCTTTGTCACTGGAGTGTGTCCTTTGCTCTGCTGGCCTTCACAGGTCAGTGGGCTAAGAGCCACCCAGAAGGCTTCAGGCTTATTCTCTTCAGTTCCAGTTCTGTATCCCAGCATAACGCCGGTCTGTGGTCCCTATCTGTGTAACTAGTCTGCCTGTCTAATTCATGAGCAAGAGCTACATACAACCTTCGTGTCACACCTGCACCTCAGTTCAACCCAAGGGTCCCAAACAAGATACAGTATACAGAATTCTCAAACCATGACATTAATAAGATGCTAAAAATCGCAGTACATAATGCATACACATTTCTGAAAATGGACAGAGAGTACAGATAATAAATACACAGTTTGATTCTGGCATGAGACATGGTAATTGAACAAGACACAAATATACTTTTTTAAATTAAACAAAACTAATAAATATATGGACAGCCTTTCCGTTCCCAAACAGAGTAATAAACATAGTTTATTTTTGTAAAACAGTATTCAATATAATGTCATTTTGCTTTTAAATAAGTTTCAGCATTTAACTTAATTTGCTTTTATTGACGTGACCAATCAGATGAGGCCCATGATCTTGATTACCTTCAGGTCATAAATTGTACCAGGGTTATATTATACCCTCAAAACAAGTGCACCACAATATGCCCTTCATGTACTTTCTCCACTTTGGTCCCTTCCCCTCCAAGGCTTAAGTTCCTTGTTATAGAAAGGTGCAAGTTGCTTTGAAAAATAATTATGTGCATGGTGTATAGATGCACACTGATAAAACTGTAAGTTGCAAAAATAAATTGCAGAAACTTGTGTTTACGTCCAAATCTGAATGAGGTTCATAGTGCAGAATGGCGTTCTCGACAGGACTCGAAAATTGCATGTCTCAAACTTTAGTTTACTCTGCTGTGAAACTCCATTCACCCAAAATGCAAATTCACTCAACTCTAACAGTGTCATTTGCTAATGGTTGCCTAAAAGCAATATAATAAAAAGTGCACTTTATGTTATGAAAATATACTGCCTGCATTTCTGCTGACACCCCACACTGGGGAGGGGGGTACTATCTAGTGGCACATTTGCTCACTATGTGGAACGAACACCAAGCAGAGACCCACATCTGTTTTATGACTTTAAGGTGCTTGTACTAATACCCATGTGATAAAAATAGAAAGTAATTCCATTTCCCTTCACCTCTTCACTGCCACAGGGGCCTAATACATTAATGGATTCAACAAAGTGCCGGAGTAGAATATTTTGTACAGAGAAGAAGTGAACAAGAAACATTTCATGCTGTGAAACTGGATAGTAATTGAAATAATGAAAATATCTGCTGTAGTGTATGTTCTGAGGGGACTGGATTTCAGAGGAAATGGTCAGAACATGCTTCTGTGTAAGTGGAATGCTCGTTCCTATGCGTGTGTTGTCTGAAAATCAGAACTAAGTTGTTCAAGGGAGAACTGCAACTTCCTCTCAATTTAATACCAAGAATGTAACAAATTCTATAACTGTGATCTAAAAATGCTAAATACAAGCAGATTATAGAAACAGAATATTTCTTAAGGTGCCCACACATATACCGATGTGCTCACGATACGATTTTATGGCCAATTTCCTCATGAACTTTCATGGGAGCTCCCTTGCCGTCGTGATCACGATTTTGGAAAAAAAACACCCAATCTGTCTTACGATCTCACGATCTATCGGATCGTACGCATTGTGAGATTGGACATAACAAATCGTGAGTTGAAAAAAATAAATAAAACAGGCTCTTGACTATTGGAGGGAAATTTAAATAGCCATAACAATGGGAGGGGCTAGCTTGGGAGTATAAACAGCAGGCACCCTAAACCCTGTGTACATTCTGCTCTGCTACTAGATGAGGCTAGATGTATTCCTGCTGAATCCTGTACATTGCTACTGTGCTCTTTGTTTTGGCTTGCCTTATACAAAGTTTATTCTACCTGCAAGTGTGTGCTACCTACCTGCATTCTATCCTGTTCCTGAATTCTGTACTGATGCGTCCCTATCAGTATAAAGTGTTGGTCGCTGAAGCCGGGGTCCGGGAGATTAGGAAGAGGGCCCAGCGAAGAAGGACGAGAGCATGCTGGACTAAGGAGTGGCTGCTACAAAGGGATACCCGCTCTCACATGTCCCTGCTGATAGAGATCAAGGAGAACAACCCGGAGGACTATCGGTACTACCTGCGCATGGATGACGCCAGCTTCCAAGAATTGCTGCAACTGGTGACCCCCCACATCAAGAGACAGGACACAAGGTGGCGGAGGGCAATCCCTGCTGAAGACAGACTGGTGGCTACCCTGAAATACCTGGCTACAGGAAGGTCACTGGAAGACCTAAAGTTTGGGACACTCATCTCACCTCAGTCCTTGGGCGTCATCTTTCCGGAGACCTGCAAAGCCATCGTAAAGTGCTACAGTACCAGTATTGCAAGGTAAGTTAAAAAAAAAACACCACACATTGGTTTCTTGTGTAAAGAAAAATTTATTTTTTATTTTTTTCTAAAACAAAGAAAAAAATAGCCTTCATTAAGTACAATGTGCACTGACCTGCAGGCAACTGAAAGTGTGCACTAAACTGTGTTGAAAATACTTTTTTTATTACAACTTTACAAAAGAACATTATCACCAAATTTTATGAATTCCAATAGGTAGCTGGCTGTATGTGATAGGGTGGGTCAGACGCCAGTTTGAACAGCTCAATACACACATGGCACAAGTACACATTGTGGCCCCGGCTTCCAGCTATGTGTACTTGTGCCATGTGCGTAGTGACCTTGTTCAAATGGCGTCATCACCACCCTATCCCATGCAGCAAGCACCGATAGGAATTCATAAAATTTGGTGATATTACAATATAGAAAACATTTACATCTGTGTATATTGGGGCGACTCATCTGCTGCATCCAGCAGAGCATTATACAAGGTGGTGCTGATGCTTGGGGTGCTTGGTGGGGGAGTAATTAACTGGGCAGGGGGGGGCGGACATACCTATTTGGGGCAGGGGAAAATAGCATTGGATCTGCAATGTATGTCGAATTTGAGATATTTTTGCTCATACAGCGACTCAAGAGGTCGTAGTTTAACCTTAAAAAATTTCGTTGGATATCTGCATCCAGATTTCTCAATGTGCTGTTCACATGAGCTGTGAAATCATCAATTGCATCTGGGGGTTTCTGCAGCAGCCGTTCTGCGTTTTGTAAAAAATGGTCCTCTCGTTCTGTAAAATTCTCCTTTCTGCCTTTTTTTTTCTTTTTTTGGGGTTGTTGCGAAGATGAGGGTCCAGGTGGAACTTGACTTTCCACTTGTGTGCTATTCTCCGGATCACTGTCGCCACCGAGCAGACTGAGGTCCGGTGTTGATGTTAAATCAGGGTCTTGGGTGGGAGTCTATATAGGGAAAAAAGATATAAAAAATATTATAGTCATGTTTTAACATCTTTTTCCTATTTTTACAGTTTCCTAACACCGTGGAGGAGTGGACCAGCATCGTGGAAGATTTTGAACAACGTTGGAATTTCCCTAACTGCGGAGGAGCCATCGATGGGAAACACATCCGCATCAACCCACCTGCCAACACCGGATCATATTACTACAACTACAAAGGATTCTTCAGCATCGTTCTCATGGCAGTGGTGAATGCCAACTACGAATATCTGTATGTGGATGTCGGCAAGAATGGCCATGCTTCGGATGGGGGGTCCTTCAAAAAGACGGCTTTCTACCAGAGACTCGCCAACAAAACCCTCAACCTGCCCTCACTGGACCAGACAAAGCACGGCCTAAATCACGTTTTCGTTGCAGACAAGGCTTTTGCATTACATGAACATGTGATGAAGCCATTTGCACACAGGGGCCTGACCAGAGAGAAAAGGCTCCCAAAGTGCGACTGTCTTGCTCCATACACGATGCTACACAAGATGGCGATGGGGCGTGTCCAGGCTTCTGTCAGTCAAATTCCGCATTGTGTGATGAATCGTATGATTCATCGTGAGGAAAAAAACCCTCACGATCGGCGTCCATCGGGTTCATGGTTGGCTAATCTGTCCTACAGCATGGCAGATCAGAAGATGCGATATACGAAGAGCGGGGATGCGCATCGGCATCGTGCTCGTGAGTATAAACTCACGATTTGTACTTTTTTTACCCGATTCGTCGTCACGATTCGTCGAAATTGGCCAAATCGTGTAAAATGTCGCTATGTGTGTGGGCACCTTTAGTCTTTCCAAAATCTGCCCACAGTGTGGCTCATTCTGCGTCACACTGAAAGTGGATATAGTTGCTGGTAGCTGTGGAAGCGAGATTTACTACCTTATCCAAATATAAGAATCCATAGGGCTAATGCAGGGTTTGTGCCTGCAAGCGGAAACCAGTGCCACCCATTCATTTTACACCAGTCACCACAACCACCATCACTAGTATCAGAAATTGCACCAGCCCCATACTAGACTCAAGAGATCCGTCATAAACAGGCTTCCCTTCCCCGTACTCACAACAGTATTTTCAAGCATTGCTTATCATATGGACATCAATCTATAATAGTCTTATGTACTACTAAATCATTTTCATTTAGTTGAACATAAAAATGTAATTCTGCATATACATAATTTTTTTTAATAAAAACAAGTTCTGACATGTCCAGACTGTAGACTTATATCCATACATACCGACATTCTGGCAGCCAGGGAGGGGGCTGCCATGTTGGTGCAGCAGGGAGGCTGGGGGTGGATTAAGTGGATGGTACAGGGGGGTGCCAGCGCGATCGCATCATCGCGGCTCCGCCCCCTGCTTTATAATGCCGATATTACATACTTGCCAACTCTCCCTCGTTGTCAGGGAGCCTCCCTGAAATAGTAACAATCTCCCTGAAAAGTCTAGAAATCTCCCTGATTGCAATTTACCCCCATTATGAAGCTGTTATATTAAAAAAAAATAAAAAAAACAGAGATATATACTGTACATTCCAATGGGATCAATAGTACAATTTCCCTGCATTGGGTATAAGGCACAATGATCCCTATGGCTATATGTATTTTCTGAAAATTATCAGTGTGTTTTCATCAACAAATGGATCTTACTAACTGCTTTGGGCTCATTTACATGTGGATGTAAATCACATTTTATGACACGCCTCTCAGATGTAGCAGTACACGTCCACTTTACCGACGCTCTCACTGGTGCTGCTTTCACAATCTCCCTGAAATGCCTTTTCAAAAGTAGGCAAGTGTGCGATATTACCGGCATTACAAAGCAGGGGGTGGGGCTACAAGGACGCAATTTAGCGCGAATCGCATCATGGCCCCCCAAACTACCCACTTTCACGTGCGGGCGCGAGGGGCTGGCAGAAAAATCCGGGGGGACTCAGTTACTCTTGCGGGGTGCTGGCACCTGATTGTCGGGAGGCTCTCAACAGTCCCAGGACAGTAGGCAAGTATGCTTATATCTGATTGTCTTATAATGAGAAACTAGGGGTGAGCTGGTTTGGATTTCTGAAATCCGAACCCCCCCGAGCCCCCCCGATCCGAGGCCGATTCAAGTCAGGCTTGACTTTTCCCGCCTGACTCAGATCTGAAATCGAGGCAAAACGTCATCATCCACCTTCCGGGTCTCGCGGGTTTTGGATTTTATATAAGGTACCCGCGTCGGTGCCATTTTCTCACTCGGCTGTGGACAGTGAAGAGGGAGGGTAGGAGTTAGGGCTGGCTGGGCTGTGTAGTGTAGTGTAGTGTTGTGCTGCGCTGCGCTGCTGTTGTCCATAGGGGCTGTGTCCACTCCTCCAAAGTCCATAGGGGCTGGCTGTGTTGTGCTGTGCTGCTGTTGTCCATAGGGGCTGTGTCCACTCCTCCAAAGTCCATAGGGGCTGGCTGGGCTGTGTTGTGCAGTCAGTTGTCCATAGGGGCTGTGTCCACTCCAAAGTCCTGTGCAGTGTCCCAGTCCTAAAGGGGTGCTGTAGTGTTGTCCAGGGGGGTGCTCTGTCCATCAGGGGTGCTACTCCCAACTGCAAAAAAAAAAAAAAAATTTCTGTGTTTGTGAATTGTGTATGCAGTAGCCGCACGTGCATCAACAAAGTAGCGCCAAGCGTGCGCCTGTGTCATAAGTAAAGGGCCAGCTGGCTCATCCATTAAAGGGTGCTGTAACCCCCAAAGTGCACTCCAAAAAATATTTTTTTTTTCTGTGTTTGTGAATTGTGTGCACTGTACGTGCATACTCTCAGCAGCAGCACCAAGCGTGCGTCTGTCTGTTAAAGGGTGGTGCAACCCCCAAAGTGCGCTCCAACAAAAATAAAATAATCTTTTTTTCTGTGTTTGTGTGTAAAATGTATGCGCAGTGGCCGCACCTGCATCCTCAAAGCAGCAGCGCTAAGCGTGCGTCTGTATGTTAAAGGGTGTTGTAACCCCCAAAGTGCGCTCCACAAAAGATAAACAATTCTTCTTTTTTTTCTGTCTTTGTGAATTGTGTGCACAGTAGCCGCACGTGCATCAACAAAGTAGCGTCAAGCGTGCGCCTGTGTCATAAGTAAAGGGCCGGCTGGCTTGACCGTTAAAGGGTGCTGTAACCCCCGAAAGTGCACTCCAAACAAAATTAAAAATTATTTTCTGTGTTTGTGAATTGTATGCACTGTGGCTGCACGTGCATCAACAAAGGAACAGCGTCAAGCGTCAAGCGTGTGCCTGTGTCATAAGTAAAGGGCCGGCTGGCTTGACCGTTAAAGGGTGCTGTAACCCTCAAATTGCACTCCAACAAAAATAAAATATTTTCTTCTGTGTTTGTGAATTGTCTGCACTGTACATGCATCCTCAAAGCAGCAGCGCCAAGCGTGCGTCTGTCTGTTAAAGGGTGGTGTAACCCTCAAAGTGCGCTCCACAAAAAATAAAATATTCTTCTTCTTTTTTTTTCTGTCTTTGTGAATTGTGTGCACTGTAGCTGCACGTGCATCAACAAAGGAGCAGTGCCAAGCGTGCGCCTGTGTCCCATAAGTAAAGAGCCGGCTGGCTCATTTCTTAAAGGGTGGTGTAACCCACAAAGTGCACTAGTCTCCAACAATAATAAAAAATTATTTTCTGTGTTTGTGTGTGCCTTAGCCGCATGTATATATCAATTTAACATGAATGGAGGACCAAACTTTCTCCGATGAAAATAAAATAGGGAAAGATCAAGAACCACTTCCTCCTACTGCTGAAGCTGCTGCCAGTAGTCATGATATAGACAATAACAAGCCATCAACGTTTTCTGCCAAGGCCGATGCCCAATGTCATAGTAGAGGGCATATACAATCCCAAATGACAAAGTTCAGGAAAATGACCTTAAAAGTAACATTTAAATCATCTGAGGAGAAACGTAAACTTGCCAATATGCCATTTACGACACGGAGTGGCAAGGAACGGCTAAGGTCTTTCCCTATGTTCATGACTAGTGGTTCAGCTTCACATGACGATGGAAGCCCTCATCCCGCTAAAAATATCAAATGAGTTAAGCTGGCAAAAGCACAGCGAAGAACTGTGCGTTCTAAGAAGATATCACAAATCCCCAAGGAGAGTCCAAGTGTGGTGGCGGTTGCGATGCCTGACCTTCCCAGCACTGGACGGGAAGAGGTGGCTCTTTCCACCATTTGCACGCAAGTGCTGAAAGGAGCACCCACAGTCCACTTGCTGATATGCAAATTGAAGATGTCACTGTTGAAGTACAACAGGATGAGGATACTGGTGTAGCTGGCGCTGAGGAGGAAGTTGGCGAGGAGGATTCTGATGGTGATGTGGTTTGTTTAAATCAGGCTCCGGGGGAGGCAGTTGTTGTCCATTGGATGAAAAAGCCCATCAAGGTCATGCCAGGGCAGAAGACCAAACATTCCACCTCTTTGGTCTGGCAATATTTCTATCCAAATCCGGACAACAACTGTCTTGCCATATGTACCATATGTAAAGGTGAAATAAATAGGGGTAGGGACGTTAACCACCTAGGAACATCCTCCCTTATACGTCACCTGCAGCGCGTTCATAAAAAGTTACTGTCAAGTTCAGAAACTTTGGCTAAGACCGTAATCAGTCCAGGGACACCTAAATCCCTTCGTCCTGTTGTATTCAAGCACCTGCAGACCACACCATCAACTCCCTCCTCGTCAATTTCCTCCTTAGTCAGGATCGGAAGTAGTCCTGCAGGCCATGTCACTGGCATGACTGACTCTCCTATCCGGGATTCCTCCGGAGGATCCTGCATTGCTACGCCTCCTGCTGCCGCTGCTGCTGTTGCTGCTGCTGGGAGTCGTTCATCATCCCAGAGAGGAAGTAGGAACACCACTACTTTTACTAAACAATTGACCCTCCAACAGTCCTTAGCGAGGACGATGAAGTACGACAGCAGTCATCCGGAAGCAAAACGTATAACTGAGGCCTTGACTGCTATGTTGGTGTTAGACGTGCATCCCTGTATCCTCCATTAGTGCAGTGGGATTTAGACAATTGATGGAGGTAGTGTGTCCCCGGTTCCAAATCCCATCTAGATTCCACTTCACTAGGCAGGCGATACTGAGACTGTAGAGAAACATCAGCAAAAGTGTCCTCAGTGTCCTGAAAAATCCGGTTGTACCCAATGTCCACTTAACCACGGACATGTGGACAAGTGTAACAGGGCAGGCTAAGGACTATATGACTGTGACAGCCCACTGGGTAGATGTATCACCTTATGCAACAACAACAGCAGCGTCACCAGTAGCAGCATCTCAGAAACGCCAGCTCGTTCCAAGGCAGGCTACGCTGTGTATCACCGGTTTCAGTAAGAAGCACATCGCCGACAACCTCTTAGAAAAACTGAGGGAAATCATCACCCAGTGGCTTACCCCACTTAGACTCTCCTGGGGATTTGTGATATCTGACAACGCCACCAATATTGTGCGGGCATTACATCTGGGCAAATTCCAGCACGTCCCATGTTTTGCTCACACAATAAATTTGGTGGTGCAGAATTTTTTGAAAAGCAACAGGGGCGTGCAGGAGATGCTTTGGGTGGGCCGAAAAATTTCTGGCCACTTTCGCCATTCAGCGACTGCGTGCCGAAGACTGGAGCGCCAGCAAACACTCTTGAAACTGCCCCGCCATCACCTGAAGCAAGAGGTTGTGACGCAGTGGAACTCAACCCTCTATATGCTTCAGAGGATGGAGGAGCAGCAAAAGGCCATTCAAGCCTATACATCCACCTATGACATAGGCAAAGGAGGGGGTATGCACCTGACTCAAGCACAGTGGAGAATGATTTCCGTGTTGTGCAAGGTTCTCCAGCCCTTCGAACTTGCCACACGTGAAGTCAGTTCAGACACTGCCAGCTTCAGTCAGGTCATTCCCCTCATCAGGCTTTTGAAGAAGCAGCTGGAGAAAGTGAAGGAAGAGCTAAGATGGAGCGATTCTGCTCAGCGTGTGGGACTTGTGACTGAAGCCCTTCATTTGCTTTGCCAGGATTCCAGGATGGTCAATCTGTTGAAATCAGACCACTACATTTTGGCCACCGTGCTCGATCCTAGGTTTAAAGTCTATGTGGTGTCTCTCTTTCTGGCCGACACAAGCCTGCAGAGGTGCAAAGACCTGCTGGTGAAAACACTGTCAGCTGAAGCGAACGTAACATGTCAACAGCTCCTTCTTCATTTTCTCCGGCAACTGGGGCTGTCAGGAAAAAACGTAGGTATCCTAAGCAACCCGCTGGCGGTGATGCAGGGCAGGCAGGACCAAGTTTGGACATCTGGTCCGGACTGAAGGACGTGCTAACAATTTCTGACATGTCTACTGTCACTGCATATGATACTGTCACCATTGACAGAATGGTGGAGGATTACATCGGTGACAGCATTCAAGTAGGCATGTCAGACAGTCTGTACCTGTACTGGCAGGAAAAAGAGGCAATTTGGAGGCCCCTGTACAAACTGGCTCTATTTTACCTGAGTTGCCCCCCCTCCAGTGTGTACTTTGAAAGAGTGTTTAGTGCAGCCGGGAACCTTGTCAGCGAAAGGCGTAAGAGGTTGCTTCCACGAAATGTGGAGAAGATGATGCTTATCAAAAAGAATTATCAACTCTTCCAGGGAGACCAGCCTCCAGAACGTACAGAGGGACCTGTGGTGGTGGATTCCAGCGGGGACGAATTTATACTCTGTGAGGATGTACACAACACTGAAGAGAGTGAGGAATCGGTGGATGAGGAGGATGAGGACGACATCTTGCCTCCGTAGAGCCAGTTTGTGGGGGCCCAAACGAACCAATCATTTCAGCCACAGTCGTGTGGCAGACCCTGGCGCTGAAATGATTGCTTTGTTAAAGTGTGCATGTCCTATTTATAGAACATAAGGGTGGGTGGGAGGGCTCAAGGACAATTCCATCTTGCACCCCTTTTTTTCTTTGCATTATGTACTGTTTGGGGCCTAGTTTTTCAAACTGCCATCCTGTCTGCCACTGCAGTGTCACTCCTAGATGGGCCACGTGTTTGTGCCGCCCACTCGTGTCGCTTAGCATAGTCATCCAGCTACCTCGATGCAACCTTTTGGACATAAAAACACTATTGTGAGGTGTGAGGTGTGAGGTGTTCAGAATAGACTGGAAATGAGTGGAAATTAAGGTTTTTGAGGTTAATAATAGCATAGGAGCAGAAAAACCCACAAATTCTGTGATTTTAGCTGTTTTTATGCTTTTTTTTTTAAAATATACAGATCCAAAACACAAAACCAAGGACCCAAAACACGGAAGGGTGGTTTTGGCAAAACCAATCCAGATCCAAAACACGAAGAAAGATCCAGATCCAAAACCAAAACACGAAAAGTGGCCGATGCACACCCCTATGAGAAACATATTTGTTTTTTATTCTGCTATCTCTGTCACTTGTTCCTGATTTGCACAGACAGCTAAAGAGTTTAAAATATCAATGTAGCAATAGTTTGAACTGCAGGACACCATAGGGACATCATTTCCAATGTCCTGAAAAAAATCCAGATAAGAATAAATTCTAATAAAAACTGCTGTTTTCTGAGGATTTTACAAAAAAAAGTGTCAGTGTCTTCTGTTGGAATTAATTCACAGTATCTGCTCATAGAGGAATATTAATCACAATCCGCATTTTAAATGCATACTGTATGCGGTAAAAACTTTTTGCCCAAATTCGCAATGTGAAAACTAGTATTTTATGAAAATTTGCTAAAGTCTTTTTGCTAGGAGACAGGCTCCAATAAGAAGATGTAGTTTTGAAGGGATGCAATCGGGAAGCCGGCTGACATTATACAGACAGCCGGCTTCCCGACTGTCATATGCTGGCAAGTATGAAATGCCCGGCGTCTAGATGTAGACACCGCTCATTTCCCCTATCGAAGGGATGCCGGGCGCCGCGAACAGACAGCTGCGGGGGGGGGAGAGTTAGGTTTAGGGCTCCCGGGGGGCACTTAGGTTTAAACACCCCCCCGGGAGGATTAGGGTTAAGCTAGGGGGAGGGAGGGTTAGGGTTAGGCACCCCGGGGGGGACTTAGGGTTAGGCACTCCCCAGGGGGACTTAGGTCTAGGCAGCGGTGAAGGGAGGGGTTAGGTTTAGGCACTTACAGGGGGGGATTAGGGTTAGGCACTTGGGGGAGGTTAGGGTTAGGCACCCCTAAAGAGGGTTAGGGTTAGGGGGTTAGGTTAGATTAGTCTATACTTACCTTACAACGATCGGGATTTCCAGCGCTGTCGGGCTCACGATACCGTGATGCTGTTCCAGTGTCGGGCTGCCAGGAATCGAACCACCGTGCGGCCGGCGGTATTTCATACCGATTCCATTTAAATGCTGGCTTTTGGGATGCCGGCGCCCAGAATGCCGATGCCGGAATACCAATACCAGTCAGATTCCTGGCACCGGCATCCTGACTTCCGGCATCCTGACGGTAGGTAGTGGGGTTAGGGTTAGGCACTAGTAAGGGAGGGGGACATTTAGGCTGCGGGGGGAGGTTAGGTTTAGGCTGCGGGGAGAGTTAGGAGCAGGGTTAGGGTTAGGATACTTACCTGCAGGTGTCAGTATCCTAACCCTTTCAGGATACCGGCATCGGGATTCTGACCGATAAGATCATGCACGCCGGTATCCTGTACCCAGCCCCTGATAAGAACTCCTCCTGGCAAAAAGCCAGAAACAATAACGTAAAGCTTCCTGGTTTGGGTTCCTGGCAACCAACGCACATGCTTGGCTGTCGGCCGGTGAATGCATCACCAGGTGCTGTTAGAGAGGGAGCCATAGGCTACTATAGGGTAATGCCATATGGAGATGGCATTATCTATAGTATAGGTTTCTAGGGGGCTGTGGCTGCTGTCAAAATGGCTGCTGTCAAATCTCCGATTTCTGCTGCAGTCCCTCCATTGTACAGTATATTCGGGGGGATATTTAATATTAGCGGATATTTCCCCAAAACGGGTGATTTCAGGGAATATTACACAAATATTATTTGATAAATACTGTAGGCCCCTTAATGTGAATGCATTCTGAGTTTAAGCAGAGTTTGGTAAATGACAATAGGAACAACCGGCTCTTGTAAACCCCACAATTACACACCCTTTTTAGTTCCTAGCCTAGCTTAAAATTTCATTGCATATCACCAGTCTATTAGCCTCTTTTATAGGCTCATTCATGAAAACCATTTGGATATTTAATATGGATAGTACAATTCTAGAGAAAACACTCTGTGCTCCTGAAACACGTTGCCAGGGATACTACCTTGCTTGTTTATATCTGTGTCCTGCGCTCCTCTTTTCATGTGAAGTATTTTTCATGTTATACACAGATATTGTCGCATTCTTATTATACATGCATTTAACCTAGACCTGTCTGGGGGTGAAATTATTCAGGAGTCTCAACCTGAGCAGAGTAATGCAGCTGTCTTTTTGCATTGAATGGAAAAGGCAGACTTTTAAACAAGAATTGTGATAATACAAAACATAATGTAGTTGATTTTAATGGAAAGAACACACTGAGTTGTATAAAACGTTGTTATAATTATTATCTCAATAATACATAAAGAAAATAAAAACAATAAATATTTGTCAATAATGTAAGTAATTCTTTACATTTTATTTGTGTCATCTTTTGCATTCAACTGATTGCTACTTATTGACTAGCTATGATGTAATAAATACAAAATAATAATGTTTGCATTAGTGTTTCAATTTGAAGGAAAAATACATTAAGTGGTTAGACTTGCCTACATTTTCAAGAGTTATGACTTCTTTGTTCATTGATATTAGATAAGATGGGGGTATAACTCCATATGACAAATTGAGGCCCATAATGCAATAGTATTTACATGTGAAATACAGTATTTACAAAAATTAAACCCACCTTATACCCTATATATGTCCTGGTATCTATCTATTTCCCGGATAGACCCAACATGCTTAGCAAATCTATTTATGGGATATTTTTATTCTCCACTCAGCCTGCCTTAAAATGGGTTCTGGAGTCATAAAGGTCTAAGAGGGATTTCCTTAAAGACTAATGAGTTTAGAAATATTGTGCTAACTACTGAACTGTTGTGTGGCAGGCAACACACTGTCCAGAGTGTTCAAAGATGGAAGTACTGTGTGAATGTATATGTCACACCTTATTGCTATACCCTATCATGTGTTACCGTAAATAGAGGGGTTTAGTGTCTTTCTAAAACTACAAGCAGGTCTGTATCTACCCCTTGGCCAGGATGGCACTCACCAGGGGTGACGACCAAGGGGGGGCGCCACCTGATCCGGCAGTGCAGTAGATCCCCCCCTCCCTGATAAGCCCCGTCTCTGCCATTAAAACATTTAAATAAGCACAATATATACTTTTGCAACACTTCCATTACAGTGAAGTTTGAATAGCAAACAGCAATATAAATGTTTATTTTCCTGTGAACCACTCCCTTCCATCTCAATGGGGAATATACTGTAAAGAAAGGTATGTTTATGACATTTTCAAATGGGCAGGTCACTACTGTTTAAATTAGAGATGGCTGCTGTTGTCCATAGGGGCTGGCTGGGCTGTGCTGTTGTCCATAAGGGCTGTGTTGTCTATACTCTATAAGAGATGTGCTGCAGACAGAAGAGGGCGACTTCAGTGTCTCCTGTGTCACTGCAGTCCATAAAGGGGTGCTGCTGTGTTGTCCAGAGGGTGTTCTGCCCATCAGGGGTGCACTTCCCCCCAATGGGAAATTTTTTTAAATAAAAATGTTTTATTTCTGTGTGTGCATGATAGCCACACTTACCAGCAACATAGCTGCGCAGGGGTGCTGCCTGTGTTGTTTATCAAGGGGCTGCTGCCTCATTCATGGGTGCTCTCCCCCTCCTGTGCCAAAAAAAAATTAATAAGTTAATAAAAGTGTTGTTTTTCTGTGTGTGTGTGCACATTAGCCACACTTATCAGCAATGTAGCTGCACAGGGGTGCTGACTGTGTCATTTATCAATGGGCTGCTGCCTTGTTCAGGGGTGCTCTCCCCCCAAGTGCCAAAATAAAATTAATAAAGTTATAAAAGTGTTTTTATTCTGTGTGTGTGTGCGCATTAGCCACACTCATCAGCATCGTAGCTGCACAGGGGTGCTGCCTGTGTCATGTATCAAGGGGCTGCTGCATCATTCAGGGGTGCTCTCCCCCCCAAGTGCCAAAAAAAATTAATAAGTTAATAAAACTGTTTTTTTTCAGTGAGTGTGTGTGTGCATTAGAAACACTTATCAGCAGCATAACTGTGCAATGGTGCTGCCTGTGTTGTTTATCAAGGGGCTGCTGCCTCTCCCCCCAAGTGCCAAAATAAAATTAATAAAGTAATAAAAGTGTTTTTATTCTGTGTGTGTGCGCATTAGCCACACTCATCAGCATCGTAGCTGCACAGGGGTGCTGTCTGTGTCATTTATCAAGGGGCTGCTGCATCATTCAGGGGTGCTCTCCCCCCCAAGTGCCAAAAATAATTAATAAGTTAATAAAACTGTTTTTTTTTCAGTGTGTGTGTGTGCATTAGAAACACTTATCAGCAGCATAACTGTGCAATGGTGCTGCCTGTGTTGTTTATCAAGGGGCTGCTGCCTAGTTCAGGGGTGCTCTTCCCCAGTTTAAATAATTTTTTATTTTTTGTGGTTGTGTGCGTTAGCCGCAACTTAGCTGCGCTATAATTGTTTGGTGACACTGCTGCAAGACCGCAGTGAGTATGGAGGACAGTCACATGACAGGAGAGCAAGAACCACATACCAGTCTTATAGCTGCCGGCAGCAGTCATGATGACGATGCAAGGCTGTCAACGTCATCTATGAAGGCCAAAGCCCCAGGGCTTAAGTCAGGCCATGTAAAATCAACTTTTACCCTTTTAAAGAAAAAAAAAATCTAAAGCTAAGTCAGCTTTAGAGAAACAAAAAATTGCCAATATGCCATTCACTACACGAATTGGCAAGGAAAGGATAATGCCTTGGCCTTTATTTATGACTGGTGGTTCTAGTTGTGATGATGTAAGCCCTTCTGCTTGTAGGAAAGGTATAAAAAATTCAAATTGTTAAGATGAGTAAGACACCGGAACCAACAGTGTGCTCCGAAAAGTCACAGATCCCTAAGGAGAGTTCAAGTGTGTCCGCGGTTGCCATGTGTGAGCCTGACCTTTCTAATACTGTACTTGAAGAGGATCCTCCTTCCACCATTTGCGTGCCCTCTGCAAATGTGGGGATGAGCAGCACAAGTCAACATGCTGTGTATGTTTGGCTGACATCTTGTAATATCAGCAGCCATCTTGTACCATATTGTGCTAGATGTTATTCATGAACCTATTTCACTGTCAGCTACATGACTTGCAAAAAACAAGAAATGTTTAGAAAATTATTAGATTAGAGACTCTCACTCACTTGCTAGCTATTTCTAAGAAGCAATCTCAAGGATAGGACTCTGCACATTCCAATGCCAGGCTGCGCACAACCAAGAACAATTCTAGATCTACATACTGTAGTTCTCTGCTTATCTTATTGCTAGGGAGAATATATAGTAGGAGGGGGGGTTGAGAGACTTTTACCAACTGCTACCAGAGTGCTATAAACTGTACCTGAAATTAATACACTGTGGAGAATATTTTAAACCACCCCTTGCTGTGTGTTTTTATTTTTTCTGAGCTGGCCATAAACAACTGATTCCTGACACATTTACAGAGCTCTCTTTGTGCCCGGTGAGGTCCAAAGAAGCAGATTCGACATTTGGAAGTTCCCACCAAGATACCCTACACTGGACCAAGGACGGACACCTTCGTACTGACCCAGATAACAAGGCATATTCCAAATTCCCTGGGTGAGTAGTTTTCTCTACTTGGATAGATTTCTTGTGATTTGGTTCAACTGTCTGTCCAAAGTGTCAGGTATGGGTATCTATATGTCTCAGGTTTACAGTTAAAATTATTGTTTTATGTTGTCTTGTATTGTATGGCTCCACCCCACAGAAGTTGTAATGATTTGTATTGCCCTAAATGTACATGTGTTATTGTATTGCAACATAGTGGCCAGGAACAAGTGTATGGTCCCACCTTACGTGGCATAATTGCAAGACAAACTGAATGCTGGATATATCAGAGACAAGATCTAAATTGGATAAAGAAAGACAGGAGTGATTATTTACTCACAGTAGGGTGGTACATTAACAAAGACTACCTACAGAGCCGAATTGGAGACAGTTAGTCTCATATAACATTCTCTGTATGTTTGCCCAAACTTTAGAAGGGCTCATCACTCCTTAGTCCCAGAGTTTGTCAAGACAGAAGTATTAAAAGGGCAATGAATTTGCTATTGATTAAGTGAATACAGACACCTGATACCCTTTTCAATACAAAGAAGGACCTCAGGTCCAAAGAGGTGTCAGTATGGGAAATTCTGACAGTAAACAAAACCTTGACAACAATTCCCCTATGGAGATAATGTGCATGATTTTAGAAACAGGGGGAATAAAGGGAATGGAGGGTCTGTTTAAAACAGCAAGATTGAGCAAGGAGGATATGTTAGATCCCTTAAAATGTCAGCAAATGCATAAGGGATACTGAGAGTATATTAAAAGACACAATTTAGAGGGTAAACTGTGACAGAATCTGTGAAAAAGAAGAGGCAGAAATAGAAGAAGCATTTAGAGGGATATCTTTACTTGATTACCCCAGTTATGAGTCCATACGCCGGGTAAATTCTAAAGACCTTAGATGGAAATGTCCCAAGTGTGAGCGCAGTTTTTGTAACTCAGCAGAAGACCAGATGTGCATAAAATATGGCACACACTGGAATATGCTGGTTATCCCCGTAGCTTACCATTCACCTTGGTGACAACCAGACTTAAAGCCTCAGGTCTTGCTAATACATTTGTAAGTCACAATAAGCCTACTTGGCGCTGTGACTGTCCCAAGATACAGTATTGGAGTACCGAAATTTGTGAGAAGTGTAATGATGCCCATCCACTTAACGAAGCGGGGGACGACGGCACGATTACGAAGCCGTCGTCTCCCGCAGGGTGAGCTGCATACACTGAACGTTCAGACGTTCAGTGTATGCAGATCAATCATCCCCGAACATGGCAACCTGACGGCGGTGGTCAGGTTGACCGTAATGTACGAGCGATGCTTGATGTTAAAAACGACCAGCGGGCGCGCGCATCACTGGTCGCTTTTAACCTTTTACTGCCCGATTTGCAGGCAATTACCAAGCGATGGAACGATAATGACCGTTGTTATCGCTCCATCGCTATGTTTAATCGCCTAGTGGATGGGCAGCTTAACACTTCCAAGTCTGAAAGGATAACACCAACCCCAACAGCTCCACTGCCGCCTTTGTATGAAGGGAGGTCCTCAGATACACCAGTCCCAGTCCCCAACACAGGATTATATCCCGTGTTTACCCAGACAACCGCTATAGTAGAAGCAGTTAGAGATCAGCCTCCCAACCCTGGCTGACAGGTCATATGGTATAAGCCTTGGTCGCCCGCCGATCAAATGTCTTTGTTAAAAGACATCCCAGACATAAAAACTAACCCAATGGGCTTTGCCAGATGGTTCACACACATGATGGATTTCTATAGTGCCACATGGATGGACCTTGATCAAATGGCTAAAGCGTTCAGACCTTCAGGTCACCGAGGTGCGGTGCCCACACTGAACGGTGTTCACTGATGTCATTCAGTGCAGAAGTCCGACCTCCTATCTCTGAACATGCCGAACCTGATGAGCATTGTCAGGATGATGGGCATGTTCAGTAGATGCGTGCACACGCATCTCTGGTCCTTGCCGGCTATCCATTACACAACTTTGTTAACAATGCAACCATTACAAAGATGTGTAATGGATAGGCCCCTTTAGAAAGAGTCTATGTTTTCACTGTCTCCAGAGGGGGCACCTTAAAAAGGATTGCCCTCTAGCTGATCAGCCACGTGTTGAGTTTAACTCACACAAGAGTAAACAAGAATAGGAAAACGGCCCCCAGAATCACACATATCCCAGTTTGAGCACTTCATCAGGTCCACAATGCCTCTCTCTATAGAAGGGTCAACCCCAATAAAAGCCTTAATAGATTCTGGGGCTGCCACCTCAGTGATCAGTATAAATTAGTCCCACTGCATTTATTTTCAGATCAAACCAGTGTCGCTACTGAATTAGATAGAGCTAAACGGCTGCTTAAATAGACAAAGCCAGTGACATTGCAGATTGAGAACCAAGTTTTCATAGATACACAATTTTTTGTGTCAGATGAATGTCCTGTAAATTTGCTCGGTGTTGACTTACTGTCCGCACTTAATGCCACCATACAGTATAAAAATGGGGAGGTGACACTAGCGGCCAGACTGGGAGCTACAAGACTAGTTGTTTTTGACACATGCCAATTGATGTTAACCATTACAGAAGTCACACCACTGCTAGACAGTGAACTGGAACATAGGGGCATATTCAATTTGGTGCGTGAATTTCAAATATCCCACACCTGCGAGGTTTTTCCTGTATGGTAAGCCAAAACATCAAGCGCTGACCAATGGTCATCTTCATCGCAATGCTCAATGTGGGTGGCATTGATTCTCAAATCATTTACCTCGGCAATAAACTCAAACCACTGCGTAGAAGAGTGTACCTGAAAAGGTTGGCCCATGAACTGATGATTGGAGAGCTAAGCCGGAGAAGTTTGAAGACGTCTGGAATCCCCTGCAGCATGCAAACGCGCTTGAAAAGATTTCATCCCATCGATGATTGAGAGAAATCCCACCCAATCCCACCTCCAAAAAGAGGTAGATGCATCACCTGTACAGCAGAAACAGGTCACAGAAGGATGTTGAATTATGAATGCCATATATGTCACAAAGCGATCTGCCTGCCCCATGCAAATATGGTCTGCCAAACTTGCACTTCACTGTGCCAATGCATCTATACTGCTGAACTTTCCAACAGTGATTCCGAGTGAGACTGACTCTACTGTGCCTATATTTCAAGTTTTATTAGTCATTTTAATGTTCATTTGATTTTTTGTCATGAAAACTGCAGGCAATGTCTAAACAACTGATTCCTGACACATATACAGAGCTCTCTTTTGGCCCGGTGAGGTCCAAAGAACCAGATTCGTCAATGATGATGAGGATGTTGATGCCGAGGATGTTTGTGTAAAAACTGTAAACCAGGCAACAGTTGTTGCCCATGGTGGGAAAAATCCCATTGTTAATAATTGTATTATCTGCGCTAATTGGGATGAAAAGACCTGACTGAAAATAAAATACAATATAATTTATCAAAATATAAAAGGAAATTTAATATCCTGAAACAACAATATGACCGGTCATAGAATATCATATATAAGACAATAATATTAGTAACTACAGAAAATTATTGTAAGCTAAATAAATCAATAATACACTACAATGTATAATAAAACCTAAGTAGGTGGATCCTAAAAAACCTGGTATTACCAGTATAAGGATTGTTTTGTGTGAGTAGAATAGTTTCTGCTGTTGCCAGGAAAAAATTACATTTTCCTAAGAGACCCACTGCTGGTGGTGATGCAGATCAGTCAGCAAAACCTAATGGCATCTGGTTGGGTCTGAAAGAACTGTCTACAATGAGTGACATGTCTCCCCTCTTTGTCTGATATGGTCACCATTCAGAGAATGGTGGATGATTATTTTAGGGATAGCATCCAAATAGGCATGTCAGACAGTCTGTTTCACTACTGGCAGGAAATAGAGGCAATTTGGAGTCCGTTACACAAACTGGCTTGCACTCGTCGCCCTGCAAAGACAGCCCAGTGAAATGAGTGACAGGAGAAACCGTTTGTGGGTGGTAACAGGGGCAGGGCAGTAGTAACGGGGGAGTGGAGTTGCAGACGCAGGCGTGCCTTAGTGTTTCAACAACGTTTCAGAGGTGTGCATAATTAACCGGTAGCGTCATAGTACTTGTCACCTGGTTGAATTATACACTGAAGTGCTCGCAGTGCCAGAGGTAGGATACAGTCAACCGCAAGCGCTGCGGTCAGATACAATGGAACCCGATGTACCTATGGTTGTATAGACTTCCTGGAGATGATGTACGCAAGTGGGCGGCTAAAGACAGGCTGGTGGGCATCTGTAAACACAAAGTGATTGCTCGCCAAGACATAGTGGATGTGCTTATGCCTTGCCGTGCGAGCACCTGCCTTGATGTCACTTAGCTGAATTTCCATGCACTGGGAGCGAGCGGCCACATCTGGCGAGCGGGTCTGAATCAGGCCCTATGTCTGATACGGTCACCAATCACAGAATGGTGGATGACTATTTTAGGGATAACATCCAAATGGGCATGTCAGACAGTCCCTTTCAGTACTGGCAGGAAAAAGAGGCAATTTGGAGGCCCATACACAAACTGGCTTTGCATTACTTAAGCTGCCCACCCTCCAGTGTGTACTCTGAAAGAGTTTTCATTGCAGCCGGGAACCTTGTCTGCGTAGGAGGTTACTTCCCCAAAATGTGGCAAAGATGATGTTCATCAAAATGAATTACTAATTCCACAAGGAAGACCTTTACCAGCAATTAAGTAAAATAAATACAGAAGCGTCTGTAATGGTGGATTCCAGTGGGGACGAATTAATATGGTGTGAAGAAGAGAAGGATGCACACACTGATGGGGATGACGATAACAATGACAACATCTGATCTGTAAAACCAGTTTGTGTATGGGATCATTGCCACCAATGTCCACTGCGCATTGGCAGCTTGTTTTGTGGGGCTCCAAACAAACCAATCATTTCAGCCACAAGTGGCAGTCCCTGTCACTAAAGTGATTGGTTTGTGAATGTCCTGTTTCATATATACAACATAAGGGTGGGTTGGAGGGCCCAAGGACAATTGCATCTTGCACCTCTTTACTTTGCATTATGTGCTGTGTGGGGCATTGCTGACTGACATTTTTAAGTTTATGGTTTATGAATGTCCAGATATTGTAATGGCCACAGACAGCATCTCCTGCATGCCCCTTTCTGATCCACCAAATTGATGGGATGGCCACCTGGCTGACATCACCTCTGCTGGAACAGGATTGGTGCATCATCCTTTTTCTACCTTGCTCATGTGTTGCTCAGGTGTCAGTTATAGCGTTCACACATTTCTGGTTCTGCTGTGAGTCTCCTGTTCAAGTTGAATATCCAGTTACCCAGTCTGCGTTGTTTTGCTCCTGACGTTTGTGTCATCCAGGTGGCACGGTCCACTGTTTGCAATCCAGTGTGCTGCTGATTGTGTCAACCCGGCGGCACAAGTCTCACATTAGCGTCAAGTGTTAGCAAACCAGCATACAGCGTCAAGTGTGCACAATCAAGTGGACTGCTGCTTGTGTCAACCCAGCAGCACAAGTCGCACAACAGTGACATTCAGCCAAGGGTTCTCAGCCCTCAAGGCTGCTACTCAGCCCAAAGGCCACATCCTGCTGCGTGGCCAAAAGGCGCATACCGCCAAGAGTTCTCAGCCCTCAAGGCTGCTACACGGCCCAAAGGGTGCATCCTGCTTCACGGCCCAAAGGACACTCCTCGTCACTCCTCACCAGCCCTCAAGGCTGTAACGGCCGCAACTTGCCAAGAGTTCCAGCCCTCAAGGCTGTTGCAGGACTGGTTCCTAATCATAGGTCTGTATTCCACTACTACTCAGCCCGGAGGCTGCATCAACAATTAACTATCAACTATCAATTCTTACTTCAGCCAATGTCTGCGCCAACTATCAAATATCAATTCTTACTTCAGCCAGTGGCTGCACCAATTATCAACTATCAATTCCTCCTTCTGTCAGTGACTGTATCAATTATCAACTATCAATTCTTTAATCCTCAAGGGGTTCCCCAACCATCATCTTTGCACAGTCCTCAACTCAGTTTTGATTCCGCCTAGGAATCGTGACAGCCAGGTAGTTTTATGCAACCTTTTGGCCCTTAACTAGATGAAAAAAATCAATATTGTGAGTTGTGAGGTGGTCAAAATTGACTGGAAACGAGTGGAAATAAATGTTATTGAGGTTAATAATACTATAGTAACAAAAATAGGCCCATTGTATGTGATTTTAGCTGTTTTTATGATTTTTTAAGAAAAAATCCAGTTCCAAAACCAAAACACAAAACACGGAAGGGAGTTTTTGGCAAAACCAATCCAGATCGAAAAACCAGAGGAGATACAGATCCAAAACCAAAACACGGGGGTCAGCGCACATCTCTAGTTTAAATGCTCCTCACTTGCCACTAATAATGCCATTAGCTTTAGACTACATACATTTGTTAAGTGTTAGACAAGTCTATGGAGACCTACGAACTAGTGGAGGCTATTCCATAATGAAGTGTAAGTGCCAGGCTACATGGTCAATCTTTAGTACAGGGGCATTGCTACCCCTCTGGATGACCCTTGCAAGGGACGCTGGCCAAGGAGTGGGGCGCCTCCTGGTGTTGCCACATGGGGCAAGGGGGTAGTGAACCAGCCAGTGCCCTGTCCAGTGAGTAGAGCAACTTCAACAAGCTGCTGCCATGAGTGCAGGGGCGTAGCATGGGCAGTGCACCTGGAGTATGAGCTCCGCGAGTTATTAGAGACGGGGCGCTGTACAACGGTCAAACTCAATAGCGGGACTAGAGTGAGCACCTCTGCTCAGCAGTGCTCTCAAAGATCACGGCTGGTGTGTGGCAGCTGTGGTGCCTGATGCTGCGTGGATTCCTAACTGGCAGTTGATGGGTGTCAGTGGAGGATGACACACCTTTTTCCCAGGATTCGGTGCAGAAAGATCCTGCAATGCCTGTGCCATCTGTTACAGATATGCCTTAAAATGTAAGTAGATCATTCCTTCCTTTCAATGTTGTTACTGACATGTCAGCATTTCACACTGAACAGAAGAGGCTAAACTAAAGACATACCACTGTGTGGTGTAATGTGAATAAGGGGCACCATTGTGTGCGTAGTGTAGTATGAATAAGGTTACACTACTGTGTGGCGTAATTTGATTTGGTACTAATGTGTGGCTGAGCTTCTTCCCCATGAGGCCACACCCACCCTTCGGCGCGCACAATCCCTGTTTGGAGCCAGTACATTATTTTGCCATGGGCGCTCAGACCCCTAGATACACACCTGACTACAGGGTACCCAATAAACAGAAGGCATTCTGACTGGAAAAGGGAGTTGCATACTAATATTTAGGGTTATCATCTTCCAATGTGTTAGGATAATCCTGATTTTTTTTGACACACCAAAAGTTTGAGACTTGCTAGTGAACAGTGTGAGCTCATGTGAAATGGGAATGGTTTGGGCAGACAGTAGTGTGACCTAATTATAACAATAGTGCAATCATATACCTATATTTACTTATAAATTAGACTAGTTGAATGAAACAATTACAGTAATGTATTACTCTATAATGTTTACAAGGAAATATACACTATTTGAAATGAGGGGTTATTTTGCAGTGCACCTGTTACCTTCGTGCCTATTCATTATTAGGTGCCCGATGTGGCATAAGTTGCCAGTGACCCACTGCTTCCTTTTGTAAAGCGTTATGGAGTGTAATGAGTGATCCAAACGGATCCCTACACTTCCAGTGGCCCTGTCTGTGTGCATTCGTGAACTTAGTTGTGCACTTACACTGCCTGGCAGTGCAAACTTTCACTGCTAGTAATTAGTGTAGAAAGTGTTAGTGGTAGAGATAGCAGGACAACTCTGTTTTGTGGTCCCGTAACTAACTTCGTATCGCCCAGGCTTCATTGGGTATACAGGCCATGCTTTGGTTCTTCACAGAGCCATAACCAGACTTTTTGGAGCCCTGTGCCAGAAAAGCATTGGTGCCACCCCCCTTTTTTCAAATAGGGACATAAGACAAAATACCTTAAAAAAGGACCATGGGGAAGGGCCAGGGAAGAGATATGGGAGACCGGGACATGCTGGGGTTAAGAGAAGAGGAAGTTACAATTGAGAATGATAATAAACAGAAATTGACAGGCCCAAACAGAACCCCCTGCCCTGCGGTGCCCTGTGCCATGGCACAGGTCGCACTACCCTAGTTATGGCCCTGGTTCTTCGGTTTGGAGACTATCTAATGTACCAACAGGGTATCCTCTGTGAGGGAAAGAATTTTTAGAGGAGGGGAAAAGCAGCACAGAGTGCTTAGTGGAAGATGGATTGACTCTGTCGGTGCCACTTAAAACATCCTCAAGTGCCACTAGTGCCATGAGTTGCCTGTCCTGCGTTACATTATGGCTTGGTTTTGCACTGGACACCTAAATAGTCTGCGAAGCACACATCAATAAGCGCATGTTCTCTCTGCTCTCCGGAGGCACCTCCAGAAACTACATATCCACTATGCAAAGCTATAAACGTCTCATAAAAACCTCTACCACCTTAATTAAAAATGTCTGGTTTTCTCCTAATTTAATCTTCAGTATAGCCTCATTTATGGTTTTAATTGAGTGAGGAGGCTTTGAGGCATTTATTACATGTGCACTTTAGGGTGTTTGAAGCTTTATTTTAGTTTGGACATAGCCTGTCTTGAAATGTATTTGTCTTCTGAAATCCGGCTGAAAGTATAAAATATGCCCCACAGTATAGGATGATGCCTAGCGGTAAATTTACTAAAGTGAGAGTTTTTAGAAGTGGAGATGTTGCCAATAGCAACCAATCAGATTCTAGCATTCTAGCTATAATCTTCTAGAAGGTGCTAGTTAAATGTTAAGTAGAATCTGATTGGTTGCTATGGGCAACATATACACTTCCAAAAACTCTCACTTTAGTAAATATAGCCCCCAGTCTCTGCCACCTAAGAGCTGGTTAAAAAAAAGTCAAGTTGTCATATCCTCTATTTGTAGAGTGTGAATGGTTGTGTGCCGAGAGCATAGAATTGGGATAATCAGGTTCTACAGTGTGATTGCTAGCGTAGTACCAGCTTCTTCTCACCAGTAGCAGGGACACACCGTGACAGAGAGGCAAGTATATGGTAAACCTCATTTTTGCAGACACAGAGGCTGAGACAGAATTCTTCAAAAACAAATCCGTTCATTGGGCTATATAGGTTCAGAGAAATTTTGAGAAAGAGAAAAGAATAAATATATACAGCCATCTACATGAGAGCCGAACAACTTAGTAAAATAGCAATTATCAGCTACTGTATAACAGAATAATTACACACCATACAAATGGCAATGCAGGGAAACGGATTAATAAATCAATCTAGCTTTTGAATGACAGTTTTTGCTAAGCTGAAACAATACCGTTCAATGGCAAGAAAACAGTGCAGTGGAGAAGCAGATATACACTTAAATGTCACTTTGGTTATGCAGCTTTGACTTTAACACCTGCAGGTCACTCGAATGACAGTCTTTGCTAAGCTGAGGCAGTATAGTCAGTGCAGTAGAGAAGCAAATGTACGTTTGGCAGAAATAAATACATTTAAAAAAACAGCAAATTAATTTACACTTCATTAAAGAAGGTCAGCATATGAAATAATCCACAACACCAACAGTTGTATCAGGCATGAACTGATGCAATCTTCCATATACCTCAACCGTCAGCATGAGCTGGGGGATAGCAGCTGGCAGAAAGCATGACTACATAGACAGTATCAAGTAGAGATGCGCGGGTTCGGTTCCCTGAGAACCGAACCCACTCGAACTTCGGGGATCTGAGGCATATCCGAGTCGACTCGGGTTTTCCCGCCTGACTCTGATCTGAAAACGAGGCAAAACGTCATCATCCCGCTGTCGGATTCTAGCGGGTTTTGGATTCTATAAAAGGTCCTGAGATTTGCCGCCATTTTTCATTCTGGCTGTGGAGAGCTGGGAACTGTGCTGTTGTTAATACTTGTTATTGAATTTGTTAATTGCACGCTGATGCTGTGCATAGGGGCTGGCTACTGTTGTTCATAAGGGCTGGCTGGCTATTGTCAGTAGAGGGGCTGGCTGCTGGCTGTTGTCGTATCCATAGGGGCTGGCTGGCTGTCGTTGTCCTGTCCATAGGGGCTGGCTGTTGTCCTGTCCATAGGGGCTGGCTGTTGTCCTGTCCATAGGGGCTGGCTGGCTGTAGTGCTGTGTTGTCCAGGGGGTGCTCTGTCCTTCAGGGGTGCTCTTCACCCACCCCCAGTGTGAAAAAAAAAAAATTGTATTAGCCACACTTGTCATCAGTGCAGGGGTGCTGTGCTTCTGTCTGTTAAAGGGCTGTTGCCTCTTTTCAGGTGTTCACCTCAGTGTTAAAAAAAATAAAAGAAACAATTTTTTTTGTGTGGCGTGTTAGCCACACTTGTCATCAGCATAGGTGCGCAGGGGTGCTGTGCTGCTGTCTGTCAAGGGACTGTTGGCCCAAAAATAAAAAAAAATATTTTTTGTGTGTGTTAGCTACACCTGGCTGTCACTGTCATCGGCGTAGCTGCGCAGGGGTGCTGTGCTGCTGTCTGTCAAGGGCTGGTGGACCAAAAATATATATATTTTTTTTTTAGTGTGCGTGTTAGCTACAAATGGCTGCACTGTCATCGGCGTAGGTGCACAGGGGTGCTGTGCTGCTGTCTGTCAAGGGGCTGCTGCCTCTTTCAGTGGATCACCCTGAAACAATCAATTTTTTTCTGTGTGCATGTTAGCCACACCATCAGTGCAAAAATAAAAAAACATTTTTTTTGTTTTATTTTTTTAATTTTGATAAATATTTTTATTGCATTTTGTAAATAAAACCAGTAATAAAAAAATCTCTTTTTAAAAAAGAAAAACATGAATATTGCAATGAAATTTTTTTTTTTAAGTTATTGGTTTACAATAAGTTGGGCTTTTCAATCTTAAACATAGCAGAAATGTTATCCTAACAGCTTATAAAATTATATGCTCTAAAAAACTAAAGCCTCTATTTACAAACCTATATAGAGTGGACATCCTAAATACTAAAACTGTTCTATTCAAAAATATAAACAAAAGCAAAGATTATAAGTCTAGTGTGTTATAGTGTGTTATTATGATGTTAGAATGTAGAAGGTCAAAAATTGGGTGGACCACACATGGCTGATTGATCAACCATGGCGACTGGATTAGTGTCATAAGGAAGAGGAGGCTGCAAACTGGGTGTCATGTTATGAGTTGGCCATATGGGTATGTTGCTGTTAAGGGATCAGGCTGGTTATCAGTGGACACATTATTATAGTTGTTGTTATTCTGGGTTGCCATCTCCTGAAGAGTGTTTACCAACAGACAGAGACTACCTATCAGCTCAGGCATAGACACTTCCTGCGGAACAGAGCTCTGCTCTCTGGAGGGAAGCCAAATAGGTGGGAGCCCCTGTTCCAACATCTGAAGCTCTTCTCTCTCCACATCATCTATCTATTATAGATGAAAAAAAAAAATTAATCGGGGACATCTAGCTCCTCTTTCTCTACCCTACTCACCCTTTTTGGACAGGACGTCCAGGATGGATGGTTTGGAAGAAGAAGATCTAGCAACAGATGGGGCTGGTCATTATCAAGACCTGGTCCCCACAGACCTTCTGTTTACAGCACAGAAGGTTTGTTATTGAAGTTAATAATACTGTAGGAACAAAAAAAGGCACATTTTATGTGATTTTAGCTGTTTTTATGATTTTTTAAGAAAAAATCCAGATCCAAAACCGAAAAACAAAACAAGCAAAATCAATCCAGATCCAAAACTAGAGGAGATCCAGATCCAAAACCAAAACACGTGGGTCAGTGCACATCTCTACTTAGCATAGTCATCCAGCTTTTGGCCTAAAAACAATATTGTGAGGTGTTTAGAATAGACTGGAAATGAATGTTATTGAGGTTAATAATAGTGTAGGAACAAAAAAAAAAAACCTATTCTGTGATTTTAGCTGTTTTTATGCTTTTTTTCCCCAAAAATACAGATCCAAAACATAAAACACAAAAAACCCAGAAGGGTGGTTTTGGCAAAACCAATCCAGATCCAAAACACGAAGAAATATCCAGATCCAAAACCAAAATACAAAACACGAAAAGTGGTCAGTGCACACCCCTAGTATATATATATATAAATATATATATATATATCTATATATAGATATATATATGGAATCGGCCTGGCCTGGCCCACATAAGCAGAGTTCCCAGCTGCGGAAGCCCGACAGCGCTGGAAATCCTGATCGTCGCTAAGGTAAGTATAAACTAACCTAATCCCCTAACCCTAACCCTCCTTTGGGGTGCCTAACCCTAACCTCCCCCCCAAGTGCCTAACCTTAATCCCCCCTCTAAGTGCCTAACCCTAACCCCCCCTTCCCCTAGCCTAACCCTAAGTCCCTCCCGGGGGTGTCTAACCCTACCCCTCCCCCTAGCCTAACCCTAACCTTCCCGGGGTGGTGCCTAACCCTAAGTCCCACCGGGTGCCCTAAACCTAACCCTCCCCCCCCCCGCGGCTGTCCGCTCGCGGTGCCTGGCATCCCTTCGATCGGGCTGCCGGGCGCCGGTCTCCTGGCATCGAGGAAATGTCAGGCGTCTACATCTAGATGCCTGGCATTTCACCCTCGCCGGGATATGACAGTCAGGAAGCCGGCTGTCGGTATTAAGGCAGCCGGTTTCCCGATTGTATACCATATACAGTCAGGTCCATAAATATTGGGACATTGACAGAATTTTCATATTTTGGCCTCTATTCACGACCACAATGGCTTTGAAATGAAACAAACAAGATGTGCTTTAACTGCAGACTTTCAGATTTCATTTGAGGGTAATTACATCCAAATCGGGTGAACGGTGTAGGAATTACAAAGGTTTCAATATGTGCCTCCCACTTTTTAAGGGGCCAAAAGTAATGGGACTATCAACTCAAAAGCTATTTCATGGACAGGTGTGGGCTATTCCCTCGTTATTTCATTATCAATTAAGCAGGTAAAAGGTCTGGAGTTGATTCTAGGTGTGACATTTGCATTTGGAATCAGTTGATGTCGACTCTCAATATGAGATCCAAAGAGTTGTCACTATCAGTGAAGCAAGCCATCATTAGGCTGAAAAATCAAAACAAACCCATCAGAGAGATAGCAAAAACATTAGGTGTAGCCAAATCAACTGTTTGGAACATTCTTAAAAAGAAAGAATGCACCGGAGAGCTCAGCAACACCAAAAGACCCGGAAGACCACGGAAAACAACTGTGGTGGATGACAGAAGAATTATTTCCCTGCTGAAGAAAAACCCCTTCACAACAGTTGGCCAAATCAAGAACACTCTCCAGGAGGTAGATGTATATGTGTCAAAGTCAACAATCAAGAGAATACTTCACAAGAGTGAATATAGAGGGTTCACCACAAGATGCAAACCATTGGTGAGCCACAAAAACAGGAAGACCAGATTAGAGTTTGCCAAACAAAATCTACAAAAGCCACTACATTTCTGGAACAACATCCTATGGACAGATGAGACAAAGATCAACTTGTACCACAGTGATGGGAAGAGAAGAGTACGGAGAAGGAAAGGAACTGCTCATGATCCAAAACATACCACCTCATCAGTGAAGCATGGTGGTGGTAGTGTCATAGAATGGGCATGTATGGCTGCCAATGGAACTGGTTCCCTTGTATTTATTGATGATGTGACTGCTGACAAAAGCAGCAGAATGAATTCTGAAGTGTTTCGGGCAATATTATATGCTCATATTCAGTCAAATGCTTCAGAACTCATTGGACGGCGCTTCACAGTGCAGATGGACAATGACCCGAAGCATACTGCAAAAGCAACTAAAGAGTTTTTTAAGGCTAAAAAGTGGAATGTTATACAATGGCCAAGTCAATCCCCTGACCTGAATCCGATTGAGCATGCATTTCACTTGATGAAGACAAAACTGAAGGGAAAATGCCCCAAGAACAAACAGGAACTGAAGACATTTGCAGTAGAGGCCTGGCAGAGCATCACCAGGGATGAAACCCAGCGTCTGGTGATGTCTATGCGTTCCAGACTTCAGGCTGTAATTGCCTGCAAAGGATTTGCAACAAAGTATTAAAAAGTGAAAGTTAGATTTAGGATTGTTCAGTTTGTCCCATTACTTTTGGCCCCTTAAAAAGTGGGAGGCACATATAGAAACCGTTGTAATTCCTACACCGTTCACCTGATTTGGATGTAATTACCCTCAAATTTTATCTGACAGTCTGCAGTTAAATCACATCTTGTTTGTTTCATTTCAAAGCCATTGTGGTGGTGAATAGAGGCCAAAATATGAAAATTCTGTCAATGTCCCAATATTTATGGACCTGATTGTATATAATATATATATATATATATATATATACAGTATATGCACACAGAAAGCCCTGCACTCCCATACATACACCAGTATACTTGCTACGGTGCCTTTCCTGAGTGTGAAACACACTCTATGTAGAGGATAAGCAGAAGGACAGCACTCAGTAGACTTCCTTGTAAATTTTAAAACGGTCCTTTAATCCTACATTTCGGGGTCTCCCCCTTCGTCAGGGACAACAGTATAAATAAAAACAACACATACACAGACATATATAACCACAAATAATATCCCTATACTACTCACCTGTGAGACGCTGGCATCAGATCCCTGAGCCGCATGCCAGGTCTACACGTCGCCGCACCCATGACATCATCAGCCGGCGTCTGACAGAGAGCCATGCACAGTGTATATGTAACCTGGCAACAGCCAACATGCTGAATCCAGGTCCGATCTAAAAAAAAGGCGAGGGGGAGGGGGAGGGATGCGGCCGGTGGTGTATCATACCGAATCCATAAGCAGGGTATAGCAGCAGACTCAGGGACCTGACTAGTGGCAGGGAAGGGCAAGCAGTAGGCAGTGGTAAGAGCACTAGGGCAGGTTTCAGGAAGGTACCAATGTCTCACCCCAAGCTGCGGCTGTTCAGCCCGCTCCGATATCCAGGGGAGCTCCGGGATGCAAAGGACCGAACCAGAGCTCACAGCTGTGGTCCGCAGGTAGGCACTTGACGATAGTGACAGATCCCTTTTCCAGTGATCGTCTTAGTGTCCTCGCAGAGCAGGCAGCGCAGGCTTCTAGGTGAGTATTTAGCAGTGGTGGCTCCGGGCCCTCTTCCCTGTAGCACCAGCGCGGCGTCCGGGCATTCCCCCCCTTCTAATTGGGGTCCTCACAAGGGGTCATCCTTTGCGGGTCCAGTCGGCAGCAGAGGCAGGTCTTTCTTCCTCTCCACACACAGGCGCAGCGACAGGTCTCTTCAGCTGGCGCCTCTTTAGCCACGGTCCTGGCGGCTTGGCAACCTTTCTAGCCAGGTCCAAACCCCTTGGGCACTGCAGCCAACAGCTTCTCCTTGCCTGAGTCCGTCTTCAGCCGTGCTCCTCCCATGGCATCTTCTCCTGGTTCTGCTCTGCCTGTCAGAGCACAGCAGGAGTCAGGGGACCGAGGGTAAAAAGCGCTGATAGCGCCATCTGAAGATGGTGTTATTATCACAAGGCTTTCCCACTTATTTTTTTAGTAAATCTCAGGCAGATCTCATTTCCCATTACAAGTATGGAAATGTGATCTGCATACTAAAAATATGTGAATGAAAGGGCATACAGTAGTCTTTCATGAAAACTACTCTAATTGCCTTTAATAAATTTAAGTAATATTAAAATAATGTGAAAATGGTGTGAAAACACCCCTTTTCACATTTTTTTTAATAAAAAATAATATTGATAAATAGGCTCCTAAACCTTGTCTATGTGACTAAGTACCGTTACAGCCCAATTACAAGCTATGAATCACCAGTAGTTGTGTACTCTTGGTTTTGAAGCATACACTCAGCAAATGGGCATATGTTCAACTCTGTATCAGCCCCAAAATGTCAGTGTTCGTAATACCCAACAAGGTGCCTGATAGTAAATGGAATTGTTCGCCTCTAGGCGCTAGATGCAGTGGGAAAGTGCCAGCATTGGTTGAAGTGTCTGTGGACCTCATTCAGAGTCGGTCGAAACGGCCGCACGGTCGTACGGGAAAAGGGTCCGGATATGCAAATGATTCCCTCGCAAGAACAGTGGTCCTAAGTTCGGATCAGTAGCTGGCCGACCAAGGGGAGGAAGCGGCCGGAATTAAAAAAAATACGCCCCCCTTCTCGTACGCATTGCACGTCATCTCCGGGCATATAAGGATTAATCGAGACCATCGGGAACCATCGGAACTGGTCGTAGAGCTTAAGGTTGACCATACCCTCTCTTAAGCTCTACGATCATGTCAGTGTAAAAATCTCCCATGTCACATGTGCCATGACGTTACTTTGTTAATTATGCACTCCCATAAACCATATGCACTCCCATAAAACGCCGTTCGCATAATTAGGCACGCCTGTGTTCGGATCTCCATTCCCCCGTTTTCAAGCACCTTCCCCTGTTACCACCCACAAACACCTCAATCTGTCACTCAAACTACCGACCTGGCTGTGTTCAAGGAGAGAGAAATTTCTGATCGTAGCGGCTAGTTTGCGCACGCAAATTGCGAACTTTACGCATGCGCAGTATAGCAAACATCGGTGGCGTACGACCGTGCGGCCGCTTCGACCGACTCTGAATGAGGTCCTGTGTGTGTGGGGCGATAAAAGCCAACATCATTGCTGTCCTGGGTAAGACACTGGCTATCATTGCAGAGGCAGCGTGCAGCTATTTACAGACTATGGAGGAGGAGGAAGGCACATTGCCCGAAGCGAGTGATGGTCTGCTCCAATGCTCCATCTACAGGGGGAAAGTGCCCGAGGGGCATGAGATCCAGCTGCCAGTCCAATGCTCTATACCAAGCTCAGTAGGAACCACTGAGCTTGGGGAGCTGCTCATGGTTAGGCACAGTGGAACTATTTCAAGCTCAGCAGGACTCCATGCATTGCAGCATGCACTGGGTGAAGAGGACCTAGGACCTATCAGTGCGGAGAGGTGATTCATTTGTGTGTGTGTGGGGGGGGGAATAAAGAGAGAGTCAGATGTAACGATGAGCGCATGCACAGAATGTACTGCGCATGTGACGATCAGTGTCTGCGAGATTGCTTGCTTTGCCACCTAAGCTGCAGTGCAACCATTTAGGGGAGGCAACGGTGAACATTTTACAAAACGAGAGCCTGTCACCCCCATTTTGTAGGCATTTTGAGGCCAGGATCTGCATCTTCTGATACAGGTTTCCTGGGCACCAGCAGGGGAGTTCTGATGGCTGCCAGATGGTGATGCGATGCTGCATTTTCGGAAGTAGTACTTGCAACAGTGATGCAAATAACGTACAACTCTGAATCAGGCCCTCAAAGACTTGATGCTAAACACATAGCCAGAGGATTTTTTTATGTCTTGAAAGTATATATAGTAAACTAATCAGATGCTTCTCCTAAACATCTCTCCTCCAATGTAAATTAGTGTAAATCTAACTTGGACAGCCTGCAACTGAGAATGTTTCCATTATCCATATTCTCTTCATAATTGCATCGGTGCCCATAAGTGTGCAGTTCCTCTCTTGAGTCTATGCCTCTTTTAAAGTATGAAAACACACTGCTAATTGTAAATGCAACGGAATTTGTGTTGACTGCCATATGGTTTACATTTTATATTCTGAACATAACAATCTATGATGTAGGCATTTGGTTAATGTTTTAAGGCACTGATGGAGATGAAAATTGTTCTCCTTTTTTTTTTATTCTACCGGTGAACACTTCAGCTTTAAACACCCCCCTCTCAATTTACACACGCTTATTACAGTTCCCCTTTGATGGATAAAACAGAAACATCCTTGAGAAAATTAACCTTTTTGTTTTTCAGTACAAAAATAGCAGCTCGTGTTTTCCACTTTGGTGCTGTGTAAAGTAAAATTCAGATGTTAATATTTGCAGCAGGTAACATAGACAACTGCAGTATTTTGAGAAGAGAGAATCCAACTTTGCATTTAAGAAAATAATCTGTCAATATATACAAATATGGTTTAAAATACATTATTATTATTATTATTATTATTATTATTATTATTATTATTATGTTATTTATATAGCGCACGCATATTCCATAGTGCTTGACAGAGAATATTTGTCAATTTACATCAGTCCCTGCTCCAGTGGAGCTTACAATCTATGGGCCTGAATCAAGCTGGATCACAGTTGCTAATACGCACACAATCGGCCGATTGTTGCGTTCGGCGCATGAATCAAAGT
Source organism: Taudactylus pleione (assembly GCA_031769625.1). Lineage (NCBI taxonomy): Eukaryota > Metazoa > Chordata > Amphibia > Anura > Myobatrachidae > Taudactylus > Taudactylus pleione. The sequence goes on from JAUIMM010000706.1 coordinate 7,104,383, forward strand.
GCGCAAACCGACCACTGCGATCCAGACAGTGATCACAGCAGCTATGCAGACCCATTGCAGAGTGATTGTCAGGAAGTGCCTTTTGTGGGTGGTGACAGGGGGGTGGAAGGTGAAATTCAGGCATGCCAGTGCGTTTCAAAACCGTTGCATTGACGTGCATAAATTATCCACTGCGATGTCCTACGCAGTCTGAGGCCTCATAGCGTGCGCTGAAGTTGGCAATTTAAGGTCTGACCTTGTGCAAGTGTGCGTGAGGCTGCGATGGTACTCGATTGTACCAATGTTTTTGCAGTCTTGCTAAACATTACTGATGTGTGTAAGGTCAGGTGGGTGTCCTTAGGTTGTGCTGCAGTGGAATTGCAATCACCATGAATTAGCATACTATCGCAGTTGAACTGGGTGCATAGTTGCTATTGCGCACAATGCTCCAGTTCAGTTTGTAAATAAGCCAGTGTCTCTGATCAATATAAATACTTGTGGCTGATGATAATTAGAGATGAGCGGGTTCGGATCTCAGAGATCTCAACCCACTGGAATTTAGAGATCCGGGGCGAGAACCGAACGTGCGTTCGGTTCTCTAGCTGACCCCGGATCTCAAACCGAAGCAAAACCTCAGAGGCAAAATCTCGAGCTTTCAAATCTGCTATATAAGGAGTCCCCGCTGCGGCGCCAATTCACTCCAGCTGTAGAGAGTGAACAGGGAGGGTGGGTAGTGTAGGGCTGGTGCTGTCTGCTGTGTCCATCTGGGCTGGTGATATCTGCTGTATCCATCTGGGCTGGTGCTGTCTGCTGTGTCCATCTGGGCTGATGCTGTCTGTTGTGTCCATCTGGGCTGGTGCTGTCTGTTGTGTCCATCTGGGCTGGTGCTGTCTGCTGTGTCCATCTGGGCTGGTGCTGTCTGCTGTGTCCACCTGGGCTGCTGTGCTGTGTCCATCTGGCCTAGTAGTGTGCTGCAAGTGTCGTCAATCACTGCTGCCTCAGTCAGGGGTGCTCCGGGCCCCAAGTTCTGGACAAAAAATAAAAAATAATAAAAAGTGTTTTTCTTTTTCTGTGTGTGCGTGTGCGTTAGCCGCACTTATTATCAGACAGCAGCAACCTAGTGCTGCCTGTGTCGTCTATCACTGCTGCCTCGCTCAGGTCTGCTCCAGGGCCCAAGTTCTGGACAAAAAAAATACTGCCCCACACACACTGCACCCATCATAGATACGCCACTGATCCCTTCTGCTTGTTGTAGTAGTGGTGGTACTATATAAAAACAATGAAAGTTGTTAAGAAGAAGACGAGTAAGACAGCTCCAGAAGAACCAACTGTGTGCTCCGAGAAATCAAAATCACAAGTCCCCGAGGAGAGTTTCAGTGTGTCCGCGGTTGCCATGTGTGAGCCAGACCATTCAAATAGTGTACTCCAAATGTGTATAATCCTCCTTCCAACATTTGTGTGCCCTCTATAAATGTGGGGAAGGGCAGTCAACATATTGCTGATGCAGTCATTGAGGATGCTTCTGTGGAATTGCACATGGAGGATGAGGAGGATATTTTGGTAGTTGCCGCTAAGGATGATGAGGATGTTGATGATGAGGAAGTTGATGCCAAGGATGTCATTTGTGTAAGTCAGGCAACAGTTGTTGCCCATGGGATGAAAAAGCCCATTGATGTTGTCATGCCGGGGCAAACGACAAAAAAATCCACTTCTCACGTGTGGAATTATTTCCACCCAAATCCGGACAACAGTTGTAAAACCATCTGTAACCAATGCCAAGCAAGATTGAGTAGAGGTAAGGAGCTTAACCATCTAGGAACCTCCTCCTTGTTACTTCACTTGGAGCACATTCATCAAATTCGAAAGTGTACAGTATGCCACCAAGTTCCAAAACTCAAAACGTAACAATCAGTCCAGTGTCACCTACCTGCTCCCTCTCTGTGGGATACAAGCGCCTTCGATCTCCACCACCAATACCTGTATCATCAACATCATCGTTCGTCATTAGAAGTAGTCCTGCTGCATCCAATGTTATAAGCATGATTGACTCCTCTCCTATCCTTTATTCCTCAGAAGGACCCTTGATGACTACGCCTGTTGCTGCTGCTGCTGTTGCTGTGAGTGGATCTTCATCCCAGAAGGGGACCAGGAGGAAGACTACTTGTAGTACTGTAACCAAACAATTAACTGTCAAACAATCCTTTGCAAGGGCGAACAAGTATGACAGCAGTCACCCAGTTGCACAGCGGGTTACTGACGCCATAACAGCTATACTGAAATTAGATGTATGTCCAGTATCTGCCATTAATGCAGTGGGTTTTAGAGAGTTAGGTCCTGCTACCATATCCCTTCTAGATTCCACTTCATTAGAACAGCAATTCCCAGTCTCTATAAGGACATTTAAAAAAAAAATTATTAATGTCCTCTGAAATGCCATTGTCCCACTTGTCCACTGATATGTGGACAAGTGGGACAGGGCAAACTAAAGATTACATGACTGTGACAGCCCACTGGGTAGGTGTATAGCCTGCAACAGCAGCAGCATCTACCAAATGCCAGCTGATTCAGAGGCAGGCTACTCTTATATAACTGGTTTCACTAAGAGTCATACTCAGGGAAATCACTGCTAAATGGCTTACCCCACTTGGACTCTTCTCGGGATTTGTGATTTCTGACAATGCCAGCAAAATTGTGAGAGCATTACATCTGGGCGAATTCCAACACGTCCAATGTTTTGCTCACACAATTAATTTGGTGGTGCAACATTTTTTTAAAAATGACAAGGACATGCACGAGATGCTCTCCGTGGCCCGGAAAATTTTTGGGACATTTTCGACATTCTGCAACTGCTTGTCGACGATTGCATGACCAGCAGATACCGTTGAATTTGCCCTGCCATCAGCTGAAGCAAGAGGTAATTACTAAGTGAAATTCTAACCTCTACGTGCTTCAGCAGATGGAGGAGCAGCAAAAGGCCATCTAGGGCTACACAACGGCCTATGGACCGGGAATGCACCTTACTCAAGCGAGTGGAGAATATTTTCCGTGTTGTGCAAGGTTTTCAAACCCTTTGAACTTGCCACACGTGAAGTTAGTTCAGACACTGCCAGCTTGAGTCAGGTCATTCCCCTCATCAGACTTTTGCAAAAACAGCTGGAGAAACTGAAGGAGGAGCTGAAACGGAGTGATTCCGCTAAGTATGTCAGACTGGTTGCTCAAGCCCTTGATTGCTTTGCAAGGATCCAAGGGTCGTCAATCTCTTGAAATCAGATCAATATATTTTGGCGACCACAGGTTTAGGTTTAAGAGCTGTTGGTAAAAACATTATCAGCTGAAGCGGCAAGTGACATGCCATCATCTCCTCCTTCAGTTTCTGTGTCTGCCAGGAAAAAACAAAATTTTCCCTACAGAATCCCTGCTGGTCATGCAGATCAGTCACCAAAAATTACATTTGGATGGACCTGAGAGAACTTCCTACTAATAGTGACATGTCTACTGTGACTATGGGCCTGATTCAGACCCGCTCGCAAGCGCTATGCGGGCCGGGCAGTGCACTTTTGCCACGTGCGTACTGCGCGTGTGCAAGCCCTGGAGCGAGAGAGAAATTCTCTCGCTCTGGGGCTCGCTACAAATGGGGCAGCTGCCAATGTTGATCAACAGCTCGCCCCATTTTGTAGGCGGGGAGGGGTGATGCCTGGCCTAACAGAGGTGTTCCCGAAGGAACGCTTGCTGTTTAGGGGCGGCCCTACTGACATCATGAGTGACTACCACAAGGGTCTCGTTGCAAGCCTGATGTTCGCAAGGGTCGCGACCATCACGTGCATCACCTGGCCGCTCGCTAAAGCTGTGGGTGGTCACCCACATCTTAGCGAGCGGCCAGGAGGCCAGCTTAAAAAAAAAAGATGCCGCCCTGATTCAAAGCAAGCACTAGCTTTTTTGTCTGATACGGTCACCATTCACAGAATGGTGGACAACTATTTTAGGCATAACATCCAGATATGCATGTCAGACAGTCCCTTTCAGTACTGGAAGGAAAAAGAGGCAATTTGGAGGCCCACACACAAACTGGCTTTGCATTACTTAAGTTGCCCACCCTCCGGTGTCTACTCTGAAAGTTTTCAGTGCAGCTGGCAACCTTGACAGTGAGCGACGTAGGAGGTTACTTCCTCAAAATGTGGAAAAGATGATTTTCATTAAAATGAACAACAAACAAATTCCATGAGGAAGACCTCTACTAACAATTACATAAAAAAAAATACAGAGGCGCCTATGGTGGATTCCAGCGGGGATGAATTAATATTGTATGAAGAAGAGGGTGTACACACTGATGGGGATGACGAGGACGACAACGACGATGACATCTGATGTTGTAATGTAAAGCCAGTTTGTGTATGGGATCATTTCCATGTCTAATGCACATTGGCAGCTTGTTTTATGGGGGTCCAAACAAACCAATCATTTCAGCCACAATTGACAGTCCTTGTTGCTGAAATGATTGGTTTGTTAAACTGTGAATGTCCTGGTTCATATACAACATAAAAGTGGGTGGAAGGGCCCAAGGACTATTCCATCTTGCACCTCTTTTCTCTGCATTATGTGCTGTTTGGCGCATTGCTGCCTGACATATTGAATTTAATTGTTTATGAATGTCCAGAAATTGTAATGGCCACACTCAGCATCTCCTGTATGCCCCTTTCATTTTTTAAAAATGGCCACATGTTAGTGCCGCCCACTGCTGTCGCTTAATTTAGTCAGCAAGCTAGCTGAATGCAACATTTTGGCCCTAGGCCTAACCTAGATGAAAAAAATTATTATTGTGAGTTGTGAGGTGGTTAAAATTGACTGCAAATGACTGGAAATAAATGTTATTAAGGTTAATAACACTGTAGCAAAAAAAACAGGCCCAAATTATATGGTTTTACCAGTTTTTATATTTTTTTAGATCCAAAACCAAAACCAAAGCACGCAAGGGTGGTTTTGCAAAACCAGATCCAGATCCAAAACACTAAGGAGATACAGATCCAAAAACAAAAACAAAACACAGAGGTCGGCGCACATCCCTAATGATAATACTCAGTCCATTCCACTTAGAGTGTCAGAATACAGACAGCTGGTATCCCGACAGGGGTTGGGTAAGTATACTTACCCTCCCCACCTTCCCCTTCTAACTCTCCCTTCTTGTAGAGTAACCCGAACCCTCCCTACCCCACCGCACACCCTAACCCTCCCCCCTTCGTGCCTAAATCTAACCATCCCCCTTAGTGCCTAACCCTAACCCCCCCCCCCCCAGTGATACCTAATTCTAACCCTCCCCCTTATGGGTCTCCATCCTCCTCACCCAAAACCTGACCCAGCTTCGCTCCCTAAACCTAACACCCATGCGGCTAACGGCTCATTCAGGCTGGCATCCTTCGGCTTTCCGGTATCAGGATTAAGATAGGCGTCAAAATACCGGCACCTATCTTAAGTCCTATGCTAGGATTTCACTGTCGAAATTGAGACTAGCGGCATCGCGGCTGCTGGTCTCATGGCTACATCCTTTTAGAGTATGGGTGCTCTGTTCTGGTTGGGCTCCGTTTTGTGTCCCCCAGGTACACAAACTTACCCTTAAGGGTATATTTACTAAAGTAAGAGTGTTTAGAAATGGAGATGTTGCCCATAGCAACCAATCAGATTCTACATAACATTTAACTAGCACCTTCTAGAAGATAATAGCTAGAATCTGGTTGCTATGGGCAACATCTCATTTTCTAAAAACTCTCACCTTAGTAAATTTACCCCTTTTAGTCCTGTTGCGCTCCTGGTGAGCGGTCCGATGGTCTCTGATGTCCATGTGGTCTTTGATGGGATGCCGCTGTGCCTCTAGGTGCCAGCGTGTATGCCGAGTACAGGCTGACTGGGAAGCAGCTAGGACTGCCAGCTTGCCGCGTAATTTCTGGGAAGCCCTATGTATAGGACCTCTGATCTTTAAACAATATACAGTATGCTGACACCCACTGCTTCTCTATTTATGCAAGGGTGCTAACTTTTTCACTGACAAAAAGCAATGTGCACCTAGCTTTGTAGTAAGAAGAAGTAAATTATTGAAGTTTATTCAGAATAAACAATGTTTAGGTCATCAGACCTATTTTTAAAGTTATCCTATACCATATTTTGTGACAATTGAAGAACGGTCATCGGGACAGGGGACTTGGTCATAGGAAGGACAGGATGTGCCAGGATCATGCCACATTAGCCTATCCCTTATACACCTCTGGCCCTCTCTATCAATTTGTTATTGCCAGGAACACCTGCCACTGCTTTGCAGAGCTGCAGTGAACATGACATACCTCCTTAACTGCCTGCCTGCAGGACAATACAGTGCCTATCGTGACAGTGGGACAGAGACCTCAAAGAACTATTCCACCCAAATTGGGATGACTGGAAGGTATGGTGCATGGTGGGTTGAGACTACTTTTTGGACCTTGATCTGCTTGAGGGTGGAGATAGTGGTGTACACAATCCAGAGATAAATCATGAGGGAATTTATGATTTATTGGTGATTTCTGGGGGAATTTATTGGAAGAGAGAGTGCAAATATGCAAGGCGAGCACGCATACCTATTGACTCTGGGGTTTAAAGAACTCTGACGTTGCTGAACAGCCACTTCTTCAAGTCCTCTAGTCACTTTTATCCAAGTGATGTGCGGCTTCATGGAGGTGGGGCAAATGCAGGATTTGTAGAGGGTGGGTCTTTAAATTCTAGATTGTGGAGGGGGCATGCTGCATAGGGTGTGGAACTTACAAAGTCCACTTCCACCTACTAAATTCTCACTTGAAATGCAACACGTAATGCTGCCTTGCAAGCCCCATGACCTAGTATAGCAGCTAGAAGGTTCCAGTCACAGCAAAGAAAGGGAATGATTGTTTCACACAATTGCCTGTGAAACAATTATTTGCAAGAGGAACCAAATATGACAGTCACCATCCTGTTGCAAAGTGGATCACTGAAGCCATGTGTTAGGATCTGCAGTTAAGCAGATCATATTGTTTGAAGTTTCCAGCCTTAAATTGCTACTGAGGCACTGCACTAATTACTGCCTGTCTGTGTGCAGTATCAGATGTACACTAATTGATTCTCCTGTATGTGCACAGCCCAGGTGCACACTAGTCTGTCATTAAGGGAGGCTTGCTCTGGTTGGGCTCTGTTTCTGTTAAATACCAGCCAGCCCTTCACTCCATGCCAGTCATAGTGACTCCTGCTTCCAGTTAGTCCTGTCTCCTGTTGATCAGTTGAGTTCCAGAGTCCAGTTTTGCTGCGTTTGTCCGCTGCCGTTTGTTCCATCCAGGCGGCTCAGTCTGTATTCCACCTGCTCATGCTGCTTGTGTATATAGGTGGCATGGTGTGCTTCCTTGCCCTGATGTACCTATCAACATCTGGCGGCTTGCATCAACACGATGGCGCCAGCTGCATCCCTGCATTGAGGGTACACAATCCAGTGTACCCAACGCCAGTGTCAACCCAGCGACATTAGTTGCAACTCAGCGTTTCAAGTGTGCAGTCCAGCGCACCACCGCTAGTATCAACCTGGCGGCATTGGTTGCAACTCAGCAACCCAAGTGCGCAATCCAGTGCATCGCAGCCAGTGTCAACTCGGTGGCATTGGTCACAACTCAGCGGACAAAGGGCCTGATTCAGACCCGGATGCTATTTGCGGACGGTCGTTCCAAAAAAGGGGCTGGCTATTTAAATTGAGCGCTCGCTCTCTGCGGTTTGTTGACGCCTCTATGTCTGAGCGAGCGAACGAAAAATGCGCTTGCTATTTTGTAAAGACGCCCCTTTGCCGTTCGCATCACACATCATCTCCGGTATTTATTAGATTAATCAGGTACATCGAAAGGCATCTGAACTGCTCGCAGTGCTTGTGGTAGGTTTTTCTTACCGCTATCACTGCGAGCAGTTCAGGCTAACATACAACCAAGTGACGTGGTCAATGACACTCCTTTACTAACTATGCACTCCCATTAAATGCCCTTTTGACTGTTAGGCACGCTTGCGTTCGGATCTCCACTCCCCCGTTTTCAAGCACCTTCTCCTGTTACCACCCACAAACGGTACATTCTGTCAATCAAATTAGCAGCCCCTCGCTGTTTTGCGAGTGCACAATTTCCGACCGCAATGACTGGTTTGCGAATGCGCATTGCGACCCATACGCATGCGCAGTTGTGCGAACATCACTCAGAGCGAACGAGCAGCCGCTTACGAGAGGCTCTGAATCAGGCCCCAAGTGTTTAATCCGGCGCACCACCACCAGTGTCAACCCGGCAACACTGGTAACATCTCCCCATCTGTGTGCACAGGCCGTAACTAGCCAAGACCAAACAGCCCTCAAGGCTGCTTCCAAAGTCCCAAAGGCTGCATCTCACCCTCGACCCACAGGCCATGACTAGCAAAGGCAAACCAGCCCTCAAGGCTGCTTCAACAGCCCAAAGGCTGCATCACATCCTTAGCCCATTGGCCATGACTAGCAAAGGCAAACCGGCCCTCAAGGCTACTTCAAAAGACCAAAGACTGCATCACATCCTTAGCCCAATGGACACAACTAGTCAATGCTAAACAGCCCTCAAGGCTGTCCTCAGACTTTATCCTGCCTGATATACCCTCGCTTTCTAACATCATGATGGTTATGTTAGCATTAGATCTACATTCAATATCTGTCATCAAGGTGTCACAAAACTGGGACTTAGTCATGCTTACCCTGTCTGGCAGTACTTTATTAAGGTGGGTCACTCTGTCCCAGAGTGTTGTCATTCCATTCCTGAGGATCATGGGTGCAGCTATGTTGACTTTGATCAGGTAAGCAGTAGTATCCAGTCTTTACCTGTCTGCTGTGCTCACATGACCGCCTCCTCATATCCATGACAAGAACACCATATGTTAGCCTGCACCTGCCACTAGCACAGTGTTGCAACAATGAGGTTCTTTACCACCCTGTGATTTCAGTCACCAGAGTGTAGGAACCACCGATCCACTGCCTGAACATGTGCTGCTGAATGCTAGATTCCTGCAAGCCGCTGCCTCTGAGTCTACTCCATTTACTCTTTAGCATTGTGCTATGTCCAGGTTCCAGTCTGCACCTTACCAACCTTTGCTAAAGTTTCTGGTCCCAGTCTGGTTCAAACCTCCAGGTTCCACTCGAACTGCTGCTTTTTACTCCAGTCTCATTCTGGTTTAAGTCTCCAGATCCATTCCAGTTCTACATTTGCAAACTCTGGTTCCAATCAGTTTCAAGTGGGCTCCAAGCCTGTGACTTATCTTTGATTCCAGTCTGCATAGTAGTCTCCTGGATATCATATTGACTTTCCTAGTGCTTTACGTGACAAGTCTGTAGCCTACAGTGATCCTGACTACATGCAAGTCCCCTGAGTACAACTCTCCTGCTTATTGCGGGTTCAAGTGGACTTTCCATTCACTGTACTTCACAGTACCTTACAGCTCTGCAATTGCATTGTTTATACTCAGCATCACAGTTCCTGACCAACTTTTGGACTCTCTAATCACTATACTATTTGTACCACTATTGATGTTGGTTGTTGCTCCGAGGATCCTTGCTGAGGGTTCATGCTGAGTCTCTGCTTCAACATTCACTTCAGTTGCTAGGGATTGGGTACTGTATCTAGATTCCTCTTTGAGGGTTTAGGCTCCAGTATAACAGCTCTGGTAATTGGTTTGTAGCATCTGTCATCAGATTCCAGGCTGCTAATTACCTACATTACTTGCTGCTCTGTTCCCTTAGTTCTGAAACACTGATTCCGGCCCTTATCCCTATATTCAGGGTAAGGGTTTTAGTTCCACTCAATTGGTTCCAGGGACAGACCAGGAGCCTTCCAGGTGTCATTGACCTCTTTAAAGGCACCAGGTGTTTACCACGAATGTTGCTCATGAGTAGACCTCTGATTCAACCACCAATTCCACTAAAAGTCGTCAGTCCACTCCACGGTCCTGTCTTGGATCTAAAAAACCCAAACATGACACAATACATCTGATTTTAGCTGACTAGTTGAGGTTATGTGTCAATGGTACCAATTTCCATTGCAATTCTATTTGATCAGAACAGCAATTCCTCACCTGTACCAGCACGTTAAACAAAAAATTATTCTTTGCCTACAAAATGCCATTGTGCTGACTATCCATTTAACTACAGATATGTAGACAAGTGGTACTGGTCAAACTAAAGATTAAATGGGCCAAATGTAATAAGGTGACAGTTTAGAAAATGTGAGTTTCGCAGTAAAGATAAAACTTGACCAATGTGAGTTTACTGCTAAACGCTCACATTTTCTAAACTCTCACCCTATTACATTTGGCCCCATGACTGTGACAGCCCAATGTGTTGGTGTATCGTCTTAAGCAGCAGTAGTAACTAACGCAAAATGCTAGCTCATTCAGAGGCAGGATATTCTCTGTATCAATGGCTTTACTAAGAGGCATGTTGGTGTTAATCTGTTGGAAAAACTCAGGGATGTCAAAGCAAAATGGCTTATCCTGCTAAGATTTTCCTCAAGATTTGTTAATTCTGATAATGCAGTAACATTGTACTAGCATTACACTGTGAATTTGAACCATGTTTTGCATACACTAAACTTGGTGGTTTAGAATTTCTTAAAAGATGAAAGCTCCATGCAGTACAGTATATGCTGGCTGTAGCCCGAAAAATTTCTGGACATTCTCAGCATTCAGCAACTGCATGTAGAAGATTTCAGCAGCTGCAAGAACAATTATTTTTATTTGCCACCATCTGAAGCAAGTTAGTAATTAAGTGGAATTCCTCTCTTTATATGCTCCAGCAACTGAAGGAACAACCATCCAAATGCACACATCAGGCAATGAGGTAAACAGAGGGGACATGTTACCTTACTGCAGAACAATGGAGAATACTCTTGGTTTTTAGCAAGCTACATTTGAAACTGTAATCAATGAAGAGAGTTTAGACACTGACAGCCTGAGTCAGGTCATACCCATAATTAAACTACTGGAAATTCAGCTAAAGAAGCTGAAGGAAATGATGAAAATAGGTGATTCCGCTATCTATATTTAAATCTAGATCAAGTTCATTTTTCAATTTGCCAGGACTAAAGGGTGAGCTAATATTGTGTGATGATGATATTAACAACAGTGATAAATGTGATAAGGACATCTTCAACTTTGAAGGTGATTAAAACTGTTAGCTTTAAACCCATTGGTAGCTTGGTTTAACCAAATCACCAAAATGTTTTCTTTTGGGGGGGGCAAAACAAAACAAACACTTCAGCCACAAATGTGGCAGCCCCTGTTTCTAAATTGATTGGATTGTTAAACTGTGCATGTCCTTGTTAATATACAACAAAAAGGAGAGGTGGGAGGGCCCTAGGACAATTCCATTGTTCAGTACTTTTCATTATGGGGTTGCCCACCATGCTGTATTGGTGTAAAGACTACTAGCCTGTTACTCCATCTCCATTCACCTGCACTAGCTTGAGGCCTGTAATTTGCTGTTTGGAGAAGTGTGTTGGTAACATGTTATTACTTTCTACTAGGCTTTTATTTTTAGGCTTTTAGTTCTTGAATAATGAAAACATTCTAAAGGATCTTATAGAATTATTAGTATGCTAACATAGAGCCTGATTCAGCAAGGAACGCATGGATGCAGACACATGCAATTGGTCGATGGCTTTGCTCTGCGCATGCTTCGTAGTTCGTGAACCAGCCAGTGCAATGGAGTATGCATATTGATAACGCGAGGTGTTTTGGATATTGTTTTTAAACCTTACTTATTATTAGAAGAAATAGAATAATTCACACCAATACCAACTTTAAAATAAATGACAATGTTTTACTTAAAAAGCAAATGAATTATACATGTATTATGGTATTATTGTCAAAGCAGACTTACAACATAAAAAACATTAGTTCAGCAACAGTAACAAAATGATTATTTGCAATGCCTAGCATAGACTAACAAGGTGACAGTCAGCCCTGTTTATACTTACAGCCCAGCGCCCCGCGACTCTCTCGACCTACGTTCTCTCCTGCTCAGCCCGACTGACCCACCCCTCCCCTTTTTGATCAATCTTTTATACTTTTTCTCTCTGCTACTGACATATTCTAAAATGACGAATATTAATTAATTAATTCAATATTCATGCGCACTAAACATTTCACTAATTATATATTTTAATCATAACAAAACCCACAGTCTCCTTTCTATGTTCTCAAAATACTGGTGACCGCATATAGGCCAAGGCTATCCTGATTAGCTCCCTCCTTGTTTAGCCAGATCTGAGACCTACTGTCTCCTAGTCTGTTCATACTCAACTAACCCATTATTCTGTCTTGCTAGAGAAGAAATGGTTCTGATCAGTTCTAATTTATACCTATTTCTGTAATAACATTTATACCTTTAGATTATACAATATTAAACAATAATAACTGTTGCTTCAGACACACACCTGCCTACTTTAGAGAGAAGGTAGACCTCATCTCTAGGCCTGAGGCCATTCGACACATGTGACGGTCCTCCGCAACTTACAACTAATATATATTCTGAATCATTTCTATGTACTCTTAATTGCAATGAAAATAATGAAAGACATAAGCATGCATATATTCGTGAATTGCTGAAGGAATATGTACGGTCACATATTCCAGCGTTATCAGTTCCATCCTCATGAAATTTGAGGGGTCATAACTCCGAAAAAAGTTCATATCTCTGAAGAAAGTTCATATCTCTCATAGGTTGCATCATCTGATTTCTTCTTAATGCACTGGAAAATCTTCTTGAAGCATCTCACTAATATATAGAAAATCAACAACATTATCATGACAAAAAATATTAATCTTCCCTATGCGTGCATAATGCTGCCAAACCAATTTTCAACCCATGCGAACTAGGTACTGGGGTTCGACCAGGTGAACCAACTGTCGGGAATCGTACCATCATGTTTATTCAGCAAATTCATTTGTAACCTGAGTAATTTCATTTAACCTTTATTTTATGTCTTCTGCATCAGAAGAATTTGTGATGTATGTACAACACTTTAACTCTTATACTGTTTGTAATGTGACACAATATCCAAAGTTACAGCTGTAAGGTAGTGTGTGCTGCATTTTAATTCAGTGTTTATTTGCTTGAAACTCTTACCACAATGTCTGCGATATTGTTTATTAATTCCCTATGTACCAAATGTTGTTATGTTACCAAATCCTAAACCAACCTTATAACTTTGGGACAGTGTAAAGAGGTGCTTTTACTTTTCCATATACCATTTGTATTTCTATTTACCATTCTTACACAGTAATTATTTCATATGTTTCTTTTAGATTTTTCTGTTGTGTTACCTTTGCATCAGGTAGCAATGTTCTTATAAGACCCTTTTCAAAATAATTCACCGGTAACCATCAATAAGCCTTATGCCCACACATATAACATAACTCCTGTGGTAGTGTCACCGTTTATTAGACAATGTGTTAGAAAAGCATTATAAGGAACATTACAACGGGCACCCTTTTCATCCACTCTTTCTTCTTGCTTGTTCCATTCTGCGATATGATGACTGTATGTTTTATTGTACCCCAACATTCCTTCTGTTATTACACAGTTTATTAATGCACTCACATATAAAAAAAATTTATTAGGTTTTTGTGTATTTAATAATTTCTAAAAGATCCCCAAACAAGTTTGATTCAGTAAGATCCTCCTTGTAAGATTGTGTTACAAACACTGGTTCCCAAATAAGTACCTTCAGTTCCTGTACCATTTTGTTAATAGACATGATGTTGTCCTGATCATACCTTGGATACCTTGTTAATTTTAAACGTAGGGAACCTGTGACATTATAAGGTTCAAGTGTGAGAGTTCCACATCGTGAGTGAAATGTTGTTTGATTTGAGTTCAATGAGATAGACATTAGCACAACATTCCCTGGATGACATTGTGACTACATACCCAACAATCAACTTTATTGTTCTTTCTATAAGCTCATGATAAGTGTCCATTGAAGAAGTGTCAGTTTGTATAGAGGTGCTGTCTTTGCACCATTGTATACCCCTTTTCTGAATTTAAACCACAGTATTTACATATACACCTTGGAATTGTGAGACAACCCTTCAAACCTTTGCCTTACAGTAATGACTCTTTTTTTTCCCGATACTTCATCAGATGTATCTTGTACGTAGTACCAGTATGAGACCTTATTTACCTGTATTTTGTTATTTTAATGTATTTTCTTTTCAACCATTTTAATTATTTTTTTCCCTTGGTCTTTTGACCATCCTCTGATGCGTACCTATACCTGGGAGTATCAGTAGTAAAATGAGTGTGTGCGTCTTTTATGACTCTTAATGTGATTAAAACCATATCCCTTATGATCATGAGTTTTAAAATAGGAGTGGAGTCTACCAATATGACCCCGGCAGTACCCCTAGGATAACACTCCACACCGTCCTCATCAGTCACCAGTCCTTCTCAGCTCCTATTTACTATAAAAAAATAAATAAATAAAAAATGGAAAAAAAAAATAACTTTCCCAATCAATAGATACACAGAGACTTGATCACCAATAGCCATCTTTCCTTTTCTTTGTTCACAACCCGCAGAACACTACTAATAATGTCCCCGATTCTGTGAACCTTATCTTGGCCTGAACTGTGACTTTGATCAGGCCCATCATCAAATAAGTTTATTAAATTTAAATCACAGTCAATGTCTTTATCTGCGTCTCCTTTTGCTGTAACTGACCTCACCGCCGGGTCGGCAACCTTCTTGCAGTGAGATTTTGTGAATCCAATTGTCCTTTTCAGCCACATCGAGGTTGTTAGCAGAACCTGGAACGGGTCTTGCCATCGATCTATGAGACAACCAGAACATAAGAAATTTCTCACCATTACATAGTCTCCAGACTGGACTCCATGACAAGGTTCTTCTGGGAGTCTCTTCATAAGCTTTCCTTGCTTTTCTTCAGATGCTGTGAGAATTGTATAACATAGTCCGTAGTTAAATCATATAACAGTGACAAGTCTGTTGCTGGACTTACAATAAGGATAGGCAGTTTTCAAAAAATAAATAAATAAATAGCTCATAAGGCACAGGTTAAGTGATCGCTTTGGAGTGGTGTGGATGCTATACAAAACTAGAGGTAAAAGCCCCCAGTCAACTCATGGTAGTCTCCATACCCACCTTATCTAACTTGTACTCAATGTTAGCGTTTACACATTCAATTTTGTTTTTGTTTTTTTTATAAACCCATATATTGATATATTGCTTGTAATACCTTCCCTGTAAAATAAGTACCTCTGTCACCTTCAACAACACATAGGATACTATAGTATATCTGGAAACATAAATAACTGCACAATTTCTTAGCTGTGAATGATGCTGCACATGATGACAGATTTCTGTGACAACATCCAGAAACTGTGAAGTCCTCACAAACAATAAATGGTTAGATAAACGCAAGGTATCCAGGACACACTGAACCTGCTAATGATAGTGAGATTAATTGCAGGAAGGACACGAATATCAGTAATAATCATCAATTGTATCAGCTGAATCAGATCTAACAGTTCACTTCAGGGGAATAGTCATAAACAAATTGTTGATTAGAATAAACAGGCATAACTATAACAGTAAGCTTAGACATTTAAGTTAGCTTCAGAGACAATAGTCTATGAGATACAAATCTTGGTATTATTGATTAAAATAAGCAAGCATAGAGAAAGCAATAATCTTAAGCGTTACATCAACATTGTCATCACCAGAGACAAAAGTCTCTGGGGTTCAAATCTTGGAAAAATAAAATAAAACAAAAAACAAAAAAAAAAGGGGGGTCAGCTGGGCCAGCTGTGAGAGCTGGGGGCGCTGCCGGTGCTGTTGGCTGACTGCCACCTTGTTCCACCTCCCGTTGCCATATTGCCAGACATTGCAAATACTTAACCCTATTCTTCACCAACCTAGTCAAAATACTGTAATTGCTGCTTTCAAAGCTTCCAGAACAGATTGGTTAAATGTGCCAGCCATGGGGAAATGACCAGAGGTCCATTCAGTCATCCCACTCCACCCTGCAACAAACCTCACACTCTCATCTCCGTACTTGTCTTTCATAACTGCACACATTCTGGTTATTCCTAATGACATATATATATATTTTTTTAAATGACTACCCTCTTAACTCTTGGCAACTCACTCGATGCAATATTAAAAAAATGTCTTTCTCTCGCTCTGCTGCAAAAATAAAACTGCATTTTTTTCTTTCTCAAACAGCCAATCTCTATGACCTTGAAACGGGAACACTCTTCCAGCTCCTCAAATAAGCTTTTACACTTGCAATGAGAAACTTAATTCTTTCTTAAGTACAAGTTTTGTTAGTGGGATACCTTTACAATTTCATGGTAAACTACCCTGGAACAATTTTCCGTTTCACCAAACCAATTCCTTCTCACCTTCATTCAAACAACCATTACCATCCAGGTGCATCACGCGCCATTCACCCCATACTCTGTAGCTTATCAAGCTACAATCAACCTCTTCACCCTCAAATCACTTACTCTTACCCTCTTATAACGTACAAGAACCAACTCCAATCCCATACATGTACTAGACAATGTTGCCTTTTAAAAATCAAATGAGATTAACTGTTTCTTTCACTGTAAAATTGTGACACGTCTGTCAAAATGAAAACCCAAAAAACTCTACCCTCGTGTTACCTGTCTTTCGTTATCAGGTCAACACCTCTCATGTACAATCTGACCTCGTTAACAGATTTGTACCTTAGTTACCTGGTGCCTCCCCTGTCCTCGTTATCAGGGTTCCACGCACCTATTACACCTGTGACTATACATATACCTTGTGCACCTGCCTTCGTTATCAGATTTAGCACTTTTACATCAATATTATCTTGTTCAATTTTACACTATCTAGCCACGTGGACTTCTCTTCTTTGTTTATAATATTACCCCGCAATTCACATAACCAGATTTATGCCTCTTTACTCCACTTCTATGCAAGGCATACTACAGGGGAAAATGGGAAAAGCCAGCTCACCAAATGTCTCTCATCCCAACCCCCCGCTGACACTTAATTTTTATAACCACAAAACCAACCATCAAAAAAACTCAACAATACTGCCCCTAATTTCTGGGAAAAATGATTCAAATACAATTTCAAATTTCTGGAAACCAGAAAACAAACAACAATTCTAATGAACTGCTTCCGTCGGAACCCAAGTCCAAAAACCGAATCAAATGACAAATCACTTCTCTAACAACACTATTGGATCAAAATCCTCAAACCTCAATTTCAAAAAACAAAACAACATTGCATATGTCATAAAATATTAGGAAAAACTCATCTATGGTAATCAAATCTGTAACTAACTCTAACACAGCAACATATGCACAATTAAGACACATCAGGGGTCCCTGTCAATGGGGCTGTCAATGAAAGAAAAAGATAGAAGAATGAGGAAAGGTAGGGTTGACTGGGGAAAGGTAAAAGACAGTATGCGCAACCTCTTTTTTTTTTTTTTAAGGAGGAAAAAAGTTATAGATCACTCACACAAGTTGCATACACTGCTGTCTACAGTTTTTTTTTTTAGTGTCTTTTTTTTTATTTTTTTTTGACACAAGACCCTAATCTAACCCCAACTCCAAGCGGAAGCCGTAAGCAATACTTGGGTGGGGTCCTTTCCAGACCCTGCCGCCGTAAAGGTCAGCCAATTACCCAAACACACGTCATTCAACCAATCATACGTCACTCTTTCATACAGAGCAGGGAAGGAAGAAAAATGAAGAAGGAAAAAACTGGTTTGCGCAAAAAAAACAGTTCTCAGAGTGAGCAGAAAAAGAAAATAGAAGGTATCAATAAAACTTCCCTAAAAAAAACATCAATCTACCAATAATTTCAGAAATAGATATCTCAACTAACAAAAATGCCAAGATAATCACTTAACGTTTTTAAACCTTACTTATTATTAGAAGAAATAGAATAATTCACACCAATACCAACTTTAAAATAAATGACAATGGCCCTCATTCAGACCCACTCGCAAGCGGGCGCACGTACGTTAGGCGTACGTACAAAATTATTTAAATTCAATGGCTCGCTCGTATTTTCGTTCGCATCTAAAATTCCTCCCTAAACTCAGGCGACCCCTCCTCTAACTAACGAGCGTGCGAAATAGCGAGCGTACATCACCGAAATGGCTTGAAGGGAACGCACGCACAAGTGAAACCGGAAGTGGCCTTGTCAGATGTCGATTACCTGCTCCTTTATTCTGCCTACCTCCCTCAATCGTATCATGCCAATCAATGTATCAATTAGCTTATTTTTTATTTTTTTTTCAACACAATGCAAGAAACTTTACTCTTGTCCGTGTTTGTGTTTATCCGCAGAATACGTACGGATGGAACATTCGCTTTTATTGTTCAAAAAACATGTGAACCACAATTAAACAATTGTTCTATTGCTGTGGATCCCCGCATATTTCCCGGGGTTCATTTCTTTATTTAAATTTGCAAACGCATGTCACTGCATCAAGCCTATCATAACTCTCCAGAGATTTCTGGCCCTGTTGAACACATGACTCATACACTAACCAATAAAATTGCTCCTGTTAATTTCCAAAATACATTAGCCAATCAGAAATTTTTGCCACACTTCATCAAAAATGTTTTGTATGAAAAACTCCATTGCCATCATGAGAGCCTCCGCATTCACCAGGCGCGAGCTGCTGGTGCTTACGGAGGTGATGGATAGGCGGATCACCAGCCAGCCTCCACCCATCACCAACCGGCAGAAGCGCTCCGCGTATGCGGAGGCACGGGCCCGCCTGCGGTCGTTGGGTTCTCGCCGCAACATCGGGCAGCTTGAGCACAGGTGGTCAGACCTGCAACGGCGAACGCCCCGCTTGCTGGCATGCTTTCGCATGCAGATCCTTGAAAGTAAGTGTTATGTATTGTGGTTTTCATGTTTGTGTTTGTGGGGCAAACTGCGTGTGCATGTTTTCCTGTCTGTCCTATTAATTATTTGTCCTCATATCTGCGTGTGCATGTTTTCCTGTCTGTCCTATTAATTATTTGTCCTCATATCTGCGTGTGCATGTTTTCCTGTCTGTCCTATTAATTATTTGTCCTCATATCTGCGTGTGCATGTTTTCCTGTCTGTCCTATTAATTATTTGTCCTCATATCTGCGTGTGCATGTTTTCCTGTCTGTCCTATTAATTATTTGTCCTCATATCAGCGTGTGCTTGTTTTCCCTCTATTTCTGTTTTTTTCATTCTACTCCTTTTTGCATGTTTTTTGTTGCTGGTTTTTTTTTTTTTATTTGGGCCCCGGATTTGCCCAGAAACTAACCTCAATTTGTTTGACATATTTTAGGAGGACAGCCAAGACTACGCCGCCACCGTCCGGCCAGACGGCGTTCCCGGCCACTATCCCCAACCCCCAGCCAACACTCCACCCCAAATATTTCCCCTATACCCCACTCCTCCCCAGCCTTCCCAGACCCTCTCCCGGAACTGTCGGGCCTCCTTCCCCTCCGTCCCACTTCCCCCTCTCCTCCACCCACCCCTCTTCCAATTACCCCCTCCCCGGAGTCCATCATTACCCCTCCCCGTTCTTTGGGGAATGAAGGCTCCTCCGAGGAGGAACATGGAGGGACTTCCGGAGCTCCCGTTTTGGCTCCCGGTATGTTTTTCTTTCTCATTTTTTTTAACCACAAACTGTTTGTATGTAATCATGTGTCGTGCCTTTATTCGTGCTTGTTTGGTTTACTTTTGGTGATTTAGCAGTTTGCCTTTACCTCTTCCTGCTGATTTCAACATACACATATCACACCTGTGTGAATTTGTACATAGGCCTTGTATTTTTGCCAGCACCCCCTTTTTGTTTTGGTTGTTCTTTTTTCGGTTTAGGAGTGATTTCGTTGTGTTTTTGTTTTTTGAATGTGGATTCCCTATTGTTTTATTAATCCACACACTTTTCTCACCCACAGAGGAACAGAGGCGTCGACAAGAGGTGGACGATTGTGTTGGCCAGATGCGCCAACATGTCATTGGCATTCTTGTGGCCCTTGACCGGCTGTCTGGCATCCTTCGCCAGTAGTTTTTTTTGGTTTTTTTCGTTTTGTAAATAAATTTTGTAGTTCTAATATACGTTCTGGCTCATTCTTTTTTTCCATAAAAAAAATAGTTTTCCCTGACATAAGTAGACTGTTCCTGCAAGGATTTCCCTTTTTTAAAAGTTAGATTTTATTTTGTATTTGTATGTTAAACAGCCACAAGAAACACATAACAGTAACAATGTCATTTCCCTTTTTGGGTGTAGTGTCAATTAGATATTTCACCATTTTACAGGTTCCTAGTTGGTGTGCAAGCTGCTTAGGCCAATCTTCAAAATCCAAAGGTTTGGACAGGCTTCCTTTTGGTGTGGGTTGGGAACCTGCTAACATATTTCAGTTTACATCAACTGGTGTCAGTACTGGATTACCCCTTAGTCAAATGTAAGGTGTGTTAACCTGGTTACACTTGCTGTTAACGTCCAAAAAAAGGAAGACCATTTCACTCTCCAAACATTTATTCACAACATAAATGAGAAATCAAAGTGGTCAGTCCCAAAAAAAAAAAAACAGTGATAATCTCAAATACAACACATACAAATAAAATATTTAATTAAAAAAATAAATCAAGAACTGGTTGACGAAGGACCATGCCAACATGATTCCACAAACATGGCGTTGCGATATGGGTTCCAGAATATATGGGCAAAATCACCAGATCCAGGTTTGGTAAGGGTAGCAGGAAGTAGTGAGCGTTGGAGTGGCAAAGATTATGTGAACAAACAGAAGATGGTGAAAAAAAATAAATAAATTAGATGTTCGCAAACAAACACAAACACATTAGGTATAAACACTGTAGTTTGGGTCAAACTTACCTAAAAAATCTGGCCACCACATCATCGCGTATGGCCCCCCCACATACTGACCTCCGACCAACCTCGGGGGGGCCATCCTCAGGTAAGGCATCCTCTGGCTGCATTGGGACACCACTCCTTATGGCGATGTTGTGAAATATCCCACACAGGACCACAATTTTCGACACCATATCCGGCAAATACATGAGCTCGCCACCAGAGCGGTGGAGGCATCTGAATCGGCCTTTTAAAAGGCCGATACAGCGCTCCACCACTTGCCTGGTGGCTGTAAGTGCGGAATTATACTCACTTTGTGGGCCTGGTGTGGGAGCAAAATAAGGAGTGAGCAGCCAGGACATGCAAGGGTATCCACTGTCTCCTGTGAAAAATAAGAGACAACATCAGGAACACTGTGTATCAAGCTTAACATTGTTATGTACTAAAGGTCTCCACTTACCCAGAAGCCACGCATCACCAGCTTGTAGGTTGGTTAATTTGTGCCATATCCCTGATTGCCGGATGACGAAGGAGTCATGTGCACTTCCTGGTAACTTAGCATTCAGGGACAGGATCTGGAGGGAGGCATCACATACCACCATTACATTCAGGGAGTGATAGTGTTTCCTGTTTCTAAATATTGCCTCCAGCCGTGCTGGAGGCTGAAGTGGTATGTGAGTACCATCCACAACCCCTATGATGTGTGGGAAGCCAGCTATTTGGTAAAAATTGGCCTTGGCCACACTAAGGGCACCCATATCCAAAGGCATTTGAATAAAATGATGGAGGTGCTTGAAAAGTGCCTCCATCACTGCCCTCAGGATCCGGGAAAAGGAGGATTGGGAGATGCCCGCCACTATTCCCACCGTTGTTTGAAACGATCCTGAGGCACAGAAATGTAACACCGCCATAAATTGCGTCAGTGGTGGTATTGCTGTTGGACTGTCAATTTGCCGCTCAAGATCACTTTCTATTAATGAGAGAGTGTCTATGATGATTTTGGGAGGTAGACGGTAGCGTCTTAAAACCTCATCATCGGGCATTCCAAAAAGGGTGACACGTGTTCGAAATATCTGGGGCCTTGCATGCCTACGATGCCTACGCCTGGGATGAGATTGAGGTTGGTCGGCTTCCGGGAGCATGGCCAGAACAATCCACCCCAGATCAACCTGAAATTCAAAAATTTCAAAGTAAGGCTTTTGACCCACCCCAAAACTATATTAAAACAACTTAGCTTGATGATACCATCCATTGCTGCTTACATGCCGGGGTATTGTCATGATACGTCCAAACTGAAAATAAACAACAAAATTACTTGACACATTTCACTCTGTGCATTTTTGTGGATACATTTTGTGCTAGACCAAAGTTCAAATATGCCAAACACCCATTTAGCAAAACCGCAAAGCGACATTTAACACAGTACATCCAAACGGGTCGAAATGTTGGCTCAAAAAGCGAAAGCTAAACCATCAAAAAGTTAGAATGATTATTAAGATGGTTAAAATGCGCTAATTAGTTCGCTAATACAAGTCACAAGAGTAACTACTAAAAATGTGCTAATTAGTTCGCTAATACAAGTCACAAGAGTAACTACTAAAAATGTGCTAATTAGTTCGCTAATACAAGTCACAAGAGTAACTACTAAAAATGCGCTAATTAGTTCGCTAATACAAGTCACAAGAGTAACTACTAAAAATGTGCTAATTAGTTCGCTAATACAAGTCACAAGAGTAACTACTAAAAATGCGCTAATTAGTTCGCTAATACAAGTCACAAGAGTAACTACTAAAAATGCGCTAATTAGTTCGCTAATACAAGTCACAAGAGTAACTACTAAAAATGTGCTAATTAGTTCGCTAATACAAGTCACAAGAGTAACTACTAAAAATGCGCTAATTAGTTCGCTAATACAAGTCACAAGAGTAACTACTAAAAATGCGCTAATTAGTTCGCTAATACAAGTCACAAGAGTAACTACTAAAAATGCGCTAATTAGTTCGCTAATACAAGATAAAAAATGGACTTACCAAGAGCAAATATCTAAGATGCAAAATCAAAAGGTCTTTGGGGTCGAAAATAAACAAAATCTAAAATAGAATAAATTAGGTATCCAAAAATTACAAAATATACGAAACACAATGAAACAACAATTGAACAAAAGTTAGACTTCACAAAACTTACCAAATCAACAAACGAGGTCCCAAAAATATAAACCAACAAAGATAACGGAAAAAAAAACGCAAATCTAACCAACAAACGAATCTCCAACCTCCAACTCCTTTCTACGCAATCAATAAACTCCAGCCAAGATAACCTCCAACAATCCAAAAACGCCACCTCGACTTGAGACACACCAAGCCATAAATAGTGTTTCGTTTCCCGCACAAATTAAGGAGGGATCATAGGGCCGCACAATCAATGATGCGGCCGCAAAATAAGGACGCATGTATAAATACGTCACGAAAACACATTCAAATTCTGGTGTATTTCTTGTTTGGACCTCAGACATGGCGACAGACCAGGGAAAAAATGCACAAGAGTCAGGCGGTAAGTCTTTCATGCATTTTCTATCAACGATTAATTTGAAACATAAGATTAGGCAAGTTGTGATTTTGTGAATTCTGTAAATTTACACAAATAGGTGAGGAGGATGACATGGAAGAGGCTGCTGGGCCCAGTATTCCGGCCAAAGCGGCCAAAAAAAAAAGGCTGCCACATTTCACAAGAAAGGAGATGGAGGTTTTGATCCAGAAGTGTGTGGACATCCTGCCACAGGCAGACAGGAATATGAGTCTAAGCCAGAAGTGGAGAATGTGGGAAGAGGTAGCCGTTGCTGTCAATAGAGTGGGTGATTATGTCCGTCTAGCCTGGGATGTCAAACGGCGGTAAGTAAACCCTTGCCCCCCCTAAAAACAAACCCCATTTTAAACCAAAGGATAATGGCTTCCATTTTTCCCCACAGATGGGGCGACTTCAAATATCGCCTAAAGCAAAAACTCGCGGACAGGGCTAGGCATGCAAGGGGGACAGGTGGGGGTCCCACCCCTGTGTCATTGGAGTTGACGGATTTAGAAGAGCTGGCACAGGGGTGTGTGCAGCCTGTGGAGGTGTTTGGCGTGTCCAACATGGATACGGACATGCCAGACTTTGCGGCTCCTCATGTTGGCCCAGGTAAGTATTGTGATGTCACCAACTCTGAAATGCTATTGTGCCAATATGTAGATTCTAATGTGACTCTTTACTCATTTTTCCAACAGAGACACAGGCGGATGAGTCTGCTCCAGAGGGAAGCCTTGGCCGCAGAATTTCTGCTGGCTCTGCAGGGGAGGAACCAGTACATCCGGCTGAGGACCCTGCAGAAGCCAGTCCAGGGCGTGCCCCCTCGCAGGCAGTGGGCCTCCTCACAGAACTCAATTTCAAATCGGATTTCCATACGGAGATTCTGCAGAGGATGGACGCCAGTCTGATACGGGTGGCTGAGGCCCTGGAGCAAAATGCTGCGGCCAACGTGACCATTGGTCAGGCCCTGGCGGAAAATACCAGGGCCAACATCCGCATCGCCGATGCCCTGGAGCAGCTCGTTCGCCAGCACATGGTGGAGCCGACCTCCCTTCCTGCCGGAACATCAGGATCCTCCACCTCTGGCACAACATCAGCCAATCCTCCAAATGTGCCTAGCCCTGTGCCTAGTCCAGAGGCCACAACATCTGCCTCTGGACAGGCCAGCCCGATGGCATCCCGGACCCGGTCTGGCGCCCACCCTCCCCCATCCAAACGGGCGAAAAAACGGTGACAGCAATGGCGACTTTTCCCACACTCCTTCTGTGCTTGGCTCATATTCCTTTCTGGTCAAAACTTCCCTCTCCTTTCTTGTGAAATGTTTTTAAGTTATTTTTGTACGTTTATGTTATCAGTTATTGATTATTTTTTTTGGATAAAAAGTATCTTTGGCAGAAAAAAAAAAAAAAAATATTATGCCAATTGGTTTGTGTTTAAACAATAAATTTATGAAAAAAATCTGACATTGTATTGTGACATTATTGTACAAATGGGTTACATTTAATCCTGGCCCTAAAGGCAAAAAAGGACACCAAAAACCATTTCATTTGTATAAAAAAAAGGCCTCTTGAAGGAACGTTTAAAAAAACACATAACGATGCAAATTGCACATTAAAAAAAAAAAGGGGGAGCTAATTAAAACATGATGACATTATTGTCACAATAGGCCATAAACAACAAATTGAGGCCAAAAAAACCCCCCAAAAATGTACGCCAATTGATTGTGTAATCCTGACATTAGCAGGTATGATTTCCACCTGCGTACGGTTTTGTGCTATCCCAATAAACTGCTTTCCAAACACATACCAAGCCGGTTTTCAATACAACACTAATTGCTTTTGTGACCACCCGCGATTAATCGCTGCAACATCGTGGAGTCCCGGGACGGAGGAGAAGGCCATCGCCAATGTGGTCGAGTAATCCAGACCCTAAACTGTGCGAGCATTTTGAAGGGAAAGAGGATCATCCAGTGACGTATGTGACGGTCCGAACACATTTGACGTTCGCATCTGCTAATGTATGTACACCCCAAAAACGCCTCGCCACGCCTGCGTTTTTCCATTTCCACCCCCGTCAACACCCAAAAACGCCCTGTTCTGTCAATCACATTTGACATGTCACTTCCTGTACGCTATTTTAGGAACGAGAGAAAAAAAGCTCGCAATCTGCCGTACGCACATGCGCAGTGTAACACCGACGCATGCGTGGTTAGTCAACATCGGAACGCAACGAGCATACTGCTGTTTGCGAGTGGCTCTGAATGAGGGCCAATGTTTTACTTAAAAAGCAAATGAATTATACATGTATTATGGTCAAAGCAGACTTACAACATAAAAAACATTAGTTCAGCAACAGTAACAAAATGATTATGTGCAATGCCTAGCATAGACTAACAAGGTGACAGTCAGCCCTGTTTATACTTACAGCCCAGCGCCCCGCGACTCTCTCGACCTACGTTCTCTCCTGCTCAACCCGACTGACCCACCCCTCCCCTTTTTGATCAATCTTTTATACTTTTTCTCTCTGCTACTAACATATTCTAAAATGACGAATATTAATTAATTAATTCAATATTCATGCGCACTAAACATTTCACTAATTATATATTTTAATCATAACAAAACCCACAGTCTCCTTTCTATGTTCTCAAAATACTGGTGACCGCATATAGGCCAAGGCTATCCTGATTAGCTCCCTTCTTGTTTAGACAGATCTGAGACCTACTGTCTCCTAGTCTGTTCATACTCAACTAACCCATTATTCTGTCTTGCTAGAGAAGAAATGGTTCTGATCAGTTCTAATTTATACCTATTTCTGTAATAACATTTATACCTTTAGATTATACAATATTAAACAATAATAACTGTTGCTTCAGACACACACCTGCCTACTTTAGAGAGAAGGTAGACCTCATCTCTAGGCCTGAGGCCATTCGACACATGTCGGTCCTCCGCAACTTACAACTAATATATATTCTGAATCATTTCTATGTACTCTTAATTGCAATGAAAATAATGAAAGACATAAGCATGCATATATTCGTGAATTGCTGAAGGAATATGTACGGTCACATATTCCAGCGTTATCAATATGCAGGTAGTCCGCAGCCCCAGGGACAAGTAATTGACAGTAAGTGTCGTTTGTGGGTGGTGACAGGGGAGTGGTTGGGCAAACGCAGATATGCTTGTGCGTTTTGACAGCGTTTCAGGGGCATGCATAATTAATCCATTGCGGCGGCGGACTCAGCCTGAGGTCTAATCGCACACAGGAAGTCTTGCTATGTCTGCGGGAGGGTCAGGTCAACCACTATTGTGCATATGGGTCCGATGGCTCTCGATGTAACCGCTGTTTTGCCAGGTATAGAAGATGCAAGTAAAGGGAAGTGGGTGTTTATGTAGTGCTGGTCGTCTGCTTATTCTGCTGCGATTGCCATGCATATGCATTCATTAGCATATTCTCGCAATATCCGGGTGTGCAGTGGCAAACGCTGGATTTTGAAAGGGGGGTTTCCAATACTTGGTTACAAAAGCAATGGCAAAAACTCTAACCACATACAGGCAGCACTCCTTGGGTACTCAATAATCAATACTCAATAATCCAAGCTTTTTAAGCCATTATTTTGCAACGTTTCAGATGAATTTATTACAGATTTTATCAATGCCTTCACAAAATATGTAATAATTGCATTTGAAACGTTGCACAGTAATGGATTAACAAGCTTGGATTATTGAGGACCCGAGGAGTGCTGCCTGTATCTAATTGTATGTCCGGCTAATGAACTGTTTTATTTGGAGTACCGGTCTACCTGACTATATTTTGTGGAGCTTTTCAGCTCCTCAAAGAAATAAAAAGGCAGCACTGCAAACATACACAGTGACACATACACACACACAGATGCACACACTGACACAGACACACACTCACTGACAAAGCCTAAACGCAAACACTGACACATACATACACATGCTGACAAAGCCTACACCACAGGTTCTCAAACTCGGTCCTCAGGACCCCAAACAGTGCATGTTTTCCATGTCTCCACACTGAATCAAGTGAAATAATTAGCTCCACCAGTGGACCTTTTAAAATGTGTAATTGAGTAATGATTACACCTGTGCACCTGCTGGGTGACCTGCAAAATGTAAACTGTGTGGGGTCCTGAGGACCGAGTTTGAGAACCACTGGCCTAGACACACACACTGCACTGACAAAGCCTTTACACACACACACTGACACACAAACTGCACTGACAAAGCCTATACACACACGCACAGACTGACAAAGCCTAGACACACACATATACACTGACAAAGCTGACATACACACACTGAAATACACACTGACACAAACACTCCTCTCGCTTAATAACACAAATTCAGCTATATAAATATAGCACTGGCATGTCTTATTAAAGATCACACACCCCCCCCACCGGCTTCCCCCACATGTACTTCATTACACCCACCTGAGGTGTGGCTCTGGGAGACAATGCCGATCACTGTCACCCAGCAGTATCCGATCTCTCAGCCTCCCACAATGCCGGTGGAGCTGTGTGCAACCGCTGCAGCTTCCCCTACAGCCAGCTCAGCCAGGAACAGTTGCCGGCTCAGGTCTCTTTACAAAAAAAAATATATTGTTAAGCTGCGCTGCGATGGAGTGGCAGGCAGGCGGGGTTTCTGGGTAGTCGAAAACCCCCCTTCGTGCGCGTATGGTGCGTGCATCTGTATCCGTGCATTCCTTGCTGAATTCGTCCCATAAACATATACAGCAATATTGAGGTAATAAATTATTGTGCCAATCCTGTTCCTAATGTATGGATCCATCTTAAAAAGTCCACCAATTCCATCCAATATATAGAATTTCACTTCCAAGTAAAATGGTTCTCAATAAGGGAAGTATGTATTGAAAAATTAACTAAAAAACAATATATTAGGGATGATACTGGATCCTTAAATACACCCCGTGGAGAAACTGCAAATAGTGCCAATCCCACACAAATGAGGATAGGGGTAGGTTATGTGTGGTTAAGTAGGTCAGTAGTAGTCATCAGAACATACCTCAACCCCAGTAGACACCACCAAGAGATGTTAAGTAAAATGCCAGAATTCACACATTCATGGTTAGATACAGTAAGCAAATGTTCACTGGGATGGGCAAGGGATGCCAGTGCTTAGGATCCCGGCGGTCAGAAATCCGATGCCGACATCCCGACCAGGATACAATCCAGACGGCTCTAGGTAAGTAACGCTAATCTAACCCCTAACCCTAACCCTCCCTGGTGCCTAAACCTAACCTCCCCCTTCCTGCACGCTAAACCTAACCCTCCCCCTTAGTGCCTAACCCTCCTCCTAACCCTGCTACTTACCTTGCTGTGGTCGGGATGAGGGTGCAGGTATTCCGATAAGTGTAGGGATTCTGGTGTCAGCATTCTGAGCGTATCCCATATTCACCACTTAGTTAAAATGATGTGTAATGCTCACACTGTAGCTTACATGCAAATCACTGATGCAGGCACATAAAGGTTTCTTTTCTAGTCCATGTAGCTACGAGGTCTGTCTAAAAAGTTTGGTGAATAGTCTGATATATCTGTATGCAACCCTTGCAACAAGGTCGCTCATGTGTGCTGACATGCATGGACATGTCTGGAGCTGCCCCCAGTTGGGGTTTGCCCGAGGCCGCCACCGCACTGCCATTGCATTCATTTCAACAGAGTGCCCCGAGCAGTGTGCGTCGAACAGCAATGGAGCAATGACACAACATTAAGTTCTGCTTCAAAATGGGTAAATCGGCGATGGAGACGCACAAAATGTTAGTGAAAGTGTACGGGCAGGATGCTGGGAGTAGAAAATGTGTGTACACAATCGCACGCACATTTTCTACTCACAGCATCCTGTTCCTTACACTTTCACCAACATTTTGTGTGTCTCCGTAGCCGATTGATGTTGTGTCATTGCTCCATTGCTGTTCGACGCACACTGCTCGGGACACTCTGTTGAAATGAATGCAATGGCAGTGCGGTGGCGGCCTCGGGCAAACCGCGACTGGGGGCAGGTCCAGACCATACTTGCCTACATTTTTTTTATCTCCTTGCTGGGAGAACCCGGGGAGGAGAAAGATTAGGTCACGACTGGGGGGTGGGGCCTGATGGCTTGCATCATTAAGCCCCACCCCCTTTGCGGCAAATTGCCACAAATTTACATAAGGGACCCTAGATCACCACGGAAGTTCTCTATATTCTGCCCACTTCACTAGGAAGTGGGCAGAAAGCAGCAGAAGTGCCTACCCTACCAGGGGTGCAGGGGGTTACCCGAAAAATCGTGAGCCTCCCGCGAAAACCGGGAGGGTAGGCATGTCTGGTCCAGACTTGTCAATGCATGTCAGCGCACATGAGCGACCTTGTTGCAAGTGTTGCATACAGATATATCAGAGCATTCACCTAACATTTTAGAAAGACCCGTGTATGGATTCATAGGACACTCATAGGGATAAAAATGTAAAACTTCTCATAGTGTAGAATATCCAAACTGTTAACACAATTTATTAAAACATACACCAAATGGGGAGTATTTCCCATACCAGATAGATGTAAACAGGATCTTGAACACAGGAACCAGCAGTATAGATGAAACCCGGGTGTTCTAAGGCTGGAAGTGCTCTGGACCTGCACTGGTGATGAAAGCACAGTGGGCCTGATTCAGACCTGGTCGCTCTGACAGAGTGCTCGCTCTGAATCAGGACCGGGTTTTCTATTTTTTAGAACGGCCTCCTGGCCACTCGCATAGCTGTGGGTGACCACCCACAGCTACAGCGAGCGGCCATGATGATGGTCGCTATAGTCAAGACCATAACGACCATCGGGCTTGCGACGAGACCCTTGTGGTAGGGTCTCATGGCCGCAGGCCCCAGAGAGATTTCGGCTTTAACAGAGCTGGAATCTCTCCACTGACATCACTCGTGATGTCAGTGGGGCCGCCCCCAAACGACAGGCGTTCTCATGCGAACGCCTTCATTCGGGCAGCCACCCTCCCGGCCCGCCCACCAAAGGGAGCGAGCTGTCACTCAACATCGACAGCTCACCACCTTTGTTGCGAGACCCGGAGCGACGGAGTACCCGTCGCTAGCCGGGTCTCGCGCATGCGCACGACGGAGTCGGCTCCGTCGTGTGCATGCGCTGTGGGCCACCATCGACCCGGTTGCGAGCGCTCAGCGCTTGCGAAAGGGTCTGAATCGGGCCCAGTATGCAATCCCCTGTTCACTCCTGCAGCATGTTTTGTCACCAAAGGGTGTCTTTTTCAAGGTGCAGTGATTGGGAGAACTACAGGGGTTTAGATCCCCGAAAACCAGAAGTGGCAAAACGGAAGACACAGACTGCCGATCACAGCCGTCATTCTTATTCCTAAAACATAATTAAAAATCAATAAGGCTTACTATCCACTACCGTATAACAGAGCAACTACTCACAAGGGTCCTTGTGTAGTAAGAAGCGTCCTGCTGCAGTGTGTAGTAGCCGATATCCAAACATCTTGCTGTTCCTGTGTCTCAATTAAGTTATTGAAACCACACGACTATATGTCGAGTACTAACAATGGTGGCCATGTTCACACAGAGATTCTGCTCCTCCACTGGGCTGGTGCAATTACAGATGGTGCGACTGTTGAGACCAACGGTGCATCTTGAAAGACACAGCGTAGGACTAGGGCCACAGCTGGTGGGCATCACTGTATGAATTAGGGGTGTGCACCGGCCCTTTTTCGTGTTTTGGTTTTGGATCTGGATCTTTCTTCGTGTTTTGGATCTGGATTGGTTTTGCCAAAACCACCCTTCCGTGTTTTGGGTTCTGGGTTTTGTGTTTTGGATCTGTATTTTTTTTTTAAAAAGCATAAAAACAGCTAAAATCACAGAATGTGTTGGTTTTTCTGCTCCTATGCTATTATTAACCTCAATAACCTTAATTTCCAGTCTATTCTGAACACCTCACACCTCACAATAGTGTTTTTGTGTCCAAAAGGTTGCACCGAGGTAGCTGGATGACTATGCTAAGTGACACGAGTGGGCGGCACAAACACGTGACCCATCTAGGAGTGACACTGCAGTGGCAGACAGGATGGCAGTTTGAAAAACTAGGCCCCAAACTGTACATAATGCAAAGGAAAAAAAGAGGTGCAAGATGGAATTGTCCTTGGGCCCTCCCACCCACCCTTATGTTGTATAAACAGGACATGCACACTTTAACAAACCAATCATTTCAGCGCCAGGGTCTGCCACACGACTGTGGCTGAAATGATTGGTTCGTTTGGGCCCCCACAAAACAAGCTGGCAATTAATCTGTCCCTGCACAAACTGGCTCTATGGAGGCAAGATGTCGTCCTCATCCTCCTCATCCACCGATTCCTCACCCTCTTCAGTGTTGTGTACATCCTCATCCTCACAGAGTATTAACTCGTCCCCAATGGAATCCACCACCACAGGTCCCTCTGTACGTTCTGGAGGCTGGTCTCCCTGGAAGAGTTGATAATTCATTTTGATGAACATCATCTTCTCCACATTTTGTGGAAGCAACCTCCTACGCCTTTCGCTGACAAGGTTCCCGGCTGCACTAAACACGCTTTCGGAGTACACACTGGAGGGGGGGCAACACAGGTAAAATAGAGCCAGTTTGTACAGGGGCCTCCAAATTGCCTCTTTTTCCTGCCAGTATGGACTGTCTGACATGCCTACTTGGATGCTGTCACCGATGTAATCCTCCACCATTCTGTCAATGGTGAAAGTATCATATGTAGTGACAGTAGACATGTCAGAAATTGTTGCCAGGTCCTTCAGTCCGGACCAGATGTCCAAACTTGGTCCTGCCTGCCCTGCATCACCGCCAGCGGGTTGCTTAGGATAGATAAGTTTCTTCCTGGCAGCCCCAGTTGCAAGAGAAAATGAAGAAGGAGCTGTTGACATGTCACGTTCCGCTTCAGCTGACAGTGTGTTCACCAGCAGGTCTTTGCACCTCTGCAAGCTTGTGTCGGCCGGAAAGAGAGACACCACATATGCTTTAAACCTAGGATCAAGCACGGTGGCCAAAATGTAGTGGTCTGATTTCAACAGATTGACCACCCTGGAATCCTGGCAAAGCGAATGAGGGGCTTCATCCACAAGTCCCACATGCCGAGCGGAATCGCTCCGTCTTAGCTCCTCCTTCACTTTCTCCAGCTGCTTCTGCAAAAGCCTGATGAGGGGAATGACCTGACTCAAGCTGGCAGTGTCTGAACTGACTTCACGTGTGGCAAGTTCGAAGGGCTGGAGAACCTTGCACAACACGGAAATCATTCTCCACTGCGCTTGAGTCAGGTGCATACCCCCTCCTTTGCCTATGTCATAGGTGGATGTATAGGCTTGTATGGCCTTTTGCTGCTCCTCCATCCTCTGAAGCATATAGAGGGTTGAGTTCCACCGCGTCACAACCTCTTGCTTCAGGTGATGGCGGGGCAGGTTCAAGAGTGTTTGCTGGTGCTCCAGTCTTCGGCACGCAGTCGCTGAATGGCGAAAGTGGCCAGAAATTTTTCAGGCCACCCAAAGCGTCTCCTGCACGCCCCTGTCACTTTTCAGAAAATTCTGCACCACCAAGTTTATTGTGTGAGCAAAACATGGGACGTGCTGGAATTTGCCCAGATGTAATGCCCGCACAATACTGGTGGCGTTGTCAGATATCACAAATCCCCAGGAGAGTCTAAGTGGGGTAAGCCACTGGGCGATGATTTCCCTCAGTTTCTCTAAGAGGTTGTTGGCGGTGTGCCTCTTTCTGAAACCGGTGATACACAGCGTAGCCTGCCTTGGAACGAGCTGGCGTTTCTGAGATGCTGCTACTGGTGACGCTGCTGCTGTTGCTGCGTAAGGTGATACATCTACCCAGTGGGCTGTCACAGTCATATAGTCCTTAGTCTGCCCTGTTCCACTTGTCCACATGTCCGTGGTTAAGTGGACATTGGGTACAATGGCATATTTCAGGACACTGAGGGCACTTTTTCTGATGTTTCTGTACAGTCTCGGTATCGCCTGCCTAGTGAAGTGGAATCTAGACGGGATTTGGAACCGGGGACACACTACCTCCATCAATTGTCTAAATCTCACTGCACTAATGGCGGATACCGGATGCACGTCTAACACCAACATAGCAGTCAAGGCCTCAGTTATACGTTTTGCTTCAGGATGACTGCTGTCGTACTTCATCCTCCTCGCTAAGGACTGTTGGAGGGTCAATTGTTTAGTAAAAGTAGTGGTGTTCCTACTTCCTCTCTGGGATGATGAACGACTCCCAGCAGCAGCAACAGCAGCAGCAGCAGGAGGCGTAGCAATGCAGGATCCTCCAGAGGAATCCCGGATAGAAGAGTCAGTCATGCCAGTGACATGGCCTGCAGGACTACTTCCGATCCTGACTAAGGAGGAAATTGACGAGGAGGGAGTTGACGGTGTGGTTTGCAGGCGCTTGGATACAATAGGACAACGGAATTTAGGTGTCCCTAGACAGCTTACTGTCTTAGCCAAAGTTTCTGAACTTGACAGTAACTTTTTATGAATGCGCTGCAGGTGCCATATAAGGGAGGATGTTCCTAGGTGGTTAACGTCCCTACCCCTACTTATTTCACCTTTACATATGGTACATATGGCAAGACAGTTGTTGTCCGGATTTGGATAGAAATATTGCCAGACCAAAGAGGTGGAATGTTTGGTCTTCTGCCCAGGCATGACCGTGATGGGCTTTTTCATCCCACGGACAACAACTGTCTCCCCCGGAGCCTGATTTAAACAAACCACATCACCATCAGAATCCTCCTCGCCAACTTCCTCCTCAGCGCCAGCTACACCAGTATCCTCATTCTGTTGTACTTCAACAGTGACATCTTCAATTTGCATATCAGCAAGTGGACTGTGGGTGCTCCTTTCAGCACTTGCAGGGGGCGTGCAAATGGTGGAAAGAGCCACCTCTTCCCGTCCAGTGCTGGGAAGGTCAGGCATCGCAACCACCACCACACTTGGACTCTCCTTGGGGATTTGTGATATCTTCTTAGAACGCACAGTTCTTCGCTGTGCTTTTGCCAGCTTAACTCTTTTGACTTTTTTAATGGGAGGAGGGCTTCCATCGTCATGTGAAGCTGAAACACTAGTCATGAACATAGGGAAAGACCTTAGCCATTCCTTGCCACTCCGTGTCGTAAATGGCATATTGGCAAGTTTACGTTTCTCTTCAGATGATTTAAATGTTTTTTTCAAGGTCATTTTCCTGAACTTTGCCATTTGGGATTGTATGTGCCCTCTACTATGACATTGGGCATCGGCCTTGGCAGACGACGTTGATGGCATGTTATCGTCTATGTCATGACTAGTGGCAGCAGCTTCAGCACTAGGAGGAAGTGCTTCTTGATCTTTCTCTATTTTATTTTTATCGGAGAAAGTTTGGTCCTCCATTTATGTTATATCGATTTGATATATACGTGCGGCTAAGGCGCACACAAACACAGAAAATATTTTTTTATTTTTGCTGGAGAGTAGTGCACTTTGTGGGTTACAGCACCCTTTAAGAAATGAGCCAGCCGGCTCTTTACTTATGGGACACAGGCGCACGCTTGGCGCTGCTCCTTTGTTGATGCACGTGTGGCTACTGCGCACACAATTCACAAACACAGAAATAAAATTTTTATTTGGTGTGGAGTGTACTTTGGGGGTTACAGCACCCTTTAACGGTCAAGCCAGCCGGCCCTTTACTTATGACACAGGTGCACGCTTGGCACTACTTTGTTGATGCACGTGCGGCTACTGCGCACACAATTCACAAACACAGAAAATATTTTTTATTTGGTTTGGAGTGTACTTTGGGGGTTACAGCACCCTTTAACGGTCAAGCCAGCTGGCCCTTTACTTATGACACAGGCGCACGCTTGGCACTACTTTGTTGATGCACGTGAGGTTACTGCGCACACAATTCACAAACACAGAAAATATTTTTTTATTTGGTTTGGACTGGAGTGTACTTTGGGGGTTACAGCACCCTTTAACGGTCAAGCCAGCCGGCCCTTTACTTATGACACAGGCGCACGCTTGGCACTACTATGTTGATGCACGTGTGGCTACTGCGCACACAATTCACAAACACAGAAAATATTTTCTTATTTGGTTTGGAGTGTACTTTGGGGGTTACAGCA
The DNA here is from genome assembly GCA_031769625.1 of Taudactylus pleione. Classification (NCBI taxonomy): domain Eukaryota; kingdom Metazoa; phylum Chordata; class Amphibia; order Anura; family Myobatrachidae; genus Taudactylus; species Taudactylus pleione. The sequence continues at coordinate 7,140,030 of JAUIMM010000706.1, forward strand.
CCCTTTAACGGTCAAGCCAGCTGGCCCTTTACTTATGACACAGGCGCACGCTTGGCACTACTTTGTTGATGCACGTGCGGCTACTGCGCACACAATTCACAAACACAGAAAATATTTTTTATTTGGTTTGGAGTGTACTTTGAGGGTTAAAGGACCCTTTAAAGGTCAAGCCAGCCGGCCCTTTACTTATGACACAGGCGCACGCTTGGCACTACTTTGTTGATGCACGTGCGGCTACTGCGCACACAATTCACAAACACAGAAAATATTTTTTTATTTGGTTTGGAGTGTACTTTGGGGGTTACAGCACCCTTTAACGGTCAAGCCAGCCGGCCCTTTACTTATGACACAGGCGCACGCTTGGCACTACTTTGTTGATGCACGTGCGGCTACTGCGCACACAATTCACAAACACAGAAAATATTTTTTTATTTGGTTTGGAGTGTACTTTGGGGGTTACAGCACCCTTTAACGGTCAAGCCAGCTGGCCCTTTACTTATGACACAGGCGCACGCTTGGCACTACTTTGTTGATGCACGTGCGGCTACTGCGCACACAATTCACAGACACAGAAAATATTTTTTTATTTGGTTTGGAGTGTACTTTGGGGGTAACAGCACCTTTTAACGGTCAAGCTAGCCGGCCCTTTACTTTTGACACAGGCGCACGCTTGGCACTACTTTGTTGATGCACGTGCGGCTACTGCGCACACAATTCACAAACACAGAAATTGTTTTTTTATTTGGTTTGGAGTGTACTTTGGGGGTTACAGCACCCTTTAACGGTCAAGCCAGCCGGCCCTTTTTACTTATGACACAGGCGTACGCTTGGCACTACTTTGTTGATGCACGTGCGGCTACTGCGCACACAATTCACAAACACAGAAAGTATTTTTTTATTTGGTTTGGACTGGAGTGTACTTTGGGGGTTACAGCACCCTTTAACGGTCAAGCCAGCCGGCCCTTTACTTATGACACAGGCGCACGCTTGGCACTACTTTGTTGATGCACGTGCGGCTACTGCGCACACAATTCACAAACACAGAAAATATTTTTTTATTTGGTTTGGAGTGTACTTTGGGGGTTACAGCACCCTTTAACGGTCAAGCCAGCCAGCTCTTTACTTATGACACAGGCGCACGCTTGGCACTACTTTGTTGATGCACGTGCAGCTACTGCGCACACAATTCACAAACACAGAAAATATTTTTTTATTTGGTTTGGACTGGAGTGTACTTTGGGGGTTACAGCACCTTTTAACGGTCATGCCAGCCGGCCCTTTACTTATGACACAGGCGCACGCTTGGCACTACTTTGTTGATGCACGTGCGGCTACTGCGCACACAATTCACAAACACAGAAAATATTTTTTTATTTGGTTTGGAGTGTACTTTGGGGGTTACAGCACCCTTTAACGGTCAAGCCAGCCGGACCTTTACTTATGACACAGGCGCACGCTTGGCACTACTTTGTTGATGCACGCGCGGCTACTGCGCACTCAATTCACAAACACAGAAAATATTTTTTTATTTGGTTTGGACTGGAGTGTACTTTGGGGGTTACAGCACCCTTTAACGGTCAAGCCAGCCGGCCCTTTACTTATGACACAAGCGCACGCTTGGCACTACTTTGTTGATGCACGTGCGGCTACTGCGCACACAATTCACAAACACAGAAAATATTTTTTATTTGGTTTGGAGTGTACTTTGAGGGTTAAAGCACCCTTTAACGGTCAAGCCAGCCGGCCCTTTACTTATGACACAGGCGCACGCTTGGCACTACTTTGTTGATGTACGTGCGGCTACTGCGCACACAATTCACAAACACAGAAAATATTTTTTTATTTGGTTTGGAGTGTACTTTGGGGGTTACAGCACCCTTTAACGGTCAAGCCAGCCGGCCCTTTACTTATGACACAGGCGCACTCTTGGCACTACTTTGTTGATGCACGTGCGGCTACTGCGCACACAATTCACAAACACAGAAAATATTTTTTTATTTGGTTTGGAGTGTACTTTGGGGGTTACAGCACCCTTTAACGGTCAAGCCAGCCGGCCCTTTACTTATGACACAGGCGCACGCTTGGCACTACTTTGTTGATGCACGTGCGGCTACTGCGCATACAATTCACAAACACAGAAAATATTTTTTTATTTGGTTTGGAGTGTACTTTGGGGGTTACAGCACCCTTTAACGATCAAGCCAGCCGGACCTTTACTTATGACACAGGCACACGCTTAGCACTACTTTGTTGATGCACGTGCGGCTACTGCGCACACAATTCACAGACTCAGAAAATATTTTTTTATTTGGTTTGGACTGGAGAGTACTTTGGGGGTTACAGCACCCTTTAACGGTCAAGCCTGCCGGCCCTTTACTTATGACACAGGCGCACGCTTGGCACTACTTTGTTGATGCACATGCAGCTACTGCGCACACAATTCACAAACACAGAAAATATTTTTTTATTTGGTTTGGAGTGTACTTTGGGGGTTACAGCACCCTTTAACGGTCAAGCCAGCCGGCCCTTTACTTATGACACAGGCGCACGCTTGGCACTACTTTGTTGATGCACGTGCAGCTACTGCGCACACAATTCACAAACACAGAAAATATTTTTTTATATGGTTTGGACTGGAGTGTACTTTGGGGGTTACAGCACCCTTTAACGGTCAAGCCAGCCGGCCCTTTACTTATGACACAGGCGCACGCTTGGCACTACTTTGTTGATGCACGTGCGGCTACTGCGCACACAATTCACAAACACAGAAAATATTTTTTATTTGGTTTGGAGTGTACTTTGAGGGTTACAGCACCCTTTAACGGTCAAGCCAGCCGGCCCTTTACTTATGACACAGGCACACGCTTGGCACTACTTTGTTGATGTACGTGCGGCTACTGCGCACACAATTCACAAACACAGAAAATATTTTTCTATTTGGTTTGGAGTGTACTTTGGGGGTTACAGCACCCTTTAACGGTCAAGCCAGCAGGCCCTTTACTTATGACACTGGCGCACGCTTGGCACTACTTTGTTGATGCACGTGCGGCTACTGCGCACACAATTCACAAACACAGAAAATATTTTTTTATTTGGTTTGGAGTGTACTTTGGGGGTTACAGCACCCTTTAACGGTCAAGCCAGCCGGCCCTTTACTTATGACACAGGCGCACGCTTGGCACTACTTTGTTAATGCACGTGTGGCTACTGCGCACACAATTCACAAACACAGAAAATATTTTTTTATTTGAATTGGACTGGAGTGTACTTTGGGGGTTACAGCACCCTTTAACGGTCAAGCCAGCCGGCCCTTTACTTATGACACAGGCGCACGCTTGGCACTACTTTGTTGATGCACGTGCGGCTACTGCGCACACAATTCACAAACACAGAAAATATTTTTTTATTTGGTTTGGAGTGTACTTTGGGGGTTACAGCACCATTTAACGGTCAAGCCAGCCGGCCCTTTACTTATGACACAAGCGCACGCTTGGCACTACTTTGTTGATGCACGTGCGGCTACTGCGCACACAATTCACAAACACAGAAAATATTTTTTTATTTGGTTTGGACTGGAGTGTACTTTGGGGGTTACAGCACCCTTTAACGGTCATGCCAGCCGGCCCTTTACTTATGACACAGGCGCACGCTTGGCACTACTTTGTTGATGCACGTGCGGCTACTGCGCACACAATTCACAAACACAGAAAATATTTTTTTATTTGGTTTGGAGTGTACTTTGGGGGTTACAGCACCCTTTAACGGTCAAGCCAGCTGGCCCTTTACTTATGACACAGGCGCACGCTTGGCACTACTTTGTTGATGTACGTGCAGGTACTGCACACACAATTCACAAACACAGAAAATATTTTTTTATTTGGTTTGGAGTGTACTTTGGGGGTTACAGCACCCTTTAACGGTCAAGCCAGCAGGCCCTTTACTTATGACACTGGCGCACGCTTGGCACTACTTTGTTGATGCACGTGCGGCTACTGCGCACACAATTCACAAACACAGAAAATATTTTTTTATTTGGTTTGGAGTGTACTTTGGGGGTTACAGCACCCTTTAACGGTCAAACCAGCCGGCCCTTTACTTATGACACAGGCGCACGCTTGGCACTACTTTGTTGATGCACGTGCGGCTACTGCGCACACAATTCACAAACACAGAAAATATTTTTTTATTTGGTTTGGAGTGTACTTTGGGGGTTACAGCACCCTTTAACGGTCAAGCCAGCCGGCCCTTTACTTATGACACAGGCGCACGCTTGGCACTACTTTGTTGATGCACGTGCGGTTACTGCGCACACAATTCACAGACACAGAAAATATTTTTTTATTTGGTTTGGAGTGTACTTTGGGGGTAACAGCACCCTTTAACGGTCAAGCCAGCCGGCCCTTTACTTATGACACAGGCGCACGCTTGGCACTACTTTGTTGATGCACGTGCGGCTACTGCGCACACAATTCACAAACACAGAAATTGTTTTTTTATTTGGTTTGGAGTGTACTTTGGGGGTTACAGCACCCTTTAACGGTCAAGCCAGCCGGCCCTTTTTACTTATGACACAGGCGTACGCTTGGCACTACTTTGTTGATGCACGTGCGGCTACTGCGCACACAATTCACAAACACAGAAAGTATTTTTTTATTTGGTTTGGACTGGAGTGTACTTTGGGGGTTACAGCACCCTTTAACGGTCAAGCCAGCCGGCCCTTTACTTATGACACAGGCGCACGCTTGGCACTACTTTGTTGATGCACGTGCGGCTACTGCGCACACAATTCACAAACACAGAAAATATTTTTTTATTTGGTTTGGAGTGTACTTTGGGGGTTACAGCACCCTTTACCGGTCAAGCCAGCCAGCTCTTTATTTATGACACAGGCGCACGCTTGGCACTACTTTGTTGATGCACGTGCAGCTACTGCGCACACAATTCACAAACACAGAAAATATTTTTTTATTTGGTTTGGACTGGAGTGTACTTTGGGGGTTACAGCACCCTTTAACGGTCATGCCAGCCGGCCCTTTACTTATGACACAGGCGCACGCTTGGCACTACTTTGTTGATGCACGTGCGGCTACTGCGCACACAATTCACAAACACAGAAAATATTTTTTTATTTGGTTTGGAATGTACTTTGGGGGTTACAGCACCCTTTAACGGTCAAGCCAGCCGGCCCTTTACTTATGACACAGGCGCACGCTTGGCACTACTTTGTTGATGCACGCGCGGCTACTGCGCACTCAATTCACAAACACAGAAAATATTTTTTTATTTGGTTTGGACTGGAGTGTACTTTGGGGGTTACAGCACCCTTTAACGGTCAAGCCAGCCGGCCCTTTACTTATGACACAGGCGCACGCTTGGCACTACTTTGTTGATGCACGTGCGGCTACTGCGCACACAATTCACAAACACAGAAAATATTTTTTTATTTGGTTTGGAGGGTACTTTGGGGGTTACAGCACCCTTTAACGGTCAAGCCAGCCGGCCCTTTACTTTTGACACAGGCGCACGCTTGGCACTACTTTGTTGATGCACGTGCGGCTTCTGCGCACACAATTCACAAACACAGAAATTGTTTTTTTATTTGGTTTGGAGTGTACTTTGGGGGTTACAGCACCCTTTAACGGTCAAGCCAGCCGGCCCTTTTTACTTATGACACAGGCGCACGCTTGGCACTACTTTGTTGATGCACGTGCGGCTACTGCGCACACAATTCACAAACACAGAAAATATTTTTTTATTTGGTTTGGAGTGTACTTTGGGGGTTACAGCACCCTTTAACGGTCAAGCCAGCCGGCCCTTTACTTATGACACAGGCGCACGCTTGGCACTACTTTGTTGATGCACGTGCGGCTACTGCGCACACAATTCACAAACACAGAAAATATTTTTTTATTTGGTTTGGAGTGTACTTTGGGGGTTACAGCACCCTTTAACGATCAAGCCAGCCGGACCTTTACTTATGACACAGGCGCACGCTTGGCACTACTTTGTTGATGCACGTGCTGCTACTGCGCACACAATTCACAAACACAGAAAATATTTTTTTATTTGGTTTGGAGTGTACTTTGGGGGTTACAGCACCCTTTAACGGTCAAGCCAGCTGGCCCTTTACTTATGACACAGGGGCACGCTTAGCACTACTTTGTTGATGCACGTGCGGCTACTGCGCACACAATTCACAGACTCAGAAAATATTTTTTTATTTGGTTTGGACTGGAGAGTACTTTGGGGGTTACAGCACCCTTTAACGGTCAAGCCTGCCGGCCCTTTACTTATGACACAGGCGCACGCTTGGCACTACTTTGTTGATGCACATGCAGCTACTGCGCACACAATTCACAAACACAGAAAATATTTTTTTATTTGGTTTGGAGTGTACTTTGGGGGTTACAGCACCCTTTAACGGTCAAGCCAGCCGGCCCTTTACTTATGACACAGGCGCACGCTTGGCACTACTTTGTTGATGCACGTGCAGCTACTGCGCACACAATTCACAAACACAGAAAATATTTTTTTATATGGTTTGGACTGGAGTGTACTTTGGGGGTTACAGCACCCTTTAACGGTCAAGCCAGCCGGCCCTTTACTTATGACACAGGCGCACGCTTGGCACTACTTTGTTGATGCACGTGCGGCTACTGCGCACACAATTCACAAACACAGAAAATATTTTTTATTTGGTTTGGAGTGTACTTTGAGGGTTACAGCAGCCTTTAACGGTCAAGCCAGCCGGCCCTTTACTTATGACACAGGCACACGCTTGGCACTACTTTGTTGATGTACGTGCGGCTACTGCGCACACAATTCACAAACACAGAAAATATTTTTCTATTTGGTTTGGAGTGTACTTTGGGGGTTACAGCACCCTTTAACGGTCAAGCCAGCCGGACCTTTACTTATGACACAGGCGCACGCTTGGCACTACTTTGTTGATGCACGTGCGGCTACTGCGCACACAATTCACAAACACAGAAAATATTTTTTTATTTGGTTTGGAGTGTACTTTGGGGGTTACAGCACCCTTTAACGGTCAAGCCAGCCGTCCCTTTACTTATGACACAGGCGCACGCTTGGCACTACTTTGTTAATGCACGTGTGGCTACTGCGCACACAATTCACAAACACAGAAAATATTTTTTTATTTGAATTGGACTGGAGTGTACTTTGGGGGTTACAGCACCCTTTAACGGTCAAGCCAGCCGGCCCTTTACTTATGACACAGGCGCACGCTTGGCACTACTTTGTTGATGCACGTGCGGCTACTGCGCACACAATTCACAAACACAGAAAATATTTTTTTATTTGGTTTGGAGTGTACTTTGGGGGTTACAGCACCATTTAACGGTCAAGCCAGCCGGCCCTTTACTTATGACACAGGCGCACGCTTGGCACTACTTTGTTGATGCACGTGCGGCTACTGCGCACACAATTCACAAACACAGAAAATATTTTTTTATTTGGTTTGGACTGGAGTGTACTTTGGGGGTTACAGCACCCTTTAACGGTCAAGCCAGCCGGCCCTTTACTTATGACACAGGCGCACGCTTGGCACTACTTTGTTGATGCACGTGCGGCTACTGCGCACACAATTCACAAACACAGAAAATATTTTTTTATTTGGTTTGGAGTGTACTTTGGGGGTTACAGCACCCTTTAACGGTCAAGCCAGCTGGCCCTTTACTTATGACACAGGCGCACGCTTGGCACTACTTTGTTGATGCACGTGCGGCTACTGCGCACACAATTCACAAACACAGAAAATATTTTTTTATTTGGTTTGGAGTGTACTTTGGGGGTTACAGCACCCTTTAACGGTCAAGCCAGCCGGACCTTTACTTATGACACAGGCGCACGCTTGGCACTACTTTGTTGATGCACGTGCGGCTACTGCGCACACAATTCACAAACACAGAAATTGTTTTTTTATTTGGTTTGGAGTGTACTTTGGGGGTTACAGCACCCTTTAACGGTCAAGCCAGCCGGCCCTTTTTACTTATGACACAGGCGTACGCTTGGCACTACTTTGTTGATGCACGTGTGGCTACTGCGCACACAATTCACAAACACAGAAAATATTTTTTTATTTGGTTTGGACTGGAGTGTACTTTGGGGGTTACAGCACCCTTTAACGGTCAAGCCAGCCGGCCCTTTACTTATGACACAGGTGCACGCTTGGCACTACTTTGTTGATGCACGTGCGGCTACTGCGCACACAATTCACAAACACAGAAAATATTTTTTTATTTGGTTTGGAGTGTACTTTGGGGGTTACAGCACCCTTTAACGGTCAAGCCAGCTGGCCCTTTACTTATGACACAGGCGCACGCTTGGCACTACTTTGTTGATGCACGTGCGGCTACTGCGCACACAATTCACAAACACAGAAAATATTTTTTTATTTGGTTTGGACTGGAGTGTACTTTGGGGGTTACAGCACCCTTTAACGGTCATGCCAGCCGGCCCTTTACTTATGACACAGGCGCACGCTTGGCACTACTTTGTTGATGCACGTGCGGCTACTGCGCACACAATTCACAAACACAGAAAATATTTTTTTATTTGGTTTGGAGTGTACTTTGGGGGTTACAGCACCCTTTAACGGTCAAGCCAGCCGGACCTTTACTTATGACACAGGCGCACGCTTGGCACTACTTTGTTGATGCACGTGCGGCTACTGCGCACACAATTCACAAACATTGAAAAAATATTTTTTTTTTTAGCACTTGGGGGGAGCACTCCTGACGGAGAGAGCACCCCCTGGACAACACTACAGCACCCCTTTAGGACTGGGACACTGCACAGGACTTTGGAGTGGACACAGCCCCTATGGACAACAGCAGCACAGCGCAGCACAGCACAGCACAACACTACTCTGCACTACACTACACTACACTACACAGCCCAGCCAGCCCTAACTCCCACCCTCCCTCTTCACTGTCCACAGCCGAGTGAGAAAATGGCGCCGACGCGGGTACCTTATATAGAATCCAAAACCCGCGAGACGCGGAAGTCGGGATGATGACGTTTTGCCTCGATTTCAGATCCGAGTCAGGCGGGAAAAGTCGAGCCTGACTCGGATCGGGGGGGCTCGGATTTCAGAAATCCGAACCCGCTCACCCCTAGTATTAATCCGATTGGCTGCGGCATTAGCATAAAAACGTAGTCTCACTGTGCAAAAGGCACACTCGCTGGTGCAATAGCGTGCACCTTGAACAATGCCCTTTATATGCAGCCTGTTTGAGAATCTCTCTGTTCATTTTAAACAGGATCATTGCATTGCATGTTTTAATGGCTTCACAGTTTCCCATGTTAAACACAGTTTTCGGATCTCAGCATATACTCTATTTAAAACAGGGTAGCTTCCTGGTCAGAAAATCAGGGTGTTCCCTACACCTGTTTCTGTTGACATTGACAGCTGTGCAGAGTTCTAATCTTGTGGGTGTTCCAGCCCTGACTGATGATCTAGGACTGGAGACAGGCCATGAATCAGTAACTCCTTCATAGCCAGAAGGCCTTACAGTGCTTTTCAAGAAAGAAAATAAATCATTCACATTAGAACAAAAGATTATTTCCCTTAGTGCTTTCACCTTCCCTAAGGGTCAACCTTTATAAGAGATATGGCTCTAAAAGGCAATGAAATGGGAAAGTACAGTAGATTGGTGTGAAATATTATGTTAGATTTGGAATCCTGTGTTATAAATATCCTCTTATCTCAGTGATCAAAGTGCACTACAATACAAAATAGGATTCTATATAAGGAGACAGTACATTGTGACTGCACTCATCTCTCTGTATGTGCTACAATACAATAGGGATGGATACTGTTATCATCCAGAAACTGGAGATGCAGCTTATTGTAAAGGGTCCGATGGACTTCTCTAATATTGTGTCCCATCCATAAAAGATATCCTATGTTCATTCCACTCAAGGTTACAGGACGACAGTCACTATAAAAAACAAGTTATGGATAATCAATGGTGTGCTCCAAGAGCAGAGAATGCTGGGAGCAGGGATAGAAGCTATACACAAGGAGCTGCATCATTTTGTTTTACCTGACAGGCTCAATAATCACGGGAAAAGCTTAACTGATGACACTTCATTAGCATAATGAGTAGAAGCTGGGAAGAGGGGAGTCAGATACTCTATCATCAAGCAGATCACGTACAGCCACATCTCTAGCAGTCACTTTACTATTACAACCACTGTTTTTGTTTAATAGGAACATTAATTTACTTCAATGCCTTCTACGGTAGCTATGAATATATCTGTAGCTATTGCTATCTACATAGTAACAGTGTGAAGAAAGGCTGTTCTGTTGGATTTTAGCAACTTCATCTGTACTATGTCTACATGCGTAGAAAAATTGTACTAGGACAGACCAATAATGGATGGATAGGCTGAGAACCGAGGGCCTGATTCAGCAAGGATTGCAGTTGCTTATTCGCACACAACCGGCCAATTATTTTGCACTGCGCATGCATACGCAGTGCGCTTGTGCGAACCTGACGCTGCGATCGTGACCATGCAGACCCATCGCAAAGTGATTCACAGAAAGTACCATTTGTGGGCGGTGAAGGGGGGGTGGTCGGGTGAATGCAGGCGTGCCAGTGCGTTTCAATTTCATTGCCTGGGCGTGCATAAATTAGCCACTGCGATACAGGACGCAACCTCAGGTCTCATAGTGTGCGCTGAAGTAAGCAATTCCTGAGTGAGGTCTGACCAGAGTTGCCGAGAGGGGGGGGAGTGGGTACAAATTACTCATACCCTTCTTGAGGGGCCCAGCAGGTGCCCGGGTCCGACGCCGCCCCCCCTCCCTCACAGCAGCCCAGCACACAGCGTGTGCTGAGCTGCAGTGGGAGACTGCTCGTGGCGCTGAAAATATTTTTTTTTCTTCACAAAGGGGACGTGCTCACGTGTCCCGTGATTAGGCCATGCCTCCTGTTACCCGGGCTCGCCACGGCTCTTGGCGGGTCTGGGTCTGACCTGCTTTAACTGTGCGTATGGGTCCGATGTTACTCAATGTTACCGATTATTTTGCTATGTTGCCAAAGTATATGGATGTGAGTAAGGGGAAGTGGGCATCCTTATGTTAGGCTGCGATCGCATGTGAATGCAGACATTGCACACATGTGTTACGTGAGTATTACCAGAATAGCGATCATTGCTGAATCAGGACCTGAGAGTGATAGGCATTTGGGGAGAATATGGTGAGATGTGGCATTTACTTTACTAAAGTGCAAACATGTCCTAGAAGTAAGATGTAACCATACCCCCATATTATATTTTGGAGAAGGGGCATACTGTAGAACTCGAATTTTACACAAATCCAGGAATGGTAGAAGAGGGGTGTCAATCTATATTTTCAGTCAGATTAATGTTGCCCTTTCCAGGCACATTTTAAACAGGAAAGTATTTTAACCAACATAATAAAAGCTTTAAAATATGCAAATTGGACAAATGTGATTAAATAAATAACTGAAAAGGGTAACAATAAAGTGATGGTATTGAAGGTATACATATTTCCAATTGGACTGAGAAATGAACAGACGTATATGAAGATTGATTTTCTAGGAGCAGTTGCAATAACTGGAATGTGGGGGTGAGACTGTGGCCCGGACTCAGAGGTGGTTGCAGAGTAGATGTTTATGAAATCCTTACTGTCCACAGGCGAACCTAGGTGTGCGATCGATATGATTAGATACGGCATCTGCGATTCATGGATTTTTCAGGGTGGAGACTAGGATGTGACCTGGAGTGGGCGCAAAAAGAAGGCATTTTATGGGAGTGTCAGGGGCGTGATTTGGCATAGTACTATGTTCTCATTCACAGCACCGCAACCACAATGGCTATATTATAAGAAGGTTAAAGGGAACACTCTGCACTAGCCAAGGGCTGCTCAAGGAGACAATGGGCCTGATTCAGAGCCACTCGTAAGCGGCAGCTCGTTCGCTCCGAGCGATGTTTGCCAAACTGCGCATGCGTACGGATCGTTATACGCATGCGCGAACCAGTCAGTGCGGCCGAAATTCATGTGCTCGCAAAATAGCGAATGCCTGCTAATTTGAGTGACAGGATGAGGCGTATGTGGGTGGTAACAGGGGAAGGTGCTTGAAAACGGGGAGTGGAGATCCGAACGCAGGCGTGCTTAAAGGTCAAAACGGGCGTTTTATGGGTGTGCATATTTAAAACAGCAGCGTCATTGACCACGTCACTGGGTTATTTTATAGTCAGAACTGCTCGCAAAATTGTGGTAGCAAAAACCAACCACAAGAATAGCGAGCAGCTCATACCCTGTTCGATGTACTCGATTAATCTAATAAATAGCGGACATGACGTAGGATGCGAGCGGTCAGGGGGCGTAGTTTCCCAAAAAACGACCGCAAGTTTTGTTCGCTCGTTCAGACCTAGAGGCGTGAACAGACCGCAAACAGCGAACGGTTCATTTGAATAGCCACCCCTATTTTCTGGACGAGCGAGCGAAAATAGCGACCGGCTCTGTATCAGGCCCAATGTTCCTATTGTTAGAACCTGTTTGGTTCTAACAATCACTGTAGGTGACTGTCAATGATATGTGAAATGGACATTAGTCCACACAGATGTCCTTAATCAGGCTGGATGGTTTATTTGTAAGCACAGGGTTAACAGCGGTAACAGTAATGAAAGCAATAATACAGGTCTCACTAACAGGAACTGAGTACTGCACGTCCTTACTGTACTGCTGCCCTCTACACAGTGGCACAAAATCGCTATGATTAGAGACAGCATATGCGATTCATGGGCGTTTCACGGTGGAGACTAGGGTGTGACCTGAAGTGGGCACAAAAAGGTGTTTTATGGGAGTGTCAGGGGCGTGATTCTGCAACCCGGCATCGCGGGATCACAGAAATCCAACATGTTGGATTTTCCCGATTTGACGATCGCGATCAAAAAATGATCTCAATCGTCAAATCGGGGACATTTAACATGTAATATTTCAGCGATCCTGCAATGGATCGCTGAACATCGATGTTGGCCGGCGTTTCCACCCGGCAGATCAGCATTTCCGATCACGTTGCAGGATCGCGGAAAAACCTGTCAGATGTAAAAGCACCTTTAAACATCCTGGATGTCTGTAACTATGGTTTCACATTTAATTCCCAGGTGTACCATGATTGTCCCAACTTATTTGCTGTAAGGACTTTGGGCCTGATTCAAAGATTTACATAAAGTCGATATTTACGCAGATCAAGCAAATGTTTGCAAATGTGCATGTGTGGTAACCTTGACTTTACGTGGTAAGTAAAGAGTGTCACACATGCGCAATAGACGCACTGCACGATAGACACACTGCACACGCGCAGCAATTGCATAGCGAATGCGCATGTACAGATGAACCACTCACAAAGTGAGTGACAGGCAGTCAGCATTTGAGTAGTAATAGGTGAGGTGGTTAGAAAAACGCAGGCAGGTCGGACCATTAAAACCCTTTTTTTTTGGGCGGTCCATAAATTAGCCATTGTGATCATCAGTGGCAAACGCAGGATTTCTAGAGGGGGGGTTCCAAATGCTTGATTTTAGAGTGAGTGTGGCCAGTCCATGAAGAGGGCATAAATAGCATTTATCCAGCTTTAATATGTTACATACAAAGTGTATTGTGTGTCATAGTTCCAGCATTTACAGGACCAGCGATCACTGTAAGCGATTAGATGCGGCAGTAGGATCATCCTGCCTGAGCTGAATGTTTTTATGTCAGATGTGGGCATCATTCCTGAGCATTGGGGCAAATCCAGGGTCTGGGGAGCAGCAGAATAACCTAGCACTGCCCTGGACATATATCTACATATCAGTCTCTTTATGTACTGGATAGTGTATGATTATGCAGTATTAATAGTAAACCCTATAGATGGTCTATAGCAGTGCACCCCTAACAGTGCATGTTTTCCACATCTTCTAGTTGGAATGGGTATGATATACCGCCGGCATTCCCGTCAGCGGCAGCCCGACAGGAGCAGAGTTCGAAGCAGCGGAAGCCCGACAGCGCTGGAAATCCCGATCGTGGATAGGTAAGTATAGACTAACCTAACCCCCCTAACCCTAACCCTCCTTAGGGGTTCCTAACCCTAACTTCCCCCCCAAGTGCCTAACCCTAATCCCCCCTCTAAGTGCCTAACCCTAACCACCCCCTTCCCCGCTGCCTAAACCTAAGTCCCCCGGGGGGGTGCCTAACCCTAAGTCCCCCCCCGGGGGTGCCTAACCCTAACCCTCCCTCCCCCTAGCCTAACCCTAACCCTCCCGGGGGGGTGCCTCACCCTAAGTCCCCCCCGGGAGCCCTAAACCTAACCCTCCCTCCCCCTAGCCTAACCCTAACCCTCCCGGGGGGGTGCCTCACCCTAAGTCCCCCCCGGGAGCCCTAAACCTAACCCTCACCCCCCGCGGCTATCTGCTCGCGGCGCCCGGCATCTCTACAATCGTGATGCCGGCCGCCGGTCTCCCGGCGTCGGGGAAATGCGGGCGTCTACATCTAGACGCCCAGCATTTCACCCATGCCGGGATAAGACAGTCGGGAAGCCGGCTGCCGGTATTTAGGCAGTCGGCTTCCCGATTGCTTCCCTTCTAGTTGGTGCACAGGTGTATTTATTAATGGCTGACACATTTTAAAAGTTCCACAGGTGGTGCTAACTATTTCATTTGTGATACTGAGAAGAACATGCAGCATTAGTAACATTCTATTATATTACTATTTCTATTGTGGTCAAGGTGTTGGCTGGTGAGGGGGGTTTCCAGGCAGATGGAAACCCCCCCTGCGTTTGCTTATGATCATCCTCACAGCATGAGAGTTCTCTGGGGTGATTCAGAGGTGGTGCAGCCATTACAGTATCTTTATGGTAATACTGATGCAATGAGGGTCCTATTGAGACACCCACCGCCTGTGGCGTGATGTATGCCGATGTACATGCAAAAATGCACTACCAAACGCATTATCGGCCACATCATCAGATATTGCTTCTGCCAATTGCAGACGCAGAATGTCCAACTGACCATGGCCGCTGGTGGCAGTGCAACTGCATCTTTAGACACAGATACTGACATTGACACACCGGCATCTGTTAGCCACCCTCCCAGTTACCACCCAGAAATGCCCATCATAAATTCATGGATCTACATGCAATTTCAATCTGCATCTCTGGGTCTGATTCAAAGATGTCCGTGGTCGCAGCTGCTCTCACAATAGCGGTTGCAGGAATATGCAAATGCTAATCTCATCTTTCCTTCTGTGCTACACAGTGCGACGTAGTATATGAGCGGTGAGATGCCCACTTTAAGGCTGTATGGTCTGTGCGTTTGCAATGGGGATTGTAAACACTTCAACATTGATGAAACATCGGTCGCACCATCGTCATTTGCGGTGGCCTAGGGTCTACTCTAGCTACTCTCCTCTAATCCAACTAAACATGTCTTCTGAAGCATTGGATTTGTGATTAGGAATGCAGAAGCACTCCCAGACACGCCTGTGACACTCCCATAATATGCCCATAAAATGGACCTTTTGTATGATCATTTTAGGTCACCTCCCAGTCTCCATCCTGATATGGTTAGGGATCGCAAACCCTTTCATAAGTGTTCGCTATTCTGTACGCAATTGCGAATGGCATCACACACATTGGTTTGGGCGTGTGCTGTAAGGGCTTCCTAGACTTTTCATACATGTGCAGTAGCAAAATATCACTTATCTGCATAAATTTCAGCACTGCGTCCATCTCTGAATCAGGTACTCTGTGCGGGAACCATCATCTTGGATGCATGCACACTTGTGCCCGATGCTTTCCCTGCATCTACTTCTGAATCACCCCTAAGTGGTCTTGTGGTTTTCCCCTTCTTTATTTTAGGAATATGCTGTTCTTTTGCTTTAACTTTAGGCAACAATCAAACCATAATTTCTAGACAAAAAGATATTATGAGACCCTTTGTCAGTTCCTGTATATTTTCCTTTTATCTGTACCTCGGGCATCTGTGATTAACATGAATGCTATTATCATGTCTATGTATGCTTATTCTCACCTGTTCGTTTACAGTGTTAAGACAATATATGCTTATTTCATCTGCTTCAGCTTTGGCTGTCACTTTTCTTCTATTTAAGATAATACACTTGTCATCTTAGAATTTGATAAGAAGTCCCTTCCAAGAGTCCATCTTTCAAGATCAGAACATATAGCATTTCCTGTATTGGTACGGCCATTTTTGTCTCTGTGTGTATTGGAGCACATTAGACATTCCGTCATGGTGATACTACATCCATCTGCAATATAGATTAGCTGTTTGTGATGCAGATCAGGTTCTGTGAATAATTTTCTACTACCAGTCATGTAACTTATTGCTCCATCTAGGCACCAATTATGGGACCTTCTGTTGCTTTAAAACAGGGATGGGGAACCTCAGGCCCATGGGCCATATAAGGCCCTCGGAATCATTTGGTCTGTCCCTCTGAGCTTTTTTCTGCTAGCCTCGGGGCCTGATTAAGGGGGGGTGACAGGGCGGTCGTCCCTGGGCCCCCACACACAGAGGGGCCCCAACACACAGAGGGGCCCCCACTAGCAGCAGTGCAGCCGGTGGCTTTACCCGCCACTAGTGTCCCCGCCGCTAGTGTAGTGTAGACCGCGCAGTGAGCGCGGCCACACTACACAGTGACAAACACACAGCCACCGGCGGCAGCTGTGTGTTTGTTACAGCAGGCAATGAGAGTCACACAGACTCTCATTGGCTGCTGCTTCAATGGAGGGAGCCAGCTGGAGCTCACTGATGAGCTCCGTCTTCCGGCTCCCCCCCGGGTGATGCTGGGAGTGACGTCATTATGCTGACGTCTCTCCCATACTGCAGGAGAAGAGGAGCCATAGCGGACAGTGGCGGTCGAGTCAGGAGCGGGGTTTCAGGTAAGTTGTGGTTTTTTTTGGCTGTATGTGTAAGGGGCACTGCATAGGGGGGGGCCGCTTCATGGGGGCACTGGGAGCAATGCATAGGACAACTACTGGTGGCACTGAATAGGGGTGGGCTACTACTGGGGGCAGTGTATAGGGGAGGACTACTTCTGGGGGCAATGCATAAGGGGGGACTACTGGGGGCACTATATAAAGGGCACTGCATGGGGGGGACCACTACTGGGTCGGGGGCACTATATAAGGGGCACTACTGAGGGCACTGTATAGGGGGACCTCTACTGGGGAGTTTTATATAAGGGGCACTGAATAGGGGGGACCACTATTGGGTCTGGGGGCACTACTGGAGGCACTGTATAGGGGGACCACTACTGGGGTATTATATAAGGGACACTGCATATGGGGGGGACACTACTGGGTCTGGGGGCACTATATAAGGTGCACTAATGAGAGCACTGTATAGGGGGACCACTACTGGGGCATTATATAAGGGGCACTGCATAGGGGGGACCACTACTGGGTCTGGGGCCACTATATAAGGGGCACTACTGGGGGCACTGCATAGGGGGACCACTACTGGGGGCACTGCATAAGGGGCATTACTACAGGGGACGGTGGTATATAGGGGCCCCCACAAGTTTGTTGCCCAGGGACCCCACAGACCTTAATCCGGCCCTGGCTAGCCTCATCCGGCTAGCAGGGTGCCTAGAATGGCACACTGCAGCCAGAATCTATGCAGCAGTGCCATCTGGAGCGTCCTTAGGATGCTTCAGACGGCCACACTGCTGCCCTTACAGCTCCCCGGAGTATCCTCAGGATGCTCCTGGCATTGCTGTAATCACCATTGTGGCCCCAACCCTAGTGTGATGTCACACAGAGGGGGCTTGGCCTGCACTAGGCCCGCGAATAATGTTCTATATATCAAAATGACCCCACTCCTGCTTTAAAAGTTCCACTTCATTTATTTATGCATGTATTAGTGGGTGCGGTTTTACCTCTCTGCTTGGACACTTATTGACATTTTCTCTGTTGCTCTGCTTCCATTTGTATTTTTGCATTTAACTCTGCTCTTGTTTCCTTAGCGAGTGTCTTTATATCTGCCACATTAAGGGTCATTCTGGCATCACTTTCCATGTTGTCATGTATCTGTTCTTGTTAGAAAAGAGCAGTTCGGGTTTAGTTCGGCTTTCCTGACAGTTTTATATTCAAGCACATGGCCAGGCGTTATTTCTTGGGCCAAAACGTCATCATTGCGGCACCCCCGGCTCTACAATTATGACGATTTGGCCTAATAAGATGATTCCTGTCCATATGCTCGAATCCAAACCTGGTGGGAACCCAAACTGCTCATCTTTATACTCTGGTGTTCACATCTATATGTAATACCCCAGTGGTATTAATTTATCTCGTACTTTACCGGGTGCAGGAATTTCCCTGCACTGTTTCGGTACTCTTTGGTTCCACCTGAGACGTAAGGAGGATTGTAACAAACACAAATAATTATACCTTTTTTTTTAAAGTAAACTTCCTTTACTCACACAAAAAACTACTCTTCAGATAAAAGCTATACAGGGGTGACAAATTGCGCCTGAAATTTGATGGTGTAAACAATGGTATCTTAAGGTTATTAATACGTTCTCCTTGGTAAGGTCTGCAGTATGGGATGCAATCGAGATACAATTCGTGTTTATCTGAATACACATAAACAATATAAATAATGTCTTAAAGTATATGGTTTACTGGGTAACGTCTGCAGTATAAAATAAGGTACATTCAAATATACAAAACGTGCATATCTGTAGGCAATATATATAATACAATAAGGTAGAAGGGATATAGAGGGGAAATGGGGGACATCAAACAGAATGGGGAGGGAGAGAGGCGGCAGTAAGGATAATTGAAAATACAAGTGTAACAAAAATAATGGTACAATGGTCTAGCTATCTGCTAATTGTTGTTTGTTGTTAGTAGCAAAAATAAAGCAGTGAGTTAATATGAGCAAGTAATAGGTTAACTCTTCTGGTTATAAAAACCCGTGCCTACAGATATGCACATATTGTATATTTGAATGTACCTTATTTTATACTGCAGACGTTACCCAGTAAAACCATATACTTTAAGATATTTTTATATTGTTTATTTGGTTTCAGATACACACGAATTGTATCACGATTGCATCCTATTCTGCAGACCTTACCAAGGAGAACGTATTAATAACCTTAAGATACCATTGTTTACACCATCATATTTCAGGCGCAATTTGTCACCTCTGTATAGCTTTTCATATGATTATTAAGGATTTGGGTATCCTTTTGACAAATGACTAAGAGAGCGCGAGGTAACCCATCTTTTAATACTCTTCAGATAACCTTGGTCATAAAAGGTACAGGAATGGCTATCACAGTACTTTGGTTCAAAAGAAAACGTTCACATATATAATTCACACCAACAAGAGATCTAAGAGTTTATTTTACAGGAACTCGGAACTGGTACTGTGAAGGCAAATTGGATTAGAATCCACAGCTCATATAAATACAAACACTGTGTCATTCAGAGTAAAGTTTCTTTTGCAGCAAATTTTACACATTACACTAACAACAAAGTAATCTTCATTTACCAGTGTAGTCCTTTTTCCTATTTATTTAATCTAACAGCCTATCCTAACACTCTACACTGACATATCCAGTTTAGAATATATGTAAAACACTGTAATAACCTCCCTAAAGCAGTTCATACATTTGACCAATTAATCTGTCGTTGGTGTACATACATTTAGGTTGATAATTTGATCTGGTTCATTTATCTCTTGATGGCATAAAACTTGTACTTCTTTAAAGAGTGAAGCATGTTGTATCTTCTCTACCATACTGTAAGTGATGCCAGCATACTATTCTAGTTCATGAGTATAATAGATTATATCCTGAGGAGGAATGTCTATATTAACTCCTTATAATAAAGTGTATGGTAAGCTCTCGCTGTATAAATTCAGAATTTGATAATAACGGACTAAATTAGCGGTTCTATCTCACTGCAGAAAGGAATTTCTCCCTTTGCTGGTATATGAACTATCGTTTACTCCTGAGTTATGGGAGTTCAATTAGGTAGTAATTCATGGTATCAATAATGTTAAATCTCGAGTTGATGCTGGTTTGTAGTGTTGTATTACAGTAAGATGACTATTTCTTATATCTTATTATGGGTGGGATGTAGCATGCATAGCATATTGCATGCAATACATCCCGCCACTTTTACCATGCATAGTGGCATTTATTAACGTTGTATGCATGAATAATTGTGAATATAAATGCAAGGATAGCTCTTCCAATAAGGGTTGTCCTTTGCTATATAAGGTCCTTAAGGTTTTTGACCTGGGAGTCCTACTGCGCATGTGCAAGCTTCTATAGGCAATGCCATCTATAGATGGTGTTGCCTATTGGGTACACACTCCAAAAAGTTTCACTTTCTGGGGCTCAAAACATATGGGGAGTTTTCTGAGTATTAAACACATTTTACCCTTTTACCCTTTTAACATCCCACCCTATATCTCTCGGCTAAACCGGCTGTCTCTGGTACAATAGTCTTTAAAGATGTAGGACACTGCTTGCTTAATCTTTCTTCTAGTTAAAGGATATGAACAGCCCTGGGTAGTGCTTAAAGATAGCTGTGCACCATGTTATAACTTTTTGTTATGTCTCTTAACGTACTGGTGTGCATTTTAGGTTGGGTAATAGTTCTCATCAACTTCTTTGCAGCTCTCACCCTTTCTTCAGGACCCAGGACATCTGCTGCTTTTCAGTGAGAGTGGATGCTGGGGACCGACCTCAAGCATCTGATCCAGCCTCCTCTAATGATGTATTGACAGCCACCACTCTTTCTCAGGGATGTCGGCTTCACTGCTTCATGGAGTCAGGGCAAGTAGCTCCATCTGAGCTACGTCTCCCATCTCTGCTTCACATTGCCACTGGGACAGGTAATGGGCAGACTTGCTTGTCAACTCCTTGGTGGGGCTTCACCAGTGCAGTTTCCTGTCATGAACTGCTGCCTCAAGAGAGTCACTTTACTCAAGTGCAGGCTCCTGCTCTGACCCACCTCCCAGCTACTGTCTCTAGTATTGCATTTACTTGCTCTATCATTTAATTTCCTTTCCCAAGTTATTGGTATCATTGGCTTAGTAGTACTAGTAGTAGGACTGGTCTTGACAATGGCAACCCCAGTCCTATAAAACGTTATGGACATTATTCCAATTCAGTTTTATTCCTTTTTCATTTGCCAAATTGCGATTTTTCAACATTGTGCTTGTGCAATTTTTTGGAATCTGCTATTTTTAGTCTCAAGTATAACATATATCTCTACATGTCCGAGGGGTCGATGCAAAGCATTTTTTTTCCAAGTACTAGGGAGTCTACTGGAGAAGAGGACCGAGCTACGCCAGGAGATAGGTAAATATTGGAAAAAAAAATTCAGGAAACCATGGAAATTCTACTGGACATGGGGACCAAACATCTGGCAGAAGGTGATAATGTGTGAGTGTTTTTTGTATATACTAACATATTACTTTCAACGGTGTGTGAGCACTGTGGTTTTTTTACTATTTTTTTTACAATTTTACTTTCAACGGAGTGTGAATACTGTGGTTTTGTTACTATTTTTTTACAGTCGGGGTATGGGTGATGGCCACCTGCTGGCACTTGTAGTTCCACAAGTGCCAAAGGGCAGGCACACTGGCACCTGTAGTTCCACTGTAAAAAACAATAGTACACATCTATTTTTTACACTATTACCCCTGCACCCACTGGCCAAGGGTGCAGGAAAGAGCTCCAGGCTTCAGCCTAAGCCTGGGGTGCCCAGGAGAGTAGGGATCCCTTTATTGGGGGAGTCACCACCTCCCCTGAGATCCCCAGCTTGGGCTGACTCGCTTTGGGTGTTAATGCTTTGGCCGGGGAGACCCATTGAAAGGGTCCCCTGGTTGCAGCATTATACCCCAGATAGGTTTAAATCTGGTGCTGGTTTAAAAATTAGGGGGATTTTTTCCCCCTATTTTTAAAACTAGTACTGCCTCAGGGAGCCCAGTGCTGGTTCCTAAACTACGGGGGAACCCTACACATTTTTACACTTGTATTTTTAGAACCATGACTGGCTCAGGCTGGTTACTTTGAGAGGGGGAACCCTACATCATTTTTTTTAAACTATCCCTTTAGAGAGTAATTACAGGCAGAAACATACGCAGATCAACCTGATCTGTGTATGTTTCTGCCAAATGCGCAGCTCAGGAGGTAGTCTATTTAAAAATTCTATTTAGGACCAAGTTTGCTAAAATTACACCCGTGATTATAATCACGATTCTTAGTAAATTCCTGAGTTGTATATTTTCAACGAAAAGTACTGTACTTTCGAGTTTGGCCAATGGAGTATTTATTACTATTTATGTTTTCACCTGTGTTTTACAGAGGGTTTCATGGTTTCTCACCAAGTTTGTCTTTAGTAAATATGCGAGTGGTAAAAAATGGCAAAACACACCTGTGATTGACATCTCGAGCAGACATGATTCTTAGTAAATTTACCCCATCATGCCTGGAGAGCTGCATCTCAACCTTAAATTTACACAGTTGATAATTGTCATTATATAGTTTAGCTACTGTAGTTTAAGCACTAAACTGCTAACCATCTTTTTCATTTGCTCTCCCTTTGAAATACAGTAAATTACGCATATAAACATTGCAGATTTCAGTGCATGTATTCTTCTGTTGAGCTGGGCCTGGGGCCATAATCTGTTGCAGAATATTCCATTTTCTTTAAGCATCACCATGAAGGGAAAGTTTGTGTGATATACTATATAGTGACCAGTACAGGTAAACTTTGTAACATGGAGGATTCAGAAGTAGCATCTAGAAGAGAGTACACTTTTACAAACAATGAGAGACTACACAATGACTACTTAAATACCATTGCAACCTCCAAATAGTATCTCAAATAATACTTGCAATCAAAAAGCCTGTATCAAGTCATAGATCCACCCTGCAAAGTGTCAACTGTGCAGATAATGGGTTTAGAGTACAGTATTTTACGTGATACACATTTGGAAATAAATTTACTAAGCAATTGTTTTGCTGCAAATTCAAAACCAATGGGCATCACTTGCAGTTTATTTACTAAGAAATTACAGTATTTACTGTACCACCAATTTTGAGTGTCATGTTAAACCCACCATCAATGCCCAATAGTTTGAAGCCCCTATCCCAGCACAAGCTTGCCAACAAACAAATGGCAAGCCTTAGATCTGGCTAGTTTTTCAGGCACTACACAGATCGATAAGATCTGTACAAGCTTTTAAGTAAAAAAAAATAGAAAAATAGTTAAAAATGTAAAAAAGAACAATGGCATGGGGGGTATCCTCCAAATTGATTGCCAGATGTAGGCCTCTTAGCAAAGAGAAGTAGTGAAAAATAAGGGAAAAAACACTGTTGGTTCCCCCTATTTTCCACTAACCAGCCCTAGGCTAAACCAGACAGGGCTTGGTGACACAATAGCATATATACACAGCATGGGGTCCCCCTACAATATTGTCTTTCATCCCTAGACTGGTCAGTCCAGGGTTTGAGTCTCTAAAGGTGCCCACACACATATCGGCTTGCTCCCAATCAGCCGATGTATACAATTTCCCCTGAACTCTCCCTGAACTCTCCCCAGGCAGTCGTGGTCACGATTTGGAGTTAAAAATGTCCAATCTAACTAAAGACCTATTTTGCAGCCAATGCATTGTATCCCAGATTGGCTAATCTGCCCTACAGCACATGAAAAAAAAACCTTTGCTAAGGGCAAAGGTAGGGGGAAAGACAAATAACGTCTATGTTGGGGCACTCTTATACACAATGTAAAAAGCCGTATTGTGATAATATGAAAAGGGTATAAAACTTAACCTTTAATCAAGAACCTTAAAAGAAAAAGACAGAGACACTAGAAATACACTGGATATGCAGATAGATAATCAATCAACTAGTCATCCTATTCAAGGAGTTAGTTAAAGTGAAATGAACAGATCTATCATAACAATATATCCAGTGAGGTTAATGACATTTGACGTACACATTTAACACATATACACATATAAGTCATCTAATCAGAAAGTTGACAATCAAACTCATGGTACCCAAAGGCATAACAACAGATTTTAGTCACAAAAAAACATCTATTGTGACACATATAATGACTCTGATACCCAACAAAATATCAAAATATATCATGTGGCGTCACAAAAAGACATCTATTGTGACACATGTAATGACTCTGTTACACAACAAATAACAAAATATATCATAAGGCGAAAATATTGCTGATGCAACCCTCAATAGACAAATTGTATTCCTCAATTAGAATAATATCACACAACAAGATAGTATGTATAGTGCTGATTATAGGGATCATCCGGATATCTGTGATCCCATTAGTAAGTATCAATGACCTAAGCCAGAAGAAGAAGAAAGTAAGACCTGGGATGGAATTACGCCCATACACTTCTACTGTCACCTGTCTATATCAGACAAGGGATGAGAGAGTGTGTCTGGTGCGTCATTCCCAGGTGAAGAGTAAGGCAACGCTTCTGCTTTCTGGGACATCTATATGTAAATCTCCTCTGATACAAGATGCATTGCAGAGGGAATAATAGGGAAATAACCCAGATGAGAGAGCTTGTTAGAGGGATACAAAAGATATGGAAATGTGTACTATGTTAAATCCAGTCTGCACCTGAAAATTCAAATGGTCTCATAAACTAAGTTTATAGCTCATGATGGTACACAATAATAATTATTGTACCAAAAAATAAAGTTATGTGTTAATATACAACTGGTGCTGGAAACATAATAGATACAGATATATACAGACAGAATAAAAAAATCAACCGTCTAGTACCCAGTGTGAGTGGGAAGAAAGAAAGAAGGAAGTAAGTCCTGTGAACACGAAAGAGCGGAGACCCCTCCAATGTCCCCAGTCAAATCAAACGGAGAACTAGCAGAGGGGTAGCCGTCAGGGTCACAGGAGAAAATGAAGGAACGCTGCTGACAGCAGAGATGTCAGCTGTGTCACTCCCCTGTCACCATCTGGCATAGCAGGAGGGGTCACCCGCTGGTGTCCTCTGTGCAGCAGCGCGATAGAGAGATAGAGAGGTACCTGTAATCTGGAAGGTAGTAAGCAGCACAATGTGTGAAGGGCAGCATGCAGGTTATAAACGATAGGACGCGCGTTTCGCCAGAGGGCTTGGTCACCTGATCGCTGCAGTCTAACAATGTCTCCTGTTTAAGCTGTTGAAGGACCAATCACCTTACCATTCATTCAGAGTGACTGCGCTAGGAGCCAATAAACTATCCAGGGTTAATCAACCTATGAGGATGATGGGAGGAGAGAGTGAGATGTCAGGGGGAAATTACCATAGGTAAACAAGCAGCGCTTTCTATGCAGGGCTGTAAAGAATTCATGCTATCTTTTAGAAATGGCAAGCCTCTCGGAACAATTTTTTGTTTACAGTAATTCTCCAAACTGATTAGGTCCCAATTTATTCTGGTTTGTCGTTGAAGAATACGTTTTAATTTAGAGAGTTCATCCTCCCAGCTTGAATTGGCATCACAATTAATAGATTCGTTGGAGAAAATACCATCTATATCCTCTAAGTGACGCCTATTGGTCAGTTCAGTTTTAAGACTGAAATTGGTCATACTCCTGGATTATATTCAACAATTTACAAAATAATGAGACAAAACCTCAATATGACTGTATACAGCGATTTTCAAAGAGTAAGGTTCGTATAATTTATTAACCAGGAAGAAAATTTCCCAATGTGTAAAAACTGTGCTGGACTCAAGAGCTGAGAAAAGACTCAGTAATCATAAATGGAGCAAGAAAAAAGGACAAGGATGAGTCCGCACTAGTAATAAATTAAGTAATTGTCAGAAAGTAATCAGCAAAAGATTATAAGAACCAACGTAGAGGTTGATTGCTTGGATAATCCTACATAATTAGTGGTTGGTGGTGCACCCCTAGACTTTGTGCAGAACACATGAAAAAAAAAAAAACCTTTGCTAAGGGCAAAGGTAGGGGGAAAGACAAATAACGTCTATGTTGGGGCACTCTTATACATGATGTAAAAAGCCGTATTGTGATAATATGAAAAGGGTATAAAACTTAACCTTTAATCAAGAACCTTAAAAGAAAAAGACAGAGACACTAGAAATACACTGGATATGCAGATAGATAATCAATCAACTAGTCATCCTATTCAAGGAGTTAGTTAAAGTGAAATGAACAGATCTATCATAACAATATATCCAGAGAGGTTAATGACATTTGACGTACACATTTAACACATATACACATATAAGTCATCTAATCAGAAAGATGACAATCAAACTCATAGTACCCAAAGGCATAACAACAGATTTTAGTCACAAAAAAACATCTGTTGTGACACATATAATGACTCTGATACCCAACAAATATCAAAATATATCATGTGGCGTCACAAAAGATATCTATTGTGACACATGTAATGACTCTGTTACACAACAAATAACAAAATATATCATAAGGCGAAAATATTGCTGATGCAACCCTCAATAGACAAATTGTATTCCTCAATTAGAATAATATCACACAACAAGATAGTATGTATAG
This sequence comes from Taudactylus pleione, assembly GCA_031769625.1. Taxonomy (NCBI): domain Eukaryota; kingdom Metazoa; phylum Chordata; class Amphibia; order Anura; family Myobatrachidae; genus Taudactylus; species Taudactylus pleione. The sequence continues at coordinate 7,166,621 of JAUIMM010000706.1, forward strand.
TGCTGATTATAGGGATCATCCGGATATCTGTGATCCCATTAGTAAGTATCAATGACCTAAGCCAGAAGAAGAAGAAAGTAAGACCTGGGATGGAATTACGCCCATACACTTCTACTGTCACCTGTCTATATCAGACAGGGGATGAGAGAGTGTGTCTGATGCGTCATTCCCAGGTGAAGAGTAAGGCAACGCTTCTGCTTTATATTTTTATTTTAATAATTTTTTTTCATACATATTTTTTTCTTATATATTTCTTTCATATTAAATTTATACTTTTTTGTATTGCAATACATTTTCATTCTCCACAGATCAACTGTTATTAAATATCTTTCTCTAGTCAATTTTAAGTTATTTCTTCTCACCAATCTCACATACATATTTACAGTTTTACTTTCCATTAACATATTTAATAATATTATGTACTTAGACTAATATTCTTTTCCTGTATGTAGTTTCCATTCTACTTTACAGTATATGGGTACTATTCTCTATATCCACATTATTTCCTGAGTTCTTTCATGTATCTATCTTAGTAGTCCATTTCTAAAGACAGCATGAATTCTTTACAACCCTGCATAGAAAGCGCTGCTTGTTTACCGATGGTAATTTCCCCCCGACATCTCACTCTCTCCTCCCATCATCCTCATAGGTTGATTAACCCTGGATAGTTTATTGGCTCCTGGCGCAGTCACTCTGAACGAATGGTAAGGTGATTGGTCCTTCAACAGCTTAAACAGGAGACATTGTTAGACTGCAGCGATCAGGTGACCAAGCCCTCCGGCGAAGCGCACGTCCTATCGTTTGTAACCTGCATGCTGTCCTTCACACATTGTGCTGCTTACTACCTTCCAGATTACAGGTACCTCTCTATCTCTCTATCGCGCTGCTGCACAGAGGACACCAGCGGGTGACCCCCCCTGCTATGCCAGATGGTAACAGGGGAGTGACACAGCTGACATCTCTGCTGTCAGCAGCGTTCCTTCATTTTCTCCTGTGACCCTGACGGCTACCCCTCTGCTAGTCCTCCGTTTGATTTGACTGGGGACATTGGAGGGGTCTCCGCTCTTTCGTGTTCACAGGACTTACTTCCTTCTTTCTTTCTTCCCACTAATACTGGGTACTAGACGGTTGATTTTTTTATTCTGTCTGGTTATATCTGTATCTATTATGTTTCCAGCACCAGTTGTATATTAACACATAACTTTATTTTTTGGTACAATAATTATTATTGTGTACCATCATGAGCTATAAACTTAGTTTATGAGACCATTTGAATTTTCAGGTGCGGACTGGATTTAACATAGTACACATTTTCCATATCTTTTGTATCCCTCTAACAAGCTCTCTCATCTGGGTTATTTCCCTATTATTCCCTCTGCAATGCATCTTGTATCAGAGGAGATTTACATATAGATGTCCCAGAAAGCAGAAGCGTTGCCTTACTCTTCACCTGGGAATGACGCATCAGACACACTCTCTCATCCCTTGTCTGATATAGACAGGTGACAGTAGAAGTGTATGGGCGTAATTCCGTCCCAGGTCTGACTTTCTTCTTCTTCTGGCTTAGGTCATTAATACTTACTAATGGGTTCACAGATATCCGGATGATCCCTATAATCAGCTCTATACATACTACCTTGGTGTGTGATATTATTCTAAGTGAGGAACACAATTTGTCTATTGAGGGTTGCATCAGCAATATTTTCGCCTTATGATATATTTTGTTATTTGTTGTGTAACAGAGTCATTACATGTGTCACAATAGATGTCTTTTTGAGACGCCACATGATATATTTTGATATTTGTTGGGTATCAGAGTCATTATATGTGGCACAATAGATGTTTTTTTGTGACTAAAATCTGTTGTTATGCCTTTGGGTACCATGAGTTTGATTGTCATCTTTCTGATTAGATGACTTATATGTGTATATGTGTTAAATGTGTACGTCAAATGTCATTAACCTCACTGGATATATTGTTATGATAGATCTGTTCATTTCACTTTAACTAACTCCTTGAATAGGATGACTAGTTGATTGATTATCTATCTGCATATCCAGTGAATTTCTAGTGTCTCTGTCTTTTTCTTTTAAGGTTCTTGATTAAAGGTTAAGTTTTATACCCTTTTCATATTATCACAATATGGCTTTTTACATCATGTATAAGAGTGTCCCAACATAGACGTTATTTGTCTTTCCCCCTACCTTTGCCCTTAGCAAAGGTTTTTTTTTTTCATGTGTTCTGCACAAAGTCTAGGGGTGCACCACCAACCACTAATTATGTAGGATTATCCAAGCAATCAACCTCTACGTTGGTTCTTATAATCTTTTGCTGATTACTTTCTGACAATTACTTAATTTATTACTAGTGCGGACTCATCCTTGTCCTTTTTACCTGCCCTACAGCATGGCAGATCTGAAGATGCGAGGTACGACGAGAGGGGACGCGCATCGCCATCGTGGTCAAGAGTAGAAACTCACGATTTGGCCATTTTTTACATGATCTCTCGTCCCGATTCGTCGAAATCGGCCAAATTGGATGAAAAGTCGGTATGTGTGTTGGCACCTTAAGGAAGTAGAGACCACCACAAATGGGGTCCCCCTCCTTAAATACAACCAGACCTAGGCTGAAAGTCAAGGGATTTTCTCCATACCCTTGGTGCAGTGGGTATAGAGGAAATGAAATATTAATATTATTAATAATAATAATAATAATATTTTTGTTATTTACAGATGATCTACTGCTCCCAGGAAGACTGCTAGGACATGTAAAAAAATATTAAAATAGACACAGGACACACACCGAATGTTGTGTTCTTTAATTAAATACTGCCCATACCCCTTGTTCACCTTTTTATTACTTACAAATCCATGGAACAGGTCCTCTTTGATCCACGTAGCCACCACGGGTCATGGCAAAACAAAAAATTAGGAGACTGCTTCCTCCAGGCTCACCAGCACAATTGAGATGTCCCTTGCACCCTCTTCATAGGAATGAATGTTGGTCAGAGTGCAGCAATTCTCGCGCATAAAAAAAATTAATATTGCCTCATTCATTGCAATGGAGAGTGTCTATGAGTGACCTCTCAGTTACGTCCGGGTTCTTGTCTTTGTGTGTTTTTTTTACCCCGGGTGACCATATTCCATAAAAATGTTCGTTTACATGATTCCTTTACAGGACCCTGGATCTATGTAGTGATGAAAGTTGGGTGATTAATATTGTAGTGCAAAACGCTTTCACTTTGTTGCAGCTAAAATGACACATACTGTATGACCTGATTCTCAGACGCCCGCAAAAGTGCACACAGCAGCATCTATTAATGGTTATAAACATGTAAAAATGATCTTACAAGTCCGCGCTAATGGGATGTTCCAAATAATGAACCTTTTTCACAGACTCCGGACGTATTTCAATCAGTCCATATGAAAAAACATTAAAAACAGAGAATTCTTTTATCATACAGTTCATGTCATAAATGTTGTACACCTCAGGTGTCAGGAGTGAATGGAGGGGTGATGATAGTCCCAATCCACAATTGTAGTAAATCTTGAGAGAATATTCTAAACGTCCATGAAGGTAAAACCACACCGTGATATCAACAAATAGTGCTTACATGTAAGCTTACTTGGATAACATGTAATACAGGTACGTAGCGGTTTCTTTTGATAATCTTCTTTAACAGAAGTAACTCCAAAGATTCCACATATGGATATGGTCCACAAAGCCCCAAAAAATAAAGGGACCAAGTAGTCACCAAGAATGGCTAAAACTCCAACTTTATTATAAAAGACATATAAAAACACATAGTAACATACCCTATGTGCATCCAACACTCCTACAGCGAAAGATGGAGCCCAGGAATAACGCTAAGTAGGTATGATAGACCGCACAGGGTAAACTAAAACACGGACACTAGGATGCGTTTCGACGCTCTGCGGCGTCTTTATCAACTTGAGTGTCTGTATAAACAAGAAAAATAAATCTCCAATTGGGCTAAAAAATATAAAATTAAATTACTGCAGGACAAAGTGCCATGACTTACCAAAAACTCCGGCGAGTGTTAACATACGGCCGCCATCTTGTTTGAAATGACTACATGCCCCATAAGCCACCACTGGTATTTAAACTCTATGTGGGGTAACTGGATAATTCATAGGACACTACAGTCACATGGTATGCCTCACTATAAAGTATAAACGTCATCCAGGCATGCCGCGCATAACAATATGACGCGGACCACGTGACTCAGCGGGCATCAATTTAATTATAAAAACTACAGCTCCCATGGGGCTTCACAGTTACATGGCCATTTATTGGTCTTAACACAAACGTCATAAGACCATGCCGCGCATGACAATATGACGTCAACCACGAGACTTAGCGGGTGCCATTTTAGTAGTAAAAACTACAAATACCATAAAGCATAGAGGAAGGATGTAACCGCCTCTAACGGCCCTACTAACTCCAATATATGGTTAGTAATAACCATCGCACAAGAACTCTAATGTATAACTATATCGAGGTCTTATTAGAATAGAAATTAATAAAAAAAATTAATAAAAAACGGGTTAGAAAACCTTGCGGTTGCTACACAACCCAAGGAAAGGGATTAACCAACGACATTATAGCCGGTTTCCATCTTATACATAACAAGTAATAAAATAAGCATAATTTATAAAAACCATTTAATTTCGAAATCGGAATTTAGTCCTTTAGGTTTAAGTGTCTGAAGATCATATATACAACGCATCTCTGTTTTGGCAAGTCTAATATCCCTATCCCTAACTCGCCAATTATCCCTAACATAAGCAATACCACAACAATGTTTCAAACCCTTAATAGAGCTGTTATGTTTTTCCTTAAAATGCATAGAAAATGGGTGATTCTCAGAACCTTTAGTGATATTATACACATGTTCTGCCCATCTTAATTTCAACTGACGTTTAGTCTTTCCAATATATGTTAGATCACATTTACATGTTAACGCATATACCACATAATTAGTATGACTAGTAATGAAATCTCTGATGGGAAAACAGTGGCCATTAATAAACACTTCAGTCACCTTGGACTGTGGGATCTTGCATGCCTTGCACATTTTGCAATCTCCACACCTATAGAAACCTTTGTTCCTTGGTAATAGGCGTCTTTCATTAAGGGGAAGTGCACTAGATACCAATCTATTTTTGATGTTAGGAGCTTTTCTGTAAATAATTTTAGGTTTTGATGGTAAGATCTCTTTCAAAATATCATCCTTTAATAGGATTCCCCAGTGTTTTCTGAAAATACCTTCAATATACTTATATTTGTTGGAAAATTGTGTGTTGAAAGACACAGTATATTTATTTTTACGGTTTTTATTTTTGTTGTCTTCCAACAAGCACTTTCTGTCTACCTTTTGTACTTCTTCCATATCATGTAACTGTGAAGCCCCATGGGAGCTGTAGTTTTTATAATTAAATTGATGCCCGCTGAGTCACGTGGTCCACGTCATATTGTTATGCGCGGCATGCCTGGATGATGTTTATAGTGAGGCATACCATGTGACTGTAGTGTCCTATGAATTATCCAGTTACCCCACATAGAGTTTAAATACCAGTGGTGGCTTATGGGGCATGTAGTCATTTCAAACAAGATGGCGGCCGTATGTTAACACTCGCCGGAGTTTTTGGTAAGTCATGGCACTTTGTCCTGCAGTAATTTAATTTTATATTTTTTAGCCCAATTGGAGATTTATTTTTCTTGTTTATACAGACACTCAAGTGGATAAAGACGCCGCAGAGCGTCGAAACGCGTCCTAGTGTCCGTATTTTAGTTTACCCTGTGCGGTCTATCATACCTACTTAGCATTATTCCCAGGATCCATCTTTCGCTGTAGGAGTGTTGGATGCACATAGGGTATGTTACTATGTGTTTTTATATGTCTTTTATAATAAAGCTGGAGTTTTAGCCATTCTTGGTGACTACTTGGTCCCTTTATTTTTTGGGGCTTTGTGGACCATATCCATATGTGGAATCTTTGGAGTTACTTCTGTTAAAGAAGATTATCAAAAGAAACCGCTACGTACCTGTATTACATGTTATCCAAGTAAGCTTACATGTAAGCACTATTTGTTGATATCACGGTGTGGTTTTACCTTCATGGACGTTTAGAATATTCTCTCAAGATTTACTACAATTGTGGATTGGGACTATCATCACCCCTCCATTCACTCCTGACACCTGAGGTGTACAACATTTATGACAAGAACTGTATGATAAAAGAATTCTCTGTTTTTAATGTTTTTTCATATGGACTGATTGAAATACGTCCGGAGTCTGTGAAAAAGGTTCATTATTTGGAACATCCCATTAGCGCGGACTTGTAAGATCATTTTTATATGTTTATGATTGTATCTGTAAGTTGGTGACTTATATTTTGATCTTTTTTCTGCTGCTCTATGGGGCAGCACCAAAGGTTGTGAAAATTTGCTTTCTTTTGATTACATCTATTAATGGTTGCCTGGAAATGATGCTACAAACTCCCTTGTGAACATCCATTCAGCCAAAGGTTCAAGGACAGAGACACCCTTTTAGCATCAGTGCACGCTATCATACAGCTTGGTGTATCCTAAGACACCATTATCAGTCACACCATCGAAACGTGCACTAGCCCGATCGCAACAACACCATGGCGTTTGCACTCTGTGTAACTAATAAAATAGTAGAAGCAATTTAGCATTATCCACTGATGGAGGCAAAATTGCACATGTTCAAAATGCCACCATTGACCACAACCAGGTTATTTTTATCCGCTGCTACTAGATGTAGGTGTACTGGGTTTGTCATTTGGAAAACAATTGCATCTTAAGCAGTTGCAGTATTTGTGTGTTCAGCTTTATGCAAGTTATTATAGAAGAGGAAGAAGATACAGTAAGTGTGAAATCAGCTATATAACTTTTGGCAAACTATTACATTGATTTGTTTGCGCGTTAGACATGAGCCATTTGTTGTGTGTGTAAGATACACATTTCTGAATCACGCATACACACACAAAATGGACATGCATATGTTAGTATCTAGATTTTTCAGCGTGATTGATTGTGCCTGCTGAAGTGAAAAGGGGATGGAAAGGATGGCAAATGTAGGCCGTGTACAGTAATGGCATGTTCACATAATTGTAACATAATTAGATTAGTACATATTACCAGACACTCCTCTTAGAAGGCAAATCATTTATTGTGTCTTGATAAGTATGATGATGATGATGGTCACTTTCAGGCCACGTCTGATTTTGATGGACAGTTGACTACTTTCACATTTCAGCTCTGGGCCTGATTCAGAGATGGACACAAATCCCGCGACTGCGTCTTTGTTCGTAGTGACTTTGAAAATATGCAAATGTCGCAGCAGCTGGGATTTGTATTGAAACACCCACTGGCGGCTTCACAAATCCAAGCAATTGTGTACAAAGACGCAGCATTGAATCAGTCAATTATTAAGTTAATTGTTGAGTTCTGAGTACCCAATGGTTGCGCAGTATGGCCTATAGAACTAAGATAATGGATCCGTAAAACAACTGCACATGGGATCGGAGTCACAGGATTTGACACGCCCCCAAAAATGTTGTGACACGCCTGCACCACACTCCGTTACCTCCCCCAAATGGAAGCTGCCTTTAAATCACTCTGCGTTTTAATACTTATTTATTTATTATTTATTTATTAACAGTTTCTTATATAGCGCAGCATATTCCATTGCACTTTACAATTGGAACATTAATAGAACAAAACTGGGTAATAACAAACAGATATATAAGTAGGAAGGCCCTGCTCGCAAGCTTACAATCTTAAGGGAAATAGGCATTGATACACAAGGATAGGTGCTATATATTGCATTTTGGTCCAGACAGAATGCACAGTTGGTTGGCTGCATGATCCAGTCACACAGGAATATCAACCAAATGTCATGAGGATGTGAGAGAAAGACGATGTGTGAGATTGTGTGTGGACTGTTAAAGGGGATGTAATTAGATATGAAAGCTATGAAGGTTATGTGGGAGGTTCTGGAATCTGATAAGCTTGCCTGAAGAGGTGAGTTTTCAGGGAACGCTTGAAAGATTGGAGACTAGAGGAAAGTCTTATTGTGCAAGGTAGGTTATTCCATAGAGTGGGTGCAGCGCAAAGAAAGTCCTGTAACCGTGAATGGGAGCAAGTAATGCATGGGGATGAGAGACACAGATCTTGTGCTGAGCGGAGAGGTCAGGTTGGGAGATATTTTGAGATGAGTGAAGAGATGTATGTTGGTGTGGTTTGGTTAATAGCGTTATGTGTAAGTGAAAGTATTTTGTATTGAATACGGTAGAAATCAGGCAACCAATGGAGGGACTGACAGAGCGGGGCAGTAGAAGAAGAATGTTTTGCAAGGAAGATAAGCCTTGCAGCTGCATTCATAATGGATTGTAATGGTGATAGCCTGTTTTTGGGAAGACCAGTAAGGAGGCTATTGCAATAGTCAATGCGGGAAATAATAAGTGCATGGATTAGAGTTTTTGCAGTGTCTTGTGCGAGATATGGTCGAATTTTGGATATGTTTTTTAAATGCATGTAACATGATTTTGAGACAGATTGAATATGGGAAACAAAGGACAGTTCAGAGTCAAGGATGACACTAAGGCAGCGAGCTTGTGGGGCGGGGTGGATGGTCGAGGTATCAACAGTGATAGAGAGATCAGGTTGGTAACGGATATTGGCCGGTGGAAATATAATTAATTCTGTTTTAGAAATATTAAGTTTCAGATGGCGAGATGACATCCAAGATGAAATGGCAGAAAGACATTCAGTGACACGGACCAATACAGATGGAGATAAATCTGAAGAGGATAGGTAGATTTGAGTATCATCCGCATACAGATGGTAATGAAATCCAAAAGAGCGGATTAGTTTGCCAAGAGAGGTGGTATAGATTGAGAATAGTAAAGGACCTAAGACAGAGCCTTGCGGTACTCCAACTGATAGAGGTAGTGAAGAGGAGGCAGAATCAGAAAAACGAACAGTCAAAGAGCGATCAGATAGGTAGGAAGAAAACCAAGAAAGAGCTGTGTCCTTAAGACCTAGGGATTGCAGTGTTTGTATGAGAAGAGAGTGGTCAACAGTGTCAAAAGCAGCAGAGAGATCTAGAAGAATTAGGAGTGAGTAATTGCCTTTAGCCTTGGCAGTGACAAGATCATTTACTACCTTAGTCAGTGATGTCTCTGTGGAGTGTTGAGAACGAAAGCCGGACTGCTCAGGTGCATGTGTAGTATAGAAAACATTGGCCATTAGCAAAATAATCTAGACTGCATCCACCTCTGAATCAGGTCCTCTATTATTTGAAGTCCCTGCCTTCACTGATATTTTTGTTTGTGTTTTTGTTTGTATTATTATTGCAGGAATGAAGATTCCCTTTGGATTTACAAAGGATTAAACAACCAGGACGGGATGCACTATCCTCAAAAATACAGTCCAACTGCAGAAAATGCCATTTCTCAAGGTTTGACTGTATTTCCATTTGCATCAAGCTCCAGAAAGCTCAGAGCTTGTACCCAACAGGCAACGCCATCCTTAGATGTTGTTGTCTAATAGGAGCCTATAGACTTTTTACCGGAGACCTTCCTGTGAGGGATCCAATAGGTTCTCTCCCAGTGTCCCCTGCTGCTCATGGATGCGCAGAAGAACTCCCTGCTCATAAATCCGGAAGTCCTCTCTATGCAAGGGACAGTTCTTATCAGAACAATGAATAAATGATGTGAAGTTATTTAACCTTTGCATTTATATACATTTTATATGGAAAATGTAACTAATAATATTCTGTCTTGTGTATATGACACCTTATTACAATATTATATTGGGCACAAACAGGGTAATGCTACTTTAGGATTTACTACTGATACTGTGAAGCCACATCTCTATACTATTATGAACACTTTCCTGATGTACGACTAACACAAATACTATTGACTTTTAACTGGATATACTGTAGGTGGTTACCCGCTGGTAAACAAACAGCAGGTATATGCTGGAGATAATTCCTGATTCAGGGCTTAATTCATTACGGATCACAACTGCGATCACAGCTCCATAATCGCACGCAGACCCACTGCCCCTTACTCACATCCGTAATACTTAGCAAAACAGCAAAACCATCTGTAACATCGAGTACCATCATAGCCTCATGCACAATTGCACAAGGTCAAACCTTACTCAGAAATTATTAACCTCGTCGCATGCAGTGGGAGCTCAAGCTGCATATACCATTGCAATGGCTAATTTATGCACGGCCCTGAAACAGCGTTCATACACACTGACATGCCTGCGTTTCGCCTACCCCCCCGTCAACACCCCCAAATGGTCACTTCCTGTCAACCACTCTGCGATGGGTCTGCGTGGTCACTGCATTAGCAGTGTGATTGCAGTGGAGCCTTCGCGCATGCGCAGAATGCAACAATCAGCCGTCTGCGTGCGTAATCGCATTTGCAATCTGAAATTATGCAAGCCCTCAGTCCACACCCTTGTACACACAATTATCTGAAACTGAAACATTCTATGCAAAGTGTACTCACGGACCAATGAAGACAAGGGTGGACGGTAGGTACTTTCCAGATATAGACTTACTGGTCCTCCCAACCCCCCAGACACAGTAACCAACAATGTTTTAGTTACAAAGTTTATTAGTCCTGATTTTGAGACTACACGTTGTGCAAAGAATAAATGGTTATGTTAGCAATTCAGGTAGGAAACGCAATTATTATAACAAAATTCAAACAAAGCTCTCTGAGCACTATTGCAGAAAACTGTACTTTCCTTATCAACATTCACAGTTGGATAACCACTAAATCATAAGTTAACTACCTGCAATGTCAGTTATCCTGGATAACAGTGCTAAATAGAAAATAATATTTGCTATTGCAGCATCTACACAAACAATTAAATTATGTAAATAAGGCAAATAATGCAAACAAAGAAAACTATATATATTTTACACTATAACCTGGCGAAATGTGACATACTGTATAACATATTGTAATTGGTTAGGATTTAATTAAGTTACATTCCATATTATACCATAAGAACCATCAGTTGAACATACTGTATTTCGGATCCCACAACAGTTTGTGTTTTTAGTTCAATCAGATTTATGTTCTATATATTTATATTTTAGCAAATTGTCTATAATCTACTTTTGTTCAAGTTGGACTTGGGTCATATATATTAGGTAGTGCAGTTTAGCATTGAAAGCTTAGGTGAGGTTGGACAGAGAGAGAGTCACTGGCTATAATCCAGCACTATGAATTTACTCATTTATGAAGTGAGGAATCCTTTTTGCCTCTACTATTAAGAAACATGCTGAAGATCCTGAGGGGATTATGGAAATTCAATGCAACTGTGCTCCACCCACTGCAAAGTGCTGGCAGATGAGGTAACCTGCAACTATCTGTAAAGGCCCCTATATGTACATCAGAGACTGATTGCAGCAATCGTGCAATTTCCAATCGATTGTGTATAAAAATCTTTCCCTTTTTCAATCGATTGCAGATTGCAGAATTGCCACAATCGTTTGAAAAAGGGAAAGTTTTTATACACAATCGATTGCAAATTGCACGATTGCTGCAATCAATCTCTGATGTATGGGGTCCTTTAGACGGACTCTATGCTGCTGGCTGGGCTTACTTTGGTTTACACTTTCAGAAATTACATGTTAAAGTTAAAATCCAGAAAGCACAGTTCAGTAGCTCCTGGAGGATTCAATCGGGAAACCGGCTGACGTAAGCCCGACAGCCGGCTTCCCGATTGCTTTATCCCGGCAAGGGATAAATGACAGGCGTCTAAATGTAGACGCCTGTCATTTTTCCGACGCCGGGAGACCGGCGCCCGGCATCCCGATAGAAGGGATGCCGGGCGCACCGAGCGGACAGCTGCGGGGGGGAATTAGGGTTAGGCACCCCCCCGGGAGGGTTAGGGCTAGGCTAGGGGGAGGGAGGGTTAGGGTTAGGCTCCCCCGGGGGGAGGTTAGGGTTAGGCATCCCCCCGGGGGACTTACATTTAGGCAGCGGGGAGGGGGGGTAGGTTTAGGCACTTAGAGGGGGGATTAGGGTTAGGCACAGGGGGGGAGGTTAGGGTTAGGCATCCCTAAGGAGGGTTAGGGTGGGTTAGGATAGGTTAGTTTGTACTTACTTAGGGACGATCAGGATTTCCAACGCTGTCGGGCTGCCGCTGCCGGGATCTCTGCATCTGTCAGGCTGATGCTGCCGGGAATCGAACTGCCGGCCATGCATCCGCCGGTCTTTCATACCGCATGCGCTCCTGATGAGGTTTGGATCTAGTGGCTTTAATCAGTCTCCTGGCAACCAGTCATGTCTGCAGACCAGAAGTCATTGTTCTGGGCTGTGTTCTGACCCTTGCAGCTGTGTTCAGAGCCTTGCTTGGTTTCTGGACTTATGATGATTTGCTGTTCAGCCCTTTTAGGGATTTCTTTTAAACACTCCTTTTTGGGTATAATCAGTCTGATCCTGTTAGCCCTGGTATTTACTTGGATACCTGCTTTGGGATGCTTAGTGAAGCTCATTTATCTGTGCTATTTGAAAGATCTGCCATCATTTTGCAATTAAGCTAGGTTATTCAGAAGACCTGCCCAGCATCTTACTACAGCTCAATATTTTGTGCCATTGAGTCTGGAGCCCTATCAGCTTGTCTCTCTATTGCAACTAATTGCAACTAATCTGGGCTATTCAGAAGATCTGTCCAACATCTCTTTACTGTGTTAATCATCTGTGCTATTTGGATCCGACCAACAATACTCTACAGTGCAATTATCTGTGCTAGGCAGAAAACCTGCTATTTCTCTATTGCACAAATTACTTTTACTACTTGGAAGATCTGTCCAGAATTTCTATACTGTGCAAATTACTTGTTCTATTTGTAAGATCTGGCCAGCCTTTCTCTACAGTGTAAGTATCTGTGATATGCAGAAAACCCGTCAACTGTTAACAATTATCCCCTGAGCAAATTACTTGAGCTATTTGAAAAGATCTGATCAGCATTCTCCTACAATACAATTGTTTGCTATTCAGAAAACCTGCTAGCATAGTCTTCAGTGCTATGATGATTTGGCTAACTATTTTCTATATATAGTTTTGGGATTTACTTGTTATTCCTATTTTATTGGCATATTCAGCTAGTGCATTCAGTTCTTTGTGCCATCCAGTTTAATGAGACATTTAGCAAGTGCTTTTAGTTTCTTATGTCATTTAGTCATTTTAAGTTTCCTGTTTCCTTTAAATATATGTCTGTGATCTTGAGCCTGCACTACTTAGAGTTTAAGTACCAGTGAATGATAGTAGTTCCGGGAAGGACTCTGCAAGGTTGTTCTGCAGGCTCAGGATCCCGGTAAGCACTCATAATATTACAAACAACCCACAAATACTGGAAATTTGACAGTATGGAGCCATAGCAATTTAGTTTGGCCAAGGTTTGACTAATCAGACATTGACTCAGTTTGTTCAGGAGCTTTCTCAGAGGGTAGCTGCTCAGGAATAAGATGCTTCTGATTTGCCACAAGCTGGTAGTTCAGTTTCAGAGCCTAAGATAAATCTGCCAGATCGATTTTCTGGAGACCGCAGTTCATTTGGAAATTTTAAGGAGAGCTGCAAGTTGTATTTTCATCTGCAACTGCATTTTTCAGGCAGAGAAGATCAGCAAGTGTGCATTATAATCTCATTATTGCAAAGTGATCCACAAACATGGCTGTTTGGTTTGAAATCAGGCTGTGAGGATTTATCTAATTTGTACAAATTTCAGTGCTCTTGGCTTCCTTTATGATGATTAAGATAAAGAGGCATCAGCAGAGTCACAGTTGCAGTCCTCATAGCAAGGATGCTATTCCATGGATGAATATGCTACTAAAGTTTCATAAATGGTCCATGGATTCCACCTCGAATGATTCAGCCATGAGAAGTCCATTTAGATGGGGCCTGTCTAATTCCATTAAAGATGCCCTCTTACAATGTCCTGTGGTGGAGTTATTGGATGCATTTATAGAGTTGTCTATTAAGATTGTACATAGTCTGGATAGGGGTCAGTAGTTGACTTGTCACCCATTACCCAGGTATTGTTTTCTAAGGATCAGGACTTGGCTGGATAAGTGCCCTAAGAAGTCAGGAAACTTCAAAGCATAGGTAGTGGTGGGGAGTGCTTCCTATGCACTCAGATTAATAATATGGTGAACTTCCTCAATGTTACAGTTGTACTGTATATGTCCAATACTTCAGTCTCTTTGGATGCTTTGATTGATTGTGGGGCAGCAGGAATTTTTATTGACCAGCAAATGGTCAAAGACTTAAATCTGTTGGACCAACCTTTGAAAACACCATTCTTCTGTGTCAACTAGCCATTGGGAGCCAGGGAAGCCGCTGACTGCTCTGTCCTTGTAGATGCAGCTGACACCCGGTGAGCATTTCCATTAGCGCAGATTCCTGCCAATAATTAAAAAATCATTTGCAGGCAGAGGAGTAGCATGGAACCATGGCACCTGGAGAAAGTGCATGTCGTAGCGCCCCCTCCCTGTACTGAACTGTGTTAGTGGGGTATACTGAAATGAAGAGAAAAACAGCAAACAGTGGCAGTATGATGCTAGGCATTGGGTAGATCCTTTGGCACTGCTTTATTTAAATAAAGCACCTAGGTTCTGACTTTTATCTCCTTTGAATCATTGTTATTAGTCAATAAAGCAGATTGTATTATATATTCTGATCATTTAACTTAAATTGACAGAGTACATGTGTTAGAGTGAGATTCCACAGGGTGCACAGCTTATTACTGCAATTACTGCTCCAAGCAGCTATCACTGGAGTGGGAACCCCTATGGGAAGCTCCCTTCTCAGCTATGCTCCTACTCCACCATTATTATTATTTCAGGTCTCCTAATACAGTATTTTTTAAAAGATCTTTCAAATAACACTGTGTGGTCATGGCTAGGAACACCTCATTACTTTATATAGCAGAGCAGTGACTTTTTTAAACTCATTCCTGCAAATAACAAAAGAAGAGGAGAGGGGTGGTGACAGAAGCCAATAAGAAAGGAGAGGGGAGGGACAAAGAGTTGATCAGAGAGGGGTGGAGACAGAAGCCTATAAGAAAAGGAGAGGAGAGGGGTGGAGGCAGCCTATAAGAAAAGGAGAGGAGAGGGGTGGTGACAGAAGCCAATAAGACAGGAGAGGGGAGGGACAAAGAGTTGGTCAGAGAGGGGAGGTGACAGAAGCCAAAAATAAAGGAGCGGACAGGGACAAAGAGCGAATCACAGGGTAGAGAGGGGAGGGAATTAAAGAGGTGTGAAGTGAATGTAATCTGACAGGAAAGGAGAGGTGACAGAAGATGATCACAGAGGAGGGAGGGCCGGAGGCGAGGCAATCTGGGCATCTTGAGGGAGCATGAAATGTAGAAACAGATCTCAGATCCGTAACTTATTTAGGATGTAGAGCAAACAAACCAAGATAAAACTAACAGGAGGCAGTCATACTGTGTAGTGCCCCATGAATTAGGGAACCCTGGATGGCGCCCTCTGTCCATTTTGGCGCCCGGAGCACATGCTTCACTGGAACCACCCTCGCTACTCCCCTGTTTGCAGGTACAGTTAATGTCTTATTCGGCTCGCCTCAGGTAGGTTTGCTCTGCGCTGCAGCCCCCGCATTGCAATCATCACCTGTTCTGTCACCCTTGATTGCTGCAGTTGAGTTCAGAGCCTTGTTTGGTTTGTGAACTTGTGATGATTAACCGTTAAGCCTTTTTACTGATTTCATTTTGACACTCCTTTGTGGGTTGTTATCAGTCTGATCCTGTCAGTCCTGGTGTTTACTTAGAAACCTGATCTGTGCTGCTTAGTGGGGCTCATGTATCTGTGATATTTGGAAGATCTGCCAGCATTTATCAACAGTGGAATTAATCTGTGTCCCTGGCAACTCCCACCTGGTCCTGATCTCTGGAGGTTCCTTCCCTTTTGCTTCCAGAGCTCACTCCACTCCGTATGACGTAGTAGGAATTGCCAGACCAAGACAGCAGGTCTCTCCTCCTCAACAGGTACCTTCAACTACCATGTATTGGCTCCGTTCTCACCTGCCCACAGCTCATGCTAGGTCACCATGGCAACCCCAGCACTTGTTCAGCACTGGCTGTCCTGCAGCTGATGAACTAGAGAGAGGGAGTGCTTTGGGTGATAACCCATCCTATCTCCCTTTGTAGCAGGGCATCGCACATACAAGTAAATATGCTGAAATAGGCAAATTGATCTGAAATGTACAATACATGTTTTGCTTAGTGGAAGTGCTTGGAAGTATAGTATATCAAACTAGCATACTTAAAACTGATAAATTATCTTAAATGAAGAGGCAGAATTGATAAAGGACAATGTGCAACAGGAGCAGAAAATAAGAAGAATGGACATAAAAGAAACAAAAGCAACAAAAAGGGAAAATACGTACATGACCTCTATGGTTCTGGGTTCAGGCCCTGTTTATAAATACAGACTACTTTTAAGGATGTCTAGATGGTTCTTCAGCATCATGTGATCTCATTGTGCTTAAGGGGTCTATTAATTATGTTAATTATTGGGGGCCAGACGGCCCCCTGATAAATCAGTGTCCAACTTGCTGCGAGCAGCAGCAGTTAATACAAGGTTTCCGGAGCAATTCATCATTGTTCTGTTGCGGAGACAGCTGATCCGAAAATAAGCTGTCCCTGCAATCCAGTGAAAATTAGCACTGTCAAATCTGACTCAGCAGTGCCACTGCGCATGTGTGAAAATCGGTTCACGCATGTGTGACCTCTGGCGGAAGCAGCTGGATGGGGGTGGTGGGATCTGAATGGATCCCTCTTGGCAACCTGGGACTGCTTCCCATCGGAAGGAGCTGCAGTCCGGGAACTAACGCCATCTGAAGATGGCATTTGTTCCCACAGTCAAGCTCTGTAAACATTATATTTTCGTTGGTTGATGAATTTAGGTCCACATACTAGTGCATGGGAACAGCAAGCCACAATGGGGCTGAAATGTAAGCAGGAGATATCTGTGATATCTCCTGCCTTACCTGTATAATGAATGGGCCTAATACTTTACAGGTGGTTTGTCATCATAGTTTGCCTTAGCTCCTAGTATGTGTGGTTACCAGCATGTTATAATTCCAGAGTGCTCGGTCACTGAAGTGCTACTTTGATAAATTATAAGAACCAATCTTAGCAAAGTCTCATTGTATGTTATATGATGGCCATGCCCAGAACAGGAACTCTAATTAATAACAGTTTATTAAGTGTAGTTTCACAATAACTAACCTGTAATTTTCACTCTGTGGTGAGGAGATAAGAGATTGATGGGTCTATTTACTAAGCAGTGCTAGGAGACAGAGTGAAAAGTGATAAGGTGCCAGCCAATCAGCTCCTGACTGTCATCTCACAGGCTGTGTTTGAAAAATGACAGTTGGGAGCTGATTGGCTGGCACCTTATCACTTTCTTTTCACTTTGTATCCTAACACTGCTTAGAAAATAGACCCCTAAGGATGAATCACCAAAAGCAACCAGCAGATAATGTAAAAATTACAGATCTGGGGTAATTCAAAAATAATCAATCAGAGTGTAGTGCCCAAAGGTATCCAGCAGCACATTTCAACAGTAGAGTATGATTGATACACATGAATGCAACAGAGGTCAGTCCGAGCAGCATTCAATGCAAAGTTCTGGTCACAGGTAGTAGTCAGGAAATTAGCATAACAACTGACACATTGAGCACAGTAGCAATAGCATAAACACTGAAAGAGGCACAGTACGCCTGCTGAAGACTGTTATTTAAAGGACCTGGCGCCAAATCAAAAAATAGGATGAGACTTGCCATTAGTAGTGTAAACTTAGATGCTTAGGGATATATTTACTAAAGGTCAGGTTTGGTATTTTGATCTTTTCTCTACTGGTTTTACAATACCCTAAAATGTCGGCAAACCCACCCAAATAATAGTACTCTCTGTAGTAGGCAAGAGAGATTTGCCTACTACTCTCTGTAGTAGGCAAGCGAGTTTTGGGTGAAGCACTGCACAGATCACTATGATCTGTGCAGGCTTTGTTTGCTGTAGATGTTATTAAATGGTTAAAAATAAAATTGTGTGT
This sequence comes from Taudactylus pleione, assembly GCA_031769625.1. NCBI lineage: Eukaryota > Metazoa > Chordata > Amphibia > Anura > Myobatrachidae > Taudactylus > Taudactylus pleione. Next base: position 7,184,780 of record JAUIMM010000706.1, read on the forward strand.
GGTCCTCCTCAATATTCATAACCAGCCCCAGACCTCTAAGTATAAGCTGGTATTGGAAAATAGGGGGAAAAAATAGCCTGGGGTTCCCTCTATTCCCCAATAACCAACACAAGGCTGAAGCAGCTTTGAAGGCTGGGTGAGGAGGTAATATTAATAAAATAGTTAAATAATATTGTTTTTGACAGGTGGCCAACAGTACTGGGTTATATGCACTGTGGGGCAAGGTGTGTGGTTAAAAAAGGGGTGTGGGATGGGATACAGGTTCTATCACATGTACTGTACCGGGCACCAGTCCTGACCTACTGGAGGCACTACAGTGTAGCATAATGTTATCTACTGGGGCACTACAGTATTGAATAATATAACCTGCTGCGGGCACTACAATATTGCATAATGTTAACTACTCGGGGTACCACAGTATTTTTAATGCTACCTACTGGGGGCACTATAATGTGGTATAATGTGACCTACTGGAGACACCACAATGTGGCATAATGTGACCTACTGGAAGCACTATAGTGTTGCATAATGTGATTTATTGGGCGCACTACAATGTGGCATTATGTGATCTACTGGGGTTACTGCAATGTGGCATAACATGACCTACTGGAAGCACTACAGTGTTGCATAATGTGATTTATTGGGCGCACTACAGTGTGGCATAATATGACCTACTGGAGACACTGCAGTACAGCATATTGTTACCTTCTGGAGTCATTACATTGAGGCATTTTTATCTTTTAAAATGTGAGTGTATTTTATTAAACCTTTTGCAAAATACACTCAACAGTTTTGCACTAGATAGTTCTCATTTATTCATTTATTAATGCTCCGCCTTGTGTTGCTGTAACTCCACGTACCTATGTTTGTTGCTTTAGCCTTGCTTAACATAGTTATCTCTACTAGAGATTCTCTAGGAATGATGATGTAGTAATCCTGCCAACTTTTCTATTGGTTCCGGCTACAGTACAGTTGATTTGGTCCTGCCCATATGTGGTCACTTCCAGAATTGTTTCTAAGGTCACTTTAAGTTCCCAATCCACCCCTGCAGGCTTTAATTATTATTATTATTATTATTATTATTTCTAAGCTATCCAATAGCAGTGCTCACTATAAATCCATCACTTTCTTTATCACATTACTATCTCTTTGTGGTTGATTTCCTGGACCAGCCACAGGTCCTGTGTGAGAATTTAGTGATATTTTTATCTTGTTGGACAGCAGCCATTATGCCATGTTATGGACCATGTCCTGTCATTTTGTTCCTGTAACTTGTGTTAATGTTGTATTTGCCCTTCTCTATTTCTGTAATCTTGCTGGTATTAGTGCCTTGATCCTGTTATCTGTCTGGAAACTTTTCTTGGCCTTTCATGAGCTGACAGTAACTAATTACCAGTGGCCTCATCTCAAAGAGAAAAACAGCATCTATTGGTTGAAATAATAATCTGTCATAAATTATATAACTCTTGTTTTTGCCAGGATGGAATATTATGGTCTTGCTGAAACTAGTGCCCTATTCTAATAATACATTTCATACAGTATCTGCTCTAATATGTTTATATACTATTGATATTGAATATGTTAAAGTAGTCACTGCTGTGATGAGATACATATGTGACCAATTTCCCCAGCTAAGTCACTTAGCTGGTCCCTTGAGTTCTTCTTAGATTCAATTAGCTAGTAGTCACTTCTTTAGCTAATTATTCTGATGGTGGTAGCTATGAGTGTAGTTAAGGTTTAACTGTGATTTGCAATATAGCCTTCCATTTTGAGATGTTAATAAGTTTGGAATGGTATATGACCGGCATGGGAATTTACACACAGAGAGATACAATTGTCAAGGGCAAGTGTATGAGATACAGTAGTTGATTTTATTTTTTTACAGAACAGTCTGGAACTCTGACTGGAACTAAACTATGACAGAAAATGTACCAACTGAACTTTGCATGCAAATAGATTTTTTTGCTGGAAGATGTTTTTTTTAATACGGTTTGAAAGTGAAATTTATAAATGTTACCAAAGATTGAGAAAAATGGGTATGAAGAATTCTATGCTGATTATCCAATATGATGTTGTCTTAGTGGGGTACTCCCAAGTTTTCCTGCCTTCCACCCTAGAATCAAATGCAAATTATTATTTATCTTGAATGCTTACTATTGATAGAAGGCTTGCCATAAGCCTGAAGGGAGTTAAATTGTGAGGCTTTAAGATGGGTTTGGCATCAGGTTTGTTTAATGGTTGGCCAATGGTGGTCCAGTGGGAGAGTGTTGTAACTTTATATTAACAATCCTGCTGGAAATCAGATGCTTTGTTGACTTATATTCCCTCCCTCCTGGAACCTTGGGCCTGATTCAGAGATGGATGGATTTGCAGAGCTGCACACAAGCAGCTGTGCAATTCCGTCAATCTCAGATGAAAATGCAGACAAAGGAATCAGACACCTCCTTGCTGAATTTGCGATCCCAGCGCTGTGACTAATGTTGCAGACTTGGGTCACCATTGCAACCAATGGTCGCGATGGTTGCTACTTTGGTCAGGCTGTTAGAGCTGAAGCTTCCCGCAGCCAGACCAGGTGATGGTCACTTAAGAGGTCGGGAATCTGTGTCCACCTCCACAAACCCTGGCTCGTCCCTCCTGGAAAACAGGTGAGACACGCCCCCATTTCTGACAACGATGACCAGACACGCCCCCACTCTGCCCCACAAATGCCGCAGCGTGTAAATTATGTTGCGGCTTGAGTGGGTCTGCAAGCGAGATCGCAGGACTCGTTCTGCACATGCACAAAATGGATTCTGCGCAGGCACAGACTCCACAACATTGGAAATGTACATCTCTGATGTTGAGGGGTCTGCACCTGCGCAGGACCCATTATGTGCATGTGCAGAATGTGTGACACTGCGCTAACACTTACAGTGTCACAATATTTTTTATGAATAATAAACTGCGTTTTCACTTAGTCACAATATTTTTTATGAATACACTGCACTACCATTTACAGTGTCACAATATTTTTTATGAATACACTGCACTACCACGTACAGTGTCACAATACGTGTTGAATATTGCACTGCGCTATCCCTTACAGTCTCACAATATTTTCTATTAATATTAGGGGTGTGCACCGGCCACTTTTCGTGTTTTGTGTTTTGGTTTTGGATCTGGATCTTTCTTCGTGTTTTGGATCTGGATTGGTTTTGCCAAAACCACCCTTCCGTGTTTTGGGTTCTGGGTTTTGTGTTTTGGATCTGTATTTTTTTGAAAAAAAGCATAAAAACAGCTAAAATCACAGAATTTGTAGGTTTTTCTGCTCCTATGCTATTATTAACCTCAATAACCTTAATTTCCACTCATTTCCAGTCTATTCTGAACACCTCACACCTCACAATAGTGTTTTTATGTCCAAAAGGTTGCACCGAGGTAGCTGGATGACTATGCTAAGCGACACGAGTGGGCGGCACAAACACGTGACCCATCTAGGAGTGACACTGCAGTGGCAGGCAGGATGGCAGTTAGAAAAACTAGGCCCCAAACTGTACATAATGCAAAGAAAAAAAGAGGTGCAAGATGGAATTGTCCTTGGGCCCTCCCACCCACCCTTATGTTGTATAAACAGGACATGCACACTTTAACAAATCAATCATTTCAGCGCCAGGGTCTGCCACACAACTGTGGCTGAAATGATTGGTTCGTTTGGGCCCCCACAAAACAAGCTGGCAATTAATGTGTCCCTGCACAAACTGGCTCTACGGAGGCAAGATGTCATCCTCATCCTCCTCATCCACCGATTCCTCACCCTCTTCAGTGTGTACATCCTCATCCTCACAAAGTATTAACTCGTCCCCACTTGAATCCACCACCACAGGTCCCTCTGTACCTTCTGGAGGCTGGTCTCCCTGGAAGAGCTGATAATTCATTTTGATGAACATCATCTTCTCCACATTCTGTGGAAGCAACCTCCTACGCCTTTCGCTGACAAGGTTCCCGGCTGCACTAAACACTCTTTCGGAGTACACACTGGAGGGGGGGCAACTCAGGTAAAATAGAGCCAGTTTGTACAGGGGCCTCCAAATTGCCTCTTTTTCCTGCCAGTACAGGTATGGACTGTCTGACATGCCTACTTGGATGCTGTCACCGATGTAATCCTCCACCATTCTGTCAATGGTGACAGTATCATATGCAGTGACAGTAGACATGTCAGAAATTGTTGCCAGGTCCTTCAGTCCGGACCAGATGTCCAAACTTGGTCCTGCCTGCCCTGCATCACCGCCAGCGGGTTGCTTAGGATACCTAAGTTTTTTCCTGGCAGCCCCAGTTGCGGGAGAAAATGAAGAAGGAGCCGTTGACGTGTCACGTTCCGCTTCAGCTGACAGTGTGTTCACCAGCAGGTCTTTGCACCTCTGCAGGCTTGTGTCGGCCGGAAAGAGAGACACCACATAGGCTTTAAACCTAGGATCGAGCACGGTGGCCAAAATGTAGTGGTCTGATTTCAACAGATTGACCACCCTGGAATCCTGGCAAAGCGAATGAAGGGCTTCATCCACAAGTCCCACATGCCGAGCGGAATCGCTCCGTCTTAGCTCCTCCTTCACTTTCTCCAGCTGCTTCTGCAAAAGCCTGATGAGGGGAATGACCTGACTCAAGCTGGCAGTGTCTGAACTGACTTCACGTGTGGCAAGTTCGAAGGGCTGAAGAACCTTGCACAACACGGAAATCATTCTCCACTGCGCTTGAGTCAGGTGCATACCCCCTCCTTTGCCTATGTCATAGGTGGATGTATAGGCTTGTATGGCCTTTTGCTGCTCCTCCATCCTCTGAAGCATATAGAGGGTTGAGTTCCACCGCGTCACAACCTCTTGCTTCAGGTGATGGCGGGGCAGGTTCAAGAGTGTTTGCTGGCGCTCCAGTCTTCGGCACGCAGTCGCTGAATGGCGAAAGTGGCCAGAAATTTTTCGGGCCACCCAAAGCGTCTCCTGCACGCCCCTGTCGCTTTTCAGAAAATTCTGCACCACCAAGTTTATTGTGTGAGCAAAACATGGGACGTGCTGGAATTTGCCCAGATGTAATGCCCGCACAATATTGGTGGCGTTGTCAGATATCACAAATCCCCAGGAGAGTCTAAGTGGGGTAAGCCACTGGGCGATGATTTCCCTCAGTTTCTCTAAGAGGTTGTCGGCGGTGTGCCTCTTACTGAAACCGGTGATACACAGCGTAGCCTGCCTTGTAACGAGCTGGCGTTTCTGAGATGCTGCTACTGGTGACGCTGCTGCTGTTGCTGCGTAAGGTGATACATCTACCCAGTGGGCTGTCACAGTCATATAGTCCTTAGTCTGCCCTGTTCCACTTGTCCACATGTCCGTGGTTAAGTGGACATTGTGTACAACGGCATTTTTCAGGACACTGAGGACACTTTTTCTGACGTTTCTGTACAGTCTCGGTATCGCCTGCCTAGTGAAGTGGAATCTAGACGGGATTTGGAACCGGGGACACACTACCTCCATCAATTGTCTAAATCCCACTGCACTAATGGCGGATACCGGACGCACGTCTAACACCAACATAGCAGTCAAGGCCTCAGTTATACGTTTTGCTTCAGGATGACTGCTGTCGTACTTCATCCTCCTCGCTAAGGACTGTTGGAGGGTCAATTGTTTAGTAAAAGTAGTGGTGTTCCTACTTCCTCTCTGGGATGATGAACGACTCCCAGCAGCAGCAGCAACAGCAGCAGCGGCAGCAGTAGGCGTAGCAATGCAGGATCCTCCGGAGGAATCCCGGATAGGAGAGTCAGTCATGCCAGTGATATGGCCTGCAGGACTACTTCCGATCCTGACTAAGGAGGAAATTGACGAGGAGGGAGTTGACGGTGTGGTTTGCAGGCGCTTGGATACAACAGGACAACGGGATTTAGGTGTCCCTGGACTGCTTACGGTCTGAGCCAAAGTTTCTGAACTTGACAGTAACTTTTTATGAACGCGCTGCAGGTGCCGTATAAGGGAGGATGTTCCTAGGTGGTTGACGTCCCTACCCCTACTTATTTCACCTTTACATATGGTACATATGGCAAGACAGTTGTTGTCCGGATTTGGATAGAAATATTGCCAGACCAAAGAGGTGGAATGTTTGGTCTTCTGCCCAGGCATGACCGTGATGGGCTTTTTCATCCCACGGACAACAACTGTCTCCCCCGGAGCCTGATTTAAACAAACCACATCACCATCAGAATCCTCCTCGCCAACTTCCTCCTCAGCGCCAGCTACACCAGTATCCTCATCCTGTTGTACTTCAACAGTGACATCTTCAATTTGCATATCAGCAAGTGGACTGTGGGTGCTCCTTTCAGCACTTGCAGGGGGCGTGCAAATGGTGGAAAGAGCCACCTCTTCCCGTCCAGTGCTGGGAAGGTCAGGCATCGCAACCACCACCACACTTGGACTCTCTTTGGGGATTTGTGATATCTTCTTAGAAAGCACAGTTCTTCGCTGTGCTTTTGCCAGCTTAACTCTTTTGATTTTTTTAGTGGGAGGAGTGCTTCCATCGTCATGTGAAGCTGAACCACTAGTCATGAACATACTAGGGATCGACCTTAGCCGTTCCTTGCCACTCCGTGTCGTAAATGGCATATTGGCAAGTTTACGTTTCTCTTCAGCTGATTTAAATGTCTTTTTCAAGGTCATTTTCCTGAACTTTGCCATTTGGGATTGTATGTGCCCTCTACTATGACATTGGGCATCGGCCTTGGCAGACGACGTTGATGGCATGTTATCGTCTATGTCATGACTAGTGGCAGCAGCTTCAGCACTAGGAGGAAGTGGTTCTTGATCTTTCTCTATTTTATTTTTATCGGAGAAAGTTTGGTCCTCCATTTATGTTATATCGATTTGATATATACGTGCGGCTAAACACAGAAAATAAATTTTTTTTTGGTTCGGACTGGAGTGTACTTTGTGGGTTACAGCACCCTTTAACGGTCAAGCCAGCCGGCCCTTTACTTATGACACAGGCGCACTCTTGGCACTACTTTGTTGATGCACGTGCGGCTACTGCGCACACAATTCACAAACACAGAAAATAATTTTTTTTTGGTTTGGACTGGAGTGTACTTTGGGGGTTACAGCACCCTTTAACGGTCAAGCCAGCCGGCCCTTTACTTATGACACAGGCGCACGCTTGGCACTACTTTGTTGATGCACGTGCGGCTACTGCGCACACAATTCACAAACACAGAAAATAATTTTTTTTTGGTTTGGACTGGAGTGTACTTTCGGGGGTTACAGCACCCTTTAACGGTCAAGCCAGCCGGCCCTTTACTTATGACACAGGCGCACGCTTGGCACTACTTTGTTGATGCACGTGCGGCTACTGCGCACACAATTCACAAACACAGAAAATAATTTTTTTTTAGGTTTGGACTGGAGTGTACTTTCGGGGGTTACAGCACCCTTAACGGTCAAGCCAGCCGGCCCTTTACTTATGACACAGGCGCACGCTTGGCACTACTTTGTTGATGCACGTGCGGCTACTGCGCACACAATTCACAAACACAGAAAATAATTTTTTTTTAGGTTTGGACTGGAGTGTACTTTCGGGGGTTACAGCACCCTTAACGGTCAAGCCAGCCGGCCCTTTACTTATGACACAGGCGCACGCTTGGCACTACTTTGTTGATGCACGTGCGGCTACTGCGCACACAATTCACAAACACAGAAAATAATTTTTTTTTTGGTTTGGACTGGAGTGTACTTTCGGGAGTTACAGCACCCTTAACGGTCAAGCCAGCCGGCCCTTTACTTATGACACAGGCGCACGCTTGGCACTACTTTGTTGATGCACGTGCGGCTACTGCGCACACAATTCACAAACACAGAAAATAATTTTTTTTTGGTTTGGACTGGAGTGTACTTTCAGGGGTTACAGCACCCTTTAACGGTCAAGCCAGCCGGCCCTTTACTTATGACACAGGCGCACGCTTGGCACTACTTTGTTGATGCACGTGCGGCTACTGCGCACACAATTCACAAACACAGAAAATAATTTTTTTTTGGTTTGGACTGGAGTGTACTTTCGGGGGTTACAGCACCCTTTAACGGTCAAGCCAGCCGGCCCTTTACTTATGACACAGGCGCACTCTTGGCACTACTTTGTTGATGCACGTGCGGCTACTGCGCACACAATTCACAAACACAGAAAATAATTTTTTTTTAAGGTTTGGACTGGAGTGTACTTTCGGGGGTTACAGCACCCTTAACGGTCAAGCCAGCCGGCCCTTTACTTATGACACAGGCGCACGCTTGGCACTACTTTGTTGATGCACGTGCGGCTACTGCGCACACAATTCACAAACACAGAAAATTATTTTTTTTTTGGTTTGGACTGGAGTGTACTTTCGGGGGTTACAGCACCCTTAACGGTCAAGCCAGCCGGCCCTTTACTTATGACACAGGCGCACGCTTGGCACTACTTTGTTGATGCACGTGCGGCTACTGCGCACACAATTCACAAACACAGAAAATAATTTTTTTTTTGGTTTGGACTGGAGTGTACTTTCGGGGGTTACAGCACCCTTAACGGTCAAGCCAGCCGGCCCTTTACTTATGACACAGGCGAACGCTTGACACTACTTTGTTGATGCACGTGCGGCTACTGCGCACACAATTCACAAACACAGAAAATAATTTTTTTTTGGTTTGGACTGGAGTGTACTTTCAGGGGTTACAGCACCCTTTAACGGTCAAGCCAGCCGGCCCTTTACTTATGACACAGGCGCACGCTTGGCACTACTTTGTTGATGCACGTGCGGCTACTGCGCACACAATTCACAAACACAGAAAATAATTTTTTTTTGGTTTGGACTGGAGTGTACTTTCGGGGGTTACAGCACCCTTTAACGGTCAAGCCAGCCGGCCCTTTACTTATGACACAGGCGCACGCTTGGCACTACTTTGTTGATGCACGTGCGGCTACTGCGCACACAATTCACAAACACAGAAAATAATTTTTTTTTAGGTTTGGACTGGAGTGTACTTTCGGGGGTTACAGCACCCTTAACGGTCAAGCCAGCCGGCCCTTTACTTATGACACAGGCGCACGCTTGGCACTACTTTGTTGATGCACGTGCGGCTACTGCGCACACAATTCACAAACACAGAAAATAATTTTTTTTTTGGTTTGGACTGGAGTGTACTTTCGGGGGTTACAGCACCCTTAACGGTCAAGCCAGCCGGCCCTTTACTTATGACACAGGCGCACGCTTGGCACTACTTTGTTGATGCACGTGCGGCTACTGCGCACACAATTCACAAACACAGAAAATATATTATTTTTTTAGCACTTGGGGGGAGCACCCCTGATGGACAGAGCACCCCCTGGACAACACTACAGCACCCCTTTAGGACTGGGACACTGCACAGGACTTTGGAACTGACTGCACAACACAGTCCAGCCAGCCCCTATGGACTTTGAAGTAGTGGACACAGCCCCTATTAACAACAGCAGCACAGCACAACACAGCCAGCCCCTATGGACTTTGAAGTAGTGGACAACAGCAGCACTACACTACACTACACTACACAGCACTAACTCCCACCCTCCCTCTTCACTGTCCACAGCCGAGTGAGAAAATGGCGCCGACGCGGGTACCTTATATAGGATCCAAAACCCGCGAGACTCGGAAGGCGGGATGATGACGTTTTGCCTCGATGTCAGATCCGAGTCAGGCGGGAAAAGTCGAGCCTGACTCGGATCGGACTCGGATCGGGGGGGCTCGGGAGGGTTCGGATTTCAGAAATCCGAACCCGCTCACCCCTAATTAATATATTACACTGCACTACCACTTACAGAGTCACAATATTTTTTATGAATAAAACACTGCTACCACTTACAGTGTCACAATATTTTTTATGAATACACTGCGCTATCACTTACAGTGTCACAATATTTTGTATGAATACACTGCGCTACCACTTAGTCACAATACATGTTGAATATTACACTATGTTTCCACTTACAGTGTAACAACAATTTTTTTGAATACACTGCGCTATCCCTTACAGTGTCACAATACGTGTTGAATATTACACTGCGTTTCCACTTACAGTGTCACAATACATGTAAATTACACTGCGGTTACACTTACAGTGTCACAATAAGTGTGTGAATATTACACAGAGCTACGACCTATAGTGTCACAATACGTGTATGAATATTACACTGCGGTCGGACCGGCAGCGACACAGTAAAAAAAAAAATAATATAGTACACTGGGGTACAGCACAAAAGAAAAACAAAAACAGATTTTATTATTAGCTTTTATTTTTTTTACACTGGGCACCCTTGGACGGACAGAGCACATCTGGATGGACACAGCAGCCACTGCCCCTGGATGGACACAACAACCCCTGGATGGACACAGCAGCCCCCTAGATGGACACAGCAGCCACTGCCCCTGGATGGACACAGGAGCCACTGGATTGACACAGCAGCCACTGCCCCTGGATGGAAACAGCAGCCCCCTGTATAGACACAGCATACACTGCCCCTGGATGGAAACAGCAGCCCCCTGTATAGACACAGCATACACTGCCCCTGGATGGAAACAGCAGCCCCCTGTATAGACACAGCATACACTGCCCCTGGATGGAAACAGCAGCCTCCTGTATAGACACAGCATACACTGCCCCTGGATGGACACAGCAACCCCTGATGGACACAGCAGCCCCTGCCCTGGACAGACAGAGCACCCCTGGACAGACACAGCACGTCTGTTCACTTCACTCTCCACAGCCGGAGTGAAATGTCGCCGATGACCAGGTACCTATATAGTATCCAAAACCTGTGAGAATCCGACAGCGAGATGATTACGTTTTGCCTTGTTTTGGGATCCAAGTCAGGGGGAAAACCCAAGATAGGCTCGGATCCTTGCCCAAATTGCGAAGTTCGGGTAGGTCCGGTTCTCAGGGAGCTGGACCCGCTCATCTTTACTGTATATATATATATATATATATATATAAGAATATAGGGGTGCACTCATCAGTCTTCTCGAGAAAGTTTCTTTATTACAAATAAAAATAATCCATTACAGCATCTGCAGCATCGACGTTTCGGTCCTTTGCGTGGACCTTTGTCTTTGAGAAGACTGGTGAGTGCACCCTTATATTGTTTTTATTATGAATAAGGGTCCTGGTTGTCCTTTATTGGTTAGCTACCCCAGCAATTTGAGTTAAACGACGTGAGTGTTGACGTACCTGGACTACAGTATATATGTGTATATAAGGTCAAAAAATGTGCTGTCTCTAATCGAGGCAGAACACAGAGTGTCACTCCAGGATTTAAAATATAAGCAGATTTTTACTTCAGTTCAACGTTTCAAGACCCTTGCGACCCCGTCGTCAGGAAACATATACATGTACTGTATATATACAAGTCCTTTGAATTTGGCACTCCTGCTGTATATGTATATGTATTCATCCTGAGGACAGGGCTCTGCGTAGCCCAGAAACGTCAATGCTATCTCTTTTGATATCAAAATTTCTAAAAAATTCTGGAGTGCCAAGTATAGTTTGTATGATTAAGTACTACCTATAAGTTTGTATGTATATATATATATATATATATATATATATATATATACTGTATAGCAGAATACTGGTGCTTAGTAATAACATATGTTGGAATCTTTATACATTAGGGATACCAATGTATTTTCAGTTACAAACTACTGTAAACAATCATAAAAAATTAGGGAGTTCCATAATACAGTAAATCTCACATGTGAAACGTTATTTTGTCATAGAGCTCAATTACTTTTGATAGCCTTATAATGAACACTAGAGGGTACAGTACTTCATATGTTAGTTGAATTCTGAGTGGAATTTCGAAAAATCTGATGTCATTTATGAAGTTCTAGTGTTTAGTAGATTAGTAACAGAACACAGATGAAAGGCGGCCAGATTTGTATGTTGTGTGTTCCAGAAAATATAACACTAAAACCATATTATGAACAGTCCACTTTTCAGGGTTGCACTGCACTGCAGATTCTTAATGCAGCCCATAAGGATGAAGAATATGTAACATTTTCTTTTATGCTTAGACTAATTTTCTGCTGCAGAGATTTTTTCAGTGTTTGTAGAGATGCCTTAGAGATGCCCATACACTGGACAGCTGCAGTCATGTGTTATATTAAAATAGATATAGTGCAACTAGGACGGATAATACCAGATTCTAGAGTATCATCAATGTGTCATGAAGCCATAAACTCTTCCTGTATAGAACTTCAAAAGATCTCTCTGATGACTACCTTGCTCTCGTTTATCTGTCCTGATTACTGCGGTACTGTATATCAATCAGGAGGTCATTTTAGTTTCAGGCTGTATTTCTGTCATGTCCTCGGATCTCACTTGATACTCACTTGTCTCTTGTCTTCATACATGGTAATTGTGAGAGTACAGAGACACATGATATGGATAAAATAAGCTTTTTCTTTCTATCTCTTCCAAGCACAAATCAGCCCGGCCTTTCAGTCTTTCCACAACTACCAGCTTGTCCACTTGATCCTGGATGGCAGGCAGAGCCGCAGCTGGTACTAACTTTATGCATCACGTCCCCAAAGAGTTTCCCTGGGGAGAAACTGAGGTTTTGTGGAATGTCAATTACAGAGCCAGGACCAGTTTATGTCACCAGAGGAGCTATGATTAATTGTACACTTGGTGCTCTTTAGTTTAAATAAGATTCCCGGCCTCCTGTTATCAAGGGCAGATTCAGGTCACCATCAGTTTCTCTGCGGAAGGATTTCTTCAATGTCTGAATTGTATACAGGATTAATAGAAGTCCTGCAGATTTTGTTTCAACATGTATTTTATGACCAGGGTACTCTACTTAGTTTATGATGTAATATTAAGCCTGCTTTGGGACATCATTAAGAGTAGACTCTGCAGGTGTATGGACGCAGGACAAAATACTGTACGTATATGTACTTGTTAGGGTATGTCTTATATTAAAAGAGCAATTTACTATTAATTCTCTTTACACTCTTTCCCCCAATGTAGCAAATTAGGAGAGTCCCCCCAACACCAACACGGTGTCCTGATGTCGAGAGCTGACCTACTGACCTTAAAACTTCCATCGAGCCCTACAACATTGCGATCTGCCTTCAGATCAAACATGTGGATGAAAATCTCCCCTATTTTCTACATACTGTATTAGGAAAGAAATAAGATTATTGGGGGGAAAGGTTCTCCAAATCTCTTTAATAATTATTGGGAACACTAAAAATCAGGTGTCAGGACACAAGCCTTTTGAGAACTGTAGAACTTGAGAATTCCAAATCAGTGTTTATGTATATGCATATAACTAATGTGATACCCGTTTAAAAAGGCAAATTAGGTGTTTCAGACATACTGTACCAGCAACACCGTTTTCATCAGTAAGATATTTATGTGGTTCAGTATTTTCCAACTACTTTCGGACTGAATTATGCTGGGCTTAATTAAAACACTAAGATAAAATACTTGTTTTACAAGGCTAAGAAATTTTGGGGAGATTTTTCAGTTTTTAGTTAAATGTGTATAATATACCCTAATTAGCATATCCTATCCTGTATACAAGTGTTCTCTAGATACAGTGCATACAAGACTTAACTGTCTTGAATCTTCAGCGTACCTTTCGCATTGAGGCCCTGATTCAGAGCCTGACGCTCTTTGTGAGCGCTCGCTCTGAATCAGGGCGGGACGTTTTTTTTTTCCACCGGCCTCCAGGCCGCTCGCTAAGCTGTGGGCGACCATTGCGACCATCGGGCTTGCGACTAGACCCTTGTGGTAGGGTCTCGTCCACTGCAAGCCCCAGTGAACTTCCTGCTCTAATAAAGCAGGATGTTCACTACTGACATCACGTGTGATGTCAGTAGAGCCTCCCCCAAATGGCAGGCGTTCATTCGGTAACGCCTCCGTTTGTCCAGCCACCCCCCCAACCCGCCTACAAAACGGGGCGAGCTGTCGATCAACATCGACAGTTCTCCCTCACTCCGAGGCTCGCGTGCGCCGCGCATGCGCACTGCCCGGCCATCGGCCCGCGTGTGAGCGCTATGCGCTCGCGAGCGGGTCTGAATCAGGCCCTGAATCTATAACCAGCCCACAGCATCATCTTCCTCTCATAGTATAGCAGTAAGTAAAAGTTTATATATACTACGATTAGTTCCCAGCATGTTAGTGAGAGAAAGGATTAGATTGACCCAAAACATTACTTGTTGCTTCAGGGTTTATAGCCAATTATGGGCTGGAGTCGGAAGCAGGGGCAATGTCGGATCTGGTCGTGTATCTGAGTTGTACCATGCATGCGTCCCTATTTTGTTGTATAGAGTATAAATTTAGACACACGGCAGCAGTAGTGTATTGGAAATGTATGGGGCAGTCCTTGGTGTTGACTGGGAGGTAACGGGGTGGATAATCAGACACATTGCATCCCAAGGGAATGTCACGAGCGCGTTGCTGATACTGGTTGCATACAAAGACGCAGATTAGTTCAGACAGGAGGCCATATGCAATCATATAGGGCAGGGTGCCTGCGAGCTGGCACTGCTGCCGGAATACATGTGAGTATGCCCGTATTTTTAAAGCAGCAATCATGTTTTAAATTTGAGATCCAATCAGGCTTTGGATTGCATGCTAACAGGTCAAAATTACGTCATTTTTGCTGTTTTTTTATTAGTTTAAAAAAAAAAAACACAGATCCAAAACTAAAACACGTGAGGTTGCTTTTGCAAAACAAAACACCAAGATGTATACGGATCCAAAACGTGTGTGCCCTAGATTCATGGCTTCTGTCTAGTAGTCAGGAAGCAGATGTGTGCCTGCACACAGATTCCCGATAGTTGTAAATCTGCGTGTGCAGAATGGGTCCTGCGTGATTGCATACTGAGCGGCAGCAGACTGTCAGTGATTGACAGTTTGCTGCCGTTTGTGGGCAGGGAGGTGGCGGTGGCAGCAGAGGTGTGTCACTGCTGTTGAGGGGGGAGGGAAGAGGTCAGGATCTCATCAGCAGACAGAGATTTCCTGACCTCTTTGTTGAATCTGCGGCAGCCAGCTAGGCCTTTTGGTCACTCAACTGGCCAATGGTATCGCAGTTCATACGACGCTGTGTACATGGACGCAACTCGGGTAAGTAATCCATGCAGGAGGTGTGATGCCTCCTGCTTAATTACCATAATAGTGTTATTGCTGCTACTACGATGATAGCACTTGCGTCCTCTGTTGAATCACCCCCATAGTGCCTGCCTAATTCAGACTTGTACGCAAACCTGATGGTTTGCCTACAAGACTGATTTTTAGAGATCCGCGTATGTGCAAAATCTGCACTGCACTCGTGCAGGTCTCTGTTTGCGTGTCATGCTGCGGCCATTTAGGAGAGGGCAGGGTTGACCAGAGTTCCCAAAAATGGAAGCCCCTGCTTTGTGGGAGTACCAAAGCCAGGGTCTTCATATTTCAATGCAGATTTCGGTGGCCCTGGCTGAGCAGTTTTGGCGACCAGTCTGAGTAAGCTTAGGTTTACTCAGATGGCCGCTGGCTGCGACCATCACGACCGATAGTCGTGATGGTGGTCCGATGCTGCATCTTGAGATGCAGCACTCAAATCTGCAACTCTGTCAGGGGGCGTCTGTTGTCCTCAGATGCCTCCTGCAGAATTAAAATATTTTCTCATCGTTGCTTTGAGAATAGCATACAAGTCTAAATCAGGCCCATTGATTGTCAGAGCACCTGTGAAAGGCTGATATAAGGTGTGTCCGTTGCTAGTCTCAGTCTCTCACTACCTGGGGAACAAGCAGCAAGCCTGTTGAGAGACACTATTATTTCTGGCTGTAAGTACTGTGCTAGTATTGTTGTTTTGTGAGAGGACAGTAGGTCTCTCGATGCGGAGAGACGGAATCACTTGTTTAGCTAAAGCCGGACTTTTCTTTCATGTTTTATTTATCTTTATGCCTCAACCTAAAACTAGCTTCGGATACGTGTACCAAGACCCTGGACTGGTGTCCTACTAATTGACTGCTGTGTGAAAGTGCACCCATCTAGCCCAGAAGACGTTGTTCTTACCCTGATGTTGCAAATATATCTGGGCTAGACGTAGGGGCGTATTTATAATAGGTAAAAGGTGTGCAGTGAACACGGGGCCCCTGGGTCCAAGGGGCCCCACACACCCTGCACCCAATTAAATATAAAAAAAATGACTAGAATTTTAGCGCTGCTCTTTTATAGATAATCCCTCAGTGTTAAGGAAAAAGTGAAGCAATAAATAATGAATATATGAACACTTCCCTTAGTATGGTCATTTCTTCTTCAATTCAATAGGAAATGAAAATTTGAACGCAGGTATTCTCCATATATGTAAAACAAAGCGTGATGTAGCAACATAATAATTCCAATAATTCTTATCAAATAAATCTAAAACATTCACATTCTAGAAAGAATTCCTGATGGATAATAAATCACTAAAACACAGGTGATGAGTGGAGATGTTACCAGAGAATCGTGAAAGTACAGCATGTAGATTAAATAGAGTTGGAGGCTCCGGAACCCCAAGCTCAGCTGCCTCAATCACGTCTATCCAGTGGTTTCTAAAACCCAAATATCAAAACAGATCCTTCTGTCACTGGCCTGTGACAAATTCTTGTAATTTTTTTTTCATTTTGTGGTTATATTTGGGTTAAAGGGTATCAACCCGGACTGGAGTTTTGCAGCTTTTCTCTTATTTGCGCCGGAATAGAGTTGCCCTATAAATTGTGTTTTATACCCAAATAAACATACTTACCTCTCCATCGGCCTGGCATTACAGCGCTGCAGAAATCAGCGGGAAAATGGCCACTGTGGCACACGCAGTAGAGATGTACCGGGAACACTGCAAGGGCGCTATTTTCTTGGAGACCTGTGCATGCGCAGTAGACTCTGGAACAATGCCAGAGTTTACTGGTCCACCAAAGAGGAGGAGGCTCAATCGGAGCCTGCACACAGGCCCCCTCCTCTCTTAAAGCGCCTCTGGCTAGACGGATGCACTTTCACACAGCGCACACATACACGTCATGGACAGGTTAATGCAACATTAACATCAAACAGCCAGTTCAACACTTCTAAGCATGTTGGGTGTAGCTTTACCAGTGGTTTACCGTGTTACCCTGAAATAACAGGTGCTGGATATCTTCAGCATCACTCTACCATGAAGCAGCTACTGTTTTGTACTGATGAAAAAATATATTAAGCAAACGGTAGCTTAGTGCAGCCACGCACAAAGAATATGATTGTGAATATACAGATGCTACCACAACCTTTTTCTGTCATTTGCGATGAAGCAGACTTTATTGAAACATTTGGCTTACACTGTTTACCAATTAGAGAGAGAAATTGTACACCTTTTCCATCAATATAAATGTAACAGTGATTTTATATCATAACTGCAACATTTCACATTGCACAAGAAAGACTACGGTCTACTCCATCAGTATAAGCATGATCTTTATCATGAAAACATTTTCTTGTTTTATAAAAAGAATCAAGCAGCTCTAACTTAATATTCACAAAACAAGACAGTATAAAGTGCGGCCATAGCCATATCACTCTTTGGCATCTATCAACCAGTTGACAGCATAAGAGCATTACTGGCTTCCCAATTGGCCATAAGCCAACCAGTTATGGAGTCAGACAGCTGTTATTTTTACTTACAGTTACAATTCCCGATATGTACATCAGAATGGTATTCCGGCCCAAGGCTGCAAGGGGAGTAAATATCTGTGCACTTGTTATGCAATTCTATAGCTTGGCTATGTTACTCTCTCAAGTAACCTTAATAGCTGTGCATTGCAATACATAGTACATGTATTCAACAACCTGTGTTTCAAAGCTCTTCACATAACTATTATCAAAGGGCATAATTCACCAAGGATCGCTATTCTGCTAATACACACACAACACAGTTGCTAATATCAGCGGTGATATGCAAATAATTGCATTTGCATTGTGATCGCAGCCTAAGATAAGGACGCCCACTTCCCCTTACTCACATCAGTATACTTTAGCAACATAGCGAAATAATCGGTAACATTGGACCCATATGCACAGTCAATGCAGGTCAGACCTCACTCAGGAATTGCTTACTTCAGCGCACACTATGAGGCCTCAGGAGGCGTCTGGTATTGCAGTGGCTAATTTATACATGTCCCTGCAACGGCGTTGATACGTACTGGCACGCCTGCGTTCGCCCGACCACCCCATCTTCACCACCCACAAATGGCACTTCCTGTCAATCACTCTGCCATGGGTCTGTGTAGCCTCTGTGATCTCAGTCCCATTCACAGTGGCCAGTTCGCGCATGCGCACTGTAAAGCATGCACATGCGCAGAACGCAACAAACAGTCAATTGCATGCGTATTAGCAAATGGGATTCTTGCTGAATCAGGCCCAATGTACACAAAAATGAATAAGGACAGCATTTCATTGTTAGTGCTGCTGTAAAGCCTCAAACCTTTTACTTTATTGATTTTCATAGAATTTCATTGCTACTGTATGCAGTACCATATAGGCCTGGAGTTGAAAATTATGAAGAGCTTATCGTGTGCTGCCACAGCAATGTAACTAACTAGTGATCTGGGGACGTGACCAGTGTGGTGTAGGTGTGGTCTACATGGGGGTATGGTCTAAGCCATAGTTGTGACTAGTCCCATGGAGGGCATTGCTGGTGCCTACCTTCAACCACTTTATAGTGGGGCTATAACAAGAAAAAGTTTGAGTTTTTTGTGAAAGGATGTAAACTGTATTGTCTGCCCTTCCTTAATAAAAAGAGACAAAAACTCCAAAATAATTGCCATATTTCTATAAGTGTATATCCTACAGCCCTAACCACTGCAGTAAATGCATACATTAACTGCCTTCTTAAGCTGGGTATACAATATATGATAGTTTGTGCTGATCCAAAAACCCATACACACTGAGCAATTTCTTGCTCAGTGTGTCCTTTCTTTTGATCTCTTCAACGGAATCGGGAGGTCGGGAATGATGTAGTGTGTGCAGTACATGCAATCCCAACCTACAGGTCTGACCATTGCAGGAGTATTTGAAGATGTTTATCGGCTACCGCTCCTGCATACACACAATCCAATTCTCAGGCAGATTAGCTAACTATCGGCTGATCGCAGTGGCATATCTATAATCGGTGCAGGACGTGTGGTGCACACAGGCCCCTGGGCCCAGGGGTGCCCACACCACGCATCCATTTCTAGAATACTTACCTCTCTGGAGTCTCGCATTGGCAGTAGCAGCGTTGTACTAATCACCATTTTCACAGCATTTTGCGCATGCACAGTAAAGAATTTGATGGGAAAATGGCTGCCATGCTATTTCCCTGATGTCCTGCACATACACAGTAGACTCTAGCACAGCTCTAGAGTCTACTAGTGCCCAGAATCTACTGCTGTGCTCAGTGCACTGCCGGCCATTGAGTAGAGAGGAGGGGCCCTGGATGGAGACTGCACATGGGCCCCCTCTTCTCTTAATATGCCCCTGGCTGATCAGTTCAATAACTGTATAGTGTGTGCCCAGCTTTAGCTGTTGCCGAAAAATAACTAGCTGCAATGGCAATACTGGACCCGGTCAGTAAAGGTTACCTTACTGAGAACATCGCAGTGACTGCCATATAATACTGAAAGCATTACAGTGACTGCCATATAATACATAGAACATTGCAGTGACCACCATATAATACAAAGAGCATTTCAGGAACTGCCATATAATTCAGAGAACATCGCAGTGACCA
Source organism: Taudactylus pleione (assembly GCA_031769625.1). NCBI lineage: Eukaryota > Metazoa > Chordata > Amphibia > Anura > Myobatrachidae > Taudactylus > Taudactylus pleione. Next base: position 7,204,559 of record JAUIMM010000706.1, read on the forward strand.
CCATATACTACAAAGAGCATTACAGTAACTGCCAGATAATAAAAAGAACATTGCAGTGATTATACCACACTTGCATCAGTCTCCTTAAGTGTGCCTCCTGTACCCTCCCAATACACACATATACTGTATATATATTAGGGATGTGCACCGACCCGTGTGTTTTGGTTTTGGATCTGTATCTACTTGTATTTTGAATCTGGATTTGGTTTTGCCAAAACCGCCCCTTTCGTGTTTTGGTTTTGGATCTGTAAAATTTGCTAAAATCACATCATTTGTTTTTTTTTGTTCCTACAGTATTATTAACCTCAATAACATTATTGTACTTTCCACTAATTTCCAGACAATTTTGACGACCTCACAGCTCACAATATTGTTTACATCCGGTTCAGGCCCAAAATTTGCACCAAGCTAGCTGGCTGACTAAGCTAAGCGGCAGGAGTGGACGGCACAAACACGTGGCAGTTCAACTTCTAACATGGCACATCAGTAAACAAATGTTTTTATTATTCAAGAGGCCTGAGGGAGTTGGAGTATGTATGTAGTTGAAGGCAGAGAAATAAAGAGTTGATTAGTAGTAAATTTAATAAAATTTTTTATTCCAAAGTAAATTTATGAGGGAGGAGGGGAGGCATTTACAAAAAAAATTTTACTCATTCACATCAGTCCTTGCCCCAGAAGAATCCTTGAGCGCTATGCCTGCTGCTGCTGGGAGTGGATTTTCATCCCAGAAAAACTACTAGTAGTGCTTTAAAAAACAATTGACTGTTAAACAGTTCTTTGCAAAGATTCTACTTCACTAGAAAAGCATTTCCCAACCTATATAGGGACATTTAAAAAAAAACAATGCCATTGTACCAAAATGCCGTTGTACCTACTGTCCACTTAACCACAGATATGTGGACAAGCTGAACAGACCAAATGCAAGATTTAAGATTTAAGGTTTAAGTCACCCACCCACTGGTGATGCAGATGAGTCAACACAACCACGTTTTTTTGTCTTGCCCAGGCATGTAAATGGCTTTTCCTTATCATAGGCAACAACTGTTTCATCCACTGGTGCCTAATTTACACAAACAACATACTCATCATCAACATCCTCATCGTCAACATCTTCATCATCAATATCCTTATTAGTGTCAGCTACACAAATATCCTGCTCATCCTGGTGCACTTCCACAGAAGCATCATCGATTTCTATTTCAGCATGTTTACTTGCTGTTACATCATCATAAGAGACATAACCACCAGTCGTAAATAAAGGCCAAGGCCTTAGCCTGTCCTTGCCACTTCATGTGGTGAAACTGACATATTGCCAATTTTATGTCTTTCTGCAGCTAACTTTCCTTTTGATGTTTTCTTTTTTACCACTGTAAAAGATTGGTTCTTGATCTTAGTTGCCCTGACTTAAGCCCTGTATGCCCTTGGGCATTGGATTTAGTAGATGATGTAGATGGACTAGTATCATCATGACTTATGGCACTGGCAGCAGCTCCAGCACTAGTATGTGGTCCCTGCTCTCCTCTTATGTCTCAACTGATCATTCTCCATATCAACAAACATGAATGAAGTGGGGTACAGCACACACATCAATTTGTACCAATTTTTAATATTACACTGCGGTATCAATGATCTACGGTGTCACAAGATTTTTTATCAATAAGAGAAGAATAACACACTGCACTGCCACTTACAGTGTCACAAGATTATTTATGAATAAGAATAACAGACTGCGCCACCACCTACAGTGTCACAAGATTACTTATTTATGAATAAGAATAACACACTGCGCTGCCACTTACAGTGATGTCATTATGTTTTATATATAACGCATGTTATTTAGCACTTTGTTGTGGTCTTGTAGTCAGCATGTAGACTAATAATGTAATCACAATGAGGAAAGAAGTGAAAAGTTGAATATTAGACTGCACTACCACTTACAGTGTCCCAAAATAATTATTTATGAATAAGAATAACACAAGGTGTTACCACTTACAGTGTCACAAGATTAATTATTTATGAATATGAATAACACACTGCACTACCACTTATATAGGGGTAATCAATATGGGTGCGATAACATCGTTTTTTGCGTTAATATCGCACTTTTTAACTTTTTTGCGTTAATATCACTGGTTTTAGTTTTACACCGTATTCAATTTCAAAGACTTATCGCAGTTTTGAAAAGTCTTTGATAAAAAACGGTGATAACTTTTCACCATTGAATAGGTGTCGAAAAAAAGTGCAGAATTGGTGTTTAGGGGTGCAGACTTAAAAAAAAATAGCCTGCACCCCTGAGATTGACATTTAAAAAAGAACTGTGTCAAAAAAAGTTTAAAAAAAAAATAGGGACACCCCAAAAAATGAATTAAAAAATTGGGGTGCAAAAAAAAAAATGGGAAAAAATTGTTAAACAATAGGGAAATAGGATCAGGGCTATTCTGCAAGTATGCGGCAGATGTTTTCTAGAATAGAATTATAGCGGCAGGTGCACAAATGCAGAATTTTTAAAAACTGACTTTAGGGATTTAAAAATATGCTAGTACCCATTTTCATGTACCCCAAATTTGATGGGACCACTTAAAAAAACGAAAAAAATAACCTAAGTGCTCTTCTGCATCACTTCTTCAATGTCGGGAAAAAAACACCTGCTGCGGCTATTTAAATCCCCGACTTTCAATTAAAGGCAAAAACGGGGGTACCCATAGTGATCCCCCATGTTATTACTACTTTAGGGGGGTCATACAATTTTTTTAAGGAAAAATTCGTAACTTTACGCAAATCCAGCTTCCGAGTTTCCCGTTTTCGTTAATTTTATATTGAATACGGGGATAAGCGGGAGCGCGCCCGATACTTTAACGCAGAAAAAAACTCCGATATGAAACGTTAACTTCAACAGTGAAGTTAACGTTTCATATTGAATACCCCTCTTAGTGTCACAATAATAATTATTTATGAATAAGAATAAAACACTGCGCTACCACTTATAGAGTCACAATACGTGGACGATAAACTGCAGTCTTGCCGGCAGTGTCACCAAACATTAATAGTGCAGCTAAGTTGCTAATGCACACATACAAAAAAAAAGCACTTTTATTTTTTTGGACACTGGGGAAGAGCACCCCTGAATGAGGCATCAGCCCCTTGATGAACAACAGAGACAGGATCCCTTTTCTATGGACAACAAAGCACCCCTGACGAGTGCGGACAGACCACCTGAAGAGTCACAAATACGTGGATGATAAACTGCGGCAGTGTCACCATAAAATAATAGCGCAGCTAAGTTGCTAACGCACACACAAAAAAAAGCACTTTTATTTTTTTGGACACTGGGGAGGAGCACCCCTGAACGAGGCAGCAGCCCATTGATGAACAACACAGACAGCACTGCTTTTTTATGGGCAACAATGCACCCCTGCCGAGTGTGGACAGACCACCTGCAGAGTCACAAATACGTGGACAATAAACTGCGGCAGTGTAACCGTACAATAATAGAGCAGCTAAGTTGCTAACGCACACACACACAAAGAAGAAAAAAAGCATTTTTTACACTGGAGAAGAGCACCCTAATTGATAGAGCACCCCCCCCCCCTGGACAATACAGCACTCCTTTATGGACTGCAGCCCTAGCCTGATGTACAGGACAAAAACAGCAGCCACAGTTAATTGACAGGACAAGTGACACAGCAGCTGCAGCACCCACTGTAGGAAGCCCCCCTTTATATACTTTATATACTGCAGCCTAAGCCCCTTTATGGACAACACAGCAGCAGCCTTCAGTCCAAGACCCCGACTGGACACATACACTGAGTGACTGACAGTGACTGACTACGTCTGCTAGCTTCTCTATCCACAGCCGGAGTGGAAATGGTGCTGATCGCGGGGACCTTTATATAATACAAAACCCGCGAGAATCCGACAGCGGGATGATGACGTGTTTTGCCTCATTTTTGGTTCCAAGTCAGGCGGGAAAACCCGAGCCGCGTTCGGATCTCGCCTCGGATCTGGAATTTCGGGTGGGTACTGGTTCTCAGAGAAATGGACCCGCTCATCTCTGATATATATATATATATATATATATATATATATATATATAAATATACACACACACATACAGTACATAAACACACATAAATGCACAGGGGCCAGACATTTCATTGACCTGTGGTAATTTATTCTGGATATGTTGGTTTCTCCTCATAGCCAGTGACAGCTGTTTTCCCTCCTGCTCAGCCTCAATGATTTTTTTCTTGACTTCAGCACCCAGCTGCCTACTTAATTGCTGAGAAAGGTTTGAAGGTGAATGGGCGGGGCTTCAGATGACCCAGGAGTGACGCTACGGGTGATCAGAGGACCCAGCTTTGGACAGCACAGGGAACAGAGCATCAGTCAGTATGGAGAATCGAGTGGATAGGGGGTGGAGCTTTGGCTGGATGGGGGCGGAGCTCCTGAGGCTGGAGGCTAGGCAGGGCTTTGGACGGACGGCTGGCAGAAAGTGGAGTGGGGTGGAGAATTAGGGATGCTTCGGGCTGTTGGCTAGTGAGTGACCTGTTGATAGTGACAGGAAAAATAGTTTTTGTCTGTCTGCACAGCAGTTTATCCTGTGGGCCTATTTTCAAAGGAGGGCCTGAAGCTTCAGCTCCACCCACCCCATTGTTAATCCGGCCCTGACTATGGGGTGAATTCAATTCAGTGCAATGTTGAATAGCGATGGGAGGGAGCTCCCGAAGCTATTCAATACACTGCGCAGTTTTGGCGGGCTAAGAATTTCTTCTCGCACCCTCCTGGGGATGCGAGGAGAAATCCGACTAAAGTGCTGGGCGCGCAGCTGTTTTTCTGCATAGCGCGGCACTAACAGCAGCGCGCCCGGCACTTTGGTCAGAGAATGTCGGTTACCGCGCATTAACACCCTTGTGAAGGCGCGAGAACCGGCATCCTCTGACCACACAGAGCACTGAATTGAATAGCTCCCGGCAATATCATTTCGCGTTGAATTGAACTCCCCCCCATATGTCTATAAGACAAAGCCCACATCTGCTTGGAGATCTTTTATTTATGTATATGTCACTCTTCCACTAAAGTTGCTTCCATTAATTTTTTCAGTTAGCTTATATTTTGCAAAAGGCCATGATACACGTTGCCATCACAATTTGTTTTTGTATTTCAAAAATATAAACCATTTATCACACTGCAGTTTGGCAAACTGCCCAAAAAAATGGTTGTGACAGATGAGCTATCTGTACAGTAAGTGCATGCTGTTCAGGGGCAAATGCAGGATTTCTAGAGGGGGGTTTCCAAATGCTTGATTTTAGAGCAAGTGTGGCCAGTCCATGAAGTCCATAATTAACCAGCTGTATTATGCGTCATACAAAGTGTGTTGTCATAATGCCAACATACACAGGACCAGTGATCACAGTAAACCATTAGATGCGGCAGTAGGACCATCTTGCCTGAGCTGAATGTTTTTATTTCACATGTGGGCACAATTCCAGAGCATGAGAGCAAACTGGGATCCTGGGGGACAAGCAGAAGAACCTAGCACTGCCCTGTACATTTATGTACATATTGGTCTCCTTATGCACTGGATAACAATATTAATAATTAACCCTACAGATGGTCTATAACAGTGAACCCCTAACAGTGCATGTTTTCCAGATCTCCTAGTTGGTGCATTCATTGTGTATTCATTACAGACTGACACATGTGGTGCTAATTATTCATTTGTGATACCGAGGAGAACATGCAGCACTAGTAAAATTGTATTAAACAGTATACTATTATTATAGAGGTCATGGTGTGGGCTGGGGCGGGGGTTTCCAGGAAACTGGAAATCCCCCCTGCATTTATTTATGCTGTTAGAGCTTTCTGGACACCCTGAGCCTCATTCAGAGTTGTATGCTGTCCTGATCGCAGCTGCTATTGTGCAAGCTGAGGATGTGCAAAATTATGCTAAAATCTAAGCCACCTGGAACAGCACAGAGCCTCCAACTGGAGCCATCGCAAAGGCCAGCAATATTTGCAGCCCACAGATTTGCAAATTCTTTGATAATCGGCCACTTGAGTAGGTCTATGGCCACACAGCATGGCAGCCTGAACTGAGACACCGGAGCCAAGCTATTAGTGTACAGGATCACAGATGCAGCCAGCGACACACCTAGAAAATGCCCGAGACATGCCTGCGTTTTTGCCACCACTCCCCCATCACCACCCCCAAATGGTACCTGACTGTCAATCACTCTGCGTAAAGATAGGCGCTCAATAAGAATAATTGAATTACAAACTGCGCAAATACAAACCAAAAGCAGCAACCCACACTAATAGGAGTTTTACCACCTCCAGATTACAAAGATAAACAAATCACAAAAGGGTACAGTTGCTGCGCTAATAGTCAAGGGATTTGGGGGCCTATTCATTAAACGTAAAAATTCAATGGAGATAATTAGCTTTAGAACTTTCATGGAGTTCTAGCTAATTATAGGTGGAATTCATCATTCCACCTCTCCATAAGTATCTATTCCGAAAAGCTGTCATTTTTGCGATGACAGCTTTTCGGGAAATAGATACTTTTCCCTGCCTACACTACCTTATAGCATCTGGAAACAGTGCTGCGCATGCGCTGTTACATCTGTAAAACCAGCGCATGCGCAGCACTGCCTACAGATGCGTTAAGTTTCGTACCCCCCCCCCCCCGACCCCCCCCACCCCCTCCCCCCTCCGCTCACCTTCCCCCACCCGACTTACCTGTCCGCGCAGCAGCCTCCGGCTCCGTCCTGCTGGTCTGTCATGTGGTTTCCCAGCAGACCACATGACAGATTAGAAAGAAAATAAAAAATTTTTTTCTTTTTCTAAACTTTCTTGTGCTCTGCTGGGGAGCACACATGACAGACCAGCCTCCGGAGCCTGAGGACGGAGCAGAGCGCCGGAGGGACTCGTCGGGGGACCTGCACATGCTGATACAGGTAAGTGGATTCTGCTATTCGCACTCACAGTGGTGAATAGTAACTGCATCAAATTCCGAAAATTGATAATTTTCGGAATTTGATGAATACCATAATTTCCACATCCCCATACTAATGTATGGGGAGTGTGGAAATTAACGCAGGGGAACTTAGCAAGGAGATATCTGTGATATCTCCTGTGTTAAGTCTGTTCATGAATACCAAAATAACGTTATTTAAGGAAAATGTCCTTAAAAACGTTATTTTAGTGTTGATGAATAGGCCCCATAGTTCCAATAGTTCCAAATAGATATTTTACTTTTTATTTTAGTAAGATCTCCCAAAAGATCCTTCTTAGAGTTCATCCAACAATGGTTGTCTATTCCAAAAGTATTCACTCCATATAGGGTTCTCCAATAGAGACAATCAGATAATTTCATCTTATTTATCGAAAAAAAAAGGAAAATAACATTAATTTCCACTAATTTCCAGTCAATTTTGACCACCTCACAGCTCACAATATTGTGTTCAATATTCAATTTTGCGACTGGGTGAGAGCTGTCAGCTCCTCAAATATCCCCCTCATCCTCTTGCGTTTACTTTGTGGCATCTTCAATATCTATGCCATTAGCTATATTTGTGCTGCTCATCCCCACATTTGCAGAGGGAGCAGAAATGGTGGAAGGCGGCTTCTCTGCGAGTTCAACAGTATCAGAAAGGTCAGGCTCACACATTGCACTCATGGACACAGTTAGACTCTCCTCAGGGATTTGTAACATTTCTGTTTCTGAATGCACAGTTTGTTCTACTGCCTTAATGGTTTTCATTTTTTTACACCTCTTCTACACTTTGGGCCTGATTCATCAAGCAAACGCACAGGATAGAATGCTCACACCCTGCAGCTGCGAGAATATGCTAATCAATGCATACTCATGGAGACCGCAGCACAACATGCAAACGTCAAGCCCTATATGAAGCCGCCCATCTCCCTTTACTAAAAGCCTGATCAGTACACAAGATAGCGTAAACATCGGTAATATCTAGAAGCATCGACCACATTTGCATAATAGTGGTTGACCAGACCTCGTGCAGGATCTTGGATACTTCCTGTGTGCACGGAGGCTCATCACTGCATCCGTTGCCGCACTGGCTTAATTATGGATGTCCCTAAAACGACGTCCCAATGCACAGGCACGCCTGCGTTCGCCCGTCCACCCCTCTCTCCACCCACAAACGGCACTTCTTGTCAATCATTAACTGAAGGGGTCTGCGTACACGCTGCATGTAGTCTGATTACGCTTACCCCATCGTACCGGCTAGTTTGCGCATGTGCAGTGCGATGCATATGCATGCGTAGCACAAAACCACCAGCCAAGTGCGTGCGTTTTCTCCTGTGCATTGCTTGCTGAATCAGGTCCTCTGAGTGATACGCTCTTGCATCATCATGAGAGGCAGAGGAAGATGTCTCACTGACACTTGCAGAACCACGACTCATAAATAAAGGCCAAGGCCCCAGTCTTTCCTTGCTACAGCATGTGGTGAGTGGCACGTGGCAATTTTATGTTTTTCTGCACCACACTTTCCCTTTATTAGATGTGTTTTTTCTTTAGCTATATATATATATATATATATATATATATATTTTTTTTTTTTATTTTATTTTAAGTGCCCTGACTTAGACCCTCTATGCCCTTGAGCATTGGATTTAGTAGATCACGTTGAAGGACTAGTGTATTCATCATTACTGGTGGAAGCAGCTGCAGCAACAGTTTTTGGTTGCTCGTCTGTAAATGGAATGTTATCAATTTTTCAATTCGCAGATCACTATGTTGCTTATACAGTATATGCACGTGAACAAAGTACACCAAATAGTACAATTATTTAAAAAACTTTTTGATGGCGCAGCTCTATTCCTGTGTGGACTGGAGCCACAGGGCTTGTATATATATATATATATATATATATATATATATGCACCTGAATAAAGTGCACCAAACAGTAGAAACAATTCAATAAGTTAATTATTTAAAAAAAAATGTTGATGTCGCAGGCGCAGCTCTATTCAAACTGTCTGCCGCCCATTCGAATCATTCTCTTTCTCTCTCTCTCTCTCTCTCTCTCTCTCTCTCTCTCTCTCTCTCTCTCTCTCTCTCTCTCTCTCTCTCTCTCTTTCTCTCTCTCATCCAGCAATAATGTCAGTGTGAATTTATTAATCTCTCCTGCCCAGCAGCATAGTGTCCATAGTCATTACTTTACAATTTTCCCAGATATACAATTACAATAGGCAAAGGCAATGGTTGTAAAATTCCATTTTTTTTAATTCCAGTTTGTAAGGGGCATTTTTCTATGAGATCCCCTAATTTAGCTGCCACTGTTTTTATGTCCTCAGTACTGTTATTGTATGCACTTAACATTTTATTGTCTGTCTGTTTTTCTGCTGCATATTGTGTCTAGTCACAAAATCTCCATGCTAGTGGAAAAATGGTAAATATTGTCACCCAATCTTAAGTCTTTAATTATCATCCTCTAGCAGTCCCAATTTGCACAGAGCAGTCCATGATATCTAGTGACAAAAGTAACATTGTTAAAAATAACTGTGGGCCGATCACTGCAAGATTAGGTGAATAGGGGACGTTGTCAATTTTGAAAAATGAGAATGTTCAGAGAGATGGTTTAATTAAAAGAAAATACTGGTGTCAAGGTCCTTCATGTCTTTTTGTAGAACAAGTCACAATATTCTACATTGTTTCTCATTACATAGTAACATCAAGGCAGTACAATTTTTACAATGCATTGTAAAATTACTTTGTGTACATTAAGAATAGCGTTTTTTTTGTTTTTTTTTACTTAAATTAAATAACACTTTTTTGAAAACATCACATTTTTTCCTTCGGGCTCTTTGTGTCTGAAACAATTTCTTTGTCAGTGATAATTTAATATAACATTCTGTATGCCGCTCTGACTACATTGAACACATTATCTTATTCTAGACAATGCATGAATGCAAAGGAGATTTATTTCTAACATAAACGTGAAATGGTGGCAGTATAAAATATGTTCCACTTAATAAAGAACAAACAACAAGTACCTGATTCTCTGTTTCCGGAGTAGTCAATGCTTGGGGTGAGAGATCAGATGGTGGCAGAGCGGGGAGAGAAACTAAATATGGCATTTAGTAACAGTTAATCTAATATCATGAGTCTGTATAGTCTTTGCTTTCTTTGTTATGTAATGACCTCATGCATTTAGATACATAAATGAAAGTAAACAAGTGATGTGACCAAAATTGGTGAACCATAGTATAAATATGTCAGCTGATATGAGCTGCACAAAACATGACAACATAAATAAAGTAATATTAACAAATTAAAAAATATAATTTATTTAAAGCACTTAATCTTATTTTAAATAGAATGAAAATTGAACAATATTATAAAAAAAAAATCTATTTTTAAAAAAATTATACAAAATATTCTATAGCACACTGGATCTTTTGTAAACCTCTCAGTCTGTATGTAAATACAAAGCACAGTAAGAAATTCAAATCAATTTATAACAATTCTAAATGACTGTAATTCAAGGGAGATTGTGAAACAGTGAGAGTAGAACAAAAATGGGAAAAATAAAAGTGATCTTAACTATAACAATTTAAACATTTTATAATGAATACTGAAAAGAAAAGTATAGTAGGCAAAAAAAAGAAACAATCCAGAAGAGACAATCTTGTTGACTGTTTAAATTCTAAATAGCACTTTCAATAAGCTTAAGAAATTAGGCCCTGATTCAGAGCCACTCGTAAGCGGCAGCTCGTTCGCTCCGATCGATGTTTGGCCAACTGCGCATGCGCACGGATCGTTATACGCATGCGCGAACCAGTCAGTGCGGTCGAAATTCATGTGCTCGCAAAATAGCGAATGCTTGACAATTTGAGTGACAGAATGAGGCGTATGTGGGTGGTAACAGGGGAAGGTGCTTGAAAACGGGGAGTGGAAATCAGAACGCAGGCGTGCTTAAAGGTCAAAACGGGCGTTTTATGGGTGTGCATAATTAAAACAGCAGCGTCATTGACCACGTCACTGGGGTATTTTATAGCCAGAACTGCTCGCAAAGTTGTGGTAGCAAAAACCGACCACAAGAATAGCGAGCAGTTCATACCCTGTTCGATGTACTCGATAAATCTAATAAATAGCGGACATGACGTAGGATGCGAGCGGCCAGGGGGCGTAGTTTCCCAAAAAACGACCGCAAGTTTTGTACGCTCATTCAGACCTAGAGGCGTGAACAGACCGCAAACAGCGAACGGTTCATTTGAATAGCCACCCCTATTTTCAGGACGAGCGAGCGCTAATTGCATCCGGCTCTGAATCAGGCCCTTAGTCTTAATATTAACGTAATAGCAGTGCTCGAAGTGGTAATTTAGAGGTGGGGGTATGGAGATTGAATCTCCCCCCCCCCTATGGGCCCCTGCTTCCATATAACCCCAAGCCCCCCCCCCCACACTTCTCCCTGCCTGCTCCCCTCTCTCACACCCTGCCCTTACTGATTCCCTCTCTCTTTCACCCCCTACAATGGTTAGCCTGGCTCCCTCTGTCTGCCCCTCTCTATTCCCTCTCTCACACCCTCCCCTAATTCTCTCTTACCTGTGCTGCTGGAGTGGAGCCACCGGGATCCTCGGGTCTTCACTGCAGTTTATCTGGCACCGCTGTGAGCCAATGAGAAGCTGCCATTTGGCTTCTCATTGGCTGGCGGCTGCGAGCCCTGCGATTGGCTGGCGGCCGCGAGTCCCGTGATTGGCTGGCGGCTGCGAGCCTCGTGATTGGCTGGCAGCCGCCCGGTGAGTGGTGCTGACAGTGCAGCCGGGACCAGGTACTTTGTCCCGGCTACATGTCAGCGCCTCCGCTGCCCCGATAGAGATGTGTCCCCTGCGGGACACATCTCTATACATTGCCGCTGCTGTCCCAGCGCTGGGATCCCATACTGGATCCCAGCGCTGGTGCATTCACTTCTGCATCTAAAATGAAGTGGGGCCGGGAAGTGGCGGTATGTCATACCGCCGTATACCGCCCCACTTCGATCACTGCGTAATAGTGTATTGAAAACAATTGTTTCATATTGTAGAAACAAATCAATACAATTACTAAAGATGTGTGTGGACCCCCATGCTTTGGTTTTGGTTCTAATTCATCATTAACAGTTGCCATTTGATCTGTAATAGAGAGGTTACTTAACAGTTTTGTTTGATATATAGTTTCATGTATATCGCAACCAAACTGCTCTGGTTAAGCTAGATTCCGGTATTTTGGGGTTAGTAGTGGTCTATTTTAGCCTTTGCTTCCGTTAAAATCTCTCATATGTCACCTCTTGCTCTTTTCCTTCTAAAAGCATCTGTGAGAGGACCACACTGTTCTAGTGCGGAAACCTGACACAGTGTTAAAAAAAATTGCCAAGTTCCATTTCAAACTGCCCCTGTCTGAGAACGCTGTCTAATATTAAAATGGGAACTTACAGACCGTTTACTTTAGCTTTGTGTTCTTGGAAAAATATGTTTGAAATTCTTTCCTATTTAAAACCAGAAATGAAATCCTTTTAAAAGATTAATTAAAACTAAAATACAAGCATCTTAGTATTAAACCTTCTAATAACATTCCCTAAGAGTTGTAAGTTTAAAGACACTGGGGATATTTACCAAAATTTTAGTTGTAAAATTTACGAAATGCCAATCTCATATCAAATCGTGTTAGTTCAAACAGCCAGATGTAAAAACAGCCATCTTACCTTCCAGTGGTGAATTTCCCATTAGGCACATGAGGCACTTGTTGGGGGGCAGCATTTGGATGCTTGTTTTATTACTGTCTATCCAAATTTTACCAGTAAATGCAAACTATTTTCACTCCCCTGTACCATTCGCCATCTTGATTAGAGTGTAAATGGGTAGGACATGTGCAGATTGCCTCTGTAAGATGGCCTACTTAGTAAATATGTATATACAATTAAAAATAAAATAAAATGTCACTTTAAGGCTTTTTATTATTATTATTATTATTATTATTATTATTATTATTATTAAATTACCAATCATCAAATGATGGCATTATAGCCAAACAATAATAATAAGAAGAAAATTGTCCAGAGGTCAAACCATCAGGAACAGGTTCTTTTTTAGAGCCCGTCCTAATAGACAAAATTGCTGAAATCACATGCTGTTTATCAGTTTGATGTTTATAAAGATAAATGTTTCTGCTGCTGAGGATCTGGTATAATCTGGAGTAATTCTGTATACTGTACTTCACTGCTGGGCAACCTGACATACAAGGGCCACCTTGTATCCTTCAATTTCAAAAATTAAAAAGCATCCCCAAAACACACCCTAATTTACTGAATGCCCCACGTGCCCTCACTTGCTCCAAATTTTTACCACATGCCATTCAGACAAAATATCCCCATAGGGACTTAGATACCCACATGCCCTTAGATCCCGCATGAGCTCCAAAATTCCCCACATGCTACTGAGACCTCCCCACTTACCAGACAGACCATCCCCGCACTTCCTATATGAAACACAAACTATGCAAAAGCCATTAACATTTTTAATGTGTGATATGGGAGTCGATTCATCATCCCTTAATTTCTACAAGCACGATATGCCTGGCATGAGTGAGCCATCATGTCCCTTGCAACCCTGCTAGTCGGCCTCTTCTTGACTAGTACGCACCAGGATATTGTGCAGATTAATTTGATATGTGACACTTGTATATCTGTGTGCAACTGAGACTGTAAATGGAACTTGGTGTGTAAAAAAGCTGTGGCTGCAGCATCATAGCACTTTGCATACTACAAATCGCACACAGATATACAAGTGTCACATATCAAGTTATTCAGCACAGTTTCCTGGTGCGTCCGAGTCACATTGTATTGCAATTTAGATGTATATTCGGCAGAAAAGACAGAAAAAAGATGCCTGGTGCTAGCAGATTCTCACGGGACCTGGCATGCCAAGAGGGGCTTTGTGACGCGATTGCAGCAAAGACAAATGAGGACATATCTGTAGGCGAAAATTAATATTTCAACCTACTTTGTAGAAATTAAGTATCAGGGTTATATCTCCTGCTTACTTTTCAGTCCTGATCTGGCCACTGTCCTTCATACTATCGTAAGGGGACCTAAATTAATCAAACTCAGAAAATACTAAATATTTTCGGGAACCTTTGTCATCTTCAGATGGCGTTTGTTCCTGCACCCCCACTCCTTCCTATGGGAAGGAGTTCCAGGGTTGCGTAGAGGGATCTGATAGGATCATTCAGCTCATGTTGTCTCCTTTTTCCAGATGCAGGGTTCTTGTGCACATGTGTGAACCCCAGTTCATGCATACACACTAGCACTTCTAAGTCTGACTCGGCAGTGCCATCACCAGCACCTTTGCTGTGTACTTCACTAATCAGTACTCCCAGGGCTCAGAGCACCGTTTAAGCACCACAACTCTGCTATTACTCTGCTAATAGGTTACGAACCCAGTGTTCCAGCCCTGGTCACTGTGCTTATAGAGAAGCAAGTGGCAATTTAATTTTGCATATAGTTAAAATATTAATTCTCTGTATATGATCTCCAAATGCTATCTATGGTTTTCTAAAAGCCACACTGCCCTGCAACATGATACCAGTGCAAACCATAGAGAAACCGCAGAAGAATTACAGGTGCCCAGGTTAGCCACCTAGCCATATGTACTGATGAAAATATGAAGAACGTCTATTTCTCAGCACTTTCCAACATTGCACAGATTTGTTTATTGGCTCCTCCTTGCTGGTTATGAATACTGTATTTATTAGTTGATGATAATCTATAGATGGGTCCTCATACCCTGTGGCACAAGTTGCACCAAATAGCCCCTCTAGGCAGCCATGTTCACTGGGTCAAAGTTCTGCCTGGCATACTCTGCCATGAGGTCCGTCCGGGACACCAACCACTCCATTAGGCATCCCAGACCAATTGCCACACCTCTGTTAAGTTTTCATCCAAATCCATCCAGTGGAAGGCCCAGAATAGGCTCCCCGGGTCAAAGTTCTGTCTAGCATCTCCAAGTGAAAGTTCTTCCCAGGGTACACCAACGGGAGGTCTGACCGGGATCTCAACCCCCTGGTATGTCCTCTGGGATCCAATTTTACCACTCTGTGAAGTTTTCATCCAAATCCATCTAGTGTATAGCTCAGAATAGGCTCCCCGGGTCAAAGTTGTACCCAGCATACATCAATGAGAGGTCCGACCAGTACCTCAACCCCCTTGTATGTCCTCAGGGATCCAATGTTACCACTCTGTGAAGTTTTTGTCCAAATTAGATTATGTCATCCAAATCCATCCAGTGGAAGGCCCAGAACACGCTCCCTTGGTCAAAGTTCTGCCTGAAGCACTCTGCCGTGAGGTCCAACTGGGAACCCAACCATTCCATTAAGCATCCCAGACCAATTGCCATCACTTTGTGAAGTTTCTTCCAAATCCATCCAGTGGAAGGCCCAGAACAGGCTCCCTGGGTCAAAGTTCTGCCCAGCATACACCAATGGGAGGTCTGAACAGGACCTCAACCCCTAGTATATCTTCTGGGAACCAATGTTATGACTCTGTGAAGTTTTATTTCAAATCCATCCATTGGAAGGCTCTGAACAGGCTCCCTGGGTCAAAGTTCTGCCCAGCATACACCAACTGGAGGTCTGACCAGGACCTTAACCCTACTAAAACCTGGCCAGGATCCAACTGGACCACCTCATGTTGGTTTCATCCCAATCGGTGCAGCAGTGTCCGAATACATAACCAGACAGACAGACAGACAAACAAACAAACAGACCAAAGAATTTTATATATAAGATTACACATTTGGAAGACCACTTGCATGTGAAACATTGTTGATTTATATTTTCATTGACCTTTCTCCCCCAGTGTGTTATCCACATCATCTATTGGTTACAAGCCCTCTGCTTCCTTGCTACATATAAGATTAGTCCTGTATTGTAGTAAAGCCAGAATGTGCAGTAGGCAGCAAGCCACAATTTTATTAGCCTATTTTGCTGGGGCATAAATGAGCTTACCACCAGATTTATCAGGGTAACTGAAGCATCTCTTCAAAAGTCCACAGGTATGATCTATCACAGCCATTTAGTAGGGTAAAACGTAAAAAAGTCCCAGTCAACTAAAAGTTAACATCCATATTCCAAATCATGCAAAATGATACACAAAATATTAGTTTAAGAAACTGATCAGTCATAACATTAAAACCACCTGCCTAATATTGTGTAGTCCCCTCTCATGCCACCAAAACAGTTCTGACCTATTGAGTTAGAACTGTGTCCCATTGAGTTGTGTCCTGTGGTATCTGCCACCAAGATGTTAGCAGCATATCCTTTAAGTACTGTAAGTTGCGAGGTGGGAGCTCCATAGCTCAGACTTGTTTTATCAGTACATCCCACAGATGCTCGATCAGATCGAAATCTGGGGAATTTGGAGGCCAAATCAACATCTTGAACTCTTTGTCCTGTTGATCAAACCATTCTTAAACCATGTTCCTCAAACCATTCTTAAACTTTTTTGGCAATGTGGCCACTGCAATCAGGGAATACTGTTGCCATGAATGGGTGTACTTGGTCTGCAACAATTTTTAGATAGGTGGTACCTGTCAAAGTAACATTCACATGAATGCTAGGAATCAAGGTTTCCTAGCAGAACATTGCCCAGATCATCACACTGCCTACATCGGCTTTCCTTCTTCCCATAGTGCATTGTGGTGCCATCTCATCGCCAGGTGGACAATATACATGCACCTGGGCATCCACTCGATGTAAAAAAAACATGATTTATCAGACCAGGCCAATTCTTTCATTGCTTTATGGTCTAATTCTAATACTCACATGTCCATTGAAGAGCTTTTAGCAGTAGACAGGGGTCAGTATGGGCACTCTGACTGGTCTGAATAGTCCCATATGCAGCAAGCTGTGATGCACTGTGTGCTCAGACACCTTTCTATCATAGCCAGCATTAACTTTTACTGCTATTTGTGCTCTTCTGTGGGATCTGACCAGACTGGCTAGCCTTCGCTCCCCATGTGAATCAATGAGTCTTTGGCATCCATGATCCTGTCATTGGTTCACCAGTTGTTCCTTCCTTGGACCACTTTTGGTACAGTAGTTACTAAACTTTACATACCAAGAACACCCCACAAGACCTGCTGTTATGGAGATGACATGACCCAGTCATCTTGCCATCACAGTTTGGTCTTTGTCAAAGTCACTCAGATCCTTACGCTTGCCTATTTTTCCTGCATCTAGCACGTCAACTTCAAGAACTGACTGTTTACTTGCTGCCTAGTATATCCTGTTAGAGAGTAGCTCTCTGCACAGCCTCTTTTCCTGGTCCCAGAGCCAGTGGTCAGAAGGACCTGGTGTGGCTTTCCCTGGAGGTCTGATCTTTGACATACACTACTAAGCATTTGTGGCTATACCGTGCATCTTTCTCCTGTGACTTCCTGCATGGATGGACTTGCCCCCTAGTACTCCATACTGTCTGAAGCCATGAGACTCCTAAACGCTACTGTGTCCTAAACTCTGTGTCAAGCACCCCGCTGGCACTACTGTATGCTACAAGCACTCCCAGTACATGCTGCCAGGTCTGGAAAAAAGGGGGTTCAAAGGGTACACTCGTCCAAAGACCCAAGGTTCAGTGGGGCCCCATGGTTCAGAGAGGCAGTTAAATTTGATTTACATAGAGACCGCATGGTCCATCCTGCCCGGCGCTGCTAAGCTAGGTAGAAAAATGAACAATGAATAAAGCCGGCCGGGGTAACCTATGCTGCACCCCCTACCCTTGTCATCTGGTGTGTGGATGCATCATTGTAATGCATGACACTACCGAGGCTCCATTACACCCCACCCCCGGTGACCCTTCCCCCTGTGACTCCTCCCCTCACCTGGTAGGTACATGTGTCATTGTAATGAATTACACTGCCGCGGCTTCATTATATCCGATGCCGGCCCTTCTGTCACCTTCCTTAGCGCCGCAGGAGCCACCTATGAAGAGCAGGAGGACTTGGAGGCGAGCGTAATCTTGCAGAGCAACCTGGCTGCAACCCCAAGCAGCAAGCTGCAGTAGCAGCACCACTCTGATGACTAGTTCTACACCCACCTCACCTCTGCGGCAACAGCACTGTCAGTCAGCAAGAGATGAGTACATGATGGCAGTCTGCATCATCAGTGACAGTGGTAAGTGACTTACCACTTTATTTTATTTCCATTCTACAGTATTCTGTAGTACAGGGGCAGATTCAATTAACCATGGAACTTACTGCACGGCTGCAGCTCTGTCCCGAGCTATTCAGCCTTAGAGTGTGCACGTAATGTGAATTTTACCTTGCAGCCTCAGGAGCTGCGAGGACAAATCTGTGTTAAATACACTTTTTTTATACTTACCATGTGGGGGTAATAATATAGCTGCAGGCAGTTATGGGTTAACACACGTCAGCCACGGGAATACAGTGCATGGAAATTGACAAGTGATTGAATAGCTCTGGGGGGTTGAGGGTGGTGGGGTTAAAGTGGTAGTATCAGTGGGGGGTAGGGTTGTTTAACAGGGGGAGGGGGCAGTGACATCAGTGTACAGGGCCCCAAGATTTCTGCTGCCGGCCCTGCATGCTGCACCTGGTGCACTACAATGTCCAGCCTACCCCATACACCCCAGGCTGCTTTTGGCACTATCTCTGCAGCCTGTACCTACTAAATAACTCTGTTTCATATGCTAGCTGTTTCTACTTTAATAAACTGACTCCCTGGTTAAGCTGTGTGGACTTACCTCCTTATGTACTCTTGCTGTCCACTTACTGCAATCAGCACTTTAGCCAAACTCTGCCAATATATTTCACCCCATGACAGATGCCATTGTAACAAGATAATCAATATATTTACTTCATGTGTCAGTGGTTGAAATGTTATGGCTTATTATTGGTGTAATTACAGCTAGCGTATGTGAACCATATGAAAATACATTTACAAAGTAATTTTTGCCATCCATAGGGCCATTTTTACATTGATCAAACATCTATTAAACTTGCTGTATTCGGATGACACTCATAACGTATATTCACATTCACAGACTGGCATAGTCTACGAGTGATGGTGATAGATATATATATCTGCTGTCTAGTATGATGGCCTCATTCTAACATGTCTGCTATCTGTAGCTCCCTGGACTTTACAGAGTACAGAGATATTGCAGAAAGCTTTAGCTTACTGCCTTTGTCTCTTGTCTAGGGAAGCAGATATATGTATGTAACAAGCTTTTTATGCACATAACACTATTGTAAAAAAAATAATAATAATAATCCTCTCCGGCTTTGCAGATCCCCCAATGCCAGGTATAGGGTAAAGTTATATCAATATGGCGTTACCTAGCAACAAAATTCATAGCTTTCTTCGCTGTGTAACTGAGCATCTTCACAGTCCTTGTAACAGGCTATGGAGACTGTGGTAACAGGCGAATTTAGAAGGACCCCAATTGGCCCTCTTGTTAAATAATAAGTAGCATGATGGAATTTTCCCTTTGTCCCTCAGTAGTTACCTCTGTCCTGTTTCCTGGGTATTTGGGCAATAAGTCAGTGGCCATCATGAGTGGCTGCTGCATGCTCCTGCTGTACATGGAATTTCAAACATTTTTAGGAGATGAGAGGGGTGGTTTAATGCTTTGAAAGGGTGAAGCATGCCACCAAAGTGCTGTTCTTTTTGCATGTTCTTAGATGGGTGGTAAGCTTATTACTTGAGTACGGTATGCTGATAAAAAAGAGAGAAGTAACATGAATGATTATACAGGACATTAAGGGCTAATGAGAATTTTTGGTCATTTACAAGTCAGCAAAAATGAAGCCCTACAGTTCTGTAGCTTGGAGTTTCCTATTTTTGTGTTTCTCTTTTATACGGATTTGCAAAATTAGTCAGATTTTTATTAGAGATGAGCAGGTTCGGATTCCAGAGATCCGAACACACCCAAATTTAGCATAACCGAGTCATACCCAAGCAGGCTCGGATGTTCCCGCCTTACTCGGATTTCTCAAATCGAGGCAAAACAATAGAGACGAAATCTCACGGCTCGCGAGCTTTCGTCTCTATTATCAATGTAGTATATAAGGGACCAAGCGACAGACGCCATTTCACTCCGGCTGTAGAGACTGAATAGGGAGGGTGGGTAGTGTAGGGCTGGGAGATGTGTTTGTGCTATCTGCTGTGTCCTGGGCTGGTGACTGCTGATCCATTCTGGTCTCTGGTCCCGGTGCTGTCACTGTGCTGTCTGCTGATCCATCTGGGCTGTCTTCTGTGTCCTGGGCTTGTGCTCAGAGATGTGTCCATCTCTGAGCCCAAGTTCTGGACTCCAAAAAAAGAGTAAAAAAAAAAATCAAAGTGTCTTTTATATTTTTCTGTGTGTGCTTGTGGGTGTTAGGCTTAACCGCAGTAGCGCACAAGATCCAGCCCAACTCCAGTCGTGCTAAAAACAAAAAAAATCAATCAATCAAAGTGTCTTTTATATTTTTCTGTGTGTGCGTGCGTGTTAGGCTTAACCGCAGTAGCGCACAAGATCCAGCCAGCAACGCACGTTGTAACCTGCCCGACTCCAGTCGTTCTCCAAAAAAAAACCAATAAAAGTGTCTTATATTTTTTCTTCTGTGTGCTCTCATGGGTGTTAGGTTTAACCGCAGTAGCGCACAAGATCCAGCCCAACTCCAGTCATGCTAAAAACAAAAAAAATCAATCAATCAAAGTGTCTTTTATATTTTTCTGTGTGTGCTTGTGCGTGTTAGGCTTAACCGCAGTAACGCACAAGATCCAGCCCATACCTGCCGACTTTCTGGCTGCTCCTTCCGGGAGGGAGCAGCCAGATCGGCAGGACAGGGGGGGCGTGGCCGGTACAAGGGGGAGTTGCCGGGCGGATGACATCACTTGAAAGCGTGGTGGGGGCGGGTTCACACGATCGCGTCAGTTTGGCCCCGCCCCCGCTATGCAATGCCGATAAAATAGGCATTGTGTAGCAGGGGGCGGGGCCAAAATGAAGCGAATCGCATCACCGGCCCCCTCCGCTGCAGGGGTTGCAGGGGTCATTGCGGGGGGGACAGGAGGGTTGGGCGGCAGCCGGGAGAATTGCCTGCCTTCCCGGGAGGTCGGGAGCGGCACCCGATTTTCGGGAGGCTCCTGACCAAATCGGGAGGGTAGGCAAGTATGATCCAGCCCAACTCCAGTCAGGCTAAAAACAAAAAAAATCAATCAATGAAAGTGTCTTTTATATTTTCCTGTGTGTGCGTGCGTGTTAGGCTTAACAGCAGTAGCGCACAAGATCCAGCCTGCAACGCTAGTTGCAAACTTGTGCTGCCCGACTCCAGTCATTCTAAAAAAAAAAACAATAAAAGTGTCTTATATTTTTTTCTTCTGTGTGTGCTCATGGGTGTTAGGCTTAACCGCAGTAGCATACAAGAGCCAGCCCAACTCCAGTCGTGCTGAAAACAAAAAAAATCAAAGTGTCTTTTATATTTTTCTGTGTGTGCTTGTGCGTGTTAGGCTTAACCGCAGTAACGCACAAGATCCAGCCCATACCTGCCGACTTTCTGGCTGCTCCTTCCGGGAGGGAGCAGCCAGATCGGCAGGACAGGGGGGGCGTGGCCGGTACAAGGGGGAGTTGCCGGGCGGATGACATCACTTGAAAGCGTGGTGGGGGCGGGTTCACACGATCGCGTCAGTTTGGCCCCGCCCCCGCTATGCAATGCCGATAAAATAGGCATTGTGTAGCAGGGGGCGGGGCCAAAATGAAGCGAATCGCATCACCGGCCCCCTCCGCTGCAGGGGTCATTGCGGGGGGGACAGGAGGGTTGGGCGGCAGCCGGGAGAATTGCCTGCCTTCCCGGGAGGTCGGGAGCGGCACCCGATTTTCGGGAGGCTCCTGACCAAATCGGGAGGGTAGGCAAGTATGATCCAGCCCAACTCCAGTCAGGCTAAAAACAAAAAAAATCAATCAATGAAAGTGTCTTTTATATTTTCCTGTGTGTGCGTGCGTGTTAGGCTTAACAGCAGTAGCGCACAAGATCCAGCCTGCAACGCTAGTTGCAAACTTGTGCTGCCCGACTCCAGTCGTTCTAAAAAAAAAAACAATAAAAGTGTCTTATATTTTTTTCTTCTGTGTGTGCTCATGGGTGTTAGGCTTAACCGCAGTAACATACAAGAGCCAGCCCAACTCCAGTCGTGCTGAAAACAAAAAAATTCAAAGTGTCTTTTATATTTTTCTGTGTGTGCTTGTGCGTGTTAGGCTTAACCGCAGTAACGCACAAGATCCAGCTCAACTCCAGTCGTGCTAAAAACAACAATAATCAATCAAAGTGTCTTTTATATTTTTCTGTGTGTGTGTGCGTGCATGGTAGGCTTAACCGCAGTAGCGCACAAGATCCAGACCAACTCCAGTCGTGCTAAAAACAAAAAAAAATCAATCAAAGTGTCTTTTATATTTTTCTGTGTGTGCTTGTGCATGTTAGGCTTAACCGCAGTAGCGCACATGATCCAGCCAGCAGCGCACTTTGCAACTTAGTGCTGCCAGACTTCAGTCATTCTAAAAAAAAAAACAATAAAAATATCTTATATTTTTTTCTTCTGTGTGTGCTCGTGGGTGTTAAGCTTAAACGCAGTAGCGCACAAGATCCAGCCAGCAACGCAAGTTGCAACCTAGTGCTGCCCGACTCCAGTCGTTCTCCAAAAAAAAACAATAAAAGTGTCTTATATTTTTTTCTTCTGTGTGTGCTCGTGGGTGTTAAGCTTAAACGCAGTAGCGCACAAGATCCAGCCAGCAACATAAGTTGCAACCTAGTGCTGCCCGACTCCAGTCGTTCTCCAAAAAAAAAACCAATAAAAGTGTCATATATTTTTTTCTTCTGTGTTGCTTATGGGTGTTAGGCTTAACCGCAGTAGCGCACAAGAGCCAGCCAGCAACGCAAGTTGCAACCTAGTGCTGCCCGACTCCAGTCGTTCTCCAAAAAAAAACAATAAAAGTGTCTTATATTTTTTTCTTCTGTGTGTGCTCGTGGGTGTTAAGCTTAAACGCAGTAGCGCACAAGATCCAGCCAGCAACATAAGTTGCAACCTTGTGCAGCCCGACTTCAGTCGTTCTCCAAAATAAAAATAATAAAAGTGTCTTATATTTTTTTCTTCTGTGTGTGCGTGGGTGTTAGGCTTAACCGCAGTAGCACACAAGATCCAGCCCAACTCCAGTCGTGCTACAAACAAAAAAAATCAATCAAAGTGTCTTTTATATTTTTCTGTGTGTGCGTGCGTGTTAGGCCTAGTAGCGCACAAGATCCAGCCAGCAACGCAAGTTGCAACCTAGTGCTGCCCGACTTGTCATTCTCCAAAAAAAAACAATAAAAGTGTCTTATATTTTTTTCTTCTGTGTGTGTTCTTGGGTGTTAGGCTTAACCGCAGTAGCGCACAAGATCCAGCCCGCAACGCAAGTTGCAACCTAGTGCTGCTCGACTCCAGTCATTCTCAAAAAAAAACAATAAAAGTGTCATATATTTTTTCTTCTGTGTGAGCTTGTGGGTGTTAGGCTTAACCGCAGTAGCGCACAAGATCCAGCCAGCAACGTAAGTTGCAACCTAGTGCTGCTCGACTTCAGTCATTCTCCAAAAAAACAATAAAAGTATCTTATATTTTTTTCTTCTGTGTGTGCTCGTGGGTGTTAGGCTTAACCGTGGTAGTGCACAAGAGCCAGCCCAACTCCAGTCGTGCTAAAAACAAAAAAAATCAAAGTGTCTTTTATATTTTTCTGTGTGCGCGTGCATGTTAGGCTTAACCACAGTAGCGCACAAGATTCAGCCAGCAACGGACATTGCAACCTTCTGCTGCCCGACTCCAGTTGTGATTAATCAGTGCTCTGGGCCCAAGTTCTTCTGGATCTGACAAAGAATAAAAATTATCATTTGTCTTTTTTTCTAATATTTTTGTGTGTGCGCACGACTGTACGTGTGTGAATTTTGTAACCGCACCTTGGCTACACTATTGGTGATGGTGACACTGCTTCAAGACTGCAGAAAATATGGAGGGCTGTCACATGACAGGAGAGCAAGGCCAAGAACCACATGTTGTAGCTGCCGCCAGCAGTGCAAGGCCGTCAACTTCCTCGTCCTTTACGAAGGCCCATGCCCCAGGGCTTAAGTCACGCCATCGATATGGTAAAGCAAGTTTTACTGAAGTTAAGAAAAAAAATTGAAAGGATATTTGCCTTTAGATAAACAAAAAATTGGCAATATGCCATTCATTACACCAAGTGGCAAGGAAAGGATAAGGCCTTGGCCTTTCTTTATGAAGACTGCTGATAGCCCTTCTGCTTGTAGTAGTTGTGGTGGTGGTCCAATTAAAAATTTGAAAGTTGTTAGGACAGCTCCGGGAAAACCAATTGTGTGCCCTGAGAAATCGAAATCACAAATCCCCGAGGAGAGTGCAAGTGTGTCCGCGGTTGCCATGTGTAAGCCCGACCTAAATACTAGTGTACTGGAGGATCCTCCAAGTTCCAACATTTGTGTGCCCTCTGTAAATGTGGGGAAGGACAGTCAACATCTTGCACACGTAGTCATTGAGGATGCTTCTGTGGAATTGCACATGGAGGAGGAGGATATTTTGGTAGTTGAAGGCGCTAAGGATGATGAGGATGTTGATGATGAAGATGTTGGTGATGAGGATGTTGATGCTGAGGATGTCCTTTGTGTAAGTAAAGCAACAGCTGTTGCCCATGGTTTGAAAAAGCCAAAGCCCATTGTTGTCATGCAGGGACAAAAGACAATAAAATCTACTTCTCACGTGTGGAATTATTTCCATCCCGATCGTGACAACAGTTGTCAAGCCATATATGCCCGTTGCCATGCAAGATTGAGTAGAGGGAGGGACCTAAACCACCTAGGAACCTCCCTCCTTGTTACATCACTTGGAGCGCATTCATCAAATATCAAAGTGTACATCGCCAAGTTCCAAAACTCAAAACGTAACAAGTCCAGTGTCACCTACCTGCTCCCTCTCTGTGAGATCTAAGCGCCTTCGATCTCCAACACCAACACCTGCATTATCAACATCCTCATTCATCATCGGAAGTAGTCCTGCTTCATTCAATGTTGATATTCGAAGCATGATTGACTCCTCTCCTATCCGTGATTCCTCACAAGGATCCTTGATGACTACGCCTGTTGCTGCTGCTGTTGCTGTCAGTGGATCTTCATCCCAGAAGGGGACCAGGTAGAAGACTACTTGTAGCGTATCCTCTAAAAAACAATTAACTGTCAAACAATCGTTTGCAAGGGCAAACAAGTATGACAGCAATCACCCATTTGCACAGCAGATTACTGAAGCCATAACAGCTATGCTGGTATTAGATATGCATCCAGTATCCGCCATTACTGCAGTGAGTTTTGAACAGTTAATTAAGGTCCTGTGTCCTCACTACCAGATCCCTTCTAGATTCCACTTTGCTAGAACAGCAATTCCAAGTCTGTACAAGGACATTAAAAAAGACCTTATTAATGTCCTCAGAAGTGCCGTTGTACCCACTGTCCACTTGACCACTGATAAGTGGACAAGTGGGACAGGGCAAACTAAGGATTACATGACTGTGACAGCCCACTGGGTAGGTGTATTGCCTACAATGGCAAAAGCAGCAGCAACATCTCCCAAAAGATAGCTGATATAGAGGCAGGCTACTCTTTGTATAACTGGTTTCACTAAGAGGCATACCGCTGAGAACCTCTTAGAAAAACTCAGGGAAATCATTGCTAAATGGCTTACCCCACTTGGACTCTCCTTGGGATTTGTGATTTCGGACAATTCCACCAATATTGTGAGAGCATTACATGTGGGTGAATTCCAACACATCCCATGTTTTTCTCACACAATTAATGTTTTTTAAAAAGTGACACGGTCGGGCAGGAGATGCTCTCAGTGGCCCACAAAATATCCAGACATTTTATACATTTAGCGAATGCTTGTCGAAGATTGCATGACCAGCAGTTACTGTAAAATTTGCCCTTCCATCAGCTGAAGCAAGAGGTAGTAACTCGGTGGAATTCTACCCTCTATTTGCTTCAGCGGATGGAGGAACAGCAAAAGGCCATCCAGGTCTATACAACGGAGTATGGGCCTGATTCAGAGCCGCTCATAAGCGGCCGCTCGTTCGTTCCGAGCGATGTTTGCCCAACTGCGCATGCGTATGGATTGTAATACGTATGCGCGAACCAGTCAGTGCGGCCGAAAATCGTTTGTTCGCTAAATAGCGAATGCCTGCTATTTTGAGTGACAGGAGGAGGCGTATGTGGGTGGTAACGGGGGAAGGTGCTTGAAAACGGAGAGTGGAGATCAGAATGCAGGCGTGCTTAAAGGTCAAAACGGGCGTTTTAAGTGTGTGCATAATTAATACAGCAGCGTCATTGACCACGTCACTGGGTTATTTTATAGTCAGAACTGCTCGCATGATTGCGGTAGGAAAAACCAACCACAAGAATAGCGAGCAGTTCATATGCTGGTCGATGTACTCGATTAATCTAATAAATAGCAGACATGACGTAGGATGAGAGCGGCCAGGGGGCGTAGTTTTCCAAAAAACGACCGCATGTTTTGTTTGCTCGTTCAGACCTAGAGGTGTGAACAGACCACAAAGAGCGAACAGTTCATTTGAATAGCCACCCCTTTTTTCTGAGCGAGCGCAAATAGCGTCGGCTCTGAATCAGGCCCTATGACATAGGACGTGGAGGGGGAATGCACCTTACTCAAGCGCAGTGGAGAATAATTTCCATGTTGTGCAAGGTTCTCAAGTCCTTTGAACTTGCCACTCATGAAGTTAGTTCAGACACTGCCAGTTTTAGTCAGGTCATTCCCCTCATCAGACTTTTGCAAAAAACTGCTGGAGAAACTGAAGGAGGAGCTGAAATGGAGCGATAGTGCAAAGTATGTCGGACTGGTGGATCAAGCCCTTGATTCACTTCACCAGGATCCAAGAGTCGTCAATCTATTGAAATCTGAAAAATATATTTTGCCCACCATTCTGGATCCTAGGTTTAAGTCCTACCTTGTGAGTTTTTTTCCAACAGACCAAAATCTAAAACTATGCAAAAAGCTGTTGGTCAAAAAATTGTCAGCTGCAGCTGCATGTGAAACGCCATCATCTCCTCCTTCAGTTTCAACAGCTGCCAGGAAAAAACTCAATTTTCCTTACAGAATGCCTGCTGGTCGTGCAGATCGTTCACCAAAAAATGACATCTGGTCAGGCCTGAGAGAACTGCCTACTAGTGACATGTCTTCTACCGTGACTATGTGTGATACGGTTTCCATTCACAGAATGGTGGAGGACTATTTCAGAGATAACATCCTAATAGACATGTGAGACAGTCCCTTTCAGTACTGGCAGGAAAAAAGAGGCAAACTGGCTTTGCATTACTTAAGTTGCCTACCCTCCAGTGTGTATTCCGAAAGAGTTTTCAGTGTAGCAGGCAACCTTGTCAGTGATCGGCGTGGGAGGTTACTTCCTCAAAATGTGGAAAATATTATGTTCATTAAAATGAATTACAAATTCCATGAGGAAGACCTCTACCAACAATTACAACAAAAAATTACAGAGGCGCCTGGTGGATCCAGCGGGGGCAAATTAATATTGTGTGAAGTAGAGGATATACACACTGATGGGGATGATGAGGACAAGGACAACTTGTAATGTAAAGCCAGTCTGTGTATGTAATCAGCTTGTTTTATGGGGGGTCCAAACAAAACAATCATTTCAGCCACAATTGCCAGTCTCTGTCACTGAAATGATTGGTTTGTTAAACTGTCCTGTTCTGTATACAACATAAGGGTGGGTGGGAGGGCCCAAGGACTATTCCATCTTGCACCTTTTTCCTTTCCATTATGTGCTGGTTGGGGCATTGCTGCCTGACATTTTAAATTAATGTCATGGTTGGTTTAGGAACCAATGATTTATTTTTAAATTAATGTATGATCAATTTAACAGCCAGGGGCTTCACCCAATTAATTGTTTTTAAATTAATTTATGATAAATTTAACAGACAGGGGCTGCACCCAATGAATTGTTTTTAAATTAATTTATTATCAATTTTATACCTGGCTGTCACTATCCTCAGCGTAGTTGCGCAGGGGTGCTGTGCTTCTGTCTGTCGAGGGGCTGCTGCCCAAAATAATAAATAAACAATTTTTTTGTGTGTGTGTCAGCCATACCTGTCATCGGCATAGCTGTGCAGGGGTGCTGTGCTGCTGTCTGTCAAGGGGCTGCATGAATATTGCAATGAAAACTTTTTTTATAAGTTATTGGGTTACAAAAAGTTGATTTTTTTTTCATCTTAAACATAGCAGAAATGTTATCCTAACAGCTTATAAAGCTATATGCTCTAAAAACAACTAAAGCCTATATATGTAAATAACTAAAGCCTAATTCTGCCAAAAGACAGACTGACACCACGGCTAAACATAAGAGTCACCTTCTGGATGTGAATTGTCTAATTTGCATAGGGAAAACCCAACCCTCAGATGAGATGGATCTCAGTCAGTGGACAACATTGAAATCACCATTAAAAAGACACAATGGAAGACTACAGTGTGGAGAATCTTTCTTCACTGTCAGGAGAGGCCTCAGAGAACATGAAAAAAGATGCTGTAGCTGCTGAACTTCAAGGGATTTCTCCATCATGTTCTGCAGTGTGGAAAGGTTTCATTCAGATGTTTTCTATAAACCAGTTCAAAGTTACATCCTTCAAAGTCTCTGGCTATAACACCCACCTTTGCCAGGAATTACCAAAGATTATTACAAGCAAAGGAGTCATCTGTCCGGAATCTGTCTGGGAGGGAATTCATGGATTGTATTTGGCCTGAATGCACTAAGACATCCATTGATTCTGTCACTGTGTTCTGTAGCCCACTTTATTCCTACCTGAATCGCAAATTGAAATATGGAATAGTAAGCACAGACAACATGGAAGCCTATGTTATTCTGCTGCCTGCATGCCAACCAATACCTCCCAGACTACACCCACTGGGGGGACCAGGTCTTGATAATGACCATCCCCATTTGTTGCTAGGCCTTCTTCTTCCAAACCATCCATCCTGGACTTCCTGTCCAAAAAAGGTAAGCAGGGTGCAGAAAGAGGAGCTAGATGTCCCCAATGACATTTTTTTTCTTCTATCATAGATGACATGGAGAGATTAGAGCTACAGATGTTGGAAGTACTGGGGCTCCCACCCATTTGGCTTCCCTCCAGAGAACAGAGCTCTGTTCCTCAGGAAGTGTCTATGGCTGAGCTGATAGGTAGGTAGTCTCTGTCTGTTGGTAAACATCCTTCAGGAGATGGCAACCCATAATAACAACAGCTATAATAATGTGTCCACTGATAACCAGCCTGATCACTTATCAGCAACATACCCCATATGGCCAACTCATCATGACATGACACCCAGTTTGCAGCCTCTTCTTCCTTATGACACTAATCCAGTCACCATGGTTGATCAATCAGCCATGTGTGGTCCAATCAATTTTTGGCCTTCTACATTCTAAGTTTCTTAAACCTTAAACTTAAATGTTGCATTAAATGCTCTGTTCTGCTTGTTCACATATCTAAGTAATATGGTTAAGTGGACAGTGGGAACAATGGCAATTTGAAGGCCACTAACTAACTCTGTTTTTTTTAATGTCCCTGTACAAGTTGGGAAATTCCGTTACAGAACAGAAGGTTTGCAAAGGATTATTTAAGTCAATTGTCTGTTTATTTTTGGAAAGCACGCTTCCTGGTCCCCTTCTGGGATGAAAAAAATCAACTACCAGCAAGCAGGCATGGCACTCAAGAAATAATTCCCAAGAAAGACATAATGTAATACTTAAATCTTAGGTCTGAAATGTTGCATTTGCTGCTCTGTTCCGCTTGTTCACAATATATCTCATATGGTTAAGTGGACAGTGGGAAGAACGGCAGTTTGAAGGCCAATAACTAACTATGTTTTTTTTATGTCCCTCTACAGGTTGGGAAATGCCTTTATAGAAGATTTTCAAAGCATTATTTAAGTCAATTGCTTATTTATTTTTTTAAAGCACACTTCCTGGTCCCCTTGTGAGCTGTGAGGTGGTCAAAATTGACTGGAAACGAGTGGAAATAAATGATATTGAGGTTATTAATACTGTAGGAACAAAAAAAGCCAATTTTATGTGATTTTAGCTGTTTTTTTTATTTTTTAAGAAAAAATCCAGATCCAAAACCAAAACACGAAAACAAAACACGGAGGTGAGTTTTTGGCAAAACCAAACCAGATCCAAAACCAGGGGAGATCCAGATCCAAAATCAAAACCAAAACACGAGGGTCTGCGCACATCTCTAATTTTTATACATCCCTGAAGGTGGTGCAGTTTGGTCACCTGCCTATACTTTCACTGGGATAACTTTGCATCAATCAAGTGCGCTCTATCTTAGAAAGTGCATTTTGTTCATGTGCATAAATATATGTTATAATTTATGTTAAAATTAGGGGTGAGCGGGTTCGGATTTCTGAAATCCGAACCCCCCCGAGCCCCCCCGATCCGAGTCCGATCCGAGTCAGGCTCGACTTTTCCCGCCTGACTCGGATCTGAAATCGAGGCAAAACGTCATCTTCCCGCCTTCCGAGTCTCGCGGGTTTTGGATCCTATATAAGGTACACACGTCGGCGCCATTTTCTCACTCGGCTGTGGACAGTGAAGAGGGAGGGTGGGAGTTAGGGCTGTGTAGTGTAGTGTAGTGTAGTGCTGCTGTTGTCCACTACTTCAAAGTCCATAGGGGCTGGCTGTGTTGTGCTGTGCTGCTGTTGTTAATAGGGGCTGTGTCCACTACTTCAAAGTCCATAGGGGCTGGCTGGATTGTGTTGTGCAGTCAGTTCTCCATAGGGGCTGTGTCCACTCCAAAGTCCTGTGCAGTGTCCCAGTCCTAAAGGAGTGCTGTAGTGTTGTCCAGGGGGTGCTCTGTCCATCAGGGGTGCTCCCCCCAAGTGCTAAAAAAATAATATATTTTCTGTGTTTGTGAATTGTGTGCGCAGTAGCCGCACGTGCATCAACAAAGTAGTGCCAAGCGTGCGCCTGTGTCATAAGTAAAGGGCCGGCTGGCTTGACCGTTAAGGGTGCTGTAACCCCCGAAAGTACACTCCAGTCCAAACCAAAAAAAAATTATTTTCTGTGTTTGTGAATTGTGTGCGCAGTAGCCGCACGTGCATCAACAAAGTAGTGCCAAGCGTGCGCCTGTGTCATAAGTAAAGGGCCGGCTGGCTTGACCGTTAAGGGTGCTGTAACCCCCGAAAGTACACTCCAGTCCAAACCAAAAAAAAAATTATTTTCTGTGTTTGTGAATTGTGTGCGCAGTAGCCGCACGTGCATCAACAAAGTAGTGCCAAGCGTGCGCCTGTGTCATAAGTAAAGGGCCGGCTGGCTTGACCGTTAAGGGTGCTGTAACCCCCGAAAGTACACTCCAGTCCAAACCAAAAAAAAAATTATTTTCTGTGTTTGTGAATTGTGTGCGCAGTAGCCGCACGTGCATCAACAAAGTAGTGCCAAGCGTGCGCCTGTGTCATAAGTAAAGGGCCGGCTGGCTTGACCGTTAAAGGGTGCTGTAACCCCCGAAAGTACACTCCAGTCCTAACCAAAAAAAAATTATTTTCTGTGTTTGTGAATTGTGTGCGCAGTAGCCGCACGTGCATCAACAAAGTAGTGCCAAGAGTGCGCCTGTGTCATAAGTAAAGGGCCGGCTGGCTTGACCGTTAAGGGTGCTGTAACCCCCGAAAGTACACTCCAGTCCAAACCAAAAAAAAAATTATTTTCTGTGTTTGTGAATTGTGTGCGCAGTAGCCGCACGTGCATCAACAAAGTAGTGCCAAGCGTGCGCCTGTGTCATAAGTAAAGGGCCGGCTGGCTTGACCGTCAAGGGTGCTGTAACCCCCGAAAGTACACTCCAGTCCAAACCAAAAAAAAAATTATTTTCTGTGTTTGTGAATTGTGTGCGCAGTAGCCGCACGTGCATCAACAAAGTAGTGCCAAGCGTGCGCCTGTGTCATAAGTAAAGGGCCGGCTGGCTTGACCGTTAAGGGTGCTGTAACCCCCGAAAGTACACTCCAGTCCAAACCAAAAAAAAAATTATTTTCTGTGTTTGTGAATTGTGTGCGCAGTAGCCGCACGTGCATCAACAAAGTAGTGCCAAGCGTGCGCCTGTGTCATAAGTAAAGGGCCGGCTGGCTTGACCGTTAAGGGTGCTGTAACCCCCGAAAGTACACTCCAGTCCAAACCAAAAAAAATATTATTTTCTGTGTTTGTGAATTGTGTGCGCAGTAGTCGCACGTGCATCAACAAAGTAGTGCCAAGCGTGCGCCTGTGTCATAAGTAAAGGGCCGGCTGGCTTGACCGTTAAAGGGTGCTGTAACCCCCAAAGTACACTCCAGTCCAAACCAAAAAAAAAATTATTTTCTGTGTTTGTGAATTGTGTGCGCAGTAGCCGCACGTGCATCAACAAAGTAGTGCCAAGCGTGCGCCTGTGTCATAAGTAAAGGGCCGGCTGGCTTGACCGTTAAGGGTGCTGTAACCCCCGAAAGTACACTCCAGTCCAAACCAAAAAAAAAATTATTTTCTGTGTTTGTGAATTGTGTGCGCAGTAGCCGCACGTGCATCAACAAAGTAGTGCCAAGCGTGCGCCTGTGTCATAAGTAAAGGGCCGGCTGGCTTGACCGTTAAAGGGTGCTGTAACCCCCGAAAGTACACTCCAGTCCTAACCAAAAAAAAATTATTTTCTGTGTTTGTGAATTGTGTGCGCAGTAGCCGCACGTGCATCAACAAAGTAGTGCCAAGAGTGCGCCTGTGTCATAAGTAAAGGGCCGGCTGGCTTGACCGTTAAGGGTGCTGTAACCCCCGAAAGTACACTCCAGTCCAAACCAAAAAAAAAATTATTTTCTGTGTTTGTGAATTGTGTGCGCAGTAGCCGCACGTGCATCAACAAAGTAGTGCCAAGCGTGCGCCTGTGTCATAAGTAAAGGGCCGGCTGGCTTGACCGTTAAGGGTGCTGTAACCCCCGAAAGTACACTCCAGTCCAAACCAAAAAAAAAATTATTTTCTGTGTTTGTGAATTGTGTGCGCAGTAGCCGCACGTGCATCAACAAAGTAGTGCCAAGCGTGCGCCTGTGTCATAAGTAAAGGGCCGGCTGGCTTGACCGTTAAGGGTGCTGTAACCCCCGAAAGTACACTCCAGTCCAAACCAAAAAAAAAATTATTTTCTGTGTTTGTGAATTGTGTGCGCAGTAGCCGCACGTGCATCAACAAAGTAGTGCCGAGCGTGCGCCTGTGTCATAAGTAAAGGGCCGGCTGGCTTGACCGTTAAGGGTGCTGTAACCCCCGAAAGTACACTCCAGTCCAAACCAAAAAAAAAATTATTTTCTGTGTTTGTGAATTGTGTGCGCAGTAGCCGCACGTGCATCAACAAAGTAGTGCCAAGCGTGCGCCTGTGTCATAAGTAAAGGGCCGGCTGGCTTGACCGTTAAGGGTGCTGTAACCCCCGAAAGTACACTCCAGTCCAAACCAAAAAAAAAATTATTTTCTGTGTTTGTGAATTGTGTGCGCAGTAGCCGCACGTGCATCAACAAAGTAGTGCCAAGCGTGCGCCTGTGTCATAAGTAAAGGGCCGGCTGGCTTGACCGTTAAGGGTGCTGTAACCCCCGAAAGTACACTCCAGTCCAAACCTAAAAAAAAATTATTTTCTGTGTTTGTGAATTGTGTGCGCAGTAGCCGCACGTGCATCAACAAAGTAGTGCCAAGCGTGCGCCTGTGTCATAAGTAAAGGGCCGGCTGGCTTGACCGTTAAAGGGTGCTGTAACCCCCGAAAGTACACTCCAGTCCAAACCAAAAAAAAATTATTTTCTGTGTTTGTGAATTGTGTGCGCAGTAGCCGCACGTGCATCAACAAAGTAGTGCCAAGCGTGCGCCTGTGTCATAAGTAAAGGGCCGGCTGGCTTGACCGTTAAAGGGTGCTGTAACCCCCAAAGTACACTCCAGTCCAAACCAAAAAATAATTATTTTCTGTGTTTGTGAATTGTGTGCGCAGTAGCCGCACGTGCATCAACAAAGTAGTGCCAAGAGTGCGCCTGTGTCATAAGTAAAGGGCCGGCTGGCTTGACCGTTAAAGGGTGCTGTAACCCACAAAGTACACTCCAGTCCGAACCAAAAAAAAATTTATTTTCTGTGTTTAGCCGCACGTATATATCAAATCGATATAACATAAATGGAGGACCAAACTTTCTCCGATAAAAATAAAATAGAGAAAGATCAAGAACCACTTCCTCCTAGTGCTGAAGCTGCTGCCACTAGTCATGACATAGACGATAACATGCCATCAACGTCGTCTGCCAAGGCCGATGCCCAATGTCATAGTAGAGGGCACATACAATCCCAAATGGCAAAGTTCAGGAAAATGACCTTGAAAAAGACATTTAAATCAGCTGAAGAGAAACGTAAACTTGCCAATATGCCATTTACGACACGGAGTGGCAAGGAACGGCTAAGGTCGATCCCTAGTATGTTCATGACTAGTGGTTCAGCTTCACATGACGATGGAAGCACTCCTCCCACTAAAAAAATCAAAAGAGTTAAGCTGGCAAAAGCACAGCGAAGAACTGTGCTTTCTAAGAAGATATCACAAATCCCCAAAGAGAGTCCAAGTGTGGTGGTGGTTGCGATGCCTGACCTTCCCAGCACTGGACGGGAAGAGGTGGCTCTTTCCACCATTTGCACGCCCCCTGCAAGTGCTGAAAGGAGCACCCACAGTCCACTTGCTGATATGCAAATTGAAGATGTCACTGTTGAAGTACAACAGGATGAGGATACTGGTGTAGCTGGCGCTGAGGAGGAAGTTGGCGAGGAGGATTCTGATGGTGATGTGGTTTGTTTAAATCAGGCTCCGGGGGAGACAGTTGTTGTCCGTGGGATGAAAAAGCCCATCACGGTCATGCCTGGGCAGAAGACCAAACATTCCACCTCTTTGGTCTGGCAATATTTCTATCCAAATCCGGACAACAACTGTCTTGCCATATGTACCATATGTAAAGGTGAAATAAGTAGGGGTAGGGACGTCAACCACCTAGGAACATCCTCCCTTATACGGCACCTGCAGCGCGTTCATAAAAAGTTACTGTCAAGTTCAGAAACTTTGGCTCAGACCGTAAGCAGTCCAGGGACACCTAAATCCCGTTGTCCTGTTGTATCCAAGCGCCTGCAAACCACACCGTCAACTCCCTCCTCGTCAATTTCCTCCTTAGTCAGGATCGGAAGTAGTCCTGCAGGCCATATCACTGGCATGACTGACTCTCCTATCCGGGATTCCTCCGGAGGATCCTGCATTGCTACGCCTACTGCTGCCGCTGCTGCTGTTGCTGCTGCTGCTGGGAGTCGTTCATCATCCCAGAGAGGAAGTAGGAACACCACTACTTTTACTAAACAATTGACCCTCCAACAGTCCTTAGCGAGGAGGATGAAGTACGACAGCAGTCATCCTGAAGCAAAACGTATAACTGAGGCCTTGACTGCTATGTTGGTGTTAGACGTGCGTCCGGTATCCGCCATTAGTGCAGTGGGATTTAGACAATTGATGGAGGTAGTGTGTCCCCGGTTCCAAATCCCGTCTAGATTCCACTTCACTAGGCAGGCGATACCGAGACTGTACAGAAACGTCAGAAAAAGTGTCCTCAGTGTCCTGAAAAATGCCGTTGTACACAATGTCCACTTAACCACGGACATGTGGACAAGTGGAACAGGGCAGACTAAGGACTATATGACTGTGACAGCCCACTGGGTAGATGTATCACCTTACGCAGCAACAGCAGCAGCGTCACCAGTAGCAGCATCTCAGAAACGCCAGCTCGTTACAAGGCAGGCTACGCTGTGTATCACCGGTTTCAGTAAGAGGCACACCGCCGACAACCTCTTAGAGAAACTGAGGGAAATCATCGCCCAGTGGCTTACCCCACTTAGACTCTCCTGGGGATTTGTGATATCTGACAACGCCACCAATATTGTGCGGGCATTACATCTGGGCAAATTCCAGCACGTCCCATGTTTTGCTCACACAATAAACTTGGTGGTGCAGAATTTTCTGAAAAGCGACAGGGGCGTGCAGGAGACGCTTTGGGTGGCCCGAAAAATTTCTGGCCACTTTCGCCATTCAGCGACTGCGTGCCGAAGACTGGAGCGCCAGCAAACACTCTTGAACCTGCCCCGCCATCACCTGAAGCAAGAGGTTGTGACGCGGTGGAACTCAACCCTCTATATGCTTCAGAGGATGGAGGAGCAGCAAAAGGCCATACAAGCCTATACATCCACCTATGACATAGGCAAAGGAGGGGGTATGCACCTGACTCAAGCGCAGTGGAGAATGATTTCCGTGTTGTGCAAGGTTCTCCAGCCCTTCGAACTTGCCACACGTGAAGTCAGTTCAGACACTGCCAGCTTGAGTCAGGTCATTCCCCTCATCAGGCTTTTGCAGAAGCAGCTGGAGAAAGTGAAGGAGGAGCTAAGACGGAGCGATTCCGCTCGGCATGTGGGACTTGTGGATGAAGCCCTTCATTCGCTTTGCCAGGATTCCAGGGTGGTCAATCTGTTGAAATCAGACCACTACATTTTGGCCACCGTGCTTGATCCTAGGTTTAAAGCCTATGTGGTGTCTCTCTTTCCGGCCGACACAAGCCTGCAGAGGTGCAAAGACCTGCTGGTGAACACACTGTCAGCTGAAGCGGAACGTGACACGTCAACGGCTCCTTCTTCATTTTCTCCCGCAACTGGGGCTGCCAGGAAAAAACTTAGGTATCCTAAGCAACCCGCTGGCGGTGATGCAGGGCAGGCAGGACCAAGTTTGGACATCTGGTCCGGACTGAAGGACCTGGCAACAATTTCTGACATGTCTACTGTCACTGCATATGATACTGTCACCATTGACAGAATGGTGGAGGATTACATCGGTGACAGCATCCAAGTAGGCATGTCAGACAGTCCATACCTGTACTGGCAGGAAAAAGAGGCAATTTGGAGGCCCCTGTACAAGCTGGCTCTATTTTACCTGAGTTGCCCCCCCTCCAGTGTGTACTCCGAAAGAGTGTTTAGTGCAGCCGGGAACCTTGTCAGCGAAAGGCGTAGGAGGTTGCTTCCACAGAATGTGGAGAAGATGATGTTCATCAAAATGAATTATCAGCTCTTCCAGGGAGACCAGCCTCCAGAAGGTACAGAGGGACCTGTGGTGGTGGATTCAAGTGGGGACGAGTTAATACTTTGTGAGGATGAGGATGTACACACTGAAGAGGGTGAGGAATCGGTGGATGAGGAGGATGAGGATGACATCTTGCCTCCGTAGAGCCAGTTTGTGCAGGGACACATTAATTGCCAGCTTGTTTTGTGGGGGCCCAAACGAACCAATCATTTCAGCCACAGTTGTGTGGCAGACCCTGGCGCTGAAATGATTGATTTGTTAAAGTGTGCATGTCCTGTTTATACAACATAAGGGTGGGTGGGAGGGCCCAAGGACAATTCCATCTTGCACTTCTTTTTTTTCTTTGCATTATGTACAGTTTGGGGCCTAGTTTTTCTAACTGCCATCCTGTCTGCCACTGCAGTGTCACTCCTAGATGGGTCACGTGTTTGTGCCGCCCACTCGTGTCGCTTAGCATAGTCATCCAGCTACCTCGGTGCAACCTTTTGGACATGAAAACACTATTGTGAGGTGTGAGGTGTTCAGAATAGACTGGAAATGAGTGGAAATTAAGGTTATTGAGGTTAATAATAGCATAGGAGCAGAGAAACCAACAAATTCTGTGATTTTAGCTGTTTTTATGCTTTTTAAAAAAAAAATACAGATCCAAAACACAAAACCCAGAACCCAAAACACGGAAGGGTGGTTTTGGCAAAACCAATCCAGATCCAAAACACGAAGAAAGATCCAGATCCAAAACCAAAACACAAAACACGAAAAGTGGCCGGTGCACACCCCTAGTTAAAATGCATTAATGTAATTCATGAATTAAAAACCATGTCATTACAGTTTTGCCTTACTATTATGATTTATTTAAGGCATACATTGAATTGAATGAGTTGTATTTTAAGAGAATAATATAAAAATGTAATAAATGAGTGTCTTGAAATCATTAGTGAAAATACTATGGGGCATATTTATCACAATTCGCATTTTAAATGTAATTGCAATGTGATAATATTGATTATTATTACATTGCAATATAATTACCAAGATGTTTCATAATAAAGGTCCCAGGACACAGCTTTCAAGAAAGCTATGTCCCAGCAACGTGTCCTCATCAGGCTTTCTCAGTAGTGAAAGCCTTCCCTTGCCGGGGCACACTTTGCACATGCCCAGTAAGTTTCTGAAATCCTAACACACCTGAATTTAGGGGTTCCAAGTAGAACTGGGTCAATGTTCGGATTCAGTTTTGTGACCTGGTTCGAAACGAGTCCCAGTTCAGATCTGTTGCCAGTTCGGAACTCTGATTTAAAAACCAAACTCAAGTTTTGGATTTGTACATTTTAGCTGTTTTTACCAATTTTTATTGTTTTTTGTTGATTTTTTATCGTTTTTTATTACAAAAATGTATCCGAATCCAAAACCAATACTTGAGGGTAGTTTTGCAAAACCAAAACCAAAACACGAGATGAATCCAGAACCAAAACCAAAACACGAAGGTCTGTGCACATCTTTACCAGTAAGTTTTTTATTTTATTTAGTTTCTATTATAACCATTATTTTCTTTCCTCATGCAGCTTGTCTTCTATCAGATGCAGGCTGATCATAGAAGCCAGCTCTAGGCTGTGCATTACCTATCACATCTCAGGAAGGGCAGTACTTGGGAAACTGACCACAGCCTACAATAATGCCATCTGAGGATAACATTATTTTAGAAGTGCTTGATCCGAAAAGAATTAACAATTGAAGTTTGTAATATATGGGCTGATCGCATTTCCAATCAGAGGTAAGGTAAATGCAATCAGCATGTGGTGCTGATGCAAATTTTACAGCACGGAGATTTTTACAAAATCTCCTCCAAAAACCCTGTGATAAATTTATGTAAAACTAAATAATCTGAAAAGGGTGTGAAATCATCCATTTTCACATTATTTCAGTAGAAAAATGATTGATAGATATACGCCTTTGAAACTTATTGCCATGCGTATTTAGGTGCTGATTCAGCAATGCACGCAAGTGCAATGCTGAACGCAGATTCCCGATTATCAGGAATTTGCACATGCACAAGACCCATTCTGCAAATGTGTGCAGAATGGATCCTGCGTAAACTCATGCAGCACCTTCTATGCCTCTGCCTGATTGACAGAGGGGCGTTGCAGGGGTGTCCGGCGTTCCTGAAAACTGGGGCGTGTCCTCCCCTTTTTCCAGAAGTGGCAAGGCCAGGGACTGCGTTGACGGATGCAGTTTCCTGGTCTCGCAAGCCAGCCAGCCTGAGTGAGTTGAGGCTTACTCAGCTGGCTGGCCACCCGGCGCGGTCCACCACCGATTGTCGCGATTTTTATCCCAGGCTGTGAACTCGGTCACAGTGCTGAGATCGCAAATGCAGAAGGGGGTGTCATACACCTCTTGCTGAATTCGCATATTAGCAAGGACGGAATTGCAAAGCTGCCTGCGTGCAGCTTTGCAATTCCGTCCACTGCTGATTCACCCCCTTAGTTCTGGGTCCGAAATCTTGCAAATATTTGAGCAGAACATTGGTATGGGTGCACAAGTGCTTAATCATTGGGCATCCTAATTTTTTATTTTTGTAAATATTGTAATATGGGGACCCCCTTGTGCAGGTACTGCCATTATTTCAATCTGTACACATATGAAATAACATAATACTTATTGTGAACTATTTTTTGTTATCAGATTTGAAAGACGGGTGTTACATGACAATATATTGTTGCCGCTGTACATTTCATACAGTATTTTTCCTAAATATTATATTTATTAGGACCCTGGTTCTGTGCTCAATTTTAAACTGAGTGGTTACTCTTCTGTTTTCATTATATTCCCCAAACTATATTTCGTCTAACCATACCCCTTCTGATATACCTCTGTTGTACATATTGTTCTCCTATATTTGAGCAGCTATTTGACCACTCTAAACCATAAGGTCTTTGGGCCTGATTCAGACCCAGTCGCAAGTACTGAGCGCTCGCAACCGGGTTGATGTTAGCCCACTGGGCATGCGCACGACGGAGCCGGCTCCGTTGTGCGCATGCGTGAGACCCGGCTAGCGACGGGTGCTCCGTCGCTCTGGGTCTCGCACCAAAGGGGGCAAGCTGTCGATGGTGATTGACAGCTCGCCCTGTTTGGTAGGGGTGGCCGGGGGGTGGCTTCACAAATGGAGGCGTTCCCAAGCGAACGCCTGCCATTTGTGGGCAGCCTGTAGAGCCAGAAGCTCTCTAGGGCTTGTGGCCACGAGACCCAACCACAAGGGTCTCGTCGCAAGCCCGATGGTCGCGATGGTCTTGACCATCGCGACCGTCAAGCAGGCCGCTCGCAATAGCTGTGGGTGGTCGCCCACAGCTATGCGAGCGGCCAGAAGGCCGAACAAAAAAAAAACGCCCTGATTCAGAGCGAGCGCTCGTTCAGAGCATCTGTCTCTGAATCAGGCCCTTTATCCTGAGATACAACTTTGTGCTTTGTGCTAATTGTGGCTCATACTGTACAGGGTCAGATCAAGGGGCAAGCTGGCAGGGTTATTGCCAGAAAGCAGTGGCCATAGCTGTCTAGCCTGGTGGCCAGAGTGGCAGGCACACTTGCGCAGTCATTTATTGACTGCCAGTCAAGGTCACCGTCCACCCAGATATAAAAGTCTTCCTTTATATATATCTACTCTGGTACATACTGAATCACAATTCCCTCAGCTATTCTTTATATATACACCTAGACACATACACAAGTATATAATATTATAATGTAATTTATATATAGCACTTTTCTCCCAATATTACTTAAAGTGCTTTACATTTGCATTTGAAACACAAAATACAAAATAAGCTTAACAGAAAAGAGAAACATTAGTGCAGGGACATTAGTGAAATGTTGAGTAAACAGGTGAGTCTTGAGTCTGTATTTGAAGGATTCTTTAGTAGAGGCTTCACGAACTGTGCGGGGAAGTGAGTTCCATAGAGTCAGAGCTGCAAAGCTGAAAGCTTGACCCCCAAATGAATTCAGGGAGATTCAACGTACTGCTAATAGTCCTTCTTCTACAGGTCGCAGTAATCAAGTTAGGCAGTGAGCAATCAGAATCTGCTTCCGGTACCTTGGCTCCTGGTTATGCAGCCCTTTGAAAATCATTAAGCCAATCTTGAAAGAGAATTTCCATCTTACAGGCAGCCACTGAAGGGAGTAGAGAATAGATGTTATGTTGCTGTAACGGGGCTGGTTGGTTAAAAGCCTGGCAGCTGCATTTTGTATAAACTGCAAGTAGTGCAATTCTTTTGCTGGGAGCCCCAGGTAGAATACATTGCCATAGTCTAAGCGTGATGATACAAATGCAGGTATGACTTTAGGCAGTTCTTCTGAAGGAATGAAGTGCTTGATTCTGGCTATGTTCCTCAGATGAAAGAATGAGTATTTAATTGTGGATGAAAACTGATGTCTAAGTATCAATCCTCTATCCAGGACAACACCAAGATTCCGGCACTTATCCACTCCTGGAGCTCAGCTAGGCAGCCATGTAGGGTTGTTATTGGGTTTTCAGCAGAGCCGGATTTAGACCTAATGGGGCCCTAGGCAAGACACCAGTTTGGGGCCCCCTCCCTCAAACAATCCATAGCACTATATGCGAGTTCCTGATTCATGCCCCTTAAATTTTTTTGGGGGGGTTTCCTCCTTATATTCAACTTTTTAAAGCTTTTTAATGAAAATATTCCCACTATGTACAAAGGGGAACATGCAGGGACAGTAGTTTGCGGTAACTGCTGTCCCTGAGAGTTATATCCCCGGCAAATTACAGAAGTCTTCCACAGAAGTGAAAGACTTCTCCTGGGAAAGCTGGCACTGCGCATGTGCACAGCATTAGCTTCCGGACCCGGCTGGGGGTTGCGGGGGAGAGATCTATAGATCTCCCTCCTG
Organism: Taudactylus pleione; assembly: GCA_031769625.1. NCBI lineage: Eukaryota > Metazoa > Chordata > Amphibia > Anura > Myobatrachidae > Taudactylus > Taudactylus pleione. Next base: position 7,246,670 of record JAUIMM010000706.1, read on the forward strand.
CCCTTGGAGCCTCCATAGGCTTACAGTAGTTTATACCATCTAAAAATGGTATAAACTACCGGGACTAAACTCCGAAAAGCTTCGCTGACAGGGGTGACAGGGGCTGGACGTAGAGGAAGGTGGAGGCAGAAGAATATAAAGGAGGCTGGGCCAGACGAAGGTGATGGTGTCTGGGGCAGAAGGTGACGGGCTGGACGCAGAAGAAGGTGATGGTTCCTGGTGACAGAGGAAGGTGATGGGGTCTGGGGCAGAAGGTGACAGGGGCTGGACGCAGAAGGTGAATATTAATTGATAAATGGCCTCTATGTGTTTTTTTTGGTGGCTGTCTATTACACAGTGTAAACTATGCCTCCCCAAGGTATTTTGGAACTACAAGTTTTAGTTTGCCCTGTGATAGCACATGCTATTTTTTTGTAGTTACACAACACTGAAGAACCATAGGCAGTGGTAAGGGTAAAGTATTATTGGCTGAACAGTCTGCATCGCCTTGGTACTGTAGCTTCTCCGTGCAGTGCAGGTGGCAGATTCCATCCACGTGGTCAGCTTACATTTCTATACAAAGTAAATATATTTTAAGGGCTCTCTATAATATAAAAAAGAGGACCCCTGTCTACTGTGTAAAAGGAATGGCTAAAAAGCATTATAGCCAAGTAGCTGGGCACTTTCTCATTTAGGGGTCCATTTATTAATTATCTGGTTTTAAACACGATAATTAGAATTTCTTATAGCCTCTTATCATGGCAGTAAGAAATTATTTACTGCCTGGATGTATTATAAAATGGCATCCAGTGACAGGGGCGCAGTAATATACCAGTAATATCTGCCATATGTGTAGCCCATGGGCTACAATGGTGTTAGCTAACAGGGTCAAGCATGGTAAATCTCACAATATAGCAGCCCCTACAGAAACCTATGGGGGCTTCTATTGCAAGCATAAACATCCAGGAGATACTTACATTTTTGGATATCCCCTGAAACAGATGTTTTTGGGGGGATTTCCTGCAAAATTAGATTAGTAAATATGCCCATTAGACTTCTATTTATCAAAATAGCCTAAATCTAGCAAAAACTGTTCTTTTTGCCAAAGGTCTTCTCCCTATTAACAATTGTAGACAACAAAAGCTATCACCGGCTGCCTGTTTTAGAAGGATCGCAGTTATATACAGTATCTCATCTCTTGACTGAGATAGTGTAGGAGTAGAGGAGGAAAAAATGCTTTATTAAAATAAATAATATTTTTATTATCTTTTTTTTTTAACAATTCTGTGGGTTTTTTTATTATTAAACTGCTACTGGAAGTCCTAGCAGCATAAAAATTTTTATTGCTGTGCCACATAATGTCACGGGGATCATCTGTAAATGAAGATCTGTGCATCTGAGACCTGTATCCGGTATACAGTATACACTATGTATATACAGTGTTCCTGCTAGGCTGTTGGAATGGCTGGGAGCCGTGGGGGCCAGGCCAGGAGTCTCTGCACGCGCCAAAGGGGGACGCCTCCAATTTGTCACGCTTGGAATTCCTGGAGGCAAAGCAAGCTCTCCCTTCAGGGTGAATAGATGCCAAAAGGTCACCACAACTTTTCCCACCCACAGGACACTGCGGCTCACGGGTGGGGAAGGCTGTGGGCATGCTGTTTTAGCAGGGTGCTGCTAAAAGGGCAGGGCCCATTTTGCCCTTTTAAAATCGGGCAGGATGTGGCGCTCTGCTAAAACTAGCAAGTGATCCAAGGCAATGGAAAACGAAAGCATTCACCATGTTGTGAAGAAATATAAACTTTTAATATGCCACTGTCATACCATGCAGGCAGCCAGCTCAATCGTTGCTCATTACAGATGCCACATGCCGACGTTTGGGATCCTGAAAATCCCTTTATCCAGGTAGACCAACAGTAACAACTCAGCACCAGGGTCAGAGGGTCATCACAGAATGCATCAACAGCAGCACACACACTACACTGCCTTCCCGGCCCCATATACTGTACATAGTGAAGTACTTGAACTCACAAACCAGTAAGCGGTCAAAGAAAAGGTGCTTACCTACCACGCAGTGTGTCCAGCCATCATCTGCTGTCATCCAAAGTACACCGTGCATTAAGCGCACCCAGCGCTTCCAGGTTCACGGCTGCTGCCGCGAGTGCTCATTCCCACTATCACAGTCTAGAGGGCATCTATGAGTATCAAGCATGGAAACGCACCTCCATCTTGTCCCCAGCCATCTGCAAGTGGCATCACAATTGAGCTGGCTACCTGCATGGGTACGACTATGGCATATTAAACTATATATTTCTCTAAAACCTGGTGAGGGCTTTTGTTTTCCATTTCCTTGGATCACTTTAAGATAGATAGATAGATAGATAGATAGATAGATAGATAGATAGATAGATAGGAGATCCAGTAGATATGAGATAGATAGATATTAGATAGATAGATATATAGATAGATAGATATGAGATAGATATATATGAGATAGATAGATAGATAGATAGATAGATAGATAGATAGATAGATAGATAGATAGATACTTAGATAGATAGATAGATAGATAGATAGATAGATAGATAGATAGATAGATAGATAGATAGATAGATATGAGATAGATATATAGATAAATAGATAGATAGATAGATAGATATGAGATAGATAGATATGAGATAGATAGATAGATAGATATGAGATAGATATGACATACATTAGATATGAGATAGATAGATATGAGATACAGTAGATATGGGATAGATATAAAATGTGTGTGTGTCTGTTCCTATCACAGAGTGTGAGTGAAAGTGTTCTTGAGTAAGGGATGGCTTTCCAGCTTTGTGGAACTACAAGTCTCAGCTTGACCTATGGCAGGGCATGCAGAGTCTTGTAGTTCCACACTGTACAGACACTGCTGCAAGAAGATAATTGTAGTACACTTACCTTAATTGCTGCTTCTGCTCCTGCTCCGTCCTGTGGCTCCTTCAGTGCAGGGCTGCTGTGGCTCCGCCCCCCATGGCTTGTGCTGCAGCAGATTAGTACGGAGCTGCCTGAATTCCTGGAGGCAAAGGCAAAGCAGGGGCTTACTTGCAGGTACAGTAGTCAGTCTCTGTGCAGCTACTGTATGCTATGGCTGGTCTGCACTGGGCGCTTCCCCACTGACGCCACAGTTCAATTTACAAATCTCACGTGCTGTCACACAACCTTCCCTGTCCCGACCTCCCTAGGAGCAGCTAACAGGGATAGTCAGTCACAGGGGCAGTGCACTGCGGTCCCAACACTGAAGGCTCCGCCCCCTTCCTCCGAGTGCAGGGAAAAGTCAGTTGGGCCCACCGGACAGTCCAACCCTGCGCAGGCACACACAGAGTCACTCTCTGACAGAGCACTGTGTGCACTGCACTGGGAGTATAGGCGGGACCAGGGGAGCAATGCTCCCCTGGGAGCGCTTTGATCGGGCAGATTTCTTGGGGCAAAGGGGCCCGTCCACGGGCCCCTTGGGTCCCACCGGGCCCTAGGCGAGCGCCTAGGTTGCCTAGTGGGAAATCCGGCCCTGGTTCTCAGTACCCAGAGCAAGGGAAATGTACAGTTGTGTATCATCTGCATAGCAGTGGTAGACCAGGCCATGACATCTAATTATTTCACCCAGCGGTAGCATGTATACTGCAAAAAGTGGATAGAGATAGTATAGAACCCTGTGGAACACTGCATGGCAGTGGCACTGGTGACTCCAGAACAAACTCTCTATGACCTGCCTGTGACAAATGATTTGAACCAGTTTAGAACTATACCATCCAGTCCATAGAAATTTTTCAGGCGCTCAAGCAGAATCCCATAGTCCACAATATCCAATGTTGCAGAAAGATCCAGGAGGATTAAAATTTAGCAGTCACCTGTCTCTTGTCATCAGAAGATTATTAATACAACCAGGGCTGTTTACGTGCTATGTCTCCTTCTGAATCCAGACTAGAATAGATCATACAGTAATTATCATGAGTTGACATGTGGGTTTCCAGTTGAGTTGCAGCCACTTACTCTCAATAACCTTTCCTAGAAAAGGTAGGTTTGATAACAGCCAGTAGTTTGTTATGCATTCAGGATCTAAGTTAGGTTTTTTTAAGAAGAGGTCTAACAATTGCTTCCTTTAGTGGTGCAGGGGAAATGCCTGTCTGCACAGGGCATTGAACTATTTTTGAAAATACAGAACCAATTAAGTTCATACACCCTATTAGAAGCTTGGTTGAGGCAGGGTCCAGATAATAATAATAATAAGGACTCAAAGTGCTTTACATTTGCCTTTACAGTACAAAATACAAAATAAGCTTAAACAAGGGACATTAGTGAAATGTTTGGGTGAAGAGGTAAGTCTTGAGTCTATTTTTGAAGGATTCTAGAGTGGAGACTTCTCGAACTGTGTGGGGAAGTGAGTTCCATAAGGTTGGAGCCCCATAACTGAAAGCTTGACCCCCAGACGAATTCCGGGAGATTCTAGGTACTGTTAATAGTCCTTCATCAACGGATCGCAGTAATCGAGTGGGATGGTAAGGAATCAGAAGCTGCTTTAGGTACCTTGGGCCATGGTCATGTAGGGCTTTGTAAGCTAGTAATTCAATTTTGAAAACAATTCGCCATCTGACAGGCAGCCAGTGAAGGGAATAGAGAGTGGGTGTTATGTGGCTGGAACGGGGCTGGTTGGTTAATAGCCTGGCAGCTGCGTTTTGTACCATCTGCTATCGGTGCAATTCTATTGCTGGGAGTCCAAGGTTGAGGGCGTTGCAGTAGTCTAGGCATCATGATATAAATGCATGTATGACTTTAGGCAGATCTTCTGAGGGAATTAAGTGCTTGATTCTGGCAATGTTCCCCAGATGAAAGAATGAGGATTTCATTGTGGCTGATATCTGATGTTTAAGTGTCAAGCCACTATCCAGGACAACACCAAGATTCTGCACATGTTCAGTGTTTTGTAATTCTGATCCCCCAAGCATAAGTCCTGTTGGTTGGCTATGCTGTAGCCCTGACTTGTGACCTATCATAAGGACCTCTGTTTTATCAGGGTTCAGTCGCAGCCAACTGGCACTCATCCACCCTAAAGCTCCGCTAGGCAGACATTTAGTGTTGTTATGGGGTCCTTTGTACCTGGAGCAAAGGACAGGTACAGTTGTGTATCATCTGCATAGCAGTGGTAGACCAGGCCATGATGTCTGATTATTTCACCCAATGGTAGCATGTGTACTGCAAAAAGCATGGGAGATAGTATAGAACCCTGTGGGACACCGCATGGAAGTGGCACTGGTGATGAAGAGTTTACTCCAGAAAAAACTCTCTGTGACCTGCCGGTCAGAAATTATTTGAACCAGCTAAGGACTGTCCACAGAAATTTTTCAGGCACTCAATTAGAATCCCATGGTCCACAGTATCAAATGCTGCTGAGAGATCTAGAAGGATTAAGATTGAACAATCACCTCTGTCTCCTGCCATCAGAAGATCATTAAGCACACATACCAGGGCTGTTTCAGTGCTATGTTTTCTCCTGAATCCTTACTGGAATGGATCATAAATATCATGGGTAGACAGGCGGGTTTCCAGTTGCATTGCCACCACTTTCCTAGAAAAGGAAGGTTTGATACTGGCCTATAGTTGGTCATGCAGTCAGGGTCTAAATTAGGTTTTTAAGAAGTGGTCTAACAATTGCTTCCTTTAGTGGTTCTGAAAAAATGCCTGTCTGCAAAGAGCATTGATCTATTTTTGCAATTACAGGGCCAATCATGTTCATACAACCTATGAGAAACTTGGTTGAGGCAGGGTCCCGATCACAGGTGGTGGGTCATAACATTCTGATAATTTGGCAATGTCTTTTACATCCATTATGTCAAACTTGTTCCAGGGAGACAGGTGGCTTACCTTGGCAGGCTTGGTAGTTTGGCAATCCTTTGATGGCACTGTGGGGATTCCAGTCCGGATGGAGGATACTTTATCTGCAAAGAATTTTGCAAACTCATTGCATCTTGACTAGGAGAGGGATTCATCAAGCTGCAGGCATGCTGGTTTGCAAAGCATCTCCATTGTATGGAAAAGCTGAGCTGGTGCCTTGATCTCATTTGAAAGGAACTCTGTTTTCATACAGGTGATTGCTGATTGATATTCTCCAATATGTTTGATTAGTGTTAACTTATCCTTTACCAGGTTAGTTTTCCTCCATCGTCTTTCAAGTCTACACCCCCTTTTCTTGAGTTCACTAACACTATTTGCAAACCAAGGGGCTTGACATTGTGGTATGCGGGGTCGTATACACACAGGGGTGATAATAGCCATTGCAGCTGTCACATCTCTGTTATAGAAATGGACTGGAGAACAAGGATCTTCACAGGTAGTGGGACACAATATTCTGATAATTTCAGCAATGTATTTTACATCCATTGGGTCAAAGCTGGTCCATGAAGACAGGTAACATATATTGGAAGGCTTGGAAACTTGGCACTCCTTTGATGGCACTGTGGGCATTCCAGCCAGGATGAAGAATACTTTATCTGCAAAGAAGTTTTCAAACTCATTGCATCTTGACTGGGAGAGATATTCATCAGGCTACAGGCATGCAAAGCATCTCCACTGTATGGAAAAGCTGAGCTGGCCTATTGTTTGCTGCCATGATCTCATTTGACAGGAACTCTGTTTTCTTATGGTTAAGTTTTGATTGACATTCTTCAATATGCTTAATTATCTTTAACTAATCCTCTACCAGGATAGTCTTTCTCCAATGTTTTTCAAGTCTGTGACCCCATTTCTTGAGCTCACTAACACTGTTGTCAAACCATGGAGCTTGACGATGTGGTATGCAGAGTCACATACAAACAGGGCGATAATATCCAATGCAGCCATCACAGCCCTATTTTAGTAACGGACTACTGAACAAGCTTTTTCACAGGCACCAATAAATCAGAGAAATTCACATTTGCCTCAATCACCTGGGGAGTCATACCCCTATTTGGATGATACCAGGTCAAATCAATGGGCAAAGGGGTGCAACTGAGATCCAAATTGAGTGGTGGTCTGATGATGTTACTGGGTTTATTTTTAGGTCACAGACTTCTAATCCAACCTGGAAGACAAGATCAAGAGTGTGACCACTTTTATTTGTAGTGTAAAGAATAACTTTTGTGAGGCCCAGAGCATTCATTGTGCACAGGAGGTCTTGGCCATGTCATCATCAACCCATGCTTTGAAATACCCAAGTATAAGTCATCTTTGATTATCCAAAACTAGTCCAGCAACATTGTCTGCAATTTCTAGTAGAAATATCTTACCATCTCCAGGGAAGTGGTAAATAAGAAGTACTCTGAATCCTAATCCTGTAGTCTCTGGGCAGCGATGCACTCAATTCATAGAGTAATTTCCATTGGGAGGACCCTAAGTTTATGTGCTTTTGTAAAACAAATGGCCATACCCCCTCCCCTGTGGTTCAATCTTGGGTTGTGAATGACAGAGTAATTTATTAGGATTGCAGCTTCCAAGATAGGTAATTCAATAAGGTCAGCAATTGTAGCAGTCTTGCTTCTTATAAATCTGACTTTACAAAGAATGGACCCGATTGGGCATACCACAGGACCTGTAGTTATTTTTGTGTTCAGTGCAGGGGCTCTGGGGATGGCAGTCACAAAGAGAGAATTTACAGTTCTGTTCTGCCAAGCACAGGGCCATCTGCTGAGTACCACTTCTCTTTGTCTCCTCTTTGACACTAGGGGGTGTGCAAAACAGTAAAAAATTTAGGACCTGATTCAGACCTGCTCGCTAGCAAGCGATAGTTCGTTGCTGGCGATGTTTGCAAATGTGCACATGCGTATAGTGCGCAAACTAGTATGAGCGATCAGAATGTGCTCGTTCACCCTGTATAGACAGCCCAGAGGAATGAGTGATAGGAGAGGCCATTTGTGGGTGGTAACAGGGACAGGGCAGTAGTAACGGGGAGTGGAGTTACGGACGCAGGCTTGCCTGAGTGTTTAAATGCCATTTCTGAGGCGTGCATAATTAACTGGCAGCGTCATAGTACACGTCACCTGGTTGAATTCTACACTGAAGCGCTCGCAGTGCTTGCATTAGGGTACAGTCAACCGCAAGCGCTGCAGTCAGATCCGATGGAACCTGATGTACCGATGGATGTATATACTTCTTGGAGATGATGTCCACTAGTGGGCGGCTAAAGACAGGCTGGTGGGCATCTGAATACACAAAGTGATCTCTCGCCAAGACATAGTGGGCGTGCTTATGTCTTGCCGTGCGAGCAGCTGCCTTGATGTCACTTAGCTGAATTTCCATACGGTGGGAGCGAGCGGCCACATCTAGCGAGCGGGTCTGAATCAGGCCCTTAGATAGGTACTGAGGAGAGGAGATTTTCAGCCTGCTCGCTTCCCATAACTGCCCCGGTGGGTTTTTTGAAAATACCAAGTGATTGAAGAATTGAAGCTTGTGCAGGTTTAATAAGAACTGCCGTACGTGGGAGGAGTGAAAGAATGAAGCTGGAGGTGTACAAATTAATTGGGTCATCAATGAGAGAGTAAGTATGAACTGCATTTGATGATGAGAGAAATTAAAACAGTTTTTTTCAATTCTGTGTGTGAGATCCAAAAATGACAGTATAATGGGTTAATGAACAGAGCCTAATTTATCTTGGTTATTGCTATATCCAATTGCTTATCTTTAATATAAGGGTATATTTTAAACAAGTAGTAATTAAATTAACTATTTTTTCCTTTCTTTTTCTGTTTTCAAGTCACAGAATTTATTCCAAAATAAAGCAGGCCATTCCGATGGTGTAAGTGTGAAAATCCCAATGTACAACCCCTTTGAAGTGGACAATCCTTGCAAAAAGTATAGATAATATAACTCCAGGGATCCTGTGTTTTAAAATGAACAGACCTCGTGACATTCAGAGTCTGGGGTTACTTTATATTAGTTTATTAATGCAAGAAATCATGGTTATTTGCTGTTTGGAGAACAGAGGTGACTGATTTTTAAGGGTGGGGTTGGATGGAGCCAAAGATAGTTTGTTTTCCAGAGTACCTTGCTCTGGGATATCCAATGCTGAGGTAATACCAATCTAAAGGAGTCGTAGTGGAAGAGGCAGAGGGTTTCAATCCAATCCAATGTGAATCTCAGTGCAGGAATGCAATCCGTTGATTTTGGAGAGATGTACATGTAGTGCAGTTCAAATTTAAGATAAATCCTCGGATATTTATGATGGTTCTGAAGTAAGCTATGTTGAATTTAGGCTGTTTTATGGAGATGTTCAAGAGCATGTAAAAGGTGAAGCAGCCATCTTGGGCATGCTCGGAAGAGGATACTGATATAGGGATCCAAATATCTCCTGTTTTCAGTATTATGTGAAATTACTGTCTCCTACACTTGGAATTTGAATGATGCTTTCCCCAAGTTTCTGTACATGCTGTACCAGATAAGGGGGGGGGGATAGCTGATTTACTGGCCACTGTCTCCATTCCCAGCCTTACCCAGTTCCATGCATTTCAGCACCAGACAGCTCTCCAGATCATCGACCCCAATGTCAGTGGTGGGAGGGGTCTCTGGTAACTCCTCCTTCCTTTCAACCATCTCCTGTGACACCTCTGATGTTGGACACTGCAACACAGGACTCTCACTCCACTTCTCTGATAGTTTGAACCTCTCCCCCAGTCTTCAGAACCTCCTCCATGTTCCATCACTGCCTACTGAAGGGTGTGCAACTCCCCTCAATCCCTCCTCTGGCTCCTCCTGCTGCAGCTTAAATTTAAACCTGTCACATCACTGGTCATTCCCCTCACAACCACCATTCAGAGTACACTCCATGGGTCCCTCTTCTCTGTGGTCACTTTTTTATCTTCCTCCAGTCCCTCCTACTAGAAGGACTCGGCTTTAGGTCCAGGCGTGAAATAATGTGTCACCTCTCTCTCCCAGTAAGAGCACTGCTCTCTTTCTCACAACAGATAATTGACAGCTTCTACTAACATGTATTGTCAGTTCCCTTAATTAGCTGCTGCCTTTTCTTATTCCCACTCTAGCTACACAGCACTACTGGTCAATCTGGTGCTGTGAAGCACAAGCAGACTATCATCTGTTAGCCTTGTGCCTGAATCAAAGTCACTAGTTTGCATAATCTACTTTTACCACACATATATTAAAATATATAAACTTTACAGACTATATATACTCTTACTTGGCTTACATAAACAATTATAGGATACATTTAACTTTCAACTTAACTGACATAGGGTACTATATATAACTCATATTACCGCTAAAGAGTAACATTAATTCATATAGGAGTTACAATTGTTTACTCAAGTAGGAGAATTTACCATATTTCATTACCACTGATACCAGTGCTTGAAACCTATCCCCTACCCACTTTTTGCCTTGCAGATTCACATTTTTAATTTTGATAGCACTATTTATTGTATCTTGTTCATGTTAGTAGGTTTTCATGTGGCGTATGAATGAAAGACAAATCTCAGGAGCGCCATCATGGTGGGCATTGCGGCTTTTGGAGCTGTCACTTTTGGAGTGGACCATATCCTGATGAGCAGGAATTTGAGGGGTTAGAAGGCTGGACAGTGACACAGTTTCTCTTAAAAATTCAGCCACACTCAGGTAATAATTAACACACTCAAAGACTATACAGGTACAAAAAGCTGTGTCATTTACTAAAACATTAATTACTCAAATCCCCATTTGGTTTACAATATAACTGACTTTTGTTAATATATTAGTTTGAACACAAATAACATTCCTGAATTTAAAAGAAACACTGTTGGCAGAAGCGTATTCTACTGTAGTCTTTCTGTACACAAATGGAGGTTAGGTAGAGGAGCACTCAAGCTTGGATGAATCTGTAGTATATAAATGATGAGGTATGTAAAATATTGAATGCAATGTTAATATTTAAATGAAACACATTAACATTATAACAATGCAGAGTAATTGTCACACCTTGCTGCCATCTGTGTCCCCACTGGCCGCCTGTGGCATCCCTGAGACCTGTGGTCACTCGTCTATAAACATGGCTGGTGTCCCCCTCCCGGCAGCTCCCACTATTCTGCATCATGGGCGCCACCTTCTTGGACAGTGTCACATGATCTGCTATGGTAAACCAGCCTCCAGCAACTCCCAGTGAAGTGATAGTAAGCAGTGTTGAAAATCACAATAAAACAAAAATGAGTAGGTAGCTTGTACTCAGAGTAAAGTTGCACAGGTGGATAACAGTATTCAAGACATCAACATATAAGGGTAATCGTTCTTTTGTTTTATTATGTGAAAGGAGAGATAATTATGACATCTGTGGATTCATGTGAACACTAATTAAGTGATTAAGCAACAAATCAGGATCAAGAGAGATCAGTATAAAAGGGGAAAACCGTGCCCTATTCTACTTTTTTACACTCTTTGATAAAGCTTCATTAAACAGAAGCGAAATGCGTTAGTGAATACTACACATTGCCAAAACCTGTTTTTCATACTGCTGGACATTGGTACTTTTCTTCTGGGAATCAGGAGCAATTGGGTTTTCATTTACCCATACATCTGCGGGACTTGGTCTGCCACGGAGGAAGGTAAAGAGAGAGAGGCGTTCAAACACCAGCCTCAGAATATCTCCTTCTCCACATAACACCTGCACACCCGTCCGTGCCATGTTTTGGGGTTCACTCCACCACGGCACCTGCTATCTAAAATATGGAGCAGAGAATCTGCAGTTTTAAAAGACCTGGAGGTCATCAGCGCAGCGGGCTACCTGGATAGACGGGGACTACAGCCATGCTTTACAGAGCTAAGGAAGTGCTTGTATAAGACTTGGATTTCATTACATCAGCAGCACTTACCTTTATATGGAGATATAATCAAGGCTTCAGTCTTCCAAGTGTTAATTGTGGACACAAGAGTATCCATTTATGTAGTCTTTATTACAGCTATTTATGTGTACACATAATTTGATGCATATTAAGAGGTTTTACATATGTATATTAGATTAGTCTGTGTAGACTTCTGCAGAAGAATTGTAACTTTTTAGTATACGTTGTATTGTAACTAGGTCAATTTTCTAGTACAATTTGTATAAAGAACGATTATTTTATTACTTTTGGTGTCTTGAATTTGTTTGTTGATTTTCTGCCATATTTAGTCCTTCAACATTTCCAATATTTAGATTATTAGCGCAACACTGCCTTGTTCCATTTTTCTCTGATCACCCATTGGTGGTCTGAATTGGGTGTGCACAGACCCATAGGTGTGTGCAGCTGTTTTTTTGGTCAATCATAATTAGCTTACCAGCGCCAGTCTGATAATTATTGTTGTAGGTGGATAACAGTGCCTACTTTCTGGAGTTCTGAAGACACATAAACAGCAAGTCGTGTTCAGAATAATTGGGATCAGTGATCTTACTAATTGAGGTTACATCAGTTGCTGTTTACTTAGCTGTGGTGAAAGAGACGTGCTCTGCTGTAGAGCCGGCACACGGGGATTTCCTCACTCCAATGGCTAACCGTCCTGACTGCGTCCCGATCCAGGTCTCAACAAGCCGGAGACGGGAGGCACTTGTTGGTGAGTTTTCCAGCTACTTCGTCTGACACACCAATACGAATTCAGCCCACACGTGGAGCCGCCTCATTTGCGGTCTGACAAGCTTGACCGCTGCTATACATTCAACGGCTAGAACGGAGACAGAAGTCCCGTTTATTTGCAACATCTCATTGTGAGTTCAACATTCTCCGGTTCCCCTGAATCCATGTAAAGGTACTTTGCCCACTTATTTTTCATCTACAGGACTAGAATTACATGCAGGGACAGTACTGGACCCCCATTCTCATTCATACATGTGAATTATGTCCTTATACTATATTTTTTGATTTTTTGCTTTCTCCTTGCATGTAGGCAAATTGTGCTTATTCCTTTATGCAATATTGTCCACTATCCTTTTTTGCATTGAAGTGTATCCAGTTTTAAGAATGTCATTGCAATTTGTATCTAAATATTCAGCTCTTTTAGATCAGGAGCCTGATCAACTCCTTAATCTATTTACAATTTATTTATGATTTATTTCTATTTTTGCTACAATATATGGCTAATTTTTATATTTATGTTTAAGGTGAAATAAAACACTTATTTATATAATACATACTATTGCCTGTGTCCCAGCATAAATATTAGAGCGCAGTGAAATTTATAAATTTCTTGTACTTAGGGTCCTGGTCAGAAATGCTTAAACATCAGCTCTCTGCTCCCACTTCCTGGCTATAGCCAATCCCCTGCAACATGTAGGTATTTAAGGCAGTCATCATACTTATAGAATGTAAGCTCTTACAAGCAGGGCCCTCTACCCTCTTGTGTTTCTCCCTACTTTAGTTTCATCTACTTCTTACTCACCACTAGGCACCTAACACTTAGTTGCTTATGCTCTGTTGCTTATCTTGGTGTTATGGTCGCTAATGTAGCAATATATATTATCCATGTCCTGGTTCTGTATTTTATTGTTCTGTAAGTCACTTGTCTACAATTTGTTTATGTACTTTGTAAGGCGCTGCAGAACACTTGTGTGCCATATAAATAAATTATAATAATAATAATAATAATACAGCCCCAGTGCCTGATAATTGTGTTTGCAGTGTAGTCTAGCTGTCCCTGGCTTCCTTGCTCTGATCCTTGACTTCATCTGAATTTTACTCTTGCTCAAATGGCTGTGTTCCTGACCCAGTCCCTGCACCATCCCTTGGCCACCAGAAACCTGAATGTCTAACTGTGAACTGAAATTTGTCCCTGATTTCAGCACTAATTAATGCCTTAGGTACAAGCAACTGTGATCAAACGCTGAAATGACATCATAGCCAGGGCCGGTTTTACATATACGCTGGTTACGCAGCCGAGTAGGGCGCCACCTAAAGGAGGGCATCCTGACCAGGCCCCGGCCAGTGACATGCAAAGCGGCCTCCGGGCAGATTGTGTCACTGTGACACAGTTGCCTGAGCAGGCGCGCTGCAGCGCTCAGGAGGGCACCCGCCGATGTCGCTGCCAGACCAGCCCCCCGCTGCCAGTCCTCTGCTGCCACTGTCAAGGACAACCTGAAGCCCGCAGGTAAATCTGAGTGGGGGACTGTGATGGAAAGGTCTGTGATGGAGGGGGCTGTGATGGAGGGAGCTGTGATGAAGGGGGCTGTGATGGAGGGGGCTGTGATGAGGGACTGTGATGAAGGGGAGTGAGAGGGGCAATGATGAGGGGCTGTGGTGAGGGGGAGTGAGAGGGGCTGTGATGGAGGGCGCTGTAGTTAACATGACTCATATTGCACAAATATTTCTCTTAGATGTGGCTGAAGCACCCACTGCAGAAGACCAGCTTTATGATATTGAGCACACACTACTGACTAGGGAGTTGGAGGAGCGGGGTCTGGCTTTGGCAACTTCCCCAACTCCGCAAGTCCTGGAGGTAGTAAGAGACAGCACATAGTTATCAGGAAACAGGCTAGACAAAACTACCCTGGAAAACATCAACAGCACCCTTCAGGAGATGAAGGAGAAACATTCGACCATGACCAGCTATATAAAGGAGGTTGGCCTGACCTTGGCTCCTATATACAAATGACAGGTTCCGGCAGGACCCAAGGTATGTCCCTTATCAGTTTGAGCATGTGGGAGCAGAGGCTTAACCACCTGCATCTGTAATTACGCCCCAGTTCTTTGCCCCCTGGAGGCAGATATGGAGAGATGAATCAGCCCTCGAGGGGAACAAATGTAATAATAAGGATTTTATTTTTATTATTGTACCAATGACAATATATTTTGTTCTTTTTTTTTTGTAAATTATGATATGTGCAAGTAGCATGATGATTAGATTTAGAACATATATATTGTCATGTGGTCACCCTAACAAATGCTTTATTTTTAGCAAACATTGATTTGATTTGTTCACTAATATAAATATAGATGTTAAGTGTAAAATAGAGTGAATAATATTTGCACCATTGGTTGCATTTTCTCTTTAAAATGATGTGACTTTGATATATTTGTCTACAAGGTGTCATGAAAGTAGAAACCAAAAAATAAAACATTACATTTGTCACAAAATAAGCCCTTAAGGAACATTTTTTGTACATATAAAAAAGGTTATGTGTTGTGATGCAAAGGTGACAATGATAATTATGCCACATACAGTATAACATATGAGAGAACACAAGGTAATACCTACTTCAGTTGGGAAACAGTCCAAGATTGTAATAAACAAGGAGTAAAGGCCCCCATACATGGTGCGATATAGCAGCCGATCCGACGGATTGGAACGATATCGCTGCTATATCGTTCCGTGTGTGGGCATGATATCGGCCACTGAGTGTTCCTGTGGGATCGTACATCGCTTCTCTTTGATGGGGATGCAATGTACGATCCCATGCAGCGCTATACGGTGGGGGACGGGGGTGCCGCCATATCGGGCGGCCACCTAATCGCTCCGTGTGTGGGGACCACCAGATATGTCGTCCGTCGCATCACAAGGTGCATATCGCACCGTGTATGGGGGCCTTAAGTGTGATTGTATTTGTTTGCAAAAGTGAATAAAAAAACACACAAATGTGAGATACAAAATATTGCTCAATAATAAACCTAAAAACAACTGTAGTAGTAAGATTGTAACCCTGGTTAGGGTTGCGGAGATATATTACATATAAATATAACTCATATATACAATTGAAACAGGTATATATTTTCATTCATCTGTTTACAGCAAAATGCCATTTATAAGGTAAATGTTAAATATACTGTAGGGATATATGTGATGTGATGTAAATATAAGTAAATATGTGGAAATGTATGTACCCTGTGCATGTTAGATGTCTATGATGCCGGTGGACTTTGGTGCTTCATGCTGCGAGTATACATTTCACAGACGTTCAGGGCCAGATTATCAATGGGGCGGATGGAGCTACAGCTCCAGGCCTCCACATAAAAATAGGCCCATTGTCATGGCAACATGATGTTGTCTGGCCATCTGCTCTCCACACGGTCAGCCATAAATCATAAGTTATAGAAATACAATTTTATTTACCTCACAAAATTAACATTTTTTCTCTTTTACATATTAACAGAGACATTGGGGCTAAGAGTATAGTTGGTGTACACACCCACATGGCACTGACCACACCCTCACAGCACTGGTCACGCCTCCCCTGCTTCTCATAATAGGCCCTTGGTCATTTTCAGCTCCAGGCCCATGTGGCCGTCAATCCGGCCCTGCAAGACGTTGGTGATAGTTGCGGAAGGTGGAAGAGTAATATAGATGGGAGTGAATTGGTTCCTGTCAGGAAAAGAGGATCCGGTGAGAGGGAGGATATATAACAGCTATTAGCAGCAGCTGAGAGGCAGTCTCCTGATCCCTCCCTCCAGTGCCTGCCCTCCTGTGACCTGGGCACAGAGCCGGATTTAGACCTCATGGGGCCCTAGGAAAGTTACCGGCTTGGGGCCCCCCACCCTCAAACAATCCTGTGAATATATTACAGTGGGTGTCGCTGGAGCAAAATACACACATCAAATTATATACACACATCTTTATATATATATATATATTAGGGATGTGCAGGCTCGGATAGGTTCGAGTTTGCACGTGGAGTTCGGATTTTTCCCTCCAAAAAAACGGAACTCAGAACGAGGCAAAACGTCATCTTACATGGACGAACATCATCATTCCTGGACAAAAGACCAGGAATGATGATGTTCGTCCATGTAAGATGACGTTTTGCCTCGTTCTGAGTTCCGTTTTTTTGGAGGGAAAAATCCGAACTCCACGTGCAAACTCGAACCTATCCGAGCCTGCACATCCCTAATATATATATATATATATGTTTAACTTGCTTCAGTGACACTACTGTAATATATGCAGTTATTATTACTGTAATCAAATACACACAAAAGCAAGGAAAAAACATCAAATATGACACAGATTAATGCCACTTGCACACGCACACACACACACAATTGTAGAATGGAAATTTTAAGTGAACGGCCAAGGCCCTTCTTTTGCAAGCCTGCAATGTAGAATGGGATGAATGGAGGACAAAGTGGAAGACAGGAGGAAAGGGGAGTCAAACAGAGGAAGACGGGAGGAAAGGGGGGACAAACAGAGGAAGATGGGAGGAAAGGGGGGACAAACAGAGGAAGACGGGAAGAAAGGGGGGACAAACAGAGGAAGACGGGAGGAAAGGGGGGACAAACAGAGGTAGACAGGAGTATAGGGGGGACAAACAGAGGTAGACGGGAGTATATGGAGGACAAACATAGGGAGAAGGAAAAGGGGAAAAACATGGTTAGAGAAGGAAAAGGGAAAAGAACAGAGGGAAGGAAAAGGGAAAAGAACAGAGGGAAGGAAAAGGGAAAAGAACAGAGGGAAGGAAAAGGGGAAAGAACAGAGGTAGACTCAGTGTATATATATATATATATATTAGGGGTGAGCGGGTTCGGATTTCTGAAATCCGAACCCCCCCGAGCCCCCCCGATCCGAGTCCGATCCGAGTCAGGCTCGACTTTTCCCGCCTGACTCGGATCTGAAATCGAGGCAAAACGTCATCATCCCGCCTTCCGAGTCTTGCGGGTTTTGGATCCTATATAAGGTACCCGCGTCGGCGCCATTTTCTCACTCGGCTGTGGACAGTGAAGAGGGAGGGTGGGAGTTAGGGCTGTGTAGTGTAGTGTAGTGTAGTGTAGTGTAGTGCTGCTGTTGTCCACTACTTCAAAGTCCATAGGGGCTGGCTGTGTTGTGCTGTGCTGCTGTTGTTAATAGGGGCTGTGTCCACTACTTCAAAGTCCATAGGGGCTGGCTGGACTGTGTTGTGCAGTCAGTTCTCCATAGGGGCTGTGTCCACTCCAAAGTCCTGTGCAGTGTCCCAGACCTAAAGGGGTGCTGTAGTGTTGTCCAGGGGGTGCTCTGTCCATCAGGGGTGCTCCCCCCAAGTGCTAAAAAAATAATATATTTTCTGTGTTTGTGAATTGTGTGCGCAGTAGCCGCACGTGCATCAACAAAGTAGTGCCAAGCGTGCGCCTGTGTCATAAGTAAAGGGCCGGCTGGCTTGACCGTTAAAGGGTGCTGTAACCCCCGAAAGTACACTCCAGTCCAAACCAAAAAAAAATTATTTTCTGTGTTTGTGAATTGTGTGCGCAGTAGCCGCACGTGCATCAACAAAGTAGTGCCAAGCGTGCGCCTGTGTCATAAGTAAAGGGCCGGCTGGCTTGACCGTTAAGGGTGCTGTAACCCCCGAAAGTACACTCCAGTCCAAACCAAAAAAAAAATTATTTTCTGTGTTTGTGAATTGTGTGCGCAGTAGCCGCACGTGCATCAACAAAGTAGTGCCAAGCGTGCGCCTGTGTCATAAGTAAAGGGCCGGCTGGCTTGACCGTTAAGGGTGCTGTAACCCCCGAAAGTACACTCCAGTCCAAACCAAAAAAAAAATTATTTTCTGTGTTTGTGAATTGTGTGCGCAGTAGCCGCACGTGCATCAACAAAGTAGTGCCAAGCGTGCGCCTGTGTCATAAGTAAAGGGCCGGCTGGCTTGACCGTTAAAGGGTGCTGTAACCCCCGAAAGTACACTCCAGTCCAAACCAAAAAAAATTATTTTCTGTGTTTGTGAATTGTGTGCGCAGTAGCCGCACGTGCATCAACAAAGTAGTGCCAAGCGTGCGCCTGTGTCATAAGTAAAGGGCCGGCTGGCTTGACCGTTAAAGGGTGCTGTAACCCCCGAAAGTACACTCCAGTCCAAACCAAAAAAAAATTATTTTCTGTGTTTGTGAATTGTGTGCGCAGTAGCCGCACGTGCATCAACAAAGTAGTGCCAAGCGTGCGCCTGTGTCATAAGTAAAGAGCCGGCTGGCTTGACCGTTAAGGGTGCTGTAACCCCCGAAAGTACACTCCAGTCCAAACCAAAAAAAAAATTATTTTCTGTGTTTGTGAATTGTGTGCGCAGTAGCCGCACGTGCATCAACAAAGTAGTGCCAAGCGTGTGCCTGTGTCATAAGTAAAGGGCCGGCTGGCTTGACCGTTAAGGGTGCTGTAACCCCCGAAAGTACACTCCAGTCCAAACCAAAAAAAAAATTATTTTCTGTGTTTGTGAATTGTGTGCGCAGTAGCCGCACGTGCATCAACAAAGTAGTGCCAAGCGTGCGCCTGTGTCATAAGTAAAGGGCCGGCTGGCTTGACCGTTAAGGGTGCTGTAACCCCCGAAAGTACACTCCAGTCCAAACCAAAAAAAAAATTATTTTCTGTGTTTGTGAATTGTGTGCGCAGTAGCCGCACGTGCATCAACAAAGTAGTGCCAAGCGTGCGCCTGTGTCATAAGTAAAGGGCCGGCTGGCTTGACCGTTAAAGGGTGCTGTAACCCCCGAAAGTACACTCCAGTCCAAACCAAAAAAAAATTATTTTCTGTGTTTGTGAATTGTGTGCGCAGTAGCCGCACGTGCATCAACAAAGTAGTGCCAAGCGTGCACCTGTGTCATAAGTAAAGGGCCGGCTGGCTTGACCGTTAAGGGTGCTGTAACCCCCG
The DNA here is from genome assembly GCA_031769625.1 of Taudactylus pleione. Lineage (NCBI taxonomy): Eukaryota > Metazoa > Chordata > Amphibia > Anura > Myobatrachidae > Taudactylus > Taudactylus pleione. The sequence continues at coordinate 7,266,195 of JAUIMM010000706.1, forward strand.
AAAGTACACTCCAGTCCAAACCAAAAAAAAAATTATTTTCTGTGTTTGTGAATTGTGTGCGCAGTAGCCGCACGTGCATCAACAAAGTAGTGCCAAGCGTGCGCCTGTGTCATAAGTAAAGGGCCGGCTGGCTTGACCGTTAAAGGGTGCTGTAACCCCCGAAAGTACACTCCAGTCCAAACCAAAAAAAAATTATTTTCTGTGTTTGTGAATTGTGTGCGCAGTAGCCGCACGTGCATCAACAAAGTAGTGCCAAGCGTGCACCTGTGTCATAAGTAAAGGGCCGGCTGGCTTGACCGTTAAGGGTGCTGTAACCCCCGAAAGTACACTCCAGTCCAAACCAAAAAAAAAATTATTTTCTGTGTTTGTGAATTGTGTGCGCAGTAGCCGCACGTGCATCAACAAAGTAGTGCCAAGCGTGCGCCTGTGTCATAAGTAAAGGGCCGGCTGGCTTGACCGTTAAAGGGTGCTGTAACCCCCAAAGTACACTCCAGTCCAAACCAAAAAAAAAATTATTTTCTGTGTTTGTGAATTGTGTGCGCAGTAGCCGCACGTGCATCAACAAAGTAGTGCCAAGCGTGCGCCTGTGTCATAAGTAAAGGGCCGGCTGGCTTGACCGTTAAAGGGTGCTGTAACCCCCGAAAGTACACTCCAGTCCAAACCAAAAAAAAATACTTTTCTGTGTTTGTGAATTGTGTGCGCAGTAGCCGCACGTGCATCAACAAAGTAGTGCCAAGCGTGCACCTGTGTCATAAGTAAAGGGCCGGCTGGCTTGACCGTTAAAGGGTGCTGTAACCCCCGAAAGTACACTCCAGTCCAAACCAAAAAAAAATTATTTTCTGTGTTTGTGAATTGTGTGCGCAGTAGCCGCACGTGCATCAACAAAGTAGTGCCAAGCGTGCGCCTGTGTCATAAGTAAAGGGCCGGCTGGCTTGACCGTTAAAGGGTGCTGTAACCCCCGAAAGTACACTCCAGTCTAAACCAAAAAAAAATTATTTTCTGTGTTTGTGAATTGTGTGCGCAGTAGCCGCACGTGCATCAACAAAGTAGTGCCAAGCGTGCGCCTGTGTCATAAGTAACGGGCCGGCTGGCTTGACCGTTAAAGGGTGCTGTAACCCACAAAGTAAACTCCAGTCCAAACCAAAAAAAAAATTATTTTCTGTGTTTAGCCGCACGTATATATCAAATCGATATAACATAAATGGAGGACCAAACTTTCTCCGATAAAAATAAAATAGAGAAAGATCAAGAACCACTTCCTCCTAGTGCTGAAGCTGCTGCCACTAGTCATGACATAGACGATAACATGCCATCAACGTCGTCTGCCAAGGCCGATGCCCAATGTCATAGTAGAGGGCACATACAATCCCAAATGGCAAAGTTCAGGAAAATGACCTTGAAAAAGACATTTAAATCAGCTGAAGAGAAACGTAAACTTGCCAATATGCCATTTACGACACGGAGTGGCAAGGAACGGCTAAGGTCGATCCCTAGTATGTTCATGACTAGTGGTTCAGCTTCACATGACGATGGAAGCCCTCCTCCCACTAAAAAAATCAAAAGAGTTAAGCTGGCAAAAGCACAGCGAAGAACTGTGCTTTCTAAGAAGATATCACAAATCCCCAAGGAGAGTCCAAGTGTGGTGGTGGTTGCGATGCCTGACCTTCCCAGCACTGGACGGGAAGAGGTGGCTCTTTCCACCATTTGCACGCCCCCTGCAAGTGCTGAAAGGAGCACCCACAGTCCACTTGCTGATATGCAAATTGAAGATGTCACTGTTGAAGTACAACAGGATGAGGATACTGGTGTAGCTGGCGCTGAGGAGGAAGTTGGCGAGGAGGATTCTGATGGTGATGTGGTTTGTTTAAATCAGGCTCCGGGGGAGACAGTTGTTGTCCGTGGGATGAAAAAGCCCATCACGGTCATGCCTGGGCAGAAGACCAAACATTCCACCTCTTTGGTCTGGCAATATTTCTATCCAAATCCGGACAACAACTGTCTTGCCATATGTACCATATGTAAAGGTGAAATAAGTAGGGGTAGGGACGTCAACCACCTAGGAACATCCTCCCTTATACGGCACCTGCAGCGCGTTCATAAAAAGTTACTGTCAAGTTCAGAAACTTTGGCTAAGACCGTAAGCAGTCCAGGGACACCTAAATCCCGTTGTCCTGTTGTATCCAAGCGCCTGCAAACCACACCGTCAACTCCCTCCTCGTCAATTTCCTCCTTAGTCAGGATCGGAAGTAGTCCTGCAGGCCATGTCACTGGCATGACTGACTCTCCTATCCGGGATTCCTCTGGAGGATCCTGCATTGCTACGCCTACTGCTGCCGCTGCTGCTGTTGCTGCTGCTGGGAGTCGTTCATCATCCCAGAGAGGAAGTAGGAACACCACTACTTTTACTAAACAATTGACCCTCCAACAGTCCTTAGCGAGGAGGATGAAGTACGACAGCAGTCATCCTGAAGCAAAACGTATAACTGAGGCCTTGACTGCTATGTTGGTGTTAGACGTGCGTCCGGTATCCGCCATTAGTGCAGTGGGATTTAGACAATTGATGGAGGTAGTGTGTCCCCGGTTCCAAATCCCGTCTAGATTCCACTTCACTAGGCAGGCGATACCGAGACTGTACAGAAACGTCAGAAAAAGTGTCCTCAGTGTCCTGAAAAATGCCGTTGTACACAATGTCCACTTAACCACGGACATGTGGACAAGTGGAACAGGGCAGACTAAGGACTATATGACTGTGACAGCCCACTGGGTAGATGTATCACCTTACGCAGCAACAGCAGCAGCGTCACCAGTAGCAGCATCTCAGAAATGCCAGCTCGTTACAAGGCAGGCTACGCTGTGTATCACCGGTTTCAGTAAGAGGCACACCGCCGACAACCTCTTAGAGAAACTGAGGGAAATCATCGCCCAGTGGCTTACCCCACTTAGACTCTCCTGGGGATTTGTGATATCTGACAACGCCACCAATATTGTGCGGGCATTACATCTGGGCAAATTCCAGCACGTCCCATGTTTTGCTCACACAATAAACTTGGTGGTGCAGAATTTTCTGAAAAGCGTCAGGGGCGTGCAGGAGACGCTTTGGGTGGCCCGAAAAATTTCTGGCCACTTTCGCCATTCAGCGACTGCGTGCCGAAGACTGGAGCGCCAGCAAACACTCTTGAACCTGCCCCGCCATCACCTGAAGCAAGAGGTTGTGATGAGGTGGAACTCAACCCTCTATATGCTTCAGAGGATGGAGGAGCAGCAAAAGGCCATACAAGCCTATACATCCACCTATGACATAGGCAAAGGAGGGGGTATGCACCTGACTCAAGCGCAGTGGAGAATGATTTCCGTGTTGTGCAAGGTTCTCCAGCCCTTCGAACTTGCCACACGTGAAGTCAGTTCAGACACTGCCAGCTTGAGTCAGGTCATTCCCCTCATCAGGCTTTTGCAGAAGCAGCTGGAGAAAGTGAAGGAGGAGCTAAGACGGAGCGATTCCGCTCGGCATGTGGGACTTGTGGATGAAGCCCTTCATTCGCTTTGCCAGGATTCCAGGGTGGTCAATCTGTTGAAATCAGACCACTACGTTTTGGCCACCGTGCTCGATCCTAGGTTTAAAGCCTATGTGGTGTCTCTCTTTCCGGCCGACACAAGCCTGCAGAGGTGCAAAGACCTGCTGGTGAACACACTGTCAGCTGAAGCGGAACGTGACACGTCAACGGCTCCTTCTTCATTTTCTCCTGCAACTGGGGCTGCCAGGAAAAAACTTAGGTATCCTAAGCAACCCGCTGGCGGTGATGCAGGGCAGGCAGGACCAAGTTTGGACATCTGGTCCGGACTGAAGGACCTGGCAACAATTTCTGACATGTCTACTGTCACTGCATATGATACTGTCACCATTGACAGAATGGTGGAGGATTACATCGGTGACAGCATCCAAGTAGGCATGGCAGACAGTCCATACCTGTACTGGCAGGAAAAAGAGGCAATTTGGAGGCCCCTGTACAAACTGGCTCTATTTTACCTGAGTTGCCCCCCCTCCAGTGTGTACTCCGAAAGAGTGTTTAGTGCAGCCGGGAACCTTGTCAGCGAAAAGCGTAGGAGGTTGCTTCCACAGAATGTGGAGAAGATGATGTTCATCAAAATGAATTATCAGCTCTTCCAGGGAGACCAGCCTCCAGAAGGTACAGAGGGACCTGTGGTGGTGGATTCAAGTGGAGACGAGTTAATACTTTGTGAGGATGAGGATGTACACACTGAAGAGGGTGAGGAATCGGTGGATGAGGAGGATGAGGATGACATCTTGCCTCCATAGAGCCAGTTTGTGCAGGGACACATTAATTGCCAGCTTGTTTTGTGGGGGCCCAAACGAACCAATCATTTCAGCCACAGTTGTGTGGCAGACCCTGGCGCTGAAATGATTGGTTTGTTAAAGTGTGCATGTCCTGTTTATACAACATAAGGGTGGGTGGGAGGGCCCAAGGACAATTCCATCTTGCACCTCTTTTTTTTCTTTGCATTATGTACAGTTTGGGGCCTAGTTTTTCAAACTGCCATCCTGTCTGCCACTGCAGTTTCACGCCTAGATGGGTCACGTGTTTGTGCCGCCCACTCGTGTCGCTTAGCATAGTCATCCAGCTACCTCGGTGCAACGTTTTGGACATAAAAACACTATTGTGAGGTGTGAGGTGTTCAGAATAGACTGGAAATGAGTGGAAATTAAGGTTATTGAGGTTAATAATAGCATAGGAGCAGAAAAACCTACAAATTCTGTGATTTTAGCTGTTTTTATGCTTTTTTTAAAAAAAATACAGATCCAAAACACAAAACCCAGAACCCAAAACACGGAAGGGTGGTTTTGGCAAAACCAATCCAGATCCAAAACACGAAGAAAGATCCAGATCCAAAACCAAAACACAAAACACGAAAAGTGGCCGGTGCACACCCCTAATATATATATATATATAAACTTATATATATATACATACATACAATATTTACAGTATATAATATACACACATACAGTGTGTATATATATATATATATATATATATATATATACATACATACACACACAGGTAAAGAAAGCTGGGCTGTTTCATACCATACAAAAAAAAATTAAGTTAAACTTACCCAACTCAAGAAGAGGTGAAGGAGGCTGCTTGCTACACTGTAGGGGGGAAGGTGATCGATGACGGAGGAAGGCTGTCTGCTACACTGCAGGGGGAGCGGCGGAAGGCTGCATTTCGTACTGCGGAGGAGGGGGGGGTAGGCTGCCTGCTATGCTGCGGGGGGGGGGGGGGTGTGGCAGAAGGCTGCCCACTATACTGCGGAGGGGGGGGCGCGGCTTAGGCTGCCTGCTATACTGCGGAGGGGGGGGGGCGCGGCAGAAGGCTGCCTGCTATATTGCGGTGGGGGGCGGTGTAAGGCTGCTTCCTACACTGCGGAGGGGGGCGGAAGGCTGTTTGCAATACTGCGGGGGGGACTGAAGGCTGCAGTGGGGAAGGCTGATTCCTATACTGCGGAGGGGGGGACGGGGAAGGCTGCTCGCTATGCTGCGGGGGAGGAAGGCTGCTCGCTATGCTGCACTGTTGGGGAGGGCTGGCTACAGCAGTGTAGACTGCTTCGGGATTGGTTAAAAAGGGCTGGCTAGGGGCAGGGGTCTGGACCATGATGCTGATGCTGCTTTGTGTGCCAGCAGCAGCAGCAGTTCAACTTCGATAACAGGCACAGCACAGCTCAACAGGTTCACTCCAGGGACGGATTTCGAGGGGTAGGGGGGCCCGGCAACGGGCCCATTGAAACCCGACGGGCCCTAGGCGGGTGCCTTTGTTGAATAATGGTAAATCCGGCCCTGCCCGGGCAGCCAGTGAGCAGCTATATGTTGCTGGGCGCAGGGGGCAGAGCCGGAGAGGGACCCCAGCAGGAGCTAGGGAAGAAGGTGAGACAGGGGTACTCACCCTGTCTTGCAGGAGAGGCGGCATTGTGGGAGTTGGTCCCGGCGGCAGAGAGGAGAGGAGGAACCCGTGCTGATCGGGGCGTGGCCAGTGTGGGTGAGAGTGCCTGGTGAGTCCCCGCTGTGCTGGGCAGCACCTCCGTAGTTACAGGGAGGCTGTCAGCTACAAGCCTCCTCCTTTGGCTCATGAGAGCTTGGCCGGCAGCCAGTGGGAGAGAGAGAGAGCCAGGAGGCGGGGCCGTATCAGTGTAAAGGACGGCAGCAGCAGCACTGACAGGGGGATCATTGTAAAGGACGGCAGCAACAGCACTGACAGGGGGATCAGTGTAAAGGACGGCAGCAGCAGCACTGACAGGGGGATCAGTGTAAAGGAAGGCCGCAGCAGCACTGACAGGGGGATCAGTGTAAAGGACGGCAGCAGCAGCACTGACAGGGGGATCAGTGCTGAGGTAGCAGCGGTGACAAGGAGAAAGCAGGAGCAGCACTTATACAAGCAGCAACGTTGAGGGGACTGTGAGTAAATAGTACTTGGCACTTACACAGCTACATATAGCCCATATATAGAGACCGCTGTTGAGGACAGAAGAGCAGTAATATCCCATATACTCTGTCCACAAGGAGTACATACTTGGTTGTGGTACTTACACTCATATGGAGAGAGAGTTTCAGGGCATGTCTGCTGTGTGGATGATGCTGTAAATAGTGGTAATGGTAATAAGAAGTATATGCCATTCAAGGAACATTACAGTAATCTTTACATTACATTCGGGGAAGAACAGAAAAGGAAAAAGAGAGGAATTCATAGTGTCTATATGAGACATTTTATTATATCCAAAGGAGATAGCTTTCAGCATAAGGGAAAGAAGAGAGGGAAGGATACAATTAAATAAATAATACTGCAATTTAACTTATACCTGAGGATTACAGTATAGGATATAGATATTGGATATATATTCTTACTACAACTATCTGAAAACAGCATATTCTAGCTGTAAGGATGAGGCACTGGTTCCATTTTTTAAGACTCACATGTAAGTTGTTATAATACTTGTCAGTGTCAATATACAATACTTATTCACCCCAGCACTTAGAGAATACAGCCTTGTACTGGAATAAATATACAAACTTCCTTTTACTTTGTTAAGTACAACATGACTTATGCTCTAGGGTTCTGGACCTTTAAGCACTCAGTATTCTCTACGCTAACAGACTTGTAGGCAAAGGCTAAGTGTTGGTCATATTATTCAGAGTTAAGTGATTATATTGTAACTGAATATCCCATTTGCATATGGGAACAAAGTATATTGTGTTTGTTATGCAACATGTCATGATATGAGTTATTTTGCTTCATGAATGACATAATACAAAGTGTTAACCTATTCAAGAGTGGTGCATAGTACTTACCTTTTAGGAACTGGAACAGCGTCACCAGTGGAGAATTGAGAGACCTGAAAAAAAAAGTAATAACAGGTGGTTGAATATTTGTATGTACATTTGTATATATATATATATATATATATATATATATATATATATATATATACACACACACAGTATGTATGGTAGTCAAAGAAAACTTATACTGACACTATATATTCTATCACTGGGTTTTCCCAGGTAAGCCCTTTTGACATTTAAAATAATTAACCTGGGTGGAGGCACTGACAATGGGGTTGTACACTGCTTAGAGGAATGCTAAGGGTGGGTACATTAGGAGTAACAAAGGTGTTAGTAACCCAGTATCCCTTTTAGAGAGTAAAGGGGGGTTACAAGATGAACTGAGAATGTCATACAATAAATGAAAAATTTGCAGCGCTAATAGAGGATAATGATCTTAATAAATCTTAGTAAACAAATGAAGTGCAATCAATTTTAAAAAAGATATAGAACTTAATAATGTATATAAAAAACATACACATAAAAAACATGTATAGGCCAATATATATTTGAGCTACCCTTGCATGAAATATTAGTATTCAAATGGATATAGGTGACAACGTCTTATTGCTCTATGACTCCTTTGAAATAACAGTGGAGGGAATATTAGAAATTCCAATTGGATTAGTCTCTACCAACTCACGATGTATAGGGATCCAGAAGGTGTCAAAGCGACATCACGCTTATTGAAGTGTCCCTTGGAGCGGTGAAACATGGGTATAGTCCATGGGATTCCTTTAGAAGCCACTGTAAAAGTCATTATTACATTATTAAAGTTCTATATCTTTTTTAAAATTGATTGCACTTCATCTGTTTACTAAGATTTATTAAGATCATTATCCTCTATTAGCGCTGTAAATTTTTCATTTATTGTATGTTATTCCTTTCTTGAGTGTGACTACACTCATTTCTTGCAGCTGCTGTGGAAATAGGGCCCATCTGAGCGCTTGTTGTGAAGTTTTCTTCACATTATTTTCCTTGAACTGAGAATGTGATTACTTTGTATGTAATATATATATATATATATATATATATATATATATTTTTTTTTATGTTAGTCATCAATTAAGTACTCTTTAACTTTTTATAATTGTCTTGATTGTTTGATTCTGCCATGTCACGTTTTCTATTATAAAGAGCGCAGTGCCATTCTCAGATATATTGTTTAATCATTACTGTTTGCAGACAATCGCACAGCTAGCATGACACACGCGGGACTGACTCATCCACACGCCATGCCGATGTTTATGTAGGCTCATGTGTTAAACAGAGTGTACACACAATGGTGCTGTTGTGATCGGGACAAACGGTATCAGAAATGTTGTGAAAAAAGTGATGGACTTTCCTTGGCAGTGACTGGGAATTGGCTAGAAATGCATGCAGATATGGCAAGTTTCGATAGTGCGACCAATTGTGGTGTATTAGGATGCACCAAATCGTTATTACAGCGTGTACGGATGCTAAAAGTGGGCATCTCAGACCTTGCACATTGGGTCAAATGGATGTACACAAGAAGAGAAGTTTGTAGCAGCATTTGCATAAACTTGCACACAGGTGAGACTGCCAATAGACCATAGTTGCCTACCTTTGGCTTCTCCCCGGGAGAAGCCTTGGTAGGAGAAGCAGGTGGGCTGTGATGGGGTGGGGCCTGATGGTTTGTGCCATTAAGCCCCACACCCTTCATGGTAAATTGCCACAATTGGCTTAAATTTAAATAGGGGCGGGGCTAAATTATGCGATTTCACTGAGAATCTCTACATTAAGACCCGCCCCCTACATGGGGACCCGCGACCGCCATGGAAATTCTCCCCATTCTGCCCACTTCACTAGGAAGTGGGTAGAATGTGGGAGAAGTGCCTACCCTTCCGGGGGTGCGGGGGGTTACCCAAAAAATCGTGAGCCTCCCACGAAAACCAGGAGGTTAGGCATGTATGCATTAGACGCTGCTGCGTGTGCTTTTCCGTGCGACTCAGAATCAGGCCAATGCATGTTAAAGTAATCAAAGGAAAATCCTTTAACCACTTAACAATTTTTTTGTTATTATCAAATTGCCCTCTAAAATTGTTGATTTTTAACATTTAGTTAATTCAAAAACATGAATTCAAATAATTATTGAAAAAAATATATAACTAGAGGGTGTCTTGCACCAACCCGTGTCTATAGGACCCCATTGTAAAATGACCTTCCACCCCCATTGGCAATAGCTCTCCTTTAGCATTACCCCCACACATACCCCTAGGGGCCTATTCATCATCACTTAATTTATACAAAAGCAGGTGCAAAATAACAATTTCACCTAATTTTGTATAATTTAAGTGTCATCCCCATTCATCAATTGTGTAACGCAGGAGATAATGTGTTTGAAAAATGACAGTTGGGAGTTGATTGAATCAACTCCCAACTGTCATTTTTCAAACACAGCCTGTGAGATGGCAGTTGGGAGCTGATTGGCTGGCACCTTATCACTTTCTTTTCACTTTTCACTCTGTCTCCTAACACTGCTTAGTAAATAGACCCCTGTAGCTGGTACAAACTGTATGCCTCCTTTTGTGCGTATATCCACAAAACTGCTAGTCACTATTTGCAAGAACACTCCCTTACTGTGCATGGCCTACGTGGGAATGCCCTTCGCACACCTATTCTGCCTCTTCAGTTGTAGGTATCGATATGTGTATAATGGGGCAGATTCTGAGTCAGTGACAATGCAAAAGGAGATCAAAGAATAAAGAACAAGGACTTTAAATTATCAATCATCTTCTTTTGGACAACATTCCTATACGAATGTCAGCTCACTCCCGCTTGGTGTATATACTGCCAGTGATTTGTATGGCTAGGGTCCTGGGGAGTGTGCACCTGTAAGCAACTGTCTGCCGTGCAGAAATATAGGGCCTGATTCAGTAATGATCGCAACTGCAATAGCGATTACGCACGCAGTCTCACTGCGAAGATATGTTAATGTCTGCGATCGCTATGCCATACGCAGCACAACATAAGGACGCCCACCTTACCTTACACACATCCGTAATACTTAGTAAGACTGCAAAATCATCAGTAACACATGCACAGAAGGCAACAATCAGCCAATTGTGTGCGTAATTGCAGATGGGATCCTTGCTGAATCAGGCCCATAGTCAGGTCAGGCATACTGCCAGAGACTCAGGACCTTATTCAGAGTCAGTTGCGAGAGCTGGGCGCTCGCAACCGACTCGATGTTGGTCCACAGGGCATGCGCACGACGGAGACTGCTCTGTCGTGCACATGCGCGAGCCCCCGCTAACGATGGATCACCCGTCGTTAGCAGGCTCGAAGCAGACGGAGCGAGCTGTCGATGTTGATTGACAGCTCGCTCCGTTTGCTGGGCGGGCAGGGGGCGTGCCCGGCCAAATGGAGGCGTTCCTTTCTGAAGGCTTGCCGTTTTATGGGCGTCCCCACTGACATCATCAGTGATGTCAGTGAGGAGCTTCCTGCTCAAACAGAGCAGGAAGCTCCATGGGGCTTAAGGTTGACGAGACCCTACCCTAGGGTCTCATCGTAAGCCCCGATGGTCGCGATGGTCTTGACCATCGCGACCATCTCCCTTAGCGGTTAACCCACAGCCTAACGACTGACATGGAGGCGGCCGTTCAGGATGCAAGCGGCCGCCCTGTTTCTGAGCGACCACTTGCATTCTACGACCGCCTCTGAATGAGGCCCTCAGCTCAGGTGCTACATCAACATACAAGCCTACCTGTTACCCGGAGTCCGGATATCATCTGCAATTAAGACCACCTATCTACCCCAAATGCATAGGCTGATTTTCTCAAACCCAGGGGTTTATGTATCAAGCAGTGAAAAGTGTGGAGAAGTTGCCCTTAGCAACCAATCAGCTTTGAGGTAGCATTTATCAAGTACAGTCTATGAAATAATAGATTGAAGCTGATTGGTTGCTATGGGACAGCTCCACTGGTCTACTTCTCCACGCTTTTCACTGCTTGATACATACACTCCTCAATGGGTCCTTAAAGCCCTAAAGGAATATGTTTTCTGACAGATATGATTGATTTTCATAACCTCTATCTTTACTATAGGTGGGACATTTGAATATATGATTACTGGCATATACCTAAAACCAATTATTGGTCTTCACACAGACTCATCTGAGAGATTCAATTTTTTTGGCTTTGGCTTTTCCAATATCATCACTTACAACAAGTCTATGATATCTACAGTCCCTCTTTGACACTCTAACTGGATCAAGAGCATGTACAGTACTTGTAGGCAATCTAGGCCATCGACCAGGGCCGTAGCTAGGGTGGTGCGGTCGGTGCCTCCGCACAGAGTGCAACATTGCTGAGGGCGGAATACTGACCGCCCACCATCTCATATAATAGTATTCTCTCACTCTTAATCCAGTGCTGGGCGGCCGCTGCTGCTTGTCCGCGGTGCCCAGCACAGAGGAGGGAGACAGTCATATACAAGAAGGCAGCAGACAGTGCCATCCTATTTTTAGCTAGGCCGTCTGCCGCCCCTGCAGCTGGGCACTGTGAAACAGCGCCAGCGGCATTCCTTGATTGGTGCTGAGTGTGATCCAATCAAAGCTCGCAAAACAGCAGCCAATCAGGTGCGACCGCTTCTGATTGGCTGCTGTCTCGTGAGCTGTGATTGGCTCACTGCGGGCGCCATATTTGATATGGTACTTGGGCCATCGGAGCTCGGAGGAGGAGATCCAGCAGCAGGATGAAGGCAGGGAGGGGCGAGCAAGGCAAAGGTGAGCTCCGAGCACGGTGTGTACACCTGGTTCTCACAGGGCACCTGTTATCCTTGTTGAAATGAGGGTACCTCTGCTTACCTATAGTCCTGTCATGTATGTTTGTATGTATGTAGGTGAACCAGCTGTGTAGGCCTTAGTATGTTCCTAATGTGACATGGCTGTGTGTGTGATGCGATTGCCTCATTGTACTCCACGTGTAGACAGGACACATGAGCACTGCTGCACACATGGATGTAGGTGGTACACATCAGGTGGTGATGTAAATACTGTATATAATGAGCACATGTAAGCAAAGTACCTGCTGTAATGTGGTGCAGTAATGGCGGCTGTCGTCAGGGCAGTGCCCATCTCTGCATCTCTGTGTTCTGGATAAGATTACGTAAAAAGAGTCACAGGAGGGCATGGGGGCATTGCTGGCCGCGGTAAGTCTGCCTTTGTATGCTGGCAGAATAGATCAGGTTCCTTTGTTTCTCCAAAGATGGCCCTGCGAGTTATATCCCCGGCATTTAGGAGAAGTCTTTTAGAGAAGTGAAAGACTTCTCCGGGGAAGGCTGAAACTGTGCATGCGCACAGCGTCAGGTTCCGGAGCCAGCTGGGGTCTTACAGTAGTGCTTACGTGGGTTTCCTCCCGGGTGTGTGTGTGTGTATATATATATATATATATATATACACACCCCCCCTCCATATATATTATATATACAGTCAGGTCCATAAATATTGGGACTAGGGGTGTGCACCGGCCACTTTTCGTGTTTTGGTTTTGGATCTGGATCTTTCTTCGTGTTTTGGATCTGGATTGGTTTTGCCAAAACCACCCTTCCGTGTTTTGGGTTCTGGGTTTTGTGTTTTGGATCTGTATTTTTTTTTAAAAAAGCATAAAAACAGCTAAAATCACAGTATGTGTTGGTTTTTCTGCTCCTATGCTATTATTAACCTCAATAACCTTAATTTCCACTAATTTCCAGTCTATTCTGAACACCTCACACCTCACAATAGTGTTTTTATGTCCAAAAGGCTGCACCGAGGTAGCTGGATGACTATGCTAAGCGACACGAGTGGGCGGCACAAACACGTGACCCATCTAGGAGTGACACTGCAGTGGCAGACAGGATGGCAGTTTGAAAAACTAGGCCTCAAACTGTACATAATGCAAAGAAAAAAAAGAGGTGCAAGATGGAATTGTCCTTGGGCCCTCCCACCCACCCTTATGTTGTATAAACAGGACATGCACACTTTAACAAAGCAATCATTTCAGCACCAGGGTCTGCCACACGACTGTGGCTGAAATGATTGTTCGTTTGGGCCCCCACAAAACAAGCTGGCAATTAATCTGTCCCTGCACAAACTGGCTCTACGGAGGCAAGATGTCGTCCTCATCCTCCTCATCCACCGATTCCTGACCCTCTTCAGTGTTGTGTACATCCTCATCCTCACAGAGTATTAACTCGTCCCCACTGGAATCCACCACCACAGGTCCCTCTGTACGTTCTGGAGGCTGGTTTCCCTGGAAGAGTTGATAATTCATTTTGATGAACATCATCTTCTCCACATTTTGTGGAAGCAACCTCCTACGCCTTTCGCTGACAAGTTTCCCGGCTGCACTAAACACTCTTTCGGAGTACACACTGAAGGGGGGGCAACTCAGGTAAAATAGAGCCAGTTTGTACAGGGGCCTCCAAATTGCCTCTTTTTCCTGCCAGTACAGGTATGGACTGTCTGACATGCCTACTTGGATGCTGTCACCGATGTAATCCTCCACCATTCTGTCAATGGTGACAGTATCATATGTAGTGACAGTAGACTGAAATTGTTTCCAGGTCCTTCAGTCCAGACCAGATGTCCAAACTTGGTCCTGCCTGCCCTGCATCACCGCCAGCGGGTTGCTTAGGATAGCTAAGTTTTTTCCTGGCAGCCCCAGTTGCGGGAGAAAATGGAGAAGGAGCTGTTGACGTGACACGTTCCGCTTCAGCTGACAGTGTGTTCACCAGCAGGTCTTTGCACCTCTGCAGGCTTGTGTCGGCCGGAAAGAGAGACACCACATAGGCTTTAAACCTAGGATCGAGCACGGTGGACAAAATGTAGTGGTCTGATTTCAACAGATTGACCACCCTGGAATCCTGGCAAAGCGAATGAAGGGCTTCATCCACAAGTCCCACATGCCGAGCGGAATCGCTCCGTCTTAGCTCCTCCTTCACTTTCTCCAGCTGCTTCTGCAAAAGCCTGATGAGGGGAATGACCTGACTCAAGCTGGCAGTGTCTGAACTGACTTCACGTGTGGCAAGTTCGAAGGGCTATAGAACCTTGTACAACACGGAAATCATTCTCCACTGCGCTTGAGTCAGGTGCCTATGTCATAGGTGGATGTATAGGCTTGTATGGCCTTTTGCTGCTCCTCCATCCTCTGAAGCATATAGAGGGTTGAGATCCACCGCGTCACAACCTCTTGCTTCAGGTGATGGCGGGGCAGGTTCAAGAGTGTTTGCTGGCGCTCCAGTCTTCGGCGCGTAGTCGCTGAATGGCGAAAGTGGCCAGAAATTTTTCGGGCCACCCAAAGCGTCTCCTGCACGCCCCTGTCGCTTTTCAGAAAATTCTGCACCACCAAGTTTATTGTGTGAGCAAAACATGGGACGTGCTGGAATTTGCCCAGATGTAATGCCCGCACAATATTGGTGGCGTTGTCAGATATCACAAATCCCCAGGAGAGTCTAAGTGGGGTAAGCCACTGGGCGATGATTTCCCTCAGTTTCTCTAAGAGGTTGTCGGCGGTGTGCCTCTTACTGAAACCGGTGATACACAGCGTAGCCTGCCTTGGAACGAGCTGGCGTTTCTGAGATGCTGCTACTGGTGACGCTGCTGCTGTTGCTGCGTAAGGTGATACATCTACCCAGTGGGCTGTTACAGTCGTATAGTCCTTAGTCTGCCCTGTTCCACTTGTCCACATGTCCGTGGTTAAGTGGACATTGGGTACAACGGCATTTTTCAGGACACTGAGGACACTTTTTCTGACGTTTCTGTACAGTCTCGGTATCGCCTGCCTAGTGAAGTGGAATCTAGACGGGATTTGGAACCGGGGACACACTACCTCCATCAATTGTCTAAATCCCACTGCACTAATGGCGGATACCGGATGCACGTCTAACACCAACATAGCAGTCAAGGCCTCAGTTATACATTTTGCTTCAGGATGACTGCTGTCGTACTTCATCCTCCTCGCTAAGGACTGTTGGAGGGTCAATTGTTTAGTAAAAGTAGTGGTGTTCCTACTTCCTCTCTGGGATGATGAACGACTCCCAGCAGCAGCAACAGCAGCAGCGGCAGCAGGAGGCATAGCAATGCAGGATCCTCCAGAGGAATCCCGGATAGGAGAGTCAGTCATGCCAGTGACATGGCCTGCAGGACTACTTCCGATCCTGACTAAGGAGGAAATTGACGAGGAGGGAGTTGACGGTGTGGTTTGCAGGCGCTTGGATACAACAGGACAAGGGGATTTAGGTGTCCCTGGACTGCTTACTGTCTTAGCCAAAGTTTCTGAACTTGACAGTAACTTATTATGAACGCGCTGCAGGTGCCGTATAAGGGAGGATGTTCCTAGGTGGTTAACGTCCCTACCCCTACTTATTCCACCTTTACATATGATACATATGGCAAGACAGTTGTTGTCCGGATTTGGATAGAAATATTGCCAGACCAAAGAGGTGGAATGTTTGGTCTTCTGCACAGGCATGACCGTGATGGGCTTTTTCATCCCACGGACAACAACTGTCTCCCCCGGAGCCTGATTTAAACAAACCACATCACCATCAGAATCCTCCTCGCCAACTTCCTCCTCAGCACCAGCTACACCAGTATCCTCATCCTGTTGTACTTCAACAGTGACATCTTCAATTTGCATATCAGCAAGTGGACTGTGGGTGCTCCTTTCAGCACTTGCAGGGGGCGTGCAAATGGTGGAAAGAGCCACCTCTTCCCGTCCAGTGCTGGGAAGGTCAGGCATCGCAACCGCCACCACACTTGGACTCTCCTTGGGGATTTGTGATATCTTCTTAGAACGCACAGTTCTTTGCTGTGCTTTTGCCAGCTTATCTCATTTGATTTTTTTAGTGGGAGGAGGGCTTCCATCGTCATGTGAAGCTGAACCACTAGTCATGAACATACTAGTCATACTAGTATGACACACACTAGTCATAGGGAAAGACCTTAGCCGTTCCTTGCCACTCCGTGTCATAAATGGCATATTGGCAAGTTTACGTTTCTCTTCAGATGATTTAAATGTTTTTTTTTAAGGTCATTTTCCTGAACTTTGTCATTTGGGATTGTATGTGGCTTCTACTATGACATTAGCCTTCAGCACTAGGAGGAAGTGGTTCTTGATCTTTCTCTATTTTATTTTTATCGGAGCAAGTTTGGTCCTCCATTTATGTTATATCGATTTGATATATACGTGCGGCTAAGGCGCACACAAACACAGAAAATATTTTTTTATTTTTGATGGAGAGTAGTGCACTTTGTGGGTTACACCACCCTTTAAGAAATGAGCCAGCTGGCTCTTTACTTATGGGACACAGGCGCACACTTGGCACTGCTCCTTTGTTGATGCACGTGCGGCTACTGCGCACACAATTCACAAACACAGAAAATATTTTTTTATTTGGTTTGGAGTGTACTTTGTGGGTTACAGCACCCTTTAACGGTAAAGCCAGCCGGCCCTTTACTTATGACACAGGCGCACGCTTGGCGCTGCTCCTTTGTTGATGCACGTGCGGCTACTGCGCACACAATTCACAAACACAGAAAATATTTTGTTATTTGGTTTGGAGTGTACTTTGGGGGTTACAGCACCCTTTAACGGTCAAGCCAGCTGGCCCTTTACTTATGACACAGGCGCACGCTTGGCGCTGCTCCTTTGTTGATGCACGTGCGGCTACTGCGCACACAATTCACAAACACAGAAAATATTTTTTCATTTGGTTTGGAGTGTACTTTGGGAGTTACAGCACCCTTTAACGGTCAAGCCAGCCGGCCCTTTACTTATGACACAGGCGCACGCTTGGCACTACTTTGTTGATGCACGTGCGGCTACTGCGCACACAATTCACAAACACAGAAAATATTTTGTTATTTGGTTTGGAGTGTACTTTGGGGGGTTACAGCACCCTTTAACGGTCAAGCCAGCCGGCCCTTTACTTATGACACAGGCGCACGCTTGGCACTACTTTGTTGATGCACGTGCGGCTACTGTGCACACAATTCACAAACACAGGAAATATTTTTTTTATTTGGTTTGGAGTGTACTTTGGGGGTTACAGCACCCTTTAACGGTCAAGCCAGCCGGCCCTTTACTTATGACACAGGCGCTCGCTTGGCACTACTTTGTTGATGCACGTGCGGCTACTGCGCACACAATTCACAAACACAGAAAATATTTTTTTATTTGGTTTGGACTGGAGTGTACTTTGGGGGTTACAGCACCCTTTAACGGGCAAGCCAGCCGGCCCTTTACTTATGACACAGGCACTACTTTGTTGATGCCCGTGCGGCTACTGCGCACACAATTCACAAACACAGAAAATATTTTTTTTATTTGGTTTGGAGTGTACTTTGGGGGTTACAGCACCCTTTTAACGGTCAAGGCCAGCTGGCCCTTTACTTATGACACAGGCGCACGCTTGGCGCTGCTCCTTTGTTGATGCACGTGCGGCTACTGCGCACACAATTCACAAACACAGAAAATATTTTGTTATTTGGTTTGGGAGTGTACTTTGGGGGTTACAGCACCCTTAACGGTCAAGCCAGCCGGCCCTTTACTTATGACACAGGCGGACGCTTGGCACTACTTTGTTGATGCACGTGCGGCTACTGTGCACACAATTCACAAACACAGGAAATATTTTTTTATTTGGTTTGGAGTGTACTTTGGGGGTTACAGCACCCTTTAACGGTCAAGCCAGCCGGCCCTTTACTTATGACACAGGCGCTCGCTTGCCACTACTTTGTTGATGCACGTGCGGCTACTGCGCACACAATTCACAAACACAGAAAATATTTTTTTATTTGGTTTGGACTGGAGTGTACTTTGGGGGTTACAGCACCCTTTAACGGTCAAGCCAGCCGGCCCTTTACTTATGACACAGGCGCACGCTTGGCACTACTTTGTTGATGCATGTGCGGCTACTGCGCACACAATTCACAAACACAGAAAATATTTTTTTTATTTGGTTTGGAGTGTACTTTGGGGGTTACAGCAGCCTTTAACGGTCAAGCCAGCCGGCCCTTTACTTATGACACAGGCGCACGCTTGGCACTACTTTGTTGATGCACGTGCGGCTACTGCGCACACAATTCACAAACACAGAAAAAAATATTTTTTTTTAGCACTTGGGGGGGAGCACCCCTGACGAACAGAGCACCCCCTGGACAACACTACAGCACCCCTTTAGGACTGGGACACTGCACAGGACTTTGGAGTGGACACAGCCCCTATGGACAACTGACTGCACAACACAGTCCAGCCAGCCCCTATGGACTTTGAAGTAGTGGACACAGCCCCTATTAACAACAGCAGCACAGCACAACACAGCCAGCCCCTATGGACTTTGAAGTAGTGGTCACAGCCCCTATGGACAACAGCAGCACAGCGCAGCACAGCACAGCACAACACTACTCTGCACTACACTACACTACACTACACAGCCCAGCCAGCCCTAACTCCCACCCTCCCTCTTCACTGTCCACAGCCGAGTGAGAAAATGGCGCCGACGGGTACCTTATATAGGATCCAAAACCCGCGAGACCCGGAAGGCGGGATGATGACGTTTTGCCTCGATTTCAGATCCGAGTCAGGCGGGAAAAGTCGAGCCTGACTCGGATCTGCCTCGGATCGGGGGGGTTCGGATTTCAAAAATCCGAACCCGCTCACCCCTAATTGGGACATTGACAGAATTTTCAGATTTTGGCCTCTATTCACCACCACAATGGCTTTGAAATGAAACAAACAAGATGTTCTTTAACTGCAGACTTTCAGATTTAATTTGAGGGTAATTACATCCAAATCGGGTGAACGGTGTAGGAATTACAACAGTTTCTATATGTGCCTCCCACTTTTTAAGGGTCCAAAAGTAATGGGACTATCAACTCAAAAGCTATTTCATGGACAGGTGTGGGCTATTCCCTCGTTATTTCATTATAAGTTAAGGTAAAAGGTCTGGAGTTGATTCTAGGTGTGACATTTGCATTTGGAATCAGTTGCTGTCAACTCTCAACAGTGTCGGACTGGGGCATAAAGGACCCACAGGGGAATGCAATGGCAGGGGCCCGCCGAAGGGGCGTGGCCAGCCTTTTGTAGGCGTGGCCATCAATTGGAGTGGTGTGGTCATCCCCATTAAATAATATCAATAATCTGTGACACTTAATTTAATACCAATTATCCCTGCCCCCTTTATAAAAATATCAATAATCGGTGACCCTTTTATTATAGTAGCCAGGGGCGGATTGGGATAGAAAACCTACTTAGGAAGTTTATGGACTCAGTGGGGGCAGGATCCCTCCTGATAGGGCCTGATTCTGTGATTCTGTAGGACGCAGTTGTGCCTTCCTTGCGCATTTTGCTGTAGTTATGTCTGCGACTTTATGCGAATGCCGCTACAATGCCCTTCCCTGGTGAACATCCATGCATCCGAATATGTAAGGACTGAGACGCCCAATTACAGTGTGTACAGACGCTGCAATCGTGCATGTTTAGACACCACCATCAGTCGCATCACTGAAACTTTCACCCTATGGTAGGTACAGATCATCCATCTGAGTATGGACTTCAGTGTGAGCAATTCAGCATCTCTACGCAACCACTTTCAATAGCACGCCCGTGTCACTCCAATAACACGCCGATGTCTCTCCCATAACGCGCCCGTGTCACTCCCATAACGCGCCCGCATCACTCCCATAACGCGCCCGCGTCACTCCCATAACGCGCCCGCGTCACTCCCATAACGCGCCCGCGTCACTCCAATAACTCTCCCTTGTCACTCCAATAACTCACCCTTGTCACTCCAATAACTCGCCCATGCTACGTGACATCTGCATCTGATTAGCCAACTGCCTAGTAAGACCCAACACATTTCTAATACACTTCTGGGTGCATCTGTCCGAATTTGTACTGCAACTTTGTATGAGCACCATCGGGACGCATGCACTGATTAAAAATCACATAAAAAGAAAACACTTTAGTCTCCACAGGAAAAAAAACAAATACATCGGCCTCAATAAGAAGAAAATTAAACACAATGGCTCCGAACAGGTTAAAAAAATAAAACACATTGGCCCTCATTCAGAGCCACTCGCTAGCGGCAGTACGCTCGTTCCGAGCGATGTTCGCACATCTGCACATGCGTACGGTTTTTAGTACGCATGCGCGAACCAGTCAGTGCGGCCGAAAATCGCTGGTACGCAATATAGCGAGGGCCTGCTATTTTGAGTGACAGAATGAGGCGTATGTGGGTGGTAACAGGGGAAGGTGCTTGAAAACGGGGAGTGGAGATCCGAACGCAGGCGTGCTTAAAGGTCAAAACGGGCGTTTTAAGGGAGTGCATAATTAATACAGCAGCGTCATTGACCACGTCACTTGGTTTTTTTTAACTCAGAACTGCTCGCAAAATAGCGGTTGAAAACACCAACCACAAGAATAGCGAGCAGTTCATACGCTGTACGATGTACTCGATTAATCTAATAAATAGTGGACATGACGTATGGTGCGTGCGGCCAGGGGGTGTTTTTATCAAAAAAACGAGCGTATGTTTTGCACGCTCGTTCAGACTTAGAGGTGTGAACAGACTGCAATTTGCGAACGGATCATTTGAATAGCCACCCCTTGTTTTTGAACGAACGACCACAAATAGCGAACGGCTCTGAATCAGGCCCATTGTCCCACATAGGAAAAAAAACTAACATTAGCCGCTGGCAGGAAAAAAACAAAACGCATTGGTGTGGACACTGTGGGGAGTAATATTAATACTGGGGACAGGAAAGGTGTGGGGAGAGAGGTCCTCACATACTGCTACAGCTGCAGCAGGCAAGGGAGACAGAGCAGCCAGGCAGAGCTGAAGAGAGAGGGAAGGAGGTGGGGGAAGAAGACTATCAGGGGTATTCAATATGGAACGTAAACCTCGCTGTCGAAGTTTACGTTGCATATCGGAAATTTTCCTGGGATAAAGTATCGGGCGCGCGCCCGCTTTATCCCCGTATTCAATATGAAAACTACGAAAACGGGACTCGGCGCAAAAAAAATTAAATTTACCTGGAATAAATTGTAGGACCCCACTAAAACTGAAAAAACATGGGGGATCACTATGGGTACCCCCGTTTTAGCCTGCAAATGAAAGTCGGGGTTTTAAATAGCTGTGGCAGGTGTTTTTTTCCCGACATTGAAGAAGTGATGCAGAAGAGCACTTAGGTTATTTTTTTACACTTGCCGCTAATAGCCTATTCTAGAATACACCTGCCGCTAATAGCCTATTCTAGAATACACCTGCCGCTAATAGCCTATTCTAGAAAACACCTGCCGCTAATAGCCTATTCTAGAATACACCTGCCGCTAATGGCCTATTCTAGAATACACCTGCCGCTAATAGCCTATTCTAGAATACACCTGCCGCTAATAGCCTATTCTAGAATACACCTGCCGCTAATAGCCTATTCTAGAATACACCTGCCGCTAATAGCCTATTCTAGAATACACCTGCCGCATACTTGCAGAATAGCCCTGAACCTATTTCCTGTTTAGTTTTAAACAATTTTTTCAAATTTTTTTTTTCACCCCAATTTTTAAATACATTTTTTGGGGTGTCCCTATTTTTTTTTTTACTTTTTTTGACACAGTTATTTTTAAAATGTCATTCCCAGGGGTGCAGGCTATTTTTTTTAAGCCTGCACCCCTAAACCCCAATTCTGCACTTTTTCTCGCCACCTATTCAGTGGTGAAAAGTTATCCCCGTTTTTTTTCAAAGACTTTTCGAACTTGCGAAAAGTCTTTGAAATTGAATACGGTGTAAAACCAAAACCTGCGAAAATGACATCATCGGTGCGAAAACATCACAAAAACTGAGTCTTTGCTCCATATTGATTACCCCTGTTAGGCTCACATATTGAACTCTTCCCTATTGGCTACCCTGCTTCCAGGTGCTGTCCTGTACTGTCCCGGGGTAGGCTGGTTAGCCTATCACCCTTAGTCAGAGCCACATTACGCAGCAGCTGCTCCCGGCTAGCGGCACCAGGAAGTGCTAGATATCTGGAGCATATGACTGCTTCCAGTTTGTGTTCCATAGTGGAACGCAAGTACTGGAAGTGCGGCTCCAGCCAACAGTGTGAGCCAAACCGAGCCAGGCCTGCCTGGCCGCAGTCAGTGACAGTGTGTGCCGGTCCAGCCGAGGGGACTATGGGACTGGCCTTGCGGGAACTTACCTGCTATCCCAATCCACCCCTCATACTAGCAATTACTGGTACCTCTTTTATTAGACTAACAATAATAATAGTTTACATATACACACACACACTATATATATATATATATATATATATATATATATATATGCTGTGTGTTTATATATATATATATATATATTAGGGGTGTGCACCGGCCACTTTTCGTGTTTTGTGTTTTGGTTTTGGATCTGGATCTTTCTTCGTGTTTTGGATCTGGATTGGTTTTGCCAAAACCACCCTTCCGTGTTTTGGGTTCTGGGTTTTGTGTTTTGGATCTGTATTTTTTTTAAAAAAAGCATAAAAACAGCTAAAATCACAGAATTTGTAGGTTTTTCTGCTCCTATGCTATTATTAACCTCAATAACCTTAATTTCCACTCATTTCCAGTCTATTCTGAACACCTCACACCTCACAATAGTGTTTTTATGTCCAAAAGGTTGCACCGAGGTAGCTGGATGACTATGCTAAGCGACACGAGTGGGCGGCACAAACACGTGACCCATCTAGGAGTGACACTGCAGTGGCAGACAGGATGGCAGTTAGAAAAACTAGGCCCCAAACTGTACATAATGCAAAGATAAAAAAGAAGTGCAAGATGGAATTGTCCTTGGGCCCTCCCACCCACCCTTATGTTGTATAAACAGGACATGCACACTTTAACAAATCAATCATTTCAGCGCCAGGGTCTGCCACACAACTGTGGCTGAAATGATTGGTTCGTTTGGGCCCCCACAAAACAAGCTGGCATTTAATGTGTCCCTGCGCAAACTGGCTCTACGGAGGCAAGATGTCATCCTCATCCTCCTCATCCACCGATTCCTCACCCTCTTCAGTGTGTACATCCTCATCATCACAAAGTATTAACTCGTCCCCACTTGAATCCACCACCACAGGTCCCTCTGTACCTTCTGGAGGCTGGTCTCCCTGGAAGAGCTGATAATTCATTTTGATGAACATCATCTTCTCCACATTCTGTGGAAGCAACCTTCTACGCCTTTCGCTGACAAGGTTCCCGGCTGCACTAAACACTCTTTCGGAGTACACACTGGAGGGGGGGCAACTCAGGTAAAATAGAGCCAGTTTGTACAGGGGCCTCCAAATTGCCTCTTTTTCCTGCCAGTACAGGTATGGACTGTCTGACATGCCTACTTGGATGCTGTCACCGATGTAATCCTCCACCATTCTGTCAATGGTGACAGTATCATATGCAGTGACAGTAGACATGTCAGAAATTGTTGCCAGGTCCTTCAGTCCGGACCAGATGTCCAAACTTGGTCCTGCCTGCCCTGCATCACCGCCAGCGGGTTGCTTAGGATACCTAAGTTTTTTCCTGGCAGCCCCAGTTGCGGGAGAAAATGAAGAAGGAGCCGTTGACGTGTCACGTTCCGCTTCAGCTGACAGTGTGTTCACCAGCAGGTCTTTGCACCTCTGCAGGCTTGTGTCGGCCGGAAAGAGAGACACCACATAGGCTTTAAACCTAGGATCAAGCACGGTGGCTAAAATGTAGTGGTCTGATTTCAACAGATTGACCACCCTGGAATCCTGGCAAAGCGAATGAAGGGCTTCATCCACAAGTCCCACATGCCGAGCGGAATCGCTCCGTCTTAGCTCCTCCTTCACTTTCTCCAGCTGCTTCTGCAAAAGCCTGATGAGGGGAATGACCTGACTCAAGCTGGCTGTGTCTGAACTGACTTCACGTTTGGCAAGTTCGAAGGGCTGGAGAAACTTGCACAACACGGAAATCATTCTCCACTGCGCTTGAGTCAGGTGCATACCCCCTCCTTTGCCTATGTCATAGGTGGATGTATAGGCTTGTATGGCCTTTTGCTGCTCCTCCATCCTCTGAAGCATATAGAGGGTTGAGTTCCACCGCGTCACAACCTCTTGCTTCAGGTGATGGCGGGGCAGGTTCAAGAGTGTTTGCTGGCGCTCCAGTCTTCGGCACGCAGTCGCTGAATGGCGAAAGTGCCCAGAAATTTTTCGGGCCACCCAAAGCGTCTCCTGCACGCCCCTGTCGCTTTTCAGAAAATTCTACACCACCAAGTTTATTGTGTGAGCAAAACATGGGACGTGCTGGAATTTTCCCAGATGTAATGCCTGCACAATATTGGTGGCGTTGTCAGATATCACAAATCCCCAGGAGAGTCTAAGTGGGGTAAGCCACTGGGCGATGATTTCCCTCAGTTTCTCTAAGAGGTTGTCGGCGGTGTGCCTCTTACTGAAACCGGTGATACACAGCATAGCCTGCCTTGTAACGAGCTGGCGTTTCTGAGATGCTGCTACTGGTGACGCTGCTGTTGCTGCGTAAGGTGATACATCTACCCAGTGGGCTGTCACAGTCATATAGTCCTTAGTCTGCCCTGTTCCACTTGTCCACATGTCCGTGGTTAAGTGGACATTGTGTACAACGGCATTTTTCAGGACACTGAGGACACTTTTTCTGACGTTTCTGTACAGTCTCGGTATCGCCTGCCTAGTGAAGTGGAATCTAGACGGGATTTGGAACCGGGGACACACTACCTCCATCAATTGTCTAAATCCCACTGCACTAATGGCGGATACCGGACGCACGTCTAACACCAACATAGCAGTCAAGGCCTCAGTTATACGTTTAGCTTCAGGATGACTGCTGTCGTACTTCATCCTCCTCGCTAAGGACTGTTGGAGGGTCAATTGTTTAGAAAAAGTAGTGGTGTTCCTACTTCCTCTCTGGGATGATGAACGACTCCCAGCAGCAGCAACAGCAGCAGCGGCAGCAGTAGGCGTAGCAATGCAGGATCCTCCAGAGGAATCCCGGATAGGAGAGTCAGTCATGCCAGTGACATGGCCTGCAGGACTACTTCCGATCCTGACTAAGGAGGAAATTGACGAGGAGGGAGTTGACGGTGTGGTTTGCAGGCGCTTGGATACAACAGGACAACGGGATTTAGGTGTCCCTGGACTGCTTACGGTCTTAGCCAAAGTTTCTGAACTTGACAGTAACTTTTTATGAACGCGCTGCAGGTGCCGTATAAGGGAGGATGTTCCTAGGTGGTTGACGTCCCTACCCCTACTTATTTCACCTTTACATATGGTACATATGGCAAGACAGTTGTTGTCCGGATTTGGATAGAAATATTGCCAGACCAAAGAGGTGGAATGTTTGGTCTTCTGCCCAGGCATGACCGTGATGGGCTTTTTCATCCCACGGACAACAACTGTCTCCCCCAGAGCCTGATTTAAACAAACCACATCACCATCAGAATCCTCCTCGCCAACTTCCTCCTCA
Source organism: Taudactylus pleione (assembly GCA_031769625.1). Lineage (NCBI taxonomy): Eukaryota > Metazoa > Chordata > Amphibia > Anura > Myobatrachidae > Taudactylus > Taudactylus pleione. The sequence continues at coordinate 7,292,079 of JAUIMM010000706.1, forward strand.
GCGCCAGCTACACCAGTATCCTCATCCTGTTGTACTTCAACAGTGACATCTTCAATTTGCATATCAGCAAGTGGACTGTGGGTGCTCCTTTCAGCACTTGCAGGGGGCGTGCAAATGGTGGAAAGAGCCACCTCTTCCCGTCCAGTGCTAGGAAGGTCAGGCATCGCAACCACCACCACACTTGGACTCTCCTTGGGGATTTGTGATATCTTCTTAGAAAGCACAGTTCTTCGCTGTGCTTTTGCCAGCTTAACTCTTTTGATTTTTTTAGTGGGAGGAGGACTTCCATCGTCATGTGAAGCTGAACCACTAGTCATGAACATACTAGGGATCGACCTTAGTCGTTCCTTGCCACTCCGTGTCGTAAGTGGCATATTGGCAAGTTTACGTTTCTCTTCAGCTGATTTAAATGTCTTTTTCAAGGTCATTTTCCTGAACTTTGCCATTTGGGATTGTATGTGCCCTCTACTATGACATTGGGCATCGGCCTTGGCAGACGACGTTGATGGCATGTTATCGTCTATGTCATGACTAGTGGCAGCAGCTTCAGCACTAGGAGGAAGTGGTTCTTGATCTTTCTCTATTTTATTTTTATCGGAGAAAGTTTGGTCCTCCATTTATGTTATATCGATTTGATATATACGTGCGGCTAAACACAGAAAATAATTTTTTTTTTGGTTCGGACTGGAGTGTACTTTGTGGGTTACAGCACCCTTTAACGGTCAAGCCAGCCGGCCCTTTACTTATGACACAGGCGCACTCTTGGCACTACTTTGTTGATGCACGTGCGGCTACTGCGCACACAATTCACAAACACAGAAAATAATTTTTTTTTGGTTTGGACTGGAGTGTACTTTGGGGGTTACAGCACCCTTTAACGGTCAAGCCAGCCGGCCCTTTACTTATGACACAGGCGCACGCTTGGCACTACTTTGTTGATGCACGTGCGGCTACTGCGCACACAATTCACAAACACAGAAAATAATTTTTTTTTGGTTTGGACTGGAGTGTACTTTCGGGGGTTACAGCACCCTTTAACGGTCAAGCCAGCCGGCCCTTTACTTATGACACAGGCGCACGCTTGGCACTACTTTGTTGATGCACGTGCGGCTACTGCGCACACAATTCACAAACACAGAAAATAATTTTTTTTTAGGTTTGGACTGGAGTGTACTTTCGGGGGTTACAGCACCCTTAACGGTCAAGCCAGCCGGCCCTTTACTTATGACACAGGCGCACGCTTGGCACTACTTTGTTGATGCACGTGCGGCTACTGCGCACACAATTCACAAACACAGAAAATAATTTTTTTTTTGGTTTGGACTGGAGTGTACTTTCGGGGGTTACAGCACCCTTAACGGTCAAGCCAGCCGGCCCTTTACTTATGACACAGGCGCACGCTTGGCACTACTTTGTTGATGCACGTGCGGCTACTGCGCACACAATTCACAAACACAGAAAATAATTTTTTTTTTGGTTTGGACTGGAGTGTACTTTCGGGAGTTACAGCACCCTTAACGGTCAAGCCAGCCGGCCCTTTACTTATGACACAGGCGCACGCTTGGCACTACTTTGTTGATGCACGTGCGGCTACTGCGCACACAATTCACAAACACAGAAAATAATTTTTTTTTGGTTTGGACTGGAGTGTACTTTCAGGGGTTACAGCACCCTTTAACAGTCAAGCCAGCCGGCCCTTTACTTATGACACAGGCGCACGCTTGGCACTACTTTGTTGATGCACGTGCGGCTACTGCGCACACAATTCACAAACACAGAAAATAATTTTTTTTTGGTTTGGACTGGAGTGTACTTTCGGGGGTTACAGCACCCTTTAACGGTCAAGCCAGCCGGCCCTTTACTTATGACACAGGCGCACGCTTGGCACTACTTTGTTGATGCACGTGCGGCTACTGCGCACACAATTCACAACCACAGAAAATAATTTTTTTTTGGTTTGGACTGGAGTGTACTTTCGGGGGTTACAGCACCCTTTAACGGTCAAGCCAGCCGGCCCTTTACTTATGACACAGGCGCACGCTTGGCACTACTTTGTTGATGCACGTGCGGCTACTGCGCACACAATTCACAAACACAGAAAATAATTTTTTTTTAGGTTTGGACTGGAGTGTACTTTCGGGGGTTACAGCACCCTTAACGGTCAAGCCAGCCGGCCCTTTACTTATGACACAGGCGCACGCTTGGCACTACTTTGTTGATGCACGTGCGGCTACTGCGCACACAATTCACAAACACAGAAAATAATTTTTTTTTTGGTTTGGACTGGAGTGTACTTTCGGGGGTTACAGCACCCTTAACGGTCAAGCCAGCCGGCCCTTTACTTATGACACAGGCGCACGCTTGGCACTACTTTGTTGATGCACGTGCGGCTACTGCGCACACAATTCACAAACACAGAAAATAATTTTTTTTTTGGTTTGGACTGGAGTGTACTTTCGGGGGTTACAGCACCCTTAACGGTCAAGCCAGCCGGCCCTTTACTTATGACACAGGCGAACGCTTGACACTACTTTGTTGATGCACGTGCGGCTACTGCGCACACAATTCACAAACACAGAAAATAATTTTTTTTTGGTTTGGACTGGAGTGTACTTTCGGGGGTTACAGCACCCTTTAACGGTCAAGCCAGCCGGCCCTTTACTTATGACACAGGGGCACTCTTGGCACTACTTTGTTGATGCACGTGCGGCTACTGCGCACACAATTCACAAACACAGAAAATCATTTTTTTTTAGGTTTGGACTGGAGTGTACTTTCGGGGGTTACAGCACCCTTAACGGTCAAGCCAGCCGGCCCTTTACTTATGACACAGGCGCACGCTTGGCACTACTTTGTTGATGCACGTGCGGCTACTGCGCACACAATTCACAAACACAGAAAATAATTTTTTTTTTGGTTTGGACTGGAGTGTACTTTCGGGGGTTACAGCACCATTTAACGGTCAAGCCAGCCGGCCCTTTACTTATGACACAGGCGCACGCTTGGCACTACTTTGTTGATGCACGTGCGGCTACTGCGCACACAATTCACAAACACAGAAAATAATTTTTTTTTAGGTTTGGACTGGAGTGTACTTTCGGGGGTTACAGCACCCTTAACGGTCAAGCCAGCCGGCCCTTTACTTATGACACAGGCGCACGCTTGGCACTACTTTGTTGATGCACGTGCGGCTACTGCGCACACAATTCACAAACACAGAAAATAATTTTTTTTTTGGTTTGGACTGGAGTGTACTTTCGGGGGTTACAGCACCCTTAACGGTCAAGCCAGCCGGCCCTTTACTTATGACACAGGCGCACGCTTGGCACTACTTTGTTGATGCACGTGCGGCTACTGCGCACACAATTCACAAACACAGAAAATATATTATTTTTTTAGCACTTGGGGGGAGCACCCCTGATGGACAGAGCACCCCCTGGACAACACTACAGCACCCCTTTAGGACTGGGACACTGCACAGGACTTTGGAACTGACTGCACAACACAGTCCAGCCAGCCTCTATGGACTTTGAAGTAGTGGACACAGCCCCTATTAACAACAGCAGCACAGCACAACACAGCCAGCCCCTATGGACTTTGAAGTAGTGGACAACAGCAGCACTACACTACACTACACTACACAGCACTAACTCCCACCCTCCCTCTTCACTGTCCACAGCCGAGTGAGAAAATGGCGCCGACGCGGGTACCTTATATAGGATCCAAAACCCGCGAGACTCGGAAGGCGGGATGATGACGTTTTGCCTCGATGTCAGATCCGAGTCAGGCGGGAAAAGTCGAGCCTGACTCGGATCGGACTCGGATCGGGGGGGCTCGGGGGGGTTCGGATTTCAGAAATCCGAACCCGCTCACCCCTAATATATATATATATATATATACACACACACATACATAGTGTACACATACATAGTGTACATAAACAATCCTATACATAGAATACATTTATCTATGCATACACAAATACCTATACATAGAATACCTATACATACATAGACCTGGTATACACATGCATGCTTACACACATACATTACATACACATGTATACATATACATAGAATACATACATACATAAATACATTGCATATACATTGTATACACATACATACATTTACAGTGTAAATTATGTATACATAGTACATAGACTAGGATGCTGGCAGGGAGAGAGTTACAAGACAAGAGGGGTCTGTTACATTCCAGAGATAAGGCTTCCAGGCATTCCAATGCAGAGAAAAGGGACACGTGTAGGTATGTGTACTGGGTGGTTACACTTACTAACGTTTTTAATGTCCATCTATATTACCTGCAGCCATTTACTGGAGACAGGAAACAATTGATGTTGCATAGTATACAGCAGTCCCCAGCCAACCTCACACTCACAGTAGTGACTGTCAAAGTGCAGGTAACTCTGTGCAGGGAGAAGGATGACACCGCAGCCGCACTTACAGGAAGAGTACGTGGAGCGAGAGGAGAGGGGGGCGTGTCTGGGAGAGACAAACATACCTTATTGGTGGCTGGTCCTGGAGGAGGGGCAGCAACTAACACCAGCCGGGTCTCTGCAGTCAAGACTATATAAAAACTCCTTGTGAGCAGCAGGGGATGCCCGGCCACAGAGGATGTGAGACAGCCCAGTGCAGGGGGGGCGGAGCGATCAGCAGCTGGGTCAGTTAACATAACAGCCTGGCAGAGCCTGCTATAATAAACCCTGCCAATGACCTGTGCTAGGCCCCGCCCTCTCGCAAAAGAGGGCGTGGCTATGAAACAGCAGGGCCCACCGGGGATATCCCCGAATCCCCGGCACCCCAGTCCAAGCCTGACTCTCAATATGAGATCCAAAGAGCTGTCACTGTCAGTGAAGCAAGCCATCATTAGGCTGAAAAATCAAAACAAACCCATCAGAGAGATAGCAAAAATATTAGGTGTGGCCAAATCAACTGTTTGGACCATTCTTAAAAAGAAAGAACGCACCGGAGAGCTCAGCAACACCAAAAGACCAGGAAGACCACGGAAAACAACTGTGGTGGATGACAAAATAATTATTTCCCTGGTGAAGAAAAACCCCTTCACAACAGTTGGCCAAATCAAGAACACTCTCCAGGAGGTAGATGTATATGTGTCAAAGTCAACAATCAAGAGAAGACTTCACAAGAGTGAATATAGAGGGTTCACCACAAAAACAGGAAGACCAGATTACAGTTTGCCAAACAACATCTAAAAAAGCCATTACAGTTCTGGAACAACATCCTATTGACAGATGAGACAAAGATCAACTTGTACCAGAGTGATGGGAAGAGAAGAGAAGGAAAGGAACTGCTCATGATCCAAAATATACCACCTCATCAGTGAAGCATGGTGGTGGTAGTGTCATGGCGTGGGCATGTATGGTTGCCAATGGAACTGGCACCCTTGTATTTATTGTTGATGTGACTGCAGACAAAAGCAGCAGAATGAATTCTGAAGTGTTTCGGGCAATATTATATGCTCATATTCAGTCAAATGCTTCAGAACTCATTGGACGGCGCTTCACAGTGCAGATGGACAATGACCCGAAGCATACTGCAAAAGCAACCAAAGAGTTTTTTAAGGCTAAAAAGTGGAATGTTATGCAATGGCCAAGTCAATCCCCTGACCTGAATCCGATTGAGCATGCATTTCACTTGATGAAGACAAAACTGAAGGGAAAATGCCCCAAGAACAAGCAGGAACTGAAGACATTTGCAGTAGAGGCCTGGCAGAGCATCACCAGGGATGAAACCCAGCGTCTGGTGATGTCTATGCGTTCCAGACTTCAGGCTGTAATTGCCTGCAAAGGATTTGCAACAAAGTATTCAAAAGTGAAAGTTAGATTTAGGATTGTTTAGTTTGTCCCATTACTTTTGGTCCCTTAAAAAGTGGGAGGCACATATAGAAACCGTTGTAATTCCTACACCGTTCACCTGATTTGGATGTAATTACCCTCAAATTAAATCTGAAAGTCTGCAGTTAAATCACATTTTGTTTGTTTCATTTCAAAGCCATTGTGGTGGTGAATAGAGGCCAAAATATGACAATTCTGTCAATGTCCCAATATTTATGGACCTGACTGTATATAATATATATATGGAGGGGGGGGCACCGATGAACTTTCTCGCACAGGGCACCAAAATGTCTAGCTATGGCTCTGCCATCGACTACAATATTAACCCTTGCACCAACTACAGTATTGCAGTCTTATTCTTATCCTATTTCATCTGTAAGTCTGCACCATCAAAATGTGCCCCATACTAGGTACAGATACTCAGTCAGAGTACGGCCTTCAGTGTCAGCAAGTAAGCGTCTGAGTTCAAAACCTGCTGATCATAGGTACCTGTGTATGTGGCACCACTTGTGGAGCAGTAGCAATGAACAATTTCTTTCAATCATGTATTCAGGTATTGGTTTGAACTGCATGGGTTTTATCAGGGGAATGTACTAAGCCTTGGAGAGTGATAAATTGGAGAGAGATAAAGTACCAACTATTCAGCTCCTAACTGTCATGTTACAGGCTTATTACATCTACCCCTAGATGTTAACGTATCAATAGTGCTTGATCTAAATGATTACCCTTTTTTCAGAGTTGTCAGTGAGTTATAATCAGTGAGCAACTTATAACAATATAATCCAGATAAGCATCTATAGAAGACTTCACCATTCACAAAACTACTGGATTCTAAAATGACTCTAAAATGACTCACGAAGTTGCAGCAATACTCCTAGACGGCAATTGTTGCTTGCACCGACACTGACTACGATATGCCTATTTGGATCATTAAAGTGTTAAAATAGTTAGTGGTCATAGGGTGTATCTTTACCCCTGTTGTGTGGGCCATGGGGACCAGAGGCGATGGTAGCCCGACAATGAGGAATCATTTTCCAAAGGTCACCACCGCTCTTCTCTTCTGAACCTGTGCAGGGGCCAGTGCTATGAATTTTTCTCTTTTTTCAGCATTTCACCTTTTGTGCATTTCTACATTTTCATAACTGAATACTGTATACTGTGCATACATCATACACTGTAGTTATGTGACCAGCGCCTATGAATCCAGGAGGATACGTGCCTGAACGAGGTAAGTACGAGCCGTGCGCCCTCTTAGCCTCAGGGGGGAGGGTAGGGCACTTAGCGGGGTTAGTGCTAGGTTTTGGGGGGGTTAGTATTAGGCACTCCTAGGTGGGAGATAGGGTTAGGTACCCCCCGGGAGGGTTAGGTTTAGGGAGTAGTAAGGGGAGATTAGGGATTAGGGTTATACACCACATAGGGAGGCATAGGGTTAGGAGTGGGGGACAGGGGAGGTTAGCATACTTACCTGCCTCTGACGGGATCTTCATCCTGTCGGGCAGCTGCTGTCGGGATTTGAGCCGCCAGCATTTCAATCCCATTCCATACACTGCTCACACTCAGAAGAACAAGGCAGGTTCATTCTGAGCATCCTCACTCATGACCACCACAAAAGCACTGGTTTTGACAAAAATTGGTTAAATAGTAAGCGTGGCTTGTATTTATTAACAGCAGTCTACTGATCAGACCACAAATACTTGGACTGGATTAGTTACAGTACTGTAACTATTTTTTTCAAATGTCATCCAAAGTAGATCCAATTCACAATAAACATCTATGTTGTGTAGTATTTGTTTAGGTCTTTAAACTTTCCTACCTCTCACATTTTCAAGACCTGACATTCAGGGGTATTCAATATGGGTGCGATAACATCGTTTTTGCGTTAATATCGGAGGTATGACGTCATTATCGCAGGTTTTACTTTTACACCGTATTCAATTTCAAAGACTTATCGCAGTTTTGAAAAGTCTTTGATAAAAAACGGGGATAACTTTTCACCATTGAATAGGTGTCGAAAAAAAGTGCAGATTTGGGGTTTAGGGGTGCAGGCTTAATAAAAATAGCCTGCACCCCTGGGACTGACATTTAAAAAAGAACTGTGTCAAAAAAAATTAAAAAAATAATAGGGACACCCCAAAAAATTAATTTAAAAATTGGGGTGAAAAAAAAATGGGAAAAAATTGTTTAACAATAGGGAAATAGGTTCAGGGCTATTCTGCAAGTATGCGGCAGGTGTTTTCTAGAATAGAATTATAGCGGCAGGTGCACAAATGCAGAATTTTTTAAAACTTAATTTGGGGACATAAAAATATGCTAGTACCCATTTTCATGTACCCCAAATTTGATGGGACCACTTAAAAAAACAAAAAAAATAACCTAAGTGCTCTTCTGGATCACTTCTTCAATGTCGGAAAAAAACACCTGCTGCGGCTATTTAAATCCCCGACTTTCAATTAAAGGCTAAAACGGGGGTACCCATAGTGATCCCCCATGTTTTTACTACTTTAGGGGAGTCTTACAATTTTTTTAAGGAAAAATTCGTACCTTTACGCAAATCCAACTTCGGAGTTTCCCGTTTTCGTTAATTTTATATTGAATATGGGTATAAGCGGGAGCGCGCCCGATACTTTAACGCAGGTAAAAACTCTGATATGAAACGTTAACTTCGACAGTGAAGTTAACGTTTCATATTGAATACCCCTCATTGTGTGGTAATTATCTGTCACAAAACTCTATTTCCTCCTTCTGGGAAAAAACACTTTTCTGTGTTCAATTTTCAACCATTAAATACATTGAGGATTTTTGTATGTGTAGCATGAGGATCTTCCAGTGTCTTATCGAGGATAAGAACAAGGACTCATTATTTTATTTTTGTAACATTTTAGAGCACAACTGATTCTAAAGGCTGGTCCCAGTCCACACAATCTGGCTAAGGGTATAATAAATGTAGTTAGTTAAGCACTCCGCTCTGAGACAGGAATTTGCCACCATTAACTTGATGCATCCAATTTGGAAAATATTGTTGCTTCTTGAACGTTAGGAGGAAAGTGTTACAAGGTTAGATGTCTGACCTTTTCCCATATTAATGCTCTATTCACTTCTTAAGATCTATGAATATTTAAATGTTTCATCATAACTAGGACCAGTGGCACCTAACAAAGATTTGTCTCTGTAGTTTCCTCAGCAATGTCTTATTGTTTGAACTTCTTACAAAAATATTGATTTTGCCCTATTTATATTATAGATGAGAGTCCCGACTCCGTTATCTCCGTCAGGCTCAGATCCTAAAGCAAGGCAACTCATCATCTTCATGGCATCGGATCTCACGTGTTTTGAATTGCATATAAAAGTCCCTCCCTCGTGTTCTGGCGCCATTCCTTGCTGGAGATCCCACGTAGAGGGTGAGGGTAGGCAGGGCTCTTGATTGTAAAAAAAACAGGAAGTGGTAAGCAGCAGTTAAAGATTACTGCACACAGTGTATCTAAAACCTGTAAAGGCAGGGGCACTGCTTTGTGTTTGTTAAGGGCCAGGAATTGGCATTTGTGTTAAAAAAAGAAAAAAAATAATTCTTAGTAGGTGCTGTGCACCACTTTAATATCAGTGATGTGAGTCTTATACCCCTTTTACAACAGAGCAAAAACCTTGGTTTTTGCTGGGTCTACCTGGGTCGCAGCTCAGTGTAAAAGGGCCCCTGAAGAATAACCCAGGTCAAGTGACCCGGCAATCCAACCCAGTTAGCTACCAGGGTCGGCTCCAGGATGAACCTGGGTAATGGTGCAATGTAAACAGCACAACCCGGGTTATCTAACCTGAGTCATGCCTAAAATGAGCTGATTGGTGGCTGTGGAGCAGTCACCTCCCACTTTTTATGATCTCACAAGTTTAGCAGGGCAGACCCAGGTTCAGTGTGAACGGGGCTGACCTGAGAATAACGCAAATCGATGTTGCTGTGTAAACGGTGTCTCACCTGGGTCTGACCTGGGTTGGAACTAGGGATGTGCAGGCTCGGATAGGTTCGAGTTTGCACGTTGAGTTCGGATTTTTCCCTCCAAAAAAACGGAACTCAGAAAGAGGCAAAACGTCATCTTGCATGGACGAACATCATCATTCCTGGACTTTTGTCCAGGAATGATGATGTTCGTCCATGCAAGATGACGTTTTGCCTCTTTCTGAGTTCCGTTTTTTTGGAGGGAAAAATCCGAACTCAACGTGCAAACTCGAACCTATCCGAGCCTGCACATCCCTAGTTGGAACCATGTCTGAAAACCCAGGTCGGACCCGGGTTTTTGGTGGAAAAGAGGTATTAGTGTTGTGGTCATTTGTTAAAAAAATTGAAATAAAAAAATATTTTTTTTTTGTAAAATTTGTGTGTTCAAAACTTTAGGCAGCCAGGCAGTGGTACTGTGTTTACCAACAATAACGCCTAGTAGGTGTTGTGCCAACACGTTAATAATATAAATAGTCTGACTCGCAGTGTGAAGTTGATGTAATTTGTCCCCCAAGGATAATTCTATCTTGCACTACTTTTCTTTTCATTATCGGCTGTATTATTGGAGGGCATTGGGGATGGTCTTTTTTGCTTCGACAAACAATTTTATTGGTTTTTGCTCCAATACATTATTAATTAGCAACAAATTTTTAACCAGAAATATGTGGTGACTCAAAAAAAAAAAACTTCTCAGAATTATAGAGCAAATTTTGTATTATTCAATAATATGCACAAGATAAATTATTCACAGCAGTTAACAGAAATGCTTGCAAGTTTGGCGATCATGCATAAGCAGAAAATCTCTCTGCTTGTGGACTAGATTTAGGAGAAATATCATGGTATTATCCCATATTCAGAATCTCTGGTGCACCTCATCAATATATTACTGGAGTATGTTACCCAATTAGGAAGGAGGGGGGTGGGGGTGGTAGTATGGCCAGCAGGTCAGCCTTCTAATATTTGTGTAAGATAGACTGATTTGCAGTTTGCAGCTCTGCAGTCCAACTACTGTATTAATTTTCTTGACTTCTCTTTCAACCCTTGTGAGGAAACCTTGAATATTAACATTGTATTGTTTTATGGCCTTAAATTTAATTGTCTTAATCAATCAATTAGAATTATTAATCAATTAATTAATCAATCCTTTATCTGGCTTCAAATATATAAATACTACAGCTCCATTTCCCTGAGAGATCTCAGGCATCTGATATAGTTCTTGATTATTTAAAACATTCTTGGTTTCTGTGGGGTCGTATAGTTTATTAAACTGCCATCCTGTCTGCCACTGCTTTGTGCCAATGTTTCATAGATGTGCTAAAGTTTTTTTAAACTGCCTTGTGTTTCAGCCAGCCAGTCAGCTTTAGGTAGCTGAAGGCAGCATATGCCTGATGCTACATAAGACTCTGTATATGGGGGTTAGAGAAGCTCATTGGGTTTTCATGTCAATCTGCCTTATGATTGACAGGCCTAGGCTGGTTAAAACAGCCTATCACAGATTTGGTGGGGAGGGCTTAGCTCACATACTTAAAGAAGGGGAAGCAGTTTCTACTTCCTCTTTGTGACTTGCAAATTCAGAGTTAAGTGCATTTCATAGTTATCTCTGTCGGCCATATTGTTTTTTCAGACTCTCATTATTTAATGCTTTAATATTCCTTTTTTCATCCCTGACACTCAACACTACAATCTTCCTGCTATCTCTTCCTTTTTCCCGACTTTCTTCCCTGTCTACTCTTTTTCTATTTACAGTCTCTCACCATGTCTTTTCCCAGGCGTTCAGCCCCCCCCCCCCGCCCCCCCCCCCCCCTCTGTCCAGGCTGATCTTGCTTACCCACTATCAGCGTCCAGCCCCGCCCGCCCTCCACCTCCTTCCCGCATACCTGTTTTGGGCAGCGCGGGTTCGCGACCCCCCTTTGCCCAGTCATCCGTCCGCGGCGACAGCCGCGCTGTCCCCACGCCGGGCGCCTCCAGCAGCTCGGTCGCGCACGGCCCGCCGGCTCCCTCTTCTCCCCCCCGCCAGCCGCGCGTGCTGCCGGGCGCGGCAATTAATCCCGGCCAGCCTAACCCTGCTCTCTCGGCTCGCGGGTCACATGACCCCACCCCAGCCACGCCGGTTATCGGCGCCGCTTTCAGCGGGCTGCGCCCTCCCCCTCCAGCTCCCATGTTAGGCGCCCAGGCCCGGGCGCAGGTCCCCCATACACAGAACACACCAAGCAGTCTCCACAGACGATGAGGGAGACTGCTTGGCGGCTGTCCCCTATCAGGCCCCCCCACAGCTCAGGCCTCAGGAGGGCAGCCCACATGACGCGCTGCCCCCTACTCCTGATCCGCAGCCCCCCCTGCAGGCGAGCATTTCACCTGCTCTCACTGGTCTGGCCACGGTGCAGGCTCCTGCGCTTTCACAGGGCAGTTATGCTAATACCAGCTGCGCTCCAGCTGCAACTTCCGCAGTCGCACACCAGGCTTTCGTCCCTAACGCTCCCGCATTTTCGCCCGCAGTAGGTGTTGGTGCCCACCCTGGCCTTAGTGGGTCGGGTGTTCCACACACTTCACAGGTCACATCCCCATGGATGCATGCACCCATGCCAGCCTCCTTTTTGCACGCACCGCAACACTCAATGTTTCCGTATTGGCCCACATTCTACCAGCCTTTGGCGCAAGGGTCTGCTGCGACTGGTCCTTACCCCTCTTGGGCTCCTCCAGGTTGGGGGTCTGCTACGCCGCCAAGTTCTAACCAACCCCCTCTCATCGGCCCACACCCTGCTTCAGACGGCGGGTCGTTAAATATGATTGAGCAACCACAATCTGTAGGGACAGTTCCTGCTGCTAATACGACACACGGGGTTGGGCTTGTTGATACTGCCGCTCCTCTTTCTTTTACAGCCCCTTCCGAAAATCCAGAGAACAGAGTGGAGAACACGCTCAGGACCCCGCAGACCCCACAGATGCAAGTTTCAGATAAAGACGGAAGAGCTACGGCCGCGGTCGCCGGCGTTGGTGAGGAGGGTTGTGATGATATTGTACCTGGCAGCGATAGCTCAAGCACCAGCGATTCTAGTTCTACCTCAGGTTCACCTAAGAGGCCGCGCAAGCTCATGCGCATGCTAGAGCGGCACTTTAAAGGAAAGGACACAGGAGTAGGGGTTAAGCCAGCCAGGGCGCCAGCAGCCTCTGCGGCTTCGGAGGCCGATTTAGTACATTGCTCCAATACGGCTATCACTAGAGGAGTTAGGAAGCGTATTAAGGAGAAGATTAATAAAGGTCGCTATGTAGACACCTTTACAATTACGGAGTTAGGCAGGAAAGGCTTAGCGTCAGCTAAAGCCGCGGGGGGAATGGGCGAAGAAGCGTACCGTTCCTATGACAATTGGATGACTGGCATGCTGGTTTTCGGTGCTTGTTACCTAGAGACAAGGCCGGCAGAGCACATGAATGTACTTAGGTACATTCATCTCATTCATGGCATGCAGGTTAAGGCCCGCGGCACCACCTGGCGTTCCTACGATGAAGATTTTCGTAGGAAGCAGGACGGTAAAAAAACCATGGCTTTGGGTTTCAAGGACGTCGAAGTATGGCTCGACGTTACGCAGCAGCGAAAATTCGTGGGCGACAGCGCCCCGAAGTGTAAGAATCCGGTCGCAGGCAAATCGCAGGCCATTCCTTTCATTAAAGGGAAATGTTTTGCCTTTAACAGTGGACAATGCGACAGGGGTGCGAAGTGTCGTTTTCGTCACTCCTGTACTAGCTGCAGCAGAAACCACTCCGCCAAAGATTGCACTAAGACAGTCGGGTCTTCAAGCACCCCTCGCGGCGACAACGCCAAGTAGTCTGGAGTTGGCTCCGTCCCCGATTCGTTTGCCAGCGTTGAGCAGATGGTTAAGTTTTTACCCGGATAGGGCATCCGCAGAGTTTTTATTTCACGGTTTTTCATTCGGTTTTCGCATCCCGGTTGTAGCACCTGTTACAGCTGTAGCTTCTCGCAACCTGCGCTCGGCCAGAATGTACCCCGACGTGGTCAGAGAAAAAGTGGGTGCAGAACTGAGATTGGGGCGCATGGTCGGTCCTTTTTCTGAACCTCCCATTCCCAATTTATGCGTATCGCCACTGGGTGTAGTCCCCAAAAAGGTCACGGGTAAGTTCAGGCTCATACAACACTTGTCGTACCCTGTCGGCCGGTCTGTTAACGACGCCATCGAGCCTAACATTTGTAGTGTGAGTTACCAATCTTTTGACGAGGCACTACGGCTTGTTAGAAGTTTTGGGCTCGGGGCACTAATGGCGAAGGTGGATATCGAGTCTGCCTTCCGTTTGTTGCCATTACACCCCGAATCTTTCCGGCTGCTGGGTTTTAAGTTCGACGGCTCTTATTATGTGGATCGCTGTTTGCCTATGGGCTGCGCAGTCTCTTGCGCGTTCTTCGAGAAGTTTAGTACTTTTCTTCAATGGTGCATTCAGACGGGTTCCGGTCATGCAGGTATTACACATTACCTGGATGATTTTTTAGTTGTGGGACCAGCGGGTCATACCACGTGCGGCGATGTGCTTTTTTCAGTTAACTCATTGTTCCATACCCTTGGGGTGCCCATCGCGCATGAGAAAACAGAAGGTCCAGACACGTGCTTATCCTACCTGGGGATACAGATAGACACATCGGCCGGCTGTTGTCGCTTACCTGGGGACAAGGTTCAGCGGTTGGGAGAGCAGATTAGTCATTGCATAGCAGCAAATAAGGTTTCGTTACGGGAAGTGCAATCGTTGTTAGGGTTGTTGCATTTTTCATGCCGTGTGATACCAATTGGGAGAGTTTTGTGTAGGAAGCTGGAGAGGGCCACTTCGGGTATATCTTTACCCCATTACAAATTGCGACTGCCTAGGGAAATCAAGGACGATCTGACTTTGTGGTTGTCGTTCTTGGACAAGTTTAATGGAGTTAGGATTTGGCCCTCCCCGCCCGTCAATAGCAAGTGTCTCCAGCTGTTCACAGATGCGTCAGGGGCATTCGGTTTTGGCGCTTATTTTGATGGCGATTGGTGCGCCGAGCCTTGGCCGGAGGCTTGGCATGCCTCGGGTTTGACGGCTAATATGCTTCTATTGGAGCTTTTTCCAATAATTGTTGCCGTTGAGCTCTGGACCCACAAATTGAGTAATCGGAACATTGTGTTCTGGTGCGACAATTTGGGGGTTGTGCAAGCCATTAATAACCAAAAGTCGTCTTTCATGCCCGCTTTGCGCTTAGTCAGGCATTTGGTCCTCCGTTGTTTAGAGGAGAATATTGGTTTTAGGGCGTGCCACGTCCCGGGGACTGACAACTGTATAGCAGACGCATTGTCACGTTTCCAGTGGTTGAGGTTTAGGGGCTTAGCTCCTAAGGCGAGTTTGCAAGGTTTAATTTGTCCTCCTTCTGTGTGGCAGATTGTCGAGCCGGCATAGAAGGGCTGGCGACCATGGCATTAGCGCCGTCTACGCGTCGCGCATACCTTGCGGCCTGGAGGGATTGGGAGCACTTCCTCGGGTCAGAGGTTGCTTCAGGTAAGACAGAAGAGCAATGTCTTAGCGCTTTTGTATGGGGCTGTTACGAAGGAGGCAGATCCAGGCCGTCCACTAGCACGGCCCTAGCTGGGATTGCTTATTTTTCAAAACTATATGGCAGAACAGATCCAACTAAATCCTTTTTAGTTTCTAAAGCCATGAAAGGATGGGCTCGTTGCGACAAGCCCAAGGAGGATAGGAGGCGGCCCATTGACCTTTCGTTGTTGCGTTCGCTAGTCGATATAGTCACGACGGTAGCTGCGGATCCACACGAGGCAGCCCTGTTCCAGGTTGCTTTTTCAATGGCTTTTTACGGGGCCTTTAGAATCTGCGAGCTGGTTGCGTCATCCAAGGGATCGTTGGATTCTGGAATGTTAGCGGAGAATGTAGTCCTTAAGGCAGATTCCCTGTTGTGCAAAATTCACCGCTCAAAAACCGATCAGCTGGGCCGGGGACGATGGATCACCCTCAAGGAGCAGCCTCAGTCAACAGCGTGCCCCATTTCGTTGGCAGTTAAGTTTGCCAGTTTACGCCCCGACGGCTGTTCTCACTGGCTGGCGCATGCTAATGCCTCTCCCCTCACAAAATTTCAATTTTCAGCTGTATTTAAGCGTTGTTTACTGGCCTTAAAATTGGATACGTCTGCGTACGGCACTCATTCTTTTAGGATAGGGGCTGCCACGTGCGCTGCGGAGGAGGGCATGTCAGTTAGCAGCATTCAGTCGCTTGGCCGCTGGAAATCGTCCGCTTACAAGCGGTACATCCGGCCTACCACCAGCAGCTAGGAATGCGCTCCCTGCGGGGTTGACCCAGACTTTTACTCGTCACCATTGTGGGGGTGTGAAGGGATTTGGCCGAAAGTAATTTTTTTTTACCTCGGGGGAAAGAAAGAAAGAAATGAAAAATGAATGAATAAAGAAAGAAATGAAACAAAATAAAATGAATGAATAAAGAAAGAAATATAAAAATAAAAAATAAGAAAATAAAAAAATGAAAAAAAACAAAAAACAAAGAAATAACAAAGAATTTATACCCCCGAGGGTTTTTTTAGATGGTTTTACCTTCGCCTGGGTCGCCTGCTCCTTTCCTCATTATCGCGCTACCCCTCCTTTCCTCCCTTCCTTCCCTCGGCTGCCCAATTATGTTTCATATTGGTGTTGTTTGTTGTGAAATTGTTGTATTGGCCTGTATGTCCTTGTTAATGGATTAGCATTAACTGTTTTGGGATTAATCTGATTACAGATACATCTCAAGACGGCTCGCCTATTTGGTTTATCGGGCATTCCTTCATTTACTGGGCGGGGCAATCGCATTTATCCACCAGGGCAGCAGGTCTATTGGGCGGTCGGGAGGTTAGGTGGTTAGGTGTCAGGGGGCTTAGATGGGAGGGAATCATTCCACTTGTCACTGAGTCCATTGCAAAATGGGGGACACCCGGGTGTTAGGTTTTGCATGCCGGTGGCAACGATCTGGGGAGAGGGACAGGTATCAGCCTTATACTTCGTATTAAAGCTGATTTAGAAGAGCTGCAGTCTCGATGGGGTCCCATTAGAATAATATGGTCTGACATCACCCAACGTCAAGTGTGGCGATGCCCTTACAGCGCGGTGGTCTTAGACCGGACGAGGAAGAAAGTCAATGCTTCTGTTGGTAACTTCATTGCAGCAAGAGGGGGTTCTGTCATTAAACACCCTTATGTCAAATATGATGACCCCAGATTGTTTCGTTCGGACGGGGTGCACCTTAATGAAGCGGGCATGACTCATTTTTTGCGTAGCCTTTTCTCCGCATTTGGGGTGGAATTGTAGTTTTGGTGGCGTGCTGCGGTTCTGTTAGACCTAGCGTTGGCGGAAAAGCATTGCTTCTCAGCGGCCCAACAGGGCGCAAGTGGTAGTTGCGGGGCGCCTGCCTTTCCCAGGGCAAGTTATCTCTGCCCTTAAGGGGGGACCTGGGCTTCTTCCTAGAGGTGGGGCTCAGTAGTACTAAGCCAAATGAAAGGGGGTGTAGCCTATCGTAGCTCAGGTTGCGTCAGAGGCCTTCAGGTAGCCTCATTCATAGTTTATTCGTGGGCTAGAGCTCGGATAGCAATGCTTTTCATTCGCCACCAAAGAGATTTGTATTTAATAAATATTTGTTCAATTTTGATTCCACTTCAGTTGTCCGTGTCTTCATTAAGGTCAGTTAAGACAATAACATCTGTGTAAGGATCTAACGCCTCAGGGCATAGAGGGCTTATGGACAATATTGGTGAACAAAATTGTGAGCTGTGAGGTGGTCAAAAGGACTGGAAATTAATGTTACCAAGGTTAATAACACTGTAGGAACAAAAACAGGCCCAAATAACATGATTTTAGCTGTTGTCATCAATCTTTGAAAAAAAAATACAGATCCAAAACCAAAACACGTGAGGGTGGTTTTGGCAAAACCAAACCCAATGAATTAGAAGAACCATCTAATTTATATCAATATGCATCACTGGACCGTCCCATCAAGGAGATAAGTCTCCTTACTGATTCCATCTCCCTCCATGGGGACTGAAGGACTCTGACATGATAAATGAAAATCTGGAGAAATCAGTGATTTCGTCACACTTATCACTATATGAAGTATGGGGAGATGATATATTAGGCCTTTTTATTAGTGCACAAAATAGACCCCATAGGGGTTTGAAATCCCCACGGTTTTGTGGCTGTTTATCGATGGGATTGCATCCTGCAGATTCACTAAGCTCACACCCACTGCAAAATCACTGAGAAACCACACTTTAGAATGGAATAGAACATCAATGTTTTTTATTTTTTGCAATATATATTTATTGTATTTATCAAAACAATTATAAAATAATCAAAAACGTTACATCAGAATTCGGAATAAACATCTCGCACAACATAGACTGATTATACAAATACTTACAAAATGTAGCAACAGTATCTAAATATTATCCAGTCTAATATAAAAAATATATATATATTATAAACAAACAAGAATCTGACAGTAACTAAAACAACGCAGAAAAGGAAGGGATTGGGGTGAAAGGGGAAGGAAAAGTGGGGGGAGAGTTGGAGCCCCAAAATACAA
The DNA here is from genome assembly GCA_031769625.1 of Taudactylus pleione. Classification (NCBI taxonomy): domain Eukaryota; kingdom Metazoa; phylum Chordata; class Amphibia; order Anura; family Myobatrachidae; genus Taudactylus; species Taudactylus pleione. Next base: position 7,310,543 of record JAUIMM010000706.1, read on the forward strand.
ATAGAGAGAAAGTCCTGCCGTCAGCCAAAACTACTTATAAGAACGCCATCAGTAGAGAGATGCCCATGATTATACCACAGACTTCAGGTATGTTCCATGAAGATTTAAATTACAACCATGGATACAAAGTAGAGATGAACTCTTGATTCCTTTCCGGGGTCACATGAAGGTCCTCCATAGACATGTACATGTCTATTTGGGTGTACCATTCCTTAAGAGTGGGGTGGGAGTAGTCAGCGAACCGGGATAACAACTTTCACTGCACTATTGAGGAACTTTAATAGGGATTTTTTATACATTACCGAAGGGCCATGGTATAAATTAAGAAGCCAGAAAGAGGGATCAAAGGGTGTCTCCGTGCCCACAATCGACTTGGAAATAGATATCACTTGGTCCCAGAAGGGGCGTAGAAACCTGCAATCCCACCAAATGTGTAGTGGGGAGCCAATCTCAGCACTACACCGCCAGCATCTATCTGACACCCCAGGGAACATCTTAGCTAGGGTAAGGGGGCACCTATACCAACGTGATAGAACTTTAAATTGTGTCTCAATCACAGAGTAACTAACAGAACTACCAAATGTATTCTGAAAAAGTCTGCTCCAGTCACAGTCTGTTAAGTAGATCTGTAGGTCACGTTCCCAATCTTTGCCATATTTAGTTAGAACAGAGTACATGTGTCCATTCAGAAGTCTGTATCCTCTCGAGAGGGAATGCGCAGGGTGTGAAGGTGCTAGGCACATGTCCCCAAAAGGAGTCGGGGGTCTGACAGAAACAGTAAGTAGTTCCCCAGGTTGTACGAAATGCTTCAATTGTATATATCTCCAAATCTCAGATGGGGGAAGGTCCCACTTAGCCTGCAGTACAGAAAAGGAAGACACAACCCGCCCCCTTCCACCAGCTGGCCGACTTGCTGCACTCCACATCGTATCCAAATAGAAAAAGCAGCATTAGCGACTCCCGGGGGGAACATCAATGTTTTTTTATCAGAAGACTATAAACCACAGATTCACTAAATGGCAAGTTTAGAACCTGCCGTAAAACCAACGCAATTCTACCTAAATAATTGAACTGCCTCTGATAGGTGCAGTCCTACTTATTCCTACGAATAGTATATGTGAGTGAGCTCGCTTTACCGCCTGGGACCTGAGGGTGTGCACCGCCCACTTTTCGTGTTTTGGTTTTGGATCTGGATTGGTTTTGCCAAAACCACCCTTCCGTGTTTAGGGTTCTGGGTTTTGTGTTTTGGAACTGTATTTTTTTGAAAAAAAGCATAAAAACAGCTAAAATCACAGAATGTGTTGGTTTTTCTGCTCCTATGCTATTGTTAACCTCAATAACCTTAATTTCCATTCATTTCCAGTTTATGCCAGTCTATTCTGAACACCTCACACCTCACAATAGTGTTTTTATGTCCAAAAGGTTGCACCAAGGTAGCTGGATGACTGCTAAGCGACACGAGTGGGCGGCACAAACACGTGGCCCATCTAGGAGTGACACTGCAGTGGCAGACAGGATGGCAGTTTGAAAAACTAGGCCCCAAACAGTACATAATGCAAAGAAAAAGAAGAGGTGCAAGATGGAATTGTCCTTGGGCCCTCCCACCCACCCTTATGTTGTATAAACAGGACATGCACACTTTAACAAACCAATCATTTCAGCGCCAGGGTCTGTCACACGACTGTGGCTGAAATGATTGGTTTGTTTGGCCCCCCACAAAACAAGCTGGCAATTAATCTGTCCCTGCACAAACTGGCTCTACGGAGGCAAGATGTCGTCCTCATTCTCCTCATTCACCGATTCCTCACCCTCTTCAGTGTTGTGTACATCCTCATCCTCACAGAGTATTAATTCGTCCACGCTGGAATCCACCACCACAGGTCCCCCTGTACGTTCTGGAGGCTGGTTTCCCTGGAAGAGTTGATAATTAATTTTTATGAACATCATCTTCTCCACATTTTGTGAAAGTAACCTCCTACGCCTTTCGTTGACAAGGTTCCCGGCTGCACTAAACACTCTTTCGGAGTACACACTGGAGGGGGGCAACTCAGGTAAAATAGAGCCAGTTTGTACAGGGGCCTCCAAATTGCCTCTTTTTCCTGCCAGTACAGGTACGGACTGTCTGACATTCCTACTTGGATGCTATCACCGATGTAATCCTTTAACAGACAGACGCACGCTTGTCGCTGCTGCTTTGAGGATGCATGTGCGGCTACAGCCCACACAATTCACAAAGACAGAAAAAAAAAGACAAATTTTTTATTTTTTGTGGAGCGCACATTGGGGGTTACACCACCCTTTAACAGACAGATGCACGCTTGTCGCTGCTGCTTTGAGGATGCAGGTGCTGCTACAACCCACACATTTCACAAAGACAGAAAAAAAAAGAAGATTTTTTTTTAATGGAGTGCACTTTGGGGGTTACAGCACCCTTTAATGGACAAGCCAGCCGGCCCTTTACTTATGACACAGGCGCACGCTTGGCACTGCTCCTTTGTTGATGCACATGCAGCCATGCAGCCACAGTGCACACAATTCACAAACGCAGAAAATAATTCCTCCACCATTCTGTCAGTGGTGACAGTATAATATGCAGTGACAGTAGACATGTCAGAAATTGTTGGCACATCCTTCAGTCCGGACCAGATGTCCAAACCGGCCCTTGACTTATGACACAGGCGCACGCTTGGCGCTGCTGCTGTGTTGATGCACGTGCGGCTACTGCGCAAACATTTCGCACACAAACACAGAAAAAAAAGAATTGTTTATTTTTTGTGGAGTGCACTTTGGGGGTCACACCACCCTTTAACAGACTTATGGGACACATGCGCACGCTTGGCGCTGCTCCTTTGTTGATGTACTTGCAGCCACAGTGCGCACAATTAACAAACACAGAAAATATTTTTTTATTTTGTTTGGAGTGCACTTTGGGGGTTACACCACCCTTTAACAGATGAGCCAGCCGGCCCTTTACTTATGACAGACAGACGCACGCTTGGCGCTACTTTGTTGATGCACGTGCGGCCACAGTGCACACAATTCACAAACACAGAAAATATTTTTTTGATTTGTTTGGAGTGCACTTTGGGGGTTACAAATGGACAAGCCAGCCGGCCCTTTACTTATGGAACACAAGCACGTGCAGCCACAGTCAGTGCACACAATTCACAAACACAGAAAATAATTTTTTATTTTGTTTGGAGTGCACTTTGGGGGCTACAGCACCCTTTAACAGTCAAGCCAGCCGGCCCTTTACTTATGACACAGGCGCATGCTTGCCTCTACAGCCCGTTCAATAAAGTACTTTTTTTTTTGAGCCGGCGCACGTGACGTTGTGCGACGTGTTTGCCACTGGAAGAGGGAGACAGAGGAGCTGCTGCGCATGAGGACTTGGAGCAGTGCCAGCCGCCCAGAACAGGAGGACTGGTAAGTCATGTCATGCTGCTGTGAGGAGTGAGACTAGAGCTAGGGCTGGAGACAGTGTGGGGACGAGAGGCAGATGGGGAGAGATAATTGAGCTGACTGTATTATATAAGCAGGCGCACAGTGATAATAAGCTGGGTACGTTAGAGAATGAAGCAAATAATAAGATAGTTGTATATATTATAGGGACGGGTGCAGAAAGGGGAGAAATAGGTGCCAAGTGCAGAGAGGAAGAGAATTGGAGAGAGACATTTATACTAGATGGGCAGAATTATCGATAGCTGTACATATTGCAGAAAGAGTGACAGACAGAGAAATACCATAATCTGATGGTGCATGACAGTGACTGATGTCTGGTGATCTTTATCTTTCATGTGGACATTGGTAGCAGGGGCGTAACTATACCTACAGGGGCCCCATAGCAAAAAATTTGATGGGCCCCCCCTCTAAGCCCACGGCCCCCAATCTCGTCCCGCTCTTGCCCCCCCCCCCCGGTCTGAGGCCCCCCCGCACCCCGGCTTACCTGATCCATGGTCGCGCTGTGCAGGGCAGACCCACCTTCCCTCCCGGTCGGCTCCATCTCACTGACTGATGTAGGGAGGAGGTGGCCACACCTTCTCCCAGTATCAGCCAATGGGGAGAGCCGGAGCTGACTGGGAAGACGCGACCACGGAGCGGGGGGGGGGCACGCAACCAAGGAGCAGGTAAGTGCAGTAGAGGGGAGTGAGGAGACTGAAAGGGGAGTGAGGAGGGTGCGGAGGGAATGGCAGCGGACAGCGGCCTGGCACCGTAGGTGCAGGGGGAAGGCCGGGCCCCGGGTTGGTCCGGGCCCCATAGCAGCCGCACCCCCTACACCCACGGTAGTTACGCCACTGATTGGTAGTGATTCTTGTCCTTCTACAGAGGTGATAGGATTGTTTATCTATCTGTTTGTTATCCATGAGTATAGACTTTGTTATTTGCCTAAAGAGTCTACCTCGACGTGCTGGCAGACTTGATCTTTTTATTTATTTTTTGGCGCAGGGGGGTCCTTTGCCTATTTTGTCGGTCCCCGACCCCACAATTTTTGCTGGCAGCCCTGCACATACTCACCTAGTATCCCTGATGCCATCATGGATCCTTCTCTAGTAGGAATCCATAGGGGTACCTGTAATCAAAAATCCATACTCACCTCTCCTATGTGATGTTCTTGTCCTCTTCGGTCCCTGCTTAGCACTAAACTCGCATTTCTACCTCAGGGTCCTTAGGGATCCACAGGGATACCTTGGGGTATAGGGCTTGGCTCCAGCCATGGGCACCACAGAGTTAAAGATGTCCCTCCCAGGATGCACTGGGTCCCCTCCTATACCCTGTCCCCAGGCCAAGGCACCTCAGTTTCAGTAGGTGCCCGGCCGGGAGCTGGGTCATCACAGAGGGGGTCTGTATTTGCGGAACACACTCCAGCATCCCGGCGGTTAATAGCCTGCCAGGTGAGGACGCCTTCCCTGTAGCGCACAGGAGGCTCCTCCCCATCATCGCTCTCCGACGCCTTACATTGAGGTTTTGGCGGGCTGAGGCAGTGATCCTCCCCAGGCCCGCCTCTCTTCATCCTCCGACGGCCATTTTATGTGCAGTACGCTGGGGTGCAGGGTGCGGAGCCTGGGTGTCCCTTACTTACCTCTCCTCCAGTAAAGGTCGGTGTATGTAGCGCTATCACTGCCAGACTGTAAGTCTGTGTAGGTGATAGTGCACTTAGGCCCTCATTCAGAGCCGTACGCTCTGAGCAGAGCGCACGCTCTGAATGAGGGCCGCCCTCCATAAAAATGGAGCGTCCTCCTGGACGCTCGTATAGCTGTGGGTCACCACCCACAGCCTATACGAGCGTGCAGTTTGATGGCCGCGATGGTCGTGACCATCGCGACCATCGAAACTGCGAGCCGGAGCCTGCGGTTGAGGTTTTCAACCGCAAGCCCCGGAGAGATTTTGGCTCTATCAGAGCCAAAATCACTCCCACTGACATCACTAGTGATGTCAGTGGGCCGGCTTCTGACGGGAGGCGTTCCAGTGGGAACGCCCCCGTAAGGGAGGCACGCCCCCGGCACACCCACCAAAGGGGGCGTGCTGTCAATCAACATCGACAGCACGCCCCCTTTGATCAGACACAACGAGCGAAGGAAAGTCCTTCGCTCGTCGCGTCTGGCACATGCGCACGACGGAGCTCCCGCCGTCGTGCGCATGAGCAGAGCACAACATCGACCCACTTGCAAGCGGACAGCCGCTTGCGAGTGGGTCTGAATCAGGGCCTTAGTGCAGTGTTTTCTGCATTATATGTGACTTTATGCTAGCACTGTGTCACACATTTTAGCTATCCCTATTTCTTCCTCCTGACCAGCCCTCTCAGTGACAGTACTGTCAGGGTAGGAATTTACCTCACAGTTTAAGATTTATTTCTGTGAGAGGAGTGTCACATACCACTATGTCCAGTGAAGACTCTGGGCCTAATTCAGACCCGCTCGCGAGCGCTGAGCGCTCGCAAGCGGGTCAATGTTGGCCAAGTGCGCATGCGCACGACGGAGGCGGCTCTGTCGTGCGCATGCGCGAGACCCGAATAACGACGGCCAAGCCGTCGTTATGGGTCTCGCACCAAAGGGGGCGTGCTGTCGATGGTGAGTGACAGCACGCCCCCTTTGGTGGGCGTGCCGGGGGCATGGCTGCCCAGATGGAGGCGTTCCCATGGGAATACCTACCGTCTGGGGCCGGCCCCACTGACATCACAAGTGATGTCAGTGGGAGTGCTTTTGGCTCTGATAGAGCCAAAAGCACTCCAGGGCTTGCGGCAGACGAGACCATACCACAAGGGTCTCATCTCAAGCCCAATGGTCGCGATGATGGTCTTGACCATCGCGACCATCATTTGGCCGTTCGCTATAGGTGTGGGTGGTCACCCACAGCTATGCAAGCGGCCAGGAGGCCGCTCTTAAATTCAGAGGGACAGCCCTGATCAGCCCAGCCTCTGAATGAGCGTCCGGCTCTGAATCAGGGCCTCTGGGCCTGATTCAGAGCCTCTCATAAGCGGCCGCTCGTTCACTCCGAGTGATGTTCGCACATCTGCGCATGCATATGGGTCGTAATGCGCATGCGCCAACCAGTCAGTGCGGTCGGAAATTGAGCGCTCGCAAAATAGCGAGTGCCTGCTAATTTGAGTGACAGGATGAGGCGTTTGTGGGTGGTAACAGGGGAAGTTGCTTGAAAACGGGGAGTGGAGATCTGAACGCAGGCGTGTCAAACGGTCAAAACGGGTGTTTTAAGGGTGTGCATAATTAACAAAGCAGCGTCATCGGCCACGTCACTTGGTTGTCTCTTAGCCTGAACTGTTCGCATGATTGCGGTAGGAATATCCAACCACAAGCACTGCGAGCAGTTCAGACGCCTTTCGATGTACTCGATTAATCTAATAAATAGCGGAGATGACGTATGATGCGAGCGACCACGGGGCGTCCTTACAAAATAGCGACCGCATGTTTCGTTCGCTCGCTCAGACATAGAGGCATCAACAGACCGCAAAGAGCGAGCGCTCAATTTAAATAGCCGGCCCCTTTTTCTGAACGAGCGAGCGTAAATAGCGTCCGGCCCTGAATCAGGCCCTCTGTTAGAGGAGCACCTCTCCTATTTTCCTGCTCCAGCTGTAAAGCAGGTGTGGGGGAGGGGGCGGTACTTCAGGATGGGTTATGTGCTGCATGTTTGGCCATCCCTGGTACCTCTGCTGTACCTAGCACCTCTCAGGAACCACCTTGGGCTTGTTTTGCGCAAGCCCTGACTGTTCTTGTAAATAGGCTTGCAGCCCCTCCTGCGTTTCCACAAATGGCGTTTGCATAGCAGGCGGTAGTCCCGCCTCCTGTTCTAGGAGTTTGGGGCAGATAGTAATGCAGTGCCCCCCGCAACAGGTCCTTAATCAGGCTGACCCAGGTTTGTCTGATTCTGGGGTGCGGAGCACTCGGCAGGATCAATCTAGACCTACTAAAAGACCGTTATTGTCATATCCATCCGCTCAGGATGATGAGGATGACGGGTCGTCTGATGAGGGCGAAATTCTAGATTTTTCGGACACTGACACTCCTCAAGCAGGGGCAGAGACTAAGTCTAGTATTTACATTCCAGGCCTCATACGGGCAGTCCGTGCGGCCATGGTAATTACTGACGACAACCGACCTGCAGCGCCTACTCATGCTTATTTTAAAGAGGTTAAAGGAGCTGCAGCAGTTTTCCCTCTATCCAGTCAGCTAGTTGATCACAAGCGTCTGGCCTGTGCATATCCCTTTGCGGAAGATTACTTCACTAAATGGGAGTCTCCTCCTCAGGTGGATTCTCATGTGACGCGCTTAGTAAAGAGTGCAACTTTGCCTATGTCATCTATGTCTTCTCTGATGGATACTACAGACCGTAAGGTGGAGGTGTGCCTAAAGTCTATCTATTCCCTTGCTGGAGGAGCATCTAGACCAGCTATGGCTCTCTGCTGGGTGGCTCAGGCTATGGAAAGGTGGGCGGATGCTTTGGAAGCATCATTTGCTTCTGAGGGTACCAGCGAACAGGTTGTGTTAGTGGGTAACCTTCGGGATTACGCTACGTACATTAACGAAGCAGCTTTGGATTTGAGCCTGCTTACTTCTAGGATTTCCGCGGCGGCTGTGGCCACTCGACGCTCCTTGTGGTTACGTTCTTTTAGGGTGGACACTGAATCCAAGAGAGGCTTGGAATGCTTACCCTACAATGGGCAGGTCCTGTTTGGACCAGCTTTGGACAAGATAGTGGACACGTTGGCAGCTGCCAAATTTGCATGTCTACCTTCAACCCCAACTCCGTCTGGGTCTAAAAATCCGTCCTTTCGGCCCTATCGCCCTCCGGGAAAACCTAAGGTTCAGTCCTTTCCGAGACCTTCAGGTCCCAAAAGGACTGCTAAGACCAAGAAGCAAGCTTGGAGTACCAGACGTCCTGCTGCCAAGCCGGACGACAAACCCTCAGCCTGACGGGTTGGGCCTCCCCTTGGGGGATCCCAAGGTGGGAGGCCGACTTCTGCAATACGCCCAGTGTTGGTTCAAAACCACCACAGACACTTGGGTAAGGGAAGTGGTATCTCAGGGATATGCCATCTCCTTCCGCAGAAGGCCTCCTCATCAGTTCTTTGTAACAGCACGTCCTTCAGATCCAACGAAGGCTCTAGCGACCCAAGAGGTGGTGCGTTCTATGCTTCAGATGAGAGTAATAGAACCTGTTCCGTTATCCCTGAGAGGGACCAGATATTACTCCAACCTTTTTCTGGTTCAAAAGCCAAATGGATCATTCCGACCTATACTCAATCTCAAGTCCCTGAACAAGTTTTATTGTTTTAGCTATGCAGCCTGGGGATTTTATGGTGTCCCTGGATATTGAGGATGCTTACCTGCATATCCCCATTGCCAGGGTTCATCAGTGTTACCTCAGATTTAGTGTCAGACCTCCATTACCAGTTTCAGGCTCTACCGTTTGGCCTTTCCACAGCTCCTCGGGTGTTCACAAAAGTAATGGCGGTCATGGCAGCACACCTGCGGTTGCAGGGAGTTCGCCTGTTACCTTACTTGGACGACCTTCTGTTGTTGGCAGGGTCGCCACAAGTCCTTTGCAGCCATCTACAACTGACAATATCAGTATTGCAGGCTCACGGCTGGATAGTGAACTGGAAGAAGTCCTCTCTAATTTCTTCTCAGAGAATGATCCATCTCAGGGCATTGTTGGACTCTCAGCAACAGAGGATCTTCTTGACGGAGGAAAAGATAGCCCTGTTGCAGTCCAAAATATGCAATGTTCTAAGCAGTCGCCGAGTATCTCTTCTCTCAGCGATGAAGTTACTGGGTTCCATGGTGTCAACGTTCGACATGGTGGAGTATGCCCAGTTCCATTCCAGGCTTCTGCAAATGTTGATTCTGTCCAGATGACAGAAATCCCCGTCGAATAAAGACGCAGATGATCAGGCTCACTCTGGAAGTGCGCCTGTCTTTGATGTAGTGGTTACAAAAGTCTCATCTCAGCAGGGGACGTCCGTTTTGGATTGGGTCCTTCTAACAATGGATGCCTGCCTTCAGGGCTGGGGCGCTGTGACAGGCCCACACATCTTCCAGGGCCGGTGGACATCAGAGGAATCGGACCTGCCAATCAATATATTGGAAATTCGAGCAGTGCTCAGGGTGCTGCAGCATGCAAGACCGTTCCTGCTGGGGAAGCCTGTGCAGGTTCAGTCAGACAATGCCACCACGGTGGCTTACCTAAATCATCAGGGAGGAACTCGAAGCCAAGCGGCTCTAAGGGAGGTGTCCCGCATCCTGACTTGGGCAGAAGGCAATCTTCCGGTCATTTCGTCTGTCTTCATTCCGGGTGTGCTCAACTGGGAGGCGGACTTCCTCAGCCGCCACGATGTACACCCGGGGGAATGGTCTCTTCACCAGGAGGTGTTCCAACTCCTGGTGGACAAGAGGGGTCTTCCTGAAATAGACCTCATGGCCTCCAGACACAATCGCAAGCAGTGGGCGTACGGATCCCGAACAAGAGATGCAGGAGCTCTCCTGGTGGATGCTCTGTCGGCGCAATGGAACTTCCAATTCGCGTACCTGTTTCCTCCGTTCTCCGTGCTGCCTCGAGTAATTCGAAAGTTCAGGCAGGAAGGAGGCAAAATCTTCCTGGTGGCCCCTGCGTGGCCCAGAAGGAGTTGGTACTCGGATTTCCAGTGTCTGTCCATCGACACTCCTTGCCTGTTACCTCAGAGGCCGGACCAATTGTCTCAGGGTCCTTGTCTCTACCCGGACCTGAGTCGGCTATCTTTGACGGCGTGGCTCTTGAGACTTCCCTCTTGAGGTCCAAGGGTTTCTCTCGAGCGGTGGTCAATACAATGTTACATGCTCGTAAGCCGCTTCAGCTAGAATTTACCACAGGGTGTGGCATACCTATTTTGAGTGGTGTCGCCCTAAAGCGTACGATCCTCGCGAGTTTAGAATATCGAGAGTGTTGGCTTTCCTTCAGGCAGGCTTGGATTTAGGTCTACACCTTGCTTCACTGAAGGTGCAGGTTTCTACCCTGTCGGTTTTGTTTCAACGAAGGATTGGTACGCAGCCTGATATCCATACCTTTATGCAGGGTGTCCTTCGCATCCAGCCTCCCTATGTCCATCCCGTAGCTCCATGGGATCTGGCTGTGGTCCTGAAGGCACTACAGGATCCTCCATTTGAACCTATGGGTTCTGTGGATCTGAAATGGCTTATGGCAAAAACAGTGTTCCTTTTGGCTATTGCTTCAGCCAGAAGGGTGTCGGATTTGGGGGCTCTTTCGTGTTGTCCCCCATTTCTAACTTTTCATTCGGATAGGGCAGTACTTCGTACCCATCCCAAATTCCTTCCTAAAGTAGTGTCTAGTTTCCACATTAACAAGGAAATTGTGGTCCCAGCCTTTAATTCATCTGATCTCTCTGAGACTTCTTTGGATGTGGTACGGGCTCTGCGGATTTGCGTGGACCGTACCAGTTCTTTGAGAAAATCGGACTCTTTGTTTGTCCTATATGGATTTCATAAGAGGGGTTGGCCTGCCAATAAACAGACTTTGGCACGCTGGATCTGCATGGCGATCTCTGAGGCATACAATCATGAGGGACTTCCAGTGCCACCCTCTGTGAAAGCTCATTTTACAAGATCTGTGGGACCTTGGTGGGCAGCTCGACGTGGCGCCTCAGCTGTTCAGCTTTGTAAGGCGGCCACCTGGTCCTCTGTCCATACTTTCGTCAAGCATTACGCCTTTGACACATTTGCTTCTCAGGATGCTTCCTTCGGGTGGTGGGTTCTCCTCTCGGCACAGGAGCGTCCCTTCCCTTGAAGGATACTACTTTGGGACATCCCCAAGGTATCCCTGAGGATCCCTAAGGACCCTGAGGTAGAAAACAGGAGATATGGTAAGAACTTACCTTTGTTATCTCCGTTTCTACGAAGTCCTTAGGGTCCACAGGGCGCCCGCCCTGACGCCCTGTTCTTCCGTAGGGTGTTGTTCTGGTCGCTAGTTTCTGTCTCCTTTTTCTATGAGAATGTGAGTCTTGTGTGTTCCAGACTTTCTTCTTCCTTTTTCCTCTCTCCCGGCCTATGGCTTGATACCAAAACTGAGGTGCCTTGGCTTGGGGGCGGGGTATAGGAGGGGGCCCGGTGCATCCTGGGAGGGACATCTTTAACTCTGTGGTGCCCATGGCTGGAGCCAAGCCCTATACCCCAAGGTATCCCTGTGGACCCTAAGGACTTCATAGAAACGGAGATAACAAAGGTAAGTTCTTGCCATATCTCCTGTTTTTTTTACAAATTCGCAACCTATTACATTTACCGCCAGGAATCTTACATGTACAGGTATGTTATAAGTCATTGCTTTAGATTTCAAAACAATTAATAAAGCCTATTATATTTTATCTAATATGCCCAAACACCTTGTCAATCAATTAACTTTTTACAACAGACTCATTTTGACAGAAAGACGAAGGCTGTGCAAATTGTCCATCTTGTAAAATACACACCAAAATAGTAAAGATAGTAAACTTGAAATTCAGAACCTTATAAATTGCTACAGCAAGTAATTTGATAAAGGTTGTAGTAGAGCGTATCCAGGGCCCGCCACTCCCCCTGCATTTGGTTACGCCACTGGACAGAACACACACAGCTGCCTTCATTCTCTGTAGGGTGGGGCCTCCCAGCGATCCTTGCTCGTCGCCGCTGACAGCTAGGGGCCGACTTGCCCGGCATGTGTGAGCTCCCTTGTGGAATTCCAAAAAATGCATGTCTGTTCTTTAAGTGGCCACTGGAACCACCTATGCGCTAACAGTTGCTGTCCGTGAACCAAGTGCAGAAGAAAGCCGCAGCCTGTGTACACTCACTGCTCAGAGTAGTGAGTGTACACAAGCTTTAAAATCATTTCTGCACCAAGTTCATGCCGCCTTCCTACCCTGCTGTGATAATATCACCGACGACAGACAGCCCCCTTCACCGTGCTGCTGGCCGCTTTCCAGTACCCAACATCTCCAACTTCTCCACAATCTTGTGAGGCCAGGCTCCCTCCACTGATAACCCAGGCAGCATTCCCAAGGAATACTCCACTGGACCCACTTCCCACCACATGTTCTGTATTTTAATATATTCTATTTATTCTTTACTGTTTAAATGTCTCATTTCAGATGCGGTATATATACAAATATATTAGATAACGTGTAAGAGTTTAACTAAAACATATTTAAATAAAGCTCGTCTTACTTTTCTCTGGTACTTATTAAACCTAAGCACTAGGCATGCCCACTACGGTGGTGTGCTGTAAGTACAGGTGTCGCGCTAAAAACATTGGGGGCCCCGGAAAAATGTTGCTATAGGGCCCACAAAGTGCAATTTATGACCCTGGTCATTAGGGTGGGAAATATGCTTTTCTAGGATCATCGCTCTGGCTTTTTTTGAGACATAGCTCTTTTGTATTTTTGAGTTACTTCTTCCCCATTATTTTTGAACTGCCTCAGCTCTCTGATATGAGTTTTAATCATCTCATTCTGTCATGCTATTTAAATCATATCTCAGTTACATTGTTCGGAAAGACTTTTATGTATGATTCCCGGCATCAATCAGTCACTCTAATGTTTATCTTTTTTTCAGCAAAAACAGTAGAGATGAGTGGTCAGTTTTTTCCTTTATTTTATCTTTTGCCAAATTAGCGCAAGTTCAGATTTATCCTATTGGCTATCCAAAACAAGTGAGAGCCAGATAGCCAATAAGATGTCATATTAGGGATCCGAACATAACCGAGTAAAATTGATCTGCTCATCTGTAAAAACAGTGCTCTGCTGCATAATCAGGGTCGTATCTATAATGGGTGTAGGGTGTGTGGTGCCCATGTGCACCGCACACCCTACACCCATTATAGATACGACCCTGATTATCTAAAACTTACCACTCCGAAGTCCCACGTCGGGTCTCTCAGCGCTGCTCAAAATGCCATAAAATGGCCGCCGCGGCCATATCCCCGACGATCTGCACATGCGCAGTAGACTCTGGGCACACTCTAGTGCTCAGAGTCTACTGATTCTGAGGTGGCCGTCCACTGCATCAGTCGGCTGCCGGCCTCTGGGGTGAGAGGAGGGGGCCCATGACGGGGGATGCACAAGGGCCCACTCCTCTCTAAAGACGCCCCTGTACATAAAACAAGCTTCTAATAAAGCACTGTACTGTTTCTCCTGGCTACGGAGACCTTTCATAAAAACAAGTTCTCTCCTAAAATTCATTTCATTTTGGTATATTATGTGTGTCTGAAGTATAAAGTCCTTTTACTGTGTTGGTTTTCTAGTCAAATGGCATTTGATTATGGTTATCACCCGTATGGTATCACCGCAGACAGTCCGGTAATCAGCAAATATGTCCTAAATCTGGATGGTAACTAATCATGAACATCAAATGTTGTATAAATGCACAATGAAAATTTCCTTGCAACTTACCTTTTAACTCCCAGAGTGGGATGTATCAAGTATCACATTTTGAATGTGATACCGTACGTCCCAACACTTAGAGAGCTGTCCATTGTGATATGAGGACTTCTGGGTTTATAACCCAGGAGTCCTACTGCGCATGCGCAACCGTCAGCCAGCGCATGTGTGAACCACAGGAGGCACTGGTGGGATCCTAAAGATCCCTCTCAGGGATTTATGCGTAATGGGGCAATGCCATCTATAGATGGAATTGACTATCAGGTATAAGCTCCTGAAAGTTTAGGTTTCTGGAGCTTGATACATATGGGGAATGCGGTCAAACGTTCAAGTTTTGACAGCATTTTGACATTAGTACTGTACATCCTGCCCACAGTGTGTGAATGCAGACAGAGGGGAAAGAAGACAGGAAGTCCAGACTCAATGCTGTAATGTCAATGGGAGCTAATGTTCTGTGCTGTGTTGCAGAAAGCTACGGAGTGTAGAAAGGAGCCGATTAGGTGAGATGTTCCCCATCCATAGCCAGCAAGGCCATGACATCAATGTAAAAAAACATTTTGCATGGGAACATTTGTGGTCAACATTTCACTGGATACAATAAGATACTCTGACTAAAGCTTCCTCTATCAGTTCCGTGATAAAGTGGTGTTTAGTGTTATGTTCATAGCCATCTCTAAACTAGAAATGTTCAAATTACACTTACAGTACAAAACAAGTCCAGCAAACTCCTCACAATAGTGAGGTTTTCGCTTGTTGCTCCTCCTGGAACTTCTGTTTCTTGAATTGTTGTTTATATTTATTGTCTCACTTTCTGAAACTCTTTCAGGCATATCTAGCAGCAGACATCTATGTGGCTGTATGATACACTAATTGACATTAGCAGATGTAGTCTCATGAAACACAACATCCCATGAGAGTATGAGTTTCCTTGTTAGGGTCCCATAGACGGTAACCATTGTTCTGTTTACAGTATCCAAACATGATGCACAAGATTTATTTATGATCAAGTTTGTGTCTTTCTCTTTTGGTACGCGAGCATAAGCTTTACTTCCAAATATACGTAGGTGACTGATATTTGGATTTTTACCAATCCACGCATCCAATGGTGTTTTCTCTTTGACTGCCACTGTAGGTGATCGATTCCCGAGGTAAACAACTGTTTGTACTACTTCAGCCCAAAATCTCTTGTCAAGACTTGAATCATTCAGTATTTTTCAACTATTGTCCTATTTGCATTTTCACTTACACCATCCTGTTCCACTGTATAGGCAATAGCTAGCTGATGTTTTATGCCATTTTCTTTAAAGTACATTTTCTTTAAGGTATCTTTATTCTCATATTCGCCACCATTGTCAGTTCTTAGTACTTTCAGTTTTAGACCTGTTTGATTTTCTGAGTCTCATGTACACTTTAAACTTATTTGTTACTTTGCTTTTGTTTTTTTTAAAATAAAGATGTGTCATCCATGTAACATCATGGAATAGTATCATGAAGCAATGTTTACCAACCATAGAGGTATATTTACTAAAGTGCAGGGTTTTAGAAGTGGAGATGTTGCCCATAGCAACCAATCATGTTCTACCTATTATCTTCTAGAAGGTGCTAGATAAATGTTAAGTAGAATCTGATTGGTTGCTATGAGCAACATCTCCACTTTTAAAAACACGCACTTTAGTAAATATAGTAAATATACCGCTATGAGTGGTAAACAATCCGAAAACATCCAAACTTGGGGTTTCCAAGTGTATCTGAGTCCCAGTTTGGGTCTTCCCACCAAGTTTTCAGATCGAGGCAAAACTTAATTTTCCCAGAAATGTCAGATCTTGCATGCTTTGTATTGCATGTAAGAGTTCTTCCCTCGTGATCAGTCACCATTTCACACAGAGAAGTGTAGAGGATGGGTGTGTGCCTAATGCCGTTAGGACACCATTGAGACGCTATAGTAGGTGGAACAGGGGCTGATTGGGATGGAAAACCAGCCCAGGAAATCTGCGGTAGCAGCCCTAATGGGGGCAGGTCTGTTGAGGGGGCGAGGTCTGTGAAGGGAGAAGAATAATTCCATCCAGGGGCGGTGCTAGGATGTTTGGCGCCTTCCTGCAAACTATTACATTTGCGCCCTTCCTTCCAGTTTTCTACAAAGGGACAGTGCAGTACACAAAGGGGAGTGGTCTCACAAAAGGGGCGTGGTCACACAATAGTATCCCCAATTCAAATTAAACCACACAGTAGCACAACCTTATTCACTATAGGGCCTGATTCAGAGGCGCTCGTTATTTGCGAGTGCTGGCTCTGAATCAGGGCGGATTTAAAAAGAAAAAAAAATTCACCTCCAGGCCGCTCGCATAGCTGTGAGTGAGCACCCACAGCTTTTGCGAGCGGTCTGGGGATGGTTGCGATTATCGCGACCATCGGGCTTGCAACGAGACCCTTGTGGTAGGGTCTCAGTTCCCGCAAGCCCGAGTGAACTTCTTGCTCTGATAGAGCAGGAAGTTCACTACTGACATCACGAATGATGTCAGTAGGGCCGCCCACAAACGGCAGGCATTCCTTCGTGAATGCCTCCATTTGTCCAGCCCCCCTTCCCCACCTACAAAACTAGGCGAGCTGTCGATCAACCTCGACAGCCGCCCCGTTTTGTAGAGAGCCCCGGAGCGAGTGAAGTTCGAACTCGCGGCGCTCGCGAGCGGCTCTGAATCAGGCCCATAGTGCCCATGATTCACATTACACCACATAGTAGTGTCCCCTATTCCCGTTACGACAGTAGTGCTCCTTATACACAATGCCTATAGTAGTGCCCCTTATGCAATCTCCACATTAGTAGTGCCCCTTTTGCAATGCCCACAGTAGTAGTGGTGCCCTTTTGCAATGCCCACAGTAGCAGTGGTGCCCCTTTTGCTATGCTCCCTATAGTAATAGTGCCCCCTATGCAATGCCCGCTGTAGTAGTACCCCTTATGCAGTGCCCCCAGTAGTAGTGCCCCTTACATAGTACCCCCAGTATATGTGCGTCTTACTCAGTGCCCCTAGTATTAGTGCCTCTTACGCAGTACCCCCAGTAGAAGTGCCCCTTACGCAGTACCCCCAGTAGTAGTGCCCTTTACGCAGTACCCCCAGTAGTAGTGCCCCTTACACAGTGCCCCCAGGAGTAGTGCCCCTTACGCAGTGCCCCCAGTAGTATTGCCCCCAGTAGTAGTGCCCTTTACACAGTGCACCCAGTAGTAGTGCCCCTTATGCAGTGCCCCCAGCAGTAGTACCCCTTACACATAAAGTCACAGACACACACAAACAAACACAACACAATACTATACTTACCTGAAGCCCCGCTCCTGCATCTGCTACTGTCTAACTACTGCGTCCTCGGGCTGGGCAATATGGGAGAGATGTCATGATGTCTCTCCCTTCACCCACTGCGGAAGGTGGAGCTCAGGAGTGAGCTCCAGCTTCAGGGAAGGAGCTGCTGGGCGCCCGTTGGTAACAAAATCCTGGGAAATGGAGTAGCAGTGGCGGCGCCTCTCCAGGCCGCCACTTCCCTTCGCAGGGCCGGATGGTTATGTTGCACCGACCATGGCCCTAACCCTCCCAACCCACAGCCTACACCCAGGGCCGGTTCTAGACATTGTGGACCTCAGGGCGAAAGATTACATTTGCGCCCCCCCCCCCAAAAAAAAGTTCTTACAGACTGTGTTCCTCTGCTCGAGCTTCCAGAAAGGGGGCATGCCTGATCATGGAGGGGGTGTGTCCTTGCAGAACACCCCCAATTCATCACACTTTGGGTCATGCCCAGCACTTACGAAGGTGCTGAGCTTCCCCCAAGCTCTCCCCTCACGATGAATAATTGCTGTGCGCAGTAATGTGCCTTACATAGTAATGCCCTTTATAAGACATTATGCCACATGCAGTAATGCCCATTAGAATACATTGCAGGAGCCGTTCTTCAGTAGTATCTGGGTATGTGAATGAGACTGCCTCCAGTAGTCAGTGTCAGTCTCTAGCGTTAAGTGGTAACTGGGTATGTGGCGGAGCCTGTCTCTAGTGGCTAGTGGTACCAGGGTATGTGGCAGAGCCTGTCTCTAGTAGCTAGTGGTACCTGGGTATGTGGCGGAGCCTGTCTCTAGTGGCTAGTGGTACCTGGGTATGTGGCAGAGCCTGTCTCTAGTGGCTAGTGGTACCTGGGTATGTGGCAGAGCCTGTCTCTAGTGGCTAGTGGTACTTGGGTGTGTGGAAGAGCCTGCCTCTAGTCGCAAGTGGTACCTGGGTGCGTGGAGGAGCCCGCCTCAAGTGGTACCTGGGAGTGTGGAGCAGCCTGTCTCTAGTGGCGAGTGGTACCTGGGTCTGTGTAGGAGCCTGTCTCTAGTGGCTAGTGGTACCTGGGTGTGTGGAGGAGCATGCCTCTAGTGGCAACTGGTACCTGGGTATGTGGAGGAGCCTACTGCCTCAGTCGTAGGGTGTACCTTGGTTATATTGCCCCCCCAGTGATAAGGGTTACAGGTGTATAAGGATGCCTCTAAGCAGTAAGGGGTACTTGACTGGTTATGTTTCTGAGCCTGCCTCCATTACTTGCTCCCCCCCTTGACTGCCACCCTAATACCAGCAGCAGTTACATACCCCCTCCCTTATACCAGCAGCAACACCCCCTTCTTTACACCAGCAGCAGTTGCACACTCCGCCCCCCTTACCAACACCCCAGCACCTGCAGCACACTCCCCCCCCACAAGCCAACACCCCAGCAGCACACTCCCCCATCACTAACCAATACCCCAGCAACACACTCGTCCTCCCACTTACCAACACCCCAGCAGTACACCCCCCCACTTACCGACACCACAGCAGCACACTCCCCCCCACTAACCAACACCCCAGCTGCACTCTCCCCCCCTTACCAACACCACAGCAGTACACTCCCCCCTGTCACAGCTGCTGACACTTGAGACTCCTGGAAGGAGTCAGGCCTACTGGGTACTATAAACTGAGGTGGTTTTAGGAATGACCTTTTCATGAACTCTCAGTAACACGAAATAAAAGTAAATAGAATTTATTCACAGGCAGAATATTATAGCAACATTTCATATAAAGTCTCAACAACACAGAAGTTCAGATATGCAGTAATCAATATAGGAGTAAACCCCTATATGTAAATAAAGTCTCTGATACAAATGTGGTAGAGGACCCCAAGTCCAATATGAGGCAAGACCTTAGGATGGTATAATGGATCTTACTAGGGTTGAGCCCTGAGTCATGGTGAAAATCCGGAATAGGGTTGAGCCCTGTGATGTACTAAAAGTCGGAGCAGGGTTGAGCCCTGTGATGCAATGAAGATCCGTGACAGGGTTGAGCCCTGCAATGCAATGAAGATCCGGAACAGGGTTGAGCCCTGTGATGTAGTGAAGATCCGGGACAGGGTTGAGCCCTGCGACGCGGTGAAGGTCCGGAGCAGCGTTGAGCCCTGCAGCGTGATGAGGATCCATAGCGGGGTTGAGCCCCGTGATGTACTGAGGATCCGAAGCAGGGTTCAGCCCTGCGGCGTGATGGGGATCCGGAGCGGGGTTGAGCCCCACGATGCACTAAAGGTCCGGCGACGATAACTTTAACGGTGCAGTTGACAACTGTAGTAACAGTGAGTTCGATGTCCACTGAAGTAGAAGACAAAAGGCAGAGTAAATAGTCCAGCAGGGGATGCAACCACAGCAATGGCTCAGAATAACAATACTTAGGCAATGGCAATGTTGAGCTCTGTAGTGCGGCTGGTAACCAGTATCAGAAGTTTAACCGGAACACGGGCAGAGTCCACAGCAAACCACAGCCCCAGCAGGGATCTGGCAGGAGTCCAAGAAAGACCTTAAAGTAACGTTGCACAGACACGGAGACACAGTTAGTAACAGGCTTTATACTAGAGGTCTGTGATCCATAGGAAGTTCAGAACATGTGACCCAAATGGAATCAGGTTTGAAATAATAAGCAATCAGAAATCCCATAACCTGACAGCACCTTTGAGACAGATGATCATTTTAACTCTCTATCCCCTGTATGCGGAGAATGCCAGCAACCAGGATAGCTCCTCCAATGACCACAATGGAACTTTGGCAAATGTAGTTTATCTTTATGTACTGAAATAGTCACAGTCCTAACAGTACCCCCCCCCCCCCTTTTTGGGTGGTCACCCACCAGGTTTTAAAGGGAATTTAGCATGAAAATTACATATCAATTTAGGAGCATGGACATCAGAGTCTTTAATCCAAGATCTCTCCTCTGGGCCGTAACCCTTCCAGTCTACAAGATATTGCAATTGATTTTGATGCTTACGTGAATCCAGAATCTTATCGATCTCAAACTCCACACCTCGAGAAGTTGTTATGGGAGGTACTTTAGGCAAGCTGTAGTGAAATCAATTAAGAATCAATGGTCTAAGCAAGGAGACATGAAAGGAGTTAGGTACATGCATGGTTGGAGGTAGCTGTAACTTACATACCACTGGGTTTATAATTTTTACAATCGAAAAGGCCCAATATATCGGGGAGCAAACTTCATAGTAGGTACTTTAAGTCGAAGATTTCTTGTAGACAACCAGACACGATCCCCAAAAGAATATTTAGGTACAACCGAACATTTTCTATCAGCAAAAATTTTATATTTATGAGAGGCTTTCCTAAGACACTTATGTACCTGACTCCAAATTCCAGAAAAATGTTGGAGAGTAGCTTTAGCTGCTGGAACGTCCACTGTAGGAATTGATTGAAGCTCAGGAACTCGAGGATGCCGACCAGAGTTGGCGAAAAAAGGACTTACACCTGTAGCAGATGAATAATGAAAGTTATGTGCAAACTCAGCCCAAGGCAAAAAATCCATCCAATCATCTTGAGAAGAGGAAATATACATTCTCAAGAAGGTCTCCAACTCCTGGTTCACACTTTCGGTTTGTCCATTTGACTGAGGATGATATGCAGAAGAATACTGTAATTTAATTTGCAATGATGAACATAAGGCCCTCCAAAACGAGCAACAAACTGGACACCCCAATCAGAGACTATCTCAGAAGGAAGTCCATGAAGATGGAATATCTCTTTAATAAATATCTGCGCTAATTTGGGGGCTGATGGGATTCGAGCCAAAGGACAAAAATGGGCCATCTTGGTAAAATGATCCACCACTACCCAAATAACCGTACACCCTCTAGACTCAGAAAGATCTGTGATAAAATCCATGGAAAGATGGGCCCATGGTTGGGTAGGGATGGGTAGTGGATGGAGAGGACCTACAGAAGACTGCTGGGAGGACTTATGTTGTACACACTTAGAACAAGAACGTATAAACTCTTGGACATCTTTTTTCATGGAAGGCCACCAATAAAAACGTTGCAAAAATTAGTACATTTTATGAACCCCTGGATGTCCAGAGAAACGAGAATCATGAGCCCACAAAAGAAGTTTACCTTGTAACTCAAGTGCCACAAATATCCTCCCAGGAGGAGGATCCAGAGAGATGGAGGTTGAAGAAAAGGCCAGAGGGTTTATTATAGGGTACCTTTGATCCTCATTTTGTTCTTTCTCTTCCAACATTGAGCGAGAAAGTACATCTGCCTTTTTATTCAATGATATTTATTTAATTCTTTATATGCAGATGCAGCTGCTCCTAACTATCTCTTTACACTGCACTTTTCTTACTATGGTGGTGCCCTGGGGTGGCTTGGTTGGGCCAGTTTTGGGGGGTCCTGTACTCTGGATTTGAACCCTAGTATGTTAGGGACCTACCCGAAAGAGGTTACCTGGATATGGTGGGTAGGCCCATAACCTTGGCCATGATTATGCTAAAAGCCTCTACTGATTGCAACATTTTATTGCATTTATATATATTATTAATAATTTGGAGTTGTGCACCTGAGATTTGTCTGTTTCTGTGCCTGCAATTAGTCTCATCAGGTAGCACCTCCCATCATATATATAGTCAGGTTGTGTAGTCCAGAAATCTTTCCCATATGCTCCATTTAATGTGCTTTATTGCACTTCTGAGGGAAAAGAGACTCCCTCATTCTGGACTAGCACCCTTCCTTATTGGTTTAAAAGCATGGAGTATGGTAATGTATATGCACACTGTATTAGGCACAATTCTAGATGTCCTACAAGTTATATACTGTAGTGCAACTTTGGTTCATTTTTGGGGTGTGGGTCCCCCTGGATGGCGTTGGTTAATCTGTCTCAGGGCACCGCACTATAACACATTTTCCTTTATAACACATTTTAACCCTTCACTGTGTGTGCTTAATATATATGTACTTCACTTTTTTATTTTCATTCTTTATATGCAGCTGCAGCTGCTCCTAACTATCTCTTTACACTGCACTTTTCTTACTATGGTGGTGCCCTGGGGCAGCTTGGCTGGGCCAGTTTTGGGGGGTCCTGCACTCTGGATTTGAACCCTAGTATGTTAGGGACCTACCCGAAAGAGGTTACCTGGATTTGGTGGGTAGGCCCATAACCTTGGCCATGATTATGCTAAAAACCTCTATTGATTGCAAAATTGTATTACATTTATATATATTATTAATAATTTGGAGTTGTGCACCTGAGATTTGTCTGTTTCTGTGCCTTTTTATTCAATGAACCTGGACGATACCTGAGGACAAAATCAAAACGAGAAAAGAAGAGTGCCCAACGAGCCTGTCGTGGGTTTAAACAATGGGCAGTCTTCAAATATAGCAAATTCTTATGATCTGTAAAAATAGTAACGGGATACTTTGTGCCTTCTAATAAATATCTCCATTCCTCCAATGCTAAATTAATAGCTAACAATTCTTGGTCCCCGATGGAGTAATTACTCTCAGCACTGGAAAACTTGTGTGAAAATAATCCACAAGATACTGTTCTCCCATCTGCAGCCACTTGGGACAAAATAGCCACAACTCCATAAGTGGAGGCATCCACTCCCAGCATAAATGGAGTCTCAACATCAGGTTGAACTAGAATAGGGGCCGCAGACAATGCATCTTTAAGAGTCTGGAAGGCATCCAAATGCCTCTGGGGACCACGCTTTGGGATTAGTCCCTTTTTTTGTCATGGCAGTGATTGGGGCCACAATCATTAAAAATGCTTTGATAAACTTTCTGTAATAATTGGCAAAGCCTAAAAATCTCTGAATAGACCTTAATGAAGTGGGCAAAACCCAATCTTGAATAGCCTTCAACTTCTCAGGGTCCATCTGAAGTTCGGAACCAGAGATAATATACCCCAAAAAGGGTATTACCGGAACTTCAAAAAGGCACTTAGAGATCTTACCATAAAGCTTATTAGCTCAAAGGCGACTTAATACCTCTTTGACATGGGTACGATGATCAGAAAGATTCCTGGAAAAAATCTAAATATCATCAAGATAAACAATAACAAACTGATAAAGTATATCTCGGAAAATTTAATTCACAAATTCCTGGAACACCGTGGGAGCATTACATAAACCAAAAGGCATGACGAGGTTCTCATAATGGCCGTCTCGTTATTAAATGCAGTTTTCCACTCATCTCCTTCTTTAACTCTGATCAAGTTGTAAGCTCCCCTTAAATCAAGTTTAGTAAACAGTCAAGAACCCATAACTCTGTCAAACAATTCTGTAATGAGAGGCAAAGGATATTTGTCTTTTACCGTGATCTCATTTAGACCTCTAAAGTCGATACATGGACGTAGACCACCATCTTTTTTTCTTTACAAAAAAGAAGCCCGCTCCAGCGGGAGATGAAGAAGGCCTGATAAACCCCTTTCGTGGGTTATCTTGCACATGTTCCGACATGGCTTGAGTCTCAGGAACAGAGAGAGGGTATACTCGACCTTTGGGTGGCATTTTACCAGGAATAAGTTCAATAGGACAATCCCAGGGACGATGCGGTGGAAGTTCGTCTGCCGCCTGCTCAGTAAAAACATCAGCAAATTCATGATAAGGCTGTGGGAGAGAAGGTGGAACACCTACTTTCACTTCAGCCAATCGTACCACATGAATCAAACAATTTAATTTGCATTTAGGACTCCAAGAAAGAATTTGAGCACAAGTCCAATCAATATGAGGGTTATGAAGAGTTAACCATGGTAAACCAAGAACTATATCATACATAGAAATAAGTAATACCAAAAACTCTAAACTTTCTACATGCAAAGCTCCTACCCTCAATTTCATAGACTTTGTTTGATGCGTGACATATCCATTAGAAATTCTAGTCCCATTTACTGCAGAAAGGGAAAGAGAACAGGTTAATTTGACAACAGCAATTTGCAATTTTTGAACCAATGACAACAAAATAAAGTTGCCCGCTGCTCCAGAATCTAGCAATGCAGAAAACTCTTGACACGGAGACCCAAAATCAGGAATACCCACAGAGAGTAAACAATCCTTTTTGGGGAGAACTTTTGAAAGCACCCCTAGTTTGACTTCCCCTCCATCAAATAGGGATGACCGTTTCCCGGTCTTATTGGACATTTAGCCCAAAAATGTTCTGAGGATGCACAATACAAGCACAAATTACAACGCCTCCTACATTGCTTCTCCACTTCCGACAACTTAGCTTTATTAATTTGCATAGGCTCATCAGATGTACCATGAAAGGAGCGAGGCTGGGGAAGAGAATTTATAGAACACTCAGTGCGACTCCTCTGAACCCCTCATTCTCGCAAACGCAAATCAATTTTAATAGTCAATGAAATTAACTCATCCAAATTCTCAGGAAGATCCAGAGTCACAAACTCATTTTTAAGTTTCTCAGAGAGACCATTCCACTATGCTGCTCTTAATGCCTCATTGTTCCACTTAGTTCTGTCGCTATAGTTTGAAAGCGAACCACATACTGACCAACTGGTGCTGTTCCTTGTTTTACTCGTAAAATGTCCACAGACGCGGTCACTGATCTTCCAGGTTTGTCAAATATCCTTTTAAAAATGGAAACAAAAGCTTGGTAATTAGACATTAAAGCATAATTTCTCTCCCATAAAGGAGAGGCCCACTCTAGAGCAACACCAGACAATAAGGACACGACATAAGCCACTTTAACACGAGAGGTGGTAAAACTTTGGGGTACTCATTCAAAATGAATCTCACATTGGTTGAGAAATCTTCTACAGGTTTTTGGATTACCATCATAAGAGGTAGGAGTTGGTAAACGTAGATGAGAAGCAGAAACCCATGATGTACTTGTAACAGGAATATTAAGTTTATCAAGACGTGTGGAAAGATCCTGTAAGCATTGCAAAACTTGAACTTGAGTATTTTCCTGTACTTCCAGATGGGCGGTCAAACCATTAAGCACCTGTACCCCAGTAGCCTGTTCCAGATTCGGATTCATTTTTAGGTCTGTGCAAACTGTCACGGCTGCCGACACTTGAGACTCCTGGAAGGAGTCAGGCCTACTGGGCTCTATCAACTGAGTTTTAGGAATGACCTTTTCATGAACTCTCAGTAACACGAAATAAAAGTAAATAGAATTTATTCACAGGCAGAATATTATAGCAACATTTCATATAAAGTCTCAACAACACAGAAGTTCAGATAGGCTAATCAATATAGGAGTAAACCCCTATATGTAAGTAAAGTCTCTGATACAAATGTGGTAAAGAACCCCATGTCCAATATGAGGCAAGACCTTAGGATGGTATAATGGACCTTACTAGGGTTGAGCCCTGTAGCGAGATGAAAATCCAGAACAGGGTTGAGCCCTGAGACGTGGTGAAAATCCAAAATAGGGTTGGGCCCTGTGATGTAATGAAGATCCGTGACAGGGTTGAGCCCTGCAATGCAATGAAGATCAGGAACAGGGTTGAGCATTGTGATGTATTGAAGATCCGGAGCAGGGATGAGCCCTCTGATGCAATGAAGATCCGGGACAGGGTTGAGCCCTGCGACGCGGTGAAGGTCCGGAGCAGGGTAGAGCCCTGCAGCGTGACGAGGATCCGGAGCGGGGTTGAGCCCCGCGATGTACTGAGGATCTGAAGCAGGGTTGAGCCCTGCGGAGTGACGGGGATCTAGAGCGGGGTTGAGCCCCATGATGCACTAAGGGTCCGGATACGATAACTGTAACGGTGCAGTTGACAACTGTAGTAATGGTGAGTTCGATGTCCATGGAAGTAGAAGACAACAGGCAGAGTAAATAGTCCAATACTTAGGCAATGGCAATGTTGAGCTCTGTAGTGTGGCTGGTAACCAGTATTCAGAAGCTTAACTGGAACACAGACAGAGATTTAGCAAAGTCCACAGCAAACCACAGGCACGGCAGGGATCTGGCAGGAGTCCAAGAAAGACCTGAAAGTAACATTGCACAGATACTGAGACACAGTTAGTAACAGGCTTTATACTAGAGGTCTGTGATCCATAGGAAGTTCAGAACATGTGACCCAAATGGAATCAGGTTTGAAATAATAAGCAATCAGAAATCCCACAACCTGACAGCACCTTTGAGACAGATGATCATTTTAACTCTCTATCCCCTGTATGCAGAGAACGCCAGCAACCAGGATAGCTCCTCCAATGACCACAATGGCAAATGTAGTTTATCTTTATGTACTGAAATAGTCACAGTCCTGACACCCCCCACTTACCAACACCTCAGCAGCACACTCCCCCCCCCACTTACCAATACCCCAGCAGTACACCCCCCCACTTACCAACACTCCGGCAGCACACTCCCCAAACTTACCAACACCCCAGCAGCACGCTCCCCAAACTTACCAACACCCCAGCAGCAGCACCCCCCCAACTAACCAACACCCCAGCAGCACACTCTCCCCCTCACTAACCAACACCCCAGCAGCAAACTCCCCCCTCACTAACCAACACCCCAGCAACACCCCCCCCAAACTTACCAACACCCCAGCAGCAACACCTCCCAACTAACCAATACCCCAGCAACACACTCCCCCCCCACATACCAACACCCCAGCAGCACACTACCCCCCCACAAACTAACACCCCAGCAGCACACTACCCCAATCACTAACCAACACCCCAGCACCTGCAGCACACTCCCCCCCACAAACCAACACCCCAGCAGCACACCCTCCCCATCACTAACCAACACCCCAGCAGCACACTCCTCCCTCACTGACCAACACCCCAGCAACACCCCCCCCCAAACTTACCAACACCCCAGCAGCAGCACCCCTCCAACTAGCCAACACCCCAGCAGCACTCTCCTCCCCCTTACAAACACCACAGCAGCACACTATCCCCCCTTACCAACACCCCAGCAGCACATTTCCCTCCTTACCAACACCCCAGCATCACTTACAACAGTACTCTAGATTTAATCCTTACCTGATGCTGGTCTTCCGGTCCAAGTTGGCTCTGTAGTCTGCTGTCATCCTCCCACACACTCATTGGAAGCAGCCATGCCCGGGCGGGAAGCTCCCAGAGCAGAGCACTGACTGACTAAGAGCAGAGGAGACGGAGCTTCTCAGTTTCAGCCTCCAAGTATGCTGCTGCTGCTATATAAATCCAGCTGCCAGTAGCAGCAGCAGCCCGGCAGCCTGCAATTCTAATGAAATTTTAAAAAAGCCTGCAAATGACAGGGGGACTCAGCGGCGCCCTCTAGGGGCCGGCGCTCCAGGCGACGGCCCTGTTAGCCCACCCCTAGAACCGTCGCTGCCTACACCTAACCCCCTTAGTGCCTAAACCCAATCTATCACCCCCCTCACAGCCTAAATCTAACCCTCCCCTTAGTGACTACTCCTAACTTTCACCCTAACCTCAGTACTTACCTCCAGTATTCTGATAAGTGTCGGGATTCCAGTGACGGCATTCTGACTGCCGGAATCCCCACAGTCGGGAATATGACCACATCAATAATAAATAATAATAAATAATATATTTAATATTTTGAATTAAATATACACTGTATATATTTCATTTAAAATATTAAATATATTATTTATTAAATGAATACACATATACATATTACCTTATTAAATAGGTATATTATAAACATTTAAAATAAAACACTTACCTTTTTTTCTGCAACTGTTTGCTTCTTCTGTTTTCTCCACTCCTTATCAATTTCTCCTCTTCAGCTGGACGCCATCGGCACTGGAGACAGCCTTTATTCAGATAGCCAGGTAAGGTGGGGAAGAGAGCCAGGTCAGGTGGAGAGAGGAGGAGAGAAAGGTCAGGTGGGGAGGGGAAGAGAGCCAGGTCAGGTGGGTAGTAGAGCCAGCTCAGGTGGGGGGGGAGAGCCAGGTCAGGTGTCGGGGGGGGAGAGCCAAGTGGGGAGGGAAGCCAGGTCAGGTGGGTAGTAGAGCCAGGTCAGGTGGGGGGGAGCAAGGTCAGGTGGGGGGGGAGCCAGGTCAGGTGGAGGGGAGGGGAAACCAGGTCAGGTGGAGGGGAGGGGAGAGCCAGGTCAGGTGAGAAGGAGAGGAAAGCCAGGTCAGATGGGGAAGAGAGCCAGGTCAGGTGGGGAGGGGAGGAGAGCCAGGTCAGGTTGGGAGGGGAGCCAGGTCAGATGGGGAGGGGAGATAGCCAGGTCAGGCATGGAGGGGAAGGGAGCCAGGTCAGGTGGGGAAGAGAAAAGAGCCAGGTGAGGTGGGGAGGAGACGATAAAGGAGGGTACTCAGGAGGAGGTCCGGGTCACTGGCCCAATTTACGGCTTTTTTAAAAAAAAGGGGTGGAGCCAAATGTTGGGAGGGGTGGGGCTTAGCTACGGGCCATGACAGGCAGCTCCGGTACAAGAATGCTTGGCAGCAGGTCGGTGCGGGCTCCTGTGTCCTCCTGTGCTGTCTGCTGTGTGTGTGCAGGGCAAGGCAGATTGCTGCAGAGATGACAGACTCCGAAGAGGGAGCGGGACGCAGACGGCATGTAGGCATAGCCCTCAGTGGTGACTGATGGGCTCCGCAAAGGCTTATGGGAGGAGCTGCGCCTGGGCATGCGCAGCAGCTCCCCCGGCGGCCATTTTGTTTGTTTACTAAGTTCAGTGAGCTCCGATCACGTAAGCCAGCCCGGCCACTAGCAATTCAGCAGGCATGAGTGAAGGAAGGGCGGTGGCCACTAAAGGGAACACAAGGGCCGGCCCAGCGGGAACCGGCCTGGTGTCCCGGCGGCCCAAGCCGCCCCTGGGTGGGAATGGTGATTGCAGGCATCTTTGTATTTGTGTTTGTCAGACAGACAAACTAACTACAAATGGTGTGGTGCTGCAAATAGATTCTTGTGTATGATTGTTTGTTAAAAAGTGAACATGTACTTTTATTTCACAATAATATATATCCAGTATATATCTACACTGCAGGATATAATATGTAGTTACTGTGTATAAGGGCAGTGACCTCATGATTATTTGTCCCAGAAATACTGTGTTGTGTCTAGATCAAGTGGGTTGGTTGGACTGAATATGGCGCACCTGGGAAAGAAAGCAGCCTAGGAGAACCATGGGTCCTGTCACCATTAAAGACCAAATGAACAGTATAAATATGAATGGTGTGGGCTTCCATTTGGTGCTGAACCCTGAATGTACGTTTTTAAAATGTTTAGATATAAAAGCAACACAATATGAATGTAATTACCTAATTAATAGGCAAATAAGCATGTGTATAAAATACATGACATTTATTGATAACAACTGATGTACAGCCATGGCCAAAAGTTTTGAAATTGACACAAGTATTGTTTTTCACAAAGTTTTCTGCTTCAGTGTTTTTAGACCTTTTAGTCAGACATTACTATGGTATACTGAAGTAAAATTACAAGCATTTCATAAGTGTCAAAGGCTTTTATTGACAAATACATTAGGTTTATACAAAATGTCAATATTTGCAGTGTTGACCCTTCTTTTTCAAGACCTCTGCAATTTGCCCTGGCATGCTGTCAATCAACTTCTGGGCCACATACTGACTTATGGCCGCCCATTCTTGCCTAGTCAATGCTTGGAGTTTGTCAGAATTTGTGGGTTTTTGTTTGTCCACCCATCTCTTGAGGATTGACCACAAGTTCTCAATGGGATTAAGGTCTGGGGAGTTTCATGGCCATAGACCCAAAATTTAAATTTTTGTTCCCCAAGCCACTTTGTTACCACTTTTGCGTTATGGCAAGGTGCTCCATCATGCTGGAAAAGGCATTGCTTGTCACCAAACTGTTCTTGGATGGTTGGGAGAAGTTGGTCTTGGAGGATGTTTTGGTACCATTCTTTATTCATGGCTGTGATCTTAGGCAAAATTGTGAGTGAGCCCACTCCCTTGGCTGACAAGCAACCCCACACATGAATGGTCTCAGGATGCATTACTTTTGGCATGACACAGGACTGATGGTAGCGCTCACCTTTCCTTCTCTGGACAAGCATTTTTCCAGATGCCCCAAACAATCTGAAAGGGGATTCATCAGAGAAAATAACTTTACCCCAGTCCTCAGCAGTCCAATCACTATACCTTTTGCAGAATATTAGTCAATCCCTGATGTTTTTCATGGAGAGAAGTGGCTTCTTTGCTACCTCTCTTGACACCAGGCCATCCTCCAAAAGTCTTCGTCCTGTGTCATTCTTTATTCCATGAATAAAGAATGGTACCAAAACATCCTCCAAGAGCAACTTCTGCCAACCATCCAAGAACAGTTTGGTGACGAACAATGCCCTTTCTTCAGCATGATGGAGCACCTTGCCATAAGGCAAAAGTGATAAATAAGTGGCTCAGGGAACAAAACATCTAAATTTTGGGTCCATGGCCAGGAAACTGCCCAGACCTTAATCCCATTGAGAACTTGTGGACAATCCTCAAGAGGTGGGTGGACAAATTCTGACAAACTCCAAGCATTGATTAGGTAAGAATGGATATATGGCCCAAAATTTGATTGATAGCATGCCAGGACAAATTGCAGAGGTCTTGAAAAAGAAGGGTCAACACTGCAAATATTGACTTTTTGTATAAACTTAATGTACAGTAATTGTCAATAAAAGCCTTTGACACTTATGAAATGCTTGTAATTTTACTTCAGTATACCATAGCAATTTCTGACAAAAAGGTCTAAAAACACTGAAGCAGCAAACTTTGTGAAAACCAATACTTGTGTCATTCTCAAAACTTTTGGCCATGGCTGTATATTACTAGAGATGAGCGGGTTCGGATCTCAGAGATCCGAACCCACCCAAATTTTGGGGATCCGGGGCGATTCGAGCGAAGCTTGGATCTCCCTGCCTGCCCCGTCTCCCTCACCAGAGGCAAAACCTCGCGACCCCGCTGTCGTGTCGCGAGGTTCTGTTTTGAGCGGGCTTAACGTTGATTGGCTGAGAGCGCCATCTGTCACGGCTCTCAGCCAATCAGCATTAAGCGCATTGAAAATGCATACAGAGAGGGAAAAAGAAGATGGCGCCCACCATCCCCCGCCACCTGACACCGCTGGCACCCCCTGCTGCTGACACCACCGGCACCCCCACTAGCAGCATCCTCCACTGCCGACACCACCTCTGCTGACACTCCTGCACTGCTGCCCCATGTACTGAGGACATCGTCAGCGACTCCCACACTGCCGACACTCCCACACTGAGGACACCACCAGCACCCCTGCACTGCCAACACTGTCAGCACACATGCAGTGAGGACACCACTGGCACCCCCGCTCTGCCGACACTGCCAGTACCCTTCACTGAGAACACTGCCAGTACCCTTCACTGAGAACACTGCCAGCACCGCAGCACTGCCATTCCATGTACTGAGGAAACTGCCAGCAACCCCTGCATTGCCGACACAGCCAGCAAACCTGCACTAAAGACACCGCTGGCACCCCTGCACTGCCAACAGCCAGCAAACCTGCACTAAAGACACTGCTGGCACCCCCACACTGCTGACATCACCAGTACCCTCCACTGAGGATACTGCCAGCACCGCAGCACTGTCATTCCATGTACTACTGAGGACACCGTCAGCAACCCCGCTCTGCCAACACTGCTGTCAAAGTAAGTGCACATTTGGTGTATCCAACCCACACTGTATAACACACTGTATCCATGTTGGAAATTAGAAGCTGAACTGCCACATGTTAGTGCCGCCCATTGTGTCACTTAGCTTAGTCAGCCAGCTAGCTGGATGCAACCTTTTGGCCTTAACTACATGAAGCAAATAATATTGTGAGGTGGTACAAATTGATTGGAAATTACTAGAAATAAATGTTATTGAAGTTAATTATACTGTAGGAACAAAAACAGGCCCATTTTATGTGATTTTAGTTGTTTTTATGATTTTTAAGAAAAAATCCAGATCCAAAACCAAAACACAGAAACAAAGCACGGAGGTGAGGTTTTGGCAAAACCAATCCAGATCCAAAACCAGGGGGTATCCAGATCCAAAACCAAAACACGAGGGTCGGCGCACATCTCCCTTAAAAAAGGGTATGAAAAACACTTAATAATAATAATAATAATAATAATTTATTATTATTATTATCCTTTATTTATATGGCGCCACAAAGGTTCCCCAGCGCCTTACACAGTACATAAATGAGCACACAAGAAAAACAGTTAATAGTAATACAAAACAATGCAGGACAAGGACAAGGTTATAAACTCAGCTGCAAAACACAAGCAGCAGGGCCTCAGCAACCAGGTGTTAGGTGCAGTTGTGGGTAGTTAGGAGTAAATGATACTATAAGTAGGGGGAGGAGAAGCACATGAAGGATGAGGGCCCTGCTCGTGAGAGCTTACATTCTAAAGGGGAAGGGCAGACAGACAGGGGCGACACAGATGGGTAGATAGTGAGGAAGGAGCATGGAGCAGTGGGTTAGGATATGTGCTGCGGAATGTGTGTGTATAAGATGACCTGATGTTATGTAAAAATTAAGTCCTTCATACATCTATCTCAATGACAGAAAATAGATTGTTTGTGTTATTTAAATGATAGATGTACAAAATAAAGTAGTAGCACTTTAATTGTTGTGTGTTACATTTTAGCATCTATATACAGCCTGACAAAAAATGCAGCTATTATGGGACTGTCCCGCCATCCTAATACAGTAGTGATTACTTTTGTCCCAGCTGCTGGGTGCTATGCCATGCTCCTGTGAGTGGGTGCATCTCACATGCTAGACCCACTCACAAATGGGTGCAGCCATACATGATGTGGTCCCACAGGATGTTGCAGTACCCGGGCCCAGAATTTCTCTTGGCAGCCCTGGAGGTGACAGACAGAACCAGGAGGGAATGGGGCTTAGTGGTGGGGTAACAAGGCCATGGAGGGAGGTGGTTGAGAGTGGAGGGACAGGAAAAGTGGGGGAAAGAAGCAGAGGGTTGGAAGCAGACTGATGAGAGAAAAAAAGGGGTAACAGCAAGTGGAGGAGACAAGACTGGGAGGAGAGGGATGGATAAAGTAGAGGATTATGTGGACATAGAATATGGGGGTTGTGTGAAGTAAGGGTGTTCATGCTGTGGACAAGGTAATAATTGAGATGTAAACTGGAGTGTAGGCTGTGAGATATAGAGACAAAAGTTGTTAAATGTTCAAAAATACATGTAAAGAACAGTGCTGCTAATGTATGAGCGCAGCTCCAAAAGTGATATATAAAGGAGAGGTACATGAGTAGTGGGTGCAGGAATTAGTTATTAAACAAATGATTAAAGTGGATAGATGTGACACAACTGGAAAAGGCAATACAAATTGAATGAGGACAAAATTACAATGTACCCGAGCTGATCCAGTCTGAAGTGTTCTGATCAACAAAGATCAATCAACCAGAGCAGCACACAGACAGGGGAGCACTTGCAGTGTCCAAGCAGTGAGTGCAGTAAGTAGTTGCCTGGATATGCATACAGCAGAAGATGTTGATTTTGTTAATTCACATAAGTATGTTGCTTGTTGTTGTTCAGAAAGTGATCTGGTTTTGAGTTTCTTTTCCCTCAGTTTTCCTCCAGTTTATCTCCAGCGTAACTCCGACTTAGTTATCAAATTGTATTTACACTTATAATCTGAACACTTTGAATCTTAACACAGACTATGGCAGCCACCGGCTATGCAGCCTGAGTGAGCAGTAATATCAATGATAAAACTTTAATGATAAAATATCCCAATAAAGGGTACAAGAAAAATGTTCATACCAAATGGATAAACACTGGGGCCCTTGACCACCAGACCCTGAAGCCTCTGGATGGGGAATCAAAGGAATGGAAGTGTGGGCCCCAATGCATGAATCCTGACATTCCTTTCAAAAGTTTCATACAGTCACAGCCATCACATTTTGACCTGCATCTGGGTTTTCCTCAAGGCAACCCAAACAAGTTTTTTTTCCTGTTATAAATATAAATAAATAAATAAATAAATAAAAAACATGTTTTCTGTTGTCTCAAAAAATCTGCAGTCTTTTCCAATTCAATTTAAATTGTATTTTTCAATAAGTGTGTGTTTTTGAGACACAGGAGCTTATTCAGACCCGGTCGTTAGCTCTACGAGCTCGCAACTGGGTCGATGTTGCTCCAGTGCGCATGCGCACGACGGAGCCGGCTCTGTCATGCACATGCGCGAGACCCGGCTAACGACAGGTGATCCATCATTAGGGGTCTCGTAGCAGACGGGGTGAGCTGTCGATATTGAGTGACAGCTCGATCTTTTTTCTAGGCGGGCCGGGGGCGTGCCCGGCCAAATGGAGGTGTTTCTGTCAGAACGCTTGCCATTTGGGCAGAGCAGGAAGCTCCCTGGGGCTTAAGGTTGCCGAGACCCTACCTTAGGGTCTCGTCGTAAGCCCCGACGGTTACGATGGTCTTGACCATCACGACCATCACCCTTAGCATTCGTTAGAGCTGTGGGTGTTAACCCACAGCCTAACGACCGACATGGAGGCGGCCGTTCAGGATGCAAGTGGCCGCCCTGTTTCAGAACGACCGCTTGCATCCTACGACCGCCTTTGAATGAGGCCCACAGTGTCCTTACTGTGTGCAGAAGTATCGCCATCATTTTTAACAAAACATTATTATTGCAAAGTAGTAATTGTCTTATCTTGATGTGTAAAAAGAATTGCCAGTATTTTATAAATAAATTAAAACATTTGTATAGTGTGTTTTTGACACGCAGTGCATATAACTGTTCTTACTGTGTGTGGCGGAATCTACGTCATCTTTACCCCCAAAATAATTATTGCAAAGGAGTCAATTTCTTATCCTGGTGTGTAAAAAAATTGCCAGTCTTTTATAAATTAATTAAAACGTTTGTATAGTGTGTTTTTAGAGATGCAGCACATATTACTGTTTTTACTTTGTGCTGTGGTATCTTCGTCAAGTTTATCCCAAAATAATTATTGTAAAAAAAGTAATTTTCTTATTCTGGTGTGTAAAAAAATTGCCAGTCTTTTATAATTGAATTAAAAAATGTGTTTGTGTGTTTTTGACATGCAGCATATATATTACTGTGCGCTGTGGTATCCCTGTAATTTTTACCCCAAAATAACTATTGCAAAGAAGTAATTTCCTTATCCTGGTGTGTAAAAGAATTGCCAGTCTCTTATAAATAGATAAAAAAAAATCATATAGTGTGTTTTAGAGATGCAGTTTATATTACTATTCTTACCGTGTGTGGTGGTATCCCCATCATCTTTGCCAAAAAATAATTATTGCAAACAAGTAATTTTCTTAACCTGGTGTGTAAAAAAAATGCCAGTCTTTTCTAAACTAATTGTTACATTTGTAGTGTGCTTTTGAGATGCAGCTTACATTACTGTACTTAATGGGTGTTGTTGTGTCCCCATTAGCTGCACACCAACAAGAAGTAAGTGGGGGGAAAAAAATAATTTTTTTGCTGGTGTCAAAAAAATCTCCAGTCTTTTAATAGAACTGAATGGTAATAGTAACAGTCCGTCATAAGCCACCACACTGCGAATACTGTGCAAGACGAACGCCGGGCGAACATTCGCTGAATCTCTGCCTACCTCCTGTCCATCATTCTGGGATTAGTCTGGATTGGCTTCTGCATCTATATCCTGCTGGTGTGAACGCTGCTCCGATGCCGATTATAGAGTTTTCATGTTTCCGGTTCTGGTATTGTCTCCAGTCATCCAGTCGTGCTCTAGATCTCATGTACACTGTTTATTGTTATTCTGCCATTTGTGTCATCCTGGCAACATGGTTCGCATATCATCAACCTGCCGTTAGTGTCATCCAGGCATCCAGGTCCGCATATCTGTTCTCTGCCTTTCGTGTCATCCAGGCCAGGCCCAGGTATCCCACAAGGCAACCTAGGCGCTCACCTAGGGCCCCACAAGTCCCAAGGGGCACGTGGATGGGCCCCTTTTGACTCGCGGGGCTCTAGATGGGACCCTTTTCCCAAAGAAATCTGGCTGGCCAAAATGCTCCCAGAGGAGCACTGTATGAGTACCGCGTGATGTCATGATGTCACGAGGACCCGCTTATAGAGTCCCGCTGCAGCGCCACTGTCTGCATTCTCACAGAGTGACTGTGCATAAGAAGGAGGACGAAGGTCACTGGTCCTCCGACCAGCCCCATCCAGCTCCAGCCCACCCCCAGCACAGCAGTCTCTGCTACTGACTGCCAGGCTTGCAGCTTGCCACCAGCATTGGCTGCACCCAGCAAGGAGCAGAGGGACAGGCCAAGGCAGAGTCTGGCTGAGTGAGACAGTGAGCGAGGATCCAGATCTCAGGGAATCACAGCAGCCAGGCAGGTAGGGTCAAGTACTGTGCTATTCTCAACTACTCTAATATAGATTGAATTATGTAGGATTTATTTTTTATGGTAGATGGGGTCTGGGAAGTGGACAGTACTTAATGAAAGTGGAGATCCGCGCTACACCTATTTGTGAGTGCAATATGCTTATTTTAACTCGCTGATATAAACAAAAGTAAATATGGGATAATGTCTGATGGTGTGCACTCTGCTGTTGTCCTATTCTGATAATGACCCACAAACCATGTGATGGTTATTGGTCCCACCCGCCAATTACAGGACAAGACAAGATGTTATTTGAAGCCAAAATATATTTCAAATTTGTGTATCATAGAGAAACAAACATAAAAACAGTCAACAATCTGTTGGGCTGTCGTAAAAAATAGGAGCAGCGTATCTATAATATTGTCGTGCCACTGCTCACTGTTGTGATGAGGTGATGTCAGAAAGGTGGGTGAGGGGGAGAAGGGGGACAAAATGTAGGGGGAATGGTCTTTTTGTAAATTAACCACACTTGTGTGCACTGTACTGAGACTTAATAGACTCTGTTATAATATGTCCTTATGAAAAAACTGTGAGGTAATGTGCGGCGTCCCGCTACCTCTTGTGCAGATAGTTCTGGAGCATTAGTCCTAAGTAATAGGGATCTGTTGGGATGATTAGTGGTGTCTTCTTGCAGGCTGGAGGAGACCACTGTGGTTAGGATGCAGTGTCTCCAGACTATGGTAGTGTGGACCATGGACTAGGTGGGTAGCAAGCAGAATGAAAGGCAGTGCCCCACATCTCACCACGGACGTAAACAGTACCCTGTCTGGGGAGGGGACTGCCGTTAGGACCATACCCGATCTGTGCCTGCTGCCCCCTCCACTACGGAGGCTTACCTGCACTCCTGCCCCTGTATGTGGCTGGATCCCTCCTCCTCCTGCTTGTACTCCGTGTCCTCCGTCCCGTTGTGTCTGTCTCCGATCTCCCCGTCCTGTTGTTTCCTGGTTCCTACTCATATTACGTGTAATGCACCGGTCACGTGGTGCGGCTACTTGTGACCTGGTGGAGCCGGATTAGAGTCTCAGTCAGTGTCTTCGCGTGTGGTACCCAGGTGGGTGAAAAATGTTCAGTAGGCTGGTGTGTCTCCAACGCATATCGCCTGTTAGGGCTTCCTCAGGGATTGGTTTGTGCTGCCTTATTTCCATTATTTATAGGTACTGTCTGTGCCATCGGCCATCTTGGTTGTGGCTACAGGAATATACTGTGATAGTAGCCAGATTTTAGAACCGGTCAATGTTTACTCCCCACCCCTCTTTCCCCCCTATGTCTTGTTTCTCTGTACCCCTTTATTTATAGGATGTAATACATAGTAGAGTATTCCATCATATATATATATATATATATATATATATATATATATATAGGCATCTCAATATCATTATTTTTGGATGCCACATTCAATATGGCTACTATCACAGTTTCCAGTGATAGTTTCACTACTATCTGTTTCCAGAGTACGCAGCCCAGCGTTTATTGTTTATTGTTATTCTGCCATTTGTGTCATCCAGGCGGCACGATTTACATATCATCTACATGCTGTTAGTGTCATCCAGGCGGCATGGTCCGCATATCTGTCCTCTGCCATTCTTGTCATCCAGGCGGCACGGACAGTACTCTGTGTCCAGAGTACGCATCCCAGCTTGCACTTATTTTTTTAACCTGGCAGCACAGGCCACACTATAGCGTCAGCTGTTTATGTCAACACGGTGGCACAGGACATACTACAGCATCAGCTGCTTGTGTCAACCTGGCGGCACAAGCCACACTACTGCTTCAGCTGCTTGTGTCAACCTGGTGGCACAGGCCGCACTCCAGCGTCCTCAGTACTCAATCCTGTGTACCCACACCGGTGTTGTCTTCATTACAGCACTTATCTTCATCTGCCACATCGTGCCAAGTTACTCAAGTCCTTAAGGCTGCTGCACGGCCCATTTGTTGCTTCATTTCCTACACCCACCAGCCACAGTTAGCCAAGGCATACCAGCCCTCAAGGCTGCTGCACAGCCCAAAGGCCGCTTCATTTCCTACGGCCCACTGGCCATAGCTAGCAAACGCATACCAGCCCTCAAGGCTGCTGCACAGTCCAATGGCTGCATCTCATCTTATGGCCCACAGGCCCATCAAGTCAAGTTATCTTAGCTCTCAAAGCTACTTCACGGCCACATATAGCCAAGAAATACCAGGCCCCAAGGCTGTTGCAGGACTATACCCTAAAGAGCCATGCCTGTGGCATAACACAGTCTCTCTTTTCATTATCTTATTGTATGTTCATTTAATATGGTGGCAGATAAGTTCAACTACAGTAGCTATACTCTGACCTGGTGTAAAAAAAAATCTTGGATTAGTCAAATGAAGAGAGGAAGCAACCTAGTACTCGTGCTGCCAGTCATAGTACGTCTTCAACATCTATTAAAGGAGTTAAAAGGGAATGAAGGTGTAAAGGGTGCCTCAAATAGAAACAGTATTTCACAATTGTAAAGTAAACAAATTGCCAAAATGACATACATCACATGCAGTGGAAAGGAAAGGCTCAGACCATGGCCTTTCTTTGTGAGTAGTGATCCTGCTACTCTTGTTTCATACACTACAATGCCTAATGTGAAAACAGGGGTTAAACACATCATCTGCAACCTCACATGCACCTTCTTGCTGTGAATCTAGATGTGTCACCTTTAAAATATGCAAATCAGTGCACAAAAAGAACAATAAGAATGAATAACAAGCTTCACAGATCCCTGAGGATAGTCTAAGGGTGTTCATGAGTGCTACTGTATTTGGCATTTCTGTATCTGGCATTTCTGAAACTGTAATCATAGAGAAGCCTCCCTCCACCATTTCTGGACCCTCTGCAAATGTGAGGAGGAGTAGTACCAAAATTATTAACATTGAAATAGAAATTGAGGATGCCACTGTGGAAGTGCAACAGAATTTGGGGGATATTTACATATCTTATGGTAAAGAGGATGTTGATGATGAATGTGTTGGACAAGAAGTTGATAAAATTAAGGAGGGGGTTGTTGTTTGTGTCAGTGGCTAGGCATAAGACTAAAAAAGTCACCTCAACCATGTGGAATAATTTTTTCCCTAATCCTGACATTTGTCAAGGCATCTGTAA
Organism: Taudactylus pleione; assembly: GCA_031769625.1. NCBI lineage: Eukaryota > Metazoa > Chordata > Amphibia > Anura > Myobatrachidae > Taudactylus > Taudactylus pleione. Next base: position 7,350,202 of record JAUIMM010000706.1, read on the forward strand.
GCTTTGTAAGGCCAAAGTAAGTAGAGGTAGGGATGTTAACCATCTAGGAACCTACGCCCTGTTACTTCATTTGCACAAGTTCATGCAAATATTTTATCAAAATCTGAAAAATTCTGTAGAATAATACCAAGCAGTCCAGCATCAGCTACCAGCAGCATGGATAGATCCCAGCAATTTCCACCGCCAACATAATCAACCTCCTCATTAATGATCAGAGGTAGTTCTCCTGCATCCAATTTGCAATGGCTAGCTGACTCCTCCACTATCCATGATTCCCATGAAGAATCCTTGCACGCTAAGGCTGCTGCTGGGGGTGAATCTTCATCACAGAAGGGGACCAAGAAGACTAGTAGTTTCAAAAAACAACTGACACTGAAACAAGCATTTGTAAGAGGAAGCAAGTATTTCAGTCACTATCCTTTTGCAAAGCGTTTAAATTAATTCATGATGGCTATGCTAGCATTAGATCTGTGTCCAATATTTACCATCAATGCACCTGCAATTACAGTACTTGAGATAATTTGTCCCCATTAGCAAATTCCATTTCATCCATTTTACCAGAACAGCAATTGCTTGTTATTTTTGGCCTAGAAAATGCCACTGTACCGACTATTTACTTAAGTACAGATATGTGTACAAGTGGTCCTGGTCAAACTAAAGATAACATGACTATAATAGCTCACTGGGTGGGTGTATCACCATCAGGAGCAGCAGTATCTAACACACAATGCCAGCTCATTCACAGACAGGCTATTCTCTATATCACCAGCTTCACTAAGAGACATACCAGTGTCATCATGTCGGAAAAAACTCAGGGATGTAATAAGAAAATGTTTAATCCCACCAAGACTCGTCTCAGGATTTGTCATTTCTAATAATGCAAGTAACATTTTATGAACATTACAATGGGTGATTTTGAACACGTACTGTACCATGTTTTGCGCACACATAAACTTGGTAGTTAAGAATTTCTTAAAAACTGACAGGTGCATGCAGGAGATGCTGACTGTGGCCCAAAACATTTCTGGGCATTTTTAGCATTCAACAACTGCATGTAGAAGATTGCAGCAGATGCAACAACAGTTACATTTGCCATGCCACAAAAAAAAAGCAAGAGGCAGTACCCAGGGGGAATGCCACCCTTTATATGCTTCAGCGACTGGAGAAACGGCAACAAGCCATCCAAGCGTACATACAGTGCATCCGGAAAGTATCTACAGTGCTTCACTTCCACATTTTGTTATGTTACAGCCTTATTCCAAAATGGAATAAATTCATTTTTGTCCTCAAAATTCTACACACAATACCCCATAATAACAACGTGTAAAAAATATTTTTTGAGATTTTTGCACATTTAATTAAAAAAAAACCTAAGAAATCACACGTACATAAGCATTCACAGCCTTTGCTCAATGCTTTTTTGATGCACCTTTTGAAGCAATTACAGCCTCAAGTCTTTTTGAATATGATGCCACAAGCTTGGCACACCTATCTTTAGGCAGTTTTGCCCATTCCTCTTTGCAGCACCTCTCAAGCTCCATCAGGTTGGATGGGAAGCTTCGGTGAACAGCGAATTTCAGATCTCTTCAGAGATGTTCAAGTGCTGGCCTCTGATCTAGTTTGTGATTAATGAAAACATTCTATAGGATCATATAGTTATTAAACTGCCATCCTATCTGCCACTGCAATACCACTAGATGTTCTATATTCTTTTAAACTGCCATGTGTCTGTGCCGCTGCTCTGTTGCTTAGTTTAGCCAGTCAGCTCACTGCAACCTTTGGTCAATATGGGTAAAAACAATATTGTTAACTGTGAGGGGGTCAAAAATTAAATTTTTTTATCAATTTTAATGAAACACAAAACATTTGAGGGTGGTTTTGCCAAAACCAAAATACAACATAGATTTAGAACCAAAGCCAAAACACAGAGGGCCTGATTCAGAGCCGGACGCAAGTGGGCGTTCGTTCGTAGTCTGACGATGTTGTACAACCACGCATTCGTCGGTGTAACAGTGCGCATGTGCGTACGTCTGATTGCGGTCATTTTTCAGTCGATCGTAGACACAGCGAACAGGAAGTGACATGTCAAATGTGATTGACAGAACTGTCCGTTTTGGGGTGGTGACGGGGGTGGAGATGGAAAAACGCAGGCGTGTCGAGGCATTTTTTGGGCATACATAAATTATCTTATGCGAGCTCCAAAAGTGAACGGAACAAGTGATACGTCACTGTCTGATCCAATTTCCATTAAGACTGCTCGCTCAGCTTGTGGTCTGGTATAGTCTACCACAATGACGATGGTCTCTTTGTACTTCCCTGGGCTCATCGATGGTTTTGTGATTTATCAATTGAGGCCACAAAAACAATAATCTTTTCATTGCTAAACTGCTTGTAAGGTATTTAGCAAATAGACCTTTTTTTAGTAGCTAAAAACCGTACGCAGGTGAGCTACTCAGCTGCTAATTTCTGGGTCATACAATCAATTAGCTAACAAATGTTGTTTTTTTTTGTGGGCTTTTAAAATATTTGTAAGTGTTTCTTTTTTAGGGAAACAATATTGTACGCATGTTTGTTTTTTTTTCATTTTTTTTTTGGGCCAAGAAACCAATCATCCTTTTGTTTTTTGCTAAGTGTTAATTAAAACTCAGAAATTGTTTTTAACCCTTGTTTTTTTAAAAAATATTAAATGTTTCTATTTCCGTTGTATTGTTTGTAAGTTTGTTTGAGTGCTTACCTTTTAACCAGTTTTTGAATAAATCCACAATAGAATTTTGCAGATTTTGAACATAATTTTATTAAATGATTGTGTCCATTTTTGTTTTTTGTTTTTTTTACATAAACATATTTATTTTAAGGTAACAAAATTTAGAAATGATTTTGGCCACACACAAACAAAATAAGTGGCATTTGAACTAAAATAAATAAATAAATAAAAACAATTCACAAGAAAGGAGAGGGAGGTTTTTGGCATGAAGGAATATGGGGCAAACACAGAGATGGATTGTGGGGAAATTAGCCAGTGCTGTCATTGCCTTTTAGGCTGTTTGGCCGGGGGTTGGAGGGAACCTAAACGGGTCCGGGATCTCCTTTGGCTGGCCTGGCCAGAGGCAGATGTTGTGGCCTCTGGACTAGGCATAGGGCTAGGCACATTTGGAGGGATGGCTGTTGTTGTGCCAGAGGTGGAGGGTCCTGATGTTCTGGCAGGAAGGGAGGCCGGCTCCAACATGTGCTGGCGAACAAGCTGCTCCAGGGCATTTGCAATTCTCACGTTGGCCGCAGCAGTTTCCTCCAGGGCGTCCGCCACCCATACCAGATTGGCGTCCATCCTCAACAGAATCTCGGTGTGCTGATCCGATTTAACATTGAGATCAGTGAGGGGGGCCACTGCCTGTGAGGGGTAATGCCCTGGACTGTCTGCCACAGGGTCCCCAGCCAGATCTACTGCTTCCTCCCCTGCAGAGCCAGAAGAAATTCTGCGACCAAAGCTCACCTCTGGAGCAGACTCATCCGCCTGTGTCTCTGTGAGAAAAAAGAGAAAATAGTAAAATTAAAATCTAGATATTTTATAAAACACATTTCTGAGTTGTTAACATTACAACATTTACCTGGGGCAGCATGAGGAGCTGCAAAGTCTGGCATGTCGGTATCCATGTTCGACACGCCCAACACCTCCTCATCCTGCACACACCCCTGTGCCAGCTCCTCCAAATCCGTTTGCTCAAGTGACACAGGGGTGGGACCCCCACCTGTCCCCCCTGCATGCCTAGCCCTATCAGCCAGTTTTTGTTTAAGTCGATATTTGAAGTCGCTCCATCTGTTGGTTAAAAAGTTGGCATTATTACTGCAGTATTTGGACCTGTAAACACTTTTTAGTCAAATGTAGTATTTACGTACCGGCGTTTGACCTCCTGGGTTGAACGTTCAAACTCACCCACCCCATTGACAGCACTGGCTATGTCATCCCACAGTTTCCATCTCTGGGTTGCACCCATATTCCTTGGTGCCTGTGCCAGGTTGTCGTTGCACATTTGCACTAAAACCTCCATCTACTTCCTTGTGAATTGTGGCTGCCTTTTTTTTTGGCCCTAGTTTGCCTACTAGGCCCAGCAGCCTCTTCCATGGCATCCTCCACACCTTTTTTTTAAATGGTTTAAAAAATGTTAAAGTAAAATGTTTCAAAATGTAACGTTAAACATAAGCATTTTCCCATAAAAAAACAAATACTTACATGGCGCCTCTTGGCTAGTACTTTGCTGCTCTGTACTCATTGTCTTTTCTCAATGCAGCAGACCGATTTGGGCCTTCAGTGACGTTTTTTTATACATGCGTCAGCATTATTCGGCCGCATCATTCATTGTGCGCTCCTATTGTCCATCCTTAATTTGAGCGGGAAAATAAAGACTATTTATGGCTTGGTGTGACTCCATTCGAGGTGGCATTTTTGGATTGTTGGAGGTATTTCGGTGTAGAGTGGTTTGTTGTTTAGTTGGTGGAACGTGAAGGAGTTGTTTGTTTGTTTTTGAAGGAGCGTTTTTTGATTACTTTCTTTGTTTAAGTTAGCATTTTTGCGTATTTTTATTTGCTATTTTTCTTTATATTTTTGAGTAAGTATTTCAATAATTCCCATAAACATGTATTAATAAATTGTTTCAAAATTTTTATATTGTTTGTTTTTTTATTTTTTTTACAGTTATTTTGGCTGGAACCCAAGTGACCTTTTATAACTTTTGGATATTTGTCTGTTTTTGGTAAGTGTTTTTGGTTTTATTAGTTAACAAATTAGATGTGTTGGTCTTAGCATATGTTTCGCTAAGTAATGTGTGCTTGTTCTGTGTAAAATCATGTCTTAAGTCTAAATGTAGCGTACTATTTTGCGAACTAATGTGTGCTTGTTCTGTGTAAAATCATATCTTAAGTCTAAATGTAGCGTACTATTTTGCGAACTAATGTGTGCTCGTTCTGTGTAAAATCATGTCTTAAGTCTAAATGTAGCGTACTATTTTGCGAACTAATGTGTGCTCCCTTCTCTAAATGTTAGTAAACTATATTTGGTTTAATTCCTAGTTTATAAAATGAATCTAAAATTTTTTTTATCCTTTTGAAATGTAGGTGGTTTTTCACATGACACTACCCAGGCCTGTAAGATTCTTTGGTTTTCTTTGAAAAGATAAGTATATTTTTCTTAACACATTTGTCTAAAACAATAACTACCTGGCTTAACATTTCAGGTTGATGTTAGTCGAATTCTCTTGGCCATGGTTCCAGAACCCGACCAACCTCAACTTCATCCCAGGCGTAGGCCTCGTAGGCGTGCAAGGCCCCAGATATATAGAACACGTGTCACCCTTTTTGTAATGCCAGATGATGAGGTGTTAAGGCGCTACTGTCTGCCTCCAAAAATCATCATAGACACTCTCTCATTAATAGAGAGTGATCTTGAACGGCAAATTGACAGTCCTACAGCAATACCACCACTTACGCAATTCATGTCGGTGTTACATTTTTATGCCTCAGGATCCTTTCAAGCCACCGTGGGAATAGTCGCAGGAATCTCTCACTCCCCCTTTTCTAGGATCCTGAGGGCAGTGATGGATGCACTATTTAAACACCTCCATCATTTTATTAAAATGCCATTGGATATGGGTTCCCTTAATGTGGTGAAGGATAAATTTTACCAAATTGCTGGCTTCCCACACATCATAGGGGTTGTGGATGGCACTCACATACCACTTCAGCCTCCAGCAGGGCTGGAGGCAATATTTAGGAACCGAAAGCACTTTGATTCGATGAATGTAATGGTGGTATGTGATGCCTCCCTCCAGATCCTGTCCCTGAATGCCAAATTCCCAGGCAGTGCACATGATTCCTTCGTCATCCGGCAATCAGGGATTTGGCACAAATTAAACAACCTTCAAACCAATGCAAAGCTTGGTACACAATGGTCCTGATGTTGTTTTTTATATTTTCACAGGAGACAGTGGTTACCCTTGAATGCCCTGGCTGCTCACTCCTTATTTGGTTCCCGCACCAGGGCCACAAAGTCAGTATAATTCCGCACTTACAGCCAGGCAGGTGGTGGAGCACTGTATCGGCCTTTTAAAAGGCCGATTCAGATGCCTCCACCGTTCTGGTGGTGACCTCATGTATTTGCCGGCTATGGTTTCCAAAATTGTGGTCCTGTGTGGGATTTTTAACAACATCGCCATAAGGAGTGGTGTCCCAATGCAGCTAAAGGATGCCTTGCCTGAGGACAGCCCCCCCGAGGTTGGTCGGAGGTCAGTATGTGGGGGGGCCATACGCAATCAAATTGTTGCCAGGTTTTTTAGGTAATTATTTCAACAAATTAATTTAATTGACACAATGTAGACATGTATTTTTTTAATGTACACTTTTAACTTTTTTTTTATTTTTTATTCCCTAAAATGACCATAAAAATCCTTGCATACTAACTGATCAACACAAATGACTTTATGTGGACACATTGGATATAACTTCGGGAACAATGATTTCCTCTCCTCATTTGTGGCTTCATGTTGGCATGCTACTTCAACAAACAGTTCCTGATTTTTTTTATATATTTTGGGTTTTTGGAATTTTTTTGACTTTTGTGTGTGTTTTAACTGTGTGATTTTGTTGTGACAATTCACTTGGTGTTTATTATTTGTGTGCAATAAATTTTTGGTTTTCATTAAATAACCATTTCCTTCGTAAATTACAAACAAGTGAAACCTGTTCCAAAAAATGCAAACATGCTTAATGCATAACACTGTAATTTATTATTTTCTAAACTTTTGTACCCTGCTTTGTTGCTAAAAACAAACACCAAAGGTATTATGGTGAATCAGTATGTTTACAATTCTAGGCAGGTTGATTTAATTTTTACATTACCCCAAGAAACAATTAGACTATTTTTGACGTTAATTCTAAAAACCTATTGGTATTGTTATGTGTTTAATGTGCAAGCTTACATACTTACTTGACCTTTCTACAAACAAATTGTCATTACTTAAAAACACAGGGACAAATAGTAGACTTATGTAAGGTTCAACAATCTAAGATTTACAGACAAGGAATGAGACTTAAATAAATCAAAATAAACTTTATTTTGTTTTGTTTATTTGGGTCTAACGCGAAAAATGTATTGGTGCAGGATCGCCAAAAGGTGGTCCAAGGCCACCAGCATGCCAATTACATGGCCCCGGATTTCCGCCAAGCCTCCTACAATGGTCTCGTTACGCCTCTGGGCCTCTGTGGGGATCAAAAATGTGAGGGTTACTAAAATGACACCTTCATTTAGAATGTTCAAACCCAAATATAATTCTGGCTATAACAAAAATAAACATTAGTTACAAAACCTGTCCTAAAAAAAAGGAATGCAAAAAGAAAAGATTTACAACAAATAAGGGGCCAAAATGTAGAAATAACCAACAAAAACATATGTCTTAAACCTAAGCAAAACTACGACATTTGTTGGTACCGTAAACAAGAAAGACACAAGTGGGAGTGTTTGGACATGTGTCATATGTGTAAGGGGAAAACATCCTTGACATTGTTTCACAAAGATATATCTAAAAAACATTTGAACTACTTTACTATTTTGAACTGCACAGGCAAAAAGACAACATCAACCAAATTAATTTACAAATTAAAAAACAAAATAAAAAATAAAATAAAAAAAGTTTACAATGTAAACATACCAGCCACACTGCGGACTGGGCCTGGAGCAATGAAATCCTCCTCATCTGAGGTGGGCCAGTGGGTAATTGAAGGAGGGGTTATGGGTGAGGGAGTTGAGGGTGTGGAAAAGTGAGGTGGGGTTTGAGGGGAGGGGAAAGTTAGAGGGATGGTCAGGTGAGGAGAGGGAGGGGATTGAAGGTTGGCAAGGTCTGGGGTGGAGGGGGAAATTGGGGAAGAGTGGGCAGGGGATGTTTGGGTGGGAGTGGGGGATAGGGGACGAGCCACATGTCGGCGCCGTCTGACTGTCCGCTCTGCCCCTAAATGATGGAGAAAAACAATTTTAATAACATATTTTTTGGGGGGGATTTAAATTTGCATTAAAAGAAAAAAAGACAGGGATATACTGTAAACAAGCACACGCAGGTATGACCAAAATATAAAAACAAAAAATATATAAACATACACAGAAACACTTACTTTGGCCAATCCGGCGCTGCAAAAGGTCCAGCAGGCGTGGTGATCTGCGCCGCAGATCCGACCACCTGCGTTCCAACTGCCCTATATTTCGGCGATAGCCGAGGGAACGCAGGCGGTGGCGCACCTCCGCGTAGGCCCTACGTTTTGTATATTGGTGATGGGGTGCGGCTGGTTGGTAATGTGCTTGTCCATCACTTCTGTAAGCACCATTAGCTCCCGCCTACAGAAAGTGTTGTCTCTCATGATGGCAATGATTTTTTTTACACAAAACAGTTTTAATAAAGGACCTAGAAAAAATTTGATTGGCTAATGTACTTTGTAAATTAACAGAAACAATTCTATTGGTTAGTGTATGAGTCATGTGACCTACACCCTCACAAATATAATGTGAGTTATGATAGGCTTGATGCTGTGACATGCGTAAGCTAATTTAAATTTAAACCCCAAAAAAAAAAAAATCTGCTTTTATAAAAAAAAAAAAACATTACTAGCATTCAAACAAACTTTTAAATTCGAACAACTATCCCCTTGGTCAAACCGTACGTATTCTGCGGAAGAAATGACACACACTAACAAGAATAAAGTATATTGACATTGAAAAAAAAAACAGGATTGCAAACATGTGAATAACAATTAAGGTAATTAATATAGTGATTGGCAGTAATCGATTCAAGTATGTTTGCAGAATGAAATAGCAGGCAATCGAAAACTGACAGGGCCACTTCCCGGAATTGACTTGTGCGAGCGCTCCCTGCAACCAAAGAGGAGACGGACGCTCGCTATTTTGAACGATCGCTAGCTAGAGGAGGGGTTGGGAGAATATGGGGCAGAAGGTTAGCTACGAGCGAACATATGAGCGAGCGCTTAGATTTAAATATTTCCGCTCGTACGGCGGACGAGCGATCGGCCACTTGCGTCCGGCTCTGAATCAGGCCCAGAGATCCATGCACATCTCTATTATGGCTTGTTTAGTTGTTTATGGTTAAAGCATCGTTTTGGTAGCCTGTTAATGTAATCTACAAATGTAAAGTTTTATAGACATTGAATAATAGGAAGCTTATGTGATGTATGAACTTACTCCAATTTAGTTTAAAAAAAAATATACATTAATTAACTACAAATAAAAATAATATAAAAAAACAATAAAAATTATAAAATAAAAATACAATAATCTATAAGTAATGGTGCATACACACGATCAGATTTTTTCTTCAGATATGGACGATAACGATTTAAAAATCGTTCAGTCGTTCAAATCGTTCAAATCGTTCAAAACTTTGGTCAAATCGTCCAAATCGTTCAAATCGTTTAATCGTTCAGTCGTTCATCTGACAAATCTGACAAGTCTGACAAATCTGACCGTGTGTACGCTCCATAAGGTGCATGCTCCTACAAAAGAGGGGGGTCCCACAGACAGCACAACGGTCCCTCCTGTTTTAAACCCTATCTGAAATGAGCTCATTAGATCTTTGTAATTGAGTAAAGGGATACTAATAGGTGAACTTCATCATACTAGAGGGTTTAGTTAATAAACGTCAGCTTTTGAAAGCCTCCAATTACTGCTGTTTTTGCCCATATAATTTAAAACAACAATGCACCCTAAATGAACCCATAATGCTATTTATTACAGAAAACCACAGTTTCATTGCAAAGTCTGCATTTGTACTATGGTCCCTTTACTCACAGGGGGTGATTCATAGTTGTAGAGTGATATCATTGCTGCTGCTTCCAAAGTTGCGAAAATATGTTAATACCGCAGGAGTCTTCTGGAGGAGAAAAGTGCCTGCAGTGTGCTGCGTCCAAAGAAGCAGCATGGGATCACTATGCTCATCTAAGTTTACTCAGAATGGCCGCTAGAACTCCTCTGCTGGGGCCAGGAAATTTGCTATGGAAGTTGCAGACCATGGCTTTGGCATGCCTACAAAATGGCTTCGTCATGCCAACATTTTGTAAAACGGACATTTTGGCCTACCCCTCTCTGCTTCCAAATGGCCACAGCCTACCTATGCATAGTCCTCCACCATGAGGCCATTAATGACTTTCTTTTAAACCTCTAACATTGCTGTAGCTGCTGTTTTACACATGATGTGTACCTGGCTGATACAAGAGAATAATGGATTTGCTGTAAATGCATAATAGCACTTGATGTTGATGTTGTCCTGCATGATGGCTCATTGGTTCATCAAGGGCCTCGTATCTGGCTCATTAAATAAATACATATATTCCTTGTTTCCTTTTTTCCCAGCAGGCGTGTTTGAAGTCACATGTTTTTGCCTGAGTGTGTGAATCCCTGCAAGGCATCGCCTGCGGCCTGCATACCACAGGGAGGGAATTTCAAAGCATTCTCACCCCTTTTAATAATGCATCAGCCCTGTCTGCTGTGGAACATTTGGTATTGAACAGCAAGTAAACAAAAGGCAGCACAGTTAAACCTCTGCTGCAGCTCTGCTAGTCTCTGAAGCTCGGATTATTGGCAAGATAAATTTGAACTCATGATCCTTCAAGTTTCAGCACTGGTCACATATATTGTGAAATGTCGCAGAAGTTCTACAGACGGTATGAAACGCCTGCTGGAATTTTTTTGGAACCAAATATTCATATAGATATTTTGCAACTTTATCTGCGTGGAAAATGTCTGAATACCTCTATGATGCATACATGAAACAGAGTGTACGGACACAGACGCTGTTGCAATCAGTACAGAGAGTGTCAGAAATGGGTCAGAAACATGATTGCCATTCCAAGACGATGACTGGTAGGTGGCTAGAAGTGAGAGCCAATAGGTCTGTATGGGCGTGTTCTGGGAGTCTAGCAGGCATGTCAGTGAAAATGGCTGTTTTCCCAGATGCGCAGCTGCAGTGTTAAGAGACCAGAGTCAATCGTAGAGACTACACCTGCCATAGGGCTGCTGCACGTGTTGATGTTGCAAGCAATGATGCGCCGATGGTGGCGTCTAGAGAACACCAGCATTATAATAGTATGAAAGTGGGTGTTTCAGTCCTTGCACCTTCAGGCGCAAGCTGCTACACTAGGGGAAGGGCTAATGCTAGCATTTGCATATTATCGAAGCAGCGCCTCCAGCAACAGATACAAGAGTGGGTGCAGAAGCGTCCATCTCTGAATCAGGCCCAATAGGTCCATCTAGAATCTTCCAGATTTCATGAGATCATAAGAATGGGGCGTACATTTCTTACTCTACTGATTTAATAATATCAGTACAACAGTAGAGAGGACATAGGGGTCTATTTAACACTGGTGGGGGAGTGGATTCGTTCTGTATCACTGCATATCACAGCAATATGAAAGTTAGTGTAGGAGCCATTTATGCAAATATGAAACTTCAAAATGTAGAATGAGCTACAACAAGTTTATAAATATTCAAATGTCAACAAAAAAACTGAATATAATCAGAAAACTCAATCAAACTAAGCTCCAGAATATAGTATGCGTTATTTGAGGAGTATCTTACAAATGGCATGATTCTGAAGCACATACATATTATATATTATGTATGCCGGGACTATACGCATGCCTTCCAGTGTATGCGTTACACCACCCACTGTTTTTTCAGCCATCATCATTAGTATCAGGAGTTAGACCAACCATACACTGGGCGAAAGATATCTGTCTGAAATAGAGATGTGTGAGGACCCCGTGTTTTGGCTTTGGTTCTAAATCTTTCTCATGCTTTGGTTTTAGATTTCTTTAAAAAATGATTAAACAGCTGAATCGTGTAATTTGGGCCTGTTTTTGGTCCTACAGTGTTATTAACATCAATAACATTAATTGTCAGTCATTTCCAGTCAATTTTGACCATATCACAGCTCACAATATTGTTTTCACTAATATTTGCCAAGGCTGCAGTGATCTCACTAGCTAAACTAAGTGACAGAGCAGCGGCAAAAACACATGGCAGTTTGAACGAATATAGCACAACTAGGAAACATAGTGGCACTGCAGTGGTAGACAGGATGGCAGTTTAATAAACTATATGATTCTATAGAATGTTTTCAGTAGCACAGGTAAATGGAGGTGGAATATTTAGGGGAAGCCAGGTAAAGCATTGATTGATTTGATTGATTGATTACTAACAGTAATAACTATAAATAATAGTACATCAGAAATATGGAACAAACTATTAAAAAATAAGCTTATAAAATCCAAATGAGAGTTTCAAAAATAGTAATTGAATCCAAACAGCAAATAACAGGCCTCAAGACAATATAAGAGATTCAAGGCAGAGTAATATTATATGATTAAATGATTTGATGATACTACTCTGAATTTTTGGAAAAGCTGCAGGAAACAGGGCCTATATGCCTGGATGAGAAGCTGGTGATGGATGGTCTTGCAAGATACAGAAGAACATGAATGCCCTAGTAAAGTACAGTAATATACATTGCCTGTCAAATACACACAATCTTGGCAAATCCCATAATAAAAAGTGATGCATGATGGAATTGTTCTTGGGCCCTCCCTTCCATCCTTATGTTATATTAAAAGGACATGCACATCATCACAATATTACCCCATCTCCACTGGAATCCAACATTACAGAAGTATATGGGGTAAATTCAATTCAATGCGATAATGAATAGCTGCGGGAGGAAGCTCCCGAAGCTATTCAATTCAACGCGATGTTTGGGTGGGCTAAAGGATTTCTTCTCGCACCTCCCTGGAGATGCGAGGAAACAAATTGCTGGCTTAGCGTGGTGGTAACAGCCACGCGGCCGGCACTTTAGTCGGAGAATGCTGGTTGTCACGACTAAACACCCAGGTTAAGTCACAAGAACCAGCATTCTCTGACTTTACCAATTCCCGACCAGGCAAACAGCGCTGTGTATTGAATAGCTCTGGGAGCTCCCTCCTGCGGCTATTCATCATCACATTGAATTGAATTCACCCCTATGTTTGTTGTAATTGGTGGCAAAGGTCTTCCTCATAGAATTTGTAGTTCATATTGATGAACATTAGTTCATTGCTCACAAGGTTCCCGGCTGTGTTAAACACACTTTCTGAGTACACACTGGAGGGTGGGCAGCTTACAGTAAGTAAATCAAAACCAGTTTGTATAAGTGGCTCTAAATTGCCTTTTTCCATCCCAGTTTTCATTGGGAATTTGTGACATGTGAAATTGTACATTATCAATAAATAAATTCTCTACTACTCTATTGATGCTTACTGTATCAGATTCATGATAGAGGTGCCAATAATTGTGGGCAATTCTTTTAAGCCTGACCAGATGTCATGTTTCACTCGAGCACCGTGTTGATTTATCATAATCACCAGTGTGTTTCTTGGAGAAGGACAGTTTTTTACTGACAGCAGCATTTGTATGAGAAACTGAAGCAGGCAATGTCATTGTGTCAAGGAGTTTTCTGCATCTCTTAAGATCTGTGTCAGTTGGAAAGAAAAAGATGACATATGAATTAAACCTAGGATCAAGCATGGTTGCCAAAATGTACTGATCCAATTGCAATATTTGGTAAACCCTTTGGTCCTTGCAAAGTGAATAAAGAACTTGATCTACAAGTCCTCCTTCAATTTCTCTAGCTGCTTTTTCAGTAGTTTAATTAAGGGTATGACCTGACTAGCAGTGTCTGAACTCACTTCATGTGATGATCTGAAGAGATAATTAGTAAATCAACTCTAGTTATCTTTACTAGTTCATATAAGAAACATCTATATTCTTCTACATATCATGCATTACATAATTTGCCAGACTGTACAATGCAATAAGTCAATGGTATGAACGTTCACATGTATTTAGCTTTTAAATCCTTTAGGTTGTTTTATTTTCTACATTGTGTTAGACATTTACAACAGTAAGTGGATAATACAATTATTAGTGAATCAAAATGTTACTGTAGTTCTGTCTTCCTAATAGATGGTTGTATGACTGCTGTCATGTCCTTTAACACATTCGCCTCCAGCTGAGGAAAGGTTAGAAGAGGAATCTTGCCTATCTAATTTGTAACTTTGTGCTCTAGTGATCTGAGCCAAGGTGAAGTACAATGTAGTACAGACAGCAACCCAAACGGCTGGACTCAGATAACATGTACTTACTGCTTTATTCCAAACCACTGATGAGTATCATGCACAGACAACACAAACCATTCAGTCTATTTTAAAATTTGAATTTTTTTCCAGTTTTTCCAGCTCATACTAGGAGTGATAAAGAGAGACAAAGATATATGAAGGAAGTGAGATGAATACACTGGGGTAGGAAGAATATAAGGAACTTCATCTAAATTATCACTCATGCAGTAGAGTATCTGCTTTGAGCCCCAAATCTGCAATGTACATGATAATAATATATTCACATTGAAAAACATAACAGATGATGCATCTGCAGAGTATCACTTGGCAGTGAAAATATTGCAGGGAGGAAGGTGTTGGCCTGTTTATTGTGTTAGGTGGCCAGACCCAGCTCCTTCCCTCCTGATCTGTAATGTCATATTGCTATACTGTTTACAGGGTTCCCCCTGCACACAGTATAAGTTTGTTCTTTGCAGAAATATACAGCATGTCCAAGAAAGGTAGCCTGTCTCTTTCAGACTGAACCACCTCGCAGTTAAAGATTAACACTACCATAAACCTTTAATTGGTTTCCACTTGCTTTATCAGGATACTAATGGTGATGGGTTAATATTAGAGTCAATAGAGTGGCTGGGTCATATATGATTGGTTGTTCCACTAACCAGCAACATCAGTGCAATGATTATTTAGAATCAAAAACTTAATAGAAATATAGGTTTCTTCCACCAGAGTCTGTTATTATATTAAACAATTTATAGGACCAGTACATTTGTCTTCTATGGAATTTGATTCGCTTATCTCCCACTCTTCCATCTAAAAACAACGCCAATGTGTATAATTTTTAATCCTTTAATATCTTTATTATGTAATTTAAATTTTGTTTTCAATAAAATATATGCCAATGGGTCTATCAATAATCAACATGTGCTCTTTAATTTTTTTTTTTTTTTAACAGTCTGAAAGTGTTTTATACATATTGGAGTCCACAATGACACTGCAAAAAGTTCACTACAAAACTATACAGATGCTATAAATTTTATACTTTTTGTTATCCACTTTGTAACCATTGTTTTTGTCAATTAACCAGTTGATATTTTTGTTTCCCTACATCTTGGATCTGAGGGAGCTAGACTGCTCTTTACATTTGGGGGTGGTAGGTTTTATGAGTTGAACTTGCTTTAGAATAAGGTCTTTTTGAAGGACATGCTAATTATTTGGTTTATACATCTTAGGTTGGCCACTGAATCCATCAATAAATCGAAGAATGTTAAAATGTTCATCTGATTCCTTATTCTTCCTTAATAGCAGTTCTCACTTTTCAAGACTTAGATTCCTTGTTCTTCTTTAATTACATTTCTCACTGTACCAGCCTTTTAGCCTCCTTAATACAAAATTCAAGGTGATCCTTCACCTCTCTGTCTCTAACACATAAATCATTAGGGAATTTTACCTGAGTACTGAATATTTCTACTGTACATCTATACAATTTTTCTTTATATTTTGAATTGTCCTTTAGGGAAAACTAGTAAAATGGATCTGACATATATCGGGTCAACATAACCCGGGTCATGCTTAACTCTGTGGCCAGTGACTTACCTCTCCTCTTCTTGTCTGTCCAGTGTATGTAGCTATGATGGGAATCATTAGAAGCTGGGTGGGGCAAGCACCACTCTCACAGCGCATGATGGAGATGAGACAGATCACTACCAATTATTATATAGATCCCTAATCCATTGGGATTGTGACCACTTAAAGGTAAACTTACTTAACTTTTGTCAGAAGGATTGTTGTTTTGATACAATTATTGTCACATTGAACTTCCAAAGGTACTATTCTCATTTTATTCATACTGGGTCAATTGACTAATAATCAAACCATGTATCTTTCAGACTAAGGGGTCAAGCTATGCCATGCGAAGGGTGCGAGTAGCTGTTGCAATGGCATTAAAAAGCTGGCAATGGACCGGCACCTCGCACCCTTTGTGGCCTGCTCTGAGCCCGAATTTGCTTAATTTTGCTCAGAGTCCTATGGGGATGCAAGCACTTTTAGGCAAATCCAGGCTGCCATTAAAAGTGTGGCCATTGTCGCGATAACTCGCACCCGCAAGTACATCGCTTGGAATAGGATAGAGGCAAATGTAATATATC
This sequence comes from Taudactylus pleione, assembly GCA_031769625.1. Taxonomy (NCBI): domain Eukaryota; kingdom Metazoa; phylum Chordata; class Amphibia; order Anura; family Myobatrachidae; genus Taudactylus; species Taudactylus pleione. Next base: position 7,366,542 of record JAUIMM010000706.1, read on the forward strand.
ATTGTGTTATTGTTATGTGAGGACTGCAATAACAGAGTTATTTATTCCATATATATTTCACTTCTTTGAAACTCATGAATAAATTGGCATAAAGTGGTGCAAACATGGGTCACAGGGTAGCTCCTTGTATCTGTAAAATACATTTCTCATAAAATTCTAAATAATCGTTATTTAGAATAAAAATAATATTGTGTATGATAAAAATGAGTTGTGTTTGGTCAAGATTACCATCTTTTTGTACATGGAAAAAAAGTGTATGCTGCACAATCTTGAGAATTCACAATAGAAGTATAATGTGAAGACACATCAATTGTCCCAAAATGAAATTATCCTTCCATCATTTGGTATGACTAGGGGGAATGGGGTGGTGAAATGTTATGATGAGAGATGAATAGGATAATGAAATGTGATTGGGGTTGAATGGTAGTGATGATATGCTAGGACTAGAGGCAATGGGATGGGGTGAAGAAATTACAAAACAGGGGGCGATGGGATAGACTGATGAAAGTGGATGAATAGGATAGAGTAATGAAATACAGAAGTATGGCTTGGAATGGCATTACATAAAATAAACACATTCTGGAAGTGAAGCCAGCAACTACTGTACATTGTGTTAACAACACAGAATTTGTTTTGTTCAGTTTCTCCCAGTTGCGATTGTGCTATATAAGGTGTTATATGATATTGATTTGGGATGTGCCGAAAGTTGGAGGACATGCTGATTATTTCACATTTTAGATGGAAGCTGTTATGATAGGTGCTGTGTCACTGCTAGGGGTATGCGTGCTGTGTTTCTTTACTGTTTGTTTTGGGGAAGACAGTGCCCTATATAATTTGCTTTGCAGGTCATCTTCATGGAGGTATGGAAGTAGAACAGTAAAAATAAAAAATAAAACCGTTAACAATAAAGTGTCTGTTAGGGAAAGCTCTCCAAGCTCACCGTACACAACCCCTACTGTACATCATACATGCCTACCTTTATATTTGTGTTCCTGGGAGATGCCTGGGTAAGACAAGCAGGAGGGTGGAGATGGGGGGCGGGGCCTGATGATTTGCGTCATTAAGCCCCCCTGTGATTGGATCAAATTTAAATAGGGGGCGGGGCCAAATTACGGAAATCATGCAGAATCGCGTCATTAAGCCCCGTCCCCTGCACGGAGACCCGCAACCACCGTGGAAATTCTCCCCATTATGCCCACTTCACTAGGAAGTGGGCAGAATGCAGGAGAAGTGCCTACCTTCCGGGGGTGAAGGGGGGTTACCTGAAAAATCGTGAGCCTCCCGCGAATTCCGGGAGGATAGGCATGTATGCTGTACATGTGAAGATGGAAACAAAAATTACACTTTATTAGCTAACGATTAGTATTTGGACCTTGGTCACCTGTTTCTGGAGACTGTTGCTTTGGCATCTAAACTTAGGGCCTGATTCAGCAGCAGTACCATTGACCACTCACGCAGCATTTACATCAGGCCTGACCTTCCGCAGACACTGCAAGTCTCTTCGCATGCAGTAGGCTCTCAAGCTGCGTATGCAATCGCAGTGGATAATTTATGCACATCCAAGCAACAGCATTCAAATAGATAGGCAAATCTGCGTTTTTCTGACCACTCCCCCATCACCACACCCAAACGCTCACAGCCTGGGACTCACTCTGCGATGGATTCCTATGTGCGTGCGTAATCAAAGAGCAATCACAGCGCACACACAGTTTGACTAATACATATGCGCAATGGCTAACAATCGTTTGATCTTTGTACGTAGTTGCATTTGTGATCGCTGCTGATTCAAGCCCTCAGTCTCCACCACACTGAATGTTACCGCAATCCGAATCACACACAAGGCAACCTAGGCCCACTAACAGGTGATCCGGTTCTGCCTATAAGGGATACAACTGCTGTTGCACTAACACTGATTTGTTCTAACCTCTGCCCGTCTGAACCCTATTACATTTATTTGCTCAACAATGCACTTACATCGAATGCCTCTGACCAATCTTTATTCTTGTGAACCTTTAGTAATGTGTTATCCTTTACAGTAAATGTACTCTGATTCTGTCTCCAGACCATTACAGAATAATCTGGCCTTATATGTAGACTGTGGAAGGTAGTCTAGTAAGTGCACTGAAAAAATAAAAGAGTTGCAAAAGTTTTCCTGCATTTATAAGAAAGAGATCAGACAACTGCAAACTCTTGTTATGTTTCAGCAATAACAAATAATTAATTTGAATAAAACTTTAAGAAATAATGATCCCGCTGCTGCACAACTCTCACGTCCACCACGGTCTTCCAAGTTCAATGTTATCTTCGCCAATCAATGCCACATTTATTTTAAAATGCAACCTGCACAGTTCATTAATGACAAGATAAAGAACTTCTTCATTATTAATCTTTTGACAGAGAAAGCCATGGCCTGTTCTTCTACTTATATAAAACAAGACAGTGATATATTTTACAATCTAGACTATATTATTATTACTGTATAGGTAAGAATGTTGATGTCTCTAATTGATGTGCTACTGTTAAAAGTAGATACCATGAACTGCAGCAGCGTAAATGCGCTGTGGCAGAATATACTGCTGAGTTCCAACCTCTGATCTCTGTTGTCACATGGAACACTTCTACTCAGATAAACTAGTTTGTCTAGATATGTGCATGGACCCCTGTGTTTTGGTTTTGGTTCTAATTCATAATCATGTTTTGGCTTTGCCAAAACCACCCTCACGTGTTTTGGTTATGTATCTGTTTTTTAAAAAAAATTGATAAAACAGCTAAAATAATGTAATTTGGGGCTGTTTTTTTTCCTACAGTATTATTAATCTCAATAATATTAATTTCCAGTCAATTTTAAACACCGCACAGCTCTCAATATTGTTCATCATTATTGACCAAAGGCTGGTTGGATAAATTAAGCAACAGAGCAGCGGCTCAAACACATGGCAGTTTAAAAGAAGATAGCACATCTATGAAAAATTGTGGCACAGCAGTGTCAGACAGGATGGCAGTTTAATAAAATATACAACCCCATAGAAGTCAAGAATGTTCTCATTAATCAAGAACTAGATCAGAGGCCCAAGGGCAGTATAAGGAAATGGAAGTGGCATATGTATGACTATGTAGTGAAAGAGAGATGATTTATTGAGTGGTTTTGATTGATCACTTGATTAATTGATTAAGAAAATTTTATTAGAGATGGCCTTGTTTTGCAACTGAGAAAAGTCCATAAACTTATACAATTTAGCTTGCCATGTTCATATTAGTGAATAATACAAGTAAATATTTTCCATAATTCTTTCAAAATATATGTTTTTTTGTGAGGCACCATATTATTTCTGGTTAAAATTGTGTTGCAAATTAGTACAGTATTAAGCAATAACCAATAAAAAATGTTTGTCTAATCAAAAAAGACCATAAACGATGCCTCTTAAAAATATAGCCCATAATGAAAACAAAAGTGGTGCAAGATGGAATTGTCCTTGGGCCCTACCACCTAGCCTTATGTTGTATGTTAAAAATTATATGTACAGTTTAACAAACCAAGTAGTTCAGTGACATGGACTGACACTTTTGTGGCATAAGTGCTTGGTTTGTTTGGGCCCACACAAAACAAGCTACAAATTGGCTGAAGGTATCTAATAACGTTGTTAATCATCTCTATACTGGGAAGATGTCATTATCATCCTCATCCTCCTCACCCTCATCAGTTTTAACATTATCATCACACAATATTAGCTTATGTACACTGGAATTCACTGTTACAGAAGTCTCTGTACTTTTTTGAATTTGGTGGCAAAGGTCTTCCTCACAGAATTTATAGTTAATTTTTATGAACATGAATTTTTCTGCATTTTGAGAAAGTAACCTCCTATGCGGATCACTCAGGTTCCTGGCTGTGCTAAACACTCTTTCTGACTTCAAACTGGAGGATGGACAGCTTAAGTACGCCATAGCTAGTTTGTGCAAAAGGCTCTGAATTGACATTTTTTCTTCCTAATAATCAAAAGGACTACGTGACATGCTAATTTGTACAGTTTAATTGAAATACAGTAATCTCCACCATTCTATCGATGCTTACTGGTTCAGATCTAATCATAGCAAAGTTGTGTGCAATTGGGTATGCCATCACACAGCTAAGTTCGCTTGCATGTGGTTAGGGTTTCCTAGACTTTTTGTGCAGTCGCAGAAGCAAAACACTGCTCAACTGCGTAAATATTGGCACTACATGAAACTTCTGAATTAAGAATTAAATATTGAAGACCTTGGGGTATACTTATCAAAGTTCTATTTTGCATTCGATTTGAAGTTCGATGTAGCTCCCCTCAAATCGAATCAAATTGAATGTACAAATCCCTCATGAAATCCCACATTTACTAAAATTCAATTTTAGAAGCCTTTTCAAAATCTAATTCGATTTTATTTGATTTTGAACAGTGAATTCATGTTTGATTTTGCATGCCCATGTACAAGTTGAACACCAAATCCCACTCAAAAATTAACTATAAATCCCCAAATGAACAGACCTGCTGCATGCTTTCAATTTTAGCATGAGCAGGTATGACTGATACAGATGCATGCACAAATCAGTGAGATCCGTGTATGCATCTGTGTTTAAAAAGCTTTTAAAGTCATAAAAAAATTTTTTTTAAATGACGTGGCCCCCCCCCCTTAAAATTGCAACCAGACCCAGACTTTTCAGAGCCAGTCCTGGTTGTGTAAATATGGTGGACAAAAGACGTTGGGGTCCCTTGTATTTAGTACAACCAGCACTGGCCTCAGCAAGCTGGTCCTGGTTTTAGACATACTGGGGACAAATGTATTTTCCACAACCAGCACCAGACTCTTTTTAGCAGAGGTGTAATGCCACAGCAAGGGGAACCCTTTCACCAGGTCCCCCAGCCAAAGCATTTCACCATGACCGCTAGTCAGCCCAAGTAGGGGATCCCTGGGGAGGTGGGGACCCCCAATAGAAGGAATAAACACCCCCAGACACATTATTCGGCCCGTTTTGATACAGAATCTTCACAGGAGAATTTTAGCTGTTAGTAGCGGAACAGAGAGACAAGGTTCCACAGGTGGCCCTTTAGGTGTAACAACCAGAACCACCAAAATAGGCACAAAAGGGAAAGTACTAGAAGGGGCAAGCCATGTGGGAGGCAGAGGGTGAGTAGGACGTGCCCCGCTATTCAGAAAGACCTAATAACCTTTCCTCCTACGAACTATCTTTACAGTGAAATTAGTTTATAATCTCATTTGTTCCCACAGTACCATTTGACAAATTCACATTGAATATTGAGAAACATAATCTGCTGAGGAAACTAAAGTTTAAAGAACACTTTAAGGACAACAAAGATTCTTATGTGGACTCTGTAACAGTACAATTAAAAAACTTTAAACCTCATTCATCATTTGAAGCTCAGTCACATAAATCGAGCATAAAAACGTTTTTACATTTGTTGGATCAGGAGGTCGGGAATTCTATTGGCCCTTCCCCGCTTTTACATCCCAATCTATCTCCTTCAGAGAGACAGGCTCTCAAATTGCTTGCTAACAATAAAAATCTTATCATACGACCAGCGGACAAGGGAGGAGCAATCATTCACCAAGATTTTGCAGATTAAGAAATTACACAATTGTTATTTTAACTCAATGTATATAAAAAGCTCGGAGGTGATCCTACTAATAACTGCGGGAATAGCTATGTGAGGTGTATAGAGGACTAAGGCCCCGATTCTGAGGTGCTCGCTATTTGTGAGGGCTCGCTCTGAATCAGGGCGGGCTGGGCTTTTTTTTACCCCGGCCTCCAGGCCACTCGCTAAGCAGTGGGTGAGCACCCACAGCTTAAGCGGGCGGCCTGGCGCTGGTCGCGATTATTGCGACCATCGGGCCTGCGACGAGACCCTTATGGTAGGTTCTCACCCACCGCAAGCCCCAGTGAATATTCTGCTCTAATAGAGCAGGAAGTTCACTACTGACATCACGTGTGATGTCAGTAGGGCCGCCCACAAATGTCAGGCGTTCCTTCGGGAACGCCTCCGTTTGTGCAGCCACCACCCCAACCCGCCTACAAAATGGGGCGAGCTATCAATCAACATCGACAGCCGCCCTGTCTTGTCACGAGCCCCGGAGTGAGTGATTTCTCACTCACTCCGGGGCTCATGCACCCACACGCTGTGCGCTCACGAGCGGGTCTGAATCAAACCCATATAGCGGAGTCTAGGAGAAATATTGATTCCGAAATTTCCTCAGGTACCGCTTTTATATACCATTCCCAAAATTCACAAAGGTATAGATCCCCTTCTAGACCGCCCCATTGCGTCCGCTCAGGGCTCATTATTTCAACCAGTGGCCACATTCCTGGATTCCCTGCTACAGCTTTTTATATAAAAAGAGATGACCTTTTTTTTAGACACATCAGCATTGCTCAATAAGCTAAAAGACTTTACAACAATACCATGTGATTGTTGGTTATTTAGTGTAGATGTGGTGAATCTCCATACTATTATACTGCATGATATGGGTCTCCAACCCATTAAATGTTTTCTTATGAGCGAAAAAAGATTTTGATTTGGGAAAAATGTATGTCGTTTTGTACTTGTTTGATCTGTTGTTGCGCAACAATTTTTTTCTGTAAGATAGTCAATTTTTCCTACAGACACGGGGCTGTGCAATGGACTCGTCAGTGGCACCAGCCTACGCAAATATTTTTATGTTTGCTATTGAACAACAATTGTTTTTCTTTGATAGTGACATTGCTGGTAGGATATTATTATTCACTAGGTTTATAGATGACCTTTTCATCTTATGGCAGGGAGATAATACAAAACTTTGTGAACTAATTGAACTGCACAACACCTCTGACAGCCCAGTTAAATTCACATATAATTATAGCCAGGAAACCATTAAGTTTCTCGTGTGAATATCTTCATTATTAATAATCGTATTGTGACAAGTGTATACACCAAACCAACTGACAGAAACACATTACTAAAGGCACAAAGCTGCCATCCTAAAAGCCTAATAAATGGATTACCCTTTTCACAAATGATACGAACAAATTGATTCCTTGATAGAGAAATTCTTACAGAGAGGCTATCCTAAGCGAAATTGAATGGCTTGTAAAGCCAAAGTACTAATTATGGATAGGGACTCCCGTTTGAATGGTCCAACACAAAGGAACCAGACTGAACCCAAGTTCCCTTGGGTCAATCGTTATAATGTAGCCTCTCCTAAAATCAATAACACTGCTAAGAAACTTTGGCCAATAATCACTAGTGATTTGTTATTACCACTTACTGACCATAGTTTGATGCCTTGCTACTCAAGGGGTCATAATCTAAAAGATATCTTAGTTAAAACTAATATCTCAAGTAAATTACATCAACAGAAAACATTTCTAAGCCATACTAGGCTAGACTACTTGAAAATTTGTTCTGTAACTTGACAATTTATGCTGAATTGAGATACCTTTTCACACCCACACACTGGTAAAATATATAAGCTCTGACAGTACTTAAACTACGATTCTGTGTTTGTGGTATACCAGATTATGTACCCATGCGGCCTAAACTATATAGGCAAAACAGAATACAAATTTAAAGAGCTTATGGGTCAGCACTGTGCTTTGATACGAGCAGCACTTAACTCAGGTCATAGTGACCAACCAGTACAGTAGTTCGTCATTTTTTTTAGATGAAATATTCTTTTAGTAGCTTGCGCTATAGAATGATAAACCACATACCTGCCTCTTTAAGAGGCGGCAATAGGCCACTCTTGCTATTGCAATGTGAGATGGATATTTTGATTAGATGTGATTCAGCCTAAGGGGTTAAATGACAGTGTACCCTATGCTATAGATAAGTTGTATTCATGACAATGATAACTATGTAAGCGGTAATGTAGCTTGACCTTGTTTCAGTATTTTTGTCTTGTTTCAATGTATCTCTGATAATCCTGCTTTAATTATGCTTCAAGAAAGATACGTTGTAATTGTGCATTATGTGTAACGCTACTAGGCTTTATTTTACATTGTATCGAAAAAGTTGCTATGGTGAAGGGTTGCCACTTTAGTTGCCGTGTGAATGTCTCGGCTTGATGACGTCACTAACACGGGGCGGCTGCAGGACTGGCGCGCGGCCCCAACCCCTCCGCCAGCATTTATACATGGTGGACTTGTTATAAAAGGTATAGTGACACTCACATGCGCTATAACAAGTGTACTGAACAAAAAGAATGGATATACTCTCCTTATAACATGAGCTCCTTCCGTGATTGGTTTTTCTCATTAACGGAAGCATGCCTGATGACAATATGATAATATATCGAAACATTGATGAACTTCTGCTTCGCTTGAAATTAAATTTTTATGCCAAGAGTGCCGCACCATTACTACATATGTATATATAGACTGCAGCCTTAACCTGGGAACAGGTCAGAGCTTATCAGGAGTGACTATAGATCACCTTATAAGTCCTAATTGATATAAGGATCTCATCCTGTCCAACTTAATATCATGATTGGTTACATAATTTGTTCTGGTCCCAATTGATATAAGGATATTCTTTTAACCATCTTATAATCAGGATTGGTTACAGTATTTATTTTGAAGTGTTTACCCCTGATGAAGTCCTCACATACAAAACGCATAGGGTATTAATCTGTGGAATCCGATTGCCCTAAGGGAGGAACCTGCTATAAAAGATGTAACCCCTGTGTGGGTAGAAGCAGGATAATATGTCTCCCAAACTGTGGCATTGGATCGTTACTGATGTAAGCAATTTTTTAGTAATGAAGTAATATTTTTAACATTTCAAATGTAAGACAAACTTTTTTCTTTTTCCAGGTGCTTTTTAACTGATAGCCTTGGGTGCGGTCCTGTCTCTTTAAGGCAGGACCCAGTTTCATGTTTAAAATGTATGCAAGCTTGAGCCCAAGATGGCAGATCAAGTTTATTTATCTGAGAATCAGTGTAGGGACTGGCTAGATGGGAATGACCGTGAAGCGGTGGCCAGCTTAACAAATTATTGCAATATTTTGGAACCAACATTCCCATTCAAAGGAGTTGCGGTTTGAAAAGCATGTGAGTGCCGAGTTTGTATGATATATATATATATATATATATATATCCACTAACTGCCGGCACCCAACAACATACAAACAAAAAGTCCTCCGGTGCACAGAAAACTGTAAATACCGTAACCAAAGAAGAACTGGCACTCATAGGTATTATGCAATGGAAGCGTGTATTGGGTCGATGTTTCAAGGCCAGAGCCCCATCATCAGTACCGCATCATCACACAGGACAAAATATGTACAGAACAAAAAATAAAACTTAACCCTCCTAAATACCCTTAGTGCAGCGTGTGGACCATCCTCCTCACCGCCCGTCGCACACACATCCACGTCATTTCCGGGTGCCACAGGATGTGTCTCCATGGTAACGCATAAGCATGCGTTCCATTATACATGATTCCTGCGCTCCACAGACGACCTCAGAGTGTACTGTAACAGTAGAGGGGCATCTACGGGAAAAAGATGAACCACAGTGCACAACAACAATTAAAACCATGGCAATATCTTCAACATACAGAGTACATAGCCTGAAAATCACAAAAGCAATACATAATAATACACACTACAAAAATAGCAAAAACACATTATATAGCTACTAGACTCATATATGATGTGAATCTAGACTAAACTATTCCAATTTAATTTTTCATTCAGACCAAAAGGAGAAATAGTCTCATGGTCCATCTGGATTCTTTAATCAATAATAGTTTTGCACGATCACCACGTCTCAGTCAAGACAGTGGTACGTGATCAATCATGAAATAACATAAGATGCCAGACTATGACCAGCCGCCGTAAAATGCTTAGCAACTGGTTGATCAATAGACCTCCCACTTAATGCCAGTTTGATAGCCGAACTGTGGGCCACCATCCTTTCCGAAAACTTCTGAGTGGTTTGGCCCACATAGTGTAAACCGCAGGGACACACAATGATGTACACCTCATGATCAGTTGAACAGGTAAGAACAAATCTTATATCATATATTTTGTTCTCATGGGGATGCTTGAAGTTCTTACAGACTCTAAGATAGGTGCATGTAGTACAACCACTGCACCTATAGCATCCTGGTGGTTTAACATAAACATTGGGGGCAACCAACCTATCTCTAAAATTTCTACCATATTTGAATGTGGCTAACGGTCTGCTTCTGGCAAAGGGAGATCCCTATCAGACGATACAATGGGCCAAAGAGCTTGCGTGGCTCATCTAATGATAGGGCTAGAAGTAGTAAAATCATTGATCCAAGGAATCAAATTTTTGGAATCCCTCAAAGACGGAGCCAAAAGTCTCTAGGAATTTCCAAAACTTTCAATATTTGTTCCTGAAGAACACTATACTCGTATCCTCTAGTGAGAAACTTATTGATGAGAAGATCTAACTCCTCAGGTATTTTCTCCGGGTCACTGGTAATTTGTGCAACCCGCATCATCTGCGACAGGGAAAGCCCCCTTTTTAATGACTTAGGGTGATGACTAGATGCTGCCAAAAAGGTGTTTCTATCTGTGTCTTTACTAAACACCTCTGTTTGCAATTATCAACCAACTTGACCCTAACATCCAGAAAATGAACCTCTGAGGAGCTATAGTTGCACGTAAATTAGGTGAAGTTGAATCGTTAATATCATCAACTAATTGCTGCAGACATGTGGCACTCCTGGTCCACAGAAGAAAAATATCATCTATGTACCAGGAGTACCACAGTATATGTCTGCCCACCTCCTCATTGCTAAAAAACAGATCATCCTCTCTTTTGAACATGTACACATTAGCGTACGAGGGGCTATGGGTGAACCCATAGCACACCCCCGCAGCTGCAAAAAGAATTCTCCATCAAAAAGAAAGTAATTTCTACACAACATTAATTACAAAAATTGAAGAAACAGATCATGATCAAACACTGTGCTAAGTAAATTGGTATCAAGAAACTCCCTCATGGCTTGTAAACCCTCTCGGTGTGGTATGGAAGTGTACAGGCTGCACACATCCAAGCACACTATAAGGGTGCCATCTGGAATATCCTGGAAAGGGGACAATTTCTGCAAGAAACTAGTAGTATCTTTAAGAAAAGTACATTGACTCTGAATCAAAGGTTGCAAGATACAGTCTAGTAATTGAGACACGGATTGCAGTAAAGAGTCTCTTGCAGATACAATAGGGCATCCAGGGGGCTTAATTGGATGTTTATGGAGTTTAGGGAGTGTGTATAACACCGGCACCTTAGGGAATTTAATATATAGGGCATCGAACAATTTTTGATGAATTAAATGAGTGTCCCTGGCCCTAATAAGGATCATCTCCAGCTCATGTTGAAGGTCCAGGGATGGATCTCTTCTCAATTTTTTATAAACAGCCTTATCTTCCAATTGAGAAAGCACTTCTGCTCTATAGTCCACAATATCTTGAATGACGATGGCTCCGCCTTTATTAGCGGGTCTGATTACAATATCATCATAAGATCCTAAATCCCTAAGGGCATCCAGCTCCACTTTAGATAAGTTTAGCCGCACTTTCCCCGGAGCGAACATAAATTTGGAAACTGATTCATCCAATAATCGGTTAAACGTTCTCAAAGATGGGTTGGTAGAAATAGGGTCAAATCTGGACCTCGAGGTTTTGCTCAAAAAGACATCTATGGCTGAAGATTGAGAAGAGGAAGCATCTTCATGTCTATACAATTCTTTTAATCTGAGTTTATGTGCGAATCGATATGAATCGCATTTCCAATTGAACTCATTAAACTTGTTAGTAGGTACGAAACTTAAACCTCTGTTAAGAACTCTGATCTCCATGTCCTTTAACACCTGTTTGGATAAGTTGAAGATTAAGTTTCCTCTCTGGTCGTTGGTCTTCCTCTTCCTTTGTTTTGCCCGCCCCTGCGGGTGGCAAATCGGAAAGAAGTCGCCCTGTGCTCAATGTTGTTTGTCCTAAAGGGACACTTGCCAATGTGCCTCTGGCATCACCATTAGATATTTGGAAATCACTGTCGCTTCCGCTGTTGGATACATAATTGGCACCCTGGCCCACTGGCTTTTTTTTCTGCCACGGTCTTCGCCTCTGAGTGCGTCCTCTATACGGTTGGGGATTTTCACTCACCGTTAACTATTTATACATGCGATTTTCATCATAGTCAGCATCCACTAGATGTTTTTTATTTTTCTTAAATTTAATCAGTTTGCATCTGTAATTGTTACATTGATTATCCAATTTATTAAGCCAATCTTGGCAAACTTCCTCCTTTAATGTCTTTAAATGCATTTGTTCAAACATTTTTATCTTGTCTTGTGTAATTTGTAGTTCTCGGTTGGATTCTTCTATGACAGCAATCATTAAGTCATAGGCACATTGGTTCAAAATTGCAATCCATTTTTTTACAAATTCCGGATTATTACGACCAATCGTGGGTACATTATGTACTCTAAAACCACATAGATTTTGTGTTCACTCAGATAGAGAAATACCATGTAATAAAAAGTCTGTCTCACGACGTTTCAATTTAAACAACTGATAATATAGGTCCTCCCATTTCTGTGTTGGATCTTCCAAACAAAGATTGTCCTTGAATAGAATCTGTTCTGTCTCACTCGCAGTATAGCTGAAAGTAGCAGCTGCCTCAGGGTTAATCAGACTTTGGCTTCCAGTCAAATCTCTTGACTCTGTTACAATAGATTGACTTTCCATGATCCAATATAAAATGGTACACAGACTGCGGTGTATGAAGCACAGTTAAATGGAGACCAATATAGGAAAAGTATATAGTCCAGGAATATTGTAACAATAAAATAGGTGCCTTGCAACAGGTACACTGAACAGTGTACTTACATTTAAATCCACTAACTGCCGGCACTCAGCAACATACAAACAAAAAGTCCTCCGGTGCACAGAAAATTGTAAATACCATATCCAAAGAAGAACTGGCACTCAGAGGTATTATGCAATGGAAGCGTGTATTGGGTCGACGTTTCAAGGCCGGAGCCCCGTCATCAGGACCGCATCATCACACAGGACAACATATATATAGAACAAGACATAAAACTTACCCCTCCAAAATATAGTGCAGAGTGTGGTCCATCCTCCTCACTGCCTGGACAAAAGTTTTATGTCTTGTTCTGTATATATGTTGTCCTGTGTGATGATGCGGTCCTGATGACGGGGCTCCGGCCTTGAAACGTCGACCCAATACACGCTTCCATTGCATAATACCTCTGAGTGCCAGTTCTTCTTTGGATACTCTATATATATATATAGAAAAATTTCTCTGCAGCCACAGAAAAAAATCAGCACATCATGAATTCCAAAAATATTCCTTTAGTGTAGAAATTCGCAATGGTATGAACAAATACAAACACATATAACAAATGTGCTAGTGTATCCAGCAGTAGTATACAGTCAATCAGGCTCCTTAAAGCTTTTTCAAGCATCGTGAACAAACAGCGAGGTTCCCATCATATAATAAAGGTAGCTGCAGTGTTATCATGCATAGTCACCACCATGGAACAAACGTGCTGTAGTCTTAAGGAGCTAGTATGTCACAGCCCGACAGCTGTTTCGGTGCTTCCTCACACCTTCATCACGGGGCACAGAGTGATAGCACTGCAGTAAACCCAACACAAGATATACACAACAATAATACCTACACCTGTGTAGAAAGTCCGCACAGTCACCCACCTGATGTATCTCAATCCCAGCGAATGGCATAATGATCCGACTTCCGTCTAATCGGCAAACCAATGTGCCGGAAATGACGTCTGCGGTTCATTCACACATCGCGGAACACATGCTTGCGTTCCAATCGGGGGAAACGGCTTGAATAGCTATACCTAATTTCAGCGCTTGTCCTGTGTGATGATGCGGTCCTGATGACGGGGCTCCGGCCTTGAAACGTCGACCCAATACACGCTTCCATTGCATATTACCTCTGAGTGCCAGTTCTTCTTTGGATACGCTATATATATATATATATATATATATATATATATATATATATACTGTGTATATATTAGGGGTGTGCACCGGCCACTTTTCGTGTTTTGTGTTTTGGTTTTGGATCTGGATCTTTCTTCGTGTTTTGGATCTGGATTGGTTTTGCCCAAACCACCCTTCCGTGTTTTGGGTTCTGGGTTTTGTGTTTTGGATCTGTATTTTTTCTTAAAAAAAAAAAAAAAACGCTAAAATCACATAAAATGGGCCTTTTTTTGTTAATACGCTATTAATAACCCCAATAACATTCATTTCCACTCATTTCCACTCTATTCTGAACACCTCACACCTCACAATATTGTTTTTAGGCCAAAAGGTTGCACCGAGGTAGCTGGATGACTATGCTAAGCGACACAAGTGGGCGGCACAAACACGTGGCCCATCTAGGAGTGGCACTGCAGTGGCAGACAGGAAGCCAATCAGCGTTATGGTGCCCATTTGCATGTAGCACGAACCCGGGAGATCCGTGCTACATGCATCTGTGTGATTGGCACAGAGCAATGACCGGTCCGTGAGACCCGTCTCTGCTGCTGTGGTAAAAAAAAAAAAAACCTGTGTAAAAAAAGAAAAAAAATGGCGTGTACCCCCCAAAAAAAGAGCAACCAGCCCCGGGCATTAGTAACCCAGTGCTGGGTGTGCTTAAATACAGGGGACAAACGACGTAGGGGTCCCCTGTACTTAAGCACAACCAGCACCGGGCTAGTCAGAACCAGCGCTGGTTGCCAAAATACGGGGGACAAACGACGTAGGGGTCCCCCGTATTCTGCGCAACCAGCTCTGGGCTCTGATCCGGTCCTGGTTCTGGAAATACAGGGGAAAAAAATTAGTAAGGTTCCCCTGTATGTTCCAGAACCAGCACTGGACTTTTTCTAGCGGGGGCTGATGCCACAGCCAGGGGAGCCCTTTCACCGGGCCCCCCAGCCGCAGCATCAGCCCTGACCGCTAGTCAGCCCAGGCCGGGGATCCCTGGAGAGCTGGGGACCCCCCCAATAAAGGGGTCACCCTCTCCAGGGCACCCCAGGCCCAGGCTGATAGCCCGGGGCTATCCCCACCACCCCTGGTGGCGGTGGGTGGCGGGTTGATTGTGTGGTGTGGTGTAAATAAAGAATATCAAACATTGTCTTTACAAGTAGAACTGCAAGTCCCAGCTAGCCTGCCCCGCATGCTGGTACTTGGAGAACCACAAGTACCAGCATGCAGGGCATTAAGGGCCCACTAGTACCTGTAGTTCACCTGTAAAAAAAATGTTTAAAAAAACACAGGACACACACACCGTGACAGTATAAGTTTATTAAACATACATACACACACATGTACACATACTCACCTATGTAACCCTGTAACATCGGTCCACTTGTCCGGTAAAGTATCCATAGGGGACCTGTGAAAAAAAACATACTCACCATCTCCTATACGAGGTTCTGTCCTCTTCGTTCCAAAGTAGGCATCCCCGGACTTGGCAAAAAAAAAAAACGAAAACGCGATCCACGAACTTAGTACCGTTCTATAGAACGGTACTTCCCGAATGAGAGCTTAGCGGCGGGGTATCACCATAGAAACCCCGCTGCTAAGCGTTCATTGGCTGAGAGAGGTCATCTCCCGTCTCTCAGCCAATGAACGGCTCCCTCCATTGTAGTCAATGGTGGGAACCGCAGGGTAAACTTTAATAACCTTGCAACACAGATGCAAGTAGCACGGATCTCCTGGTCCGTGCGTGCATCTGTGTCATTGAAATACACAGCAGCACAGACGGTTCTCACTGACCCATCTGTGCTCTGTGTCACTGTCAATCACACAGATGCATGTAGCACGGATCTCACGAGTGAATGAGCACCATAATGCTGATTGGCTGAGAGCCATGACAGACGGCTCTGTCAGCCAATCAGCACTTTGCCCATTAAAGGCAAAGGCATTTTTTTTAAAATGGCCGCTCGAGGCAAAACCTCGAGATCCGACAGCAGATCTGGAGGTTTTGCCTCGGGAGAGGGATCCGGGGCAGACAGGGAAATCCGAGCTTGGGCTCGGATCGCCCCGGATCCCCGAAGTTCGGGTGGGTTCGGTTCTCAGGGAACCGAACCCGCTCATCCCTAGTATATATATATATATATATATATATATATATACTGTATATATATATATATATATATATATAGCCCTGGCACATAACTATGTGCGACAGACTGTCACGCACTTAGCATACAGTCACTGCGGAGGGAATTTATTAACTCACTGTATATGTATATAGAGAGCACTGGCACATTATGCAGCAATTCACAAAAGTCCAATGTAAAAAAAATGGAGTAATTCTAGATAAATTCTGTACTCATAGGGCAGAATTCAATTGATTACGTGGTCCGGATCTCCCGTCTTCAATTGCTGCCATTTTTTCGCGCTGACCGTGCCCATAGAGGTCAGGTTTAGCCGCGTAAAGCAGCTAAACCCGACCAAAGTGCTGGGCACCACCGCGAAAAGTGATGTTTGGGCGCCCAAACAAGTCACTTTTCGCACATTTCAGCTCCCATCCCCCTGGGGCTGCGAACTGAAATGTAGCGCTGGCAGCTGATCGCGCCCGACAGGAGCAAGAATTGAATATCTCCGTCGGGAGCGATAGGGGCTGGAATCAATTGAATTCCACCCATAGGGACATATTTAATTGAGCGCGAGTTTTACCGAGGTTAAAACGTCACGCCCCTCCGCCCAGTTTAGAAATACCACGGGTATGCGCGTTCCCGATACACGCGGTATTCAATTCCAAAAATACTGGTTGCGGGGCTTTAAGTTCTGAAAATCCCGCGGCGCATATTTTTAACTGAAAAAATAACACCACTTACCTTACCGGGGGTCTCCAGTAGACTCCGCGGCTCCCGGCGGCCTCCCTTCTCTCTTCTTACTGGAGAGGGGGCTGATGGGAGACCCAGGGGCTGGTGGGAGGAGCAAGGGCTGCTGGGAGATGTAGTTCTCCCAGCGCCCATTCCGGGGAGCCTCACTAGCACTGCGGGGGCACACTGACAGTGGGACACACACACACTTATACACACACTCATACACACTTACATACACCACACACACTGACATACTCACCGCTGCTGCAGAAGAGCCGGCTTCCGACGCAGGATGAAGAAGACAGTGCTGCTGGAGGTAAGTAATTAAGGACTAATTAAGCTAATTGGATACTTCCAATTGCTTAATTAGTCCTCAGGGGGGGTGCCGTGGGGGTGTCAGAGCAAGTCCCAGTGATTTTACCTAAAATAATCGATTTTAGGAAAAATCACGCTTGCTCAGGAGGTGCGAGATTAAAAAGCTCCCGGTGCGTGTTTTAAAAAAAACATGCACCTAATAGAATAGCAAAAAAACCCGCACCTGAAGGGAAAACCTCGCAGGTGCGGGTTTTTTGCTATTCTCGCAGCCTGTTGAATATGCCCCATAGTGTACACTGGATTCAGTAACATATTCCCTCTAGAGTAAAGATCTGGGCAGAGCTTTGCCTGCGGCACTAACTGCTTTGACACCTGTCTGGAAAAATTGCAACATTTTCCTACCAAACCAGTAGCAATATCTGAATTGCAGCCCTCTTTGCCAGCCATGTATTACAATTTACTCTTATATATTGTAAATGCAAGGCTTTAGCATTACGATTCCATAGAACATACAGTTGTTTTAATGATCCCCACCCCAAAGTTACATTTATACTTTTTTCTATACCTGAACTCAGGTAATATCCTATTACATTAAAGTTAATTTGGTAAAAAGTTTTATTAAAAAAATTGAATCTAGGAACTCTTTTACCATTTTATGTCCCTATGTTTTGTTACAGTGATTTGCATAAAACAACCATTAAAATCTTTATATCTCTGATCTGTCATCCAATATGCAACTTTTATTTGAAAACTAGATATTCAAGGAGCCCACCACATTATTAATATTAAGTAAAGAGACACATGGTACACAGCAATCAACATTTGTGATGGCCATTATTATGAGACTTTGAAACTTGCATTTTATTGGCCTCCTTTATCAATGGTATATCAATTTTGTCATAGTGTATCTGCATGAGATTCTGACTAACTCTTGTCTTGTACCACTTGCATGTTTAAAGAATTTTGTAATGGTTCAGAGAAAATGTCTTCCATGGCAAAATAGACAAATGTATATAGGAATAACCCCTAGTTCCATTCCACAAATACAGTATTTTTGTATTCAAGATTTTTAGTGTTTTCTGACATGGGGGTTATGTAATAGGTTCCAATTTCACGGAGCTGTCTGTTTTTCTGTGAGATTGCGGCTAAATTTAAAGAAGCAATCAGTTATAAGGATGAACCAGCCTTATAACTGATTGTTTCTTTAAATTTAGCTGCCAAAACTGTAGAAAAACTAGCGGCTCTGTGAAATCGGAAACTATTACATAACCCCCATGATCTACATTATATTAAATTGTCCACAACCATTTGGTCTAAATCCGATCCAAAGGTAACTGGGATTTGCAAACTTGTACTGTCAAATGATCTCATTATGATAGAGGTTACTCCTCACATTTTTTTTACAGACACAGTATATACTTTTTATTTAAAGATAAAATCCCCATTATCTCAGTATTTCACATAGTATAAAGGCATTTTTTCATGTAGTTGATTAAGTTGGTGTGTTTCTTTCTTAGCTCAGTAAATAACCTTGTATTTTCATTTTAAGAAAAGGTTCCTCTGCTTCAAAAATATTCAATTGGATTTCAAGTATCTTCTGCCTGTGACACTGACCTTGAAATAGTGAAGATGTCTACTGAAGGTGCTTTGAATTCAATTACTATTTACATTGCCCCCCAAACATCTCCAATACTCACAATTTACACACAAGTTAAATCTTCCAGTAATTTTTATCCCACAATATCCAAAACTACCTTCTTGAGCTTTTGATCATCTGGACCATTAGCAGTATATGGCCACTACTCCTTCCTCATTAAAGATTCCTCCAGGAAAAATGTATCTTTATCCTAAACTACTGACTTGTCCACATGCTTTCAGAAGGTAATGGTGGCATGGGTGTCAGATTTTGTATATGCTGACCTTCTTTTTGCATAAAAACATCTCATATATTTTATGATGATCCTATACAACCACTTCTTATCCCTGAAAAGTCCAAGATATATCTCTTTATTGACTTTATTCCTAAACTTCAACTTTCCAAAGGTTCCACTAGCATTAGGAATGTTGGGCAATGTTTCTTAAACCTATCCCATTAAATTACTTTTAAATGTTTAGCCTCTGCATCACAGCTACAGTGGTGCTTGAAAGTTTGAGAACCCTTCAGAATTTTCTATATTTCCCCTGAAATTTGGCCTAAATCTATCTCAGATTACATAAAGAGAACCAAATCAAACAAATGAGACAAAAAAAATTAGACATGCTCATTTTTTTTTTTTTTGGGGGGGGGGAATGATCCAATATCACATGTCTGTGAGTGGCAAAAGTATGTGAAATTTTAGGCTTAGCAGATATTTTGAACGTGAAATTAGAGTCAGGTATTTTCAATCTATGGATGACAATCAGGTGTGAGTGGACAACCTGTCTTTTTAAAACAACAGAGATCTATCAAAGTCTGATGTTCACAGCACATGTTTATGGAAGTGTATCATGCCACGAGATTTCTGAGGACCTCAGAAGAAGAGTTGTTCTTGCTATCAGGCTGGAAAACGTTACAAAACCATCTGTATAGAGATTGGACTCCACCAATCAACAGTCACACAGATTGTGTACAAACAGAGGAAATTCCAGACCATAATTACCCTCCCCAGGAGTGGTCGACCAACAAAGACCACGCCAAGAGCAAGGTTTTTCTAGTTTGCAAGGTCACAAAGGAACCCAAGGTAACCTCTAAGCAACTGAAGTCTTTTCTCACATTAGCTAATGTTAATGTTCATGAGTCCACCATCAGGAGGACACTGAACAACAATGGTGTGCATGGCAGGATTGCAAGGAGAAAGCCACTGCTCTCCAAAAAGAACATTGCTGCCCATCTGCAGTTTGCTAAAGATCACCTAGACAAGCCAGAAGGCTATTGGAACAATGTTTGTGGACAGATGAGTCTAAAAATAGAGGCCCTCATTCAGAGCCGTTCGCTATTTGCGTTCGTTCGTTCAAAAACAAGGGGTGGCTATGCAAATGATCCGTTCGCACATTGCAGTCTGTTCACACCTCTAAGTCTGAACGAGCGAGCAAAACATACGCTCGTTTTTTTGATAAAAACGCCCCCTGGCCGCACGCACCATACGTCATGTCCGCTATTTATTAGATTAATCGAGTACATCGTACAGCGTATGAACTGCTCGCTATTCTTGTGGTTGGTGTTTTCAACCGCTATTTTGCGAGCAGTTCTGAGTTAAAAAAAACCAAGTGACGTGGTCAATGACGCTGCTGTATTAATTATGCACTCCCTTAAAACGCCCGTTTTGACCTTTAAGCACGCCTGCGTTCGGATCTCCACTCCCCGTTTTCAAGCACCTTCCCCTGTTACCACCCACATATGCCTCATTCTGTCACTCAAAATAGCAGGCCCTCGCTATATTGCGTACCAACGATTTTCGGCCGCACTGACTGGTTCGCGCATGCGTACTAAAAACCGTACGCATGCGCAGATGTGCGAACATCGCTCGGAACGAGCGTACTGCCGCTAGCGAGTGGCTCTGAATGAGGGCCAGAGCTTTTTGATTTAAATTGGAAGTGTTATATTTGGAGAAAGGAGAACACTGCATTCCAGCATAAAACACACATACTATCTGTGAACACGGTGGTGGTGGTATCATGGTTTGGGCCTGTTTTGCTGCATCTGGCCCAGGACGACTTGCCATCATTGATGGGACAATGAATGTTGAATTATACCAGATTATTCTAAAGGAAAATGTCAGGACATCTGTCCATGAGCTGCATCTCAAGAGAACGTGGGTCATGCATCAAGACAATGACCCAAAGCACACAAGTCATTTGACCAAAGAATGGTTAAAGAAGAATACATTTTTGGAATGGCCAAGTCAAAGTCCTGACCTTAATCTAATCAAAATGTTGTGGAAGGACCTGAAGCGACCAGTTCATGGGAGGAAACCCACCAACATAACAGAGTTTAAGCTGTTTTGTACAGAGGAATGGGGTAAAATTCCTCCAAGCCGATGTTCAGGACTAATCAACAATTACCGGAATGTTTAGAAGCAGTTATTGTCATACCCGATACTGAAAGAAAAGGTTCATATACTTTTGCCACTCACAGATATGTGATATTGAATCATTTTCCTCAATAAAAAAAATTATCACGTCTAATTACTTTTGTCTCATTTGTTTGATTTTGTTCTCTTTATCTACTTTTAGGACTTGTGTGAAAATCTGAGGTAGTTTTAGCCCAAATTTCAGCAGAAATATAGACAATTCTGAAGGGTTTAGAAACTTTCAAGCACCACAGTAGCACGGTTATTCACCAAAGAGATCTCCCATCCTCATGGTTTGTGTAATTTTTTATTCAAAAGTTCAGTTTTTTTTTTAAACTTTTCTTAACAATATACATATTTTTTTGCATTTATCTGTAGCTCAGTGGAATACTGAGAGGATTTGTCAAACTCTGGAACAGTATTTCTGGACCTATGTTTCTGCATGTGAAGGATTTGCTTCCTTGTGAGTTTTCTTGGTATAATCATATCTTTGAATCTAAGGGGTAAATTTACTAAGATTCCAGATGGTCCCGATTTTCAAAGTAATTTATCTCGATGGTACTCGCCAAAACTCGGGCGATTTAATCCCTTTTTTTATTCCAAATTTACCAACAGGCGATTTGAGGCTAAACGAGTTGGCCGATGGTGAAGCAGAACGATATATCTCTCCCGAGTGTCTCGTTTAGCAGGAGATTACTCACCCGAGATTGCAGTGTTTTCTCTCTGCAAATCTCTCCCAAGCTAGCAACCTGCACATATCAGTGAGATATGTTGGCTGCTTGTGTGTTAAGACTTGTAAAAAAGGGTTAAATGTTATTAAAAAAATTATGTGAGGTCCCCCCCCAAAAGACTAACCAGCCCCAGACTTGCCAGCCTGTCCTGGTTCTTAATTTACAGGGAAAAAAATGTGTAGGGTTCCACTGAAAATTAAGAACCAGCAACAGGCAGCAGGGACAGAGCTGGTTTTAAATATATGTAGGAAAAAAATGACTTAAGGTTCTACATATATTTAAAACCAGCCCTGGACCCTTTCTAGAGGGGGGCTGATGCCATAGCCAGGGGTGCCCTTTCACCGGGCCCCCCAGCACAGCATAAGTCCTGACCACTGGTCAGCCCAGACCAGGGATCCCTGGGGAGTTGAGTACCCCTCCAATAAAGGGGTACCCCTCTCCAGGGCACCCCTGGCCTAGTATGAAAGCCCAGGGCTATCCCCACCACCCTTGGTTGGTGGGTGGCGGGTTGATTGTGTTAGTGTATTGTGTAAAAATAAGAATAATTCACGTTGTCCCTGGTCCCAGCAAGCCTCCCCCTCATGCATACCAGCATGTGGGGCATTATGGGCCCACTGGGACCTGTAGTTCACCTGTTAGTCACATTTTTGCGTGAGTGAAAACATTCCTCACCACCTCCATTTCTCCTCTCAAGTTGTAAGGCTTGTTGCACCTATAATGCATCCAACGCTGCAATTGCGCACTTGCAAGCTTTCACTTTCTTAGCATGCAATGTGCAAAAATGCACAAAAAGTGCTATGCTAAGTGGCACAATTCTCACTAAGCATTAGCCCCTTTATGTTGTCCTCTGAAGCTGACAGGTGTTTTTCCAGATTGTCCTCCTATAAGTTAGTGCTTTGTTCAACTGTATCCCCAAGCTTTTGTGTTCTGCCTTCCTTAGTGTTTGCTCTGTTATGACTTTGTAGTGGATGCACCTCTGTGTAAACCTCTAGAATTCATGTCCAGTGTTCACCTTTAGCAACCCCCTTTCCCATAGAGTGGAATCTGCTCACTGGTACTCATTTGTCTCCAGGTCTAGAGCGCATGGTAGTTGTATAGGTGGTATGCAATCATTATGTCTACTTTCACTAGGTTAACATGGACAAAATGCTGATATGGGGCCTGATTTAGAGATGGTTGCTAATGTATCCACACTCACAGCTGCTATCGCAATAGCAGTTCCGGTAATATGCTTGTGCTCCACAGTGCGATGGAGTGTACAAGCGGTGACATGCCCACTTTCAGGCTGCGAGGTCTGTGCATTTGTGATGGAGACTGTAAACACTCCAACATCGGTCACTATCAACATTTACTGTAGCCTAGGGTCTACTGTAGCTACTCTCCTCCAATCCAAGTAATCATGGCCTTTGAAGCAGTGAATTTGTGATTTGCGATTGGGAACCCAGTAGCATTCCCAGACACACCTGTGACACTTCCATAACACGCCCTTAAAACAACCCCTTTTGTGATCACTTTAGGTCACTTTCCAGTCTCCACCCTTCTTCAAACCCCTTCTCAAGTGTTAGCGATGCTGTACGCAATTGTGAACGGCATAGAACATTTGAATTCATGCATGCACAATAAGGGATTTCTGGGACTGTGTCCAGGTCCATGGTCACAATGTTGACGGGCAGAATGTTGACAGAGTTAGGGTTAGGCTGTGGATAAAGTTAGGTAAAAGCTATGTCAACAAGCCAACTATTGATATTCACAATGTATTTAATAAAATATATTTATGAAGAAGGCGCAATTTATTATTTTATGATGTGGGCACTATTTATAAAGCCATAAAATAAGAAATGTCTCTCCTTAAATATATTTTTTAACACCAGCTAACAATTAATTAATATTGACCCTTTAAAATAATAATACATAATACTACTCTCTTATTCAAATCAGACTTTATTTTTGCACCCAAACATATTCATACAATAATGTCCAACCCCCCCCAATAGGAATAACATTAATATTATTTTCCTCCTTCATCCATAATGATTTTCTGAAATCAAAGTGGGCATCCTCACCCTCCGATAGGCATAGTGTTTGAGCTATCTTGCCAGTCACAAATTCTTTTATTCTATTTTACCTTCCGTTTTTATCCGGCACTTTTCTTTTTGGCAGTTTTCAAAAATGCCAATTGATAAATCTGGCGGTTTCTATTCTATAATAATGGAAAACTGGGATGGCGTTGTGTTAGAAGGCAATTTCTAAAGTTTGTTTCATGTGGTTTTCACCAGTTTTGCCTTTAGTAATTGTGGTGGTTTTAAAACCGCTGAGAAGCGCCAGAAAGCCAGCAGTTTTAACAAACAGCCCTTTAGCAAATCTCCCCCTTAGGAGTAAATCGATCAACATCGATGTTGTGTTTCAGAGGCTAAATCACAAAATTACTAACAGACATTTTTTTACTAACAGACAATTTTTAAAAAAAAATTTATATCGATTTTTAAGTGTTAGTAAATGTGCAATTTAGCCCCTGAAACTCAACATCGATTTTGATCAATTTTAAATAAATTAAAATCGACCTTTAGTAAATTTGCCAGAGAGTGGCTGTAACAGTACCTGGTACATTCAGTCTGCTTTTTCTCTATCTATGGAAGGGGTTAAGCAACTAGTTTATTGGTGATGCAATAATGGAAATTGTGTTTCTGAAAACAGACAAAAAGGGCAACAATCTCACAACATTGCATATTTTTTAAATTATCTTTAAACATGTATATTGTTTCATGTATGTTACATATAATTCATTACATGCATGTCACTTCAAAAACAGAAACATCCAATTTTATACACATTATTTTCTCCTCTCTTATATACATTAATTAATATTTATCTTAAATATAAGATACATTGAGTACAATGTATATAGGCTGCAAACCTGCCGATGCCCTTTCAATGCCCGTGATTCAGGGAAGGGTTTATTTAAACAAATTGCGAGGAGGTAGGGAGGGAAGGCAATATTCTGGTCGGTTGCTTGAAGAGCTGTAATCACTTTCATGTCATTTAATAATAGCCTGTGGGACGCTTGCAATATATGTGAGTGCTCAGCGAGAATAAATGGAGCCTGGAAAGTTCTTTGGCATAAAACGGAGCGTATTTAAAGACCATATGCAATGTTACGTGACATTTTTGCAGCAGCAGTCCTAACCATTTCATTGCCAGGCCCTGAAATCTTTGCCCTTGGGGAAGGAATCAGACATGTGGTCCTTAGGAATTTATTGTGTACAGGAATTATTTAGGAAGATTGTAGCCCATAAATCTTCTGGAACCAGGATGAAGACCCCAATTCATGTGCGTGATATGTCAGCGATAAAGCAGGAATGCGCCTAATGAATTTAGTAAGGTGCTTTAATCTGTATATTTTTTATTTAAAAACATATTTAATTTGTTCCTGGTATATTTAGATCTTTATGTGTCTGTTTTTTGTTTAGCCTTTTTTATATCTCATTTGCTCTACATATTATCCCTTATTTTACCCTCTCCACCAATATCATCACTGCCCTTCGTCTACGGCTTGTTTTTTTTTTTCATCCCTAGTCTGCAGATGAAGTCCATCTTCATCAGGTTCTCATTCTGCACGGTTCCATCCTCAGGAAGCCAATAGAGCATCCTTTGTGAGAGCCATAAATATGGAAGCTAATGACAGCTACTCACAGAGCCAGCCACAGAGAGGCTGACGGAGACGTCATAAAACAGAATGATGTCTGAGGATACAGCTCCAAAATTGTGCTGGCTCAGTGAAAGCCAGAGAATTTCATATGATTCCCTGAATCTTCTAGAAAAGGAAACCCTTTCACTGCCTCTGGGTCCTGTGATGTATTGTTTTGCTGCGACCAGAGCCATCTGGCAGTTCCACGGGGCTTCCATACCAAGCAGACTGTCTGCTATTTACTCAGCCATGTGTAAAGTGAGGAAAACTGACAAACTTTATGACTTTCTCACTACTGCTTCCATAGAAGTTATAGAAACATTTGGACCACGCAGACGGCCCCCTTCGTGTCTTCTCTCGCTATGTTAGTTGGTTTTGTAAGATCTTTTCCATTCTGGAATGCATACATTTAATTCAACCCTAAACATGCTATTAACTGTTAGAGTGTCAAGTATACAAGTCTCTTATTCCTTAACAGCAGGATCGGAGACACCAGGGTCATAGATCTCACAATTTTATCACTGCAGATACTGTAGTAACCTGCAGATACATTCAGCATCCTGCAGGTGAACCTCCCAGCTTTGTAATATATCTACAATCCCCACCTTCACGGTAAAATGTCCTCTCTACAAGCATCAATGGTCATATACAGTAGAATGTAGTTTGCAAAGGCATCCATCTAACAAGAAAAGGTGTTTCATTCAGTAAAACAGTTCAAACATATAAAATTACAACCTTGCTCCCCTTTAGACCTGATCTCTGTTTTAACCTGATTTTCTTTTAGTTACAAAATCCCTTTGTCTATCTTTCTATATAAACGGCCCCTCTTTTGCGATGGGGAAAACTCCTACGCTGTCTGATTGTTTTGCTTAGGTCTTTCCTCAACTTGGGTTCTTTTAATATACAGTTTTTTGTTGGTAGCAAGTATCCCTATTTGGCAATAATAAGAACTGGATATGTGCATGTAATTGTCATTTCTATAATATTGGTATCTCATCATGTCCATTTACATGAAGTGATGGGGCCTGATTTTTGCTAGTCGCACTAGTTTTTCAGTCGCACTGCGCATGCTCAACGATTGGATAGTGACGGCAACAATAGAGGGGATAAATCACAAAGTAAGTGGCAAGGTAGTCAGGGTTTCTGGGAGGTAACAGGGGTGGCTGCAAAAAGTTAAATGCAGGGGTGTCGGACCATTTTCTGGGCAAGCCATAGCGAGCCTCTGCCAACGTGTATGCAGCTGGAGAGGCCCTCAGGTGAGACGCAAATACTGAGACAGCATATGTGTGACCGATGTGCGACCAGTGTTTCCATTCATTTTGCTTTTGTACGTAAGCAGCATATGTGAGGTGCCGTAGGGGGTGTCTCTCCACGCAAGATGGCGGCTGATTAATTAGCATATTTTTCACTGAGTACAGGATGGCAGCAGGGATGTGCATTGTGTGCGTCTCTAAATCAGGCCCATAGACTCTTGCTTAGATAATAAAGGAATGAACAGCGCTAGTAAGAATTATAATTCAAGATACAAAGAATATATCTGGTGGCCTAAATAAAAAACCTCAGATGTTGTTAATATATAGCAAATAGCAAACCATACATTTTGGAAATAAACATACTTTAAGCATACATATATATGAGACTATATATGGCTTGGTTATATAAAAAGTGATAATTTATTACTGCATTCCATATTAGATGGATAAAACAATATCGAATTTATATTCAATATAAAGAGTAAGAAATAATAATAATAATAATAATAATTATTATTATTATTAATAATAATAATAATAATAATAATAAATAGTCAAAAATATAATTGATGCTAAAAAATGAAGCAGGTTCCTGTTAAAAAAATCTCAATTCAAATGGCAATCAACAGTGTGTAATAGCAGTCATTGGCCTCAATAGTATGATCCAAGATATTATCCAGCTTCCAAATAATTACCAGCCTTGAAGTAGACAGTCACGTCCTGATGATATGCAGAACATTCTGGAAGTGGTGTGATGTTTAACTGGTGGAAGCAGCTGGAGTCAGGTGAAAGGTGCCAGTCCGGAAAATCCAAACGAGGTTCCAATGTTGCAAAAGTGGATGCCAGTGGGGTGCTAAATGCGTTTCATTGTGGAATACCCACAGCTTCCTCAGTAGCATAGACTCTTGCCTGTATAATCTGTACAGTTTTCTATCACTCATATAATCTCTCCTCCTATCGTCTTGGCCATTCCCATCTAGTCCACCTGTGCGTCCTTGTATTATGCCTCTTGCATGTTAGGGTTTTCTTTGAAAATTACCTATTATATAATCTGTATTAAACGTATTTATTTATTTTTGGTATTACTGCATTTATGCTTCCTGAATGTTATATTTGGCTATTTCCATATTTTCTTAGTTGAACCTTTACATTATACATCCACTGCTCTATTTTCTCACTGTATAAAACTGCAGAATTTTGTGGTGCTTTATAATTAAACAACAACAACAAATTAATATTATTATTATTAATAATAATAATAATAATAATAATAATAATAATAATATACCAATACAACATATGATGTAGACTTTATTTACATTCACCTGTTTCATTTGGAAATCTGTTACTGATATCCCTCTCAGTCAGAGATAACCTCAGAGATCAGGCACACAGCTGGTGACCTCTGTCTCAGTAGTCTGATTACAGCTTCTTACATATATCACAAGGGTCACTTCAGATCAATAGCAGAATGGCATTACACAAGCCCCAGACCATAATAGTGATCTATCAACATACACTGGATCTCCATGCAACACTTCATATATTCATTTTAGTATATTAGGACACCAAACTGAGGACATGGGTATTACCATCATACAGTATTAACAGGAGGCTCTGGATAATAATTGAATCTACAAAAAAATTAAGTTAGTGTTGTCAACAAATATATTTCTGAAGGACTGGTCATTGTGCACAGAAAGCAACATGGGATTTGATCTAATGTAGAATAGTATATTATTATAAGAATACTTATAAAGTTACATAGAGAAACTGTAATGCAGTGGCATACATTTAATGGGTGCAGAGTGTGCGGTGCACACAGGCCCTTGGATAAAGTTGGCCCTATGAAAAAGCATAGTTTGTGTATACAATCTGTGTGATACCTGGTGGCAATGGATGCAGAGCAATTCTCATGTCTTTGTGAGTCAATGTAAGGACTGGCCAGAAGGGGAGACATGACGAAGTTGGTCGGCTTAACAAATTATTGCAATATTTTGGAACAAACATTCCCTGAATTTAAATAAAATGCAGTTTGGAGTGTAATTAGGTGGGTGCAGAGCCTGTATGATTTTTTTATTTAAATGGATGGTGTGGTCACATACCTCAGGCACTGCAGATAGGTGAGTGCTATGGATTAAAGCTTATTGTTTATATAAAATGTTGTGGTTACACTTTCTCTTTCACCCCATTTTCTCATATGTAAGCCAATTCTTCTCACCTGATTGCCCAGGTGACCATTCATTGATATCCTTTGGGGAGGTTCTGTCCTAAACCCATTAAAAAGGAATAGTTTGTGAATAAAATCTGTGGAAAATTTTGCAGAACAATTCTTAATGTTTTCAGTCAGTGTAGGGACTGCCCAGTAGGGGAGACTTTGACCGAATTAGCTAGTTTGACAAATTATTGCAATATTTTGGAACAAATATTCCCTGGAACTGTGGATGGAGCTACTGGGTGTGGAGCTTTAGAAAATTTGTATATCTATAATATATATTTTTTTATTTTATATATATATCATTTAGAAAAGAGGGCACTCAAAATGGACTTTCAAATTAAATTTAACTTATGGAAAATACATTTTGGCCCAGGAAATGATGTCAGTGTTAATTTTGTTGACAATTTTTTTTTTAGGACTAAATTGTAACAATAGTGATATATAACCGTTTTAATAATGAAAATTACGTTGAAATCTGTGTTCAATTTTAAATTAGCAACTAAGATTAAAACTAAATTTAAAACTAAATTTAAAATCCTTGTCAAAATTAACACTGATACTATATACTCTACTTTCTATTTTTGAAGTAGGGTTAATTTAATTTTGAAAGAACAAGTATGTGTTCTAAATATTTGCAGAATATAAATATGACCTGCTTGAAGAAAATATTGTTGTGTTTTGCACTTGTTCTAACAAATGTAAGGCATTAATTTGTATATGATATATGGGAGGAGTACTACGGTAAGCCAGTATGTACCACATTTTCACTGAGCCTACTGAGCCTAAACACATAGTTACTAGTTACTAAACGCATAGTTAAAGGTATGCTGACTTCAAGTTCTCAAGGGAAAGTTCTTCAGTAAAATCCATGACAGTATCATTATATTGTTTGCAAAAAATTATGACTAAAACATTGACTAAAATTAGACTAAATTAAAAACTGAGTTCCACTAACTAAATCTTGACTACAACAAAGCAAAGAAAATAAACTAAAATGTGACTTTGAACTAACTACAGTATAATTTTAAATAATCGACTAATGCTGGGTACACTTAACGATGTTCAACCAAGAGTACAGTCAAAAAAGGGTTAGCTTACTCTAAATAAAGAGAGTCTGTATGTAACCCAATTGATGTGATCCAGGGAAAGGACTCCTTGTATTTTCTTTCCTTCAAATCTTTTCCATATGCAATATTATTCCAAGGAGCTCTCAAACAAAGCAGAAGACATAATAGTGCAATACCGTTTGTATTAAACAAAATAAATTTATTTTCACACAATGCACTCACATGTAGATAAAAAATATAGACATATAGAACCACCAATTTGGTGCAACAATCATGGGATGGATTTAAGCTGGAGCATCAGGTAACCTTTAGTTGGAATCTCCAGGAAGAAAGTTAGTTGGTTTCGGATACCAACTCCCTCTTTCCTTCTGTTTTCCAGTCCTCCACTCCCAATACAATGTCAGGTGGCACCTGCTTAATGCGTTTCAGACTCACTCATCCTTTCGAGTGAGTGTGAAACGCGTTAAGCGGGTGCCACCTGACATTGTATGCAGCTGGTTGCGCATTTTTCAGATTCTGTGTTTTTTCTCTATTTTTTCTATCACACTTGCTGATGCCGGGAATTATGGGGGGACAGCGGGGGCCGTGCTGCATTCGGCAGCATGGTGCCTGCTGATGGTATCACCAAGCAATGTCGCTGATGATGGCAGGAGCACGCATCATCAGTGACATAGCGGGTACACACTGCCTGATGTGGATGATATGTCATCCAAGCTGCCAGATCAGATGACATATCATCTAGTGTGTACCCGCCTTAAGACTAAAAATACATTTAAAATCTTGTCAGAAGTAACACTGCATTCTGTCAAATGAGAGGTTCAGGAACTGAGTTTCTGCCAAAATATAGCACTGTTTAAAATCAAATCTCCTGACTGACTCACTGACTGTCCCTAGACCTGTAAACTCAAAATCGAGGAGTATATGCCTTCCATGATGTAGGTACCCACTAAGAAGGGATTTTTCAAAATTCGACTCCTAAGGGGGTGAAAGGGCTAAAGTGTTTACTCCTCCTATGCAATGTCCTGACTGGTTGTCTCATCATGGCTGTAATACGGTTCAAACGCCAACTGTCATCTCAAGTGCTGCTAAATATCACTGGGAGCTGGTGTGGCTCCTCTATTTGAATAGTGAGGGAAGGAAATGTGTTACTACATAGGCGAGAGAGGAAAATGTGTTACTACACAAGTGAGGGAGGGGAATGTCAAATGTGTTACTACGGGTGAGAGAAGAAAATGACAACATGGACGAGATAGCAGAATGTGTTACTACAGTGGTGAGTGGGGGTAATGTGTTACTATAGAGTTGACAGAACAGAATGTGTTACTACAGGGGTGATTGGGGTTAATGTGTTACTACAGAGGTAAGGGAGGGCAATAAGTTACTACAGGTGTGAGTGAGGGGAATGTGTTACTACAAGTGCATTGTATTTCTACCCAGGTGAGGGAGGGGAATGTCAAATGTGTTACAACATGGGCGGGGGAGGGTAATGTGTTACTACAGAGGTGAGCGAGGATTATGTGTTACTACAGAGGTGAGGGAGCGGAATGTGTTAGTACACAGAAGAGGGAGGGTAATTTTTTACTATAGCAGTGATGCATTACTATAGAGGTAAAGGATTAATGTGTTATTGGAGTGGTGAGATGGAAATAGAAACACTAAATATCTAAGGTCTACCCGGGTGAAACCGGGTATATCAGTCAGCATAATTATCTGCTATACAGTACTGTATATATAAAAAAATAAGTTTGTTTGTTAGTTGGCGAATATCTTCCACAGGGTTGCAGAGATTTGGAGCCACACATCCACACTGGCAGGCAGCCATCCGCAGCCCTTGAGAGACACAGCACTTTCATCATTCTAATGTGGTGCCAGCCACGAGCCAATCAGAGCTCGTGGACTTTCTTCTAGTATCCACACCTTCAAGCATTCCCTGAAAGCTCAAACCTTCAAGCATTCCCTGAAAGCTCACCTCTTCAGACAATTTTATCAATTTCCAAATTCACACACATACCCTCAATA
Organism: Taudactylus pleione; assembly: GCA_031769625.1. Lineage (NCBI taxonomy): Eukaryota > Metazoa > Chordata > Amphibia > Anura > Myobatrachidae > Taudactylus > Taudactylus pleione. Next base: position 7,398,744 of record JAUIMM010000706.1, read on the forward strand.
AGCTATCCTACCCAATTAATTCCCGTATATATACAGTCCACATATAACAACATATTTTCTCTTTCTTTACATTCACATCCTCTTGACCCTTGGTCAACATCCCTGGGTGACTGGGACATACAGCCCACCAATAATTTCTGCAATCTGGCAGGACCAATATGCAATAGGTACCACCTATCCTTGTGTATCAACCGTAACTAGGTGTGTGCGAGCAGTGCCATCGCACAGGGTGCAGTACCGTGGGGGCAGCACCGCTGCAGTAACTGTAGGATTCATTTTTTCAGAAGGCAATTTACTCACCAGTATATTTTTGCATTGTTGGAGGAAAGCACAGCATGCAGAGGAAACCCATGCAAGCACAGGGAGAACATAGAAGCTCCACCTGGAAAGAGCCTGGGTTGGAATCGAACTTATGACCTCAGTGCAATGAGACAGAAAACACATGAGGTTCATAGTGCACACTTTGAGCAACTGTGGATGTCCAGCTACCATGACAAGGTGACCTCTGTTAGATGCTGTCATGCTCTGGACACTTAAAACCACTGTTTTACCTCTCCAGTGCCTATCCAGGCTAGCGCTGAGGTCTGCTCATGCTGTGCATCACTCCTAGATAGCACAGAGGTCTACTCACACTGCATATCGCTCCCGGCTGGTGCTAGGGTCTTCTCCTGCCCGGTCTGCTCAGTGTCCTGTCACCGAGCCTGTAGATGGCTCTCCGCAGTCACTTGCACACAGCATGTCTCCCCAGTGTGATGGTATACAAACTGCACGCCAGAGTTTCCTCCAGAACAACAGTATGGGTGCAGCCATGTTGGACTATAAATTCCCTGATTGGCCCTCAGTACAACGTAATTTCTTGCTGAGGTTACAGCTCAGTACTGAGATCCCAGGTAGTCTGTATTTGAACCGTTCCAGTCCGTTATATCCAGTTCCTAGATCTGGTAAAGAAGTCTCCAATACCATCTTGCACACCAGTCTGGTTTTACCACTGAGACTTGTTCTTACAGCAACCATCCGTTCCAGCTGATACCTCCAACCATCAGTCTCGTCTGATGCTTCCAACATTCGACTCTTATAAATTAAGTTTCTTCAATTCATCAACATTGGTCCCAACCGATCAAGTTCATCAACATTGGATTCTTATCAATTAAATTCCTCAATTCATCAACATCGGTCCCAACTGACCAAGTTCATCAATTCATTAATATCGGACTCATATCAATTAAGTTCTTCAATTCTATACCATCGGTCTCAAAACAATCAAGTTCATCAATTCTTTAACAACGGATTCAATTCCATCAAGTTCTTCAAATCATCAACATCGGTCTCAAATCGATCTAGCTCTCAATCCAGCATCATCGGTCAGTATTATATATTCAGTTCCATTCCAAGCTGCTGTTCAATAAAGACTTTCTATTCCTGTTCTCGCCTTCGGACCCATCATCCACTGTCATATCTCTACTTCCTCACATCTATACATGAGGAGGTCCTGGCTCAAACCACCAAAGTTCAGCCACACCTATCAAATCTCCTCTTCAGTCTCCCACACTTGTTTCAACCCTAAACCAACCCTCAGACATAACAGATGGGAACCTAACTAACAATTTATAATTTTATAATGTGAGACCTACCTTACCTGGTGCTTCTGAAGTACAAGTTATACTGGTAAGAACCATGCTGTTCTGATATAAATTTATCTGTGGATTCACATGCACAAAAGGCCTGTGGGTCAGATAACATATGTGAAATAGTCCGGTGTTTACCAATGTTGCTGTGTATAATACATGTGTTAAATGTCAGTATATAGCAGCAGTTGTTAACATACTTCCTGGTATGCACAGGAGTTTGGGAGTCACAGGAACATAAAGGATTCATTAACAGCCATAGAAAAATAGAAGGTATGCAAAAAAAAAAAGATAGAAATAGAAAAATAGTGTGTTAATTCTATACATTCTATACATATATATATATTAATCCAAATCCATATAGTGGAAGGCCCAAAACAGGCTCCCCATGTCAAAGTTCTGCCCAGCATCTCTGGGTCAAAGTTCAGCCCAGTGCACACCAAGGTGAGGTCCCACCGGGACCTCAAGCCCTTAGTATGTCTTCTGGGATCCATTGTTACCACTGTGAAGTTTTCATCCAAATCCATCCAGTCGAAGGCTCAGAACAGGTTCCCTGGGTCAAAGTTCTGCCCAACGTACACCTATGGGAGGTCCAACCGGGACCCTAACCGTCCTAAAACCTGGTAAGGATCCAACTGGGCCACCTAGTGTTGGTTTCAGCCGGTGCAGGGGTGTCCGAATGCATAATCGGACAGAAACAAACAAAAAGACCAATTAATTTTATATATAATATTTGTCACTCTTTCGCTATGTTGCATTATAGCATTGTCGCTATGTGGTCTAATAGCTTATATTTTTGATACTATATAAATATGTAAGATTTGGCAGCTTTACCTTGCAGAGACACAGGGGGACAATGTGAGAAGCTGCTGGAGGGACATGGAGGGGGGGGGCATAATGTGTAAGGGACATTACTGTGTGGCATTACTGCGTGGCATGTGTTGTAAAAGGCATTACTGTGGCATAATGTGTTATAAGGGGCATTACACTGTGGCATAATGTGTAAGGAGTATTACTGTGTCACAAAACCACACACCCTTCCCAGGAGCATACCTCTCTGTTTTCTTGGGGGGGGGGCGCCAAATTACTTCCTTGCCCCGGGTGACAACTATCCTAGTTTCAGCACTGGTAAGATGTCTGGTTGGGGGGGCTGATGCTCAGACGAGGGGGTCTGCTGCACATGTGCTCCCTTGGGTGTTAATACATTTCCAGACCCTCCAACATGATCCCTTCCAAGCGATACAAAATGCTCTGCTCCTGAACTTTCTTTTTGAATTGATGATTGCAGATACCTGTGCTGAAACACCTGTCTCATCTATTACATCGTTTAACACAGGTGTCTGCAATCATTAATTAGTTGGGAAGTCCAGGAGCAGAGCAATTTGTACCGGGTGGAAGGGGTCATGTTGGAGGGTAGGCATTCCTTATTGCAGTATTTCTCAAACTCGGTCCTCAGGACCCCACACAGTTCTCATTTTCCAGGTCACCCAGCAGGAGCACAGGTGTATTCATTACTCACTGACACATTTTAAAATATCCACAGGTGCAGCTAATTATTTTACTTTGGAATCTGTGAGGAGACCTGGAAAACATGCACTATTTGGGGTCATGAGTTTGAGAATCTGTGCCTTATAGGAATACTGAGCTAATGCTGCTAATGGGAAAGTTATATGAAATCTAGAATATACAGCTATGGCCAAAAGTTTTGAGAATGCACAAGTATCCAAGAGCAACTTCTCCCAACCATCCAAGAACAGTTTGGTGACAAACAATGCCTTTTCCAGCATGATGGAGCACCTTGCCATAAGGCAAAAGTGATAACTAAGTGGCTCAGGGAACAAAATATCTAAATTTTGGGTTCATGGCCGGAAACTCTCCAGACCTTAATCCCATTGAGAACTTGTGGTCAATCCTCAAGAGGCGGGTGGACAAACAAAAACCCACAAATTCTGACAAACTCCAAGTATTGATTAAGCAAGAATGGGCGGCCATCAGTCAGTATGTGGCCCAGAAGTTAATTTACTTAATGTAATTGTCAATAAAAGTCTGTGACACTTATGAAATGCTTGTAATTTTACTTCACTATACCATAGTAACATCTGACAAAAAGGTCTAAAAACACTGAAGCAGCAAACTTTGTGAAAACCAATACGTGTGTCATTTTCAAAACTTTTGGCCATGGCTGTATACTTGCATACACACAGTCACACATACATGAGAAGTCATATACACATTTAAGAAATGAGTAAAATTGAATGAACTTGCCTAACTTTCTATCATACATGTAGAACCGTTATATGTCCAATACATAAGATTATTGAAGAAACACAGATGTGTCCTTTCTTACTGTTGGTTCAGTCATGCCAAATAGCCCTTCACAGTGCACTAGTTCCCGTGAAACTCGGACGTGTTGAGCGTCTTTTTAGCCCAAAATGTGCACCTCTTTTGCATAATAAAAACACATAGAAGTGATTAAACTACATTGCTAGCAAACACTAATTAATAGGGTGTGCGACATTTGTACATCTGTGTGCGACTGAGTCTGTATCTGTGTGAAAAGGGCTCCTACAGTATCATTGAAAAATGACAGTTAGGAGCTGATTGGTTGGTACTTTATATCCGTCCACTATATCTCTCTCTCCAAGGCTTAGTAAATAGACCCATTTAAGAGCATCAGCCCTGCAGAGAACTGGAGGGGGCCATAGTGTGGAGGAAAACAAGAATGGAGGAGCACAAGAGGATTTCATGCACTGGGTGTTCATGCGTGTATGTGTGTAAGGGGGGGAGGAAAAAGCTGACAGCACAAAACAATACATAGAGACTGGGGTGGTGAAAAGAGAACAATAGAAAACATGAAGCAGATGGCAGAGGGATAAAGCACAATATAAAATATACAGATGGGCACAGCACAATACAGGACATAAAGATGGGGGGGAGGGGTCAGTAATATAGTTCTTATGAGTTGTCTGACCCTTAGATTTGCCCCTGCACAGGAGTGATCAAAGAGGTAAATATGAGCCTAAAATAAAACTGTAAAAATGTTCTATATTTGCTACAATGCAGTTCATGCCATGGTTGTTCTATTCCCCTAGTGAAACTAGGATCCTACATTTCGCAGCTAACAGAAATTGTTCCAGTTCATTCTTACTTTATAATAGCTGAATGTGATCACCTGCAGTGACACTGATGAGACAGAAAAGAATATTACATACAGGAGAACAAAACATTCCTCTTAACATGAGTAAAGCACTGACAGAGAGGATGAGCACATTCATTTCTATAGAAGATCTTCACATATTGACAAGACATGAAGAACACTCCAATCAGTAAAGGTTATCAGCTGCCAACCAAAGGTCACCACCAGTGAAAGTCAAACTTCTTGCCTGGTCTCTGCCTACATAATGAGACCTTGATTATCACTGATCCCACCATCTGCAAGTTTTGGGCAATTGGATATTGCTGCTTTGTTGAATTGGCTACAATATTGGTAAATAAAAAAACTTTAATTCATCTTATGTGGTATTGATGGGTTTCACAAGAGATTATGTGACTAATTTTCAAACACCAAGCAAAACAGACATTTATGCTGAGATTTGTAAAAGTGCTTTGTACCTTATTGCTATTCAAGCAAAAATGAAGGTAATACAGGATAGAAAATTCAAGTACTGATGGAATCCTAAATTTAGAATACTTGCAATGTAATTTTCAATATTAAGGGGTAAATCCGTTTTGTACCTGGCAGCCTCTACAAGCAGAAATCCGCATTAAGGGCCTGATTCACTATGGATCGCAATTCTGCTTATACGCACGCAGTTGCCAATATCAGCAGTGCTATTTAAATTGTGATCGCAGGCAGACATAAGGACTCCCACTTCCCCTTACATCCATAACCTAGGGTAACATCAAGGAACATCTTGCACAAGCCCTGACCTTACTCAGAAATTGCTAACGCTATCAGTGCTATGGTTGCTTATGGCCACGCAGTGGATAAATTACGCACGCCCCTGCAACGGTGTTGCAACGCACTGGCACGTCTGCATTCGTCCGACCACCCCCCCCCGTCACCACCGACAAATGGCACTTTCTGTCAATCACTCTGCTCTGGGTCTGTGCAACCTCTGCAATCGCAGTTCCGAACGCAATTGCTAGTTCGTGCATGCGCACTGCCATAAATATGCATGCGCAGTACACAACAATCGACCGATTGCGTGCGAAGTAGCAAATGCATTCCTTGCTGAATCAGGCCCTAAGTGCTGCCTCAGGGCTAGTCACGTTACTAGCAACAGTTGAAAAATGTTTAGGCCCGTATTCAATTTGAAGCGTTAAGTCCGGATCAACCGTTAAGTTACTGCCGATGACGTCATTATCGCCTGTTTTGGTTTTACCCCGTATTCAAATTAAAAGACTTTCCGCATAGGCGGAAAGTCAATGCAATGTAATAGGCGATAAAGTATCGCCTATGAATGGCAGGCGGAAAAAAGTGCAGAATTGGGGTTTTGGGGTGCAACATTTTGGGAACCCCAGTGCAGCCTTCAGACAGTCCCCCAAAGGTAATCTGTGTCAAAAACAAATTTAAAAAACTTAAGGACACCCCAAAAATTTACTTTGAAAAAGGGGACATAAAAAAAATGTTGGGGTACAAAGTAAAAAACGAGCGAACTTGACTCTGGGGGGGTCCCCAAGTATGCCACAGGTGTTTATTTTTATTGCAGGTGTTTGCGGCAGGTGGATTTTTCATGATTTTTTCAACTTCACTTTTTCAACTTTAAATATGCTGACCCCCATTTTCAAGTACCCCAAATTTGCTGGGATAAGTTATTTTCTGGAAAAAATACTCCTAAATACTATTCTGCATCAGGTATAGAAAAATGCTATGTAACAGCTATTGAGGCCATTTAAAAACACCAAATACCTTCAGCAAGCCAAATCGGGGGGGTACCATAGTGAACCCCCATGTCAGAGCATCATTTGGGGGGTGACAGGCTGATTTCCCCAAAAATTACAGTACTTTCCGCTTGTTATAGTATCGCTGAGTGCGCGTGATACTTTAACGCCTACAAAACAGGCAAAGTCAGCGTTAAGTCCGGGCAGCGTTAACTTATCGCGGCTCGGCTCAAATTGAATACGGCTCATAGTCTTTTAGAAATTCCTCTGGAATTTTTCACTTAAAATGGAGATTAGTGGGTTGATTCCTGCATCAATTTGTAGTTGTAGGTAGGTAATTATATCTCCCTAAGACACCGAGGGGTATATTTACTAAAGTACAGTTTTTTTTAAGTGAAGATGTTGCTATAGCAACCAATCCGATTCTACTTAACATTTTTATCTAGCACCTTCCAGAAGATAATAGCTAGAATCTGAATGGTTGCTATGGACAACATCTCCACTTCTAAAAACCTGCACTTTAGTAAATATACCCCTAGATGTCTTAGGTATAGGGAGATATAATTACCTAACTACAACTACAAATTGATGCAGGAATAAAACCACTAATCTCCATTTTATGTGAAAACTTCCAGAGGAGTTTCTAAATGACTATGCATTTCAACTGTTGCTAGTAACGTTTATTTTATAAAGTGATATATAATAAACATATATTGCATATTTCCTGTACTGTAAAATACAGTATACAGTTAAAATTGAAAATAGTTGACAAGACATACAGTATAATAAAAATTTTTATGGTGTGACATATAATAAAATATATACTGTATGGCATATTTCCTGTGATGTAAAATACAGTTGAAATTGAAAAAAAATAAATTAAATAAACTATGGTTGGTATTTTAGGGCTATTGGCCATACAGCATGTAGTTATGAGACTGGCGGCCTCTCAATACCGACATCCGAATCCCGACAAGGAATTTAAGATAAGCGTTGAAATAACGACGCTTATTTTAATCCCAACGCCGGAACGCCGAAGGACACCAGCCCGAACTAGGTAAGTCTGGCGCGCCCTTACCGTTAGCAGTGGGTGGGAAGGTTAGGTTTAGGGAGCATAGCAGGGTTAGGTTTGGGGGGGGGAGTTAGGGATAGGCACCCCTAGGGGGGAGGGTTAGGCACCCCCGGGGGGAGGCTAGGGTAGGCACCACCCCTGGGAGGGTTAGGTTTAGGGTGTGGTAAGGGGGCTTAGGGTGAGGCACCCCCGGGGGGGAGGTTAGGGTGAGGCACTGGGGGGAGGTTAGGGTAAGGCACCACTAAGGAAGGGTTAGGGGGAGAGGGGTAGGGATAGGGTACTTACCTGCCTTGTCGGGATTCTTCTCCTTTCCGGGTGCCGGTGCCGGGACTTCATACCCATTCCGGCCATACATTCCTAAATCAATCCATAGTAATATGTGAAAGAAAAAATCAACAAATTATGGGCCTGATTCAGAACAGTAAGCAATAACAATGTTTTCACAGCTGTGCGATTATGGGCATGCGTCTGAGTCGCAGTGCGTCAAAGTCCAATACTGTATTCACAAGTAACAACTTTTTTTACCAGCAGAGTGATTGACAGCTAAGAGCCGTTTGGGGGAGGTTACGCGTCGTGACAGTTTTTGAGGCGTGTTGCTGAATGTGTCTGCGATGCTGTTCGCGCAATACATAGCTCCGGCATCTAAGTTCAGGAAGCCATTCTAAGCAACCATAGAGCCACTCAGAAGGCTGATTATTGAAGTATCTGTGTATGCTGCTGTGTATTAGTACAGAGTTGTTTGGATTTGCGATGGCATCTCAATACAAATCCTGGCATCTGTGACATTGGCATATTTTGGTATATCCTCTGCATACACATACGCAGCAGTGGCGGCATTTTCATACAATTCTGAGTCAGGCCCTATGCCATCATGGACATGATTACAATTGTATTTCTGATTACTGCATTTATAGCAGGATCTTTAACCTGAAACATGTTGTTTTTGGATTTTAGTAATCTAATATATAGAAGTAACATAGGTTCACCAATCAGTATGGAAGTCCCTACTCATATTAATAATTACAACCATGCAAACAATTATGCATCCGAATACTTGAATAAGTTTGAGGATAGATAAGCACCCTGTTTGATATGTAATTTTGTTAGGTAAGTTAAGGGTTAAAAGCTGGAGGGGGGTGCGGTTAGTTATTGGTCATTTGAGGAGTATAAGCCTATGGTAGGATTTCTGGGAGGGCTTAGAGGTCCCATATAAATAGTCTGGGGAAGGGAGCCATCTTCCTCTTTCCAGTTTATTCAACCAGGTTGGCTAAGTGTCATTTATATATTATATTTAATCTGCCTGTCTTTCCCTTGCCCATCTGCATTTTACACCTCATTTATCTACCCTTTTCTTACACCCTCTCTAGCTCCTGTCAGTATTTCTTTTATTGTTTATCTATTTTGCTTCCTTTCAAACTCTGTTCCACATTTTCCTCCTCCCTCCCCTGCTTTTGTGATCATCCATCCCCTGTCCCCTGCCAGTATCTTCAGATACTCCCAGGCCCCGCCGTTCAGCCAACGCCCTCCCCCCCCCTGCCGCCTCTCACCACAGTGGCTTCCTCTTAGCGGGGCGCGCCCTGCTATAGGCCGCGACCGCGCGCCTGTCTGCGCTCCCGCACATGGCCCAGATCATGGCCGTCTGGCTCTCCGGCGGCGCTGCGAGTAGCTCAGGCGGCCACAGCCCCCCGTCCCAGCACCGCAGATCACGGCCAGCCCGCTCCCTGCGCCGGCGGTTGGCCCCGGCCACAGGGTCACGGTGGCCATTTTATATATTTTTGGCCTACGCAGGGAGCCCTGCTTGGTCCTGTTCCTCCCTTCATCCGCCCCCTCTGCTCCAGGAGCAGGGCCCCCCCCAGCACTCCCCGCTGTTCTTTAGTAACAGGGTTTTCCAAGGCCCCAGGTGCCCCACCCAGCAATCTTTCCCCTGTTGTTTGCCGGCACCCAGGGGTGGGAGTTATACCCCTTCGCCCCGTTTCTGGCTCAGCAGTAGGACAGGTCCCCATATTTATACACCACCACACTACACGCAGAATCCCCTTGAAATATACTGCCCCTTACCATCCTGCCCCTTCCGTGTACCATCAGCCCCCCCCTGCTGCAACTCCAGACCCTAACCCCCTTTTACAAGGTTTTTGCACCTTCCTATCAGGTTTTTTCACCCCTTTTCCCTGCCTCATGCCCCCGCACCTGCATATTCCCAAACTACACATATGTTGCAACCCTCCCCCCTTCTGTCCCCCCTGCCTTCCCCGCAATCTGCCCACGCCCCCCACTGCCACCCATTGCCCCCCCTGTCCCCCATTCCGCAGGCACAGTTGCTGTGCGGTCCAATTCACCAGTTACTGTTTCAAGCCCCCGGGTAGGAGTTTCTGATCTTTCCAGTCGCGTTATCGAGGTCCAGCAGACGGATGATGCAGTGGTATCAGCGAGTCAAATCGTGGTGGGAGCACCGCGCAGCGAGGGACAGTTGGCGAACGCTCAGGAGGAAATGTCTGGTCCTTCGGCGGCAATTTCTGGTGAGCATGGTTTTTCTACATTTCGCAGCGCACATTCATCTTCCACTGATTCTAGCGATTCTTCCAGTTCATCTGATAGGCCGTGCAATTTCAGGCGTTACTTTGCGCAAAAAATAAATAAATAAATAAATAAATAAAAATAAATAAATAAATAAAAATGAAGGCAAAGCGGGGGAGCCATAAGAGGTCTAACACAGTGTCGGCAACTAAGGTGCCGGATGCATCGGGAGATTAGGTTCACTGCGCGAATATGGCTATCCTTAAGGGTTTAAGTTCTAAATTTAGGGAGCAGATCAAGAAGAGTAAATTTGTGCATATGTTTGCGGTTGCGGATTACGCAAGTAGGTCTTTGGATTGGACTTAGTCAGCTGGGGTAGTTGCGGAGGCGACATGTCGTTCTTACCAGAATTCGGTGGCGCGTGTATATGTTTTTGCGGCACGACCCTTGAATCCAGGCCTGGGGAGTATTATGAATGTGCTAAAATTAGGGGTGTGCACCGGCCACTTTTCGTGTTTTGTGTTTTGGTTTTGGATCTGGATCTTTCTTCGTGTTTTGGATCTGGATTGGTTTTGCCAAAACCACCCTTCCGTGTTTTGGGTTCTGGGTTTTGTGTTTTGGATATGTATTTTTTTTTAAAAAAGCATAAAAACAGCTAAAATCACAGAATTTGTAGGTTTTTCTGCTCCTATGCTATTATTAACCTCAATAACCTTAATTTCCACTCATTTCCAGTCTATTCTGAACACCTCACACCTCACAATAGTGTTTTTATGTCCAAAAGGTTGCACCGAGGTAGCTGGATGACTAGGCTAAGCGACACGAGTGGGCGGCACAAACACGTGACCCATCTAGGCGTGAAACTGCAGTGGCAGACAGGATGGCAGTTTGAAAAACTAGGCCCCAAACTGTACATAATGCAAAGAAAAAAAAGAGGTGCAAGATGGAATTGTCCTTGGGCCCTCCCACCCACCCTTATGTTGTATAAACAGGACATGCACACTTTAACAAACCAATCATTTCAGCGCCAGGGTCTGCCACACAACTGTGGCTGAAATGATTGGTTCGTTTGGGCCCCCACAAAACAAGCTGGCAATTAATCTGTCCCTGCACAAACTGGCTCTACGGAGGCAAGATGTCATCCTCATCCTCCTCATCCACCGATTCCTCACCCTCTTCAGTGTGTACATCCTCATCCTCACAGAGTATTAATTCGTCCCTGCTGGAACCACAGGTCCCTCATTACGTTCTGGAGGCTGGTCTCCCTGGAAGAGTTGATAATTCATTTTATGAACATCATCTTCTCCACATTTTGTGGAAGCAACCTCCTACGCCTTTCGCTGACAAGGTTCCCGGCTGCACTAAACACTCTTTCGGAGTACACACTGGAGGGGGGCAACTCAGGTAAAATAGAGCCAGTTTGTACAGGGACCTCCAAATTGCTTCTTTTTCCTGCCAGTACAGGTACGGACTGTCTGACATGCCTACTTGGATGCTGTCACCGATGTAATCCTTTAACAGACAGACGCACGCTTGTCGCTGCTGCTTTGAGGATGCAAGTGCGGCTACAGCCCACACAATTCACAAAGACAGAAAAAAAAAAACGAATATTTTTATTGTTTGTGGAGCGCACTTTGAGGGTTACACCACCCTTTAACAGACAGACGCACGCTTGTCGCTGCTGCTTTGAGGATGCAAGTGCGGCTACATCGCACACAAGTCACAAACACATTAAAAAAAAAGTTTTTTATTTTTTGGAGCACTTTGAGAGTTACACCACCCTTTAACAGACAGACGCACGCTTGTCGCTGCTGCTTTAAGGATGCAGGTGTGGCTACAGCCCACACATTTCACAAAGACCGAAAAAAAAAGAACAATATTTTAATTGTTTGTGTAGCACACTTTGAGGGTGTCACCACCCTTTAACAGACAGACGCACGCTTGTCGCTGCTGCTTTGAGGATGCAGGTGGAATCTAGACGGGATTTGGAACCGAGGACACACTACCTCCATCAATTGTCTAAATCCCACTGCACTAATGGCGGATACCGGACGCACGTCTAACACCAACATAGCAGTCAAGGCCTCAGTTATACGTTTTGCTTCAGGATGACTGCTGTCGTACTTCATCCTCCTCGCTAGGGACTGTTGGAGGGTCAATTGTTTAGTAAAAGTAGTGATGTTCCTACTTCCTCTCTGGGATGATGAACAACTCCCAGCAGCAGCAACAGCACTAGGAGGAAGTGGTTCTTGATCTTTCCCTATTTTATTTTTATCGGAGAAAGTTTGGTCCTCCATTTATGTTATATTGATATATACGTGCGGCTAAAGCGCACACAAACACAGAAAATATTTTTTTATTTTTGCTGGAGAGTAGTGCACTTTGTGGGTTACACCACCCTTTAAGAAATGAGCCAGCCGGCTCTTTACTTATGGGACACAGGCGCACGCTTGGCGCTGCTCCTTTGTTGATGCACGTGCAGCCACAGTGCACACAAGTCACAAACACAGAAAATATATATTTTTTTGGTTTGGAGTGTACTTTGGGGGTTACAGAACCCTTTAACGGTCAAGCCAGCCGGCCCTTTACTTATGACACAGGCGCACGCTTGGCACTACTTTGTTGATGCACGTGCGGCTACTGCGCACACAATTCACAAACACAGAAAATATTTTTTTTTTTGGTTTGGACTGGAGTGTACTTTGGGGGTTACAGCACCCTTTAACGGTCAAGCCAGCCGGCCCTTTACTTATGACACAGGCGCACGCTTGGCACTACTTTGTTGATGCACGTGCGGCTACTGCGCACACAATTCACAAACACAGAAAATAATTTTTTTTTTGGTTTGGACTGGAGTGTACTTTTGGGGGTTACAGCACCCTTTAACGGTCAAGCCAGCCGGCCCTTTACTTATGACACAGGCGCACGCTTGGCACTACTTTGTTGATGCACGTGCGGCTACTGCGCACACAATTCACAAACACAGAAAATAATTTTTTTTTTGGTTTGGACTGGAGCGTACTTTCGGGGGTTACAGCACCCTTTAACGGTCAAGCCAGCCGGCCCTTTACTTATGACACAGGCGCACGCTTGGCACTACTTTGTTGATGCACGTGCAGCTACTGCGCACACAATTCACAAACACAGAAAATATATTATTTTTTTAGCACTTGGGGGGAGCACCCCTGATGGACAGAGCACCCCCTGGACAACACTACAGCACCCCTTTAGGACTGGGACACTGCACAGGACTTTGGAGTGGACACAGCCCCTATGGAGAACTGACTGCACAACACAGTCCAGCCAGCCCTTATGGACTTTGAAGTAGTGGACACAGCCCCTATTAACAACAGCAGCACAGCACAACACAGCCAGCCCCTATGAACTTTGAAGTAGTGGACAACAGCAGCACTACACTACACTACACAGCCCTAACTCCCACCCTCCCTCTTCACTGTCCACAGCCGAGTGAGAAAATGGCGCCGACGCGGGTACCTTATATAGGATCCAAAACCCGCGAGACTCGGAAGGCGGGATGATGACGTTTTGCCTCGATTTCAGATCCGAGTCAGGCGGGAAAAGTCGAGCCTGACTCGGATCGGACTCGGATCGGGGGGGCTCGGGGGGGTTCGGATTTCAGAAATCCGAACCCGCTCACCCCTAGCTAAAATACATGCACATGGTACACGGCTTAAACTAGTCAGCTAAAGGTACCGCTTGGCGGCAATACGACGCATTTAGGACACAGCAGAGGGGTAGCAGTGTTTTAATTCGGTTTCAAGGACGTCGAGGTTTGGCTTGCAGTCAATCAACTGCCTAACGCGCCTGCAGATTCCTCGGCTGGTCTGAAGCAGCCTTTTCTGATCCGCCCTGGATCTGCAGGCATCAGTTGCGTGTCGTGCTACGCGTGTAATAACACGCAGCATCATGAGGGGCAGGCTGTGGATATTAGCATATCTGCATGCTCTGCGGGAGTGGTCACACAGCCAAGATGTGCAGGGGGTCTGCGGCGCAGGAACAGGTTAAGGAGAATAGGGCAACGAGCATCGCGGAGGTGTTCAATGAAGCGCCGTTGCTGAGTAATTTGGGGGTTTTGAGGAGTTGGTTGGGTCGTTATCCCCTTGGGGAGGAAGCAGCCTTTTTTTGGGGGGGCAAGGTTTTGGCGTGGGTTGGTGTTTACCTTTGACATGGGCGATATCTGGGTTTTCTAGGAGGATTCTGAAATCAGCGCATGTCCATCTGGAAGTCGTTAGGTGTACGGTGGAGGCGGAAGCCAGGTTAGGGCGCATGTGCGGCCACCTTTTTGCATCCCCCCCCTTTTCTGAAAGTTTAGGTGCACCGCCTTTAAGGCGGCACCGTAGAGGGAACCGAGTAGATTTGGGTTGATACAGCATCTCTCTTGCCCAGATAGAAGGGTTGGGCTCCCACGCATGATGTCCATCAGATTGTCGTGTCGTTTGCCAATCTGTTTATAAAAAAAAAAAGCGCCCTGGAGATAGTACAAGGTTTCGGGGGGAGGGCTCTACTAGCTAAGGCGGATATAGAATCCGCTTTACGGCTGTTGTCCATTCACCCTGAGTCCTTTAGATATGTGGGAATTAAAGTAGTAGAGCTCTATTACGTAGACTGATGTCTGTCGATGGGCTGTTTCATTTCGTGTACTTTTCGAGGGTTTAGTTACTTTTTTGCTTGCCGGCCTTGTTCGTCGTTAGTAAGGTCTACTTCTGCGCATATATTACTTGGATGTAGAAACCGATACCTTGATAGGGTTATGCCACTTGTCTATGGAGAGGGCGTGGCATTTTGGGGGAGTTGCTAGAAGCGTTCATTTCAGTAAAGAAGGTTTAGTTAATTTAGTTGCAATCGCTAAGTTTTGCATTTAGAGTCATACCTAGGAGTTGGTTTTTTTCAGCAGATGGCTAGGAGGAACCTCAGCGGGGGTTAGGAAGCCTCATAACCTCATTCTGCATCTCTTTGGAGCTGAGTGAGGTTCTGCGTTTTTGGTTGGTTGTTTATGTGGGAATTCAATGGCGTAAAGATATGGCCTCCGGCATCTGTAGCCAATTCGAACTTCAACTGTTTACAGATGTGTCCGGTTCCTTAAGTTTTGGTGCATTTTGTAAGGGTGTGGTGCATGGAGCCCGGGCCGGTTACTTATGGGTTTCAGGGCCTAAACAAGAACATCCTTCTTTTAGAGAGTGTTCCCAATGGTAGGTAGCTGTAGGAGAGCAAGATTTGCAATAGGCGAATTCCCTTTTGGATAACTTAAGCGTGGTGTAGGTCGGTGCTAATCAGGGACGGACTTAGATCCGGCCTTACGGTTGTTGATGTATTTTACACTGCTAAGTGGGTAAGGAATATTGAATTTAGGGCATGGCAGGTTTCAGGCGCTGCAAACGGTATGGCGGACGCCTAAAATCTTTTTCAGTGGGACAGGTTCATTTTATCGTGCCTCCTGTTTAAATGGTTTAACCTTCCCTTTCCATGCCCGGCATTTCATTGGGCTGGCATCAAGGACCTCACACTGAAGTCATTGACGCCTAGTACATTAAAGACCTACACGGCGGTTTGGTACGATGGGCAGGGTCTTAGCTTCCAAGAGCGGGTGAGTTAGGTCGATTGATGATTATATAGCAGAGTTTGTCTGGGGCATGCCACGAAAGGGGTCATTCCAAGGCGGTTTGTCTTCAGCATTATCAAGTATCTCTAAATTTTTCCAGGCACGCCGTGGGCGGATCTGGCCAATTACATTATACTAAGCATGGGCAAGCTAGTTGCTGCTAATAAGCTTTATGCGCTAGCAGGTTTAAGGTTTAATAAGGTGGTTATTAAGCAGGTATTGATCTTATGCTAATTACATAGGTTTAAGACAGATTAGCTGGCCAAGGGGCGTTGCATTTCTATTCAGGCGCTTGCATATCTCGTGATTTTGTCCAGTTGCTCAGGCAGGGTGCTTTAATAATGTTCGCCCTCCAGGTGGCGGGCACTGGTTTATCCTTGCTAATCTAACCCCCTTTGTCCAGGTGGCAGTTTATGAGGGTATTTCAGAATTATCTTATTGCTTTAGGTATAGCTACGGCGCTTTGCAGGACTCATTAATTTAGTTAGGGGCAGCAGCTTGCGCAGCGGGGGCAGGTGTTTCAGTCGACTTATTAAAAACAGTTAGGGTGGTGAGGTCATATTTAAAGGAGGATAAGTTGCACTAGGTAGTTGCGCTCCTTGCAAGTTTGTTGGGAAACCTAGGGGCCTTATGCCTACTGCCGCTAGGGATTCTGAAAGGATTTTCAGCTTTTGCCCTCAAAGAGGTTTTGCTGTTTTTCATCTTCAGATGGGTCACCCAACTATTTTGTTTCCCTTTCCTTGGGGTTAAATTGTTGTTGTTATTATTACATACCAATTTCGGTCTGTATTAAATTCCAATATCTGTCTGTATAAATACCAATTTATGTCTACGTGAACTCTCGGACAGGTTTGTCCGGGAATGCTAATTGTCGGGTGTGGGTAAATTCCTATTTTTTACTGGGCTAGCCAGCACCCCTTGGATTTGCAGGTCCAATTTTTTGTTGTGAGTGGGTAAGTTGCAATTGTTAGGATTACGAGAAATGCATTGGAAGCGCCTGCTAGATGCCCTATGGGCAGCAGACGAGACGTTTGGGGCCCCACTTGGGAGGCAATGATTTGGGCGCATGCATGGGTATTGAGCGGATATGGTCATTGCACACTTGTCATTTAACGTTGGCGGACGCGTCATGCAATACCCAAGTTTTTTACGTTACAGGGCGGAGAGCTTTCATAGACCCAATGGGGCTAAACTCCTGGGCGCGGGGCTAGTGTGGTTGATCAGTGACCTCTGCAGCTTCCCTTTATTTTCAGGAAGGTCACAGTTTGGTGGCGGGCCTGGTTCTGCGAACCGGGCTTTGGCGGGAAGCAGTGCTAACGGGCGGCCTATTATGAGCGCAGGAGTGCCTGTGGTAGCATCTTTCCTTTGAGAGCGGCCAGTTTGTCACCGCCTAAAGGGGGGACATGGTCTTTGTTCCAAGGGAGGGGCCAATGCTGTGCCAATTAGGGAAGGATGGTACTGCCCCAGGTCAGTCTGCGCAGGGAGCGGGGATCCGCCCCTATTATTTAGTATTGGTATCCATCGGGCTGTGGCCTTGGAGCACTGCTTTCTTCTTGCCACCTATTCTAAAATTTCAATTTGATCAATAAATTCTGGCTGTGACCTCTTTTAATTCCATACATGTGTCAGTGTGTTTATTCCTAGGTTTAGGATTAAGTTAAATTAACAAAAGGGAATAATAAAACAAATAGGTGACTTAAATGTTCTCAATACAGAATAAAATATATGTTGTTAGTAAATTGAAATATTTTCCCTTAAATACTTGTTTGCTAAGAAAACAGAATTATTAAAAAAAAAAAATATGATTTGAGCCCTGCAGTCTTTCTATCTACTTAACAGCAAACCATACGTTTCAAGGGCGTATCTATAATGGGTGCAGGGTGTGCGATGCACACAGGTCCAGGGGAGCCCGCATCACACACCCTGCACCCATTTTACTAAAAACTTACCTCTCCAAGGTCCCGCGCTAGCTGTCAGCGCTGTACAAAGAGCCGCTAAAACAGCCGCCTTGGCCACTTTTCCGGCGTTTTGCGCATGCACAGTAGACTCTAGGTACACTCTAGTGCCCAGAGTCTACTAATGCTCCGGTGGCTGGCCAGCCGCGATAGTTGGCTGCTGGCAGCCGGGAAGAGAGGAGGGGGTCCCTGATTCTTTTTAATCCTTTTGTGACCAGTAGGGATTGACAAATAAATTCTAATGATATGAGTTTGATGTGTTATGGTGGGGCTTGTAGAGCTGAGAGAACCTACAGTACCAATGGGGGTTTTTTTCACACAAAAAATAATCTTCAAGTTTTGGTTGTGGATTTACCAAGACCAGGCTGTTTATTTTTTATTATTATTATTATTATTATTATTATTATTATTATTATTATTATTATTTACTGTATATATATTTTTTCTCATTTCAACCACAAATGTAAATGTGTTGAAAAATAGTTTAAACAACTTCATAACATAAATATATAAATGTAATATAAGGCTGTTAGATTTTTCTCTACATTAGTATTTATAGTATTTTTTCATGTACTTTCATTTACTGTCTATTTTGTAATGTCCACCGCACAGTTATCAGTAATGTGGCTCTGAGCACTGGCCAGAGGCTGCAGTGAGCTGGCTGCTGAAAATGTTGCCTACACCCAATAATATAATATATATGAATCAATTGTGTTGTCCTTGAGCACTCCTACTCATACTTATGTTGTAGATAAACAGGTCATGTGAATTATAACAAACCAGGTACTTCAGACACAGGAATGTCACTCTAGCAGCTAAAGTGCTTGGCTTGTTTTTGACCCGAAAAAAATAAAAAAAATAATGGATATTGGATTATAGCTAAGAGTTCTGGCTCAGAGAGTAAATATAACTCTGATGTATAAACCTGAAATATTTTCTGAAGCTGTTAGTCTGTGACTTTCAGGGCCATATATTGTATAATAGCTTGTGATTTGTGGAAAGTGTCATTGTTTCAGGGATTCAGTAGCGAGATTTAAAGCAGTAGGTTGGCCTAACCTTTAAAATAATTATCGCTCTTAGGGCCTGATTCATCATGGATCGCTATTTCGATCGCAGCTCCTTAATCGCACGCAAGTCTACTGCAAAAATATGCTAATGATTGCAATCGCAATGCCGTCGCACTGCCAGCATAGAGACGTCTACTGCCTCCCACTACCACTATATCACATCTGTAATACTTTGCAAACCTTCACAAACATCGGTAACATCGAGTACCATTGATCCTTCACGTAGAATTACTGCAGCCCTGACCTTACTTAGAAACTGCTAACTTTGTTGCTAATTTATGCACGCCCATGCAACGGCATTCAAACGGTCAGGCATGCCTGCGTTTCTCCGGTCATTTCCCCCCCCCCCCGTCACCATCCCCAAAAGCTCACTGCCTGTCAATCATTCTGCGATGGCTCTGCATGATCTCCGTGATCGCAGTGGTGCCCTCGCTCTCATGCACTGCGATGCATACACATGCGTAATAAGCAAGGATCAGCCAACTGCCAATGCTGTTGAAGTTGCGTTCCTTAATGAATCAGGCCCTTAAACTGACATATTGTTTGTCTTTTATACTTTATACTTCATATTACAAACATAACATCGTCTTTGGACATGTAATCTAGCAGATCTTGTTCAAGCTAGATAGGTGGTCAAAGCACTTATTTCTACTAGAAGATAGTATTGGACACAGTGGCAGATTATAATGGTAACAGACGGAGTGTCTATCCAAGGCACAGAGCAATATGCGGGCCAACAACTCCGACCCACCCACCCAGTGCAGAGCTGAAGCAAACAAAATGGAAGTCGGGGGGTGACTAGGATGACCTATAATAGAGCCTGAGACTAAATTGTGGAAGTCTGAGCCTGCCCAACCTACAGAAATTGCATATAGAGTAAGTATTTTTTGTTCAGTTTCTGGATATATTACAGACGTAATGCTGGGTGAACTAGTGGCCGATCAGCCGTCATGCTGACCAAACGGCCAATTTGGTAACCTTTACACACTTATCAATTGGCCAGTCAATATGTGTGTGGCCTGACATCACAACTGGACGGGCATTTAAATTTGCTTGCCCAGTTGAGATGTCAGTGTCGACATTTCCTGCGGCCACTGTACGGCCAGGTGGTGGGTCACCCGTACACACATGCAGACTGTCACAATTTACACGGAATAATGTGGATGCTGACCTATACTATGGGATTTGGCTGATACCCAGAACAGAGGTGTGGAGTCTAACGTACCGGTGGTTTTCACCAGGGCTGTAGCTAGGTAGGTGCGACCTGTGTCATGACACAGGGCACCGCAGGGCAGGGGGCGCTGTTTGGGCCTGTTAATTTTCTATTAATTATCATTCTCACTTGTATCTTCCTCTTATATTATCCCCAACATCTTCTGGCCTCCCCTATCTCTTCCCTGGCCCTTCCCAATGAGGCCATGTCCCTTTTTCGGGTGCATTATGTCCCTAGTTAAAATATCGAGGGGGCGCCAGTGCTCTTTTTGGCACAGGGCACCAAAAATTCTAGTTACGGCTCTGGTTTTCACCAGGGACTCACAAGGAACTAAACACGCATGTTGCAGCCCTCTGTCTGGGTTCCCAAGTACAGAGCTGGTAAACTATGGAGCTGGTAACTGCACTTAGGTACTTGAAGGCATGCAGAGGCATAGACAGCCAAGTGTGTTGCAACTTGGCAGAAAGGTATGGCACCAGGGACCAATAACAAGTCACGTCACAGGATAGCAGGGTCAAAACTAGAAATCACTAGTGCAGTACAAAGGATGAGACTAAATCAGGTCAGGAAATAGCTGAGGTCAGAAACAGAATGTCAGATGAGTTAGCACAACCTTAGAACAGGAATGCTGGAGATAGGAATGAGACCCAATTCTCTGGCACCTTTCTGTGCTCATAGCCTGCCTTTTATAGGGAAGTGGGTTTGAAACCGGCACCAAACGTGACATCACATTTGGTGCCCCTTCCCTTTTAAATATTGGCTGAGCTGCAATCACTAATTACCCCAGGAGCTGACCGCAGTTGCCAGGAGAAAGCCAGCTGCTACCAAGACTTCTGCCGGCTGACTTCACTGCTGCAGGACCCGAGGACCAGCACTGCTGGAACCAGTAAGTGATCAAAGGACTACACACACCCTACAAAAGGCTCAAAAGGAAATTTTTGGTGAAACTTCAGAAGAAACTGAGGAGCATGAATGTCAGAAGCCTTAACCAAACACGTTTATTGGGGCCATATCTTTTCCAATCCACAACAAATTGAACAAATTTTTTTTTCTGGAATCCAAAATCTGCTTTACCTCATATTCCTCTTGATGATCAACTGGAATGGAGAAAGGTGAGTTCCAAGCATCGAATACTGGTTGATAACCAAAGGTTTGAGAATAGAAACACGGATTACATTTGGTAATCTGAGTGTGCCTGGAAGTTTCAATCAAAATACAAACAGATTAACTACCTGAAGTAATAACAAAATATTAATACAGGAGGGTGGGTCTATGTAGGGTCCTACCTCACTTTTGCGTCTCCACATGACACTTAAATACCACCCTTATTTGCCCCTTTTATGCCACCAGACTCCTCTACATATATCTTATTTGTTATCAGACCCCTACACATGCCTGTGGAGTAACATATGTATAAAGGGCTCTACTGTGGTGTAACATGTATAAGGGGCTCTACTGTGGCATAACATGTATAGGCAGCTCTACTGTGGTGTCAAGTGTATAAGGGGCTCTACTGTGTGGCGTAATGTGTACAAGGAGTACTACTGTGTGGCATAATGTGTAATGGACATTTCTGTCACAAAACCACACCCCCTTTTCAGAATAATGTACTCTGTTTTTATGCTGGGTGGGGGGTGGGCACCAAATTACTTCCTTGCCCCTGGTGACAAAAATCCTAGTTTCGGCCCTGCTTACAGTAATTGTTTTGTACCACAGCTCTAACAAAGGCTGTAATGTATGTACTTTTACTCAAAATGTTTAATAATACTCATGTTTAATTGAGTTAGCACCACAGCTGACTGTATTTAGTTGTATGTTTTGTAAGTGTTGTAAATCTACTTTAGAGGTTTTTTTATGAATCTTCACTATTGAGTGCTCAGTGGTCATTTAGTCTTCTTACTATAACATTAACCACAGTTAATCTAAAGTATAATTATTTTAGTAATGGTAGCTACTTATATAGTACACATTTTATTGTACAGTGACAGATAGTACAACTCTCTTTTTTACAATGTCTGGCTTAAATGGAACAGATTTTTTACATTGTAGACCAACACTGGAGACCATGGCATATGAAAATATGCTTATAGGAAATTAGTAACTGTAAGTGCAGGTGCAGGGTGACAGTTGATCATCTGACTCACTGCTTTTCCGTGGGAGCTCTGCCTGTCCCCACTAGTACATATTGGCCTGTGCCTTCAAACCAGTGCTGTTTTAGGTACTGAAAGACATCCTGAGTGAACTTGCTAAAACTAAAATTTCAAATCAAAGACTCCACAGCCTACTTGGTGGGCACCCTGAAGACCTCCATGGTCCTAACAAATGTAATCATAGCCAAAAACCTAATCCTGGTCAAACTACACCACCATGCCAAATTTGATGGAGCTAAGTACAAAACTCTGGCTGTGCATAAAAGATAAACAGACATACACACACACACTCACTTTCTCACTTATTATATAGATATGTAATATAATTTTTTTTCACTGTTTGAACCCTCTTCAACCTGCTTTCCTACACTAAATGATAGCTATCATGATATATATATATATATATATATATATATATATATACAGTACTGTACAAAAGTTTTAGGCAGGTGCTCTCCGAATAGTAGATGGGTGTACCTGGGTCCCACTGGTTATTGCCAGTGTCTGCAGGTAACAGTGAAGCATGGTGGAGGTTCCTTGCAAGTTTGGGGCTGCATTTCAGACAATTAAGTGGGGCATTTTGGTCAGGACTAATGGTGTTCTCAATGCTGTGAAATACAGGCAGGTACCTATCCATCATGCAATACCATCAGAGAGGTATCTAATTGGCTCCAAATTTATTCTGCAGCAGGACAATGACCCCAAACCTACAGCCAATGTCATTAAGAACTATTTTTAGTGTAAATAAGAACAAGGAGTCCTGGAAGTGATGATATGGCCCCCACAGAGCCCTGATCTCAACATCATCAAGTCTGTCTGGGACTACTGGAAGATACAGAAGGATTTGAGCAAGCCTATATCCACAGAATATCTGTGGTTAGTTCTCCAAGATATTTTGAATGACCTCCCTGCCGAGTTCCTTCAAAAACTGTGTGCAAGTATTGTCACACCAAAAATTTATTTGATTTAGATTTCTCTTCTGTTAATTCACTTTGCATTTTGTTAATCAATAAAAATAAACTATTGACACTTCTATTTTTGAAAGCATTCTTACCTTGCAGCATTTTTTTCACACCTGCCTAATACTTTTGCACAGTACTGCATATATATATATATATATATTGTGATAGAAGCACTGGAAAAGTTTGGAATGGCTTCTATGTGTGTCCCAGGTTCCTGTCCTATGTGTTTTGAAACCCCCAGGAGAAGTCTGTTTGATAAAACAGACTAGAAATGTCGGCTTTGGTGAAAAGCCGGAATGGGCCCTGGGGTGTGGATGTGAGGAGAGGGAGGGCTCCATTCACAGGCCACTCCAGGTGTTGGGCCTTTCAGCCTGGTAGCAGGCTTATTAGGGCTTGCACCTGGAAATGGCTGATATAAGCTGGGTTTAGTTGTGGCTTAGTGTCCCACACCTGGGAGAGCAGGCCCGCAGGCTAGCTTGATCTGAGACACTGTTTGATACAAACCTATAAGTACTGTGGACGTGAACTTGTTTACTGTTCTGATAGTGAGGGAACCTACTGTCTTAGTTAGAGCCCAGACAGGCTAGGATTTTGTTTATGTTTTATTTTGTTTATATGCCTGGTACAATAAAGACTGGCTCCATCCAGCTTGCACGAGAACCCCAGAACTGTGTCCTGTTTCTCCGGCTGCTGTATGTGTAAAGAGGGAGTCCATCTACCCCAGGAGAGGGACCCCTTTCCCGACTGTGTCACAATTGGTGGAGAATGCGGGCAGTCACACACTGAAATTGCAGCAAGGAAAAATTTTCCTTTAAAATTTAAAGGGACAGACACGAGATTGTGGAATCCATGAAGGTGGTGTCAGCAGATCCTCAGAGAGGCCAGGTTCTTCTTTCAGCCTACCCCTAAAGACAACATGGAGGACGTTGTAAAAGCCTTGCTTCAGGATATATCCGCTCAGCAAGACGCTACCAGGGCTCAGCAGGAAGCTACCAGAGCTCAGCAAGAATCCACCCAGGTGCAATTATTGGTCTTTGAGGCAGC
The DNA here is from genome assembly GCA_031769625.1 of Taudactylus pleione. NCBI lineage: Eukaryota > Metazoa > Chordata > Amphibia > Anura > Myobatrachidae > Taudactylus > Taudactylus pleione. The sequence continues at coordinate 7,422,850 of JAUIMM010000706.1, forward strand.
CCAGAGGCAACAACAAGTCTCCATCGAGGAAACCCGCCAGGCCATAGCGGAAAACAGCCAGGCCATAAAAGAGGTGGTACAACACCTAGTAGCCCGGTCTGGAGATGCTTCCACTGACCCTCCAACCTACACTCGCTCCATATGCACCAGTCATTATTTACAGATGACTCCAAATGATGATGTGGAGGCGTATCTCACGGCCTTTGAGAGAACCGCAGAAAGGGAGATGTGGCCCAAGGAACATTGGGCAAGTCTTGTGGCACCCTTCCTGTCTGGAGAACCACAAAAGGCCTACTATGATTTGTGCCTGGCTGATGCAAAGGACTATGTAAAGCTAAAACGGGAGAACCTAACTCGCTTGGGAGTCACCACATTTGTTTGTGCCCAACGAGTCCACCGCTGGGAGTTCCAAATGATAAAGCCTCCATGCTCACAGATGCATGACCTCGTCCATCTAACCACAAAATGGCTACAGCCCGAGACACTGACAGGACCACAGATCATGGAAAGAGTCGTGATGGACCGGTATCTGTGATCGCTACCTGCAACTCTGCGCAAGTGGATGAGCCATGCAGACCCTAAGTCCATAGACCAGTTAGATGAACTGGTGGAGAGGTATGTGGCGGCTGAGGAGCTGTTGAGTCTGCCCCACCGAGCCCCGATGGGGCATTGGCGAACTCACATCAACAATGGTAAGACTGTTCCAGGGTGCTGGGCGATGGAATGTACTTAAGACTGAGGGTATGGAACCTGGAGACAGGTCAGCCAGGCCAGGAAGGTTCCTACCCTGTAAAAGACTAGATAATAATATGATTCAGTGTTCCCGATGTGGTGGTTTCGGCCATATTGAGGCTAATTGTTCACTTACCTCTGAACCTATGCAATGTGATACTGCTCATGTCAACTGCAGAGGGTCTTTCTTTGCACAGCCAGCCTGTACTGCTGACCGGCAGGCTGAGACAGATAAACACATGTGTGTACTCACTGTAGAAGGTAACCGAGTAGAGGCTCTGTTAGATTCAGATAGCCTGGTTACACTTATGAAAGCTGAACTGGTGAACCCCTTGAAGCATAAGGGGAAAACTGTTGGTGTGACCTGCATACATGGGGACACTCACTATTATGTTACTGCGGAAGTGAACATAGAAACACCATGTGGTTCCGCTATAGTCTCTGTTGGTTTGGTACATGGCTTAATGTATGTTGCAATATTGGGGAGAGACTTTGCTCACTTCTGGAAGTTGCGGGAAAGCTGATTTTTTACAGAGGTAAACCACCCTGACCCATTTGAGATAGTTACTGATGTAGCAGCAGAGGAAGTTTCTTCAGGGTCGGAGATGCTCCATTTTTCTAGTATGATTGGCGAATTAGAGAATGCGGAGCATGATGGTGGCTCGCCAAGTGATGTGCATCCCACTGAGGTGGGAAGTGTTATTGAGCCAGTTGATTGTCTGCCTGATTTAGAGGTCAGAAGAAAGGTCTTTGCCGTGGAGCAGTTAAATTACCCTACTCTGGTAAAAGCCAGGGAGAATGTCAAAGTGATCGATGGTAAACCCATAGACCCCGATAGTCCTTTGTCATATACTCACATGGCAGTATGTCAGGATTTTTTGTATCAGGTGACTAAGAAAGGGGAAGACATTCCTCCACCGGGTTTTCACCTTTCGATTTGTTATATGGGAGACACGCAAGGGGGTTACTAGACATTACCAAAGAGACATGGGAGGGCCAGTCCAGTCCATATAAAACAGATATTGCGCATGTTTCCCAAATGCAAGAAAGAATTGCAGCTGTGGTGCCAATAGTGAGAGAACACTTGGAACAGGTCCAACAGGCACAGCAGAGGGTATACAACCGTAATGCTTGGTTTTGCAATTTTGCTCCTGGGGACAGAGTGTTGGTGTTGGTTCCCACAGTAGAAAGTAAACTTTTGGCTAAAAGGCAAGGACCCTTTGAAATTTTTAAAAAAGTGGGGCAGGTCAATTATAAAGTTTAGCAGCCGGGGAAACGAAAGCCAGAACAGATATACCATGCAAATCTTATAAAGCCCTGGAAGGATAGAGCAGCACTGTCAGCCGTCCAAGCCGCTCCAGTAAACCCAGGGCCCTTGGTTCCCAAAGTGACAGTGGCAAAAACCCTGTCAGCAATTCAACAGGAGGAAGTTAAAGAAATTCTGATCAGAAATAGGGTGCTGTTTTCTGACATACCAGGAAAAACCACGGTCATTAAACATGACATAATCACTGACCTAGGTGTTAAGGGTAACTTAAAGCCCTATAGGTTACCAGAAGCCCAAAGAGAATCAGTATCGAAAGAAATTAAAAAAATGTTAGAGTTGGATGTAATTGAAGAATCGCATAGTGAGTGGTCAAGGCCCATTGTGCTTATTCCAAAGCCCGACGGGATTGTGCGTTTCTGCAATGACTTCCGTAAATTGAACAGTGTGTCAAAGTTCGATGCATACCCAATGCCTAGGGTGGATGAACTAATTGAAAGGCTAGGGACAGCCAGATATTTTTTGACTTAACCAAAGGGTATTGGCAAGTGTCGTTAACTGAGAATGCCAAAGAAAAGACAGCTTTTTTTGCACCGGAGGGGTTGTTTCAATACAAGATATTGCTCTTTGGGCTACATGGGGCGCCTGCTACCTTTAAAAGAATGATGGATAGGATTCTAAGGCCCCATAGACCTATGCTACTGCTTATCTGGATGATGTGGTGATTCATAGTCCTGATTGGCAGTCTCACTTGCCCAGAGTACAAGCAGTGTTGGACTCCATCTAAGGCAGGTTTGACAGCCAACCCAAACAAGTGCTGTCTAGGGATGAAAGAAGTAAAGTATCTTGGATACACCATTGGCAGAGGTTTGATAAAGCCACAGCTTAATAAGATTGAGGCAATACAAAACTGGCCACGACCCCTGAATAAGAAGCAGGTGAGAGCCTTCTTAGGGATTACTGGGTATTATAGGAGGTTTATACCCAATTTTGCCATCATTGCAGTCCCACTGACTTACCTTACCAAAGGCAAACAGAAAGTCATGGTGGAGTCCTGAAGCAGAGAAGGCTTTTCAGGAGTTGAAAATAGCATTGTGTTCCCAACCAGTTCTGATGACTCCTGATTTTGACAGGGAGTTTGTTGTGCAAACTGATGCATCAGAAGTAGGTATAGGAGCGGCCCTGTCCCAGAGCAAGGAAGGTGAGGAACACCCTATTTTTTACCTAAGCAGGAAATTAAATGTACATGAGAAAAACTATGCTACAGTCGAGAAGGAAGCATTGGCCATAAAATGGGCATTGGAAACTCTCAGGTACTACCTGGTGGGAAGGAAATTCAGGCTGATCACTGACCATGCCCCGTTGAAGCAGACATCAGAGAACAAGGAGACCAATGGTAGAATAACAAGGTGGTTCTTGGCATTGCAAAACTTAAAATTTTCGGTAGAACTTAGACCAGGAAGCCAGCTGGCCAATGCAGATGCTTTGCCATGCGTTCATTGCTTGAGGGCTGCAGTTGTTCCGCCCCACAGGTCAAAACAAAGGGGGGGGATATGTTATAGAAGCACTGGAAAAGTTTGGAATGGCTTCTATGTGTGTCCCAGGTTCCTGTCCTATGTGTTTTGAAACCCCCAGGAGAAGTCTGTTTGATAAAACAGACTAGAAATGTTGGCTTTGGTGAAAAGCCGGAATGAGTCCTGGGGGTGTGGATGTGAGGAGAGGAAGGGCTCCATTCACAGGCCACTCCAGGTGTTGGGCCCTTCAGCCTGGTAGTAGGCTCATTAGGACGTGCACCTGGAAATGGCTGATATAAGCTGGGTTTAGTTGTGGCTGAGTGTCTCACACTTGGGAGTGCAGGCCCGCAGGCTAGCTTGCTCTGAGACACTGTTTGATACAAACCTGTAAGTGCTGTGGACATGAACTTGTTTAGTGTTCTGATAGTGAGGGAAGCTACTGTCTAGTTAGAGCCCAGATGAGCTAGGATGTTGTTTATATTTTATTTTGTTTATATGTCTGGTACAATAAAGACTGGCTCCATCCAGCTTGCACGAGAACCCCAGAACTGTGTCCTGTTTCTCCGGCTGCTGTGTGTGTAAAGAGGGAGTCCATCTACCCCAGGAGAGGGACTCCTATCCCGACTGTGTCATAATATATATATATATATATATATATATATAGAAGCATGAAGGTGCAGCACTCCCCTCTCAATATTATTGAGAGGGGAGTGCTGCGCCTTCATGCTTCTATTTATCCCTATGTGAGGGCACCCCTGCAGGATTTGGTTTATTATCTGGAGTGCCGGACCTGGAGACTTTATATATATATATATATATATAAATAGCGTGTGCAAAGCGAGGATAGTGCAAGATTGCAAGTCAATCCAGGTTCAAACTTTGATTGTTAAAGTTAGATACGGTGGATTCAATAGAATATGAGTCACTCATTTCTACAGAAATACTGATATTTCCAAATCAGGTATGTTGAAAGGTATTTATTTCATGGACTTAGCTTAATTGAGGAAAATTGCCATGAACACAGCTACAGTTATTTCATGATAGAACATGACAGAGACCAAAAACTCAAGATGGAAGCAGTTGCAGGATCAGAGATGAATGTATATTTGTATATAGCTATATATATATTTCTTCACACTTACTTTTAACTTTTAACTGAGAGAGGTCTTGAAGGGATTTAGGCCCTGATTCAGACCCACTCGCGAGCGGCTGTCCGCTCGCAAGTGGGTCGATGTTCTGCACTGAGCATGCGCACGACGGAGGGAGCTCCGTCGTGCGCATGCGCCAGACGCGACGAGCGAAGGAAAGTCCTTCGCTCGTTGTGTCTGATCAAAGGGGGCGTGCTGTCGATGTTGATTGACAGCACGCCCCCTTTGGTGGGCGTGCCGGGGGCGTGCCTCCCTGACGGGGGCGTTCCCACGGGAACGCCTCCCGTCAGAAGCCGGCCCACTGACATCACTAGTGATGTCAGTGGGAGTGATTTTGGCTCTGATAGAGCCAAAATCACTCCGGAGCTTGCGGTTGAAAACCTCAACCGCAGGCTCCGGCTCACAGTTTCGATGGTCGCGATGGTCAAGACCATCGCGGCCATCAAACTGCACGCTCGTATAGGCTGTGGGTGGTGACCCACAGCTATACGAGCGTCCAGGAGGACGCTCCATTTTTATGGAGGGCGGCCCTCATTCAGAGCGTGCGCTCTGCTCAGAGCGTATGGCTCTGAATGAGGGCCTTAGTTAGTCTCCAATTATAAGTCACCTATGGGAAGATGGGTTCAGAACAGCCTAGATAAACCAATAACATAACATTCCCTTCTTACCCACCATCTAAAGTAAAGACACAACAATATAGTTGGCAATAAGGTCATATATTTTATTAAATTGATTAAATATAAATTCTAAATCAGAGTAACGGATGACAGAGAAAGCATTTCAGGTAATCAGCACAGTGTAACGTAATGTTTTTAAACAGGAGCAGGACTCAAACTGGATTGTGGAGAAACCGCTGTTCCTTATTGGGCTAGACTGAATGTTCCACAAGGATATGGGACCTGGTTCAGATATGTACATAAACCAGATGGCCTATCTACATATCCAATTGTTGTGGGTCTGCGCATGCACAGGACCCGTTCTGTGCATGTGCTGAATGGGTCAAGCGTGATCTCTCCCAGTCCCTCCTTAGCTGCAGCATGAATGACATGCAGAGGTGTTTGAGGGACAGAGCAGGGACAGTGACCAGGGCCATTGTACAAAATGGGGGAGTGACCCTCTGCCAGGTCCAGGAAGTCTGCATCTAATGATGCAGACCCTTGGCTTGGCACACCTACAAAACGGCTGACGTCCCCATTTTTTAGGTGTTCCAAACCCAGGGTCTGAGTCGTCAGATGCAGAAATACAGGACCTAACAGAGGCTGAGTAAGCTTCGGCTTGCGCAGACTGGCCAAGATCAGCAACCATCAAAGCTACGTCTACAGATGCTGCACTTGGATCGCAGATGTATTCAGGAGGCGTCTATTTCCTAAAGACACCTCCTGCTGCATTTTACTTGTACATTATTGCATGGCCACTAACCCTGCGGCTGTGCAATACTGTCCACATCGGAATCAGGCCCATGCTCAAGAGCACGATACATAGCTTACTTTGAAGGGGAGATGACCCACAATTCTAAAATGTCAAGAGCAAATCCTGCCAATCAGATGACCATCTGTAACAAAATATAGAACATCAAGTAACAACAACACAAACAATAAGGAAAACCTCATATTTGTAAAAGCTCCAGCAGGACAAGCAGTAAATAAGTAAGGACAGGTGGAAAACTCCAACAGGAAAGATAGAGAGTCCAGCCCTTTCCAAGTTATGCAAACTGTAATAATTAGAGATGTGCAGATCCAGTTCTCAGAGAGCTGTCAATAACCGAATTTAGGGGTTCCGAGTTCGGAATCACTTTGGCGTACTGAGTCCCGGTTCGGATCTTACTGCGGTTCGAAACTCGGATTTAAAAACCGAACTTGGGTTTTGGATTGCATGCTAACAGGTCAAAATTAAGTCATTTTAGCTGTTTTTTTTATTTAATTTAAAAAAAAATACAGATCCAAAACCAAAACACGAAGATGAATCTGGATCCAAAACCAAAATGCGGGGTTCGGCGCACAACTCTAGTAATAATACTTACCGCTCATCACATGAGGCTAACACAATTCTCTAGAACCTCTCAATCAAGGAAATATCTTGACATCACTCATCTAGCCTTAAAGCTGTACCGACCTACACTTATGTCCCCTTGAGCTTAATTAACCGTTCAATTCCCTTAGTATTTGAGCCATGGCTATTAATCTTTTTCTGCGAAAAGGGGCTAATCCTTTTTTTTTTCACTTTTACATTTCTCTGTTTGAAACAAATCTAAAAAACAAAGTGAAAAACTACTGTACAGCATGTGAGCAAAATAATTATTTGAAAAGCACTGTAGCAAACCAAAAGTGAACTTCCTAATGCATATGCACCACAGATCATCCATTGCACCAACCTAGCAAATGCACAAAACAGAATTATTGAAGCATCACCTCTGCATGAGCTTTTCTCTTCATCAGAGTTGCATGTGCACACATTGGATCAATACATCTATCTCCTGAATTTCTGATTACTTTGCTTCAATGTTCCAGGCAGTATATCATGCACACTTTGTGCTTCATAAATAAGGAACAAGCAGTTTGGTCTTTATTATCTCACTCAGCTTCTATACATTTATAGTTAATGATGGATGCTACTGTATATCATGAGCTAGACATAAATATGTATATATAGGCAGATGAACATTACTTAGACACCCATGTTTGTGAGTATGGAAATGAACTCCATTAACACTGATCGATCCCCATGTCATCTATTTGTTTAACTTTATTTGTGTCTCTTCCTTAGGCATCAAGAAAAAAATATTCTTTACATCAAAAGGAAGTGACACAGGGGTCTATGTACTAAGCCTTGGGTGGAGAGAAAGTGGATTGAGATAAAGTACCAGCCAATCAGATCCTAACTGTCATTTTTCAGACACAGCCTGTCACATGGCAGTTAGGAGCTTATTGGCTGGTACTTTATTTCTGTCCACTTCATCTCCATCCAAGGATTAGTAAATAGACCCCTTTATTTCCGTCCACCAAGGCTTAGTAAATAGACCCCCCTCAATCACTATGTTTTAGAAGACTCTATACTCCGTCAGCTCTCTGTGGCACTATATATATTTTTATCTATTATGTGATTTGTCTCTCTCCATTTGCCTACAGTACATATCTAAGTCCAACTGCTGTTTGGATTGTTAAGGCAGCTCACAAGCAAAAATGATTTTGCATTCTTTAGTGTATGCCAAAGATTTTTTTTGTGGGAGGGACAGAAAAAAAGGAATCAGCGAGTAAGCCATCTCTGATTTAATGACTGATCTAAATTGGAACTTGGAGATAAAAAGAAGTTCTTTAGTGATGCCTCAGTTGTCGTTGATTGCTTGGAGCAATTTTGAAGCTATTCAAAAGGAAGAATAGCTAGCATCATTCTGGAGAGGGCAGCGGGGGTGTATAGTGCAGTGCAGAATTACTACAGACACCGCCTGAGATAATAGAGGAAAGGTACATGTTACCTATGACAGTTACAATAAAGCACAGACTGCAGGGGAGAGGATCTCAATACCCAGCAACTGCCTGACTTGCAAATGGGATGAAGATTCTCCAAAGGGTTTAAGTCTGTGGGAGGCAGCACTTACATTACATTCAATACTTACTGACCAATGGAAATTAACCTCTTCACTGTCAGAAGTTTCTCAATGGAAAGTGACACAGCACTCTCTAAAGAATTATTATGAAAATCTAAAATGTACATTTCCTACATAGCTTATTCCACTCACACATATATTTACACAGATTAATCAATTGTTACAGAGATGTGTGGAGGGGGGGGGGATAAAATGTAGCATTTATTAAGTATTGCCCTGTTTCGCATGTAATACACAAATGGCGGCTTTATGATTAACACAGTGATTTAGAACTGCCACCTTCGCGACTCTAAATCTAATTTAGAATTTGCCCTATCCTGCAGCATCAAGGTTTTACCAAGGGGCAAGTTTGCTCCTCTGCAGTTATGGAGTGATAATTAGAAAGTCAACATTTAAAACTGTATCAGTATGCTGCAGACCTATATAATGTATGTTTTTATGTAATTATTTTGAATTTTTACAACGTATCACGGAATTCAATTAGCAATACTGAAATTAGTGCAATGTTATACAAAAATATTCTTAGTGTACTATGCTGATATGAATAATATATTACATTAGCTCATTTTCAGAACAGCATTACATTGGAAATAATAATGCAAAAATTTATACGAGGGTGGTTCAATAAGGTAACAAGAACTCTCACGGTCTTCCTGTCCCAACATGAGTTGTAAGATGGCGAAGCTGGCGAAAACATGGTCAAACATTGAGGTGCGTAAAATGATCAGATTTCTGCAGCTAAAGGGCACATCAGCATGTGAAATTCATCACCAACTTGTCGAAGGTGTATGGTGATAATGTCATGTCACGGTAATAGGTTTGGGGTGGTGGGCTGCCTTTGATAATAGCAGGGCAGACGTTCATGATGAGCAGCGATCCAGCCGGCCAAGCACGTCAGTTGTTGGAAGGTACTGGACCATCCTCTCTACAGCCCTGACCTGGCACCGAGTGATTTCCATCTCTCTGGACCATTGAAGGAGCACCTGGGTGGAAGGCGATTCGCAACTAACGGTGAAGTTCACCAAGCTGTCTTGTCCTGGCTACAGGTACTTGACATTGACTACTTCTATGCCGGGATAGATGCCTTGGTGTACCATTGGAACAAGTGCTTAAATAAGTATAGGGACTATTTGGAAATATAATCTGTACCAAAGCCATACTATTGATTATACTGTCATATATGTCCGAGTTGAATAAATGTATGTAATTTATGAGAGCTCTTGTTACCTTATTTATTGAACAACCCTCATATATTGTATCATTATATATCAACACCAGTCCTCAAGTACCACCAACAGGTCAGGTTTTGTGGATTTCTTTAATCATGTGCAGCTCAGTTAATTTATTTTAATGGGTCAGTAATTATCCCACTTGCTGTCACACACAGAAATCCTCAAAACATGATCAGGATGGGGAGGGGGGCCCTAAGCCTTGGACAGTGATAAAGTGGAGAGTGATAAAGTACCAACTAATCAGCTCCTAACTGTCATTTATCAAACACAGCCTGTAAACTGACAGGAGCTGATTGGTTGGTACTTTATATCTCTCCACGGCTTAGTACATGTCCCCCCAGGTGGGAAAACTTGAAGGTTGAGGCTGAGAACCCCTGCTAGAGATAATGGTCTGATTATGAATGAGACACAAAGTGGCTGTTTTTGTGAGAAGCTGCGGAAAACAGAACTACTTTATGCTAATGTGAGTTTCTGAAGAGCTAATGCAAGGGGGTTGGGTATGTAATCCTGGGGCCTATAATGCTGGCAATCAGAATCCTGGCTGCACAATCCTGATGCATGCAGGTAAGTATTCTACCACTTCTCCTAACCTTACCCCCAACCCACCCCTCCCGCAGACTAATCCTAACCCTTCCCTACTGCAGCCTAACCCTAACCATCTCCACTGTGCAGCTTGACCCTAACCCTCCCTTCCTGCAGCTTATCCCTAACTCTCCCCTTAGTGCCTAACCCTAAACCTGAAATGAACCCTAATACTCACCGTCAGGATCGCAGCAGTCGGGATTCTGATTGCTGTCAGGATTCCAGCACCAGGATTCTGACCACTGGTATTATGTGCGCCTGGATGCCGACTACATCCCATGCAAGGATCAGTATAGTTTCAAGCAAAAAGTTGCACCATCTGCTGTTTTCACGCTCACGGCCGCAACCGTCATCATTAGTATCAGTACTTGCTGGGTCAAGAAGATACAGTATGTCAGAAACAGGCTTCCCTTCACTGTATGAGCAACTGAGAATAGCACAGAAGTACTGTATAGCTACATGCCCATGACGCTCCCCCAAGACATCTTTTGCATGCGACCACAGCGTTACCACCCAGTTACCAACCAGAAATGACCATTTCACACAAAGAGGGAATCCACACAGACCTGTCAGACTCAGAATCGCCTGGAGACACAGAAAAATGCATCAAATAATTTTAACGCATCCACAGTAGAGATGTGCGGGTTTGGTTTCCTGGATACCTGAACTTTGGTGTTGTGAGCACAGAATAGCTCTTCTGTGCTATTCCGAGTCCTGGCTCGGGTCTTCCTGCTAACTTCAGATCCCAAAACGAGGCAAAAATATTATTCCTAGCGTTGGATCTCGCGTGTTTGGATTGCATATAAAAGTCCCTCCTCGTGATCGGGTGCCATTACACACAGAAGAGCGAAATGACTGGGTGTGGCACTGTGGGCTGGAGCACTGTGAGGCACTGTAATAAAAAAGTGCCATTATAGCAAGCCCGTAGGGTGCCATTAGTATTAGGTTAGAAGGAGTTAAGTTTAGACGTTTAATATGTAGATCTGGAGATAGGAGTAAGTGTCTGCAGGGCCGCCATCAGGGGGGGGACTGCCAGGACTATAGTCATGGGCCCGGACACTTGGAAGATAGGAGGGGGCCTGCTAATACCTCCTTAGGTGAAATGGGGCCCGCTCCGAATGGTGCACTGCGTCGACTACCTGCTCAAACCCTGATTTGACAGGGAGCAAGGAAGCCTGCCACTCCCCCTGCCCACCCACTGGTACAATAATATTTTTTTTTTCTCTTTGAGCAGGCGCGCGCGTGACTTCAGGCATTGGAAGAGAGAAGAGCTGCGCCAGCCCGGGAGAAGAAGGAGCCAGCCTCCTCAAGGAGGAAAAGTTATGGGACTTAAAGGCTTGCAGCAGCAGCCAGCATAATGAGGAGTGGGGACTGATTGCTTGGCTACAGTGGGAGAGGGAGAGTGTAGAGGGCAGAAAGCTGGATAGAGAGCTGGGATATCTGTATTACTTATATATACATATATATATATATATTAGGGGTGAGCGGGTTCGGATTTCTGAAATCCGAACCCCCCCGAGCCCCCCCGATCCGAGTCCGATCCGAGTCAGGCTCGACTTTTCCCGCCTGACTCGGATCTGAAATCGAGGCAAAACGTCATCATCCCGCCTTCCGAGTCTCGCGGGTTTTGGATCCTATATAAGGTACCCGCGTCGGTGCCATTTTCTCACTCGGCTGTGGACAGTGAAGAGGGAGGGTGGGAGTTAGGGCTGTGTAGTGTAGTGTAGTGCTGCTGTTGTCCACTACTTCAAAGTCCATAGGGGCTGGCTGTGTTGTGCTGTGCTGCTGTTGTTAATAGGGGCTGTGTCCACTACTTCAAAGTCCATCAGGGCTGGCTGGACTGTGTTGTGCAGTCAGTTCTCCATAGGGGCTGTGTCCACTCCAAAGTCCTGTGCAGTGTCCCAGTCCTAAAGGGGTGCTGTAGTGTTGTCCAGGGGGTGCTCTGTCCATCAGGGGTGCTCCGCCCAAGTGCTAAAAAAATAATATATTTTCTGTGTTTGTGAATTGTGTGCACAGTAGCCGCACGTGCATCAACAAAGTAGTGCCAAGCGTGCGCCTGTGTCATAAGTAAAGGGCCGGCTGGCTTGACCATTAAAGGGTGCTGTAACCCCCGAAAGTACACTCCAGTCCAAACCAAAAAAAAAATTATTTTCTGTGTTTGTGAATTGTGTGCGCAGTAGCCGCACGTGCATCAACAAAGTAGTGCCAAGCGTGCGCCTGTGTCATAAGTAAAGGGCGGGCTGGCTTGACCGTTAAAGGGTGCTGTAACCCCCGAAAGTACACTCCAGTCCAAACCAAAAAAAAAAATATTTTCTGTGTTTGTGAATTGTGTGCGCAGTAGCCGCACGTGCATCAACAAAGTAGTGCCAAGCGTGCGCCTGTGTCATAAGTAAAGGGCCGGCTGGCTTGACCGTTAAAGGGTGCTGTAACCCCCGAAAGTACACTCCAGCCAAACCAAAAAAAAAATTATTTTCTGTGTTTGTGAATTGTGTGCGCAGTAGCCGCACGTGCATCAACAAAGTAGTGCCAAGCGTGCGCCTGTGTCATAAGTAAAGGGCTGGCTGGCTTGACCGTTAAAGGGTGCTGTAACCCCCAAAGTACACTCCAGTCCAAACCAAAAAAAAATTATTTTCTGTGTTTGTGAATTGTGTGCGCAGTAGCCGCACGTGCATCAACAAAGTAGTGCCAAGCGTGCGCCTGTGTCATAAGTAAAGGGCCGGCTGGCTTGACCATTAAAGGGATGCTGTAACCCCCGAAAGTACACTCCAGTCCAAACCAAAAAAAAAAATAATTTTCTGTGTTTGTGAATTGTGTGCGCAGTAGCCGCACGTGCATCAACAAAGTAGTGCCAAGCGTGCGCCTGTGTCATAAGTAAACGGCCGGCTGGCTTGACCGTTAAAGGGTGCTGTAACCCCCAAAGTACACTCCAGTCCAAACCAAAAAAAAAATTATTTTCTGTGTTTGTGAATTGTGTGCGCAGTAGCCGCACGTGCATCAACAAAGTAGTGCCAAGCGTGCGCCTGTGTCATAAGTAAAGGGCTGGCTGGCTTGACCGTTAAAGGGTGCTGTAACCCCCAAAGTACACTCCAGTCCAAACCAAAAAAAAATTATTTTCTGTGTTTGTGAATTGTGTGCGCAGTAGCCGCACGTGCATCAACAAAGTAGTGCCAAGCGTGCGCCTGTGTCATAAGTAAAGGGCCGGCTGGCTTGACCATTAAAGGGATGCTGTAACCCCCGAAAGTACACTCCAGTCCAAACCAAAAAAAAAATTATTTTCTGTGTTTGTGAATTGTGTGCGCAGTAGCCGCACGTGCATCAACAAAGTAGTGCCAAGCGTGCGCCTGTGTCATAAGTAAAGGGCCGGCTGGCTTGACCGTTAAAGGGTGCTGTAACCCCCAAAGTACACTCCAGTCCAAACCAAAAAAAAAATTATTTTCTGTGTTTGTGAATTGTGTGCGCAGTAGCCGCACGTGCATCAACAAAGTAGTGCCAAGCGTGCGCCTGTGTCATAAGTAAAGGGCCGGCTGGCTTGACCGTTAAAGGGTGCTGTAACCCCCAAAGTACACTCCAGTCCAAACCAAAAAAAAAATTATTTTCTGTGTTTGTGAATTGTGTGCGCAGTAGCCGCACGTGCATCAACAAAGTAGTGCCAAGCGTGCGCCTGTGTCATAAGTAAAGGGCCGGCTGGCTTGACCGTTAAAGGGTGCTGTAACCCCCGAAAGTACACTCCAGTCCAAACCAAAAAAAAAATTATTTTCTGTGTTTGTGAATTGTGTGCGCAGTAGCCGCACGTGCATCAACAAAGTAGTGCCAAGCGTGCGCCTGTGTCATAAGTAAAGGGCCGGCTGGCTTGACCGTTAAAGGGTGCTGTAACCCCCAAAGTACACTCCAGTCCAAACCAAAAAAATAATTATTTTCTGTGTTTGTGAATTGTGTGCGCAGTAGCCGCACGTGCATCAACAAAGTAGTGCCAAGCGTGCGCCTGTGTCATAAGTAAAGGGCCGGCTGGCTTGACCGTTAAAGGGTGCTGTAACCCCCAAAGTACACTCCAGACCAAACCAAAAAAATATATATTTTCTGTGTTTGTGAATTGTGTGCGCAGTAGCCGCACGTGCATCAACAAAGTAGTGCCAAGCGTGCGCCTGTGTCATAAGTAAAGGGCCGGCTGGCTTGACCGTTAAAGGGTGCTGTAACCCCCGAAAGTACACTCCAGTCCAAACCAAAAAAAAAATTATTTTCTGTGTTTGTGAATTGTGTGCGCAGTAGCCGCACGTGCATCAACAAAGTAGTGCCAAGCGTGCGCCTGTGTCATAAGTAAAGGGCGGGCTGGCTTGACCGTTAAAGGGTGCTGTAACCCCCGAAAGTACACTCCAGTCCAAACCAAAAAAAAAATTATTTTCTGTGTTTGTGAATTGTGTGCGCAGTAGCCGCACGTGCATCAACAAAGTAGTGCCAAGCGTGCGCCTGTGTCATAAGTAAAGGGCCGGCTGGCTTGACCGTTAAAGGGTGCTGTAACCCCCGAAAGTACACTCCAGTCCAAACCAAAAAAAAAATTATTTTCTGTGTTTGTGAATTGTGTGCGCAGTAGACGCACGTGCATCAACAAAGTAGTGCCAAGCGTGCGCCTGTGTCATAAGTAAAGGGCTGGCTGGCTTGACCGTTAAAGGGTGCTGTAACCCCCAAAGTACACTCCAGTCCAAACCAAAAAAAAATTATTTTCTGTGTTTGTGAATTGTGTGCGCAGTAGCCGCACGTGCATCAACAAAGTAGTGCCAAGCGTGCGCCTGTGTCATAAGTAAAGGGCCGGCTGGCTTGACCATTAAAGGGATGCTGTAACCCCCGAAAGTACACTCCAGTCCAAACCAAAAAAAAAATTATTTTCTGTGTTTGTGAATTGTGTGCGCAGTAGCCGCACGTGCATCAACAAAGTAGTGCCAAGCGTGCGCCTGTGTCATAAGTAAAGGGCCGGCTGGCTTGACCGTTAAAGGGTGCTGTAACCCCCAAAGTACACTCCAGTCCAAACCAAAAAAAAAATTATTTTCTGTGTTTGTGAATTGTGTGCGCAGTAGCCGCACGTGCATCAACAAAATAGTGCCAAGCGTGCGCCTGTGTCATAAGTAAAGGGCCGGCTGGCTTGACCGTTAAAGGGTGCTGTAACCCCCAAAGTACACTCCAGTCCAAACCAAAAAAAAAATTATTTTCTGTGTTTGTGAATTGTGTGCGCAGTAGCCGCACGTGCATCAACAAAGTAGTGCCAAGCGTGCGCCTGTGTCATAAGTAAAGGGCCGGCTGGCTTGACCGTTAAAGGGTGCTGTAACCCCCGAAAGTACACTCCAGTCCAAACCAAAAAAAAAATTATTTTCTGTGTTTGTGAATTGTGTGCGCAGTAGCCGCACGTGCATCAACAAAGTAGTGCCAAGCGTGCGCCTGTGTCATAAGTAAAGGGCCGGCTGGCTTGACCGTTAAAGGGTGCTGTAACCCCCTAAGTACACTCCAGTCCAAACCAAAAAAATAATTATTTTCTGTGTTTGTGAATTGTGTGCGCAGTAGCCGCACGTGCATCAACAAAGTAGTGCCAAGCGTGCGCCTGTGTCATAAGTAAAGGGCCGGCTGGCTTGACCGTTAAAGGGTGCTGTAACCCCCAAAGTACACTCCAGTCCAAACCAAAAAAAAATATATTTTCTGTGTTTGTGAATTGTGTGCGCAGTAGCCGCACGTGCATCAACAAAGTAGTGCCAAGCGTGCGCCTGTGTCATAAGTAAAGGGCCGGCTGGCTTGACCGTTAAAGGGTGCTGTAACCCCCAAAGTACACTCCAGTCCAAACCAAAAAAAAAATTATTTTCTGTGTTTGTGAATTGTGTGCGCAGTAGCCGCACGTGCATCAACAAAGTAGTGCCAAGCGTGCGCCTGTGTCATAAGTAAAGGGCCGGCTGGCTTGACCGTTAAAGGGTGCTGTAACCCCCAAAGTACACTCCAGTCCAAACCAAAAAAAAAATTATTTTCTGTGTTTGTGAATTGTGTGCGCAGTAGCCGCACGTGCATCAACAAAGGAGCAGCGCCAAGCGTGCGCCTGTGTCCCATAAGTAAAGAGCCGGCTGGCTCATTTCTTAAAGGCTGGTGTAACCCACAAAGTGCACTACTCTCCAGCAAAAATAATGAAATATTTTCTGTGTTTAGCCGCACGTATATATCAAATCGATATAACATAAATGGAGGACCAAACTTTCTCAGATAAAAATAAAATAGAGAAAGATCAAGAACCACTTCCTCCTAGTGCTGAAGCTGCTGCCACTAGTCATGACATAGACGATAACATGCCATCAACGTCGTCTGCCAAGGCCGATGCCCAATGTCATAATAGAGGGCACATACAATCCCAAATGACAAAGTTCAGGAAAATGACCTTGAAAAAAACATTTAAATCAGCTGAAGAGAAACGTAAACTTGCCAATATGCCATTTACGACACGGAGTGGCAAGGAACGGCAAAGGTCGATCCCTAGTATGTTCATGACTAGTGGTTCAGCTTCACATGACGATGGAAGCCCTCCTCCCACTAAAAAAATCAAAAGAGTTAAGCTGGCAAAAGCACAGCGAAGAACTGTGCTTTCTAAGAAGATATCACAAATCCCCAAGGAGAGTCCAAGTGTGGTGGTGGTTGCGATGCCTGACCTTCCCAGCACTGGACGGGAAGAGGTGGCTCTTTCCACCATTTGCACGCCCCCTGCAAGTGCTGAAAGGAGCACCCACAGTCCACTTGCTGATATGCAAATTGAAGATGTCACTGTTGAAGTACAACAGGATGAGGATACTGGTGTAGCTGGCGCTGAGGAGGAAGTTGGCGAGGAGGATTCTGATGGTGATGTGGTTTGTTTAAATCAGGCTCCGGGGGAGACAGTTGTTGTTCGTGGGATGAAAAAGCCCATCACGGTCATGTCTGGGCAGAAGACCAAACATTCCACCTCTTTGGTCTGGCAATATTTCTATCCAAATCCGGACAACAACTGTCTTGCCATATGTACCTTATGTAAAGGTGGAATAAGTAGGGGTAGGGACGTTAACCACCTAGGAACATCCTCCCTTATACGGCACCTGCAGCGCGTTCATAATAAGTTACTGTCAAGTTCAGAAACTTTGGCTAAGACCGTAAGCAGTCCAGGGACACCTAAATCCCTTTGTTCTGTTGTATCCAAGCGCCTGCAAACCACACCGTCAACTCCCTCCTCGTCAATTTCCTCCTTAGTCAGGATCGGAAGTAGTCCTGCAGGCCATGTCACTGGCATGACTGACTCTCCTATCCTGATTCCTCCGGAGGATCCTGCATTGCTACGCCTCCTGCTGCCGCTGCTGCTGTTGCTGCTGCTGGGAGTCGTTCATCATCCCAGAGAGGAAGTAGGAACATCACTACTTTTACTAAACAATTGACCCTCCAACAGTCCTTAGCGAGGAGGATGAAGTACGACAGCAGTCATCCTGAAGCAAAACGTATAACTGAGGCCTTGACTGCTATGTTGGTGTTAGACGTGCGTCCGGTATCCGCCATTAGTGCAGTGGGATTTAGACAATTGATGGAGGTAGTGTGTCCCCGGTTCCAAATCCCGTCTAGATTCCACTTCACTAGGCAGGCGATACCAAGACTGTACAGAAACGTCAGAAAAAGTGTCCTCAGTGTCCTGAAAAATGCCGTTGTACCCAATGTCCACTTAACCACGGACATGTGGACAAGTGGAACAGGGCAGACTAAGGACTATATGACTGTGACAGCCCACTGGGTAGATGTATCACCTTACGCAGCAACAGCAGCAGCATCACCAGTCGCAGCATCTCAGAAACGCCAGCTCGTTCCAAGGCAGGCTACGCTGTGTATCACCGGTTTCAGTAAGAGGCACACCGCCGACAACCTCTTAGAGAAACTGAGGGAAATCATCGCCCAGTGGCTTACCCCACTTAGTCTCTCCTGGGGATTTGTGATATCTGACAACGCCACCAATATTGTGCGGGCATTACATCTGGGCAAATTCCAGCACGTCCCATGTTTTGCTCACACAAAAAACTTGGTGGTGCAGAATTTTCTGAAAAGCGACAGGGGGGTGCAGGAGACGCTTTGGGTGGCCCGAAAAATTTCTGGCCTCTTTCGCCATTCAGCGACTGCGTGCCGAAGACTGGAGCGCCAGCAAACACTCTTGAACCTGCCCCGCCATCACCTGAAGCAAGAGGTTGTGACGCGGTGGAACTCAACCCTCTATATGCTTCAGAGGATGGTGGAGCAGCAAAAGGCCATTCAAGCCTATACATCCACCTATGACATAGGCAAAGGAGGGGGTATGCACCTGACTCAAGCGCAGTGGAGAATGATTTCCGTGTTGTGCAAGGTTCTCCAGCCCTTCGAACTTGCCACACGTGAAGTCAGTTCAGACACTGCCAGCTTGAGTCAGGTCATTCCCCTCATCAGGCTTTTGCAGAAGCAGCTGGAGAAAGTGAAGGAGGAGCTAAGACGGAGCGATTCCGCTCGGCATGTGGGACTTGTGGATGAAGCCCTTCATTCGCTTTGCCAGGATTCCAGGGTGGTCAATCTGTTGAAATCAGACCACTACATTTTGGCCACCGTGCTCGATCCTAGGTTTAAAGCCTATGTGGTGTCTCTCTTTCCGGCCGACACAAGCCTGCAGAGGTGCAAAGACCTGCTGGTGAAAACACTGTCAGCTGAAGCGGAACGTGACACGTCAACAGCTCCTTCTTCATTTTCTCCCGCAACTGGGGCTGCCAGGAAAAAACTTAGGTATCCTAAGCAACCCGCTGGCGGTGATGCAGGGCAGGCAGGACCAAGTTTGGACATCTGGTCTGGACTGAAGGACCTGGCAACAATTTCTGACATGTCTACTGTCACTGCATATGATACTGTCACCATTGACAGAATGGTGGAGGATTACATCGGTGACAGCATCCAAGTAGGCATGTCAGACAGTCCATACCTGTACTGGCAGGAAAAAGAGGCAATTTGGAGGCCCCTGTACAAACTGGCTCTATTTTACCTGAGTTTACCTCCAGTGTGTACTCCGAAAGAGTGTTTAGTGCAGCCGGGAACCTTGTCAGCGAAAGGCGTAGGAGGTTGCTTCCACAGAATGTGGATAAGATGACGTTCATCAAAATGAATTATCAGCTCTTCCAGGGAGACCAGCCTCCAGAACGTACAGAGGGACCTGTGGTGGTGGATTCAAGTGGGGACGAGTTAATACTTTGTGAGGATGAGGATGTACACACTGAAGAGGGTGAGGAATCTGTGGATGAGGAGGATGAGGATGACATCTTGCCTCCGTAGAGCCAGTTTGTGCAGGGACACATAAATTGCCAGCTTGTTTTGTGGGGCCCCAAACGAACCAATCATTTCAGCCACAGTTGTGTAGCAGACCCTGGCGCTGAAATGATTGGTTTGTTAAAGTGTGCATGTCCTGTTTATACAACATAAGGGTGGGTGGGAGGGCCCAAGGACAATTCCATCTTGCACCTCTTTTTTTTCTTTGCATTATGTACAGTTTGGGGCCTAGTTTTTCAAACTGCCATCCTGTCTGCCACTGCAGTATCACGCCTAGATGGGTCACGTGTTTGTGCTGCCCACTCGTGTCGCTTAGCATAGTCATCCAGCTACCTCGGTGCAACCTTTTGGACATAAAAACACTATTGTGAGGTGTGAGGTGTTCAGAATAGACTGGAAATGAGTGGAAATTAAGGTTATTGAGGTTAATAATAGCATAGGAGCAGAAAAACCTACAAATTCTGTGATTTTAGCTGTTTTTATGCTTTTTTTCAAAAAAATACAGATCCAAAACACAAAACCCAGAACCCAAAACACGGAAGCGTGGTTTTGGCAAAACCAATCCAGATCCAAAACACGAAGAAAGATCCAGATCCAAAACCAAAACACAAAACACGAAAAGTGGCCGGTGCACACCCCTAATATATATATATATATGTATATATATATATATAGCCAGGTGTACAGTGAGAGTGAGAGGTACATAGTAGGGAAAAGGAGCTAAAGCTTGAGGGGGCTGCCTATTTTGTTAGACCCGGCCCCAAAATTTCTGATGACAGCCCTGAGTATCTGCAACTTAGTGTGACTGGAGGCATAATTGTTATTTGTCACACATAGTGCATTCTCACATACTGCAGAGGAAACAAACAGGCTAGCTACTGTCTGTGTTGTTGTTAATTGTTTTTTATCACTTAAAGTGAAGCTGCACCTTTTTTCTGCAGTATACTTATTTTGTATCTGTCCAAAAATACTCTACTGTGTTTCAGGTGCTACACCCCTAGAAAATCTCTTTTTTTTCCCCAGTTTTATATAAGAAAAAGTTTTCCTGTTTAACTTTAAAACAAAGAAACTGCAGTCTTTTTAATTGAATTTAAAAATTATATTGTATATTTCAAGAAGTGTGTGTTCAGTTCAGATGAGTGATGCAGGATATATTAATGTTCTTGGTGAGGTGGTGTACCACCCTTAGGGCCTGATTCAGAGCTGAACGCTCTGACCAGAGCGCTCGCTCTGAATCAGGGCCCTCCTCCATGAAAATGGAGCGTCCTTCTGGACGCTCGCATAGCTGTGGGTGACCACCCACAGCTTATGTGAGTGTCCATGATGATGGTCGCGATGGTCAAGACCATTGCGACTATCGGGCTTGCGATGGAGACCCTGCGGTAGGGTCTCGCTGCCGCAAGTCCAGGAGTGATTTTGGCTCTATCAGAGCCAAAATCACTCCCACTGACATCACTAGTGATGTCAGTGGGGCCGGCTTCAGATGGTAGGCGTTCCCATGGGAACGCCTCCGTCTGGCAGCCACGCCCCCGGCACGCCCACCAAAGGGGGCGTGCTGTCAACCAACATCGACAGCACGCCCCCTTTGTTGCGAGACCTGGAGCGACGGAGAGCCTGTCGCTACCCGGGTCTCGCGCATGCGCACGACGGAGCTCCCTCCGTCATGCGCATGCGCAGTGGGGCAACATCGACCCGCTTGTGAGCGTCCTGCGTTCGCGAGCAGGTCTGAATGACCCTCTTAATCTGCACCTCAAAACAATTCTCAAAAAAACCTATTCCTCCAATTTCATGCAAACAATTGCCAGTGTTTCTTGTGTAAAAACAAAGCCATTAGTGCAAAAAAATGTGCATAGTGTCTTATCCTTCCAGGGTAAGCGACGGTGTGAGGGCAGTGGTGTCTCACCTTTAATCTGCACCCCAAAACAATTCTCACAAAGATGACACAACTATGTCTACTGCTTCAGTTTTAACCAAACAATTAATCAGTAAATCATTCAATACTTTACCTGGCTTCCACTAAACAGTACTCCACCTCCATTTACCTGTGTTGACCTCGGGCCTCTGATCTAGTTCTTGAGTAATGAACACATTCTATGGCATCATATAGTTTATATTAAACTGTCATCCTGCCTGCCACTTCAGTGCCACTATGTTTCCTAGATGTGCGACATATTTTTTAAACTGCCATGTGTTTGTGCCTCTGCTCTATGACTTAGTTTAGCCAGTCAGCTTACTGCAGCCTTGGCCACGATGGGTGAAAACTGAAAACAATATTGTGAGCTGTGAGTTGGTCAAAATTGACTGGATATGACTGGAAATTAATGTCATTGAGGTTAATAATATTGTAGGGTCAAAAACAGGCCCAAATTACATTATTTTAGCTGTTTTATCATTTTTCGATTAATTAGAACCAAAACCAAAACGTGGGGGTCCGCGCACAGCTCTAATGCACAGTATGCTAGAACTATTTCTGGCCGTGAAACAAGCTGCAGCCTACCCAGTATCAGGCCTAATTTGAAGATATTTATTGCTCAGCATGGCAAAATTATAAACACTGTACTGTATATTAGACCTAACTGTCCTCTCATATGCCACCGCATAACCTAACATGTTACCATATAGCCAATATGCTATCATGCTGCCTCCATGTTTCCCTGTAATAACTAACATTGTATAATATAACTTCAAATACCCATTTGTAGTCTCAAATGCTATATGTAATATCACCACTATACAGTAATTCAATGCAATAACCACCATGGCTAGTGCTCCATGACTTGCTGGAACAGACGTTAGCTAAAGAAAAAGTCCTCAGAATGAGGTCAAACTTGGATACTTATTTTGACTAGCGAAGCTTAGCTGTGATGGGATGGGCTTCCCCTACCAAAACTTTTATGGGGATTAACTTATTTCCAGGAACTAACTTTTGCTGATTACTCCTATTGGTGCCCCAAAACCTATGACTGTCAACTGCATACAGTACCACTCTGGTGTGCCCAATTATAGAAGGGTATACTGTAGCTCTACCACCAAGCCACTTGCATGCACCTAAAAGGCTCATGCATCTTAGATGATGTGCAGGTGTTTCAGCACCTCTTTGCTGTTGATGTGCACAGGTCCACCCATATGAATTCTGGGCCCCAGACAATTGTTGATCCCAGGCCCACCTCTCCTTGAGATTGAATGATTTAAACATTTAGATGTAACATTTCTCAATTTAGTTTATACAAATAATATAAATACATTTTTACGGCTAAATAATCAACTGATGGGCTAGAACAGAGGCCCTTTATTAAATTTGAATTTTTCATAATTTAAGTTATTTCAGTGATAGCCATAAGAGCCCCTTAAGATTACAGGTCCTCCACATGCATCCCTCCTACCCATGCAGCCATCTACCAGAGGGCTTAGCCCCGCTCTCAGCACAAGCACCTGTGAGTTCTGGCCTGGGACATCTAATCTCAAACAAAGTTATTTCCAGACATTCATCCTAGGGATCTAGTAACACTTCCAAGCTGAATTCAGCTCCAGGTAGTTTGGAGCCAGGTCCAGGTGAGCAGATCCTTATTACCAGCAGCCAGACTTGATTGAGGTCTACTGCAAAGCTGCTGCTCTCCGGTTCCTATGCGTGACCAGAGATGTTGCAGTCTAACACCTCCAGATCTTCCCACACTGCTCCAGACTACAAATATACAATCATTTATAACATACATACAGCACATGTACATAACTAGTAACATTATATGAGGTAAGATGAATGGGAGACATAGAGCAGATAAGCAGCTTGCCTCCTAGCTAGCAATGCAGTGCTTGCCTCCAGATAATAACAGTGAACTATTTTCTGCTGAACAGATACAGACTGAGAGCCTAATTCAGCCGTGCTCGATGGTTGGGAATCTGCGCAGGCACCGGACCCTTACTGCGCATGTGCAGTACGGGTCCTGCGTGATCGCACGTAAAGCGGCAGCAGACTGTCAGTGATTAACAGTCTGCTGCCATTTGTGGGTGGCGACGGCCTCTGTTTACCGAAACAGAGGTGTGTCGCCAGGGGCGGATTTTCCACAAGGCAACATATGTGGCCGTCTAGGGCCCGGCTGGTCCCAAGGGGCCCGTGGCCGGGCCCCACAAAACTAAATGGCATGTAGTCAAAATCCATTACTTTGCTGTGCCTCTGTAAAACCTTCCCAGAGGAGCACAGTGCGCACCGTGTGACGTCGTGATGTCACGCGGACCCTCCACGCACGCCCACAGTGTCTGCACTGTAGTGAAGTCTGCTCTACGCAGAGCATTGGACAGGAGGTGAATGGCCTCCAGGCTCCAGCCAGCCCCACTAGGGGGCCCTGCATCCACCTGCATAATGCTGCTGGTGCAGAGAAAGACACTAGGGAGGAGGCTGCTGCGCTGCCTATGAGGAGAGGAGAGCTGAGCCAGGTCCGTGGCTGCGCTGCAGTGGTGAAACTACTTCCTCTGTAGATGAAGGTAAAAGATTCCAGCAACCACCTGCTATAGTCTGTGTCCGTAATGGGTATCTGTGCCAGTAAGGGGTGTCTGTGTGTAAGTATGTATAATAATGTGCCAGTAAGGGGAATCTTTCAGTATGTGCTATCTGTGTCAATAAGTGTGTGTGTCAGAAAGGGGTGTCTGTGTTAATAAGTGTGTGTGTTAGTAAGTGGTGTCTTTGTCAGTAAGTGGTGTCTGTGTCAGTAAGCTGTATATGTGTCAGTAAGTGTGTCTGCTAGTAAGTGGGGTCTGTCAGTAAGTGTGTCTGTTACAGGGCTGTAAATAGGGTAGTGCGACCTGCGCCATGGCGCAGGGCAGGGGGCGCCATTCGAGCTTGTCAATTTTCTGTTTATCAACATTCTCACTTTTAGTTTCCTCTTATTCTATCCCCAGCATCTCCTGGCCGCCTCTAGCTCCTCCCTGGCCCTTCCCCATGAGGCCATGGCCCTTGTGCGGGTGTGTTATCTCCCTATTTAAAAAATTGGAGGGGGCGCCAATGCTCTTTCTGGCACAGGGCACCAAAAAGTTTAGTTACAGCTCTGGTCTGTTAGAAAGTGCTGTCTGTGTCAGTAAGTATGTGTGTCAGTAAGAGGTGTCAGTGAGTGTGTCTGTAATAAGTGGTGTCAGTGAGTGTGTCAGTGAGTAAGTGGTGTCTGTGTCAGTAAGTGTGTGTCAGTGAGTTAGTGGTGTCTGTGTCAGTAAGAGGTGTCAGTGAGTGTGTCTGTAGTAAGTGGTGTCAGTGTCAGTAAGCGGTGTCTGTGTCAATAAGTGTGTGTGTCAGTAAGAGGTGTCAGTGAGTGTGTCTGTAGTAAGTGGTGTCAGTGAGTGTGTCAGTGAGTAAGTGGTGTCTGTGTCAGTAAGTGTGTGTCAGTGAGTAAGTGGTGTCTGTGTCAGTAAGAGGTGTCAGTGAGTGTGTCTGTAGTAAGTGGTGTCAGTGTCAGTAAGCGGTGTCAGTGAGTGTGTCTGTTAGTAAGTGGTGTCTTTGTCAGTAAGCGGTGTCAGTGAGTGTGTCAGTGAGTAAGTGGTGTCTGTGTCAGTAAGTGTGTGTCAGTGAGTAAGTGGTGTCTGTGTCAGTAAGTGTGTGTCAGTGAGTAAGTGGTGTCTTTGTCAGTAAGCGGTGTCAGTGAGTAAGTGGTGTCTGTGTCAGTAAGTGTGTGTCAGTGAGTAAGTGATGTCTGTGTCAGTAAGTGTGTGTCAGTGAGTAAGTGGTGTCTGTGTCAGTAAGTGTGTGTCAGTGAGTAAGTGGTGTCTTTGTCAGTAAGCGGTGTCAGTGAGTGTGTCAGTGAGTAAGCGGTGTCTGTGTCAATAAGTGTGTTTGTCAGTAAGCGGTGTCAGTGAGTGTGTCTGTTAGTAAGTGCTGTCTGTGTCAGTAAGTGTGTGTCAGTGAGTAAGTGGTGTCTGTGTCAGTAAGAGGTGTCAGTGAGTGTGTCTGTAGTAAGTGGTGTCAGTGTCAGTAAGCGGTGTCAGTGAGTGTGTCTGTTAGTAAGTGGTGTCTTTGTCAGTAAGGTGTCAGTGAGTAAGTGGTGTCTGTGTCAGTAAGTGTGTGTCAGTGAGTAAGTGGTGTCTGTGTCAGTAAGTGTGTGTCAGTGAGTAAGTGGTGTCTTTGTCAGTAAGCGGTGTCAGTGAGTGTGTCAGTGAGTAAGCGGTGTCTGTGTCAATAAGTGTGTGTGTCAGTAAGCGGTGTCAGTGAGTGTGTCTGTCAGTAAGTGGTGTCTGTGTCAGTAAGTGTGTGTCAGTAGGTGGTTGTGTTAGTAAGGTGTGTCAGTCAAGGCTCTATATCATTACATAATTATCACTTGTGATAATTATGTTTTAAACTCGCTGCGAGTTTAAAAAATGTTTTGTAGGCATTCATTATGCTGCCCTAACAGAAGTATCACTTCCGAGAAGCTGCTATTTTTGCTGAGTCAGCTTTTCAGTGAAGTAATACTTTCCCCCCTTACACCTGCCATGTCCCTATGGATTTTCCCGCAGCCAGTGTCCCGCTACTGTGTGTAAACCCCCCAATCCTTTCCCTGGTGTCTGCTCTGTCTCCCCGTGTCCTCTCTCCTTCCCCCTGCTGTCTCCTGTGCACCGCATACTTTACCCAGTGATGTGTCGGCTCTGTCCCCTGCCGTGTCCTCTTTCCTCCCCATGCTGCCGCATCTTCTCTCCCCTCTGCTCCCTCTCCCTGTAGCCTGGACGGGAGCCGGGGCAGTGTGTGTGTGCGGCTTTGGGACAGTGTGTGTATCTGGCAAGGGGGGCAGTGTGTGTGTGTATGTGTGTAAAATTGCATGCAGCTGAGGGAGCGGGGCCCCAAACTGATATCTTGCTTAAGGCACCATGAGGTCTAAATCCGCCTCTGTGTGTCGCTGACATTGGGGGGGGGGGGTGAGGGAAGGGGCCAGGATCTGATCAGAAGCTGATGTTTTTGCAGATTATCCAATGCTGCGTACTTGGATGCAGCCCAGATAAGTAATGCAAGCAGGAGGCGTGATTCCTCCTGCTGCATTTCCATAAATGAAAGGACGGAATTGCAAAGCTGCTTGCGTGCAGCTTTGAAATTCCGTCATGTGCTGAATCAGGCCCTGATACCGCTCACCTGTCTTTGCACATGCATACTGTATAGTCTTCTTAGCACAGCTTATAATACTGTATATAGTTATGAGAAATCCAGTTGTAAAACTTTATAGAAGAGGAATAGTTAGATATGTGCGCACACCCCTGTGTTATGTTTTTGGTTCTACACCATCTTCATACAGTATTTTGGTTTTCGATTTGCTAATAATGCACTGATGTTTTTGTTTTAAATTTCATTCAAAACGTACAATCATTTAATATAGGGCTATTTTTGTTACTGTTTTAGTATTTATATCATTAATATTCATGTAGTCAAATTTCTAATGATCCCATCACAGCTGTGAATATTTTCATCAATATTGGCCAAAAGCTGTAGCGTGCTGGCTGGCTAAAATTAGAAACAGAGCTGCAGTACAAACACATGGGAGTTTAATATAAGATACAACACTTATCAAACATACAGGCAGAGTGTAGGTTGATAGGATGGTTGTTTAAAAGAAGATACCCCAAGGTCGGCTTCACCCAAAAATGTAATTGTTTGATAAAGATGACATATGTAATTATCAATGTTATACAGTATGTGTGACATGGAGATGGAGTACAGTGGAAGAAATAGAAGTCAGGTAAATTATTCAAAGTAGATTCATGAAGGTGGACCACACCCTGAAATTAAATGGAATTTAACAACAAGAAAGATATGCAATTTTTTCATTTATTTATTTTGAGGTGTTTTTCATTTTAGAGTCAAACTGTCGCAGTACCCTGATTTTTTCCTGCTTGCTGTCAAAGATCAGAGACAATGTTATGTCATGCACAACATGCAGAATCTTAGCTTAGTATTTAGTGATAATACACTGGGCAAAGTTCAGATGTGAAATGGTTTGATTTGCATCTTTCATATTGATCAGCTACAGATTTGATTAGGTATTAATTATTTAATTAAAAACTGTTATACAACAACAAGTGACATACAGGGAGATAACACTGGCAGAGTGCTCATTTAAGAAAAACATAATGCAGTAACAACTACATGAAAGACAAAGCCCAAAAGTGAAATGGTGTGAGAAAGATGATGTCATGTGCAATATAGAGAGGCCTAGCAATGGCAATGGCAGTATTAGAAGTCAGGCCATTTTCCCAGAGGTATCTTTCATTTTGATAAGGTACTGATTTAAGTAATACTTAAATTATGTTATAAGAAATTGCATAAATAATTTGATTATATATTGTTATACACAGAGGGATAGCAGAAGCAGGATGCTCTTTTTTAAAAAACAAACTAGAGTCACCAATTACAAGCGGATGAAATCTCAGAAGTGAAATGTTTTAAGAAAGACTGTTGGTATCTTTCATTTTTCTAAGGTACTGATTTGGTATTTATTTGGTTAGAGATTCTTTTTTAAAACAAGAAGATACAGCAAGCTGACCTGGCAAATCCCAGAAATTAAATGGTTTTGGTGTGTTTTATTTTGATTGTGTTATGTACCAAGCAATATATGTAGCAGAAAGATAGAGGCATAGCAGCAGCAGAATTATCATTTTAAAAAAGAAGATGCACTAAAAGCTATCCAAAAGCCATAAATAAAATGCTCTTATAAAGACAGTAGGTGCCTTTTATTTCATTTAGATTATACAGCTACGTTTGTGAGAGGAATAGGGGTTGTAGTTGCAGAGTGCTAATTTTAAATAAGATACCTTACTAAACTGACTATATACCAGAAGTTAAATAACTTGAAAAAAACAATTGTCAACTTTCATTTTGATTAGGTTATACAGCATTATGTATGAGATTGATATTATTATAAGCGGCAGAAGGATAGCAGTGGCAGAGTGATAATTTAAAAAGACACTAAAAAGCTGTCCAAATCCATAATGTAAAATTGTGCAATATGGGATTGTCCTGGGGGCCTTTCACCCACCATTAAGTTGTATATTATAAGGGAAATTCATATTTTTACAAACCAAGCACTTCAGCAACCAACAATGTCACTTTTGCTGCTGCAGTGCTTTGGTTCGCTATCACCCTACAAAAAAAAACACTGTTTGTTGGTGTTGTTTGTTGAACTATAGCATAGATAGAGATTTAAGAAAGTTATTAATGGGCTTTATGCTAACAGTGGTCATTTTCCTCATTGTTGACAATGTCATCATAATCATCACTGATGTGATGATCATCATCACACAATATTAGTTCATCCCCACTGGAATCCAGCCACAAATATTCAGTTTGTATTTGACAGCAATGGTATTTCTCACAATTTGTAGTTTATTTTGATGTACACCAGTTTTTGTACTTTTTTTTTAGAAGTAGCTTCCAATGACAATTGCTCGCATTGTTCTCGCATTGCTAAACCCTCATTAAGTCTTCAACAGATTGACAAAGGTATGTTTCTTTGTGGAGCCAGCAATACAGAGAGTGATTTGCTTGTGAATGATCTGGCATTGTGTGTGGCACTACTATGCTGATGGCATAAATATGCTAATAATGATAATGATGGTACATATCTAGCTGTTGATACACATATCCAGTGAGCTGTCATAGCATATAGACTTTTGTATGACCAATAATGCCTGTCCACATATCTACAGCTAAGTGAATAGTTGGTACAATGGTATTAATTGCTTTTGACCTGATTCAGAGTTGCATGCAATTCATTCTAAGTACAGATCTTGTGATTTCCAATGCTAATATATCTGTCATGGCTTTAGTAAACCACAGTGGAAAAAAATTCTACCTGTCATACTCGGCTTCTCTTGCAAAATGATGTTTCACATACGGTTATTGTTTAAAACTATGCTGTCTAATTTCTTTCGTCCCCTTCTGTAATGAAGTTTCAATCTATGTAAGAGCAGGCCTAGCATGCAAGGATTCAGCTAGGGATTTGTGGATTGCATTAGGAGAGTCAGTTTGCATTTGCACTTTAAAATTGCAAGACTACATCCAATTGAGGAAGTTAATGATGATGCTGGGCTACTTGTTGCTACTTTGAACCACTTGAATAAAACCACTGCAAATTAAATAACAGGGAGGAGGTGCCTATATAGTTAACATCTCTATCTCTACCTGCTTTAGCATAACAAAGGCTACAGATGACTTGACAAATGTTGTCTGGTTTGAGCATGGGCGCGCTCAGGTGTCGGCACAGGGGGGCCTCTTCGGCACTTCACCCTCTGCTGGGTCATGGACAACCCCATCCCTCCGAGACATACACTTCTCACCTGGACTCACCTGGCTATCCTGGTGAATAGTCTATGTCCTGTTGGGAGGTGTGGATGGGGTTGTCCACGACCTGGCGGAGGGGGACTGCATCCCCTGTTCTGGCACCTGCGCACGCCTATGGGTTTGAGGTTAAAAGTATTTCATACACTTGAGGTGATTGTGCAATGGTAAGGCAACCACCAGTACTATCACATCATCCTCACTATTTTCTTTAAGTCCAACACAT
Source organism: Taudactylus pleione (assembly GCA_031769625.1). NCBI lineage: Eukaryota > Metazoa > Chordata > Amphibia > Anura > Myobatrachidae > Taudactylus > Taudactylus pleione. Next base: position 7,452,743 of record JAUIMM010000706.1, read on the forward strand.
TCATCATTATCCTCATTATTTCCAGATCCAACATTATCCCTTCATCCTGTTGCACATTAGCGACTTCCAAAGTAACATCCCCAATTTATATGTCTAAATCAACATCATTACTACAGTATTCGTTCTCACATTGCCAAATGGTTGGAAAATGGTGGAAAGGCCATTGCTCTATAATTGTAGTATCTGATTCAGAAATGTCTAGCTCATATATAGCACTCAACCCTTAGACTTTCTCAGGATTCTGTGAATGCCCAATGTTATCTTGGATCTCACTCTTCTTTCCAAGTACTAGAGGTTTTGAAGGTGACACACATAGACTCAGAGCGAGACGATGGTGCATCAGAAGTTACAGAAGAAACATAACAATTGTGTCTGGCACAAATTTTTTAAACGGGCCATGCAGTATAATTAACTGGAATTGCAGGACAACTATTAGAAAAAACTGGCCATTGTGTTAGTCTGCCCTTCCCATTATGGGTGGTGCATGGAATGTTAGCCTTTTAAAAGAACAATATCCCACCACATTCATGTATTCTCTTAATACTTAAATCAGAAACTCATGTTTGCTTTGACATTGTAATACAGGGTTTGATTGGTAATGTCCTTTCATTTATTTATTTCCACATTAACTTTTTCACTAGTAGAGGCTGAAAAAATACTACTACTGCCAATACTAACACTGGAATAATCCTGTTCTATATACTGATCAAAGTTTTACAATAAGAGTAATGCTATTCGTAGCTGACACCACACCAGATGAACACACAATGACATAGGGAAAGCAAGGAGTTACCTTGCAATTCAGAACCTACACTGCCCCCATATAGTTTAAATATAATTGGTAATTTACTTAAAATGTATACTTATTTTTGGGGGTTTGCAGCGCAAACGTCCACAGCACCCACTTGCAGCTTGCTATCAAAGATCTGACACTGTGCCTCAGTCACAAACAATACCCAAATCCAAAACTACTTGGATTTTTCTAGAGTACTATTTTTGTTTTTTATCTTGGGGTGCTTTACTCATAGTCAAAGGACCACTGCAACTTCTTACCGCTTGCTGTCAGAGATCTGATTTGGTCCCTCACACCAAAATACCAAAATTTAACTACTTGGATTTTTACAATAATAATACATATTTTGTATTATTATTTGGGGTAATTTACTAAGCAGATTCAAACAGTCACAGCACCCTGTATTTGTGTTGCTTGCTGACAGAGATCTGATACTGCCCCTCACACAATACCCTTCACATTGGATTTTTAGTGGCTTATGTAATAGGTTGCGAGCTGCAGCCACTATGGGAATTCCTGCGAGTCTTCCTGTGAGTCTTCCTGAATTTTTAAAGTGGCAATCATTTTAAAAGCAAAACCAAGCTGGTTTTGCCTTTAAAATGATTGCCACTTAAAAAAAATGGGAAGACTCACAGGAGTTCCCGCAGTGTCTGCAGCTCGCAATTTATTCCATAACTCCTCAGGTATTTGTTTTTAGGGGGATTCCTCCCCAAACAGCCAAACAACAGTTTTTTGAACACTTGATTTTATGTGTTCTGATCAATACACTTTAACACACTATTCCATTACTGTGATGAGTACATATTAAACATATTTCTTTTCTACTGTAAAAGTATAGCTACTCCAGCACCAATTGACTACCTTCACCCTCTGAAATCCTGTTTGTAACACACTTCTGAAGCACAGAATTAATAATTTCAAGTTCAACCTTTCCTCATGCTCGCTGGAGTAAATGGTAGCTGAGAACAGAAGGGAAACATTTATATTAGAGAGATGCCTGGACCCCCATGTTTTGGTTTTGGCAAAACCACCCTCAAATGTTATGGTTTGGGTTTTGGCAAAACCACCCTCAAGTGTTTTGGTTCTTTTCTGTTTTTGGCTTTGGTTTTCTTTAAAATTAATAAAAACAGCTAAAATTATGTAATTTGGACATGTTTACATGCAATTCGGAACCCAAAATTTGTTTATTAAATCTGAGTTCCGAACTTACAGCAGACTCGAGCTGTGACTGGAACCCAAAAGTTTGGGTGTGTTAAGTTTTCAGGAAAAACGAACCACGCATGTCTAATTTATATACCATCCAAAACATTAAAGATTGGAGTTTTGTGGGAAAATTACTTTTTGTATCGTTTTCTTATCCAGATTTGGTGGGAGGAACTGAATGTTGTCTCTTCAAAATTTTACTCTGCAGGATTCTTACAAATCAAAACTGCTCATCTCTATTATGAATCCACTCAATACTATGAGATTATGGACTATTCAAGAAATTAACACATTTGGTGAAAACAGTTGAATTTACAGCCAATTACACTTATCAATTCCGTAAAAAGAGAACCTGTACATACATATTACATACATATATACATACATACATACATAAGGGCATATTTACGAAAGTGCTGGTTTTTAGAAGTGGAGATGTTGCCAATAGCAACCAGTCAGATTCTAGCTACTATCTTTTAGAAGGTGTTAAAGAACACCTTTAGCAGATAGTAAATCTGTAACCTGGCTACCCCAAAGACCAATTGGCCATTTTAAATGTGGCAAAGGAAAACTTTGAGCTTAAACATTTTACTAATTGTAGGTCATCATATGTAATATATTTAATCACGTGTGGTTGTGGCCTACAATAAGTGGGCCGCATGACTAGACCATTAAACGTACGGTTTGTTGAACATAAAAGATCTTGGAAGAAGAAACTTAAGACCCATCCCTTAGCAAAACATGTTCTACACTTCCAAAGAGATACACTTGATTTAATAAAACTGATAGCGATTGAGTGGATCAGTCCTACAAATAGAGGGGGGATAGGTTTGGTTTGCTCTGCAAGTGTGAGGCTTACTGGATTTTCCGCCTCCGGACCCTCATGCCACAGGGTCTAAATGATATCGTAGAATTAAATGGGTTTTAAGACCCTGTTTTAAGATCATATATAAATCCTATTATCAGTTATATATGAGGTTTTGTATCATCAGTAGTCTCACCAGTTATTATTTATTTATTATTTAGTCTGATCCTTCCTCTGAATAGATATTGAACTCTAGTTTGTGGGTTATCTATATATATATTCCTGGTTAAATATTCTGAATAAAGAGATACACAACTGATACATTTTCAGTATTATATGTTATATATATTGGGATATGATTATCATATTTTTGAATTATTTTAACATTTATTTTCTCAATATGTATATTTGTATATAAATGCATGAGATTTATTCATCTATGATCTCTTATTTATTATTATCTTTATGTATACATTTGTTCATTAATTGATATCCTCTTCATATGTATTACTTTATTCTATGATGATTTTATAATTGTTTAGTGATATTTGTTACTGTGAATAATGTAGGTTGTGACCAAAAAATATAAATATAAATATGGATATAAGTAAGAATAAATTAATTAAAATAAAAAGGCAAAAAGAAAAAGTTAAAAAGATAAGTATATACTGTCGGTACAAATAACTTCAAGCCATTGTATGCTTCTGGTGCAATGTTTAAATATTAATATAAACATGAAAATAAATACATATATGATCTTCTTATTTTTTTAGATATATTATGATCTTATGTATTCATGAATATTAAGATTTGAGAGATATATATATATATGTTATTATGTGTATATAAGTTTTTAGAATGGGTTTATATAACTCTGGTTTCTGAGGATACCTATTGTCCCTTTAATTACGTATCCATTTGACATTGAAAGTGGGAGCAATAAGTAACAATATACAAATAATGATATGTATATAAAAAACGGCTATATCTCTTTGCTTGTGTGGACATTTATAGTCTATTATTAAGAAACTAGCTTATGGGCAGTTCAGATTCCTATCAAAGACCCAGCTGACAAATAATAACATCTAACAATGATTGGCAGCTTTAACTTTATACAGCTGGCCGCCATTTATAAGAGAACGGATGTGGCACACAAGCATTACCGTCTCATTAGGAAGCCGCTGATTACATGTGAGGCAGAGAAATGCAGAGACACTTTGGCTAATCCAATCTATTGACCGGTCAATACTGACATCAAATACCGCTGGCATGAGATCGAGAAACCTGCTATTCGGGACGGCAGAGAGGGTGAGCTTTAAAACTTATCTATTGCTCACCTGCCCACACAGACAGCACAGCACTGTATAAGAAGCCACAGCAACAAGAACAGGCAGATGGCTCATTACAGCAGCCGCCTATACAGACAGCACAGTGCTGTATGAGAAGCTGCACTAAAAACGGGCGGACGGTTTATTGCATTGGCCACGCTGGGAGATGTTCATGATTGTTGAGAATCAAATGACTTCTCATATTACTATCTGAGAACTATACTCACCAGCCACTATATACATTTTTTTCTTCTTATCAAAGGACATAAAGGAATATTCTTTATATCATCATGCTGCCATTTGGATTAAAGAAAGACCTAACTGGATACATTTGTCTTTACATGTAGGGCTCTATTTACTACAATCCGTATTTGTAATGCAGATTGTAGTGTGATATTATCGACTGAATTCACATTGCGAATTCAGGCAATATCACAGGGATTTATTACAAATCCCTTGCAGGGACACAGCTTGTGAGAAAGCATTGTCCCTGCAAATCCCCTCCGCACTCTAGTCATGATGTTTTCGCTAAAAAATACCATGACTAGTGCCCCGCGCATGCACCGACCGGCCACCGCTGCTACCCCCCTCCCAGCGCTAAGCCCCACCCCCATTGTTAAGCCCCACCCCCCACAATCGGGGCCCCCCCGCAACCCCCCCTCACTTAATAGCACTTACCTGCAGTCATCGGTGCTCTAGTGATGTCTTCCATGCCTCCGCAGTGCAGCATGGGAGACCAGCTGACCGGAGGGGAGTCATCACCGGAACCCCGACCATCGGTCCCTGGAGTCAGGTAAGTGAATTTTTTTTTTACTATTTTTTTTTGCAGTATATCAGCTTTCGGTCTGTTTAGACCACACAGCTGATCACTGGGACCAGCTCAGGGCTCTGCTCTGCCTTTTAGAGCAGAGTAGGAGTCCGGTAACCGGGGGGAGACCCTGGATAACGCCTCCAGGTGGCGTTATTATCACAGGGCTTTCCCCGATATTTTTTTACTATTTATTTTTAGTAACTTTGGTCGGATCACATTTCCCATTACAATTATGGGAAATGCGATCTGCTTACTAAAAATAAGTGATACTTAGGGGTTGGAGTAGAATTTTACGAATTACTCCAATTGCCCTGTAATAACTATAGGTGATACTAAAATAATGTGAAAAGGGTGTGAAAACACCATTTTTCACTTTTTTTTTAGTAAAAAATAATGTTAATAAATAGAGCCCATAGACACAGATTTTTTTTTTTACAGCATTTTAACTTATTGATTAAAACTTTGAACCTGACAGCACCTTGGGACATTTTTCTTATTTTGTCCCTGTTTTTAGTATTTGTGGGTTGATATATCTCCCACTGTGGTGCTCTGGGCTGCAGTCAGGTATTTACACATATTGTCACCTTAAAGGCACGGCGCTGAATTTATAGTCCTTTCTTTAAGTATAATCTGGTTGGTTGCTATGTGCAACATCTCCACTTCTAAAAACCCACACTTTAGTAATTATACCCCGTAATCTATATGCAAGGATGGAGTAGGGGAGTTCCCTCTACTGTAACAGTATCTAGTTTGGGTGCCTCATGGGGTCTTAATCCAGTTTTACATTGTTAACTTACTCCCATGAGAGAGGTGTATGTACTGTAGGGTGGGATGTTGCAAGACACCAGCAAAGGTAGGTTGGAGGTCCTGTCTTTTTATTAATACTGAGCCCCACAACTTATTTTATTAAATTATAAAGTTAATTCACTGATTTCATGCTGTATCCAGAACTACTTAAAATGCTTCTGGACTTGCAGTCTGTGGTTGATGTTGGTCCACGTGCCCTTGGTGGAGGGTCTGGTGACTTGATCTGTGTGTGTCGGGGTCCAGTGGCGTCCTCCTGGATTGCTGCCTGCTGGACTCTCCAGTCATGTGTCCCCACCAGAGTTCCTTTACTGCCGTGTGGCTGCCTGTTCTTATACAGTTGTCATCTTGATTGACCAGTGATGGTGTAGGTGAGATAGAGGGAGTATCTCTCTCCTGTGGGAGTCTGCTTCTGGACTCTCATCTCTGCCTGGCCCTGGATGGAATTCCTTTTTTGACGGCCATCGTTGCTCATGTCTGTAATTGCTGTGACTCTGCAGACCTCTATTCACATCCTGTCTTAATATATTACTATGCTGCACACTCCTAGTGCATTTTATCCCTTATTATGGGAAAACAAGTTATGTAGCAACTGCAGTTAAATTAGAAAGGTATGCCCACTCTTCTGCTCCACTTGCTCCCCCAGGGACACACACAGTGCCCCTTCGGGCTCTACATCCTCACAGACCTCAAATTACCCAGCAAGAATTGGAGGCTGTTAATAACAGTGACAAAAAGGCTCTATGGGAAAATTAGGAAAGTCCAATCTGATCTTTCATTACTCAGACAAGGTTTGCAGAGGAGGGGTCTTACCCTGTGGACATCTTAAAAACCTGGTTGATCACTACTTATCCCAGTTTGAGGTGGAATGGGCATATTGGATTTGCCACCTGGTGCCCCTCCACATACCTTTATTGCAAAGTTTCTTCAAGATCAAGGCTTGTTGCTTCGCCTGACCCATACTAAAGGCCCTTGAAACATATTTTGCTGTGGTCCAAAAGGAAATGGCACAATTTATCCCCACTAAGCGTCACCTTCATGACTTTGCCCTATACCATGTTATTTCTATTTAAGTTGCAGGTTATGGTTGATGTTGTAGTTGATGGAGACACAAAATTCTTCATGTCACCTTGTGATGCTGCCACCCTATTGGACCATCACATGCCGAGAGGCCAACAGATGGCTGTGGATGATCCTCTTTCTGACACTCATCATTTCTACCTTTTCGCCTACAGCTCGTAACTATGCTGATTGATCATTGGCTGCTGATGGTCTTCTCTGCATTATGCTCTAGACTGCATAGTTGTAATTGCAATACCTGCTCTCACTGGATGTCTCACATCTAGCCCATATAGGCTACTCTGCATGTGCTAGGTAAGAATTTTAACCTTTTTCATTTTTTATAATAAATAACTATGAATCAAGTATACAGAAACTGATTATTGCATTTTTGGGTGAACTCTGGTGTGAGGGTCTCATTGTAGAAACAATAAGAAGAACCTTATCCTCCAATTTCGACAACTAAAAGAACACAGAAAGACTTAACAGGACAACTAAGGCATTATTGAACTATTATAAACAAACTGTGTTGGCGCACCTTCAATCCATAGAATTTTTTTGTTCCTGACCTGGCAAAGGACTTAACTTGGGGTAGCAGCCCATACTAAATATATAGAATTTTATTGAATATTTTGTATAATTTTTCTATTATTTTTAGCTCATTGTAGGCATTGTGTTGTATGTATGTATATGTATATAATGTGACACAGTTAGGTTAGGGGGTCCCTCTCCTGGGTAGAGGACTCCTTCCTTACACACACACACAGCAGCAGGGAAGCAGCACACCAGTCTGGATGCAAGTACAAGCTGGTCGGCGGCAGTCTTTTTTGTACAATGTCAGAAATAACATAAAGAAAACATAAACATAAATCCTAGCCCTGTCGGGGCACTAACTTCACAGGTAGTTCCCTCACTACCAGAACCTGGCAGGGCCTAATGCCCTCGCCAGCAACAAAGCACAGCACAACACTTACAGTTAGGTTTTCAAGTGTCTCTGAGCAAACTCCCTGTCTGCTCTCCCAGGTGAGACAATCAGCCCTCAACACACTAGGCTTATATTGGCCACTCTCAGGTGGGAACCCAATCAAGCCTGTTACCAGGCTGCGAGAACCAAAACCTGGAGTGGCCGTGGGTGGAGCCCTCCCTCTCCTCTCACCCACAACCCCCAGGTCCCAAACCGGCTTTTCAAAAAGCCGAAACTCAAGCCTGCTACACTGCAGACTTCCTCCTGGGGATTTTAAACACATAGGACAGGAATCTGGGATAAATGTCCCTGTCACAGACCACTTTACCAGTGATCCTATCACAATATGTGTGTGTATATATATATATATATATATATATTTTTTTTTTTTTTTTTTTTTTTCAATGTAATCCAGCACTCTACTGTAAATCAACCAGCTCACTTCATGCACGTGCTCCTTATGTTATATGTCCTGGGTAGGTAGAAAAGACCACACCATGCTCGGCACTGCAGTATAATGTAGAAACAGAAGACATTCCAGCAATGTTTCTGGACCACGTCGGGTCCTGTCTTCAGGCTGTCATACAGACAAATGGTAAAAGAAATCTAATCTTACCTTATATCCCCACCACAGTGATGCACGCTGTCCCGGAGACTGTAGGCACCCTGCCGTGCACTGGGACACCACTCAGTGACGTAGGCACTGTGCGCCTGCTGATTGCTAGGCAACCCGACGCTGTCTACAGTCAGGTGCATAAATATTGGGACATTGACAGAATTTTCATATTTTGGCCTCTATTTACCACCACAATGGCTTTAGAAATGAAACAAACAAGATGTGCTTTAACTGCAGACTTTCAGATTTAATTTGAGGGTAATTACATCCAAATCAGGTGAACGGTGTAGGAATTACAACTGTTTCTATATGTGCCTCCCACTTTTTAAGGGGCCAAAAGTAATGGGACAAACTAAACAATCCTAAATCTAACTTTCACTTTTTAATACTTTGTTGCAAATCCTTTGCAGGCAATTACAGGCTGAAGCCTGGAACGCATAGACCTCACCAGACGCTGGATTTCATCCCTGGTGATGCTCTGCCAGGCCTCTACTGCAAATGTCTTCAGTTCCTACTTGTTCTTGGGGCATTTTCCCTTCAGTTTTGTCTTCATCAAGTGAAATGCATGCTCAATCGGAATTCAGGTCAGGGGATTGACTTGGCCATTGCATAACATTCCACTTTTTAGCCTTAAAAAACTCTTTGGTTGCTTTTGCAGTATGCTTCGGGTCATTGTCCATCTGCACTGTGAAGCGCCGTCCAATGAGTTCTGAAGCATTTTACTGAATATGAGCATATAATATTGCCCAAAACACTTCAGAATTCATTCTGCTGCTTTTGTCAACAGTCACATCATCAATAAATACAAGGGAACCAGTTCCATTGGCAGCCATACATGCCCACGCCATGACACTACCACCACCATGCTTCACTGATGAGGTGGTATGTTTTGGATCATGAGCAGTTCATTTCCTTCTCCATACTCTTCTCTTCCCATCACTCTGGTACAAGTTGATATTTGTCTCATCTGTCCATAGGATGTTGTTCCAGAACTGTAATGGCTTTTTTTAGATGATGTTTGGCAAACTCTAATCTGGTCTTCCTGTTTTTGAGGCTCACCAATGGTTTACATCTTGTGGTGAACCCTCTATATTCACTCTTGTGAAGTCTTCTCTTGATTGTTGACTTTGACACATATAAACCTACCTCCTGGAGAGTGTTCTTGATTTGGCCAACTGTTGTGAAGGGGTTTTTCTTCACCAGGGAAATAATTCTTCTGTCATCCACCACAGTTGTTTTCCGTGGTCTTCCGGGTCTTTTGGTGTTGCTGAGCTCTCCGGTGCGTTCTTTCTTTTTAAGAATGTTCCAAACAGTTGATTTGGCCACACCTAATGTTTTTGCTATCTCTCTGATGGGTTTGTTTTGATTTTTCAGCCTAATGATGGCTTGCTTCACTGATAGTGACAGCTCTTTGAATCTCATATTGAGAGTCGACAGCAACTGATTCCATATGCAAATGTCACACCTAGAATCAACTCCAGACCTTTTACCTGCTTAATTGATAATGAAATAATGAGGGAATAGCCCACACCTGTCCATGAAATAGCTTTTGAGTTGATAGTCCCATTACTTTTGGCCCCTTAAAAAGTGGGAGGCACATATAGAAACTGTTGTAATTCCTACACCGTTCACCTGATTTGGATGTAATTACCCTCAAATTAAATCTGAAAGTCTGCAGTTAAAGCACATCTTGTTTGTTTCATTTCAAAGCCATTGTGGTGGTGAATAGAGGCCAAAATATGAAAATTCTGTCAATGTCCCAATATTTATGCACCTGACTGTACATCTCCGGGATGCGGCTGAAAACATAAGAAGAAAATACATAAACATAATGACTGTACCTGCTGTGAGTGTGTCAAGTGTATAAACAAGACATAAGACCAGGCGTGATAAGAACAAAAAAATTAACATAACACTGTCACTCACTCAATGGCATGATACAGATACTGTGGCCCCAATAGAATACAAGTGGCCAGGGAAAAATAACTGGTGTCAGAGTCTAAACAAATATGGAAACATGTAGAGCAGAATAAGAACCTATAAAAAGATATATATACGAATACATGTTGAAGATAAACACCTCTCTATCTAGTGTTAATAAGGACCTAATTCCAGGAAATGATAAGCCTCTATTAGGCAAATTATTGAAAAACATTCCAGTTAATACGTTCACTAAGTCCGTTGGTGTATATGGTGTGTAATTTATCGATCCACCGGGACTCCAATCTTAATAATGCTGCAATTCAATCTCCTCCTCTAGGTGATGCCGTTACCTGATCGATAATTTAATATTTAAGTGATGCAGATGTTCCTTTATCTTGAAGTGGCGGGCCACTGGTTGGTCAATGATTTTTTGTGTTTTCCTAATTGCACCATTATGTTATCAATATGTTTCTATGCTGTCAAGGACATTACAACAGAAGAGCGCCCTTGTCTTGGTGGTTACTTATAATCATTTATCCTGCTTCCCTTCAGGATCTCATGTTTATTTCCTAAATTGGCCTTATAGGTTTGTAATATTTTGGATGATTTAGTTTTGTGGAAGATGGGGGTGGTATATGAGGTATATGTCATGCCACCCTTTTCTCATAAAGTATTGAAGAGAGCTACTAAGTTTGTCGCACAATCCCCTACTATTCCTGTGATGTGTCCGGGCGACTTTAATAATGTTTTGGATTCGATGGGGGAGGTAGATTTGTTTATTTTCTGACAGATCTGCGCTGGGTCAATGCTTGGCGAGTGAAATATCCTGGTGTACACCAGTTTTCCTGCTTCTCACATACATATCACTCCTTCTTTCAGATTGACCTTGCCCTGGCCTCTATCATCTGTTGAATATAAAACAAGGGGCATTTCATCTCACTCTGCTTATTTTAGACTTATACTTTGTTAGTCCCTGTGGACAGATGTTTTAGAAGATTACATCCATCTTGGGAGCTGGGTTCGAATTAAGAATTTGGACTGGATATTTTTCTGATACTGTTGGGATGGCCTCAGCTTCTGTGGTATGGGATGCCTTTAAGGCCTTCTTACAAGGGACTGCTGAAACGTGTGGCTGAGCTTAAAAACATTCTATAGGAAGTGAAAAATTACACTTCAGTCTACATGTGGAGACCTTGAATTGGCTTATTTAAGTGACAGGGGGAGAGGGAGGGAGAGGGAGGGAGAGGGAGGGGGAGGGGAGAGGGAGGGGGAGGGGGAGGGGGGGGAGAGGGGGGGAGGGGGAGAGGGAGAGAGGGGAGAGGGAGAGAGGGGAGAGGGGGAGGGAGAAGGAGAGAGGGGGAGAGGGGGAGGGAGAGAGAGGGAGGGAGAAGGAGAGAGGGAGAGAGGGGAGAGGGGGAGGGAGAAGGAGAGAGGGAGAGAGGGAGAGAGGGGAGGGGGAGGAGGGAGAGAGAGGGGAGGGAGAGAGAGGGGGAGAGGGGGAGGGAGGGGAGAGGGGGGAGGGAGAGAGAGGGAGGGAGGGAGGGGGAGAGGGGGAGGGAGAAGGAGAGAGGGAGGGAGAGAGGGGAGAGAGTAGAGAGAGGGGGAGAGAGAGAGGGGGAGAGAGAGGAGAGAGGGAGGGGGAGGGGGAGAGAGGAGAGAGGGAGAGGGGGAGAGAGGAGAGAGAGAGAGGGAGGGAGGGAGAGAGAGGGAGGGAGGGAGAGGGGGAGAGGGGGAGGGAGGGAGGGAGGGGGAGAGGGGGAGGGAGGGAGAGGGAGGGGGAGAGGGAGGGGGGGAGAGGGGGAAGGAGGGAGAGAGAGGGAGGGAGGGGGAGAGGGAGGGAGGGAGAAGGAGAGAGGGAGGGAGGGAGAGAGGGGAGAGAGGAGAGAGAGGGGGAGAGAGGGGGGAGAGAGAGAGGGGGAGAGAGAGGAGAGGGGGAGGGGGAGAGAGGAGAGAGGGAGAGGGGGAGAGAGGAGAGAGAGAGGGAGGGAGGGAGAGAGAGAGAGAGAGAGGGAGAGAGAGAGAGAGAGAGAGAGAGAGAGAGAGACTGACTCTGCACTCCTCACAGTGTTTAAAAAGCAGTGCAGGTACCCTTCAAACTAAGATTCAGAAGATTGTCTGTACATAAGTAGTTGTCCGGCAGCACTTGATGCAAGAATTGGACTAACAGCAAATTGATGCCAACATTTGAATGTGTATGCAAACATTCTCATCAGGGTACATACATAGGATTGATCCTTACCAGAAAATTTCTGGAAAATGGGGGCATGTTTGCGTCATTTTCTGATGAATGGCGAGGCCAGTGTCTGCGTCTTCTAATGCAGATTTATTGGCTTCGCAAGTGGGCAGGAGGTGGCCATTCTCAATAAACTTAGGCTTACTCAGATGGTCATGATGTTGATCTGACCCTCTGTCTTTGGATGCAGGCATTGGCTCTGAGATGCCAGCAGGAGGCTTCTTTTTCCTTTAGATGCCTCCTGCAGGCATAAACATATTTTTGCACATGAGCTGCATAAGCTGTTACCTAGAAAGATCGATCACGTATAGTGGCAGTTAACATAGAAACATAGAATTTGACAGCAGACAAGAACCACTTGGCCCATCTAGTCTGCCCCATTTTTAAACATATTGTTACCTCAACCCTTATTGATCCTTACTTCTTCTGAAGGATATCCTTATGTCTATCCCATTCATGTTTAAATTGCTCTACTGTCTAAAGCTGGCCACACACTAGACCAATTTACATCCAACCAGCCAACTTGTTGATTGGTTGGAATGAAAATCTGGTAAGGAATGGGATTAAATGATAATCAGCAATTTGCTCCTAAATGCCAGAAAACAGATGAAAATGGTCGTTCAGACAAGTTTGTTAAATGTTTGATCTAAACTATTTGTTCAAACAACAGTTTTGGTCCATTTTCCGGCATTTGGGATCAAATTGCTGATTGTCATTTGCTTTCATTCCTTACCAGGTTTTCATTCCAACCAATCAACTAGTTGGCTGGTTGGACAGATAGTCTTTAAATGTGTGGGCAGCTTTAGCCTCTACCACCTCTGATGGGAGGATATTCCACTTGTCCACTACCCTTTCTGTGAAGTAATTTTTCCTCAAATTTCCCCTGAACCTACCACCCTCCAGTTTCAGAGCATGTCCTCTTGTTCTAATAATTATCTTTCTTTGAAGAATGTCTCCTTCCTTTACCTTGTTAAAACCCTTTATATATTTGAACGTTTCTATCATGTCCCCCCTTTCCCTTCTCTGCTCCAAACTATACAAATTAAGATCTTTTAGTCTTTCCTGGTACGTTTTGTGGTGTAGACCTTGCACCATTTTAGTTGCCCTTCTTTTTACAGTCTCTAATGTATTAATATCCTTCTGGAGATATGACCTCCAGAACTGAACACAGTATTCGAGATGAGGCCGTACCAAGGACGTATACAGTGGTATTTTCACTTCATTCTTCTTGCTACTGATTCCTCTCCCTATGCAACCAAGCATCTGACTTGCCTTCCTCATTGCTTTGTTACAATGCTTGCTTGCCTTTAAGTCACCTGAAATAGTGACTCCTAGATCCCTTTCCTCTTCAGTAGTTTCCAGTATAGTGCCATTAATACTGTATTTAGCCTTTGGATTTTTGAGACCCAAGTGCATGATCTTGCATTTTTTGGCATTAAACTGTAATTTTGGGGTGCCTTGCGCCTCGGATGTGAACCCCTTAATGTTAGGGATGCCGATATAGAGAAGCCTTGATGTTGGCCCGGCGCTTAATCATATATTTGCAAATGTATGCTAATAATACCTCTGAATTTCTATTATCATGTAGGATTCAAGTATATTTGTTGATATTGCTGCTGTGTGATGGAAGGAATATCACTGTTTTTCTGTGGTTCAGTGTAAACCCCGTCCTTTACAAGCACCTGTGTTATATCATTAAGCTGATGTGAGCGACCACCATACTTTTTATTTGCATTAGCCTGTAGTTTTCACGTTCTTGACCATTCCTCTAGTCTACCTAGATCATCAATCATTTGTTTTACACCTCCTGGTATTTCTACCCTGTTAAATACCTTTGTGTCATCTGCAAAATGGCATAGTTTCCCTTCAATACCATTTGCAATGTCACAAATAAAGATATTAAAAAGCACTGGTCCAAGTACAGACCCCTGAGGTACTCCACTGGTAACATTTCCCTCTTGAGACTGCACTCCGTTTACTACAACTCTCTGTTTCCTATCCTGCAGCCATGATCTTATCCATTCAACTATTTTTGTATCCAATCCCATGCTTTCCAGTTTATTTAACAGTCTGCGATGTGGAACAGTGTCAAAAGCCTTACTAAAGTCTAGATCAGCTATATCTATGGACCCCCTTTATCTCTTTTCTTAGTCATCCAGTCAAAAAAGTCAATAAGATTTGTTTGACATGATCTCCTCCCAGTAAATTTTTGCTGTTTAGGATCCTGCAAATTGCTGCATTTGAGATAATCTATGACTCTTTCTTTTAAGAGTGTTTCCATCAATTTCCCAACTACTGATGTAAGGTTCACTGGTCGGTAGTTGCTTGCCTCTTCCTTGCTTCCACTTTTGTGCAGTGGGACAATGTTTACTTTTTTCCAGTCCTCTGGAATTACTCCAGTAGCTAGTGACTGGTTGAATAATTCTGTTAATGGTGTTACCAGCACCCCTTTAAGCTCTTATAGTATCCTTGGATGTATCCCATCTGGCCCCATTGATTTATCCACTTTCAGTTTTGAGAGTTCTGATAGGATCCTCTCCTCTGTAAATGTGCTCGTTCCTACCTCATTTTTCTGATTACATCTGCAACTTAACTGTGTCCCCTTTCCCTCTCTTTCAGTAGTGAATACTGAACAAAAAAAATTATTATTAAGATGATCAGCTATTACAATGTCTCCCTCAACGAAACTCCCTCTTTCTGTCTTTAGTCTTTTTATTCCACCTTTTGTTTTTCTCCTTTCGCTTATATACCTAAAAAAAGTTTTGCCCCCTTTACCCACTGACTGTGCCATTTTCTCCTCAGCTTTTGCCTTTGCACATCTGATTAGTTTCTTAGCCTCCTTCTGTTTTACAAGATACACCTCTTTGTCTTCATTATTTTGGCAAACGTCGCCACGTTTGCCACGACCCGCCGGCCTCCCAGGGCCATGGACAGTCCAGAGTCGGTAAGTTTGTTGTTGTATGTCTTGCACCCTCACGAAAATGCCAAGCACATTGAAACGTTGGTAACAAAATCTGCCTGCAGTGTCTTTATTTATGCACTGAGTGCCACGCAGGTCACCTGGAAAATAGCGTGCCCGCCATTTTCCCGGCGATTTCCCCATTGCGCATGCACAAAGTGCTGCCATGGCCATTTTCAAGGCATTTTGTGCAGGGCTGCGACACCTGATATGGGACTTCAGAGAGGTGAGTATTAGAACATGTGGGTGCAGGGTGTGCAATATTATTTTTCTTGGGACACATGTGAATTACACAGGTTTGGTGGCTGATTGACACCAGGTGAATTGGGGGCTTGAAGACTTGAAGCAATATGTATACATTCCCATATATATATATATATATATATATATATATATATATATATATATATATATTATATATATATCCCTAAAATACTCCCTAATATCTATATATATATAGATATTAGGGATGTGCACCGACCCCTGTGTTTTGGTTTTGGATCTGGAGCTCCTTCGAGGTTTTGGAACTGTATCACGCTCTTGCGTGTTTTGGTTTTGGATCTGTATATTCTTCAAAAATTTATAAAAACAGCTAAAATCACATAATTTGGGCTTTTTCTTTTGTTTCTACAGTATTATTAACCTCAATAACACTAATTTCCAGTCATTTCCAGTCACTTTTGACCACCTCACAGCTCACAATATTGTTCACCAACATAGGCCAAAGGCTGGCTGGCTAAACTAAGCAACCAACAGAGCAGCGGCACAAACACACGGCAGTTATTTCTGTTTACATATGTTTTGCAAATTATTAATGTATTAGCAATAACCAAACAAACTAACTCCCAAGTACGTTCAATAGAAAACAATACAACACAGAAATTTACTAAGAATCATGCGTGGAATATCCTTGCTCAAAACAAGTAGTCATAGTTAATAAACAGCAAACAAAAAACCCTAAACCATGTGTAAATAAATAGCAACAGCCAGGGGCATTTTAAGAAAAGAGGGGTCCCATATGCAGCCTCCGTTTGGGCCCCCTCCTCTCTGTCAGCGGCAGGGAGCTTCATGCCAGAATCTACTGCGCATGCGCGGGTCTTTGGGAAAATGGTGCCTGCGCCTACTTTCCTGGGGACATCTTTTCTGCGCATGTGCAGATCACTGGGAAAATGGCCGCCGCCATTTTCCCAGTGAGTGTTTGCTGCTCTGCACGCCGGTCCAGTGCTGCGGAGCAGCACATCGGGAACGGCGGAGAGGTAAGTATAATTACCTATGGGTGCAGGGTGTGCGGTGTGGGTCCCCCTGGACCCAGGGGCCCATGTGCACGCAGACCTTGCACCCATTATAAAGATGCCTATGGCAACAGCAGATATGAATGCACATGCCTATTCTCAGTGCCCAATCTGTATTTCCCTCCTGAGGGTGCTGGGCTACTGATGACTGGAACTCTGTGCCAATGTAAATCTCCCCAACCATAAAAACAGCATTCCATACCTGCAGGTCAAAAACAGTGCTGGTCAGATACAGTGCAGGGTACAGTGCGGTATCAATGACCTACATGAATATTACACTGTGCTACCACTTACAGTGTCACAATACGTGTATGAATACTACACTGCGCTACCACTTTCAGTGTCACTATACCTGTATGAATATTACACTGCTGTCTGACCGGCAGCGTCACAGTAAAAAAATAATAATAATAATAATAATATACAGTATTACACTGGGTACAGCACAAAAAAAATATATATTATTTTATTAATATTATTAGCTTTTATTTTTTTTTACACTGGGCAACCGTGGACGAACAGATCACCCCTAGACCAACAGAGCACCCCTGAAGGACACAGCAGCCCCTTTATGGATGGACAAAGCACTCCTAGACCGACAGAGCACCAATGAAGGACACAGCAGACATGAAAAACACTAGCCCAGGACACAGCAGACAGCACAGAGAGCCCAGATGGATCAGCAACAGCCCAGATGGGCACAGCAGACAGCACAGTGACAGCTGTCACAGGCACCAACCCAGAATGGATCAACAGTCACCAGCCCAGGACCCATGAAGGACACAGCAGCCCCTGAACGGACACAGGAGACCCTGGATGGAGAACAGAGCACACCTGAATGGACACAGCAGCCCCTGGATGGACAACGGTTCTCTGAGAACCAAGCCCAGTCATCTCTAAACAGTACTTCATTTAATTCCATGGAATGTTAGTTCCAAAGGATAGCAATAATTTGTCAAGCTGACCAACCATATCACAGTCTTCCCATACTGGTCAGTCCATACACTGACTCTCAAAAATATGATCATTTGGCTCCAGTTATCAAATCTTAAATGCACATTATGCTTCCTCCATGGGTTTAAATGCTGGCTCACTAGCTTTAAGAGACAGAACCACACCCAAGTATACTAAGTAATGACACCTGGGGGATAAGCTGATAAAATTTTACTTACATATGGCGACTTGGGGTGCAAGAGCAAGTGTGACCACAAAAATTTTACATAAACAATTGGCTTTGATTCACGGCACTCAAACATCTGTGGTGCCTATCGTATGTGACCACACCATTTAAATAAAAAAATATTTAAAAAATCATACGAACTCAGCACTCACCAGTTTATTCCAAACTGTACAGTGTTTGTGGGTTATGTAAATGTCCCAAGTTTCTGACCTACATGTTTTAAAAACTGCAGGAAAATGTTTATTGATATTTAAAAGGTTTGCTTAAAGCGAAATGACGCAGGGAAAAAGTATTGAACACGTGTAAGAGGGGTGCGGTGCAGTGCCTGCTGCCGTGCAGGTGTACTTCAGGTCCTTACCTTGCGTCGCACCCTCTCACCTTCAGGCCGTGTGTTGAACAGACGGTCCTGGAACTCCCGAATAGGACACGGACACGATGACCTAGGAGGAAGGAAACGATGTGAGTACCGTCCTTCCTCACGTTGACCGACACGCCCTACCTAACCGAGGGATAAATTCAGGTTTTAAGTGAAGATCATCATTGGCACTTTTGGCCTCAGATCCCGAATTTTCACCTATCAGTACTCACGCACCACGTGAATTCGTCCTTGCACCGGGTTGCAAGGTTCACTGTCCGCCCAGAAGGAAGGAAGGATAGGTAGTGACAAACAAACAGGGAGAGACAGTACACACAGATATTTCTCACCGTGTCCACTCTTGCTCTTTGCCCGCTCACTCGCCTACAGGTCCCTGTAAGGAGATACACAACACAGCCGTGCAGGGCCTAAACCTATGTCACGCAGCTAAACATACTAAAACTACATAGCCCTCAACCTACAGTGTGTGTAGTGCGACATGTAAAACAACTAAACGTTTACCCTGCACGGAACACCAATCACAGACTATAAGTACACAAGAGCAAAACACGGTGCTGTCCCTTTAAATGCCTGCTATCTACCTACCCAGAGCTGGCCAGCTCCTCTTCTCAGTGACTGGGGAAACACTACCTCATTGGTGGGAGCCGGACAGCTCTCCACCACTGCTCACACCTCTAATTGTTTACACAGGGGCTGCCTTCCTATATTGCGGCTCAGGCCTAGGGGCCTGCCTAATGATGGGCTCTGGTAGAGGCCTGGGCCTAGTGCCCAGCGCCGCTTTATATGGGGCTCAGGCCTATGGGCCTGCCTAACTGTGGGGCTTGCTACATAGGGCCTAATGCCCTCCTATATGGGTACAGGCCTAGGCCTGGTTTATGGCCACAGGCCTGGTGCCAGCCTACTTTATTGAAAAGTGACCTGGGCCTAGTACCCAGGCCACTTACACCTAATTAAGGGGAAATCCTTTTACGGGGCCTAATGCCCGCTACTGAGCCCGGGCCTTGTGCCCGCCTATTTACCCATGGGCCTAGTGCCTGACAATTCCCCGGGCCTAGTGCCCGACAAACCTGGTGGTCTAGGGAGGGGGGTATATGGTAGGCCTCATGGAGGGCCTACCTGCTCCGTTGGAAGAGGCTGCGGGGGGGAACTTCGTGGAGCTCCTTTACTTCCCTCCCCCGCAGTCCTCTCCGGTCCTCAGCCGCATTCTTCGACCACTGGCCCGTCCTGGCCAGCGGCGCCGCCTCTTCCTCTCCTCTTCCAACCGGCCCCGCCTGTCTTCTTTCTTAACAGCAGCGTCTTCTGGCCTCTTCCGTGGCCGCTGCCCCTGTTGATGCGACGATTTCTCTCCTCCCTCTCCGCCGCCAAACTCTCTTTTCCCACTCAGCGCCGTCTAATACAACATGGCACGAGTGGGCGGGGCTATGACGCGGCGAGCCGCGATTGGCTCGTCGCGTCCGCCTCCTATTGGCTGCTGGCCCGCGAGCCGGGTTCGGCTCGTGGCCAGAGCCAAACACCAGCCGCTGTAACCATGCTGCCGGGCGGCGGGCTACAGTAAGCCCGCACCTGGAGCCAGGTACGGAGCGCTGCGCCCAACGCTTGACCGGCGCTGGGAACAGGTACGCTTCTTGGCTGCCGGGCGCCAAGCTCCGCTGAGCCTGCGCCCGGAGCCAAGCTTCTCCCAGCGCCACTGTACCACTGGCACTGATAAAAGGGACCAGGCTGTCCCTTCACCAGGTGCCCACGGCATCTGCACCGACGCTGGGGACATTACTGTCCCAGCGCCGGCAGCAGATGTGTCCCGCAAATTACCGGGTAAAAGTGCTTTACCTGGTAATTTTGTTTTCTGTGTGAAAGGGGGTAAGTCTTTAACCAGCAAACCCATCCAGCATTTGAATGCCCGGGTAAAAGCTGGGATATTTCACACATTCTGTGTGAAAGGTATTACCTTCTTCAATAATAGATACCAAACACTCCCAACACTTACCTTCTTCAATAATAGATACCAAACAAACCAAAACACAACAAAAGAATAGAAAACCAAACCAAAATATACAGCAAACATCAAGTTACAAGAAAGAGAGAGATAGACAGACACACTAACCTTCTCAAAAGACAAAAAGTAAGTAAAGGCCACACCACAGGGCAAACAAAACTACAGAAAATACTGTAAAAAACTAAAGTGTCCTAAAAACCTGCTCTGCCCACACAGTGCTATGTTACAAGACAGAGAGAGAGAAACACAACACAATTACCAAAACTTAAGTTAAGGCTACGCCAAACGGCAAACAAAAAGTATAGCAAATGCTATAATAATTGAAAAGAGGGATATGAAAACCTGCTCTGCCGACACATCAAAATCAATTAAAGACACATACATACATACATACATACATACATACTATTAAAACACTTAAGTGTGTAGTTGGTTTAGCTCCTTATCTTCACCTCTCTTGTTCAAAATCTCCTAGAAAGGAGTGTAGGCACCTGCAGGAAGGCCTTGTAAAGAAAATAGCTCCTCCCGACGTAGAGACCGCATTTGTGTGCATACACATGTAATCACGCTGAAACGTGCATGCGCACGTAAATGTGGGTATAAATTTCCATAGGACCAAAACTCCCACATCCACTGCAAAATAAACACAATTGTCCAGCACCTAGAACGTGCAGAGGCACACATCCTGGCTGCTGGGACAGCAGACATTGCTCGCAATGCACCCACTCCAAATGATGACACCTGCACTACAGCTCCAGGGACCGACACTATGGTCAGGATTCTGAAGCCGGGATTGTGACCGCCGGGATGCCGACTACATCCCAAAGCCACCAATTGCCTGTTGGTATTCTCTCCAGTGTCACAAGGATGTTGAGTTTTTTGATGCTGAAATGTGGCACATGTCATTTTGTTTAGGGCCCTACTTGGTACAGGAGTAACCAGGTGGATTTGCCCTGGAGTCTTCTGTTCATTTAATATTTTAACAAGATGTTGTATTTGTTTTAGGTCTTGCAATTGATATTGTTTAGGCGTATGCAAAATTATGCTGCAGAATATAAAAAGGGTCTTTTTTGCTGTATTCAATTTAGTTAGCTTAGCTAGTTAAGGTTGATGTTTTGACATCTATCCACAGAATGAAACAGGTACATGTGTTGTAATAGCTATTTAGTAACATTCCAAAACAATGTTTTGTGTACTAGAAATGCTGGTGTCATTTTATTTAGGGTGTCCATATAAGGGTACACATTTTTTATAAGGTGCAACAAAATTACAGCCCTTGACATATATAGATAAATATAGGAAAATTTAATCAATCATTGTTTTGTTTTTGTTATTTTGCTATATCAAAATTTAATAAAAATGTTTTGTTTTAAAAAAGTACAAGAGTAGTTGAATTTGATATAGATACATAAATATAGGCCAGCCAAAGTGTACATAAAATATGCATATGTGAATAAGCAAGGGGGGGAGGGGGGTGCCAAGAAGGTGCAGATTGGGTTCTAATTACCTGGGCCCAGGCCTTTTGGAGGGTCCTATGGAAAAAAGGCGCTATTCAAAGTATTACAGTGAGGACTTACAAACACATACAAAAAGGATTTGTTCGAGATGGATAACTTATTTTTCGATTTGGTTTGCACTCATTTTCAAAATACATGCATAGTTTGTCCCGACACATGCAACTAAAGCAAAAAAGATACAACATTTGTAGTTTCTTTGATGGTAACAAATACTGTGGCACTTTTAAACAGATGTAGGTGGGCTCACCCAACTCACTCTGTACAGAGGCAAAATACTCTCATCAAGGTATCTTTAAATACAACAGTTGGTATGTAATTGCTCCACTTATATTGTTCCGATCTGATCACACAGTGACGTACCTCACTTACATGCAGATATAGTGCTGGTAAGCATTATAAAGGTTTCTTTGTTCTTCTATTTTGGAATCCCCTTTTAGCTTAGGGTGTGCACAATTATGCGACACAATCGCGTACCTGTACTTACGCAATCTCAAAAATCTTTATGCTCATCAAGGTATTTTTCCATCTTCTTAGTTCAGGTGATGGCGTTGTTAACAATAAATACTGTGGGATGAAGGTATAAAGATTTATTATATGTATAAAAATTATTATAATGTATAAAATAGGGGTCTGGGTCTTGCAAACCAAATCGAAAGATAAGTTATCCATGTCGAACAAATCCTTTTTTGTATGTGTTTCATCATTGTAATACTTTGAATAGCGCCTTTTTTCCACACGTCCTATATCCGCTAGCATTACTCCGGACCGTTTAGGGAATCAGTCATTTCTGTGTGGAAAGGCTGCAGTTCATTTTGTGCTGCGCCATTTTTTTCCCAAATCACAAATTTTATCTATTGGAGGGGCCTTCTAGGGGCCCAGGCCAGCTGCTGGGAGGGACAGATGTCCCCCTTGGCAGCTTGCAGAGCAGCTACTGGACGTCATGCATATTAGATTCTATTTATTTATTTTTACCGCAGGGGAGCGTGGACCCACCATCCCAGATTTGGTCACGACCCCTTCAGTATCCAGGCTGTTATTGTTCAATTCTATATAATATTGTTCTCAGGGGTTTGCTGAGTGTCACTGTAGTTTCAGGTAGTGGTATTAACAGAATCTGGTACACAGAGCCGTAACTAGGGTAGTGCGACCAGTGCCGTGGCACAGGGCACTGCCGGGCAGGGGGCGCTGTCTGGGCCTGTCACTTTCCTGTTTATTATCATCCTCACTTGTAGCTTCCTCTTCTTTTATCCCCAGCATCTCCTGGCCTCCCCTATCTCTTCCCTGGCCCTTCCCCATGAGGCCATGGCTCTTTATCAGGTGCGCATCTTATGTCGCTATTTGAAAAATAAGGGGGGGGTGCCAATGCTCTTTCTGGCACAGGGCACCAAAAAGTCTAGTTACAGCTCTGCTGGCACAATAGCAATGAGGACCAAAATGATGCTGGATAATAGCACACTGCTGCCTATTATAGGCACTTAGGCCGGGATGTACTAAATGGAGAATGCAATAAAAAAAACTTTTCGGGGCTCCGACGTAGAGGGTAATGCCAGCTTTTGTAGAGAAAAGCGTGCACCAAGTTATTAAATGGATAATAACAACAGAATAAGGATACCACAAATCATATTTACCAATAGTTGGCGTATTCTATTGAAATATTGTTGGTGCTACCTACTGATTTGGATATACAGACCAAAATTTATAGAGAAAAAGAGAATCAGTTTCTTTAGGTGCACTCAGATCCTCAAATGACACTATGTATAAAAACAATTATTATTGGATATACATTAAAAAACATGTATCCTCTTGTCTATATATAGTAACAAGAGTACTAATATCCTATTTGTTTTATATGAACATGAATATTTTTTTGTTTTTATAAAAATTGTATGTCCTTAAATAAGGTCATCAAGAGAAATATAATATAAAAAATGTATATAGAAATATAGGGTGATAAAGAAAATAAATGTAACCATGAACTGTCTGTGTTAAACACTTGGGAACAATTAATAGAATAAACATCAAAAGTAAACTTATGAATACAGCCCCCATATAGAGCTGACTATATATTATGCTTACAAAGGATGAATTATCCTGATAAATGATTGTAGAATAAAAGTATCTAGCAAGAAATCGTCATCACCACAAGCCTCAGGATATATGTTATATACAGTATATAGCATAATATGCGAGCATATAGCCTGGCTTGAATAAGTACAGCCAGATCTGGATTTATACATTTCTGGCTGATAGAATGAAAAATAGAATTTTCTGACACATTTGTATCTTTAATATACTTGCAGTAAATGTATCAATTTTAAAATGATATCTTGGAAACACACACAGTGACAAGAGTGTAATATACGTATAAATAAAGACAGCACACAGCCGTGGTTTTAAATATCTCTATTCACAAATAAAATGTATTTTCTGCATGCGTGAACTAGTCACTGCTTTTGGGAATGAGATCGTAGTGGCTACGCAGACCCATCGCAGAGTGACTGACCGGAATTGCCATTTGTGGGTGGTGACTGGTGGGGTGGTCGGGGAAACGCAGGCGTGGCAGTGCGTTTGAGCGCCGTTGCATGGGCGTGCATAAATTAGCCACTGTGATGCCCTACGCAGCCTGAGGCCTCATAGCGTGCGCTGAAATTAGCAATTCCTGAGTAAGGTCAGACCTTGTACAAGTGTGTATGAGTCTGCGATGGTACTCGATTGTACTAATGTTTTCGCAGTCTTGCTAAACATTACTGATGTGTGTAAGGTAGGGGTGAGCGGGTTCGGATTTCTGAAATCCGAACCCCCCCGATCCGAGGCAGATCCGAGTCAGGCTCAACTTTTCCCGCCTGACTCGGATCTGAAATCGAGGCAAAACGTCATCATCCCGCCTTCCGGGTCTCGCGGGTTTTGGATCCTATATAAGGTACCCGCGTCGGCGCCATTTTCTCACTCGGCTGTGGACAGTGAAGAGGGAGGGTGGGAGTTAGGGCTGGCTGGGCTGTGTAGTGTAGTGTAGTGTAGTGCAGTGTAGTGAAGTGTTGTGCTGTGCTGCGCTGTGCTGCTGTTGTCCATAAGGGCTGTGTCCACTCCTCCACAGTCCATAGGGGCTGGCTGTGTTGTGTTGTGCTGCTGTTGTCCATAGGGGCTGTGTCCACTCCTCCAAAGTCCATAGGGGCTGGATGGACTGTGTTGTGCAGTCAGTTGTCCATAGGGGCTGTGTCCACTCCAAAGTCCTGTGCAGAGTCCCAGTCCTAATGGGGTGCTGTAGTGTTGTCCAGGGGGTGCTCTGTCCATCAGGGGTGCTCACCCCAAATGCAAAAAAAATTAAATATTTTCTGTGTTTGTGAATTGTGTGCGCAGTAGCCGCACCTGCATCAACAAAGTAGTGCCAAGCGTGCGCCTGTGTCATCAGTAAAGGGCCGGCTGGCTTGACCGTTAAAGGGTGCTGTAACCCCCAAAGTACACTCCAAACAAAATAAAAAAATATTTCCTGTGTTTGTGAATTGTGTGCGCAGTAGCCGCACGTGCATCAACAAAGTAGTGCCAAGCGTGCGCCTGTGTCATAAGTAAAGGGCCGGCTGGCTTGACCGTTAAAGGGTGCTGTAACCCCCGAAGTACACTCCAAACAAAATAAAAAAATATATTTTTTTGTGTTTGTGAATTGTGTGCGCAGTAGCCGCACGTCCATCAACAAAGTAGTGCCAAGCGTGCGCCTGTGTCCCTTAAATAAAGGGCCAGCTGGATTGACCGCTAAAGGGTGCTGTAACCCCCAAAGGGCACTCCAAACAAAATAAAATTTTTTTTACTGTGTTTGTGAATTGTGTGCACTGTGGCTGCACGTGCATCAACAAAGGAGCAGCGCCAAGCGTGCGCCTGTGTCCCATAAGTAAAGGGCCGGCTGGCTCATTTCTTAAAGGGTGGTGTAACCCACAAAGTGCACTACTCTCCAGCAAAAATAAAAAAATATTTTCTGCGTTTGTGTGCGCCTTAGCCGCACGTATATATCAATATAACATAAATGGAGGACCAAACTTTCTCCGATAAAAATAAAATAGGGAAAGATCAAGAACCACTTCCTCCTAGTGCTGTTGCTGCTGCTGGGAGTTGTTCATCATCCCAGAGAGGAAGTAGGAACACCACTACTTTTACTAAACAATTGACCCTCCAACAGTCCCTAGCGAGGAGGATAAAGTACGACAGCAGTCATCCTGAAGCAAAACGAATAACTGAGGCCTTGACTGCTAAGTTGGTGTTAGACGTGCGTCCGGTATCCGCCATTAGTGCAGTGGGATTTAGACAATTGATGGAGGCAGTGTGTCCCCAGTTCCAAATCCCGTCTAGATTCCACCTGCATCCTCAAAGCAGCAGCGACAAGCGTGCGTCTGTCTGTTAAAGGGTGATGTAACCCTCAAAGCGCGCTCCACAAACAATAAAAAAATTCTTCTTTTTTTTTCTGTCTTTGTGAAATGTGTGGGCTGTAGCTGCACCTGCATCCTTAAAGCAGCAGCGACAAGCATGCGTCTGTCTGTTAAAGGATTACATCGGTGACAGCATCCAAGTAGGCATGTCAGACAGTCCGTACCTGTACTGGCAGGAAAAAGAGGCAATTTGGAGGTCCCTGTACAAACTGGCTCTATTTTACCTGAGTTGCCCCCCTCCAGTGTGTACTCCGAAAGAGTGTTTAGTGCAGCCGGGAACCTTGTCAGCGAAAGGCGTAGGAGGTTGCTTCCACAAAATGTGGAGAAGATGATGTTCATAAAATGAATTATCAACTCTTCCAGGGAGACCAGCCTCCAGAACGTACAGAGGGACCTGTGGTTGTGGATTCCAGCGGGGAAGAATTAATACTCTGTGAGGATGAGGATGTACACAACACTGAAGAGGGTGAGGAATCGGTGGATGAGGAGGATGAGGACGACATCTTGCCTCCATAGACCCAGTTTGTGCAGGGACAGATTAATTGCCAGCTTGTTTTGTGGGGGCCCAAACGAACCAATCATTTCAGCCACAGTCGTGTGGCAGACCCTGGCGCTGAAATGTTTGGTTTGTTAAAGTGTGCATGTCCTGTTTATACAACATAAGGGTGGGTGGGAGGTCCCAAGGACAATTCCATCTTGCACCTCTTTTTTTTCTTTGAATTATGTACTGTTTGGGGCCTAGTTTTTGAAACTGCCATCCTGTCTGCCACTGCAGTTTCACCCCTAGATGGACCACGTGTTTGTGCCGCCCACTCGTATCTCTTAGCATAGTCATCCAGCTTCCTCGGTGCAACCTTTTGGACATAAAAACACTATTGTGAGGTGTTCAGAATAGACTGGAAATGAGTGGAAATTAAGGTTATTGAGGTTAATAATAGCATAGGAGCAGAAAAACACACAAATTCTGTGATTTTAGCTGTTTTTATGCTTTTTAAAAAAAAAAATACAGATCCAAAACACAAAACCCAGAACCCAAAACACGGAAGCGTGGTTTTGGCAAAACCAATCCAGATCCATAACACGAAGAAAGATCCAGATCCAAAACCAAAACACAAAACACGAAAAGTGGCCGGTGCACACCCCTAGTGTAAGGTAAAGTGGGCGTCCTTATGTAATGCAGCGGCGGCATAGCAATCGCAATGAATTAGCATACTATCGCAGAAGAACTGCGTGCGTGATCGCTATTGCATTCGCAGTTGCATTCCGTAGTGAATCAGGCACTGTGTCCCCAGTTCACAATATATGCCACACTGTACTCACAGTTCACATTATGGGTGGGATGCATCAATGTCATAAATGCTGCCAAACCTCAGAAAATGCTGTTTTCGGGGGTGTGACCACAGCTCTCATATGCACCAAGCCCCGGAATTTGCGGCGGGCAAAGCCTATGGGCTTCTCTTTGCAAAGCTGCAACCCCAAACCCCCAAAATTAAATCACAGGAAACAGCAGCTCCAAAAACAAATTCAGTTCCTTGGAACTAATGTGGACACTCGAACAACATGTCTGGATGCCTTAAAACCCTTACCTCTGTTCTGAACTACAAACTTGCCAACTGCCCTGTTCACCTTCTGCCTAACACAATCCATAGCTGCACCACCTTGATGACTTCTCCAAACCTGTCGTGGCAACAAAAAATCAAACCAGATAATGTACACCAGATAATTGTACTGTCATTGGGCCCAAACAAAGGAAATAACCCCATGGATGGACTGGCAAAGGGTTAGGGTAAATCTAAGGAGATAAAGCAAACAGACTTCCATCACCCTAAAGCGTGAATAGAATCTTCCAAACAACCAGCAGCTGCGCCTATTCTAAAGAAATAGGACCTGTAGTGTTCAAACCCAAATCCAATAAACAATGCTTAAAAACTGCAAAACTGAAACCTAGTGAGAGGCCGCGCACCCCCTACTGTATGAACGACCAAAAACGCAGAACACAATTGGACAGGACAACTTAACTGAGAGGTCTAAGGTGCCAAAGAAACCATCTCTCTTACCCAGCTGATCCGTATCTTACACATCACCAAAGCATTTTTGAACAAGATGCGGAGTCTCCCTAGCCCGCCGCTGTAATGATTTCTATAATACTGTAGAAAGGACTTTGAGGTATCAGAAAGGCCATGAAGCTTGGAGAGAAAGGTTATTCTGGAAAGGGCCGAACTACCTGCCTAGTAATGACCCCAAACAAAACATAGGGGCATATTCAATTGGGTGCGAGAAAAGCAACAATCCCTCACCTGCAAGGTTTTACTTGCAGGTGCGGGATTTTTGCTATTCAATTAGGTGCGTGTTTTTTAAAAATTTTGAGCCCCGGGAGGTTCTTATTCTCCACCTCCAGAGCAAGTGTGATTTTTTTTCTAAAATCATTAATTTTAGGAAAAGCAGTGTGACTTGTTCTGGGAATTTGGCGCCACCACCCACACGAGGAATAATTAAGCAATTGGAAATTTCCAATTTGCTTAATTATTCCTTAATTACTTACCTTTTGCAGCACTGACTTCTGCATCTTCTTCGGCAATTCGAAGATACAATAGGGGTACTGCGCTCAACCCTTACAATTGTACAAATGTTAGTATTAGATATAATGCTTGAAAAGAAGGAGATGCTCCACATCTAAGATCAAGCAATCAAGTTTACTATTGTGTATGCAAATGTAATAGATGATAATCTGCACACAATATAAAAACAAATCAAATCAGAACAAAAGCAAATGCAAAATACAGCAGAACATAAATAGAATGCTCGATGTAAAGTCTGCAGGTTGTTTTGAATGACTTATCAGTCCGTGTAACAGGGCAAGTCACACTGTTGGATACGTATCAGGGGTGATAGCACTTAGATGCTGGTAGGTAAGTTCAGGCTTGTATGGTTACGGTGTCCTGGGGATGTGGGTGAGTAACGGCGTCCCGTTACTCACTCCTGTGATGG
This sequence comes from Taudactylus pleione, assembly GCA_031769625.1. Lineage (NCBI taxonomy): Eukaryota > Metazoa > Chordata > Amphibia > Anura > Myobatrachidae > Taudactylus > Taudactylus pleione. The sequence continues at coordinate 7,482,002 of JAUIMM010000706.1, forward strand.
TCCATTGGTGTTTAAAGTTTAGGGGATGCCTCATTGCCCGGGGTACCTTCAGGGCGGGAGTGTGGGGCCACAGGAAAGTAGAGCAGGGGTTCCTGGCTAAGGTGATCGGACGGCGGCTGGGGCTAGTGCCGTGCTTGTGATCACACGGCTCTGAACCCGACCGCACAGCGATCCTCCTCCTGCCTGGGGAGGGGATGATACCGGGTTTGATCTTCTGATCTCTGCCGGACACCCCCTCCAAATAGGAACTCACATGCCCCTTGCCACGCTGCCTGTTTCTCCCTCTTCGGCCCTCTATGGATGTCAGCTTGGCTCGATACACTCGTCGGCGTCTCCGTTCCCTAGGTTACTTCCGGGTCACGTGACCGCTGTTGGCGCCAGACCGTCCTCAGCTCAGGTTTAGGTAGTGGATTTGGTGGTGGATGTAAAAAGTAATATACTGGATACTGTAGGTGCTCCAACGTGTTTCGGATGCTTCTGGCCTTCCTCTGGGAGTTTGTAATGGTTAGTTGTAGCAGAGAGGGGGTTAAGGCCCTGTTCTGGGTCACACCCCTAATCTGATTGGTTATTTGTGCTCACAGCACAATTGGTCCCTTTGTTTGTATTGCTCTTTCATTGGCTGTTTCACTTGTCAGTCTCATTGTATGGAGGTTGGATTTGCTGCAGCTGGGTACTGTGGCCCTGATTCAGAGCCAGACGCTCTGACAGAGCGCTCGCTCTGAATCAGGGCAGTCCCTGCTCCTTTTTGGAGCGGCCTCCTGGCCGCTCGCATAGCTGTGGGTGACCACCCACAGCTATAGCAAGCGGCCAAAATGATGGTCGCGATGGTCAAGACAATCGCAACCATCGGGCTTGCGACGAGACCCTGCGGTAGGGTCTCGCTGCCGCAAGCCCAGGAGTGCTTTTGGCTCTATCAAAGCCAAAAGCACTCCCACTGACATCACTAGTGATGTCAGTGGGGCCGGACCCAGACGGTAGGCGTTCCCATGGGAACGCCTCCGTCTGGGCAGCCACGCCCCCGGCACGCCCACAAAAGGGGGCGTGCTGTCAATCAACTTCGACAGCACGCCCCCTTTGGTGCGAGACCCATAACGACGGCTTGGCTGTCGTTATTCGGGTCTCGCGCATGCGCACGACGGAGCAACCTCCGTCGTACGCATGCGCACTTGGGCACCATCGACCCGCTTGCGAGCGCTCGCGAGCGGGTCTGAATCAGGCCCTGTGTTACTAGGTAACACATAGCTGGTATTAATGATCCAGTTAAATTGAATACAAGGTTGGCAATTCACATATGAGTGTATTCATGGGTATGTTAATACAAATATGAGTACATCATAATATAACATATGCACTCACACTGATTGTCCTGTCAGTTAAGTGCTGCAGTGGACTCATGTCATACATTGATTGAGAATTCATAATTAGTGTCAAATCTATAAGGATTCTGATGCATACTCCTATTGACATTAAGAGTCTAGTAATGGTATACTGGTTGTAAGGATAGGTGTATGTATATGATAGTGTATGCATAGTAAAATGTAGACAGTGTAAATGGATTATACGGTAAACATAGTGTGGAAGAGGTTTTGTTATTATGATTATATTTGCTCTTTAAGGTCATAAGGTCAAATCACTTATCTAAATGTCCCAAATTGTCCCTAATCATTCACTGGCCTTACCCCCTGATGGGACGTATTAATCAGGTAGTGGAATTTGTCACTAGTGTACTAGATAGCTCTGCATTCAGCCTCGGAAGCCAGGTCTTCTGCAGCAGGGTGAGTGTGTCAGTGTGTGTGAGTGTTTGTAAGTGTGTATGAATGAGTGTGTGTATGAGTGTTGTGTGTGTGGCCCCCCAGTGTCTATGTGCCCCCCCCCCCCCGGAATGAGAACTACATCTCCCAGCAGCCCTTGCTCCTCCCACCAGTCCCTGGAGCCTCCCAGCAACTCCTGGGACTTCCTGGGACTTCCACTATGGGCATTTTCCCATGACCTGCGCATGCGCTATAGACTCTGGGCACACTCTAGTGCCCAGAGTCTATAAGTGTGGAGCTGGCCGCGCACCGCTCAGTGCGCAGCCAGCCGCCGTACGGAGATGAGGGGGCCCGTGTCGAAGAACTATTGGGAACTATTTAGAAATGTCCAAATGTGAACTGTGTTCAAATTTGCAAGAAAAGTATATGACATGTGCAGAACATCTTTCACTTCTGCAGACAATCTGACCATATGGTGAGGCCACATGGGAGATAAGGGGGCGAGCTGCCGCATGCAGCCATTGGAGGGGCTGACATCTTAGGACAGGGCAATGAAATTAAAGAAAGAGTAAAAAAAAGAAATACTAAATTATTTCAGTCAGAAATGGGGGTGCACATATATTTATCCACCAGGGATTCTGGAATTCCAAATGGAGAGAGACCAATTTCCTGTCTAAAGAAACTTTATACACAACTAAAATCCCACCCCTTAAACTTACTTTAATTGGCTGAGCACAAAAACAGGAACAACAAACAAAAACCTGTCAATCAAATTATCAGTACCTAACCAGTAACCAGCCACAAACTAATTACGTTTATTATCACTTTGCGCCCATATGTGGCCCTCACTCATTGTAAGATGAATGATGCACATTTCAGACAGATCCTGGATTCACTATCTCTTCTCAAACTGGAGAGAGTTTGTAAATCATTGTTTCAAAGTACACTATAAGAGCAAGGGGTCTAGTTACTAAGCAGTGTTAGGAGACCAGCCAGTCAGCTCCCAACTGTATTTTTTCAAACACAGCCTGTGAGATGGCAGTTAGGAGCTGATTGGCTGGGACCTTATCACTTTTCACTCTGTCCTAACACTGCTTAGTAACTAGACCCCCTAGATTGGAGTGGATTCAAATACAATAGATTCCATTTAGTGGTAAGGCCCTGACCTTAATCACATTGAAAATCTGTGGTAAGAACTGAAACTTGTTACCTGTTGTCATTTTCTTTTGCAAGATAACACTATGAAAATGAATATATGAATAATAGGTCAAAAAATTTCCTTTCTAACAAATTTAACATTTCAGGCCGTCAGACTCTTAAGGGTATATATACTAAAGAGAGGGTTATTAGAAATGGAGTTGTTACCCATAGCAACCAATCAGATTCTAGCTATTATCTTCATTGGTTGCTATAGGCTAGAAATCCACTTCTAAACACACGCACTTTAGTAAATATACCACTAAAAGTGTGCTTATTCAAGGCTTTGTATATTTATTGAAATACTAGCTAAAGTACCAGCATTTAAATCTTCAAGTTATTAAGTTTTATTATGTGAAGTTGTCCAAATCCATCCAGTGGAAGGCTCAGAACAGGCTCCCCGGGTCAAAGTTCTGCCCAGCGTACACCAAATGGAGGTCCGACCGGGACTCTAAACCCCCCAAAAAACTGGCCAGGATCCAACTGGACCACCTTGCGTTGGTTTCATCCCAAACGGTGCAGGGGTGTCCGAATGCATAACCGGACAGACAAACAAAGAAATAGACCAATTAATTTTATGTATAAGATTTCCTGTATATTATAACCAAATTAACTAATTGTATACTATTATCGATTGTAGGGAGTCACCTTTAACCCGCTGATAAAAGCCACCACTTTGTAAATAGAAACCTATATGTATTATATAGACAGGTAGCATTTAAGAAAAAATATCACTTTCTTTTATTCAAGTATCATCTGTCTGTGAGCTACAAATGTAATATTGCCTATCTCCCCTAGCAGGAGCTTTGTTATATAGGAGAAAGTGGTTTTTCAAACAATAGGTAGTTGGAAGGTTTAAACCTTGAACAGGCTGAAGAGAGGATAACTTCTTCATAGCCTCATTAAGAGCCTGTGTGTCTTACCTTCCAGGTGTACAATTAATCCTTCATTCGGCTTTAATGATATTTTTTGTTCTTTCATAAATGAAAATGCTACAGCGATAAATTCTTACTTATCCATGATTAATAGCAAAACCGAATGTTACATTTGTATAGTAGTTTAGTACTATTACAATCATATCACTAGGGGTATATTTAGTAAAGTGTGGGGTTTTATAAGTGGAGATGCGACCAATCAGATTCTACTTAAAATGTATCTAGCACCTTGTAGAATATAATAGTTAGGATCTGATTGGTTGCTATGGGCCACATCTCCACTTCTACAAACCCGCAGTTTACTAAATATACCCCCTAGAGTTATCAAAACTGTGAACTAATGCTGTGATCATGGAGATTTTGGAGACGCTATATGTACCAGTATCCATGGCTACAGTGCTGGTCATAAATATTGCAGTACTGGAGAATCACAATAATCTCAGCACATGGAATATAAAGTAGCCAATCAGAAAGCATCAAAAATGTCACATGTCTATATCTTATAAAGAGATTACAGTCCCTCTGGGGCTGACTCCTCCTGATTATTTTTAGTTGAAAACTAAAACATCTGTGCATTGCTCTGTCTGACTTGTGATGTGAGATGTGACCAACCGGCCTCTCTTCACTTTTCTGCACACTCAGCTGTCTGGGCAAATCAGCAGCCAGAATTTCCTATTTTTTATTTACTATACTCCTTAGTTAGTCCTATATTGACTCACAGCCTATTGTGGTCCAATATATTTGTGTTTCAAATTTCTCATATCTTCACCCCTGTTGAATTCATTAGTACTGCAAGAAAGTCAAAAGCCATTGTTTATGTACTCCTCATTACTTATGTATGTGTTCAACTCCCCTGGCAATATATTGTTTACTAGTATATGAAGAGGTGGATTGGTTTATTGACTGACGCAAAACAAATTCTATTTTGTATTTGTCACTAGCACCATTAGTTATACAGTTGTAAAAATACTAGAGATGTGCACTGACCCCATGTTTTGGTTTTGAATCTGGATTTATCTTTGTGTTTAGGTTTTGCAAAACCACCCTCAAGTGCTTTGGTTTTGGATATGGATCTATGAAAAAAAAAATGATAAAAAGTTTTTTTTAAAAAATAGCTAAAATCATGTAATTTTTACAATCTAAAACCCGAAATCCGGATTTAAAATCCGCATTCCGAACCGCTGGAAGATCAGAACCACGATTCGGATTTATCAGAACCGCGACTCACATCTGTCCGGATTCACAAAATTCAGGTAGATTTGGATTTGAGAACCGAACCGCACATCTCTACAAAATTCCTATGCAATACACTGCCATGTCAACTGGTGCTTTTGGAACCATACTGATTGCTGCAAAACACCACTTTTTTCGATACCAGTCATAGATATACAGAAGCAATCCATTGTATCAATGTACGTTATCTGCTAAAGCACACTGACTTAGGGGTCTATTTGCTAAGCAGTGTTAGGAGACAGAGTGAAAAGTGATAAGGTGCCAGCCAATCAGCTCCCAACTGTCATCTCACAGGCTGTGTTTGAAAAATGACAGTTGGGAGCTGATTGGCTGGCACCTTATCACTTACTTATCACTTTTCACTCTGTCTCCTAACACTGCTTAGTAAATAGACCCCTAAATGGCTTATCGGCTGATGACAGCTTTAGCTCCAAATTCATTAGCTTTAAACATCACATAAATACAATAAATATAAATAGCGACATGAGACATAGCTGGTGTGAAATTGTTCAGCTTTATTATTTATAAAAAGTAGTATAGAGGCAGAAGAAAGAGGGGCCAGCTGATCAGTGGAGCCTCTTGACTTAATGCACGTTTACTTCAGTCAACTTCTGCATAGGCCAATTACCCTAACGACAAGTGAGAGATCTCCAACTCCCATTTCAGTAACACACACAATGCCCATCCAAACAGGTGGAGCTGCTGACCATAGTAGGAGGAAATCAGCCTATCCCGTGTATTGAAGGGACATGCACCTCACTAATGCAGTAAAATGGCTATGGAACTGCTGCTCTTTCCCACCAACTACAACAAGACGGACAAAATGACATACCAAACATGGGAGGGAGGGAAACAAGAGTGAGTTTACAAACCAACCATCCACTATAAACCGAAGACACTGACAGTCTCTGCCTCCACACAGCACTCAGAGGATAAATCTGTCACCACACACAATCACAAAATGAAACCAACAAAATAATGACATTTAACACACAACCTGTCCAGCCTTGGGGTTTATAGGCCGCCACACTTACTTCAGCATTCCATTATTTAAACACTTGTTTTGCTGTTCTCCTCTCTAATCAGTCTATCCACCCTGTGATATTTAGTAACCCTTTTCATTATGAAGTCACAATATCAATTTAGTATTGAATGGAAGTTACAGTGGTGCCAAATTGGCACTTTTAATGTAACCTTAAAATCGCCAATCTGACTTAAGCCTTCACTCTCATAATTCGCAGCAATGTATTGCTAATCCACACAAAAGCAATATGATTGATGGGAAGTCCTGGAATAAAATTGAGGCCGTGCATAATACGAATCACCAATTCACTTTTAGAATTAAAAAAATATGAATTTTTTGAGGGATTCAAAAACTTTGGTTAAAATTACCGGGCTTTATACCTTCCATTTTCATTTAGACCTCCATCCAAAAATACAGGTACAGTAGCATTGGACACACACATAGGGGCTGATGCAGAGTTGGGAGCAAAGTAAAAAAAGGCGCACATTTGCTTCTAGGCAAAACATGTTGAAATGCAAGAGGGCAAATTTAAAGTGAGCAAACATATTTAGAGTTGGGAAGGGGTGTGTCCTAGCTCAATTCTAAATTTCAGTGCAAAAACTGTTGACACATAGTTAAATAGTTAATCGCTACATGCTGTCTCTTAACTTAGTGTTATTGTGCATGGCTCATCTGACTCAATAACAACACATGTCTGTGTTATTGTGCATAACTCATCCATCTCAATAACATCACATGTCTGAATCACCAGACTTAAAGGTCAGGCTGATTAGAATCCATGTGCAAAACTTGTTTATTTGGCTCTATAAAAGGATCTGCATGTGCACAAGACTGTAACTGTGTTATTGGAGCACCACAGTGCTGTACGGCTGTACAGTAGTTAACCCAAGAGGGATTGATACCTTCTGGTCTTGACTGCTGTCTATTTTCTATAAAGTGTATCCTGTTATATTCAATAAAGCCTACTCTGGTTTGGAATCAACGTGTGGACTAATGGCCTGATTAAGACCCGGTCGCAAGCGCTGAGCGCTCGCAACTGGGTTGATGGTGGCCCAGAACACATGTGCACGACGGAGCCAGCTCCGTCGTGCGCATGCGCAAGACCCGGATAGCGACGGGCAATAAGTCGCTCCGGGTCTCGTACCAAAGGGGGCGTGTTGTCGATGTTGAGTGACAGCATGCCCCCTTTGGTGGGTGGGCCGGGGGGGTGGCTGCCCAAACAGAGGCGTTCCCATGTGAACGCCTACCGTTTGGGGCCGGCCCCACTGACATCACGAGTGATGTCAGTAGAGAGATTCCGGCTCTGTTAGAGCCGAAATCTCTTTGTGGCTTGCGGCAACGAGACCCTACCACAAGGGTCTCATCGCAAACCCGATGGTTGCGATGGTCTTGACCATCGCGACCATCTTCCTGGCCACTCGCTATAGCTGTGGGTCGTCACCCACAGCTATGCGAGCGGCCAGGAGGCCGTTCTAAAAAAAAACCCACCGACCCTGATTTAGAGCAAGCACTCTGTCAGAGCGACCGGCTCTGAATCAGGGCCTAAGCTCCTTGTTCACATCTGCTACGCATCTACTAACTTGTAGGCATCTGCCAATAAAAACAAAGTTCCCTTACTTGTGCGCTATATGCAAAAGCACCTAGCAATTTTCCCACATGCATTAGAAAAAAAATGCATTTGCACCCCTTAAATTGCAAAATGGTTTCTCATTTTTTTTGTTCTTTTTTTTGCTTTGCTCCATGTCAAGCATCTGGCTGTATACACTGACTCAACCAGTGACTTTACACACATACTGACTCAGCCACTGACATACTTCTGACTCAGCCAGTGACTTCACACACATGCCAATAGGGGACACCAATCAAGCTGCTTTCCTATATGATTCAATACTGTACGATAGTGGCTCTATAGGATGGGGTCACCCTCTGCAATGATAAGCCAACATGAACATGGGAGGAATATAGCTATATGGCACCTAGTGTGAATTATAGTTTTCATGTCATATCAGGTTGGTAATTCAAAGCCATAGAGAAACTGGTTTTCCAACTGTGAGGGAGGTGTGATGGCAGGAAAGCTGACTGTCCTTATTAGATCATGTATCCTATGAGTCACGTTACAGGTTAATGAAAGGATAACAAGCAGGGAAGATGCCAAGCTAACCATTTGACATGTAAATGGAACCTAGCTCTATATGCTTCTGAATAGGCCTCTTTTCACATTTAGGAGAAGCATCTTAATTTTAAGCATTGTTAAGTGTACAGGGCAGTAAGGCCTTTTGGTTAAAGTCCTGTCATAATAACCCAGGTAACGGAATCAAGAGCCCATCTGTGTGTTCATTCAATTATGTTAACATTGTCACAAGGACATGTAGATTGCTCAGCCCTTTGTGTTTGCAGCTATAGGAAGCAAAACACTGTAGGGGGGTGTAAAACAAAGAGTAGCCAGGCTAAAATTCAGATGTGATTAGATAGCCAGATCAAAGACCAGTCATATTTCAGATGGTTTTTTAGATAAAATTGAAGTATTGATGGTAGCTGGAAGCTTGAAAAATCATATACACATAACTGAAATCAACATCCAGGTTGGGTGCGATTCACAAATCACCGAGACGTACAGTTTCAAAGAAACGAGATATCTCAAGAATGCACAATCACAAACACATGATATCTACACTCATATAATAGTTAAAATAAAGACAAGTAAGGTGAACACTCCATATTTTAAGTTAGCTGCGAGGTTCCTGGACCCCATTTATCTTAATCAACCAATCAGAGACGACTGGGACGACATCATCTTAGGTGTGATGTTCTGCTGATAAAAAGGATTGGAGTCCAGTGTCCTGGGTTCAAATTGAGGGATCAATGTTGCGATGAAGTTTAACCTGCATTCTTTGCATGTCCTACCGTTCCTTCTGGGACAAATTAGCTGAGCGTTAATTTGTAAGTCTTCCTTTTTATTTTACTTTGCTATAAATGTATGTACCTTTGTAACCAATTTTTCTTTGTAACATTCCTTTTTTTAAGCATTGTACTACTTTTGTAAATAAAGAATTCTTTATTCGTTTACTTCATATCTGCTCCGAAACCTAGTATTTGAAGAGATTATTAGTCCACTAGGGTGACGATACATCTATTGTTAATTACTAGAAGCAGGGGCGGTCTCAGCGAACTGTGTGGTCATCTGTGATGCCAAGTCTGCGCAAGTGGGAAAGAGGTTATGCTATAACGGTGTCAATTGCAGAAGCCAGGGTCGGTCTCAACGAACTGAGTGGTCGGCTGTGACGCTGAGCCTGCGCAATTGGGATAGAGGTTATGCTATAATGGTGTCAATTGCTAGAAGCAGGGGGCAACAGATTAACTGCGTGGGAATCTTGTTACCGAGCCTGCGCAATTATTACTTAAATTGAGGCCCGGTGGCCTCTTCTAATCGTTTCCATCGGTGGTGGCAGTGTGGTAAGTAAGGTATTTGTATTACGGTGCTCTGTGCATAGCAGAGTTGTACCTCCATGTCAGGGATACTTGTTGCAGGTCCCTGACAGACAATATGAAACAGCCCACAACAACAGAAAACAATAGCTTGCACACACTGAGTGTAGAGCAAAGGTAAATACAATCTAAAATATCTCGAGGTCTCTCAGCGTATGGAACTTTTCCATATATAACTGAGAATGTTATTAGTAGGTCTTTATATGAGATATCCTGTAGTCTAGATTTAGTGGACTTTTAGTGTACAAAATAAAACCCACAGTGAAAAACCTGGATAAATGCACACTGACATTTTAAATGCTTGGTAGTTTAACACCAGCACTGTAGCCTGAATGAGACCTATAAAGATACCAATAACCTCAATGTACTCTCGAATATACTTATATACTATTTGTGCCCCAAGAAGGTTGCATAGTTCATTCATAATCCTTATATCTGTTTATCTATCGCTAACGGAGTCCAGACAAATGAAACTGTCCTTCAAATGCTATAAAAATCCAAAAGCAGATTATCTCGCCGGCGCAGGGAAATTTAATGTAGCTAAAATTCTAGGATATAGTCAATAAAAAGTGAATTTCCCATTAAATGTGTTCTCATGTAATTTGTAGAAGAAGGCTCTGTTTTATAGTGAGGAGAAGTGAAGAACTAAGCAAAAAATATATAAACAAAAAGATAAAAGATCTACGAGGAAATTACTAGGTCATCAACAAGATAATGAAGTTGGAAAGAAATGGGAAATATATGAAGCAGCACACAGACTGGCGGTCTTCAGTGAAGCAAGGCAGGCAAGAAGGGTTTGCAAAGGATTGTGTGAGATCATGATGTGTGTATGGTGCAGCAAGAGAGAGGTACATACAGTAAGTGAATACAACAGAGGATCCTTTCACATCTGTAGTAAACGCTATAGGGCAAGTTTACAGAAAAAATGCAAGTGTAAATTGCTCAATGACCCAGCAATTAGAGATAAGCTAAGCTACATTTTAAAAACTGTTCCTCAAAAATGTTTCCTACTATCGTCTGGCTGCAAAATTGTACATGTTTTACCAGCGGAATTTGGCTTTGAGCGTTCTCATTCCAATCTTAACCACACAATACAATGATTTTTTGCTGTTTTCCCAGCTCTATTTAGACTACAAATTATGTGAATAGTGAAAGTCAAAAAATACAGTCAGAATTGCTCTTCATGGAGTAGTGGAGCAAATGTGGAACTGGAAGATTGAGCTTTTCTGCCGCTAGACATGATTTGTGCAAAAAAGACACTTTTGTGTAATGATGGCGACACATTCATCAATTTATTTTGTTCTTGACCTAAAATTTGCATTTCTGTACAATTCACTATATCATAGAGGCATTCACATTACAATTTGTAACAAAAATAAGCTAGTGACTGCTTCACTCACATTATGATTTGATTTGACAGCAAAGTTAAGGCATGCTTTTCTTATCGTCTCCCTGGGAGATGCCTGGAGGGCAGACACAGCAGCCACTTTGGGGGACGGATTCCTATGTAATTAGGTACCACCACCATCACGGCAAACTGCTGTGAATGGCGAGAGCACTATGAGGAGGCGGGGATAAATGACCCAGTTTCATGTTCTTTGGCCCTGCCCCCTCCATACGGATTTTCGATTCCCAGCAATTATTTCCCCATCCTGCCCACTGCACTAGGAAGTGGGCATTATGTTGCACATCTGGATAATCTTCCGGGGGTGCGGGGGGCTCCCTGGAATTCGAGAGGCTCCCGCAACTTCCGGGAGAGTAGGTAAGTACTGTATGAGTTAAGGCCTGATTCCGATTTGGGAATAGAGTAAGATAATGCAAGTAATTGTGTACCTGGACAAACCATGTTGCAATGCAAAGGGTGCAATTTGCAAATACATACTATTTCTTTGCATGTGGGGTAATACTGGCTGCTTTTGCATGTAGCCCCCAAATGCTGGACAGCTTTATTCTTACACTGCAATTTAGATTTCAGGTTGGAAACACCTCTCCCAAAACATGGTTTGTCCAGGTACATAGTTACTCGCTCTATCTTTCTCTGTTCCATACATGCCTACTCTCCTGGGATGGCTGGGAGTCTCTCGAATATCGGTTGTGCTCCCACCCCCCTGGAAAAGTAGGCAAATCTCCCAGCTGCCGTCACCCCTCTGCAACCCCCTCACATCATCCCGGACCCCCTGCAGCGGGGCTGGCCGGTGACGCGATTCGCATTGATTTGGTTCGTCGCGGACCAGCACCCTGCTTTGTAATGACATTAAGCGAGGCATTGTGAATAGAGATGAGCGGTTCGGATTCTGTGGAATCCGAACCGCTCCGAACATAGGGGACCCGAGTCCACCTGAACCCTGTTCGGGTGTTCCCCGCTTGACTCGGATCCCCGTTCGGGGCAGAAAGGCGGCCTCCTGATGTCGGATTCTCGCAAGAGGCTCCTCTAGTGTAGGGCAGACTGCTGTGATAGCGGTCTGCCCTACACAGACACAAACACACAGCCGCCAGCGGCAGTTGTGTGTTTTAATAGCAGCCAATGAGAGTCAGGCAGACTCTCATTGGCTGTTGCACGGAGGGAGCTGGTTGGAGCTCACTCATGAGCTCCGCCTTCCGGCTCCCTCCACGCGTAATAGAGCAGCAGAGCGGGACGGACGGCGGATCCAGGTAAGTTATTTTTTTTCTTTTTTTATTTGTGTGTTTTAAGAGGTGCTACTGGGGGCATGCTAATGGGGGCACTGCTACTGGGGGGCATGCTAATGGGGCACTACTACTGGGGGCCTGCTACAGGGGGCATACTACTGGGGGGCATACTACTAGGGGCACTACTAATGGGGGCACTGCTACTGGAGGGCATACTACTGGGGGCGTGCCAATGGGGGCACTGCTACTGGGGGCCTGCTAATGGGGGCATTGCTACTGGGGGCATACTACTACTGGGGGCACTGCATAGGGGGCCCTACTACTAAGGGGACTGCATAGGGGGCACCACTACTGGGGGCATTGTGTAAGGGACACCACTGCTGGGGGCATTGTATAAGTGGCACTTTTACTATGGGCATTGTATAAGGGGCATTACTACTGTGGGCTTTGTGTATAAGGGTCACTACTATGGGCATTGTGTAAAAGGGTATACAATCGGGAAACTGGCTGCCTTAATACCAACAGCCGGCTTCCCGACTGTCATATCCCAGCGAGGGTGAAATGCCAGGCATCTAGATGTAGACGCCTGACATTTCTCCGACACCGGGAGATTAGAGCCCGGCATCCCGATCGAAGGGATGCCGGGCGCCGCGAGCGGACAGCCGCGAGGGGGGGAGGGTTAGGTTTAGGGCACCCGGGGGGACTTAGAGTTAGGCAGCCCCCCGGGAGGGTTAGGGTCAGGCTAGGGGAGGGAGGGTTAGGGTTAGGCACCCCCGGCGTGGACTTACAGTTATGCTCCCCCCGGGGGACTTAGGTTTAGGTAGCGGGGGAGGGGGGGTTAGGGTTAGGCACTTGGGGGGAGGTTAGGCACCCCTAAGGAGGGTTAGAGGGTTAGTTTAGTTTATACTTACCTTAGCAACGATCGGGATTTCCAGCACTGTCGGGCTTCCACTGCCGGGAACTGTGCTTTTGTCGGCCAGGCGCTGCCGGGAATCAACATGGCCGGCGGTATTTCATACCGATTCCTGTAAAAGGGTCACTACTGTGGGCATTGTGTAAAAGGGGCACTACTGTGTGTCGTAACATAAATAAGAGACACTACTTTATGGTGTAATGTGTACCTGGACAAATGCTGGACAGCCTTATTCTTACACTGCAATTTAGATTTCAGGTTGGAAACACCTCTCCCAAAACATGGTTTGTCCAGGTACATAGTTACTCGCTCTATCTTCCTCTGTTCCATACATGCCTACTCTCCTGGGATGGCCGGGAGTCTCTCGAATATCGGGTTGCGCTCCCACCCCCCTGGAAAAGTAGGCAAATCTCCCAGCTGCCGTCACCCCTCTGCAACCCCCTCACATCATCCCGGACCCCCTGCAGCGGGGCTGGCCGGTGACGTGATTCGCACTGATTTGGTTCGTCGCGGCCTAGCACCCTGCTTTGTAATGACATTAAGTGAGGCATTGTGAATAGAGATGAGCGGTTCGGATTCTGTGGAATCCGAACCGCTCTGAACATAGGGGATCCGAGTCCACCTGAACCCTGTTCAGGTGTTCCCCGCCTGACTCGGATCCCCGTTTGGGGCAGAACAACGGCCTCCTGATGTCGGATTCTCGCGGCAGCTGTGTGTTTGTAATAGCAGCCAATGAGAGTCAGGCAGACTCTCATTGGCTGCTGCATGGAGGGAGCTGGTTGGAGCTCACTCATGAGCTCCGTCTTCCGGCTCCCTCCACGCGTAATAGAGCAGCAGAGCGGGACGGACGGCGGCGGGAGCAGGGATTCAGGTAAGTTTTTTTTTTCTTTTTTTATTTGTGTGTTTTAAGAGGGCGCTACTGGGGACATGCTAATGGGGTACTGCTACTGGGGGGCATACTACTGGGGGGCATGCTAATGGGGGCACTGCTACTGGGGGGCATGCTAATGGGGCACTACTACTGGGGGCCTGCTACAGGGGGCATACTACTGGGGGTCATACTACTGGGGCACTGCTACTGGGGGGCATACTACTGGGGGGCATGCTAATGGGGGCACTGCTACCGGGGGGCATACTACTGGGGGGCACTGGTACTGGGGGGCATACTAGTGGGGAGCATACTACTGGGGGCATGCTAATGGGGGCACTACTAATGGGGGCCTGCTATGGGGGGCATACTACTGAGGGCATGCTAATGGGGGCACTGCTACTGGAGGGCATACTACTGGGGGGGCATTCTACTGGGGGCCTGCCAATGGGGGCACTGCTACTGGGGGCATACTACTACTGGGGGCACTGCATAGGGGGCCCTACTACTAAGGGGACTGCATAGGGGGCACCACTACTGGGGGCATTGTGTAAGGGACACCACTGCTGGGGGCATTGTATAAGTGGCACTATTACTGTGGGCAATGTATAAGGGGCATTACTACTGTGGGCATTGTGTAAAAGGGTACACAATCGGGAAACCGGCTGCCTTAATACCGACAGCCGGCTTCCCGACTGTCATATCCCAGCGAGGGTGAAATGCCGGGCATCTAGATGTAGACGCCTGACATTTCCCCGACACTAGGAGACCGGAGACCGGCATCCCGATCGAAGGGATGCCGGGGGCTGCGAGCGGACAGCCGCAGGGGGGAGGGTTAGGTTTAGGGCACCCGGGGGACTTAGGGTTAGGCAGCCCCCCGGGAGGGTTAGGGTCAGGCTAGGGGGAGGGAGGGTTAGGGTTAGGCACCCCCAGGGTGGACTTACAGTTAGGCACCCCCCCGGGGGACTTAGGTTTAGGTAGCGGGGGAGGGGGGGTTAGGGTTAGTCACTTAGAGGGGGGATTAGGGTTAGGCACTTGGGGGGAGGTTAGGGTTAGGCACCCCTAAGGTGGGTTAGAGGGTTAGGTTAGTTTATACTTACCTTAGCAACGATCGGGATTTCCAGCACTGTCGGGCTTCTGCTGTCGGCCAGGTGCTGCCGGGAATCAACATGGCCGGCAGTATTTCATACTGATTCCTGTAAAAGGGTCACTACTGTTGGCATTGTGTAAAAGGGGCACTACTGTGTGTCGTAACATAAATAAGAGACACTACTTTATGGTGTAATGTGAATCAGGGACACTATGGGCCTGATTCAGAGCCGCTCGTAGGCGGCCGCTCGTTCGCTCCGAGCGATGTTTGGCCAACTGCGCATGCGAACAGATCATAATATGCATGCGCAAACCAGTCAGTGCGGCCGAAATCGTGTGCTCGCAAAATAGCGAATGCCTGATAATTTGAGTGACAGAAAGAGGCGTATGTGGGTGGTAACAGGGGAAGGTGCTTGAAAACGGGGAGTGGAGATCCGAACGCAGGCGTGCTTAAAGGTCAAAACGGGCATTTTAAGGGTGTGCATAATTAATACAGCAGCGTCATTGACCACGTCACTGGGTTATTTTATAGCCAGATCTGCTCGCAAAATTGTGGTAGCAAAAACCAACCACAAGAATAGCGAGCAGTTCATACCCTGGTCGATGTACTCGATTAAAGTAATAAATAGCGGACGTGACATAGGATACGAGCGGCCAGGGGGCGTATTTTTTCAAAAAACGACCGCAAGTTTTGTTCGCTCGTTCAGACATAGAGGCGTGAACAGACCGCAAAGAGCGAACGGTTGAATTTAATAGCCACCCCTATTTTCTGGACGAGCAAGCGCTAATTGTGTCCAGCTCTGAATCAGGCCCTATGTTCGGTGTAATGTGAATAAGATTGTGCACTGTGACTCCTAGGGCGGTAGCCCACTTTGTAAACAAGTACTGTGATTCTGCTGGCCGTACCCTACTGGGCGGGTGCACTGCTTTTCCTTTCTGCCACTGCTGTCTGGCAATGTGTCATAGATGTGCTTTAAACAGTGGTGTCTGTGCCGATGCTTTGTCGCTTGGTAACCAGTCAGCTCACTGCAACCTTTGGCCAATAGTGGTGAAAACTATAATTTAAACTGTGAGGTGGTCTAAATTGACTGTACTGGAAATTAAGGTTATTGAGGTTAATAATACTCTAGGAAGAAAAAAAAGCCCAATTTATGTGATTTTAGCTTTCTTTTGTTAATTTTTGTAAAAAAATCCAAATCCAAAGCCAGCCACCACAGTTTGGCAAATCCAAATCCAAAGCCGGACGACGAATTAGAACCAAATCCAAATCCGGCAAAAATGGTCCAGCGCACATTCCTAATTGTGAAGAGGGGAAGGGGCCACAATAAAGCGATCATGCCCTGGCCCCGCCCTCAATACATCAGCATTACCCGGCCACGCCTCCCGCTGTCTACAGATATTCAGCTCCCTCCCGGAAGGAGAGAGTTGGATATCGGCGAGTATGCTTTATTCCCAACTCTGAATCAGGCCCTAAATCTCTCTACACATTTTAAATCTGCCTCACCTGCAGTGCAGCATGGTTTTACCAAGATGCACAGTTACTTGCTCTTTCTTACTCTATTCCCAAATATGAATTAAACTCTTCGCAATGTATGACAGTTGTGAGTTCATTAGATATTAAGGGGGAGAAGTGGACATATGGAAAAGTTGACCATAGCAACCAATCAGCTTCTACCTACCATGTTATAGAATGTACATGATAAATGCTAACTAGAAGCTAATTGGTTTCTATGGGTAACGTCTCCATTGGTCCGCTTCTATTCTCTTTAGAGTGCTTAATACATCTCCCCCCAAGGGACACATGCAGTATGAGTACTATGGCAGTTTTGGTAGCATAACTTTTGTGAAATTGCTTTGTGCATGCAAAGAAAGCAGACACATGCATATGCACCTGTGCAGACTTACACCTTACTGCATATTCACCTACAGAGGCAGAATCGTGGTAGTGGTGGGAATGGACTTCTACCATAGGCATATTGTAGAACAGATGGGACACAGAAGTATATATGCCAGAAAGCTGTATTATATGTAGGTAGTCAGGAACAGGTACCATACAAATACCAGATGATGTTGATGATGACGGTCGCCAGCACAGTCAACGTGAGATATGTGTGAATAATGTTCAGCTGACTCGGATATATATTATGCTTGCATGTTTTTATGAGAGTGTTTTTTTCTGGTGTATTAGAGAGGTTTTTAAAGTTTTATTGATGCCTAATAGCGAATGCTTTTTTTACAAGTAAAAGAGACATAAAAGAGTTAAAAACATGGGTATATAAGTAGGGCTGGACTGGCCATCTGGCAATAGATTTGATGGCCTGATGGCCAGTCCTGCCCAAATTCCTGGCCAAACAGCTCCACCTCCCAGGGCTCTGCTCGGCCAGCATGCAGAAAGATGGGGGCACTTGCACATAGAGATGCCAAGCCAAATTACAGCCCAGGTCCGTCCCTGGGTATAAGTGTATGTGATACATCCTTATATGTGTATGTCTCATCAACAAAAACTAAAATAGACTTAAGCCTTGGATGAACCTGAAATCACCAGGACTCCTCATACATGAAATGAAGGCAATTTCACAAGGTCATATCTTTCATTCTTCAAGAGCCCAGGCTTCTGTCTTTATGGAAGATGTAGTCCTGCTCCAGTACCGTACCAAATGCTATATCAACAGCACAACTACAAATACTAGAAACCCATGCACAGGCCATATGGTATTATTAGGCAATGTAGTAAACGTTGGGATCTTCAGAAAGAAAGGGTTGTTGTCAGTGGAGTTTATAGATATGGAGGGAACGTGCCCATGCCTCTGTTCCAAGGTCATCTCACACTAATGATTTGTTTAAGATCTAAATGAGAGGCATAGGGTTGGTAAAAAGTACTTGGGTCCTGTGTTTCCCTTGGGGGCAAGATTATTTGTCACTTAAATATGGAGTCACGGCACAAGGGTTAACACCTTCAGTGCCAATGCCGCCATCTTGGCCATGTAGGGGTGCTGGCATCAGGAATGGGACCCTGCCACATGTAATTTAAAACATAACCTTCATATGGTCAATTGTTCATTGTTAATATTTATACATAAACACAATATATATTTCACATTCTCGGATGATTGGAATCAAAGTCTTTTTGTCACACTATTGTACATTGTACATGAATAAAGCATCAATGTGATTCCTGGTTTGAGAACACAAAAATACGGACCAAATGGCACTTCTGTAGAAATATATAGAGTAGATTTTGGTTTTATGCATAACACAACGTATTGGATATCAGAAAGGTAATTTTTTTAAGTTTGTCTTCAAATGATTTTTTTTCATGAACAAATAGAAACATTTTTGTTATTATTATTTATATTATTATTATTTATATTATTATCCTTTGACATTTTCTTTTTTAGCTTAATTGTATATTACGTAAACTCTCTAATTCTATTTAAAAAAAAAAAAACTTAACCACTTTCATATGGTCATTTAACAATCTTTTTAACTTACAGTACATGGTTTGTTTTATTTAATATTGAGCAGGAATTGTATCAAAAGTCACCTTTTAAGTCACTTTTACCCCAGTTTTGACTTGCTATTCTATAGACAATTCCCATAGATTTCCAATCCATCTCTAAAATAGAGAAAAATAAAATCCAAAGTCAAAGTTAAAAATGAAAAATGTTGTGCATGTGAACAAAACTTGCAGTGAAATTTCTAGCAGTATCACTGTGTGTACCGTACAGGGGGCCTGATTCAGCATGGGCCGCAATTGCAACCGCATACACAGATCGGCCGATTGTTGTGCACTGCGCATGCACGGCGATCCACGCAGACAGGAATCCATCTCAGAGTGAGTGACAGGCTGTGAGCATTTGGGGGTGGAGACGGGGGTGTGGTTGCAGAAACTCAGGCGTGTCTGTCCGTTTGAAGCCGCTACATGAGCTTGCATACATTAGCCACCTCGATTGCCTAAGCAGCTTGAGTACTCACTGCGTGCGACGAGGCTTGCAATTTCTGAGACAGGTCAGCCCTGCTGTCATTGTGCGTGATGGGCCGATGTTTTCCGATGTTACCGATGTATAGGCAGGACTGCGAGGTATTACAGATGTGAGAAAGCAGTAGTGGGTGTCTCTATGCTGGCTGAGCGGTGGCAGACATGAGCATATTTTACAGCAGCATTGCGCGCATTTACACAACTGCAATCCGTGCTGAATCAGGCTCAGTGTCTATATTGCTTGCGCTGGCCATAGACTGTGAGATAAAACTCACCATCAGACAGACAGACCAATTATCTAAACTCGCATACACTCTCATATAATTGGTCAGTCTGTCTGATGCTGAGTATATCCACCATCAGACCTGAGAACCAATGAGTACATCAGTCGGGCATGCTGAAAGATTTCCATGCCCAACTGAGTGAAAATTGGTGCTTGGTTGCTGCCGTACACTGTGCAAATATCGGCCTGATCAGATGATATCGACCAGTGCTGCAACCTTACTCCAGAGTAATGCAAGTGTAGCCTTTTAATTAAGGGCCTGATTCAAAGGTGGATGCAATGTGGATGTTTGCGGAGTTGAGCAGTTATTGCTGTACTGTGCATGCGTCCTGCAGGGTTACTGATGGAGGTTACAGTGAAGTGGACACAGAGTGATTGACAGTCAGTATGCGTTTGTGGGAGATAATGGGAGTGGTATGAGGAAATGGGAGTGGCGGGTCAAACACGTTTGTGTAGCATTTACAATGACTCCGGTAGGTGACTTTCGACGTACATCCTGATCAACCATAGGGAATGATATGCGACCGTTGGCTTGTCTTTGTATTCAAGCAGCTGATCAGAGACGCCCTCTATGATTGCTCTGTACAGATCCCTGTGACTGCAGCATTTGCATATTTTCACATAACTGCTCCGTACAAAGTTGCAGCCGCAATGGGAATAGCGTCCACCTCTGAATCAGGCCCTAAGTGTGATTTAATTAGGATCTGAAGAGGTAATTCTCAGAAATATACAAATAATGGATGATAGAGATCCCTGTGGTGTGGGTGCAGGGGAGGGGTCGGGTGTTGTGGTTGTATTGTGGGGCGTGGATGTAAAATGTGTGGTGCTGTATGTAAGTGGTGTGTGTGTGTGTGTGTGTGTGTGTGTATATGTCTCGGATGTTGGATGTCTGTGAGGGATGAATGGCATATGGTGGTGGTGTCTGCTTATGTTATGTGTGGACTCTGGGCATGAATGTGGTCCCTATAGAAGTGAATAAGGTGGGTGAGATGTGGAATAAATGGAGGAGACAGAATTATGGATGGGAAAGCTAAACCGTTTTAATTTGAGTACTTGCAATGCTTCTCTGTAGACAGTGTGGATCTGTGTGCTCGGGTCTGCTCTTTTAGGGAGCACCCTTTAGGTATAGCTGAGGCTATACTCCCACTCTATAATGAATTTCATATTGTAGGAGGGGTGTGCTGTGGGGAGGTAAAGTTAATCCTATAGAGAGCACCTTTTGCCTTGCAGTTCTGGACCAGCTTGTGTCCCCGGTTAGACCTATGGTCTGTCAGACTTGTGTGTGTCTGCAAAAATAAAAAAACAGTAAACAGTGGCAGTGTCCCACAATGGTACCGGTAGGTGGGCAGTTGGTCCGCTGCGTCTACTGTAATAAATATATTATTTTACAAGATGCAAAATAATGTATTTTAAAACTTAGCTCCATTTTAAAGAGAACATGACTCTCTGTTAATAGCTTTCCTAAGCTCCCAAATCAGGCTTCATATTGTGCAATGCTCTTTGCTGGTTCTTCTAAAGTCAACGGAACTTCCAAATCGTAAAGTTTCTGCACTAAATCATGAAGCCCTTTTAAAAATATATAAATTGCAAAGCTTTAATTAGATAAGTACAACACAGTTTTTTTTCTTTGTTCTGTTTTTAAGCAGCCGTTAAAAAAAAAATAGAGTTATCTTACCTAAGAAACAACATATATTACAAGTTTGTGGAGGGTAATTTAAATTAGAAAACAAATGGACTTTGTCAAGTAGGGACACACCTACTATGTATATAATTGCCAGAACCCAGCCATGTCTAACTGTTTAACCATGTCCTAATCCTTCTTATTATAGAAACTTTCCAAATAACCGACATTTAACTGATTGTTTGACTGTTGCATTATGATAAAGAGCTCAGCTGTGTGTGGGATAAAGTGGCTGTTTGTCATTCTTATGGTAGGACTGTCAGTTATAAGCTTTAAACTACATTTACACATCCTCTGAGCAGATGGAAATATACTCTGCTTGCTTTAATAAAAAAAACTTGCAGCCTGTCAAAAAAAACCAAGGGGGATGTCTGCAATTGTGATAGTTCTGGCAATAGTTGTCTTATAATCAAATTAGCACTTGTACATTTATTGGTCCTTAGATGGCTATCCTAATTACTCCAATTCATTCTCCTCCCTATTTACAAGTACAGTAGCACAACAAGAAAGAACATTGGCTACTGAGATTGGAGGCATCTTGGAAAAGGTCTAACTGAGGGCCTGATTCAGAATTGTACCTATTGGTTTGCGTACAACTCCGATGCTTGAAGGTCGGCACATGCGCAGGATCTGTACTGGGCATGTGCAGATCTCCTTCTGTGAGCCTAGGGCTGGAGCGAGGGCAGCTTCAGGCAGGGTTGCAGATAACGGGGGCGGATCACAGAAGCTGACAGGAGGCGTCTATTTACCCAAGATGCCTTCTGCGGCAGTTGCATAATAATCGATCCCTGCTGCATCCAAAGGTGCAGTGACGATGCGACTAGCATACAAGTCTGAATCAGGTCCTGAATGCATAATAAATGTCTTAGTCAAAATATATGTTCTCTTGTTTTACAAAAGCAACATCCAAGAACAGTAAGATCTATTGACATAATTTATCGACAGGCAAGATGTCAAAACACAAGCAGAGCATTAAAGTGTAATCTCCAGTACGGAAAAGGCAATATTTTAAACGTTCTAATTCGTTGGAGAAAATGTTAGAGACAGCTAGAGATCCCTAAAACTAACTTCAGTGAAGCTACATATATAACCCACTTTTGATAATACATCCACACTGATAATGTTTATATTAGGGGTGTGCACCGGCCACTTTTCGTGTTTTGTGTTTTGGTTTTGGATCTGGATCTTTCTTCGTGTTTTGAATCTGGATTGGCTTTGCTAAAACCACCCTTCCGTGTTTTGGGTTCTGGGTTTTGTGTTTTGGATCTGTATTTTTTTTGAAAAAAACATAAAAACAGCTAAAAATCACAGAATTTGTTGGTTTTTCTGCTCCTATGCTATTATTAACCTCAATAACCTTAATTTCCACTCATTTCCAGTTTATTCCAGTTTATTCTGAACACCTCACACCTCACAATAGTGTTTTTATGTCCAAAAGGTTGCACCAAGGTAGCTGGATGACTATGCTAAGCGACACGAGTGGGCGGCACAAACACGTGGCCCATCTAGGAGTGACACTGCAGTGGCAGACAGGATGGCAGTTTGAAAAACTAGGCCCCAAACAGTACATAATGCAAAGAAAAAAAAGAGGTGCAAGATGGAATTGTCCTTGGGCCCTTCCACCCACCCTTATGTTGTATAAACAGGACATGCACACTTAAACAAACCAATCATTTCAGCGCCAGGGTCTGCCACACGACTGTGGCTGAAATGATTGGTTCGTTTGGGCCCCCACAAAACAAGCTGGCAATTAATCTGTCCCTGCACAAACTGGGTCTACGGAGGCAAGATGTCGTCCTCATCCTCCTCATCCACCGATTCCTCACCCTCTTCAGTGTTGTGTACATCCTCATCCTCACAGAGTATTAATTCATCCCCGCTGGAATCCACTACCACAGGTCCCTCTGTACGTTCTGGAAGCTGGTCTCCCTGGAAGAGTTGATAATTCATTTTTATGAACATCATCTTCTCCACATTTTGTGGGAGCAACCTCCGATGTCTTTCGCTGACAAGGTTCCCGACTGCACTAAACACTCTTTCGAAGTACACACTGGAGGGGGGGCAACTCAGGTAAAATAGAGCCAGTTTGTACAGGGGCCTCCAACTTGTCTCTTTTTCCTGCCAGTACAGGTACGGACTGTCTGACATCCCTACTTGGATGCTGTCACCAATGTAATCCTCCACCATTCTGTCAGTGGTGACAGTATCATATGCAGTGACTGTAGACATGTCAGAAATTGTTGGCACATCCTTCAGTCCGGACCAGATGTCCAAACCGGCCCTTGACTTATGACACAGGCGCACGCTTGGCACTGCTGCTGTGTTGATGCACGTGCGGCTACTGCGCATACACTTCGCACACAAACACAGAAAAAAAGAATTGTTTATTTTTTGTGGAGCACACTTTGGGGGTTATACCACCCTTTAACAGACTTATGGGACACAGGCGCACGCTTGGCGCTGCTCCTTTGTTGATGCACATACAGTGCACACATTTCACAAACACAGAAGAAAATGTTTTATTTTTGTTGGAGTGCACTTTGGGGGTTACACCACCCTTTAACAGAGAGACGCACGCTTGGCGCTGCTGCTTTGAGGATGCACGTACAGTGCACACAATTCACAACACAGAAAAGAAGAATTTTTTATTTTTGTTGGAGTGCACATTGGGGGTTACACCACCCTTTAACAGACAGACGCACGCTTGGCGCTGCTGCTTTGAGGATGTACGTACAGTGCAGACAATTCACAAACACAGAAGAAAACATTTTATTTTTGTTGGAGTGCACTTTGAGGGTTACACCACCCTTTAACAGACAGACGCACGCTTGGCGCTGCTGCTTTGAGGATGCACGTGCAGCCAAAGTGCACACAATTCACAAACACAGAAAATATTTTTTTATTTTGTTTGGAGTGCACTTTGGGGGTTACAACACCCTTTAACACAGGCGCACACTTGGCGCTACTTTGTTGATGCACGTGCGGCTACTGCGCACACAATTCACAAACACAGAAAAAAAAAAATTTTTTTTTGGAGTGCACTTTGAGGGAGCACCGCTGATGGACATATCACCCCCTGGACAACACTACAGCATCCCTCTAGGACTACAGCCTTTATGGGACACTGCACAACACAGTCCAGCCAGCCCCTATAGACTTTGGGGTGGACACAGCCCCTAGGGACAACTGACTACACAACACAGCCCAGCCAGCCCCTATGACAGCAGCACAACACAGCCCAGCCAGCCCCTATGGAGAACAGCAGCACAACACAACCCAGCCAGCCCCTATGGAGAACAGCAGCACAACACAGCCCAGCCAGCCCTAGCTCCCACCCTCCCTCTTCACTGTCCACAGCCGGAGTGAGAAATAGCGCCGACGCGGGGACCTTTTATAGAATCCGGAAGGCGGGACGATGACGTTTTGCCTCGATTTCAGATCCGAGTCAGGCGGGAAAAGTCGAGACATGTGAGTTATGTTGAATACCAGTAGCATATTCGTAGGTATCACTATGATACTAAATGAAATATTTGGTATCATTATTAATTGGAGCACTTTATCTTGGACCTCATAGCAATTTTCAGGAAAATGTGTGAGGTTGGGGTACTGTGATGCACTGAGAATAACAATATCCCAACCTCACACATTTTCCTGCAAACCACAATGGGGTCCAATATAAAAGGATTAATTTAATAATGCAGAGATATGGGCAGGCACACATCATGACCAAACATCCCCACTAAGTGACATGTCCGAGTGTTACCGAGCAAGAAGGGAATTACATGCAAGAAAACTCTGGAGATACAGAATTAATGGCAGTGGATGTGCAAAATGTATTTAATTTTTTATTACTATCATAGACCACTTTTTATTGCACTGCCTTCTTGTTCTTTTGCATTTATACCCCATATATCCCAGGTGTATCTCTTTCATCAACTCAACCTCTGGTGCAAAGACAGAGGCTGATTATGGTGTCCAGATGTCACGACCAGCGTTTCTCAGCATGGTGGTCGGCAGGTGATACCTGTGAGGATGCTGTGGCGGGGGGCGTCTGGCGGTGGTGCTGGTGCCTGGCGGGGAGCATTGGCAGTGCGTAGTCCTGTTTGGGCATATTGTCACTCTGTGCTGGTTAGGCCTGGCAGTGCTTCCGTTCCGTTCTGGCATGGGCGCCGCCATCTTGCCTCCGGTCATGTGACTTAGTTGCCCTATCCTGGTGGGTCACATGCTCTCTCTGGCCTCTCACAGTGCGGCACTGGGTATTTAAGGAAGTGCCGAGCTTCCTCTCATTGCCAGTGCAACGTGTTTCTCAGCGAGAGCTGAGAGTTCCTGAGCTAGTCTGCCTGCCTGTTGGATTCTGCCAAGTCTGCTATTCCTGAACCTGCTCCTAAACTCTGTTGGATACCCCTGCCTCCTCCTATTGCCTCTCCCACTGCCTGAGTACCTGTGTCAGTCATTTACCTTGCACCCTGCCTCCACTTGTATTTCCTCTGGACATTACTGTTTCTGCCAGCAATCACTTCAAGTCTGCTAATTCACTTCAGCCTGCCACTCACCTCAATCAGTAATTCACTCCAACCTGCAGTTCTTTTCAGCCTCACAAACCCCGGAGTACTGGATTACCTTCTGTTGTCACTACCTGGACTTTTTCCCATTTGCATCACTACAGTTCCCAAGTGCACTTACTGCTAAACCCGGACTTTCTGTTTTACCATTTTCATGTCTGTCAAACCACTTATTAAAAATTCCACATTTATTTTTAAATCAGCTCCAGTGTCTTCTCCTTATACCACGCCGGGTCCACAACAAAACCAGAACCTCACACCAGACGCCCTAGGCCAGTGGTCGGGGAACAGGGGTAAATTACCCCACATGGGGTAAAACTTAAATTCCTGGGGGTAATGGATGCAGGGATGGAGGTGCACGTGAACCGGGTGCATGCTGCACACGGCGCCAGTGACCTCCAGCCCGGCGGCTCTAAGCCGGACGCCCGCTGAGATGTTATTTTGACAGCGGGAACCCGGCTCCCTCCCTGCAGCACCGCATTAGCCGGAGGCTGGAGTTCTCGTCTGAACTCCAGCTTCCGGCTCTCCCCATGCGCACTGTGGGAGAGATGTCATGACGTCTCTCCCATAGTTCCAAGGAGCAGCCAGGCGGACAGGACGGCGGCGGATGCAGGAGCGGGGATTTAGGTGTTTTTTTTTTGTACAAGCGGTACTACAGGGACATAACTATGGGGGCACTGCTACATGGGCATAACTATGGGGGCACTGCTACAGGGGCATAACTGTGGGGGCACTGCTACAGGGGCATAACTATGGGGGCACTGCTACAGGGGCATAAGTATGGGGTCACTGCTACAGGGGCATTATATGGGGGCACTACTACAGGGGCATTATATGGCGGCACTGCTGCAGGGGCATAACTATGGGGGCACTGCTACAGGGGCATTATATGGGGGCACTGCTCCAGGGACATTATATGGGGGCACTACTATAGGATTTTCTTCCTTTCAAATCAAGGGGGTAACGTCGGCGTATCTAAATATATTTTGGGGTAAAAGGTAAAAAGTTCCCTGACCCCCTGTCCTAGGCTAATAGTCTTGTACAAAGTGGCGAAGCTGGATAATTGGCTGAGACAGAATCTGTTAACATTAAAATCTGCACAACGCCATTTTGCGAATGGCAACAAGATGCCATTTTGTGAATGGCCACCCAGCGCCATTTTAGCGAATCTCACACATTATAAGTACATACGGCGATGCTATTTTTTAGCATCGTGCGATTCCCACGCAATATAACAATGTGAAAATTCCTCATTATATAAATACATACATTTACTAAAACATTTAATATGAACAACCATGCAAAACACGTACCACGGTGTACTCCACAAACACGTAGTCGCACAACGCTAGCTAGCATCTTTTCTTAATATCCTTACACTTACACTTTGCACACTTACATAGGAAGGTTCCCTAGCATTTAAGGTTAATATCCAAGGTTTTATTCATTATTAATTATGTAATAAAGCGACTGTATTTAAGATCTCAGGTTTAGTACATGACAAGTAGACCGTGTTTGGTGCCATTCTGAACCACTGTTTATTTGCAGATTTCCAGTTCAATCGGTGAGGAAATCGCAACATGCGTCTGCAAATTATGGATCATAGAGAGATAGGCATTGAAATGTACTCTGTAAATGTAATGTAATCAGCCAGTTTAGACTTGCTCTTCAGCGGGAAAACGGACACAAAGAAGCTGTTGGAGGCTAAACTATTACAATATAAACTGACCTATAAACTGCATCGTAACAGAAGAACCTGGACGAAGAACCAATGGGATTATGTCAACTAGTTCTATTGTATTGCCTATCTCTGTAAGGGTATATATGCAAGCTCTCTGAATCTGCGAGTTAGTCATCATTTTCTTGCTATTGACGGAGGCTTCACCTTTGATGCTGGAAATCTGGATCCAGAGCGCATGCGTATGTATTTGACTGTACCTTGTGATTGTATAATTTGTTTGCGATAATTGTATTTAGATCACAGCGTGTAACTATCTGCTTTTTGGTGAATAATATCTTTTTGTGCTTTGGAACCACAATCAAAGTCTGGAAAGCAATTATTTCTTGTGTGACTTATAACGCTAAATAGTGACATTTAGAGTGTATAGATAGGTAGGAATCAATAAAAGCCATAACTAAACATTTTGTTGCCCTGTGCCAGAAAAAGCATTGGTGCCCCCTCCCCCATATTTTAAATAGGGACAGCACGAGCTCAAAAAAGGGGCATGGTCTTGTGGGGAAGTGGTGTGGCCCCACAATAGTATCCACAATTCAAATTATGCCTTACAGTAGTGCAACCTTATTCACATTACAAATCACAGTAGTGTCCCTTATTCATGTTACACCACACAGTAGAGCCATTTATACACATTATGCCATACAGTAGTGTATTTTACACATTACACCGCACAGTAGTGTCCCTTATTCATGTTACGCCACACAGTAGAGCCCCTGATACACATTATGCCATACAGTAGTGCCCCTTACACATTACACCACACAATAGTGTTCCTTATTCATGTTGCGCCACAAAGTAGAGCCCCTTATACACATTATGCCATACAAGTTATAATTTGTTTCCCCCGCCCCCTGTCACAGCTGCTGACACTGTAAAACATTTCAGTGGGTGTTCCTCGGAGATAACAGGGGGGTGATTAGGAAAAAGTGGGCATGTCGCTGACGGTGGCTGTGTCACAGTACTCCATACTCAGACAGAGAAACGGTAACCTCACCTGCCATAGAGCTGGTGCAAGTCTTGATAGTGCATCCCATGGTGGTCTAAAGACGCACTGAAACGTATGACAGCGGCACAAATTTCTGAAAGTGGGCATCTCAGAAATCGGCCGTGGGATTAGTATAAAGACGCAGCTACGTCTCTTTGCAACTTTGAATCAAGCCCAATGTGTATACATGCTCAGGGAGGAAGACTCAATGATAACAGCTCTTCAGGCTTCCCATATTGTGCTGTAGCACAATGATTTTAGTAGCAAGTTTCATGGTCACAGCAATTGGGTTAATTTAAGAACTTCCATCAACACCGCCTTGGGATCGTTGGATAACTAACAAGCTTCTTTAATTGAGCTGTGCGGCCACTGCCAACATAGAATTAATTAGGTCTTGATTTTATTCCCTGGCTGCCAACTGTGTGATCCCCATCACCCCTCCTTCACCCCAAGATCTGGAGCCCTATGCTGCAGCCTAACCAGCCTAATGATTGATCAGGCATGCGCAGATCCAATTTTTGCGTATCTTCATCCTATTGTGAGTCAGGTGGATCTTTGGCGGATCTGTCTTTCCGTGAAATGGGAGTTTTTTGGGGGGAAATTGAGCAGCAACAATGTGAACGCACGGAGCTCTTTGTCTCCTGGGCATGTTGTGGGCATGTAGCTAGAGTTGTGTGTACAGAGAGGGAAAGCCTGTTACATATGGATCTCTACTGCACCCAGCAAGGGGCTGGTGTGGGTGCTGATACTAATGATGATGACTGCGGTAATGAGCGTAAAAATAGTGGGTGTATTATTATTATTACACATTATTTATAGGGTGCCACAAGTGGGCCACAGCATAGTGCAGACAATAAGAATGATACAGGATAAAACAGTACAGTACAGGAACCACAACATAACAATACAGTAACCATAACATAACAGTATACAGGTAACAAATAACACCATAATTCTCAGTACACTATACAACTGTGGAACCAAGGGGTGCAAGGGGAGTATTTAGCGTAGGCTGAAACCTGTACCCAGTAGCGTGGGCACAGCTAACAGCCACAAGCAAGTGAAGTATGGGGGTATAGGGCCACAGGTGGTGTAGGCTGTAAGTGATGTGCAAGAGAAGAAGACTGTGAGAGCAGGAATAAGCTCCTAGGAGTTTACAATCTAAGGGGAGAGGGGCATAGGACAAAATAACGTGGTGGCCATGGAATATTCAGCAGCCACTATTTCACCTAATCCTCACAGTGATCCGTACTTCAAAGAGCTGAATGCTGAATTCATCATGTGGCACAGATACATATGTGTGCAGCCTTTTATGTCACCCCCTGAAAGTAAAACGCAAATGGACGGAATTTTTTAAAGAAGAACTGTCAATCTCGCTGGAGAATAAACACTTTCTGGCTTCAAGAAATTGCAATATGTCCTTGGGTCATATAAGAAATCATTTAATTTTCTATTCCATGATAGCAGTGGACTAGCAAAGCCATGCAACAGATCAGTCTTCTCTTCTTGGTTAAGCTTGCTCCCAGAATAATTGCTTTATTTGTATTGTTATGGCTACGGTACTTCAGCTGGCAGCTTGCCATGTCACGTAGTAAGATATACACAAAGCAGGCTGGCACTACACTATACAAATAACATAAGCAGCATAATAATCAGGTACACGTTTTCTAGGATCTGGTTACATCATAATCAATATTCAAAATAAAATCACATACCAGACCTAAAAGCTACAAGACAAGCATACCAGTCCAAACAGTTACAAAATGAACTGGCAAAATATTATATAAAATGTACAAGCTTAGTAGGGATGGGACATCGAAAGAAAACATTGGAAGTACCGATGTTTTTAACATTGAATACAAAACATTATTTAGATATAAACATTGGTTCTCTGGAACCGATGTTTACCGATGTTTTTTTTAAAGCAAACTATTTAAACATATGATAGACTAATAAACTTATAAAATAAGCTTATACTATATGGCTATCTTCATGGAGGCAAACACACACATCTTTGGTCAGAGAATTCCGGTTAACGCACCTTAACACCCTTGTCAAGGCACGATAGGCACGATAACTGGCATTCTCCAACCACACAGTGCACTGAATTGAATAGCTCCGGGAGCTCGCTCCCGGCGCTATTCAATTCGCGTTGAATTGAATCGACCCCTCTGTTTTCTCAAGTCCTCCCTCTCGCTCTCCCAGCTCCTCATCAATGATGTCACGTCAGAAACTTGGCACCGCTAGGTCAATCACATGCACAGTGCACATGCAGTGAGTGACTGATAGTGACACTGTGAGACTGACAGCTCAGTTACCAATAGCTACAGCAGCCAGAAACCCTACAGCCAACCAGTGTCCACTGAGAGCAGCACCAGTGACAGTGAGCCAGGGGTGGGACTGTCCTATGTGCTGCTGCTAATTGGCTGATCAGAGTGTTTGTCACTCTGTCAGCCACCTCCCCCAGCAGCAGCATGCACACAGCAGCCATAGCCCAGTCAGTATTTTGTACTCTAGTCTTTAACTGACTATAATAACAGTTTTAACTGACTATAATACAAGGAGAGAGCCAGCTGGCAGCCCAAAGCAGTGACAGCACCACAGTGTTACAAAAAAAAAAAAAAAAAAAGCAAGGAAAAACATTGGGGGAGAAATCTTGCGATGGTAGTGAAACATTGAATCAAAAACATTGCAGGGTTAAACATCAAACATCGAAACCATTTAACCGATGTTTCCGATGAAACATCAAATGATTCCCATCCCTACTGTGCATGTGATAGACCTAGCGGTGCCAAGTGTCTGACGTGACATCATTGATGAGGAGCTGGGAGAGCGAGAGGGAGGACTTGAGAAAACAGAGGGGTCGATTCAATTCAACGCGAATTGAATAGCGCCGGGAGCGAGCTCCCGGAGCTATTCAATTCAGTGCACTGTGTGGTTGGAGAATGCCAGTTATCGTGCCTATCGTGCCTTGACAAGGGTGTTAAGGTGCGTTAACCGGAATTCTCTGACCAAAGATGTGTGTGTTTGCCTCCATGAAGATAGCCATATAGTATAAGCTTATTTTATAAGTTTATTAGTCTATCATATGTTTAAATAGTTTGCTTAAAAAAAACATCGGTAAACATCGGTTCCAGAGAACCAATGTTTATATCTAAATAATGTTTTGTATTCAATGTTAAAAACATCGTTACTTCCAATGTTTTCTTTCGATGTCCCATCCCTACCGCATACTGTGTCTCTCTCTCTCCTTCACAGAGAGACAGCCGTGCGGGGCTCTCTGGGAAAGAAGGCGGGACCGCGGGACGTCATGACGTCACGTGGGACTCGCGCAGTGCTCCTCTGGGAGCGCTGTGATCGGGTACTTTCAAGGGCAAAGGGGCCCGTCCACGGGCCCCTTGGGTCCCGCCGGGCCCTAGGCGAGCGCCTAGGATGCATAGCAGGAAATCCGGCCCTGCTTTGATGTGACCTTTGTGCATCTTCACAAGGCTCGTCTGGAGATTTTTCCACCCCTCCGCACATCTACTCTAAGTTCACAATGAGTTTATAGAGCCACCTCCCAAAAGTGGAAAGTAAGAGAATACATTGTAGTGCACTTTTTGAACCATTCAGGTGTGCTTGTGCAAGACCAAGGTGGTTTAAGCAGCACATTGGGAGCGCTTAGCAAATGACGTCCGCTGTGTACAAACACCAAAATACTGTACACTGCAATCGCGCAGCCATTCTCATATGCTGTGAACGTTTTAAAGGCAAGACTGAGGCAGCCAAGTACCCCCAAAACAGCAACTAGTCACAGGCCCTGCGACAGGGGGGCTCAGGGGTACAACTGTAACGGGCCCCAAGGTCCTAGGGGGCCCGGAGTGTACAGCTGCCTGTGCTGTTGCAGTGATCAGCAGGGTGCAGGCATGTACGGGATCCCTGCTGATCACTGCAGCAGCAAGTCCAGTGGTGAACAGGGCCGGGTGGGCAGGCTAGCCAATAGCTTCAAGAAAAGAGTTTTGAACATCTGGCTTCAAATTCAGATTACAGAAAATGATGTGAAGCAGCGGATTAATCACAGGATTAGTAAGGGACCTGCCACTTCAGAAGCAATGTTGATGTTTTTGTTTCTTTTCTTGGGTAATATGTCAATTTAGCAGTTCATTAAATGTTACGGCTGATGGATGTCTGTTATTTGTTAAAGCGACTGACATATGTGAAGATGCCCCTTACAGACTCTGGCCGTGTATTGTTACATGTAGCAGAAGATCTTGAAGCTCTTTGCATGATTAAAAGTCTGGTTGGAGGGAGATAAACTTTAGAACGCTCATCATTCTTCAGTTTCTCCACTTGGACATGATGGATTATATATTGCAATGAATGTGTCAGGGCTTCTGCTGCACCTGTTGTGGCATTCATTCAGTTGAAAATGAAGCAGCTTTTTACCAGTCAGGAAATGGGTAAGACAAGTTAATGCTTTAAAATGACAATTGTCTGGGGCCTGTTGCAGCTAGGTACTGTAGGTGTGGCTATATTATGTTTCCAGTGTACAGTATTCTGATTGGCTAAGGGCAACCTCTCATTTCGTCATTAGAAACTTTTGTTTTGGAATCATTATTTCTCAGGAAATAAGTTCCACTGGACCTAGACTGTCATTAGGGGGACCATGGAGAGAAAAGCCCTAAATCCAATGAAAATGGGTACATTCGCCCAGTGTCAGACTGGGGCATGAAGGGCCACCACGGTAATGCAATAACAGGGGCCCAGTCTAAAGTGGTGTAGCCAACCTCCAGAGGGGGTGTGGCTAGTCACCACTGAGACTTGGCTAACCATTAGAGAGAACATGGCTATGCATTGTCTGAAACCCTTTATAAATATGTATAGTATATAAAGATAATGCATGTAGTATAATGTCCTAGATGCAATGCATTGCAGTTCATATACCATTGTACTAAGATAGCAGTGTATTCTGATGTATAATAATGATGATAATAATAATAATAAAGCACATGATGGTAATCCTGTCTTCAGTATATGTGATACCCCTGACCTCATAGGAGCCAATGGACATTGTAGTTTAGGAAGCTGCCATTTGGTGGAGCAGCAATGTGTCAAAAAAACAAACAAACCAGAAACAGAACAGAGAGTTACTGGTTGCACATGCGCAGCAGAGTTGGAGAGACGCAGAGGAGCTGGGTGAAGTGCTGCAGGTTTTAAGAGGGACTGGAAAAAAGAGAGCGCTGAAGTGGTACAGAGTGATAAGTGGCACTGAATACCCGCTGGGGATCACTGCAGAGTGCCGGAAGAGTGAGGTTGAGATCTGGAGACAATGTGTCAGAACAGGGAGCTACAGACAAGATCTATGAATGCTATATGTCAGTAAAAGCTGTAAAGGGGAGATGTCCCTACTGAGATACTGAGAACTGTTAAGTGTTACTGACATACTAAGCATTAATGAGCGATATTGAGAACCATTGGAATCTATTGAGAACTACTTGGGATATATTGAGGGATATTGAAAGTATATTAAGAATAATTTTGAAAGTACTGTAGTACCCTAACTTATGCAAGAGACTGAGCTAAACATCTGAATGTCCTGAAAGTGTGATATATACCTTGTTTGTGCTGCTACTGAATCAGTGACTTAGTTTAACAATGTAAAGAGAGGAAGACATTTTGTGAGAGAATCTTGAGCTGATTAAAGTGTACTTTAGGACTGAGCTATTGATACTATGACGTGCTGAAGATAATTGTGCAATTGAAAGTGGAACTGTGGTTATTGTGCTTTATCATTTGAAAACCAAAGCTATTGTTTCTGTGGAATCAGGAAAGACCAGCATTAGATGATAATCTACTACATTTGAATATTGTGGATTGCAAGTACATGCATGTTATAGGACAGTAACTGTTCAGAAACAGAGTACTCCAATTACAAAACTTTGTGCTTCCTTTAATGTAAATGCCTGATCAGTTTGAGAAACTGCATTTTTCCTATAAATATCCAAAGAGGTGCTGCAGGAATTGAGATAATGAAGGCTAGTTTACTATCCAAGAGAGTTATTACCTGATTGTCACTATATTGCAAACTACTGTCTTAAATTTACTATATCTTTTTTGTGCTGCAATTTACTGTCATGTGTATGGTGATTATTTTCCTTCATGCGGTGACCCTTGCTGGATTCATGTCCTCTTACTTCCCTTTAATAAATCTACTTGATTAATCTATTTATCAATGGCTGTTATATAAATTTACTGTGTGTATGAGGCTAGCCTCTCTGCTACAGTCTGAGCTGGATACAGCTTGTCAAGTCATTGCCAGAGAAGAAGGAAAATCCACTAGAGTTGCCATCTCAGCTGTGAGGTACTATCCACAGCTAACTTATCTGTGCCCACACCAACACCCAGGATACATATATACCACATTAATGCAATGCACATCTGCTGAGAGACCCCAGACTCACCAGCCAGTGTCTAAATATTGATTGGCAGGAGGGTGAATCTTTATGTCATTTCATTTCCACAAAATCATACCAAGCACCCATCATCCTTGGTCCTGCTCCACCTGGTAACCTAGGGGCCCTCTGGTATTGGGGTTCACTGGGGATTTGCTCTGTATATCCCTGTGGGCTAGTACGACCATGCTATCACCAGAAACAGGACTTTCCCTATTTAAAAAGCCGCCTGGCTAGTGGTAGCAATAAATAGGTATAACTGGCAATAGCATTCATTGGCTACCTACAGAGATAGCTACTCCACGCACACATGGGGAAGCATATTGCAGCAGATAAAACATATTTTACTAATCTAATCACATAATGATCCATATATATATATATATATATATATATATAGTGTATATATATATGTACATATATTTACTTTTTTAGAACATTTTATTATTATTTTTTTTTACTTCTTTTTAATTGCAAGGTACTGGGAGCCCAAGTCCAGGCTTCTAGTTGACTGCACATGTGTGAATCCAGAGCCGGCCATAGTCATAGGCATTCTAAACAAATGCCTAGGGCGACTGGAATGCCTAGGGGCACTTCAGAGCTCTGTCGCTGCCCCCGGCCCCCTCCGTTAATAGTTGACTGTGCTGCAAAATGTGTTGGGAATACAAAGCCCCGTCCACTTAAAACCCAGCGACGCCCACCTATAACCCCCCCCTACACGATGGAGCCTGCCAGTGACCACATAGGTCCCGCCCCCTTGCCGAGGCCCCGCCCCCATCCACGGACCGCGACCCCCACTGGGGGCCCTTCCCCACCGGAGGCTTAACTGAATGGGCCCCAGCAATTAGTGACTGCCAGTATTTTATTACTGGCTAGATCGGACCAGTCATGGCAGCGTCGGCACAACTCCACTTCCTGGAGCTCCTCGCTCTATCCCACTCAGCCCCTCCCCCATGTTGTGCACTATGCAGAAGTAGTGTGCACAGCATGCAAATAACTAATGATAATAGATGGACATGGGCAATGCAGGAGATTTCAATGCCTGACTCCTTTCCTTCTAACTTCTACACAATGATCTTCAGTAAAGGAGTGATCCAGCTTCAGCAATCTAGACTCCAGGACTAATTAAATCAGGTGCATCTATATATAGATGTGTGTGTATAAAATGTCTGTATAGATTTTTGTGTGTACAGTATATATGTATATATTTGTGTGTGTATGTATATATATATATATATATATATATATATATATATTATGTCCATCTCCCCCATGTTCCTCCCATCTCCACCTGTGTGCCTTCTGTCTTTCCATGTCGTTCTCCTTGTCTTCCTCCTGTCTTTCCCTGTTTTTCTCCCATCTCCCCTGTTCTAATCATTCCGGTGCTTAGTACATGTTGAAAATGGCAACGCAATTTTTAGTGGTTTTACCTCATCCCGCCCTAGGGCCATATTCAATTAGGTGTGAAAAGCCGTTTTCTGCTGAAAAGTTTCGCTGGTGACGTCATTTTGCCAGCGGTAACTTCTCCCCATATGCAATTGTGGAGACTTTTCACCGATGCAGAAAGTCAATGCAATGAACCCTGCGAAAAAGTTTTGCCTATGAATAGGTGTCGAAAAAAGTGCAGAATTGGGGGTTTAGGGTGCAAAGTTGCAGGAACCCCCGTGCACCCTTGGGACAGTCCCCCAAAAGCAAACTGCGTCCAAAAAGTTTAAAAAATACTTTAGATCGCCACAAAAAAGTACTTTCATTTAGAGGGCGAAAAAGTCCTAAGTTGGGGGACGAACTTAAAAACTAGCGAAATAGACTCCAGGGGGTCCCCCAAGTATGCCCCAGGTGATTTTAAGTTTGCAGGTGCCTGCAGCAGGTGGATTTTTTTAAGTTTTTTAAAACTTCACTTTAGCAACTTTAAAATATGCTAGCACCCATTTTCAGGTACCCCAAATTTGCTGGGACTACTTATTTTCACCAGAAAATACTGCTAAATGCTATTCTTCACAACTTGTGCAAAGACACTAAATAGCAGCTACTAAGACCATTTAAGTACCCCAAATACCTTCAGCAGGGCTATTCGGGGTATCTATAGTTATCCCCAATGTCAGTGCATCTTTTGGGGGGTGTCAGGCTGATTTCCCCAAATCTGACAGTACTTTTCCCCTGTTAGAGTTTCGCCGATTTCGAATTGAATACGGGGAAAAGCGGGGATGAGCACGATACTTTTTCGCATTGAAAAGCAGCGATGTCGGCGAAAAGTCCAGCATGCAAAAAGTACGGGACTTTTCGCACCTACTTGAAAATGCCCTAGTGAAAGAATTGGTGTGGAAGGGGGTGGGGTGTGTTGAAGAAGTATTGAGGGTGACAGTGGGCAGTTAGAGGAATATGTTCTAACAATTTTTTTAAGCTAGGTACACATTAGACTATTTTTGACCTGAAATATCGTCAAAATCGTCTAATGTGTACCCACTATGTTGGTCATGGCGCGCTCCCGTGGGGTTGTCAGTTGCATAGTCAGATAGATGTGTGTGTATAAATGCCGGTATAGATCTTTGTATATATGTGTATTAGGGGTGTGCACTGGCCACTTTTCATGTTTTGTGTTTTAGTTTTGGATCTGGATCTTTCTTCGTGTTTTGGATCTGGATTGGTTTTGCCAAAACCACCCTTCCGTGTTTTGGGTTCTGGGTTTTGGATCTGTATTTTTTTTTAACAAAGCATAAAAACAGCTAAAATCACAGAATTTGTGGGTTTTTCAGCTCCTATGCTATTATTAACCTCAATAACCTTAATTTCCACTCATTCCCAGTCTATTCTGAACACCTCACACCTCACAATAGTGTTTTTATGTCCAAAAGGTTGCACCGAGGTAGCTGGATGACTATGCTAAGCGACACGAGTGGGCGGCACAAACACGTGGCCCATCTAGGAGTGACACTGCAGTGGCAGACAGGATGGCAGCTTGAAAAACTAGGCCCCAAACAGTACATAATGCAAAGAAAAGAAAAAGAGGTGCAAGATGGAATTGTCCTTGGGCCCTCCCACCCACCCTTATGTTGTATAAACTAGGGGTGAGCGGGTTCGGATTTCTGAAATCCGAACCCCCCCGAGCCCCCCCGATCCGAGGCCGATCTGAGTCAGGCTCGACTTTTCCCGCCTGACTCGGATCTGAAATCGAGGCAAAACGTCATCATCCCACCTTCCGGGTCTCGCGTGTTTTGGATCCTATATAAGGTACCTGCGTCAGCGCCATTTTCTCACTCAGTTGTGGACAGTGAAGAGGGAGGGTGGGAGTTAGGGCTGGCTGGGCTGTGTAGTGTAGTGTAGTGCAGTGTAGTGTTGTGCTGTTCTGTGCTGTGCTGCTGTTGTCCATAGGGGCTGTGTCCACTCCTCCAAAGTCCATAGGGGCTGCCTGGACTGTGTTGTGCAGTCAGTTGTCCATAGGGGCTGTGTCCACTCCAAAGGCCTGTGCAGTGTCCCACTCCTAAAGGGGTGCTGTAGTGTTGTCCAGGGGGTGCTCTGTCCATCAGGGGTGCTCCCCCCAAGTGCAAAAAAAAAAAAATGTTCTGTGTTTGTGAATTGTGTGCACAATAGCCGCACGCGCATCAACAAAGTAGTGCCAAGTGTGCGCCTGTGTCATAAGTAAAGGGCCGGCTGGTTTGACTGTTAAAGGATGCTGTAACCCCCAAAGTACCCTCCAAACAAAATAAATTTTTTTTTTCTGTGTTTGTGATTTGTGTGCACTGTGGCTGCACGTGAATCAACAAAGGAGCAGCGCCAAGCGTGTGCCTGTGTCCCATTAGTAAAGGGCCGGCTGGCTTGTCCGTTAAAGGGTGCTGTAACCCCCAAAGTACACTCCAAACAAAAAAAATATATATTTTCTGTGTTTGTGAATTGTGTGCACTGTAGCTGCACGTGCATCAACAAAGTAGTGCCAAGCGTGCGCCTGTGTCATAAGTAAAGGGCCGGCTGGCTTTACCATTAAAGGGTGCTGTAACCCCCAAAGTGCACTCCAAACAAAATAAAAAATATTTTCTGTGTTTGTGAATTGTATGCACTGTGGCTGCACGTGCATCAACAAAGGAGCAGCGCCAAGTGTGCGCCTGTGTCCTATAAGTAAAGGGCTGGCTGGCTTGTCCATTAAAGGGTGCTGTAACCCCCAAATGGCACTCCAAACAAAATAAAAAAATATTTTCTGTTTTTGTGACTTGTGTGTACTGTGGCTGCACGTGCATCAACAAAGGAGCAGCGTCAAGCGTGCGCCTGTGTCCCATAAGTAAAGGGCCGGCTGGCTCATTTCTTAAAAGGTGGTGTAACCCACAAAGTGCACTAGTCTCCAACAAAAATAAAAAATTATTTTCTGTGTTTGTGTGCGCCTTAGCCGCACGTATATATCAATATAACATAAATGGAGGACCAAACTTTCTCCGATAAAAATAAAATAGGGAAAGATCAAGAACCATTTCCTCCTAGTGCTGTTGCTGCTGCTGGGAGTTATTCATCATCCCAGAGAGGAAGTAGGAACACCACTACTTTTACTAAACAATTGACCCTCCAACAGTCCTTAGCTAGGAGGATGAAGTACGACAGCAGTCATCCTGAAGCAAAATGTATAACTGAGGCCTTGACTGCTATGTTGGTGTTAGACGTGCGTCCGGTATCCGCCATTAGTGCAGTGGGATTTAGACAATTGATGGAGGTAGTGTGTCCCCGGTTCCAAATCCCGTCTAAATTCCACCTGCATCCTCAAAGCAGCAGCGACAAGCGTGCGTCTGTCTGTTAAAGGGTGGTGTAACCCCAAAAGTGCCCTCCACAAAAAATAAAAAATTCTTCTTTTTTTTTCTTTCTTTGTGAAATGTGTGGGCTGTAGCCGCACCTGCATCCTTAAAGCAGCAGAGACAAGTGTGCGTCTGTCTGTTAAAGGGTGGTGTAACCCCCAAAGTGCGCTCCACAAAAAATAAAAAATTCTTCTTTTTTTTCCTGTCTTTGTGAAATGTGTGCACTGTAGCTGCACGTGCATCAACAAAGGAGCAGCGCTAAGCGTGCGTCTGTCTGTTAAAGGGTGGTGTAACCCCCAAAGTGCGCTCCAACCAAAATAAAATAATCTTTTTTTCTGTGTTTGTGTGTGCAATGTATGCGCAGTAGCCGCACCTGCATTCTCAAAGCAGCAGCGAGAAGCATGCGTCTGTCTGTTAAAGGGTGGTGGAACCCTCAAAGTGCGCTCCACAAAAAATAAAAAATTATATATTTTTTTTTCTGTCTTTGTGAATTGTGTGCACTGTAGCTGCACGTGCATCAACAAAGGAGCAGCACCAAGCATGCGCCTGAGTCCCCTAAGTCTGTTAAAGGGTGGTGTAACCCCCAAAGTGCTCCAAAAAATAAAAAACTATTTTTTTTCTGTGTTTGTGACTTGTGTGCGATGTAGCCACATGTGCATGAACACAGTAGCAGCGCCAAGTGTGCGCCTGTGTCATAAGTCAAGGGCCGGTTTGGACATCTGGTCCGGAGTGAAGGACGTGCCAACAATTTCTGACAAGTCTACTATCACTGCATATGATACTGTCCTCAAAGCAGCAGTGACAATAATGCGTCTGTCTGTTAAAGGGTGGTGTAAACCTCAAAGTGCGCTCCACAAACAATAAAAAAATTATTATTTTTTTTTCTGTCTTTGTGAATTGTGTGGGCTGTAGCCGCACCTGCATCCTCAAAGCAGCAGCGACAAGCGTGCGTCTGTCTGATAAAGGGTGGTGTAACCCCCAAAGTGCGCTCCACAAACAATAAAAAATTCTTCTTTTTTTCTGTCTTTGTGAAATGTGTGGGCTGTAGCCGCACCTGCATCCTCAAAGCAGCAGTGACAATAATGCGTCTGTCTGTTAAAGGGTGGTGTAACCCACAAAGTGCGCTCCACAAACAATAACAAAAATTTTTTTTTTCTGTCTTTGTGAATTGTGTGGGCTGTAGCCGCACCTGCATCATCAAAGCAGCAGCGACAAGCGTGCGTCTGTCTGTTAAAGGGTGGTGTAACCCTCAAAGTGCGCTCCACAAACAATAAAAAAATTATTCTTTTTTTTCTGTCTTTGTGAATTGTGTGGGCTGTAGCCGCACCTGCATCCTCAAAGCAGCAGCGATAAGCATGCGTCTGTCTGTTAAAGGGTGGTGTAACCCCCAAAGTGTGCTCCAACCAAAATAAAATAATCTTTTTTTCTGTGTTTGTTTGTGAAATGTAAGCGCAGTAGCCGCACCTGCATCCTCAAAGCAGCAGTGACAAGCGTGCGTCTGTCTGTTAAAGGGTGGTGTAACCCCCAAAGTGTGCTCCAACCAAAATAAAATAATCTTTTTTTCTGTGTTTGTTTGTGAAATGTAAGCGCAGTAGCCGCACCTGCATCCTCAAAGCAGCAGTGACAAGCGTGCGTCTGTCTGTTAAAGGGTGGTGTAACCCTCAAAGTGCGCTCCACAAAAAATAAAAAATAAAAATGTTTTCTATCTTTGTGAATTGTGGGGCTATAGCCGCACCTGCATCCTCAAAGCAGCAGCGACAAGCGTGCATCTGTCTGTTAAAGGATTACATAAGTGACAGCATCCAAGTAGGCATGTCAGACAGTCCGTACATGTACTGGCAGGAAAAAGAGGCAATTTGGAGGCCCCTGTACAAACTGGCTCTATTTATGCACACTTTAACAAACCAATCATTTAAGCTCCAGGATCTGCCACACGACTGTGGCTGAAATTATTGATTCGTTTGGGTCCCCACAAAACAAGCTGGCAATTAATCTGTCCCTGCACAAACTGGCTCTACGGAGGCAAGATGTCGTCCTCATGCTCCTCATCCACCGATTCCTCACCCTCTTCAGTGAAGTGTACATCCTCTTCCTCACAGCGTATTAATTCATCTCCACTGGAATCCACCACCACAGGTCCCTCTGTACGTTCTGGAGGCTGGTCTCCCTGGAAGAGTTGATAATTCATTTTTATGAACATCATCTTCTCCACATTTTGTGGAAGCAACCTCCTACGCCTTTCGCTGCACTAAACACTCTTTCGGAGTACACACTGGAGAGGGGGCAACTCAGGTAAAATAGAGCCAGTTTGTACAGGGGCCTCCAAATTGCCTCTTTTTCCTGCCAGTACAGGTACGGACTGTCTGACATCCCTACTTGGATGCTGTCACCGATGTAATCCTCCACCATTCTGTCAATGGTGACAGTATCATATGCAGTGACAGTAGACATGTCAGAAATTGTTGCCAGGTCCTTCAGTCCAGACCAGATGTCCAAACTTGGTCCTGCCTGCCCTGCATCACCGCCAGTGGGTTGCTAAGGATACCTAAGTTTTTTCCTGGCAGCCCCAGTTGCGGGAGAAAATGAAGAAGGAGCTGTTGACGTGTCACCTTCCGCTTCAGCTGACAGTGTTTTCACCAGCAGGTCTTTGCACCTCTGCAGGCTTGTGTCAGCCGGAAAGAGAGACACCACATAGGCTTTAAACCTAGGATCGAGCACGGTGGCCAAAATGTAGTGGTCTGATTTCAACAGATTGACCACTCTGGAATCCTGGTAAAGTGAATGAAGGGCTTCATCCACAAGTCCCACATGCCAAGCGGAATCACTCCGTCTTAGCTCCTCCTTCACTTTCTCCAGCTGCTTCTGCAAAAGCCTGATTGAGAGGAATGACCTGACTCAAGCTGGCAGTGTCTGAACTGACTTCACCTGTGGCAAGTTCGAAGGGCTGGAGAACCTTGCACAAAACGGAAATCATTCTCCACTGTGCTTGAGTCAGGTGCATACCCCCTCCTTTGCCTATGTCATAGGTGGATGTATAGGCTTGAATGGACTTTTGCTGCTCCTCCATCCTCTGAAGCATATAGAGGGTTGAGTTCCACCGCATCACAACCTCTTGCTTCAGGTGATAGCGGGGCAGGTTCAAGAGTGTTTGCTGGCGCTCCAGTCTTCAGCACGCAGTCGCTGAATGGCGAAAGTGGCCAGAAATTTTTCAGGCCAACCAAAGTGTCTCCTGCACACCCCTGTCGCTTTTCAGAAAATTCTGCACCACCAAATTTATTGTGTGAGCAAAACATGAAATGTGCTGGAATTTGCCCAGATGTAATGCCCGCACAATATTGGTGGCGTTGTAGGATATCACAAATCCCCAGGAGAGTCTAAGTGGGGTAAGCAACTGGGTGATGATTTCCCTCAGTTTCTCTAAGAGGTTGTGGGTGGTGTGCCTCTTACTGAAACCGGTGATACACAGTGTAGCCTGCCTTGGAATGAGCTGGCGTTTCTGAGATGCTGCTACTGGTGACACTGCTGTTGTTGCTGCGTAAGGTGATACATCTACCAAAGGGGGCTGTCACAGTCATATAGTCCTTAGTCTGCCTTGTTACACTTGTCCACATGTCCGTGGTTAAGTGGACATTGGGTAGAACTGCATTTTTCAGGACACTGAGGACATTTTTTCTGATGTTTCTGTACAGTCTCGGTATCGCCTCCCTAGTGAAGTGGAATCTAGACGGGATTTGGAACCGGGGACACACTACCTCCATCAATTGTCTAAATCCCACTGCACTAATGGCGGATACCGGATGCACGTCTAACACCAACATAGCAGTCAAGGCCTCAGTTATACGTTTTGCTGTAGGATGACTGCTGTCGTACTTCATCCTCCTCGCTAAGGACTGTTGGAGGGTCAATTGTTTAGTAAAAGTAGTGGTGTTCCCACTTCCTCTCTGGGATGATGAATGACTCTCAGCAGAAACAGCAGCAGCGGTAGCAGTAGGCGTAGCAATGCAGGATCCTCCGGAGGAATCCCGGATAGGAGAGTCAGTCATGCCAGTGACATGGCCTGCAGGACTACTTCCGATCCTGACTAAGGAGGAAATTGACGGGGAGGGAGTTGACGGTGTGGTTTGCAGGCGCTTGGATACAACAGAACAAAGGGATTTAGGTGTCCCTGGACTGCTTACGGTCTTAGTCAAAGTTTCTGAACTTGACAGTAACTTTTTATGAGCTCGCTGCAGGTGCCGTATAAGGGAGGATGTTCCTAGGTGGTTAACGTCCCTACCCCTACTTATTTCACCTTTACATATGGTACATATGGCAAGACAGTTGTTGTCCAGATTTGGATAGAAATATTGCCAGACCAAAGAGGTGGAATGTTTGGTCTTCTACCCAGGCATGACTGTGATGGGCTTTTTCATCCCACGAACAACTGTCTCCCCCGGAGCCTGATTTAAACAAACCACATCACCATCAGAATCCTCCTCGCCAACTTCCTCCTCAGCGCCAGCTACACCAGTATCCTCATCCTGTTGTACTTCAACAGTGACATCTTCAATTTGCATATCAGCA
The DNA here is from genome assembly GCA_031769625.1 of Taudactylus pleione. Lineage (NCBI taxonomy): Eukaryota > Metazoa > Chordata > Amphibia > Anura > Myobatrachidae > Taudactylus > Taudactylus pleione. The sequence continues at coordinate 7,526,120 of JAUIMM010000706.1, forward strand.
AGTGGACTGTGGGTGCTCCTTTCAGCACTTGCAGAGGGCGTGCAAATGGTGGAAAGAGCCTCCTCTTCCCGTCCAGTGCTGGGAAGGTCAGGCATCGCAACCGCCACCACACTTGGACTCTCCTTGGGGATTTGTGATATCTTCTTAGAATGCACAGTTCTTCACTGTGCTTTTGCCAGCTTAACTCGTTTGATTTTTTTAGCGGGAGGAGGGCTTCCATCGTCATGTGAAGCTGAACCACTAGTCATGAACATAGGGAAAGACCTTAGCCGTTCCTTGCCACTCCGTGTCGTAAATGGCATATTGGCAAGTGTACGTTTCTCCTCAGATGATTTAAATGTTTTTTTAAGGTAATTTTCCTGAACTTTGTCATTTGGGATTGTATATGCCCTCTACTATGACATTGGGCTTCGGCCTTGGCAGACGACGTAGATGGCATGTTATCGTCTTTGTCATGACTAGTGGCCGCAGCTTCAGCACTTGGAGGAAGTGGTTCTTGATCTTTCCCTATTTTATTTTTATCGGAGAAAGTTTGGTTATATTGATATATATCTGCGGCTAAGGCGCACACAAACACAGAAAATAATTTTTTATTTTTGTTGGTGACTAGTGCACTTTGTGGGTTACACCTCCCTCTAAGAAATGAGCCAGCCGGCTCTTTACTTATGGGACACAGGCGCACGCTTAGCGCTGCTCCTTTGTTGATGCACGTGCAGCTACAGTGCACACAATTCAGAAAGACAGAAAAAAAAGAAGAATTTTTTATTTTTTGTGGAGCGCACTTTGAGGGTTACACCACCCTTTAACATACAGACGCACGCTTGGCGCTGCTGCTTTGAGGATGCAGGTACTGCGCATACATTTCACACACAAACAGAAAAAAAGATTATTTTATTTTTGTTGGAGCGCACTTTGGGGGTTACACTACCCTTTAACAGACAGACGCATGCTTGTCGCTGCTGCTTTGAGGATGCAGGTGCGACTACAGCCCATACAATTCTCAAAGACAGAAAAAAAAGAATTTTTTATTTTTTGTGGAGCACACTTTGGGGGTTACACCACCCTTTAACAGACAGACGCACGCTTGTCGCTGCTGCTTTGCGGTTGCAGGTGCGGCTACTGCGCATAGATTTCACACACAAACACAGAAAAAAATATATTTTATTTTTGTTGGAGCGCACTTTGGGGGTTACACCACCCTTTAACAGACAGATGCATGCTTGGCGCTGCTGCTTTGAGGATGCACGTACAGTGCACACAATTCACAAACACAGAAGAAAATGGAGTGCACTTTGGGGGCTTACACCACCCTATAAGAGATGAGCCAGCTGGCCCTTTACTTATGGGACACAGGCGCATGCTTGGCGCTGCTCCTTTGTTGATGCACGTGCAGCCACAGTGCACACAATTCACAAACACAGAAAACAATTTTTTGTTTTGTTTGGAGTGCACTTTGGGGGTTACACCACCCTTTAACAGACAGACGCACGCTTGTCGCTGCTGCTTTGAGGACGCACGTACAGTGCACACAATTCACAAACACAGAAGAAAATGTTTTTTTTTGTTGGAGTGCACTTTGGGGGCTTACACCACCCTATAAGAGATGAGCCAGCTGGCCCTTTACTTATGGGACACATGCGCATGCTTGCTGCTGTTCCTTTGTTGATGCACATGCAGCCACAGTGCACACAATTCACAAACACAGAAAATAATTTGATATTTTTTTTGGAGTGCACTTTGGGGGTTACAGCACCCTTTAACGGACAAGCCAGCCGGCCCTTTACTTATAACACAGGCGCACGCTTGGCGTTACTTTGTTGATGCATGTGCGGCTACTGTGCACACAGGGCCTGATTCAGAGCCACTCGTAAGCGGCCGCTCGTTCGTTCTGACCGATGTTCGCTCATCTGCGCATGCGTACGGATCGTTATATGCATGCGCGAACCAGTCAGTGCGGCCGAAATTCATGTGCTCGCAAAATAGCGAATGCCTGATAATTTGAGTGACAGGATGAGGCGTATGTGGGTGGTAACAGGGGAAGGTGTTTGAAAACGGGGAGTAGAGATCCGGTCGCAGGCGTGCTTAAAGGTCAAAACGGGCGTTTTATGGGTGTGCATAATTAAAACAGCAGCGTCATTGATCACGTCACTGGGTTTTTTTTTAGCCAGAACTGCTCGCAAAATTGTGGTAGCAAAAACCAACCACAAGAATAGCGAGCAGCTCAGACCCTGTTCGATGTACTCGATTAATCTAATAAATAGCGGACATGACGTAGGATGCGAGCGGCCAGGGGGTGTAGTTTCCCAAAAAACGACCGCAAGTTTTGCTCGCTCGTTCAGACCTAGAGGCGTGAACAGACCGCAAACAGCGAACGGTTCATTTGAATAGCCACCCCTATTTTCTGGACGAGCGAACGCAAATAGCGACCGGCTCTGAATCAGGCCCACAATTCACAAACACAGAAAAAAATAATAATTTTGTTTTGGAGTGCACTTTGGGGGAGCACCCCTGATGCACAGATCACCCCCTGGACAACACTACAGCACCCCTCTAGGACTACAGCCTTTATGGGAAACTGCACAACACAGTCCAGCCGCCCCTATAGGCTCTGGAGTGGACACAGCCCCTATGGACAACTGACTGCACAACACAGCCCATTCAGCTCCTATGACAGCAGCACAATACAGCCCAGCCAGCCCCTATGGACAACAGCAGCACAACACAGCCCAGTCAGCCCCTATAGACAACAGCAGCACAACACAGCCCAGCCAGCCCCTATGGACTGTGGTCACAGCACCTATGGACAACAGCAGCACAACACAGCCCAGTCAGCCCCTATAGACAACAGCAGCACAACACAGCCCAGCCAGCCCCTATGGACTGTGGTCACAGCACCTATGGACAACAGCAGCACAACACAGCCCAGCCAGCCCTAGCTCCCACCCTCCCTCTTCACTGTACACAGCCGGAGTGAGAAATGGCGCCGACGCGGGGACCTTTTATAGAATCCAAAACCAGAAGGTGGGACGATGACGTTTTGCCTCGATTTCAGATCCGAGTCAGGCGGGAAAAGTCAAGCCTGACTCGGATACGACTCGGATCAGGGGGGCTCGGGAGGGTTCGGATTTCAGGAATCCGAACCCGCTCATCCCTAATGTATATATATATATATATATACAGTATATCTATCTATTTCACACTGTACATAGTTTCATTGCCTGTCACCTCAGTCTCTGACACCCCTCCCTTCCTGCTCTGCTCTACATTTTCTCTGGCTGATCCCACCCCCCTCTCTGCTGTCCTCCTCCGCCCCACCCCTCATCGCAGCCACGCCTTGAGGCTCACCCCATAATGGCTGCATCTCAACACCCCTTTTCACCCCACCACTGCTATACTTACCCTGGCGGCCAGTGCAATGTGCCACTTCGTCGCTGCCAGCATCGGCAAGTGTGTATGCGCTTGCCGATGCGAGCACCCCATCGAGTCCAGTCGCTAACATGGTCGGTACACACTAGTCATCATCTAGAGTGTACCGGCCATAACAATGGTGGTGGGATTATCTGTTAGGGGACACCAGTCAAAATGTTGCCTAGGGCACCAAATTGGCTAGGGCCGGCTCTGTGTGAATCAGCAAGCCGGGAAGTTGCCCCGGCGATGACGTTTTAGTGGTGTTAATAATATCCTCAAGTTCCTATTTTACTGCATTTAACAATGAAAAGAAAGCAAAGAGACTATTATAACATATATAAATAAACAAACTTTAGGTGACATGGATTTTCTGGTTTTCAGTATTAAATATATGGATTTGTATATCTACAGTATATATGTCACATATTTTACAATATAAGAAAAGGACATTTTGAGCTGGATTTACTAAGCGGCAGCTTTTGTAAGATGCCAATTCTCTAGAACTCCGAATCTTCACGCTGTTCATAATTAGGGTTTTAAATCTGAATTTCAGGTTTTGGATTGCAAAAATGACATGATTGTACCTTGTTTCAAAAAACTTTTTAGCAATTTAAAAAAATAAAAACCCAGATCCAAAACCAAAACACTTTATGGTGGTTTTGTAAAACCAAACCCAAACACAAAGATAATTCCAGATCCAAAACCAAAACACAGGGGTCAACGCATATCTCTAGTTTTAACCCTTAAATGTAAAATGGAAATAAAAGCTTGTCATGGTCAATTGACATATAGTAGAACTAATTGAAAGCTCTTCAGTACATTATAATCTACACAGTCTACTAAATAACAACAGAGCAGTACAGTACCAGTAGCAGCTCCAGAAGTGGGGCTGCAGCGCAGCCCAAAATTCAAATAGGGGAGCAACACTGGCAGTTGGTGTGGCTTCCATATTTGAATTTTGAACTGCGCTGCAACCTCACCTTTGGAGCCACCACTGGCAGGTAGTCAATATTAAGAAATAAAAAATGATACTATCTGGGACAAAAACTGAAGGGGAACTGTTTAACAGTTAATATCCTGGGAAAACATGGACTGAAAATAACCATACAGATTAATGTAGATTATTCCTGCCATTGGTAACAAGATATGTGTTACAACAAGAACCAACGTAGGATCTGCACATTCACTTAATTTTCTGGAGTCTTTGAAAAATAGCTTAGTTTTTCTCCCAGTCTAAATATTTTGGGATAAATCATAGCGCATCTTGCTTAATTTCACACTGAGCATGCTCATAAAATAAGAGTAATCATGTGCGGCAATGCAGAGACTCAGCAGGGAAAGAGTAAATGACTTAAAATTCTATGTTTTTATGTAATACAAGAGACAAAGAGTAACGGGTAAAGTTACTAAAGTATGAGTGTTTTAAAATGGAGATGTTGCCCATAGCAACCGATCAGATTCTATCTATTATCTTCTAGAAGGATCTAGTTAAATGTTAAGTAGAATCTGATTGGTTGCTATTGGCAACATCTCCACTTCTAAAAACTCTCACTTTAGTAAATTTACCCCTAAGAGTGTTGCGTCCTCCCAGTGTCCCTTCCACCACTGATACCAAATGAGAAATTGCAGTACATAATGTACACCTTAATGAAATATGTTGATGTTTTATAAATAACAATAAGGATGGAATAAAGCACAAGAAGCTGAGAGAACATGCCTACTGGTGATTAACTGCCAAAACTCTTGGGGAATGTGCTCTGCATAATTCATTGGTCATCACAATGGCCTCTGGCTTGTATAATGATCATTCGAAAAAGATCAATAATGTATACTAGTCACTAGTACAGTCTCTGCATTCAATACTGGTTATCAGCTGATGGTCTTACTATGTGCAGCATTGTATTGTATTAGAACTATTTGAAATTTTGAATTTGTCATTTATTTCAGAGGTTGTATAAAACCTATCTGCACAAGTTTCAATATGATTCCCTTGTTATCACAGTCAGTGGTCAAAGTACTAACATTGGTCTTATCTGTGCACTGTAACACATTCTGCATTGACACTTTTTGCAGCGCTGCAGAATGTTTTAGCATTTGCAATGTACTAAAAAGATACACTCCGGAGAGGTATTATGATAATGATAAGTCATCCTTCAGCCATCTCTGTCCTGCCTGTATTGCATCAGCCTAGGGCTAATGGGATATGGAATGGGTCTGTGAGGATGCAAGAGATCACGTAAAACCAGGTGATCTCTTTCGGGACAGATGGCACATGTGCAAATATGTACGGCGATGGCAACGTGACTGGTAAGTAATACATAGCCCTATCCTAAGATGGCACTAAGTGTTTGTGGGCAAACCACGAAAATCGCAGCTTTTCGTTGCTTAGTTTGTGTGCATATTGCAAAGGCTGGCTATGATGATAGCATTACTAACAGAAGACAAAGGTCCGACCGAAGAAATGTCTAATTTTTTCCATGGTTGCCTTTTCTAACATTTTGGAGAAGCGGGAATAACCCCTTTTTTTCGTATTATCAAAACTTTAAAGGTGTTTAAAAAGTGAATTCTGGCCAGTAAAGACACTTCATTTTCCATATATTTTTCCCCAAAGCGTAGAATATTGGGATTAAATGATGTGGAACATGTATGTTAATATTTTGTAGGGACGGGGCAGTTTTTTAAGTTGGATATTATAGTTGCATGTAGTTTTAAAAAATATATATTTTACTTGTATATAAGCACAAAATACTGTACAATACAGACATTAAAATGTACTAGAGAAATGCTCTAAATACATTTCTTTGCTGAAATACACACGTTTTTCATTAATAAATAAAAGTCATAAAATTCAAGCCTGTGAGACCTTAAACAGCCTCTTATAAGCCTTCTACACTTTCCTTGTCACCATTAACAGTCTCTTACATTTTCCTTATGGTCACTAACAGCCTCCTACACTTCCTTTATGGCCATTAACAGTCTCCTACACTTTCCCTGTGGCGACGAACAGCATCCTACACTTCCCTTATGGCAAATAACCTCCTACACTTCCTATGTGGCCACTAACAGCCTCCTACACTTCCCTAATGGTATCTAACAGTCTTCTACAAACTACTTATGGCCACTTACAGCCTCCTACACTTCCCTAATGGTAACTAACAGTCTCCTACACTCTACTTATGGCCACTAACAGCCTCCTACACTTTCCTAATGGTAACTAACAGCCTCCTACACTCTACTTATGGCCACTAACAGCCTCCTACACTTCCTATGTGGCCACTAACAGCCTCCTACACTTCCCTAATGGAAACTAACAGCCTCCTACACTCTGCTTATGGCCACTAACAGCCTCCTACACTTTCCTAATGGTAACTAACAGCCTCCTACACTCTACTTATGGTCACTAACAGCCTCCTACACTTTCCCTTATGGCAACTAAAAGCCTCCTACACTTTCCTTATGGCAACTAACAGCTTTCTATACTTTCCTTATGGCCACTAACAGCTTTCTACACTTTCCTTATGGCCACTAACAGCCTCCTAAACTTTCCCTTATGGCAACTAACAGCCACCTACATTCTCCGTATGGCCAGTAACAGCCTCCTACACCATCCTTATGGCAACTACAACATCCTACACTTCCCTTATGACCACTAACAGCCTCATTCACTTCCATTATGACCACAAACAACCTCTTACACCCTCCTTATTTAAAACTTTTTAGGGGGCTCATGATGGTTTCCCCACTCTTCCATGCACTTCACATAGATCGCTCATTGCAGAACTAACATGGGACACCCGCAAGATGGCCACAAATTGACATATTGGGGTAAATTTAAGAATTGATGTTGCCCATAGCAACCAATCAGATTCTACTTCTCATTTATCTAGCAACTTCTAGAAGATAATACCTGTAATCTGATTGGTTGCTCTGGGTAACATCACTTCTTAATAGAACTCCCATCTTAGTAAATTTACCCCATTGAAGTCAATTGCACAACTTGTTCCAATATTATTGCTAATGAGCGACATGTGCATGTTATTAATGTGGGAGCATACATCACAGAACCCTCAGCTGATTGAATCCGGCCCTACAGTATGTGTCACTTTAGCTGTGGAAAATGGAGATGTATCTGTTTTAGATCAGTTTTGTTTATATTTTTTCATTCTGTCTCTTGTTAGAATGTATGCAATATATTCACAATTGTAGAATATGTGTTGCCATTTATCTTCTATCATTTGCCATTTAGCTAAATTTCAGTAAATACTAAACAACCTGGCAATATAAGAAGAACAGCCTGTATCAAAATGAACAAAGTAAAGGTTACATGAGAACACAATCAATGTTCTTGACTGGCTGTTATCATCTGCAGGCTTCAATACAATTCATCATTGTGAAGATTCTTAGGAAAGCGTCTTGCAGCACAAAGTCAACAAATGAAATGGAGCTGGATAACTTATCCCAGGAGCTGGGGTAGACAGACAAATGAAAGTGGCCCTGGAAAATATTATGAAAGTGGAGTCATGTTGTAGCCTGGACCAAACTGTAAGTAGGGGGGTTGAACTCTGAGTCAGGTAACATTAGTGCCAGAATAGCCAGCAGGCAAAGGAAGTGACTATCCTGTTAAAACATAATGTCAATGCTACACAAGCCACTGATGGTACATGTGGTTTCCTTTTTTACGAGCGGCATTAAGCAAGACATACAACCACGAATATTTGGGTAAACTGTTTGCTCTCTCCTATCTGTTCTTGAAGCTTTGATTACCTTCTGTTGCTGGTATCTTAAGCTCAGTCGCTGCTTGTCTTGATCCTGGAATGTTGGGGCCCTGTTTGGAAAACAAGATGTAGTCAGTATGCTGGCAGATGGGAATCCTGAACAGGACCAAGATCCCGACGCCAGCATCCCAAAGAGGGTGAAGATACCGGCGTCGGCATCCCGACTGCTGGCATCCCGAAGATAAGTATCTGGCTTCCCTTCACTGTTAGCCAGGGGATGGGGTGGTGAGGTTTAGGGAACCCTGGGGGCGGTTAGTGTTAGGCACCTCCTAGGGAGGGTTAGGCTATGGGGAGGGAGGGTAAGAGTTAGATACCAGCGGGGGGAGGTGAGGCACCCCCCCCCCGTGAGGGTTAGGTTTTAGGGTGTGGGAAAGGGGGTTAGAGTCAGGCACCACTGGTGGAAGGTTAGGGTTAGGCACCCCCCAGGGAGGTTAGGGTTAGGCGCCATCAAGTGAGGGTTAGGGTTAGGGGGGGAGGGGGAGGGCTAGGGTACTTACCAGCCATAGTCGGGATCTTCAACAGTCGGGCTTCTGGCATCAGTATTTGAACCGGCGGCTATTCAGCCACCGGGATATCATACCCAACACCGGAAAAAAAATGGTGCAACAAGTGAACATTTTAGGACTAAACCGTTAGCCATATTTAATACAGAGACCCTACAATGCATTAATACCTCCGTAATGTGTTAATATTTATCAGACTAGCCATACTTTCAAAATAGATTGTAGGTGTGAATGTCTTATTAGTGGTAGACCAGTTAGAAAGGAGTTGTAATAGTCACTGCAGGAGATTATGAGTGCATAAATTAACATTTTTGTAATGTTTTTGTCTAATAATCATGTATTTTCTGGAGACATTTCTGAGTTAATGATAACACCTACACTGGTGCACGCAGGGTACCTAGAAACTCCCTCCTGCTCAGACCAATACCTCGCCATGGCCAGTCTAATGTTTTTGAAGGGTGGGTTGGAGATGGAGAGCTTTATCTCCGTCTACACTTCTGGTAAACTTGCAATCTGAGGCAGAGCTCCGGATGGGCTGAGATTGGAGCTCCAGAGCATGTGAGGCAACTCCTTGCACGGCACAAGATCTCAAGAAGATGGCCGTGGGAGAGCTGCTGCAATTGTTTTATATATATACATATATATGACTTGTAGGTGGAGTTTTCAAATATGCCAATTATATATATATATATATATATATATATATATATATATGGTTAGGGTGTTATGGCCGGCAGAAGGAACACTGCCGCCCTGTTACGGCACTGATTAAATTACCCCTCCCATGTGGTGCCATCTGCGTAGTGACATTCGGTAAGATGGTGCATGCAGACAAGATGGCAAAGGCTCTGGCACCGGCATATCTGAATAAAGTAGCAGATCTGCCACCCATCTTGTGTGCATCTCTAAATCAGACTTTTTGACTGCTGTGTTCCTCATCGTTTCATCCACCTTCAGAGCTCGGGAAATGACACAGTCTGGCAAGACACTCTGCGTTAGTCTACTCAATTAAGCGTACAGTACTCCTAAATCATTCACTACAACTCTAGACTTAAGTACATCTATCAATATGATTTATCATAAAGTACACTGGAAGAGAACAAACATTCGCTTTTATTTTTCCCACACTCTTCCTCTCCTTACCTCATACAGGGCTCAATTTAAGAGTGGGACATTGATCACTAAAGGGGTTATGTCCTACGTTCTATATTTAACAAACAGCAATAAGCTGAGCTTACTGCAATTTATCACTGCACCTCTTACGCCATGTATAGATGGTGTTAGTGGAACGGTCTCCATTACCGACAGTGGAGACTCAGCAAAACTCTTTCCAGCTTTAGCGAAGCCTTCCAGGCTTTGCTGAGTCCCTATTCAGGGCCGGTGCAAGGTTTCTTGGCACCCTAGGCATTTCTTCAGCTTTACACAACCCCCTGCCCCCACCTTTGATAGCTACACAAGCACTTATACAGTGCCCCCAGTAGTGGCCCCCCTATGTAGTGCCCCCAGTAGTGGTCCCCCCATGCAGTGCCCCCAATATAGTGCCCTCAGTAATGCCCCTTATGCAGTGCCCCCAGTAGTAGTCCCCCACCTATGCAGTGCCCATTATATAGTGACCCCAGTAGTAACCCTCCCTATGCAGTGCCCCCAGTAGTGGTCCCCCCGATGCAGGGCTCCCAGTAGTAGTCTCCCCCCCAGCAGTGCCCCAGTAGTAATCCCCCCAGTAGCTGCCCTCCCTATGCATGTCCCCAGTAGTGGTCCCACCAGTGCAGTGCCTACAGTAGCAGTGCCCCTAGTAGTAGCCCTCCTGCAGTAGCCCCCTGCAGTGCCCCAGCAGTAATCCCCCCTATGTAGTGCCCCCAGTAGTAGTCCCCCCAGCAGTGCCCCTAGTAGCAGTCTGCCCTAGCAATGCCCCCAGTAGCAGTCCCCCTCAACAGTACCCCTAGTAGTAATCCGCCTCCATGCAGTGCCCCCAGTAGTACCCACAGCAGTGCCCCCATTAGTACCCCCAGCAGGGCCCCTAGTAGTCCCCCCAGCAGTGCCCCCTTTAGTGCCCCCATCAGTGCCCCTAGTAGTACCCCCACAGTGCCCCTAGTAGTGCCCACAGTAGTACCCCCACAGTGCCCCTAGTAGTACCCCCATCAGTGCCCCTAGTAGTACTCCAGCAGTAGTCCGTCCCCCCCAGACACATACACACACATGAAAAAAAAAACCTCCACTTACCTTAATCCCCGTTCAGGCATGTTCCTCCGTCCAGCGTCCTCCCAGGCCGGCCCGCTCTGCATGATGGGAGAGACGTCATGACGTCTCTCCCATCAGCCACTGCGGGAGCCAGATGCCCAGCTCCGACAGTGGGCGCTGCAGCCGATGACAGTCTGTCTGACTTTCATCGGCTGCTAAAACAAACACACAGCTGCCGGCGGCTGTGTGTTTGTTCCTAGTAGTGTAGTGTGGATGGCACTTATGTGCAGTGGCCGACGCTCTTAGGTAAATGCCTAAGTTTGCCTAGTGGTAGCGCCGGCCCTGTCCCTATTGGGTAGACTGGAAGCGCAATGCACATGCGCAGACAAACAACGTTTTACAGTACTTAACAGACCATTGCTGGCAGCGGTAGGATGCCAAAAACAGAGCAAAGGGCGGCGCCAAGGAGGAGAACGTTGCTGGACCCTGCCAGAGAAGTGACTGTTCTCAAATGTTAGCGTCAAATGTGTTACTATCACTGTGATACTAAACAAAAATTAAATGGAGCCCTAGTACTGTATCTACCCACCCCCCATTTCTCATTTTCTGGTCTCTGGCTACTCACTGCAATACATAAAAGTATGATGCCTGGAATGGTGAGCGGAGTAGGAGCAGGAGAGGGCATGTACATTTCATGTCAATCATGATTGCCGAAAGCAGTGGAAGTCAGTCTTATCAACCTGTACTCCTTTCTGCAATCGATTACTGCAGAGCAGCAACTGATCAGAGAGTAGGGAAAAGTAGAGCAGAGACATGCTGGGGACCAGAAGGTGATATCTTTCCTCTGCCACCCTTAGGGATAAATTTACTAATGTGAGAGTTTGGGAGAGTTTGGTCATTTTTACCCACTCTCAAATTTACTAATGTCAAACTCGGGAGAGAGATCTCCTTTGCTACGGGAAAATGCTGGAGAGTTAGCAAACTCTCTTCAATTCACCATCGGCAAAACTCAAGAACCTTTTCACTGTTGAAGATAGGATTTGGGAATTTACCAAGAAGAGAGTTCTAAACTCTCATGAGATGGGAAAACTCTGCTGTAAAAACTTGTGAAATAAATACACCTGCCTGTGATATGAGAGTTTGGCAGAAACATACACAGATCACTGTGATCCAGGTATGTTTCTGCCTGTAAATTGTGAAAAAAAGGTTGAAAGATTTTTTAAAAAAATGACATAGGGTCCCCCTACTAAAGCTTAACCAGCCCCAGACTTGCCAGCCAGTCCTGGTTTCTAAAATTACAGGGAACAAAATGTGTAGGGTTCCACCGTAATTTAGAAACCAACACCAGGCTGCAGGGCCAGTCCTGGTTTTAAATATAGGGGAAAACGGTGGCGGTGTGTGTGTTTTGTATTTATTTAACTATTTATTTTACAGTGGGGGTATGGGTGCCGGCCACTTGTTGGCACTTGTAGTTCCACAAGTGCCAAAGGACAGGCATGCTGGCACCTATAGTCCCACTGTAAAATACAATAGTTTCATTCTATTCTTTACATTATTACCCTCGTACTCACCGCTCCAGGAGAGTGGGGAAGAGCCCCGGGCTTCAGTCCAAGCCTGGGGTTAAGGGAGAGGGGGGACCCCTTTTTTCAGGGGTCCCCACCTCCCCTGAGATCCCCGGCTTGGACTGACCGGCTTGGGCTGATAATGCTTTGGCCCCGGAGCCCCGGTGAAATGGTCTCCGGACTGTGGCATTACAGCCCGGCCGTTTTGGGTCCGGTGCTGGTTTTAAATATAGGGGTACACTACGCATCTTTTTCCCTCTATATTTAAAACCAGGACTGGCCCTGCAACCTGGTGTTGGTTTCTAAATTACGGTGGAACCCTACAAATTTTGTTCCCCGTAATATTAGAAACCAGGACTGGCTGGCAAGTCCGGGGCTGGTTAGGCTTTAGGGCCACCCCCCCATGTAATTTTTTTAAAAAACTTTTAACCCATTTTTTACAGGACAGAACACAAGCAGCTTGCACATATCTCACTGATATGTGCAGGCTGCTTGCTCTGGGGAGTTTTGCAGAGAGAAGACACTGCAATCTCGGGTGAGTAATCTCTGCAAAATCTGCTACACGGGGGAGAAATCTCGTTCTGCTTCACCATCGGACATCTCACTCTCAACTAAACTCACTTCTTTGTAAATTTGACAGTCTCAGGAGCCTCAAATCACCCGGTTTCGGCATAGCTAATCAAGTTGAAAAAAAAGCAAACTCTTAGTAAATTTACCCTAGTGTGTTGCTGCTTGAGATGAGATTCTTATCTGACCTGACCTTGTACCTGATTCAGAGGTGGACGCAGTGGCGATGTCGAATGCATGCGAATGATGTTTTCAGTCTGCAAATGCATCCGAGTCGCAATGCGCCTGCATCCGAGTCACACTGCAAATGCTCCTGGATGGTTACTGCTGGGAGCCACAGAACGAATTTGGATGCAAAAGCTGGGGATTTCAGTGAATGTTTCTGGGAGGTAACATGGGGGTGGCTAACCAGACGTGAGCATGTCGTGGTCAGAGACTGCACCTACAGACTCCATTGCACTGACACAGGCGGCCATGTTCAGATGGAGAATCTGCACCTGCATAGGGCTGGTGCAATCTTCAATGGTGTGACCGATGGTGCATCTTAATACACACAGTGACTGACTAGCGCAGCAGCTGGTGGGCGTCTCAGCAGCGCTGCATCAGCATAAAGAAGCAGTCACACCTGTGGCAAAAGACACGATCACAGATCACAGCTGCAACTGTGCCCACCTCCAATCAGGCCCCTTGTGAGTACATGATGCAGAGGTGAAGCTGCGCCTGTTTGTGTGTTTTCGATCTGTGCATGTGCTGAAACCAAGGATATACAAGTACGAGCAATGCAAACTCAGGGTCAATTTTCTAAAGGTCGGTTTTGTTGATTTGGGCAATTTTCCATCGGTTTTGCAAACCAATCATTTACTGAAGGCAAAACTGACAGAAAACGGACCAAAAAGCTGAATTTATTTACATAGAGAAGAATTCTGTAGGATCTACAGCTTTAAAAAAACCAACAGCAAATCAATGGGAAACCCACCCAAACAATAGACCTGTCTATGGGTGGCTAGTTTGGGAGAAGTACTGTACAGTAGTAGTATAATCTGTGCAGGTTTCATTACTGTAAAATGTAAATAAAGGGGTACCTTAAAAAAATGTGTTGGGTTCACCCTCCGCCCCCAAATCTATAACCAGCCCCAGACCTCTCAACCTGGGCTGGTATGGGAAAAAAGAGGGAAAATATGGCGTGGGGTTCCCCCTTATTTTCCTATAAACAGCACCGGGCTGAACCAACCAGGAGGGCGAATGCCATAGCAGGAAGACACACAGCATTGGGTCCATCTGCCATAACATTTACCAGCCCCAAACTGGTCAGCCCAGTGCTGGAATTGCTTGTAAAGTGGGGACTCCAACAATAAAATGGGGTCCCCTTCCCGAGGAACTATCAGCCCTGGGCTGAAAGCTCTGTGTTATTCCCCACACCCTGGTGGCGGTGGGTGTGGGGTTAATGGTAAAATAAAATAGATAATATTGTTTTTTACAGGCGGACTAAAAATACCAGCAAGTGTGCCCCAGCATGCCCGTGCTTGTGGAATAACAAGTGCCAGCAAGTGTAATTATATATGCATAGAAATTTTTCAGCCTGTCAATCAACACCAGCTCTTAAAGGTGCGTACACACTAGACGATTAAAATAAGCTATTGAACGATTACAACAACAATCATCGCCTGAACATGCAGGCCAACCTGCCGATAACGACAGGTTGGGCATGTTCGGACATATCGTTCAGTGTAGGCACATTATGCCACTGCACAGGAAGATGAACAATAATGTCGTAATCGTACAGTCGTTCCTCTAACGTCTAGTGTGTACGCACCTTTACACTTCAGACTAAAGGTGCTGAACAGGACAGGCAAAATTCAGTGAGGGCGTATCAATGCAAATGCGGGCTATACAGACATAGTTGTAAATACACCTATATCAAGGTGGACCTTGTGCTTAGTATATGTTAGGTGCAAGTCCACACTGATAATGACAACTAATAGCAAACCATGTGTACACACAGGGAGCCAAATGCACCACAAGATGTGCACAACTCTGCATATGGGAGTATATACACATTATATAATTTCCACACACTCCGGATTTTAATTCAACTCTGCATCAATCCCTTAATTTTGTTTTTTATTTTATTTTTTTCTTGAAACACTGTAGAAAAAAGGAAATTACAGTGTCAATTTCACAAGTGGTTTTATCCAAACTCCCAGGACTTCTTCCCAAGGTTTAACACCACCTCCAATTCCAAATTGGCACCAAGGATCCCAGGGCTGTTATTATGCTGCTACAACTTCTAGAGCTTTTTATAGCTCCGCTGTAGTGCTTTAATACATGGATTTCCTCAAGGGACAGCACACTATCTAGATATCTTTGAATCCTACGCTACTGACCTCAAAACCCCAAGTTAAGAATTGGCGTACAGCCTGTCAGACACTGCCGACCCCTTCTATACTCCGTCTTCTGCAGGGATCATGCCTTGGTTGCCTCCGGATCCCCACAGTTATAGCTTAAACATTATTTTTAACTTTAAACATGTTAAAAGACACAGACACACTGCATCTATTTTACAAATTAAATGTTTCCTACTGCTGTGAAGGTGCGGGATGTGGGAAAACCTCTCCACAGGCCTTTAACATGCACAAGCTATTACCTCAATTTACAGGGTTCATATACCAGTCCTGACACTGTCCTGGTCTCTGCTAGCAACAAATATATAGGGAATAGTGGGCCTGATTCAGAGCCGCTCGCTATTTGTGGTCATTCGTTCTAAAACAAGGGGTGGCTATTCAAATGAACCGTTCGCTAATTGTGGTCTGTTCACGCCTCTAAGTCTGAACGAGCAAGCAAAACTTGCGGTTGTAATTTTGAAAAATACGCCCCCTGGCCACTCGCATCCTACGTCATGTCCGCTATTTATTAGATTAATCGAGCACATCGAACAGCGTATGAACTGCTCGCTATTCTTGTGGCTTTTTTTTTCAACCGCTATTTTGCGATCATTTCGGGGTAAAAAAAAAACAAGTGACGTGGTCAATGACGCTGCTGTATTAATTATGCACTCCCTTAAAACGCCTGTTTTGACCATTAAGCACGCCTGCGATCTAATTCCACACCCCCGTTTTCAAGCACCTTCCCCTGTTACCACCCACATACGCCTCCTTCTGTCACTCAAAATAGCAGCCATTCGCTATATAGCGAACAAATGATTTTCGGCCGCACTGACTGGTTCGCGCATGCGTATTACAATCCGTACGCATGCGCAGATGTGCGAACATCGGTCAGAACGAACGAGCGGCCGCTTTCGAGCGGCTCTGAATCAGGCCCAGTGTTCTTCTTATTTAGCCTCACTTAGCCCTATTTAATCAGCGCTGCTCCTAAACGTGATACATAAAGAAATAATGGGAGGGTTGAAACAAGCAATTTTAGCAGCAAGAGGAAGAAAAACTACTTCACTCATCTACAGTAAGCATTGATGTTTCCATTATATATAGTAATTCATTTTCATTCATTAAATTGACGTCTAATATTTTTAAATAAAATCATTCCAAGCTTCAGATGATCAGACAAACGTTTGTTTGATTTCCTAATATTCCGTTGACAGTTCCATCAACTCAACCTCAGGGCTCTAATTATAAGAAGCATCTTCAGCTTGATCGAACCTGGATAAACAAAAATTATTTTATCATTGTTAGTTGTATTTTATTAACAGAAGTACTTTATATTAGTATATTGTTTTACTTTCTCTTGTATGTTCCTTTTCAGTTCTCTCACCTATTGGGTGGCAGAGATGTGTTTGGTACATAAAGCTTTATTTAACGCTTCAGTGCACACTTATACAATACTGTGATCAAACTCCCAACAGCTCTCCTTCATCTCTAATTATGGCAGCAGCCATATCTCACTGTGACAACACACGGTTTCATGTCACAATGTCTTGAATTTCTTCTGTGTATCTTTGTTGATGAGGTTACAGACTTTTTATTTTGGAAGGATGAGAAAATAATTCAGGAAAAAGGTTATTGTGGGGCCCATTTATCAATAATTATATTCTCAATGCAATCTGTGCGCGATATTAACATCCAGAATCGCACTGAAGTATGTGATAATACCGCCAGAATGTATCACATACCACATGCAGAGACAGGGGCTCAAATAAAATCCCATACCTCATTCCTCTCCTTCAAACCACATATACCCAGAACCTTTCACAGTCCTGTCGTTTCCATCTCAAAAATATTTCTAAGATCAAACCCTATCTCACCCAGGATGCTACAAAAACCCTCATACACTCACTGGTCATCTCCAGATTGGACTACTGTAACCGCCTTCTATCTGGCCTCCCCAAATCCCATCTCTCTCCTCTCCAGTCTATCCTTAATGCTGCTGCACGGCTTATCTTCCTCTCCAAACGCTCTACATCTGCCTCCCCTCTCCTACAAGCCCTCCACTGGCTCCCCTTCCCTTTTAGAACCCAATTTAAGGTTCTCACGCTCACTTACAAAGCCCTCACCCAGTCTTCCCCCATATACATCTCTGATCTCATCTCCCTTCACTCTCCTCTCCGCTCTCTTCGTTCAACTAATGCAGGCCGCCTTTCATGCCAGCTGATTACTTCCTCCCACTCCCGCCTCCAAGATTTTGCCCGCACTGCTCCTCACCTCTGGAACTCTCTCCCACTCCCCATCAGACTCTCCACCTCTTTGCAATCCTTCAAACGGGCTCTCAAGACCCATTATTTCATCAAAGCCTTCCAGCTGTCATTCTAACTCCCTGATACATACACCTTCCTCCCCATCTGGGTCACCCCTGTTTGTCTTCCCCTCCCCTTTTAGAATGTAAGCTCTTATGAGCAGGGCCCTCTAACCTCTTGTACTTCTCCCTACTTTAGTTTCATCTACTTCTTACTCACCACTAGGGCACCTAACACTTGGCTGCTTATGCTCTGTTGCTTATCTGGGTGTTATGGTCACTAATGTAGCAATATATATTATCCATGTCCTGGTCCTGTATTGTATTGTTCTGTAAGTTGCTTGTCTACAACTTGTTTATGTGCTTTGTAAGGCGCTGTGGAACATTTGTGGTGCCATATAAATAAATGATAATAATAAATGATAATAAAATGTGCTTGAAGTGGCGACCGAATCAAAGGTCTCTTCACTCCTCTATTAGGACTCCCGCTCCTGTGCGGTCTACTGACCATGCAAGTGCGGTGGCCATTGCCGGGGAGGTTTCCGGATGAACCTTCTCCCAGTAAATTTAGCGAAGTGTAGCCTATAGATTATAGCGGCTAACTTCGGGGGCCAAACTCGGCTTGGTACATCTGACAGCTTTGCAACCCCCATAGAAACCTATGGCAGTTTCAGCTACTGTCGGAACTGGAGGGACCGCAGTAGATGTCTGAGATATCTCCAGAGGTCCCTCCTTGATACTTTGGGGTGATACATAATATTTGTGGGTATCCTCCGAAAATAGGTGTTTTCGGGGACTGTGCCGCCAATATTTAATGATAAATAAGCCCCCTGTGAGAGACAGTAGAAAAATAAGTAGATACAGGCTAGAGAAGTAGAAAAATAATTAATACAATAGGCTACAGCAGTGGTTCCCAAACAGTCTTGATTCATGGCACCCTAGACTGTTTTTCACTGCACCTCTAGGCCAAAAAATTCTTATTGAGAAATTCAGAGAAACATATTAAATGAAGTACATTGTGCTTACCTGTCATCCTCAGGTTCAGTTATGTGGTGGTGGACAGGGTTGTCCTTCTGTTGGTCCACATACTGTATATTATGATTGGAGCCACCAGCACTGGTTTTGCCTGTCACATTGACCATAAATAATTTGATTTGGTCCTGGACAACCAACCCTTGGCACCCCTTCCAGTGCCTCATAGCACCTAGTTTGGGAACCACTGGGTTACAATGATGTATACAGATTTTACAGGCACTTTAAGCGTAAAAGACCTGCTAATTATAGTACAATTTACCAACATGTGCAGAGTGTTAATTGTGGAGGTAATTGCAGGGGCATTTCAGGGAAGGGAGAGTTGAATGCAAGTCAGTTTTGTGGATGACTCTTGCATGTTCTTGCACTGGACACACATAGACATTAGGGTTAACTTTTTTTTGTCAGTAGCAAATTAATCTACCAGTATGTTTCGGCAAACACAGACAGAACATACAAACGCTACACAGTGAGCACCTTGGTCTGGAACTGAACTCATGGCCTTTGAGTTGTGAGGTAGAAATGCTAACCACGATGCCAACACTAACTGTGGCATCTATATTCCCTGACATGGGGGAGATATATCAAGCCTTAGAAAGATATAAAGTGGAGAAATTGAGAATAGCAACCAATCAGCTTCTAACTGTCATTTATATAGTACAGTCTATAAAATAATAGAATCTGGTTGCAATGGGTAACTGTATATCTCTCAAGGTTTGATGCATCTCTCCCATTGAGAGCACAGCCTACTTATTCTTAAATAGCAAATACAAGGTACTAGCTAATAGGTGTTAGTGCTAGGTGCAACACATGCTTGGGCAAGACGCACTAGTCTGGCTTTGACAATTACTACACGGTAGCAGCATCCAACCCTGTAAATAGGAAAATGTATACTCAGTAGGAAGCAAAGGAATAATATAATCTTAGCATCAATGCTGTAACAGGGCAGCAGTGCGTTCTGTGCCAGCCCTTTCCCAGAGTTCTGAGGATTCGCCAAATGGCTGTACTAGTTGCAGGGTTGCGGAGCTACCAAATGCATGGGCCATGGGGCAGCCACGGTGCCACCCCCAGGACATGTACGAGGACATGTCACTGGAATTACGGGATATATATACAGAGAGAGAGAGCGGGACAGGGAAACTCCCCTGGAAAAATCAGGGTGTAATTGTGATGTCTATGAGCTCAGCTGTAGCATAGTGAGACCAGGCTGATACATTGGAGACATTTAACTGTAGATATTATATTTATAATCCAGTGATATTTACATTTAAAAACCAACAATGCTTATGACACATACAGTATATACAGTGATTAACCAAATCAGCAAATACTGTACCAGTACCTATTATAGATGCATAGCATTGCAATATATTTGGGTGGTTTCTATTGTAACAAGTAGAGATGTGGAGCTTTGGATTCCTGGAATCCGAACACACCCAAAATTAGGGATTACCAGTCAAAACGAGCCCCAGCTCAGGTCTTCCCACCAACTTCTGATCCCAAAACTAGGCAAAATGTCATCTTCCCAACGTCGCATCTCGCGTATTTTGTATTGCATAATCTTTGTGGCGTTGGATTTTGCATTTTTTTTGTATTGCATATTAAAGTCCCTCCCTCGTGATTGGTCGTCATTTCACGGAGGAAGAGGGTGTGGGTAATATAGGGGCACTTAGTTTGTACTAAATAAAAAAATTATTAGGAGCACTGAAGGCAGGGGCACTGTGTACTGTGGGCTGGCTGCAGCACTCTGTAAGCCACAAAGATAAGCACCACAGAATTGGACTGCAGCACTGTGTTGTTTGTTACTAAACAAAAAAGCCTACTGAGGCACTTTTTTATAAAACAAAAAAATATTATAACGTCATCATTACTATTACTGTTACATCCAGCTTATACTAGGAGCGCTGTAAGGCAGTTTATTGTGCTTGTTGTGTGTTCAGGCACTGTTAAAAAAATTTAATAATATAAAACGTGCGTGTTAAAAAATATAAAGTCATTATAAGGGTGCCACCGAGCTTATACAAGGGGCGCTGTGGGGCAGTTTGTTTTGTGTTCAGGGGCACTGTTACAATTTTTTATTAATATAAAACTTGTGTGTTAAAGAAAATAACATTATTATTAGGGTGCCACCAGCTTATACTAGTGGCACTGTGAGACAGCTTGCTATGTGTCCAGGGCCTTAAATTTTTTCAATAATATAAAACTTGTGTGTTAAAAAATATAACGTCACTATTAGGGTGCCACTCGGCTTAAATTAGGGGCACTGTGAGCCAGTTTGTTGTGTGATTAGGCACTGTTAAAACGTATTAATAATATAAAGCTTGTGTGTTCAAAAATATAACATTATTATTAGGGTGCCACCCGGTGCCATCCGGTTTATACTAGGGGCACTGTGAAGCAGATTGTTGTGTGTTCAGGCACTTTTATAAAGTTTTAGTATAAAACCTGTGTGTTAAAAAATATAACATCATTACTAGGGTGCCATCCGGCATATACCAGGGGCGCTGTGAGGCAGTCTGTTGTGTGTTCAGGGCCTTCAAGCACTGTTAAAATAATAATAATATAAAATTTTGTGTTTAAAAAATACAGCATCTTTATTATGGTGCCACTTTGTTTATATTAGTGGAGCTGCAAGGCAGTTGAGAGTTCAAGACCTTCAGGCACTTTTAAAACAGTTTAATAATATAAAACTTGTGTGTAAAAAATATAACATCTTTAGGGTGCCACCATTACTAGGGTCACTGTGAGGCACGGTGTTGTGTGTTAAGGCACTGATCAAAAATTCAATTATAAAACTTGTGGGCTAAATAATATAACATCAGTAGGGTACCACCTTTACTAGAACAACCTTTACTATGGGTGCTGTGAGGCAGTTTGTTGCGTGTTCCGGCAATGTTATCAAAAATTTAAATGATAAAACTTGTGTGCTAAAAAATAGAACGTTAGTAGAGTGCTACCCTTATACTAGGAGTGCTGTGAGTCAATATGGATCAGTCGCTAGAAGAGCAGGAGCAGAAATCCAGTATTAGTGCTGCGGCTGCCGCCAGCAGTCATGGCAGTACATCAACATCTATTAAAAGTGGTCCAGGGGAAATAAAGTTTAAGAAAGGGCACTTGAAATCTAAACAACATTTAACAATGTTAAAGAAAACATCACCTCTAATAAGAAAGAGAAAAATTACTGCCGAAAAATTTTAAATTGCCAATATTCCATACACCACATGCAGTGGCAAGGAACAGCTCAGGCCATGGCCTTCTTTGTGAGTGGTGGTCCTGCAACTGACGTTTCATACAGTAGAATGCCGATTGTGGAAGCTGGGGCCAAACAAAGTCAGGCATCTTCTGAAACCTCACATGCATTCTCACTGTAAGCTGTATATTTACTAAAGTGCTGGTTTTTAGAAGTAGAGGTGCTGCATATAGCAACCAATCAGATTCTAGCTATTATCTTCTAGAAGGTGCTACATAAATGATAAGTAGAATCTGATTGGTTGCTATGGGCAATAACTCCACTTTTAAAAACTTACACTTTAGTAAATATACCCTCTAAGTTTATGTGTCACCTTTAAAACAGGCAAATCAGTACACCAAAACAAACATAAGGCTGAAGAACAAACTGTGTATTCACAAACTTCACAAATCACTGAGGAGAGTCTAAGTGTGTCCATGAGTGCTATGTGTGAGTCTGAAATTTCTTACACTGTACTCTTACAGAAGCCTCCATTTCTGAATTTGTGCAGCACAAGTAAAGATGAGGCCACAGAAATAGAGGATGCTACTGTGGAAGTGCAACAAGGTGAGGGGGATATTGGTATATCTGATGCTGATGAGGATATTGATGATGAGGATGTTGTTTATGTCAAAGTAAGTCAGCCACCGATGGCAGCAGTTATTGCCTGTGGTAAAAAAGAAGGCCATTGTAATGCCTGGGCAAAAGACAAAAAAGCCACTTCTTTTGTTTTATTTTTACCCAAATCCTGACATTTGTCAAGCCCTCTGTACCATTTGTGAAGCCAAAGAAAGTAGAGGTAGGAACGTTAACAATCTAGGAACCTCCTCCCTGTTACATCATTTGCAGTGAGTTCATTCAAAGTTTTTGGAAAAAGCTGAAAAAATCTGGTAAACTAATAACAAACAGTCCAGCATCAGCTAGCTCCCAGCTCTCATCTAGATCCCAGCTCATGCAATCTCCACCGCTAACACCTGCATCATCAATCTCCTCATTAATGATCGGAGGTAGTCCTCCTGCGTCCAATTTGCAAAGGCTTACTATCTCCGTCTCTATCAAGGATTCCCCAGAAAAATACTTGCGCACTAGGGCTGCTGCTGCCAGCGGTGAATCTTCATCCTAGAAGGAACCAAGCCAAGGGCATATTTATAATGGGTGCAGGGTGTGCGGTGCACATGGGCCGCTGGGTCCAGGGGGGCCCGCACACCCTGCACCCATATTATACTTAACCTCTCCTGCATCCCACGGTGGCGCCGGTGTCAAAGCTGTAAAAAAACGGCTAGAAAATGACCACCATGGCCATTTTCCTGTCGTTTTGCGCATTTGCAGTACAGGGAAAATGGCCACAGTGGCCATTTTCCCGGTGACCTGCTCATGCGCTATAGACTCTAGGCACATGCCTCTGAACCAAGCAGACTAGTTTCAAACAACAATTGACTGTGAAACAATAATTTGCAAGAGGAAGCAAGTATGCTGCCAAGTATGAAAGCTGCCATCCAGCCGGGAGTGTGGATAATGAGTCAACTCAGCACACCAAAGTGAAACACCATTTTGACATCTGGTCAGGCATAAAAGAATTGCCCACAATTATTGACACCTCCACCATGATTCAGTCTGCTACACTAAGGGTCGTATTCAATTAGCGGCGAAAACTGTTTTTTTTTCCGCTATTTCGCTATTGTCGAAAATGGACATTTTCACCAAAAAAAACTGCGACAGGCAAAAAAAAAAACTGGAGAAAAATTTTCTCCATATCAGACCAGGAGCAAAAAAAAAGTGAAATCCCTATTTTTGGCTAAAAATGTTGAAATTTCTTTCAGAATCCTTTGGATGATTAATGATAATGATAGAAAGCAATTGAAAAAAGCGTTGACAAAAGATAGAAAGCTATTTTTTATTCCAGGAAATTACTGTTCCATGTAAATTGGGGGTACGTTATATGAGAGAAAAAAAGTCAGCGGTGATCGCAATTGCGGTAGAGTCTACCTTAAGCACTGCGTGGTGGTTCGATGTCGCCCAATGGTACCAATGTGTTCATAACTTCCTGGAGATGACATCTGAAAGTGGGCATCTTTACTCCTGGCTGGTGGGCGTCTAACTTCACCCGGTGATCGCACGTTCAGACATAGGAGGCGTCCTCATACCTTAGTGTGCGATCACATAATTTGCATATTTTAGTTCCTTATGGCAGCGAACGAGCGCACTATAGCGAACAGGTCTGAATGAGCTCCACAGTCCTTTGATTACTGAGAGGAAAAAAATGCAATTTGGAGCCCCTTGTACAAAAAAGTTTTGGTGTACTTAAGCTGCCCACCCTCCAGTGTGCAGTCGGAAAAAGAGCATATTTAGTATTATTTAGTAATAAGAACAAGAAGATTCAAGGCCACATCTCAATTTTATTTTTCTTAATGAATCAATTGTTCATTATTTTTTACCTGCCTTCAACTACATACTCCACCTCCATTTCCCTGTACTACCCTCTGGCATCTGAGCTAGTTCCCCTCATACTCAGATTCTCTGGTGCACCTCATAAATATACTACAAGGGTTGTTATCGAAATAGGAAGGAGGGAGGGGGGACAGCTTTTCTTGCAAACCTTGTCAGGAATCATCAACAACATTGCATTCTTGTATATAGATCTCGCAAGGCCACATCTCAAAGTATATTTTCTTAATCAATCAATCAACTAATGCTTTACCTGCCTTCCACTACAAACTCCACCTTTTCCATGTCCTGTCCTTGGGCCTCTAAGCTAGATCCCTTCATACTCAGATTCTCTGGTGCAACATAAATGTATTACAGGGGTTTTTAACCAATTAGAAAGAAGAGGTGTAGTATAGCCAGCTTCTCTTGCAACCCCTGTCAGGAATCCTTGGCTATATTAAATTATCAACAACATTGTATTATTTTCTGGCCTTTTTTATTTTTAGTTGCTGAAAAACAAATCTCGCAAGGCCACGTCTCAAATTAAATTTACTTAATTAATCATTCAATCAACCAACCAACCAACCAACCAATGCTTTACCTACCTTCCACTACATACTCCATATGCATCTCCCTGTACTGCCCTCAGGCCTTGATCTAGTTCTTGATTAATAAAAACATTCTTTCTAGGAGTCATATAGTTTATTAAACTGCCATCCTATCTGTCACTGCTGTGCCGCAATGTTTCATAGATGTGCTATATCCTTTCAAATTGTTGTGTGTTTGTGCCGCTGCTCTGTTGTTTAGTTTAGCCAGTAAGCCTTTAGCCAACATGGGTGAAAACAATATTGTGACCTGTGAGGTGGTCAAAATTAACTATAAATGACTGGAAAATAATAATATTAAGGTTAACAATACTGTAGTAACAAAGACAGACTCAAATTACATTATTTTAGCATGATTGTTAGGTTTAGGGTGAGGTGTTAGGGTTAGGTTTTGGCTAGACTACTATAATAACAAAAACAAATGTGTCAACATTTTAGTATCGCCATGTTAGATGTCGACCTTTTGAATGTGTCAACCAGTAAACCCTGTTTGGCTACATGAACTCAAAACATCCACAGGATATTTTTTCTGATGCGTGCAAGTCACAATCACTTGTATATACTTAAAGATGCATATGCAGCACGCAAAACTTTTTTCTAAAAACCTCTACATGAGCCATATTAGGACTTGTGTGCAACTGAGAATCAGGCCTGGTGTGTTCATTATTTTGTCCTGCTTTATCCTGCACTCTTGATACACCTGTTTTCTCTGGGAGGATGATCTATGGTTCCTTGGGGTCCCATTTATCAAAGTGTATTTGAGGTATAATCCCCAAAAACGGGTGTTTTCGGGGGTTTACCTCAAATACTAAGGGCCTGAATCAGACCCAGTCGCAAGCGCTGAGCGCTCGCAACCGGGTCGATGGTGGCCCACAGCGCAAGCACACAATGGAGCCGGCTCCGTCATGCGCATGCGCGAGACCCGGCTAGCGACCAGGGCTGCAACAGAAATTCTGGGCCCCGGTACAACAAGTTCCTGGGGCCCCCTGGCCATACATAGTACATGACATTTCCGCATCTATTGGAGGGGGGGACAGGGTAAGATCTAATTGGCCGCAGTGCATAGCAGCCAGATTAATGTTCCCGCTAGACTGCGGGCAGGGTGCTGAAGTTTGCAATCAGGGAGCCTTTGACACTCATGCTCCCGAAAAGGGAGGAGGCGTTTCCTTGTGACACGACCCAATTCGTCACACTGGGGGCATGCCCAGCACTTACATCGGTGTTGGGCTTCCCCCAAGCTCACCCCTCACGCGCACGGTGTCTATTCGTAATCGGTACAGGATGTGCTATAGCATGTATTATGCAATCACTATAATTTATATATGTATATATATATATATACACACATATATATATATATGTGTATATATAAACAAACAAAAACATATGCATATCACACACATACACATTTAGATATAACTATCATATATATATACATATATATAATGTAAATATGACCCATATATATATATATATATATATATATATATATAGTATCCAAACAGACCCGGCACTCGCACTGAAAACAATATAGCTCCGGTGCCTTCCCCTGATGCAATAGGCAAAAGATATCCAAGGGGGAACGGGAGGCACTCAATGAGACTTCACAACTTGAAAAGAATTACAGCAAAACTGTTGCTAGTTGTCAATGTTTCAGTGACATTCACTTTTATCAAGACATGAAAAAACAGCATAATGACATACCTTAAATAGAATTCACCCCGTGTACCTGCACCACGCTGTGTCGTCCCGTCTGGAGTCCGATGACGTCACTGATAGCGCCACAGCGCCGGCGTCATCGTCATACCAAGGGGGCGTGTGCACCCATGTGTAAACCATCACCTAGGTAACCTGTAAACAAATAACATCGCAAGCATATAGAGAGCAATCGGACTGATGTAAACTCAAAAGATCACTAATAACTGGAAAATGATGTAGACGGGGAGGGAGAGGAAACACAAAGGGAGAAGATAATTAGAGAAAGCAAGTAAATGAGTTCATGTCATTCAATCCGCCAGGATGAAGCGTTTGGAGATTATGTATCCAACGTGATTCGTGTTGTAAGAGGACACGTCCTCTGTCACCACCTCTAATACTTGGTGGGATCCAATCATTTTGCAACGGAGTGTTGATAATCCATGCTTAAAGTCTCTAAAGTGCTTAGCCACAGGCTGGTCTACTTCTTTACCCTCTAGGGCAGCTCTAATGCTCGAGCGGTGTAAAGCCATACGTTCCTTTAGTTGCCTAGTCGTTTTGCCAATGTACAGAAGGCCACACGGGCAACGTATATAATATACTACATAACGACTAGTACATGTGAGGGCATATTTGATGTTGAATTTGTCCTCAAGGGCATTGACCTCAGATGAGGTCACAGTTTTAAACAAGGGTTTATCCTTTGTTCCCACTCAGGACTTTGACACATTTACCAGTAAAGTTGACCTATATAAGTTCACCAGGAAAATTAAACTTAAGGAGCGGTATGGTGATACAAAAGATCAGGAACATCTACCTCCGTCATACATCAAAAAATCTAAATTTGACCCCACATCAATTAACCCGGTTATCAAGTACTTCCACAACAGAATGGAAGCACATATAGACACTTGTTCTGGCAACATATATCCAATATCGAAGGCCACTAACATACCTAATTTATCTAAGGCTGAAAGAACAGCACTTCAAAATCTCAGCAAGTACAAGGATATTGTAATCCGCCCTGCGGATAAAGGTGGGGGAATCGTTGTGCAGGATCTTGATATGTACAAATCGGAATTATACAATCAGCTTTCTGATCAAGAGGTGTACCAACTGCTAACTGGCGACCCTACACAAATGTTCAAAAAAGAGCTTGATAGTATATTGTCGACTGCGTTACAAAACCAGATTATTTCTCAGAAAACTTTTGAGAGTCTAGTCCAAGATTGGCCGAGGGTACCTGTACTGTACAGTATTCCTAAATTACATAAAAACGCCACCAATCCACCTGGCAGACCCATAATTGCGGCCAGGCATTCATTGTACTACTCGGTCTCACAGTATTTAGACTATTTACTTCAACCTGTGGTACAAGCAGAAGCCACTATCCTAAAGGACACTACATCCTTCATCCTCAAGCTACAAGAACTTTCGCCATTAACCACTAAACATCTAATGTGCACAGTTGATGTGACAAGCTTGTACACGTCTATACCTCATCAGAAAGGCATTGAGGCGATCCGACGGATTCTCGTGAATAATCCAGCCTACGATGGACCTGACATCACGTTTTTCCTCACCCTCCTAGAATTAACCCTTACTAGAAACTATTTTTTATTTGACAGTAAGTTCTTTTTACAAAGATCCGGCTGTGCCATGGGGTCATGCGTGGCACCGAGTTTTGCCAACTTGTATATGTGTGAAGTTGAAAGGGACTTATTTTTCTCATCCCCGGTGATTCAAGGATCCATCACAGCATATCTACGTTACATCGATGACATTTTCATTTTATGGACAGGTACCAAAGAGTCATTCACACAAACCATGGAAAATATTAATTCTGAGGACTGCCCTATTAAATTCACCTTCGACAGTAGTTTTGAATCGATACATTTTTTGGATGTAGCTATATCAGTCAATCAGACATTGGACATCTGCACTACGATCTATTTCAAACCTACAGACAGAAATACTTTCCTGCAAGCAGGTAGTTTTCACCCTCCAGCGCTCAAAAAAGGATTACCGTTTTCACAGTTTCTCCGGATTATACGGATTTGTAGTGATCCAACTGATGCTAGCCAACAAATTGACAAGATGCTCATTAAATTCTTGTCCAGAGGTTATAGCCCTATACTTCTTAAAAAAGCTAAAGTCAAAGCCCTCAAAGTATCCAGACTGGCAGCTCTTCAAAAGGTCAAAAGAACTCCCAAATGTTCTAGAATACTATGGGTCCAGGACTTTTCCAATAGATCACGGGACCTGATACAAACTGCTAAAGCAGCATGGCCCATGTTGACAACTGACTCTTCTTTAAAGGCACTGCAAGGAACGAAGATCACCCCTGCTTTTAAACGGGGTCGCAACATTAAAGATTTAATTGTGCATAATGATATTTCGCAACATAAACCACAAACTCCTGTACACTTTCTCACTAGAAAGTCAGGCAATTACAAATGCACAGGCTGCATCACTTGCAGCCATCTAGAAACTGGCAACACCTTTGTTCACCCTCATTCTGGCCGCAAATTCAACATCAAATATGCCCTCACATGTACTAGTCGTTATGTAGTATATTATATACGTTGCCCGTGTGGCCTTCTGTACATTGGCAAAACGACTAGGCAACTAAAGGAACGTATGGCTTTACACCGCTCGAGCATTAGAGCTGCCCTAGAGGGTAAAGAAGTAGACCAGCCTGTGGCTAAGCACTTTAGAGACTTTAAGCATGGATTATCAACACTCCGTTGCAAAATGATAGACTGGATCCCACCAAGTATTAGAGGTGGTGACAGAGGACGTGTCCTCTTACAACACGAATCACGTTGGATACATAATCTCCAAACGCTTCATCCTGGCGGATTGAATGAAATGAACTCATTTACTTGCTTTCTCTAATTATCTTCTCCCTTTGTGTTTCCTCTCCCTCCCCGTCTACATCATTTTCCAGTTATTAGTGATCTTTTGAGTTTACATCAGTCCGATTGCTCTCTATATGCTTGCGATGTTATTTGTTTACAGGTTACCTAGGTGATGGTTTACACATGGGTGCACACGCCCCCTTGGTATATATATATATATATATATATATATATAGACATACACACACAGTATATATATATATATATATTAGGGGTGAGCGGGTTCGGATCCGATCCGAGGCCGATCCGAGTCAGGCTCGACTTTTCACGCCTGACTCGGATCTGAAATTGAGGCAAAACGTCATCATCCCGCCTTCCGGGTCTCGCGGGTTTTGGATCCTATATAAGGTACCCGCGTCGGCGCCATTTTCTCACTCGGCTATGGACAGTGAAGAGGGAGGGTGGGAGTTAGGGCTGGCTGGGCTGTGTAGTGTAGTGTAGTGTAGTGCAGAGTAGTGTAGTCCTGTGCTGTGCTGTGCTGCGCTGTGCTGCTGTTGTCCATAGGGACTGTGTCCACTACTTCAAAGTCCATAGGGGCTGGCTGTGTTGTGCTGTGCTGCTGTTGTCCATAGGGGCTGTGTCCACTACTTCAAAGTCCATAGGGGCTGGCTGGACTGTGTTGTGCAGTCAGTTGTCCATAGGGGCTGTGTCCACTCCAAAGTCCTGTGCAGTGTCCCAGTCCTAAAGGGGTGCTGTAGTGTTGTCCAGGGGGTGCTCTGTCCGTCAGGGGTGCTCCCCCCAAGTGCTAAAAAATATATATTTTTTCTGTGTTTGTGAATTGTGTGCACTGTGGCTGCACGTGCATCAACAAAGGAGCAGCGCCAAGCGTGCGCCTGTGTCCCATTAGTAAAGGGCCGGCTGGCTTGTCCGTTAAAGGGTGCTGTAACCCCCAAAGTACACTCCAAACAAAAAAATATATATTTTCTGTGTTTGTGAATTGTGTGCGCAGTAGCCGCACGTGCATCAACAAAGTAGTGCCAAGCGTGCGCCTGTGTCATAGGTAAAGGGCTGGCTGGCTTGACCGTTAAAGGGTGCTGTAACCCCCAAAGTACACTCCAAACCAAATAAAAAAATATTTTCTGTGTTTGTGAATTGTGTGTGCAGTAGCCGCACGTGCATCAACAAAGTAGTGCCAAGCGTGCGCCTGTGTCATAAGTAAAGGGCTGGCTGGCTTGACCATTAAAGGGTGCTGTAACCCCCAAAGTACACTCCAAACAAAATAAGAATATATTTTCTGTGTTTGTGATTTGTGTGCGCAGTAGCCGCACGTGCATCAACAAAGTAGTGCCAAGCGTGCGCCTGTGTCCCATAAATAAAGGGCCGGCTGGATTGACCGCTAAAGGGTGCTGTAACCCCCAAAGGGCACTCCAAACAAAATTAAAAAAAAAATTCTGTGTTTGTGAATTGTGTGCACTGTGGCTGCACGTGCATCAACGAAGGAGCAGCGCCAAGAGTGCGTCTGTGTCCCATAAGTAAAAGGCCAGCTGGCTTGTCCATTAAAGGGTGCTGTAACCCCCAAAGGGCACTCCAAACAAAATAAAAAAATATATTTTTTTGTGTTTGTGAATTGTGTGCGCAGTAGCCGCACGTGCATCAACAAAGTAGTGCCAAGCGTGCGCCTGTGTCCCATAAATAAAGGGCCAGCTGGAGTGACCGCTAAAGGGTGCTGTAACCCCCAAAGGGCACTCCAAACAAAATAAAAAAATTTTTTCTGTGTTTGTGAATTGTGTGCACTGTGGCTGCACGTGCATCAACAAAGGAGCAGCGCCAAGCGTGCGCCTGTGTCCCATAAGTAAAGGGCCGGCTGGCTCATTTCTTAAAGGGTGGTGTAACCCACAAAGTGCACTAGTCTCCAACAAAAATAAAAAATTATTTTCTGTGTTTGTGTGCGCCTTAGCCGCACATATATATCAATATAACATAAATGGAGGACCAAACTTTCTCCGATAAAAATAAAATAGGGAAAGATCAAGAACCACTTCCTCCTAGTGCTGAAGCTGCTGCCACTAGTCATGACATACACGATAACATGCCATCAACGTCGTCTGCCAAGGCCGATGCCCAATGTCATAGTAGAGGGCACATACAATCCCAAATGACAAAGTTCAGGAAAATGACCTTGAAAAAAACATTTAAATCATCTGAAGAGAAACATAAACTTGCCAATATGCCATTTACGACACGGAGTGGCAAGGAATGGCTAAGGTCTTTCCCTATGTTCATGACTAGTGGCTCAGCTTCACATGACGATGGAAGCCCTCCTCCCACTAAAAAAATCAAACGAGTTAAGCTGGCAAAAGCACAGCGAAGAACTGTGCTTTCTAAGAAGATATCACAAATCCCCAAGGAGAGTCCAAGTGTGGTGGCGGTTGCGATGCCTGACCTTCCCAGCACTGGACGGGAAGAGGTGGCTCTTTCCACCATTTGCACGCCCCCTGCAAGTGCTGAAAGGAGCACCCGCAGTCCACTTGCTGATATGCAAATTGAAGATGTCACTGTTGAAGTACAACAGGATGAGGATACTGGTGTAGCTGTCGCTGAGGAGGAAGTTGGCGAGGAGGATTCTGATGGTGATGTGGTTTGTTTAAATCAGGCTCCGGGGGAGACAGTTGTTGTCCATGGGATGAAAAAGCCCATCACGGTCATGCCTGGGCAGAAGACCAAACATTCCACCTCTTTGGTCTGGCAATATTTCTATCCAAATCTGGACAACAACTGTCTTGCCATATGTACCATATGTAAACGTGAAATAAGTAGGGGTAGGGACGTTAACCACCTAGGAACATCCTCCCTTATACGGCACCTGCAGCGCTTTCATAAAGTTACTGTCAAGTTCAGAAACTTTGGCTAAGACCATAAGCAGTCCAGGGACACCTAAATCCCATTGTCCTGTTGTATCCAAGCGCATGCAAACCACACCGTCAACTCCCTCCTCGTCAATTTCCTCCTTAGTCAGGATCGGAAGTAGTCCTGCAGGCCATGTCACTGGCATGACTGACTCTCCTATCCGGGATTCCTCCGGAGGATCCTGCATTGCTAAGCCTCCTGCTGCCGCTGCTGCTGTTGCTGGGAGTCGTTCATCCTCCCAGAGAGGAAGTAGGAACACCACTACTTTTACTAAACAATTGACCCTCCAACAGTCCTTTAAGTACGACAGCAGTCATCCTGAAGCAAAACGTATAACTGAGGCCTTGACTGCTATGTTGGTGTTAGACGTGCGTCCGGTATCTGCCATTAGTGCAGTGGGATTTAGACAATTGATGGAGGTAGTGTTTCCCCGGTTCCAAATCCCATCTAGATTCCACCTCACTAGGCAGGCGATACCGAGACTGTACAGAAACGTCAGAAAAAGTGTTCTCAGTGTCCTGAAAAATGCCGTTGTACCCAATGTCCACTTAACCACTGACATGTGGACAAGTGGAACAGGGCAGACTAAGGACTATATGACTGTGACAGCCCACTGGGTAGATGTATCACCTTACGCAGCAACAGCAGCAGCGTCACCAGTAGCAGCATCTCAGAAACGCCAGCTCGTTCCAAGGCAGGCTACGCTGTGTATCACCGGTTTCAGTAAGAGGCACACCGCCGACAACCTCTTAGAGAAACTGAGGGAAATCATCGCCCAGTGGCTTACCCCACTTAGACTCTCCTGGGGATTTGTGATATCTGACAACGCCACCAATATTGTGCGGGCATTACATCTGGGCAAATTCCAGCACGTCCCATGTTTTGCTGACACAATAAACTTGGTGGTGCAGAATTTTCTGAAAAGTGACAGGGACGTGCAGGAGAAGCTTTGGGTGGCCCGAAAAATTTCTGGCCACTTTCGCCATTCAGCGACTGCGTGCCGAAGACTGGAGCACCAGCAAACACTCTTGAACCTGCCCCGCCATCACCTGAAGCAAGAGGTTGTGACGCGGTGGAACTCAACCCTCTATATGCTTCAGAGGATGGAGGAGCAGCAAAAGGCCATTCAAGCCTATACATCCACCTATGACATAGGCAAAGAAGGGGGTATGCACCTGACTCAAGCACAGTGGAGAATGATTTCTGTATTGTGCAAGGTTCTCCAGCCCTTCGAACTTGCCACACGTGAAGTCAGTTCAGACACTGCCAGCTTGAGTCAGGTCATTCCCCTCATCAGGCTTTTGCAGAAGCAGCTGGAGAAAGTGAAGGAGGAGCTAAGACAGAGCGATTCCGCTCGGCATGTGGGACTTGTGGATGAAGCCCTTCTTTCGCTTTGCCAGGATTCCAGGGTGGTCAATCTGTTGAAATCAGACCACTACATTTTGGCCACCGTGCTCGATCCTAGGTTTAAAGCCTATGTGGTGTCTCTCTTTCCGGCCGACACAAGCCTGCAGAGGTGCAAAGACCTGCTGGTGAAAACACTGTCATCTGAAGCGGAACGTGACACGTCAACAGCTCCTTCTTCATTTTCTCCCGCAACTGGGGCTGCCAGGAAAAAAGTTAGATATCCTAAGCAACCCGCTGGCGGTGATGCAGGGCAGACAGGACCAAGTTTGGACATCTGGTCCGGACTGAAGGACCTGGCAACAATTTCTGACATGTCTACTGTCACTGCATATGATACTGTCACCATTGACAGAATGGTGGAGGATTACATCGGTGACAGCATCCAAGTAGGCATGTCAGACAGTCCGTACCTGTACTGGCAGGAAAAAGAGGCAATTTGGAGGCCCCTGTACAAACTGGCTCTATTTTACCTGAGTTACCCCCCCTCCAGTGTGTACTCCGAAAGAGTGTTTAGTGCAGCCGGGAACCTTGTCAGCGAAAGGCGTAGGAGGTTGCTTCCACAAAATGTGGAGAAGATGATGTTCATAAAAATGAACTATCAACTCTTCCACGGAGACCAGCCTCCAGAACGTACAGAGGGACCTGTGGTGGTGGATTCCAGCAGGGACGAGTTAATACTCTGTGAGGATGAGGATGTACACAACACTGAAGAGGGTGAGGAATCTGTGAATGAGGAGGATGAGGATGACATCTTGCCTCCGTAGAGCCAGTTTGTGCAGGGACAGATTAATTGCCAGCTTGTTTTGTGGGGGCCCAAACGAACCAATCATTTCAGCCACAGTCGTGTGGCAGACCCTGGCGCTGAAATTATTGGTTTGTTAAAGTGTGCATGTCCTGTTTATACAAAATAAGGGTGGGTGGGAGGGCCCAAGCACAATTCCATCTTGCACCTCTTTTTTTTCTTTGAATTATGTTCTGTTTGGGGCCTAGTTTTTCAAACTGCCATCCTGTCTGCCACTGCAGTGTCACTCCTAGATGGGCCACGTGTTTGTGCCGCCCACTCGTGTCGCTTAGCATAGTCATCCATCTACCTCGGTGCAACCTTTTGGACATAAAAACACTATTGTGAGGTGTGAGGTGTTCAGATTAGACTGGAAATGAGTGGAAATTAAGGTTTTTGAGGTTAATAATAGCATAGGAGCAGAACATCAACACATTCTGTGATTTTAGCTGTTTTTATGCTTTTTTAAAAAAAAATACAGATCCAAAACACAAAACCCAGAACCCAAAACACCGAAGGGTGGTTTTGGCAAAACCAATCCAGATCCAAAACACGAAGTAAGATCCAGATCCAAAACCAAAACACGAAAAGTGGGCGGTGCACACCCCTAATATATATATATATATATTGTGATAGGATCACTGGTAAAGTGGTCTGTGACAGGGACATTCATCCCAGATTCCTGTCTTATGTGTTTTAAATCCCCAGGAGAAAGTCTGCAGTGTAGCAGGCTTGAGTCTCGGCTTTTTGAAAAGCCGGTTTGGGACCTGGGGGTTGTGGGTGAGAGGTGAGGGAGGGCTCCACCCACGGCCACTCCAGGTTTTGGTTCTCGCAGCCTGGTAACAGGCTTGATTGGGTTCCCACCTGAGGGTGGCCAATATAAGCCTAGTGTGTTGAGGGCTGATTGTCTCACCTGGGAGAGCAGACAGGGAGTTTGCTCAGAGACACTTGGAAACCTAACTGTGAGTGTTGTGCTGTGCTTTTGTTGCTGGCGAGGGCATTAGGCCCTGCCAGGTTCTGGTAGTGAGGGAACCACCTGTGAAGTTAGTGCCCCGACAGGGCTAGGATTTATATTTATGTATTCTTTATGTTTCTGACATTGTACAATAAAGACTGGCGCCGACCAGCTTGTACTTGCATCCAGACTGGTGTGATGCTTCCCTGCTGCTGTGTGTGTGTGTGTAAGGAAGGAGTCCTCTACCCAGGAGAGGGACCCCCTAACCTAACTGTGTCACAATATGGTGGAGAATGCGGGCACCCACACACACTGAAGTTGCAGCGAGAGGAAAACTTTCCATTTAAAAATTAAAGGGACAGACACCCAATTTGTGAGTGTGGAAATAACACTGTGTCCTTGGAGTCCCATAGAGGAGGCGTCAGCCAATGCTCAGAGAGGCAAGGTTCAGCTTCCAACCTACACCCCAGGACAAAATGGAGGACATTATTAAGGCCTTGCTTCAAGCTACAGCAGCTCAGCAGGAGACAAACAAAATTCAGCAGGAATCTAACAGACTTCAACAGGTCGCCATTGAGGAAACCCGCCAGGCCTTAAGAGAGGTGGTACAGCACCTGGTCGCCCGGCCCAGGGATGTTAATACTGGTCCTCCTGTGAGGGGCGGGTGCGGTGCAATGCCTGCTGCCGTGCAGGTGTACGTCTGTTACTTACCTTGCGTCGCACCCTCTCACCTTCAGGCCGTGTGTTGAGCAGACGGTCCTGGAACCTCCGAATAGAACACGGACACGATGACCTAGGGGGAAGGAGACGAGGTGAGTACCGTCCTTCCTCACGTCGACCGACGCGCCCTACCGAACCGGGGGATAAATTCAGGTTTTAAGTGAAGATCATCATTGGCACTTTTGGCCTCAGATCTCGAATTTTCACCTATCGGTACTCACGCACCAGGTGAAGATCCGTCCTTGCACCGGGTTGCAAGGTTCACCGTCCGCCCAGAAGGAAGGAGATAGATAGTGACAAACAGGGAGAGACAGTACACACAGATATTCCTCACCGTGTCCACTCTTGCTCTTCGTCCGCTCACTCGCCTACAGGTCCCTGTAAGGAGATACACAACACAGCCGTGCAGGGCCTAAACCTATGT
Source organism: Taudactylus pleione (assembly GCA_031769625.1). Taxonomy (NCBI): domain Eukaryota; kingdom Metazoa; phylum Chordata; class Amphibia; order Anura; family Myobatrachidae; genus Taudactylus; species Taudactylus pleione. The sequence continues at coordinate 7,562,836 of JAUIMM010000706.1, forward strand.
CAAGCAACTACACATACTAAAACGGCATCACCCTCAACCTACAGTGTGTGTAGTGCAACAGATATAACAAAAACTAAACCTTTGCCCTGCACGGAACACCAAACACAGACTAAATACACAACAGCAAAACACAGTGCTGTCCCTTTAAATGTCTGCTACCTATCCAGAGCTGGCCAGCTCCTCTTCTCGGTGACTGGGGAAACCACTACCTCATGGGTGGAAGCCGTACAGCTCTCCACCACTGCTCACACCTCTAATCATCTATGCGGGGGCTACCTAATGGGCTCAGGGCCCTGGACCTAACGCCCAGGATCTTACCAGCGGCTCAGGGCTTATGCCTGCCTACTGCGGGGTACTCAAGGGACTTGGGCCTACTGCCCAGAGTCCCGCTCTATTTTGCAGCTCAGGCCTAGTGGCCTGCCTAACGGTGGGCTCTGGTAGTGGCCTGGGCCTAATGTCCAGACCACTTTTATTGGGGCTCAGATATAGGGCCTAGCGCCCTCCTGTATGGGTACAGGCCTACGCCTGATTTATGGCCACGGGCCTAGTGCCCGCCTACTCGATCATTTAGTGGCCTGGGCCTAGTACCCAGGCCACTCACACCTTATTACGGGCCAATCCTTTTATAGGGCCTAATGCCCACTACTGTCCCCCGGGCCTTGTGACCGACTAATTGCCCACGGGCCTAGTGCCCGACAATACTCCACAGTCCTAGCGCCCGACAATCCTGGCGGTCTAGGGAGGGGGGTATATGGTGGGCCTCACGGAGGGCCTACCTGCTACGTTGGAAGAGGCTGCGGGGGGGAACTTCGTGACGCTCTTTTACTTTCCTCCCCCGCAGTCCTCTCCGGTCCACAGCCGCATTCTTCGGCCGCTGGCCCGTCCTGGCCAGCGGCGCCGCCTCTTCTTCCTTTCTTCCAGCCGGCGCCGCCTGTCTTCTTCTTCTTTCTTGACAGCGGCGTCTTCTGGCCTCTTCCGCGGCCGCCGCCCCTGTTGACGCGCCGAACTGCTGCTCTTCGGGAGGTCTTCTCTCCTCACTCTCCGCCGCCGAACTGCTCTTTCCCGCTCGGCGCCGTCTAATACAAGACGGCACGAGTGGGCGGGGCTATGATGCGGCTCGTCGCGATTGGCTCGTCGCGTCCACCTCTGATTGGCTGCTGGCCCGCGAGCCAGGTTTGGCTCGCGGCCAGAGCCAAACGCCCGCCGCGCCCAACGCCTGACCGGCGCTGGGAGCAAGTACTCTCTCCCAGCACCGGCTACCCGCCGCTTCATGGCTGCCGGGCGCCAAGCTCCGCTGAGCTTGCGCCCGGAGCCAAGCTTCTCCCGGCGCCACAGTACCGCCGGCACTGGTGAAAGGGACCAGGCGGTCCCTTCACCAGGTGCCCGCGGTATCTGCACCGACGCTAGGGACATTACTGTCCCAGCGCCGGCAACGGATGTGTCCCGCAGAGGACACATCCCTTCTGCCTGCCCCTGCACGTCGGCTGATGCTGGGTTCAAACTCGTGATCCCAGCACAGCCTTCCACACTCCCACCACCACTCACTCTGTACGAGCCAGTCACTTCCTCCAAAAGATGACTTCGGGCGATGATGTGGAGGCCTATCTCGCCGCTTTTGAAAGAACGGCCGAAAGGGAGAGTTGGCCCCAGGAGCAGTGGGCAAGTCTGGTGGCACTTTTTTTGTCTGGGGAGCCACAAAAAGCATATTTCGACTTATGCCTGGCTGATGCCAAGGACTATAAAAAACTAAAACAGGAGATCCTAACTCGCTTGGGAGTCACCACCTTTGTTCGTGCCCAATGGGTCCACCGCTGGGAGTTCCATATGGACAAGCCTCCACGTTCACAGATGCATGACCTCGTCCATCTGTCCTCAAAATGGCTACAGCCCGAGATGCTGACGGGACCACAGATCGTGGAAAGGGTCGTGATGGACCGGTACCTGCGATCATTACCCGCGACTCTGTGCAAGTGGGTGAGCCATGCGGACCCTAAGACTGCGGACCAGTTGGTCGAGCTAGTGGAGAGGTACGTGGCGGCTGAGGAGCTGAGGAGTATGCCCCACCAAGCCCCGATGGCGCACCGGCGAACTCCCACAGACACTGGTAAGACTGTTCCAGGGGATAAGGGTGCTGGGCGGTGGGATGTACCTAAGACTGAGGGTGTAGAACCTGGAGACAGGCCTGCCAGGCCAGGAAAGTTCTTGCCCCGTAAACGACTAGACATTAATATGATTCAGTGTTTCCGGTGTGGTGACTTCGGCTATATTTCCGCTAATTGTTCACTTACAACTGAACCTATGCAATGTGATACTGCTCATGTCTACCTGCAGGTGGGTCTTTCTTTGCACAGACAGCCTGTACGGCTGACCGGCAGGCTGAGACTGATAAGCACATGTGTGTACTCACTGTAGATGGCAACCGAGTAGAGGCACTGTTAGACTCTGGTAGCTTGGTGACACTTATAAAAGCTGATCTGGTGAACCCCTTGAGGCATAAGGGGAAAACTGTTGGTGTGACCTGCATACATGGGGATAATCGATATTATGTTACTGCCGAGGTGAACATCGAGACACCATGTGGCTCTGCTATAGTTTCTGTGGGTTTGGTGCCTGGTCTGATGTACGATGCAATATTGGGGAGAGACTTTGCTCACTTCTGGAAATTGTGGGAAAGCCGTTTTGTTCCAGAAGTGAACAACCCCGGTCCACTTGAGAAGGTTGTCGATATAGTGGAGGTGGGAGATTCTTCTGAGTCAGAGTTTTTCCCTTTTCCTACTATGGTTGGCGAACTAGAGAATGCGGAGCGTGACGGTGGCCCGCCAACTGATGTGCCTCCCATTGAGGTGGGAAGTGTTGTTGGGCCAGTGGATCATCTGCCTGATTTAGAGGTCAGAAGAGAGGTCTTTGCCGTGGAGCAGTTTAATGACCCTACTTTGGTAAAAGCCAGGGAGAATGTAAAAGTAGTTGATGGTAAACCCATAGACCCTGATAGTCCTTTGTCCTATCCCCACATGGCAATGTGTCAGGATTGGTTATATCAGGTGACTAAGAAGGGGGATGATGTTGTGGAACAACTAATAGTTCCCAAAGCCTACAGAAGAACAGTGTTGGATCTGGCCCATGGTCGTATAACGGCAGGTCATCTAGGGGTAGAGAAAACCACTGAGCGAATAATGCAGAGGTTTTTCTGGCCCGGGCTTCATAAAGAGGTATCTGACTTTTGCGCATCCTGCCCTGAGTGTCAGTATCATGCTCCCAGACCACGTTTTAAGGGACCACTAGTTCCATTGCCTATTATAGAGGTGCCGATAGTGAGAGAGCACCTGAAACAGGCTCAACAGGCACAGCAGAGGGTATACAACCGCAATGCTCGGTTACGCAGCTTTGCTCCTGGGGACAGAGTGTTAGTGTTGGTTCCCACTGTGGAAAATAAACTTTTGGCTAAATGGCAAGGCCCCTTTGAAATCTTAGAAAGAGTGGGACAGGTCAATTACAAAGTTTACCAGCCGGGGAAAAGAAAGCCGGAACAGATATACCATATAAATCTGTTAAAGCCCTGGACAGATAGAACGGTACTGTCGGCCGACCGAGCCCCTCCAGTAAATCTAAAGCCCTATAGGTTACCAGAAGCACCAAGAGCATCGGTGTCGAAAGAAATTAAAAATATGCTAGAGTTAGGGGTTATTGAAGTATCATATAGTGAATGGTCAAGTCCCATTGTGTTGATTCCAAAGCCCGACGGGAGTGTGCGTTTCTGCAATGACTTCCGAAAGTTAAACAGTGTTTCAAAATTCGATGCCTACCCGGTGCCACAGTGGAGAAGGAGGCGTTGGCCATAAAGTGGGCGTTAGAGGCTCTCAGGTACCACTTGGTTGGTAGAAAGTTCAAATTGATCACTGACCATGCCCTTTGAAGTGGATGTCCGAAAATAAGGACAGTAATGCGAGAATTACGAGATGGTTCTTGGCGTTACAAACTTTTACATTTTCAGTGGAACACAGGCCAGGGGGCCTGTTGTCTAAAGCAGATGCGTTGTCACGCGTTCATTGTTTGGGGGCTTCAGTTGTTCCGCCCCATAGGTCGAAACAAAGGGGGGGGATATGTGATAGGATCACTGGTAAAGTGGTCTGTGACAGGGACATTTATCCCAGATTCCTGTCTTATGTTTTAAATGCCCAGGAGAAAGTCTGCAGTGTAGCAGGCTTGAGTCTCTGCTTTTTGAAAAGCCGGTTTGGGACCTGGGGGTTGTGGGTGAGAGGTGAGGGAGGGCTCCACCCACGGCCACTCCAGGTTTTGGTTCTCGCAGCCTGGTAACAGGCTTGATTGGGTTCCCACCTGAGGGTGGCCAATATAAGCCTAGTGTGTTGAGGGCTGATTGTCTCACCTGGGAGAGCAGACAGGGAGTTTGCTCAGAGACACTTGGAAACCTAACTGTGAGTGTTGTGCTGTGCTTTTGTTGCTGGCAAGAGCATTAGGCCCTGCCAGGTTCTGGTAGTGAGGGAACTACCTGTGAAGTTAGTGCCCCGACAGGGCTAGGATTTATATTTATGTTTTCTTTATGTTATTTCTGACATTGTACAATAAAGACTGGCGCAGACCAGCTTGTACTTGCATCCAGACTGGTGTGCTGCTTCCCTGCTGCTGTGTGTGTGTGTAAGGAAGGAGTCCTCTACCCAGGAGAGGGACCCTCTAACCTAACTGTGTCACAATATATATATAGTATATATAGCATGAATATGTCAGGTATATAATACACAAGTATGGATGCAGCTATTATGTTTATAAGTTAAAATGATACAAACCGCAGCACCGTCACACTCACAGTCATCGGCGCTCTCCTCGGCTCTTCCCTTATTAGTCACACACAGAGCCGAGGATCACCCAGCCCAGCCTTCCTTTCTGTGTGGTGTCTCCCACCCAGACTGTCCCCGCCCGCTTCTCAGAGCCTGCCCAGGTAAAGAGTGAGAGCCTCACGAGATGATGACGTCATCATCTCGCAAGGCTTTCACTCTTCAGCAGGCTCGGGAACCATGGCATTAGTTACGCAGCGGCTGGGAGTTACATACTGTACCATCCGGTGGCCAAGACCTCCCCCCCACCCGAACTACCGGCGCTGACGCAGGTTGTAATAAAGATGACCCTTTTTTAAATAAAAAGGTTACAAAAAAAAAAAAAAAACACGGTTATTGGTGTGCTGCGGCCCGGGCCCCCTGACATAGCCGGGCCCGGGTAATCAGTACCCGCTCCCCCCCCCTGCTAGCGATGCTCCAGGTCTCGCAACAAAGGGGGCGAGCTGTCGATGTTGGGTGACAGCTCGCCCCCTTTGGTGGGCAGGCCGGGGGGGTGGCTGCCCAAACGGAGGCGTTCCCATAAGAACGCCTGTCGTTTGCGGGCGGCCCCACTGACATCATGAGTGATGTCAGTGGAGAGATTCCGGCTCTGTTCGAAATCTCTCTAGGGCTTCCGGCCACGAGACCCTACCACAAGGGTCTCATCGCAAGCCCGATGGTCGCGATGGTCTTGACAATCGCGACCATCATCATGGCCGCTCGCTGTAGCTGTGGGTGGACCAGGAGGCCGTTCTAAAATAAAAAAAACCCAGCCCTGATTCAGAGCGAGCGCTCTGTCAGAGTGACCAAGTCTGAATCAGGCCCTAAGTATCCTTTTGTATGTATTGAGGGACCGCAGCAGGTATCTCAGATGGAATGGGATTGAAATGCCGGTGGCTGTTCAAATCCCGACAGCGGATGCCCGACAGGAGGAGATCCCAACTGGGGTAGGTAAGTATTCTAACTCTCCCCTGTCTCCCTAACCCTCCTTTAGTGGTGCCTAACCCTAACCTCCCCCCAGGGTGCCTAAACCTAACCCCCCCTACCCACACCCTAAACCTAACCCTCCCAGGGAGGTTCCTAAACCTAACCTCCTGCCGGTGGTGCCTAACTCTCCCCCCTAGGGGTGCCTAACCCTAATCTCCACCCCCCAAACCTAACCTTAAACCCACTAGAGTGTCTAATCCTAACACCCCCCGCGTTTAACGCTAAGCGTGCCCTGGACTTACCTTCGTTCGGGCTGGCATCCTTGGCGTTCCAGCATCGGGATTAACATAGGCGTTGGTATTTCGACGCCTATGTTAAATCACTTGCCGGGATTCTGCTGTCGGGATTGAGACCAGCGGCCGCATAACTACAGCCCATCGCAGATAGCTGCTGTGATCCCTCCATTACCACTGGCAGCCTCATTCCCCATAGGTTTCTATGCGATGCTGCCCCCCAACAAACTTCTAAAGTAGGACAAGTCCTGTTTGGGGGTGTCCACATCATAGCATGCATATTTGTGCACCTGGAAAGTGCTAGATCCCTATCTCTCTCGGCTAAATACATCCTTTCATTGCCACGCTCGTATGTATGGCATTGAAATGGGATAAAACAGTGGAATATAATCTGGACAGCGTTACAATACACTCATATTGGGACAGTTTAGCGGTATGCTGTATTTAGTACATTTCAAAAATGGAATAGTCTCATATAGATCTCTTGGGTATGAAGATGGAATTTGTAACCTCACTGATATTTTTGCATCATCCTAATGCAGAAACAACGAACTAAGGGCCTGATTCAGACCCACTCGCAAGCGGCTGTCCGCTCGCAAGTGGGTCGATGGTGTGCACTGCGCATGCGCACGACGGAGGGAGCTCCGTCGTGCGCATGCGCCAGACGCGACGAGCGAAGGACTTTCCTTCGCTCGTTGTGTCTGATCAAAGGGGGCGTGCTGTCGATGTTGATTGACAGCACGCCCCCTTTGGTGGGCGTGCCGGGGCGTGCCTCCCAGACGGGGGCGTTCCAAAGGGAACGCCTACCGTCAGAAGCCGGCCCACTGACATCACTAGTGATGTCAGTGGGAGTGATTTTGGCTCTGATAGAGCCAAAATCACTCGGGCCTTGCGGTTGAGAAACTCAACCACAGGCTCCGGCTCGCAGTGGCGATGGTCGCGATGGTCAAGACCATCGCGGCCATCAACCTCACGCTCGTATAGGCTGTGGGTGGTGACCCACAGCTATACAAGCGTCCAGGAGGACGCTCCATAATTATGGAGGACGGCCCTCATTCAGAGCGTGTTCTCTGCTCAGAGCGTCCGGCTCTGAATGAGGGCCTAAATCTGCTCAGTGTAAGTGTATGGTGTGGAGAACAACTATATATTTTACTTGTTCTCTAAAAAATTACCTGGGCCTGGGTCCGACGCCACCCTCCCCTCCCTCTTACCTGACAGCCACCCAGCAGGAGACTGCTCTCTGCTGGATTTGCACCAGGCTGAGGGGCTCACAGCGCCCCCCCTACCCAGCCTCCGCAATTAGGCCATGCCCCCTTCCCTGCGCCGGTGCTCTACGGCCCAGGCTACAAGGAAGCGGCTGTGCAATACAGCCCAACTAAAATGCAGATGCAGCAGGAGGTGTCTGTAGGAAATAAACACCTCCTGAATGCATCTGCAAACTTAGTGCAGCGTCCATAGTTTACTCACATTGGCTTTTGGAACCTGCCAGGTGCCAGTAGGCTGCGTCCGACGATGCAGACCCTGGGATTGACACGCCTACACAATGGAGGTAGAAGAGCCAAGTCTGGGATAGTTGTGTAAACTTGTGTAGACCGTAGTACATTGTGTCAATTTATATCAATGCATTGATACAAAGTAAGAATGTGTCCCGAATTTTTATTATTGAAATATAGCATACCTCTTTATATTTTCAATGGGTTCTATAGATCATTAGTGGCTAGCGAATGATAGATCTAGTAAAACTAGGATAACTGGTGAAATCTAAGGGTGCATACACACCAGGACGATATCGACAGGATTCGGCCAAATCGGAACGACAAATCGGAAATATCATGCAGTGTGTACGCTCCCGCAATCGCATGCAATATTGTGTGATTGGCCGTGCTGCACAGTCAATCACACGATGTTGCATGTGAGGCTGTACATATTAATGAAAGACGGAACAGTAATTGGTCTGTCGTTCATTTAATCTATTAAGTGTGTACTTGCAATCATGCGATCTCCAGCCTTAACCATTTGCTAAATAAGACTTTTGGCTTTATTTTGCTTTATAAATAGGTAAAGGAGACTTTCACAAATAAAGTTTTTGCCAGACTTTTCACTGCTTGGTAAAAAGGGTATATAATCGGGAAGCCGGCTGCCTTAATACCGGCAGCCAGTTTCCCGACTGTCTAGATGTAGACGCCTGACATTTCTCCGACGCGGAGACCGGCGCCGGGCATCCTGATCGAAGGGATGCCGGTCGCCATGAGCGGACAGCCGCTGGGGGGGAGGGTTAGGTTTAGGGCACCCGGGGGGACTTAGGGTTAGGCAACCCCCCGAGAGGGTTAGGGTTAGGCACCCCCAGGGGGGGACAGGGTTAGGCACCCCCCGGGGGACTTAGGTTTAGGCAGCGGGGAAGGGTGGGGTTAGGGTTAGGCACTTAGAGGGGGGATTAGGGTCAGGCACTTGGGGGGGAGGTTAGGGTTAGGCACCGCTAAGGAGGGTTAGGGGCTTAGGTTAGAACATACTTACCTATCGACGATCGGGATTTCCAGCGCTGTCGGGCTTCCGCTGCCGGGAACTCTGCTGTGGTCGGCCAGGCGCTGCCGGGAATCGGTATTTCATACTGACTCCGTAAAAAGACCTGTATATACTTTTCTCTTAGTTGTCAGACTGGTACCTTTTACCCTGTGACTTTTTTTTTTCTATAGTCTCCAAATAAGTGTTATCTTACAATTTACTATACCTATCAGTCTCGTTACTTTTTACTTTATTGATTTTTTTTTTATTTCATTATTTTTCTTAATCTGAAGTTCCATTACTTCCATACATCTAATAGCTTCCTTGATACCTCACACTAACTGCTGGTTACCGTAGCAACAACTGTCTCAGCAGGACTTCAGTGCCCCACGTAGGACAAATCTGCTTATTCTATGTACACATAAGCAACCATTATCAATCTCTCACTGTCTAATGCAAATGCTAGCACATTGAATAATAAAATGAAGAAGTTGCATGTACTGTATGAATGCTGTTTCATAAAGAAGCACAACAACCTGCACCAGTCTTCCTATATCACTAGACTATGCTGTTGGGGACTAATATTGCAAATTCTAACACATACAGTACATACAGGGCACAAATGCATTTTTATTCATTAGGTGCATATATGTAGCTTTACTATGTTTCTTAGATATTAGGCTAATGCCAAAGGGCCTTATTCAGACCCGGTCGCAAGCGCGCTCGCAACCGGGTCAATGTTTGCCCACTGGGCATGCGCAAGTCGGAGCCGGCTCCGACGTGCGTATGCGCGAGACCCGGCTAGCGCCGGGCGCTCCGTCGCTACGGGTCTCGCACCAAAGGGGGCGAGCTGTCGATGGTGATTGACAGCTCGCCCCGTTTGGGAGATGGGCAGGGGGGGTGGCCGGCCAAACGGAGGCGTTCCCGACGGAACGCTTGCTGTTTGGGGGCGGCCCCACTGACATCAGCAATGACCCACATCTTAGCTAGCGACCAGGAGGCCACACTAAAAAAAAGAAGCGACCGCCCTCATTCAGAGAGAGCGATCGCTTCTTGCGACCATCTCTGAATGAGGGCCATAACTCCAAGTGGGTGTGATTCATATTCTGTAATGAAGGTATGTACAGTATATAATAAGCAAACAGAGAGAGAAAAAAGCAAAGCATTAAGGACCCATTTATTAATGACCTGGGCGCGATATTAGCAACCAGGATCACATTGCAAGATGACATCATACCACTGGGATCTAACATAATGCACAGGCAGGGACAGGTGTTCCAAAAGTAGCCCGTTCCTGTGATGTGCGCATACATGCGCGGCGGCCATTACTGAGGGAGGGTTCCTCTGGAACCCTCTCCCGGCTAGTTATGGATGTGTAGCCCATAGGCTACAGCAGGTTACCGCCATCTTCAGATATCAGTAGCTGCAGGGGCCAATCTCCGGAGTGCATCGCATTACGGAAATTGGTAAATATGGCAGCATTGCATCCCCCACAGAAACCTATGGGGGTTGCATCTGCCCAGGAGAATGGAGGGATGGCAGCAGGTATTAGAGATATCTACTGCTATCCCTCTATCATACATTTGGGGAATACTAAATATTTGCAGTTATCCCCCGAAAACAGGTGTTTTCGGGGAATAAGCCTCTAAATATTTATTGATAAATGGGCCACTAAAGCTGGGTACACACTAGACGATATGTCGTCCGATCCGGTGTATCGGTCGCCATATCGTCCCCATCAGCCAGTGTGTACCAGTGCGACATCCTCCTTCTGCCCTGTAAACGGTGATAGTGTTCTGGCTGGAATGGGTATGAAATACCGCCGGCCGCATTCCAGTCAGCGGCAGCCCGACATCAGCAGAGTTCGGAGCAGCGAAAGCCCGACAGCGCTGGAAATCCCGATCGTGGATAGGTGAGTCTCTACTAACCTAACCTAACCCTCCTTAGGGGTGCCTAACCCTAACTTCCCCCCCAAGTGCCTAGCCCTAATCCCCCCTCTAAGTGCCTAACCCTAACCACCCCCTTCCCCGCTGCCTAAACCTAAGTCCCCTGGGGGGGGTGCCTAACCCTCATTCCCCCCTGGGGGTGCCTAACCCTCCCTCCCCCTAGCCTAACCCTAACCCTCCCGGGGGGGTGCCTAACTCTAAATCCCCCCCGGGAGCCCTAAACCTAACCCTCCCCCCCGCGGCTGTCTGCTGGCGGCGCCCGGCATCGCTACGATCGGGATGCCGGGCGCCGGTCTCCTGGTGTCGGGGAAATGCGGGCGTCTACATCTAGACGCCCGGCATTTCACCCTTGCCGGGATATGACAGTCGGGAAGCCGGCTGCCGGTATTTAGGCAGTCGGCTTCCCGATTGCATACCTTCTGGCTGACACAACCTGTTAGGGTTAATGTGGCTATCATTATAAAATGCGAGAGGACTTGCTGGGAGCAGTAGTCCTTTAGACAGGAAGTTAAACCAGGGTATAATGCACTTTGGAGGAAAAAGAAAATGCAGGTGCAAACTCTAATGGACTTTGTGGTACAGCTTAACCAGTTCTTAGATTTACTGAATCAGGTAGAACAACAAGTAACTTATTACACAGGGATATCACAGGTGTAACAGTGGTATGCAATAGTGAGAGTTATGGTAAGAACTTACCTTGGTTAACTCTCTTTCTTCGAAGTCCATAGGGTCCACAGGGAGACCTTGGGGGTATAGCTGGATCTGGATCCTGGGCACCATGCAGTTAAAAGCTTTGCTCCCAGGATGTACTGGTCTATCCTCCCTATACCCAGTCCCCGAGCCAGAGGCACCTCAGTTGGTAAATAGCCAAAGGGTGTAGGAGGAAAAAGAGAGAAGGAGGACTGGAACACTCGAGAATCAAACTCACAGAGAAGGAGATGGAAAACCGGTGACCAGCCACATAACCCATATGAAGCCAGGTGCATCAGGGTGGGTACCCTGTGGACCATATGGACTTTGAAGAAAGAGAGTTAACCAAGGTAAGTTCTTACCATAACTCTAATTTTCTTCGACAGGGTCCATAGGCTCCACAGGGAGACCTTGTGGATGTCGAAAAGCAGTCCTTTTAAGGGTGGGGACGCTCCTGCGCTGAAAGGAGAATCCAGCTCCCAAAGGAAGCATCCTGAGAGGTGAAGGTATCAAATGCATAGAACCTTAGAAAGGTCAGAATGGAAGACCACGTGGCCGTCTTACAAAGCTGAACAGCCAAGGCACCACGGCAAGCTGCCCGCAAGGGGCCCACACACCGAGTAGAATGAGCAATAACAGAAGCCAGAACAGGCAAGCCTGCCTGTGTGTAAGCCTCTGAGATATTCATACGAAGCCATCTGACAAATGTTTGTTTATTGGCTGGCCATCCTTTCTTGTGAAATCCATAGAGCACAAATAAGGAGTCTGATTTTCGAAGAGAACTGGTCCGGTCCACATTACTCCGGAGAGCACGGACCACATCCAGGGAGGCCTCACCTGCCGAGAGATCAGGTGACTGAAAGGCCAGTACAATAACACTGTACAACAAATTAATACTTTTAATTTGTTCCTTTCTAAAAATAGTCAAATATATGTGATTCACAGGATTACCCACGGGCAAACCGTCGCTCCGGGTCTCGTACCAAAGGGGGCGTGCTGTCGATGTTGAGTGACAGCACGTCCCCTTTGGTGGGCAGGCCGGGGGAGTGGCTGCCCAAACATTTGGGGGCCTCCGTTTGGGGGCTGCCCAAATTTCTAATTTGGGGTCAAGAAAAACTAAAATGAATTCAGAATGTTTTTAGTAGCTCTAATTTTTGAGCTACACTACTTGCACTATACTGTATGTACATTAGTAATATAGTCATAGTGAAAAGCTATATTAAAATAATCTGATATTTTCTTGATAGAAAATAAATAACAGTTGTTTTAATTCAATCAATCACAAATAAGAACACAAAACGAAACAAACATACAGCATACGAAACAAACATACAGCATACAAAAGTACTATCTAATATAGTGGCCTATTCATGGGGGTGCTTTCTCTTTGCTTGTCGCTTGTACTCCTCTTCTGGGGCATCTCTTGTCACAGTCCAACAGTAGTGATTCACCTACCCTGATATCTTTGCTCCATTGCTGAAATGTCTTGGTGGAATCGCTCACTATGCTTGTCACTCAGGCCCTGATTCAGAGCCGGACGCTCTGACAGAGCGTTCGCTCTGAATCAGGGCCGGCCTTCTGATTTTTTAGAGCGGCCTCCTGGCCGCTCGCATAGCTGTGGGTGGCCACCCACAGCTATAGCGAGCGGCCAGGAAGATCGGGCTTGCGACGAGACCCTTGTGGTAGGTTCTCGTTGCCGCAAGCCCCAGAAAGATTTCGTCTCTGACAGAGACGAAATGTCTCCCACTGACATCACTCGTGATGTCAGTGGGGCCGCCCCCAAACGGAAGCGTTCACATGGAACGCCTCCGTTTCGGCAGCCACTTCCCCGGCCTGCCCACCAAAGGGGGTGTGCTGTCACTCAACATCGACAGCACGCCCCCTTTGGTACGAGACCCGGAGCGACGGTTTGCCCGTGGGTAATCCTGTGAATCACATATATTTGAATAGGGGAGCGGACAAATAACTGATTCATTTAATTGGGTCATTAGGCCCCGCCCCCTCTGCGTGAAACGCAGATTGCTGGTAAGATTCTCTCCATTCTGCCCACTTCACTAGAAATACCCCTACTTCGTCATAAATGGGCTATATCTCGGAACTCAAAGCTAACTGAGAGTTTTAAATGTCATATTCATTCTTTGCATGCTGAAATCAATTAGAAGTAACTATTTTCACATTGGAAACATTTTCATTGTTGTGCAGTGTAATTTGCTGATTAATATGGAAATTAGAAACCACTTTAGGAAGAAATTCAGGGCGAGTGCGAAGCACAGCCCTGTCCAGGTGAAATATCAGAAAGGGAGGACGATAGGATAGCACCTCCAATTCTGACACCCATTTGGCAGAAGAAATAGCCAGGAGAGAGTCTTAGCCGTTAACCACTTGATTTCCACCGAATCTAGTGGTTCAAATGGAGGACCCTGGAGGGCCTGAAGAACAACTGCCAAAACCCAAGGAGCCACAGGTGGGACAATGGGAGGTTGAATCTGGAGAACACCCTGTAAAAAGGTGTGGATATCCGGGAGCGGAGCTATCCTTCATTGGAACCACGCTGACAGTGCGGAGATATGTACTTTCAATTAATCCAGGCGAAGGCCGAGGTCCAATCCAGCTGTAAGGAATGCCACAATCCTGGAAACATGAAACACCTGAGGGTCGTAATCCCAAGAGCGACACCACTGGAAATATGTATGTCACACCCTGTGGTATATTCTGGTTGAAGCAGGCTTACGTGCTCGGAGCATCGTGCCGATGACTGAGCTAGAGAACCCTTTGGACCTTAGGATGGATGTCTCAAGAGCCATGCCAACAAAGACAGACAATCCAGGTCCGGGTAAAGGCAAGGACCCTGAGACAACAGGTCTGGACGTTGAGGCAGCAGGAACGGAGTGTCTATGGATAGACTCCGAAGATCTGAGTATCAATGACATCTGGGCCAAGCTGGAGCCACCAGCAGGACTGTGCCTCCGTTTTGCTAGAACTTCTAAAGTACCGGAGAAAGAAGGGAAATTGGAGGAAAGAGGTGCGCACACTGGAAGCCCCACTTTAATGACAGAGCGTCCACTTGGCTTGCTTCGGCATCTCTTGTTCTGGACCCGTACACTGGTAACTTGTGATTGTGTCAGGAGGCCATGAGGTCCACCTCCGGGAGGCCCCATTTGTCCACTAGGAGTTGAAACACTTCTTGGTGAAGAGACCATTCCCCTGGATGCACGTCGTGACGGCTGAGGAAGTCCGCTTCCCAATTGAGAACTCCTGGAATGGACGCTGCCGAAATTGCCAGGAGGTGGCACTCCACCCACGTCAGAATGTGTGACACTTCTATCATTGCTGCCCAACTTCAAGTGCCTCCCTGATAGTTGATGTAAGCCACTGTGGTGGCATTGTCGGACTGAAGCTGCACGGATTTTCCGTGAAGATTGTGACTTGCCATCCTGAGGGCACTGTACACGGGCCGAAGTTCCATTATGTTGATGGGCAGAGCTGCTTCGACTGCTGTCCAATGGCCCTGAAATGAGTGTGGACCGGTCACTGCACCCCAGCCCCGGAGACTGGCGTCCGTCGTGAGGAGAACCCAGTCCGGGATCCAAAAGGGGCGACTGTTGGTGAGATGAGGTGTCAGGAGCCACCAAGACAGAGACAGGCGCACCTCCGGAGAGAGCACCAATGTCTGAGCCTTGATCCGGTGGGCTCAGCCATTCCATTTGGAGAGAATCAGCCCTTGCAGGGGCCTTGAATGAAACTGAGCATATTCCACCATGTCAAATGTGGACACCATGGACCCTAGAACCTGTATTGACACCCGACCCTAGAACCTGTATTGACACCCGAAGACTGCAGAGGAATCTGCGCACTCGCAGTTGCAGTGAGGAGATCTTTTCTGGAGTTAGGAAGATTCTCTGCTGGTGAGAATCCAGAAATTCTCCAAAATGAACCATCCTTTGTGAGGGAATTACTGAGGACTTTTTCCAATTGATTAACCACTTGTAGACAAGCGATTGTCAGGTGTAGGTGGTGTTGAAACACCTCTGCCAGCCATCAGGCGGAGGTTGTCCAGGCATGGCAGGAGTCGTATACCCTGACTTCGCAGATGGGCTGCCATGACAGCCGTAACTTTCGTAAAGACCCTTGAAGCCTTGGATAGGGCAAAGGGCATAGCTCAAAACTGGAAGTGTTGGTGCAGAATAGCAAATTGTAGATAACACTGGTGAGAGGACATTATGGGGATATGCAGGTAAGCATCCTGAATGTCCAGGCATACCATGTAATCCCCAGGTTCCATAGCCAGTATGATGGAACGTAAAGTTTCCATCCTGAACTTTGGCACTCTGAGGAACTTGTTCAGAGATTTGAGGTTGAGGATAGTCTATGAGACCCATTCGGCTTCTGAACCAGAAACAGAGTAGAATAATAACCAGTCCCAGTTTGAGATAGTGGAACTGGCACAATTACCCTTGTTTTCAGCAAGGACTCTATGGCTTCCTGGATCTGCAAGGCCTTGTTCTTGTCGGAAGGAGGGCTTGTGCAGAAAAATTGGTGGGGAGGTCTTTGCCGGAATGAGAAAGCGTACCCCATGAGAGACCACTTCTTTTACCCACGCATCATTGGTGGTTTGACACCAGCACTGGGCGAACTGAAGAAGTCAGCCTCCCACTCTGGGATCCCCCAGAGGGAGACCCGTCCCATCAGGCTGAGGGTTTATCCTCAGACTTGGAAGCAGGGCATCTTGCGTTCCAGGCCTGTTTCTTAGCCTTGGTGGTAGATCTGATCACTGATTGTCTAGGGAAAGACTGTCCTTTGGGTTTTCCTTGCGGGCGAAAGGTAGAGGTTCTAGCCTTGGAAGATGCATATGCTGATGGCAAAAATGCTGATTTCGATTTTGCCAGTGTATCTACATTTTGTTTAATTCCCGGCCAAATAATATCTCCCCATTGTAGAGCAAGGCCTCCAGGCCCTTTTTAGAATCAGCGCCCGCCCTCCAGCAGCGTAGCCACAGAGAGCGGCAAACAGACATAGCCGCGGCCGAGACTCTAGAGGTCAGCAGACTGGCATCCAAAGAAGCCTCACCAATATAAGCAGCCGCATCTCTAATGTGGCCCACTAAAGACCTCTGAGTTTCAGAAGCCTCCTTTGCTACAGTGACCTCCAGGACATTTGCCCAACCTTCTATTTCCTTGAGATAGCCATGGACGGACAGGTAACTGCTCCTGAGAGTAAATAGATTTCAGGCACGTCTCCACCTTCCTATCCATGGAATCCTTCAAGGAAGAAATGGAAGGCATGGGTAGTGTGGCACTTTTTCTTAAGCGAGTAACATCAGAATCCACCCCAGGAGGTGATTCCCACTTCTTACAGTGCCCCTCAGGGAATGGATAATAGGAGGCCAAACGCTTTTGCGGCTGATACCTCTTACCAGGTGCTTGCCAAGCCTCTGCCATATGGTCTACCAGCAGGTCAGAGGAAAAACTGCCAAAGTCACCTTAACCTGTTTAAACTGAGGGTATTTGGATTTAGGGGCAGGAATGTCATCCTCTATCTCTAGTATGAATCGGACCACCCGCACCAAAGCTGGAACATTAATATTTGATTTGGGCTCCACCTCCTGTGAAAGGGAATCAGAATCAGACGCATCAGCCACTTCCCCATCATCCGATGACACGGCTGTGTCTGATAGTTATGTAGACTGGGATGACAATACAGGGCGTTTAGACGCCTTTTTAGGTATTTCATTCCGCAACATGGTCTGAAAGGCCGTAGATGAAGCTGCCAAACTCTGAACTGATAATGGAAAATCAGGAAGCGCAATACTGGGCACTCACAATGCACCAACTTAAACTGAGGTGCCTCTGGCTCGGGGGCAGGGTATAGGGAGGATGGACCAGTGCATCCTGGGAGCAAAGCTTTTAACTGTGTGGTGCCCGGGATCCAGATCCAGCTATACCCCCAAGGTCTCCCTGTGGAGCCTATGGACCCTGAAGAAGAAATATATGTTAGGGTATTGCTGGGCATTGTATTGCACCGGGCGTGATTGCGGTAAATACACCAGTGAATAGTAACACTGGTGCCTTAAAGCCTAGCAGTGGTGTCAGTGTCCTTGCTGTTTGGCATTGTGGCTCTGTATGGCTTGTATGCTGTGAGTATCCTGGGAACGTCAGGGAGTAAAGATGTTCAGTAGTGCATGTCAGAGGTTGGGCCTGTCTGACTCCAGCAGGTCCTAGTGACCGCCAGTCAGCCTAGCTTGTCATGGTACTGGGAGAAAGCAGTGCAGGAGAGCACTCCTTCCAATAAAATAAACAGAGGTCAGCAGTGGTGATACTACCACCAGAGCAGCCCAAGAGGCTACCATTGGACCAAGCATTGAAAGAGCCTGGTTATGCTGATCCACTGACTACGCAGGCCCCATTGCTCATCTGAGAATGCACAAGTCTGAGAATGCACATACACAGTGAATTGTCGTTTAAGCTTTCAATCCATACTGTCCCCGCACAAGCTCAGAGCAGAATAGGTGCCTCCAGAGCAAATTGCCACTGTCATCCACTTACTGTTCCTATTGGGACCATTGACTGAGTGTTACTCCCTGGTCAAAGCACTGGGAGATCTACTGTGCCCTGGTATTAGTAGATATGGTCAAGCATGTGAGGAAATGGTCATGCCCAGTTGTAAATACCGGGCCCTCTTTACATGCTGTACTGCTCGTTGAAGAGGGCTTCGTCTCACCATCTTGTGGGCAAGACTGCGCCTTCTTGACATCCCGGGCCTCAGTACAGGCTCGAGTCCATTGCACCTGCTCCTTCTGCTTCCAGCGCCCCTGCCCCTCGGGGTGTATTATTAGGCATTTTAGACAAAAAAGCAGGCAACATACAGAGGAAAACATAAGAGAATAGATTAGACACCGGCAATCCAATTCCACGCGAAGGGTGTGAGTTGCCATTGCAACAGCGTTACATCACTGGCAATGGCACTACATCTCGCACCCTTCACAGCCCACTCCATGACCGAATTTGCATCATTTTGCTCTGAGCCCTATGGGGCTGCGAGCACTTTTATGCAAATTCTGGCTGCCGTCAAGAGCACCCGTTGTCGCTATGAGTCGCACCCGCGAGTACATAGCATGTAATTGGATTGACCCCACGGAATAGGCATTTGTTGGAAAAACAGAAAGACAGCTATGGATTGTACACCAAGTTCTAATTTATTTTGTAACCCAATTACAGTACATCTTTTTTAATTTCTATACAACCTACTTCTGAGCGGCAGCCCTTGCTGAGCAACTTTTTATTTTTCTGAAAACCTTCAATTGATTTAGCAGGATTTGTGTTTAGTATCACTAAACAAAGGGTCTGATTCATTACGGATCACAATTGTGATCGCAACTGCAATTACGCATGCAATCTTACTGCGAAAATATGCTGATTGCAATCACAATGCCGTCGCAGCCAAACATAAGGATGCCCACTTTACCTTACACACATCCGTAATACTTTACAAGTCTGCAAAACCATCGGTAACATCGAGTTCAATCGGAGCCTCACGCACACTTGCACAAGGTCTGACCTTACTCAGGAATTGTTAACCTCACTGCACGCAGTGAGTACACAAGCTGCGTATGGCTAATCTATGCACGCCCCTGTAACAGCGTTCAAACGCACTGGCACGCCTGCGTTTCATGGACCACCCCCCCGTCACCACCCCCAAATGCTCACTTCCTGTCAATCACTCTGCGATGGGTCTGCGTAGTCACTGCGATGGCAGTCCAATCGCAGTGAAGTCTTCGAGCACGCGCACTGTGATGCATACGCATGCGCAGAAAGCAACAATCGGTCGATTGCGTGCGTAATGGCAGTTGCGATCGATAATGAATCAGGCCCAAATTTCTGAATGCAGCACTTTTCTGTTTGGAGACACAAAGCATTATAAAATGTGCGTGTGATACTAACCTGAGTCTTATGTGCGGTACACACTTGAACGACAAATTGATAGATCGGCCGACCAGCTGACCGACCTAACAAATTTGGCAAAGTTATGTGCAAACAACCTTGTGCATACACACTTACCAATCGGCCACCCAATATGTATGGCCAGAAGAACCAGCTGTAATGTCATTATCGCTGTTTCCATTGGCCAACATATGGGTCGGTAGGTCGGTCGGGTGTACAGTACACGCAAGCAGATGTGAATGATATCTTTCAGATATATTGAATGCTATGCTAAGATGTCTTTCACAGATGTAGAGGGGAATGCATCAACACCAAAAATACGGTCAAACTCCGAAAATGCAGTTTCAGAGGTTTGACCGCAATCCATATTTGCCTACACTCTCGGGATGGCCTGAAAGTCGGGTGGTGCTCCCGGCACCCCGGACGACTGGGCAAGTCTCCCGGCCATTCCGCACCCCCCCCGCCAGTCTCCGCCCCCCCCTGCCGGCGTTTCCCCCATGTAAGTGGGCGTTCCTTGGGAGCCAGTCATCGTGGCCCCACCCACGGCCGCACAATGCCGGTAATCTTGGAGGAGGCAGTCAGAATGTCGGCAAGTATGCCGTAATCCCCACATGCACCAAGATGTGGAAAGTGAAAATTTCTGGAGATCCGACTGGATAGGCAATGCCTCCTCGAAATCTGTCCCTGGGGAGAACCTGTTGCGCTGTTGTGACCTGCTGCTACTAACACCAGCCAGGGAGACAGGACACACATACTGGCAGTGTAGTATCAGCACTTCGAAGGCCCTGCTACTAAGCTCACCTGGGGGAGAAGAAGGAGGAGGAGTTGAAGGCCGGGGTGGGCCGGTGCTATCAATAGGCAGGAAGGCCCGGGGATGCTGTTGAATGGTGTGCAACTGTGAGGAGGGCACCGCAGCCCTCGCAGTCAGTGACAGTGATTCACTGTCACTCACTTGGTCCCCCGCTGTGCCGCTGTTAAGGAAGCTGGAGCTACTCGAAGAGGCGAGCCATGCATGTCTGCGGGCGCTGTGCAAATGCACCAATGTTCCAGGCAGGTACATTTTCTGGAGCTCGCGGGGAGGGGAGAAAGGTGCTGAACTGTGGGAGGGTCTATGCTGAGAGGGGTCTGTGAGGGGATAGGAGTCTATAGCTGCTGAGAGGGGTCTGTGAGGGGTGGGGGGTTTATGGCTGCTGAGAGGGGTCTGTGAGGGTGGGTTTTGTCGCTGGTCACATGGTTGTGATGCCAGAAGTCCTTTTGGATCTAGCATCAACTGTGAGGGTCTGTGAGGGGAGGGGAGTGGAGATGATGGGTGCTAAGTCCTGGGAGGCAGGCAGTGAGGGCAGTATGTGGTGCTGCGAGGTGGGCTTTGAAGGGGCCTGGCTTCCTTCAAGTTCTAAACAGAGGTTAGGGTGACTCATAAGGGAGCCTGGCCTCTGATAATACTGTCCTGTTACTATAACAACCTGAAGCTGTGTGCATACACACATATATTTATGAGAGGAATATATATATTTATATAGGAGATTGCTAGCGGCATTTGCTGTGACACCCTAATGCAGCGCTAACTTCCCTGTGCCTGCTGGTGCTGCCATATCAAAAGTGCTAAACTTTACATGGCAGTGGCTGGGGAGACAGGATAGGTGAAGCCTGTGTGGGTTACTGCAAGGGCTGGTTAGTGTGTTCGGTGGAGCAGGGGCATCGGTGGCTAGACTCGCTGAAGCTGTACATACATAGCCTACTTACAAGGCCACAACGGACCTTTTCTTCAGGGTGCTGAATCAAGAATAAAAAATAGTGGCATGGATTGTTTGAAGGAGGGGGGCCCCGAACCGGTATCTAGCCTAGGGTCCTTTGAGGTCTAAATCCGGCTCTGCTATGAGTTTCTTTTCGGAGACTCCACCGAGAGGGATTCAATAGGATCCCTCCCTGGCTCCCCCTATGGCCGCACAAGTGCAGAAGGACTCCAAGGGTGCTCTATTGCAACTCACACTCTTCACGGCTAATTGGATTGATATTAATGCATCCCGTCCATATTGTGTGTACACCTTCCCAGATGGACCGAACAATATATCGTTCGTCGGCTGTAAGAACAATATATTGCCTAATGTGTACCCAGCATTTAAGTGTGTGCTGTAATCCTTGGCAAACAATCAGATCCTATCTGTCATTTGTCTAGTTGAGGTTAATAATAAAAGCAGTCTTCTGATTGGTTGCAGCGGATTACAGCACTGTTGTGCACACAGCACCAAAAAAATGTATACATAATAATAAAAAAAATCCACGTAATACTATATAAGGCCAATACTTGGCTATAGTATGGTTTCAGGATCAATACGCTTATGGGATGCCTCATTATTATTAATATTCTTTTTACACCCAAGAAACACAAAATAATATGATCATGATTCCTGAGACTAAACTAAATTTGACCAGATTGCCCATGATGTTGGAGAGCAACCAGCTAGTACCTCATGAGATACTTCTGACCTTGGCACTTGCAGAAAACAAAACAAAAAGAAGACTAGAACAGGTGCTTCCACTTTAAGAGACGTCAGTTTTATATTATAGGGGACAAATACGTCACTAATAACGCCAGCTCCAGGTCCTCCCCTCCCGCTCATCCAATGACTGCGCAGTGTGACAGCGCTAGGCCAGCCTCCGTCCTGCTGATTGGACCGGTCTCCTGTCACCAGTTTGCGGCTCCCCGTGGGGAAACCCCGCCTCCCTATAGTGCTACAGGGTTAGATTGTCTCTTGTTGCTAGGGCTAACAGTCATCACCAAGCCTTGGTTACAACGTGTTGCTAACGTCTGTACTGTGAGGGTCTATGAAGTCCATGAACCCTTATATCGTGCACAAACCATCACTGCACAGCATGTATCTGGTGGCTGCAGTCTTGCCTGCATCTCTGTGTTACTGCATCACCTGCCCCTGATAGAGGACTACAGAGGTTTGGGAGTGATGTCAATATTACATAATGCTCCTTTTGTGGCCATAGGTGTGTGGGGGGGGTATATTTTAATCATAATTCATAGGACACAAAGCCTGTTCCATTTGTATATCTGTTCCATGATATAGGATACAGACAGTAAATGGTTAAACAGTTTAAAATTCATACACCCCCCCCCCTCAAGGCAACAACAATAACAAAAAAAACACCTGGCATGTAAGGCGTTAAATGACCATGTCCCAGTACTGAAGCCTAAAATAGCCCAGTAGTGTGTTGAGTTGATGCTACTACAGCTGACCTATATAGGTAGGTAGCAGAGAGATGCGGGGCTGGGGATGTGCAGCTACAGCATCCTTAGTATACATACAGGCACTTCACACCCCAGCCAGGAGAGGACAGGAGGCTGTGGCACCGAGAGCAGAAGCCAGTGTGAGCAGCAGGCAGGGGGATTATTAGGAAACAAAAGAGAGAGGAGGAGGAGGAGGAGAGAAAGCAGAGAAAGAAGTCAGAGAGGCTGCAATCAGCAGCAGCGCTTTCCTCTCACATACACATCCAGCTCTCTCTCTTCTTTCCTCCTCAGCCCTTCTTCATCCCCTTTTCCTCCAAACACCCCTTCCCTGCCCATCACTCTGCAGCACCCTCCCCTCTGCTCTGTGTCTCCATCCATCCAAACCATCCTGCTTTATTTCCTGCTTGCCACCCTCCTTTATCTTTCTCTCATTCCCCCAATCCTTCTATATCACCCCCTTCTCTCTCCCGTGCACATTCTCCTTGCCACCCCCACCATTCTGCACTCCTCCCCCTCTTTTCTCTCTCTCTCTCACTCTCTCTCCATCCCTTTCCTCCCCCTCCTGGCTTCTCATTTATTTATTTATTTTGGGCTGCTCTTCTCTGTCTGTTTCCCTCTCTCTTGTATTGCTGTGTCTGTATATTTTGGAGGTGCAACAGGGGGCTCCCCTTTGCAGTGCTTGCAGTGCAGGTAGTGGGGTCCCCCTCACTCCCCTCCTCCTTCCCCAGCCTGTGCCCCCCACCCGGCCCCTACCCCTTGTGTCCCCCCCGTGATCTCAGCCTGCTGCAGCCTACCAACATGATGGCGGCAGCTCCCATCCAGCAAAACGGGACCCACAGCGGGGTCCCCATAGACCTAGACCCCCCAGACTCAAGGAAAAGACCCCTGGAAGCCCCCCCGGAGGCTGGGAGCACGAAGAGGACCAACACCGGAGGTGAGTGCACCGGCTGCTCTTCTGCATCGGGGTGGCATGGAGGCACTGAGACAGCTTCTGGCCGCCCCCGGCCCTCTGCGTACCCCCAGTGCATGCACCATCTCTGGGCTTTGCCTGCATAGTAGCTCGGGCTGCTCAGCCAGGCATGCCCATTGTAATCTACGGCCAAAATGGCGTCTTCTGGTATTATTGTGGCTTTTTTTATGGCTCATATCATCAACCTGTCCTATGCTCTCATTGTAATAGACTTTCCATTAAAGCGCTACAAGCATACACCCCTTATGGTTTTGGGGGGTTCAGACAGGGGACCTGCTCTGGTGATAAGTGTCAGTGTGCACTCTGCAAAGATGCTGTGGATGCATGGGAAGGATTGAAGCAGGAATCACCCCGGTGCTGATGGAGGGTTGCAAGCATTGAAATGACTTGCAGCCCTCCAGGAACTAAGAGGTTAATTCCTAGTGCTGGAAGATGCATGGTGGAGGCAGGGACTAGAGCAGTCAGCTGCACATCAGTGGCTGCACCTCTCATTGTTTCTGGGCATCCTTTTATTTAGCCAGACAAACCTTCCTTTTCTCCACTGCCTGGATTTTTGGGAGTAATACTGTGTTGCCTTTTTATTCCCCCCAATCATTAATTGGGAGCTTGGGGGAGGGTGGGGGGAAGAGAGAGAGGCTCAGCTCACACTGGAGCTGGGGGGTGCTTCTTCTGCATCCTGGTGATGTGTCCCAGCATCTTCACGTTCATTTCTATTGGAGGCATAACAATGCAACGATGCAGAGGTGAATGCATTTGCTGAGGAATTGCAAGGACGAGCAGTGGGTTTTTTCTTGGCTTGGATGTATGCTCCCAGCACAGGAATCACACATGGACCTGCACTTTTATCATAAACTGTACAGGGATATATATTTACTGGAACATGTTGAGGTTATGCAAAGTCAGTGACTTGTTATATATTAAAAAAAATGCAACATTTTCTGACATTTCATTCAGCAAGACAGTGTTTTGTCTCCCACATTATTTGCTTTCTATGTTATATATATATATATATATATATATATATATATATATATATTTTTTTGTGGGCTTTGTTTTTTTATTTTACATTCTGCATTTGGGTGTCTGGGTCTCTTTCGGGATGACCTGTGCTTACCCAAGATAACAGTGATTTAAGCTGTAGATTAGTTTGAAATAAGGGTAAAAATCTTCTTAACCTGCTTTAATTAATAATCTTATAGGAGGATCATGAGAAGCTAAAGAAATACATTGGGATTAGTGTGGAAGTCATTCAAAATTACACTGAGGTTTTTTTTTCTTGGCAATCACTGAATGCTTACAAATGAAACATGCTATTCAGAGGTGATATTTTATAAAATGGTTAATTCAGAACAAACATTTATAAATATTTTTGCCTGTCAAATGCTTCATCTATATATGTATGTTCATGTTCCATTGCTTTGTTTTCAAATGGTCTCATACTATTTGTACACAGTGCGCACTTTCAGCCATCCCAATGTATTTTGTTCTAATTATTGCAGATTGAACTTCAATTCAAATGTGTATATTTTGGGGGGAAATAATTTAATCGGATATAGTTGAAGTCATAAATAGCATTACTGTGGGTTAAGTAAAAGACTAGTGCTAAAAGCAATGTGAATCGGACATGTTATGTTCTAGGCTTTCATACATTGGTGCAGAACAATGAGCACCTGAGAAATGTGTGTTATCCTTGCCAAACACTAACTGTTGCTCTGTTTTTTCCCCCTTACTTTGCAGAAGACGGCCAGTTTTTCCTAAAGGTCCTCATTCCTAGTTACGCAGCCGGATCTATCATAGGAAAGGGTGGGCAGACCATTGTACAGCTACAGAAAGAGACGGGAGCCACAATTAAGCTGTCTAAATCCAAAGACTTTTATCCAGGTAAGGATCGGGATTGTTCCAGTATGTAACAGGGCTAATTGAAAGTAGGATATGAATGTATCAGTGAATAACTGTAGCTGAGATAAGGATGGAATGTAGAGTAATGTTCACTGGCTGGATTTTTTTTATCCTGTTTTATCCTTGTTTTGGTACTTGGCTGAGAGATTGGTATCCTAGCTTTCAGTTATTGCCCACTGTATGCTTTGTAGTGGTAGTGGCACGTCACACTTATTGGAAGGTTGTTGCCAAGTAACTGTTCATTTTGGTATATAGGGAGGGTAAAAGGGCAGCAAAATAGGTGACTGTGTATTGCAACGTAGCTGTGTGGGAGGATTCGGTTTGGAGCTACGCAATATTGGTGATACTTTAATTGCTGCAAATGAATGGATTTCATTGCAGCTGATTTTCATGTTGTACTCCAGTGTATTCTTAGTTATATAGATAGTGTACACAGCACAAATAAATGGAAGAAAAAAAATGTCACAGTGCACTTATAGAATATATCTTAAAACAGTTTAGATTATTTATAATTAAATATCAGTAAAAGCTTCCAATCTGCAGCATCTTAGGCATTTTAACATCCAGACTTGGAACATTATGACTTGTGTGTACTTTATTCACAGCCCTAAAGTATATGTAAGGTGTATATTACAGTGGGATAGACTGCAATTTCTATCAATAGATCTAAAGACAGTGATTGTAATGAGGTGCTAAAGCAATGGTGTCACCCTGTAGAATATAGTGATAAAGGTCAGTAAGCTAATTAGATGTTCCCACTACAAAGATTCTTGCACTTACACTGGAAAATTGGACTACAATAAGGCACTAGGCCGAAAGTCAATTAGTGAGCTCACGTATTTAATAGAAAAATCTTTTGTAATTTCTCTACTTACAATGCTACTATTACCCATCATTTTATGTCCTAGATTTAACATGCAGAAGTTTTTTTTATATATGTAATGTTATATGAAATATTATGCAAATGACAAGTGCATGATGCATCTGCTTTGACCAATTTAGCAGCCAATGTTTGCAAATAAAACTCATAAATATATGCAAATATTTAGTGTTCATTTTCTATCAGACAAAACATTTTAATGAGCTATACAGTTATCATATGTCTGTTAGTGAAAGAAAGATGTTGGAAGGCTGAGGTTTGTGTATTTTATGTATGTGTCATTTGATATTCTTGCTATTATATATGGACACATTTTTATTTTCCATTTATTTTTCCATGATATTTTTGTTTGGCATTTTATTTATTTTTAGTTCTTTCCTTATGCTTTAAAGCTTGATTGCATCACTGGTAACGGAGTGGTTAATTAGTGCATCAAGCATTTTAGGATAGGAATTTCTGGTCAAGACATACAATGTTACCTCCAGCCCTTATATGCACAGTATAAGTGTATTACAGCTCTATATAATACATTGCCATACAAACACAAAGTACGCAATTGGTTATATTTGTAGGAGTGTAGGTTCCATACCTGGTAGTCTACAGCTTATACACATGTATGGAGCATTCAGTAATCAAAACGAACAGTGTATTCGAACACACAAATGCATAGTAGCTAACATTCCTTCGTACCAATGTATGTGTGTAAGCATATATGTCTGTATGTATATATGTGTGTATGTATATATATATATATATATATATATATATATATATACATACACTCCTGCACACTCCTTGTTTTTTTTTTATTCATTGAGGCACATTGAAATTACAAATTTCGATGCAAAAAAAAAAAATCTCAGTTTACTGCATCAGCAGATAAAAAAAAAATAACATAAGGGGGTTTATCGCTCAAATTTAATAAGGTAATATATCTGGCAGAAAACCGCTCAGCCAAATTGAATTTTCTCTTTAACAGCTGAAAATGAAATAGCATTTCTTGAATTATACATGAGGTTGTATTAGATATGCTGCAATATTATATGAAACCAGTGTTTAGAAAGATAGTCCAAATTACTAATTAAAAGATGTTTTGTTTTGCCAGCAATGCAATTCCGCTTGACTTGGTGAGGAATTGGTTTTGGGCTGGCAGTCTAGGGACACTTGTAGCAGAGTGGGTAATATGAGTCTCTCCACTATGTGTGTTGTAGTTTTATAAGCTATTGTAGTGTATTTCCACATGGTACCTAAGTGCTTTATTGGATTCAGGAACATGCACTAAACCATTGCCTTTTCTTTATATTGTAATTATTTGAAACAATATAAATCTTGATCTTCTTTCTACCTTTTCCTGCCCACAATCTGCTTCTCTTCCTCTCATACTTCAGGGGCATCATGCTGTACCAATACTTTCCAAAAGGTTGTGGAGCATCCAGAAGACCCATACTTAAAAATATAATATAACAAGGACAATTATTCAAAAGTGTAAACACTGTTATCCTAACAGCAGTGTAGTAATTATGACCCTTGAGTAGTTAGATATAACATTCTTTTAATATTACATTATGTCATTAGATTAAGGCTTTCAGGCCTAAAATTTTAAATTCTGTTAAATAATGATTTTAATCAAAATGCAATTAGACATCTTTGAACAATTTATAAATACCATTAGTTCCATTTAAAATATACATGCATACTTATTGTCAGCTAATGTTTTGTGGTATCTGCCAAAATACCTGTTGACATATTTTCAGTAAACCAATTTTAAGTATTTGCTTTATATGGATGCCTTAAGGCGGGTATCCACTACCCGATTAAAATGAGCGATTGAACGATATCGTTATCGTTCATTAATCGTTCACAAATCGGCCATGAAAGTGTCAAAAACGACCAGCGATGCGCACTCTCGCTGGTCGTTTTTGACATCTATCATCGCCTGAAATGCTGGTCATTCTGCCTATAACGACAGATTGCCCATGTTCAGGGATGAGGGAGGGTGTCTACACTGAATGACTGAACGTTCAGTGTAGGCACAGCACAGACTGTGAAACGACGGAACGATTACAATGTCGTAATCGTGCAGTCTTTTCACAGTCTGCTAGTGGATGTGCCCCATAATTACATGGTTTGTAGACTAATATGGAAGTACTCCTTTTAATGCATGCTACCCACGTCTTTGATAATTGATTATGTTATGCTGTAACCTATACGTTATTTACTAGGCATAAAATTCTTAGCATAAAATGTAAAAACATTTTTCTTTCCTATTAATGGTATTGCATTGGCAGTGTTGTTAATCTGCCGGATGGATAATAAGGTTGTGATTTGAGGGTCCACACAGGGACCCTGTAGCTGGTTAGCTAATCTTTTTTCTACACCCTTACTAGGTACAAGATCCGCAGGACTGAATGATATAAGATACTTTGTGCCCTGAAATTATTTTTATTGCTTCTAAACTACTGTCTTATCCCTAATTTGTACTAAGATTTTATGTCTTAAGAAAGCAAGTCCAAAATAATTTACATATTAAGTTTGAGACTGTCAACATCTTGATACAGATGCTCCTTTAAATTGATAATTAGTATTTTGATCTCGTATTATTAGTAAATGTGTACACATTCAAGTGTATATGTGATTTTACATAGATGTCTTGCAGAATGCTATTACTTAGACAATCAGGAATGAAATTACGTCACTCTATGCGTCTCTCTCCGTGACAGCTGTTGGTGTTTCCAACTTAATCCTATTGTCACTGGACATTTTTGCCTTTCTTGTCTGTTATTTATTTCTATATATTTTTTTTTCATTTGGTTGTAATTGTCACTTTGATCTCGTGTCATAAATACAAAAGAGACTAACAACATTATGACTTCACTTTGTCGTCCCATTAAAATAATAATAATCCATTTAGCTTGTTATGAGGCCAAAAATATTCTATGCCAATAAGTGTATAGACGTACATGTCTTATATGATCATCTGTAGACAATGAAATATAGATAATAGTATGTTGCAGAGTATGTAGTAAAATATTGTTATATACAGAGTTTTGCTTTCTATTATGCTCTACTTGTTATATAGAAGGTAATGTTTATTCTTGTTATTATATGTTTGTTAATTTCAAGGTAGTTAGGGAGCAGGTGAATTCTGTATGTTTGAGGGAAATGCTTAGGGACTGTACATATTTTTACAGTCTCTGGTCTACTTTACACAGACCGTAACCTTTGAGAATACAATGCCTGCTTATTACACCTGTCTTTCCCACCCCACCCTTGCTTTTTAGGTATAGTCTCAACAAAAGTGCATTAAAATGTTTTTATTCTCTTATATGCCACTCTCACTATAATGCCTGACGTGGCCTGTCTTTTAAGATGGTTGTAACGTGAAGTGGCAGAAGACATCAGAAAACCCATATTTTACATATGTACTAAACTGAATTATTTGACAAGATGTTTAATTACTTGCACAATATTTCTTGAGAGTACTAGAGAATGTCACAGATATAGATGTTACGATAGCAAGCTCACTCAGTCACCATTTGCACCAACTGCATAAAATCTTCTAACAGGAATTAAGGAGAAAGTTTTATTTTACTTAACGACTTGTAGATGTTTGGAGTAAAATTCCATCAGAAATAGTTGCCAAAGCAACAAATTTGCAATAAACACAGGTCGATCCTGAATGTAATTAACTAAAGAATGAGAATGAGCCAAATGGCCTTTGTTTGCCATCGATTTATATCTGAGTAATAATGGTATATATCTTTTTAACTGTTGTAGTGATAATTCCTTAGGTGGCAACTTTAGAGTATGGAGTCACACTATATATTTTACTGAGGAGTTATTGCTAACAATGGACCATCACAAAACATTATTTTATTAATACAGATGTATATCGATAATCATACGATCACCGTTCTGTACTATATTTACCCAAAAGTAGGTGAAATCCCATACGTATTATAAATGAATGAGAATACTAGTTCCATAATTTTAATTTTATTAATACCAAATACCACTTTCCAGTTCAGTTAATGTAGGCATGGGTCTCAATATATTATGAACACTGGATTCCCTATCTAAGCTTTACTCATCGCTCAATTTTTACACTGTTATAGATCTTTTGTCATAGCCATACATTGTGTAAAGCTGATGTTTACTGCACGTCATATGCTATCAAAATGTAGCATAATGACGTACAGGTCTTAATGACGTACAGGCGAATTCATTAGCCACCATTTTTGAAGAATGCAAATACAGGCTCTAGAGCTAGACGCATGACCAACAAAATGTCAGCCATACGTGGCTGCCTTCAAATCGCATAACCACTCTCTCCTATCGATTCTTCCCTCTCACTTTGGGTGTAGTTGATATTGGGTGCCTGCTCCAGGCTGCAGAGGTTTGTGGACAGAACGGACTCGCTGTTATCTAGATGAAAAGTGATACCCTGACATATATAAAGGACTTACTGAAGCGTGTTACACAGTTACTTTGCTCCCGATCTGTACTACAACAGAAGCAGTTAGGAAAGATAAGCACAGCCATGCAGTGACTCCTATCATCGCACTCCTGTTTCACACCCCTGTATTTTTATCACGAGTTCCCACGGCCGTATTCCTCATTGAAAAAAATAAAAATAGAGAGCTACTAATTTCTCTCTTAGTTAAAATTATACCTGAGAATGAAACTTGGCTGCAGATACAACTGACAAGCTGTGCCGCAAAGCACTATTTGTTCATCTCTGGTGAGAGCCACATGCAACTTTCCTTTCTTTGCTGTGCCAACTTTGTAATGCAATCGCCGGTGCCTTTAGCCTTGGTGTGGGAGATTTAGAGAAAGTCTGTTTGTTTCTGTCACAGCTATTTATTTGTGTCCTGCTCTGTCTATGTGTATGTTTCTGGGCCTTGGCCAGCAGTAAACAGAGAGTGAGAAGCGGCTTGTCACCGACGTAGTGATTAAGCAGTAGGTGCTGGAAAGAATGGCCCCCGTTAAGGCCTTTGTTACAGGAACTAGGCCTGCTTAGACGGCCCAAGTGGAAGACGGCCCAAGTGGAAGCATCAACTTGCTTAACTGTATTTTGAGAAGTTTAAGCGCTTTTACGTCGGTAATGTCAATGTTTTAAATCCAAAACACTTTTGTTCTGTAGCCACCACACACTACTGCCTCACGCTGACATTATTATTGTCGTTGATTCGTAGTGCGCCACAGACCTCCGCAGCGCCGGTTAGTGGTGAAAACAGGTCATACTTAATACACGGACATACAAGGTAAATAAAACAAATGCAGACAGTGAAACAAAGGGCAGGGAGGGCCTACAATCTGGCAAATTTTTTGGCTGTAAAATAAAATAGGCTTTCAATCAGTCTCACGTTAAATTGAATGGTTTTTCTCTTGTCTCCGTGGGTAAGTGTATAATGCAGGAAATAAAGCCATCGCTCGTCTCTGAAGTCATTTGTGGCTGGCTGCTGAACCGTCCGGCTATAACTGTGTCTGAAAACTATAACAAACATGCCATAATGGGATTATTACTGCTTTAGACTAGTTTAGTGGCAAAAATATTTTTGATAATGGTTCACCGATCCTTTTTCTGTAAAATCACGCAGACCTCTTCTAATTCCCGTGGGGCGTGTGCATGTTTTGTGTGGAGACGTCTCAGGGTCTGAAGTTACAGTTCAGTGTGAGAGGAACTAGATTAAAGGTACAGTACAACTGCTTCTATAATAACAGGAGAGGGCAATTTTTTGGACTGTAAGTAATTTAAATCAAAATATTTACCATTATTATTATTATTATTATTATTATTTTTTTTTTTATTATTATTTTGTATGTACATTTTTACTTTCTCAAAAATAGACATTCCAAGCATGTAAATTAGAATTTACCCCATCATTGATCAGACAAAGCAGCCCTGTGAATGTCATTTAATATTCATTTATGCCTATTGTACACCTGCCCTGACTTACTGGCTGCAGAAT
Source organism: Taudactylus pleione (assembly GCA_031769625.1). NCBI lineage: Eukaryota > Metazoa > Chordata > Amphibia > Anura > Myobatrachidae > Taudactylus > Taudactylus pleione. Next base: position 7,594,919 of record JAUIMM010000706.1, read on the forward strand.
GATGAAGTAGGTCGTTTGCAGGTCTTCATTCAGTTTGATGAGGTTTATTTACTAACATTGGACAAATCTACACTTCAACTTTAACTTAGAACAACCAGTCAGTAATTAGTTGATATCCATCTCGTGCAGATATGCACCTTTAAGTATTGTATGTAAATAACACTGGAAAGTGAATCAAAGGTGCAAGGACAGCATGGTAAAAGATCACTAGTATTTGCAATATATATATTTTTCCGTGTTGCGAGCAGAACTCCATTCAGTGAATACATGTAAAACACTCACCCCTGCTCCCATAATGAGGAGAGACGGACCTCAATGAACTGAAAACGATTAAGTAGGCGCTGATGGTCCAAGTTTCTTTTTATAAGCTGGCACCTTTTGTAAATTTAAAACACCTGGCATTTTAACAAATAAATAAAATCTGGAAATACTGTAGACCTATTTGTAGCTGTGTGTAAAACATTACGTTATGAAGGTATAAAGTACTACCCCTCATACAAGGTGGCACGAGCAATAGGCATGAGCACAATACTATTCATCTTCAGTGCGTTGTAACCTATTCAGAACATATATTGTGAAATGCACCCAGCAAACAGAACGAGGGAAGAAATTCTGTGAAATTGGTCACTATGTAAATCTTCTTATTAGTTAGCAATGTTGGCAACTGTCAGTAAATTTACTGAGAGGATGTAAAATATAACCAAAGTTTTGTGTGGTTGTAAGAAAAAATACTGATCTCAGAAATATGACACCCACTACACAACATTTCACGTAACATTCTCCACGCTAGTGGTTCGGGGTCTAAATTCATATTTAAGCCCATTATATAATAGCCCCTGGCCCCTGTTTTTTTTCCTTATGTTGTTATTTTGGGTTTTTGATACATTTTAGAATTACATAAATTGTGCATCAGTAAAAATATCTTAATAAAGATTATTTTGAAGGTCTGAGGTAATGTGAATGTGTACCCATAGCAACCAATCAGCAATTAGCTTAGATCGGTCCAGTGAAAGTTAGACTGATGAAAGCAAATATGTAATTGGTTGCTATGGTTTGTGCAACAGTCACCCTATTGCACTTATTATAGTAAATCGCACACTAAGGGTCTGATTCAGAGATGGACACAAATGGGATGGTAGCTGCAATTTCACATGGACCGCAGCTGCGAAAATATGCTAATAGTTCCAAAGCTTAACCGAGAATAGGGACGCCCACTGCTGCTTTCTCATGTGCGTCCTACATTGCGTACCAGAGTAAACATGTGTGACATCGACGCACATGGACGAGCCGTGCAGCCCTTGCGGTAGGCCTGACCTGTCTCAAATACAGCGGCTCTACTGACACGCAGAGAGCTCTCATTCTGCGTATGAGATCGCAATGGTGGAAAATATATGCACGTCCATGTAACAGCATTTAAACGGTAAGACACACCTGCGTTTTTCCATACCACCCTCGTCACCTCCCCCAAACGCTGACTTCCTGTCACTCACAATGCGAATGGATCCTCTGTGCGGACGTAACCGCAAATCAATCGCTGCGCCTACACAGTGCGACTGATAGGCATGCTCATTGGCAAACAATCGCTGGATCTGCGTAAAAATCGCCATTGTGTCCATCTCTGAATCATGGCTCTAAACTCCACACAAAAAGAGCACCCACTCAAGTAACCCTACATTTATCCCATAGTAATGTCAAGGTTAAAAGTGGAGAAAACTAGTTGCTTCCTGGTTCACATAGCTGGAATGTGTATATTCATTATCATTTGCAATAAGTTTATTCAAATATACTTAAAGGTTAGTTGTAAATGAAGAGGGAGAGTATAAATGAAATCACGTATTTAGGGTGAAAGGAAAGTAAATAAACTGGTGTGGATTTCAGTAGGATCTAGAACGTTGAGTGATACAAGACGTATTTAATCATTTATCCTCTTCATCTACAACTAACCTTTTTGTGAGATATAGTATATAGTAACAAGGAAATCTCATCAGGCATCATTTTGAATTGGGAATTGTCACTCATCGGTATTTCATATTTTAGGCTCTTACTAACAGGTTTATGTGTAGAAGAAACTGAGCACATGTGTTTAGTGAATTGAGGGTGTGACTTTCGCGTTAACCCCTCTTGCTATGGTATACAGTAAGCAGGCCTTTTTAGTTGCACTTGCGTTAAGGAAAGAGGTCCGATATGTGTCAGAAGAAAGCTACAGGTAATTGGGCTCCGTCTGGTAGGCTCTGGTTTCACTGCAGCTGTTGTTGAGATTAATTACCCTGACCTGTGGGGCAGGAGGAGAGGCTGTGTCCAACAGGGAAGCGGGCAGTAACCGCCTACTGGCACCCTTTAGTCCTCACCTCATACCCCCCCTGTAATTTATTAATTATTCTCATTAGAGTAATGTGACATGAGTATAAAACTACACATATATATGCAGCACAGACTCTTTGCATTAATATTCAAATGTTGCACTGTTTCGCTTTCTCTGCATTATCACTCATAACAGGGTGAGTACAAAGACTTACTGCAAACAAATGATACATTATACTGTGCATTTATCATGTTTGGGTGCTAGTTATTATTGAAATATAATGCAGAACCATATTTTGTTGCTAGGAAAATATCACATATTTAATGTGAAATAAACAAACTACCATAGCCTCCATTATTTATCATTCAAAAGTAAACAGATTATATGTTTTTCATGATCTATGCTATAATCCGTTATTTAAGAAATAAATTAGTTAGCATGTTTATCTCTTGTAATAAGAGTATAACTAGCTCATTTGTCCTATTTGGTTAAACAAAAATTGTAAATAATCCTTTCCATATTAGCCCATATTTTAATAAACCATTGTTCATATCTTTAGATTCAACAGCCTCCCGAATTGAGAAATGGAACATCAGGCTATGCCCTCTCTAAGATAATAGATAACTTTGTTTTGCTTTACCGTACATTAAGCTTTTTGATGAACATAATTTTTATGATGTAAAAAAAAAAATTGCATTGAAAGCATTTTGCAAGATTTTACACTTGGCACAATTAATGAGTCATAATTCGTTATTAAAGAGCTGGCAACAAATTGCTCTGCGTAACCAATCTTCTGCAGACACTTTGAGTTTGCACATATCTACCCTCTTATGTCCGTATTTACCCTTGGAGCAGTAGAGTCAGATTGAGTCAGTGTCTCATTTAGACATTTGGACCCCAGACAAATTTTAGGGCGCTTCAATTCCCTCCACCCTGGAAGTGAGGATATTCCTGTAATCTCGCAGCTATGGGTCATCCACAGGGACGGTCAGCTCTTGAGCATTTATCCAGTCACCTGCCAACGAGGAGAGACATTCTGTGGGCATTCCCTTCATGACTTTGCTTCTCCATTCCAATGGCGCCAAGTAAACTGTTAGTGCAAAGGAGAGTCTCACATACTGTAATGATAGGACAACATGGTAATAGAACAAGCACCATTCCACTGATTTAGCAGTGAAACAACAGAAGAAGCTATGGAAGCTTTCAAGCTCTATTACTTCATTTTTTTATGAAATACTACAGCATTTTATAACTGTGGGCTAAAGGACATAACAGTGCTAAAAGCCATTTTGATTAGGCTATTTGCTTTGTGCATAGCAAGCATCAATGACACAAAAGCAGTATGGTAGATGTGTGAGTCTCCTGTCTAACCTCGCATACATAAGGGGCCAATACATCAGCAATCTCAAAAAAATAATTAACCGATTCTGTGATTTCTAACCCCCCCCATTTAAGAATTCCCCAATCCACCAATCTGCCGCCCATATATTACAGATATTTATCAGTGATTTGCATATAATTTTCAGCGAATCACATTCTGCCAATCCTGAAAGACTCATCATGTTTCATTTTACTAGTAGCGGTCAGCAAATCGGCTGATTGTCTCCAAACATTCCAATCTATGACCCAGATTCATCGCTAAAATTCAGCATATTGGACAACCTGATTTACAGATTCTGATCACTTTTTGGTCGGAATCGGCAATTGGTGAACCCCATACACTGCTGATTTTTTTTTTGGACAATCATTTGCAAAATGCCAAATTGCCCCAATTAATCGCAGATGTATGGGGGCCTTTAAAGGCAGAGGAGGCAGAGCTGGATGTTTTAAATTGTGCCCAGTAGACTGAATTCTCCAGTCACTTTGTGTAATTAGTTGCCCATAGCAACCAATCAGCTTCTACCTATCATTTTCTAGAATGTACTTGATAAATAGTCGCTACAAACTGATCGGTTGCCATGGGCAACTTATCCACTTGTTCACTTCTCTACTCTTTTGAAGGTTTGATACATTTCCCCCTTAGAAGCCACTATAGTATATTTGTATAAAACATTTGCTTTGTCTACTGTACAAAATAAAATACTGTAGATGAAAAAGAGCAACTTGGTAATAACTCATGTCATCACATATTATCAGTTAGGTACATTATGAAGCTAGACATGCATGGGTTGTAGCATTCTTATTAATACACTGAGATTCACCCAGAAGATCAGTGCCACATGTGTCCCATTTAAATCTATTTCTTAAAATACTGTCGGACAACAGTGGATTTTCAAGTGGGCGTACCGTCACCCAACAACAAAATCTTTTTAAAGCTGCATACACAACACAACGATTTTTTGAGCGATTATCGTTAACGATATCGTTTATCGTTCAATTGTTGAAAAAATCGTTTACTTTCTAAGTTAAAACGATGAACGATTATCGTTCATGCGCGTTCACGTTTGTAGTTTGTAATTTGTAGTTCAGTCAGACTGACCAACTCAACGATTTTCATTAAGGGATATGCAAAAATCGTTTGTAGTTCAACAAAATCGTTCATTACACTTTAAAAAATCTGACAGATAATCTGACCGAAAATCGTTCATAAAATCATTCAGAAAATTGTTGGTAACAAAATCGTTGTGTGTGTATGCAGCTTAATTATTAAAGATGTATATTTAACAAATGTAACATTTGTTATGATAAACAGAAAGCTTCCATAAGCCTGACGTGGCTTAAACCACAAAGCTGGGGCTACATTGTGTTATGTCAGCTGTTGTGTTTTGCCCTATAGAATAGTTGGGTGTGTGGTTATGATAATGTTATATAAGTCTTCCCTTGTAAAGCTGGGTACACTCTACACAATGTGCTCCCAGCCAATGGAACAACGTGATGGAGCGGTATATTGCGTTGGCCGTACACACGGCACAATCCGGTGCACTGCCGCGCAATATATTGTTCCATGCTGTTACACTGTAGCAACATGACGTCGTTAACCACATCATCCCATCTGCTACGCAGCACAGCAGATGGGACAATGCGATGAATGACTGCCGTGCACGCGCAATCGGATGTACACACTATACGATCCACACGATATATCGTTCCAATCCGTGGTGGAACGATATATACTAGTATATATTTTATATTGTGTACCCAGCTTTAGGCATCAGTCTCATTCATCTGTTGTTGTTATTATTATTATTGTTATTGATCTTTTGATGACGCACGCACTTGACACTCATCAGTCGGCAGTTTAAGATAGCTAACAGAAGTTCTACACTCCTAAACTTGCTTGTAACATTAAAAATATAGGTATTTTATGCCCCTTTATTTATATAATGATGGTATTACAATACAAATAAATAACATACAATAACATGAAACAGAAGGTAAAGCTGGCTGTAACCAAATGAGTTTGCAATTTAAGAAAATAATGAATATTACTAGTTGAGTTCCACCTGTAACTAAACAGTTGGTATGGTAAACTGATGGTGGCTTAGATCCGGCACTTTATATTTCAATATTTTTAAATCATTGTAGCACCGCTCTCTTATCTAGAACACTAAACATTATAAGGATTACAGAAAGATTTGGTTTGGAACAGTGGGAGGAGTTAAGATTGTGCTGGATTTTGTTGTGAATGAGTAATGCGAGGGAGGGAGGCTGTAATACAAGGACACAGTTGCAGTACTCAATCCACAGTAGTCGCTTACTGTCAGAGTTATGTTACTGTATAAAGAAATAAAATAGCTGTCTAACATCTCTACCACTGTACATGCCTTGTATTTATTGTGTGCACACATCTGTTATGGGACTGACCCAATATACATGGAGATGCATCATTTCATTCACTTGGTACTGATGCACAAGTTAATTGATAGGCTGTATTCTCCTGAGTACTAATTCAGCACATGAAACTGCTACCTCAGTCATTCAGCTACCTATGGCTACATTTAAACTGCTGCCTATAGAGGGTTATTTAAATAGTGTCTGGGCAAATGTATAGCAGTATTATTCACACCTTACTATATAGCAGTAAATCCTGGTCTTGTACCTTTTCAAAACCATATTGTGCTGCAGAGGAAAAAAATTAAATATAATGATAGACTTAAAGCTGGTACCGGGGCACGTCCATATTCAGATCTGAATCTACTGTAAAAATAATCCTGCCTAGAATTTGTGTGATGCATGCAAAAGCAGCCCGTATCTTCACTGCATGTACAATTATTTACACTTGCACCCACTGCATTCCTTTTAGCTGGTTTGGCAAATACAGTTACTAAATGAAGCCTAATATGTTCAAAATGTCCAATCCAAGTAAATTCTAAAACAGTTATCAGGCAAAATAAGTAGCTTTCAGCACATCTTCATAATTAGCTCTGAAGTAGGTTTTATAAGAGCAGCCTGCACTCACAAACTCACAATTCCTTCTGCCTCTCCCCGGGTGTTGGTCACAAGGAAGAATAGGGAGTGTTCTTAGGACTTGCAATGCATAGTCCATATTTTATTACGGTTTTTATTGCAGAGGACGCATCTATCTATCTATCTATCTATCTATCTATCTATCTATCTATCTACTAAATGGTTGCAAAATGATACAAACCACAGCAAAATAAAGCTAAGGGATTGACATACTGTTACTTAACAATATACCAATACCATTTTCTGTAATAAATATCCAAAATATCCAAAGAAAAACAGGACTGAGAGATAACTGTACCTCAAAGACACAACATGGATAATACTAGTTTTTCAGCCACAAATTGGTCTTTTTAGGGCATGAAATGGGCGTTGATGCAATCTGCAGCCTAAATGGCCAACAAAAAGTCATCTGTTTCAAGGGACTGGACTTGCGGGTACTGAAACCCTGTTGCAATTTGCGAGCTGATGATAACGATGATGACAGCCGCAAGGGCCAGTTAGTTTGGGTAAATTCTCTATAGTCACACACAATGCATATTAAACTAAAGTGCAGTATCTGTGATCTAAAAGCACGATTATATGAAATACTCATTTTATAAATATAAAGTATGCTTACTACTCTGTTAGGGAAGAAGAAGACCATATGTTATTAGTGTTGTTTATAATATCTATCTATCTATCTATCTATCTATCTATCTATCTATCTATCTATCTATCTATCTATCTTTTTATCATAAGCATATTAGTTTCTTTCTGTAGTGTAATCTTGGCAATGGAGGGGTTACCTGCGTGAGATTTACTTTCCTCAGGAAGCCTGGTGATGGGTGGGCCACAAACTTGGATGGAAGCTGTTGGGTTCCCTGCTTGGCTGGGAGAATGTAATTTTTGGCTACTTGCATAAAGGGCGGAGGGGGGAGAAACAGAGGAATTGAGGGGGGCCTGCGAACAGCTGAAGTGACATTGAGCGCCAGCTGGGGGATCTGAAATCAAAATAAGCTGTGTGTGAGTTGTATTAACATGCAATTAGAATGCACAATAGCAATTGTGTGGATCAAGGTCAGATTGCACTGGAAACCCCCCCCCCCCCCCCCAGCAAAACAGAGCTCTTTTCTGTTTTTTGTTTTCACAACCCTGCATCCAATATGGAAAGTCATTTTACCCCGTGAACAGATTGAAATTTTGCGTTGCCTCTGAATACTCAGTGTTCTGTCCGTCGTATATATGAACATTTAATGCTTTTGCATCACAATCTGTATTAACCACAAAGATCCGAGATGTTAGGGCCCAGGCAACTGGACTTTGTATATTTATTTGTGACCTTAATGCGCTGTCTGACAATTTTTCTGTTCTTTATAACATTGACATAAAAAGTTGGCACATAAAAAAAGACTTGATAGCATGATAAAGGCTGGCATACTAAAAATAGTAATACTAAAAATAATGTTAAGGAATAGAATTTATACCGCATGTAAAGCTCAATAGTTTCTCAATATAGCCCTGCCTGCTCCTAGTGGTTCTCCACTAGTTGGGAAAGCACTGAATTTTGGGATAGAATGTTAGAGTCCAATGAAGCCTATTTATTAACCTATTTTTTTTAGCTGCGGGAATGACGGGGAAAATGCTTAGCCTCATTTCGGATGTGCTGTCCCGGAGAGCAAGCACTGTTAAGTAGCTCTGAAAAATAACAATAAGCCCCTATAGGCGATACATTCCGTAGCTTGGACTCGGTGGGTATTACCCAATAGAAGCCTATAGGAGGGATCCAATCGAATCCCTTCCAGTATCCCCCGCGGTGGCGTGTGCCGTTTCACATGCACGGAGGGAGTCCCTCTAGTATCTAGCTATCGCAAAGGACAACTCTTAACTGGACAGCTTGTGTAAGTGTGCGTGAGCCTGCAATCGTACTCCATGTTACCGATGGTTTCGCAGTCTTGCTAAGGATTACGGATGTGTGCAAGGTAAAGCTGGCGTCCTTATATTGTGCTGCGACGGCATAGCGATCACAGTGGATTAGCATACTATCGCAGTGAGACTGGGTACTATTGCATTCGCAGTTGCAATCTAATGAATCAGGCCCATAGACTTTTATTTATTTATTAGCTTACTATAGTATTCTTCCTTTCTACTGATAATAGCACTTCCTGTGCACAAATAATTAACTGGAGCCATACCAAAACACTATCATTGTGCTCTATGTTATTTACACCATTGTTTATACTGAACTGATATGTTTTGAAGACAAGACTCTAGGATCATTAGAATGAAGTGCTTTGCAGGACACTCACATTTTAGCAATCCATTCCAATGTTTTCCACAATGATCCCTCCTCGGTTCCATCTCCAGAGATTCCTGTCTATTGTTTTGCTGTCTGTAAAGTTCAGGAAGGGGCTGACGTGTCCTCTCCAGGGAAGTCATGTTATTGTTGCAGTAATGAATACAGTGTGCAATTATTCCTAAACAGAGCCCAAGACCACAAGCACTCCATGTTTAGAAATACAACACTGTTAGTAAATTATTCTGATAATATGAAATGTATTTAACAAAAAAACGCATAGTTGCCAACTTTGTGAGATTCCTCTTCGGGAGATGCTGGAGGGGGAGGTCCCAGGGGCAACTGTACAGGTCCTGGCACCATGAATAACAATATGGCCCTGCCCCTGATGCAAAATGCTGTGATTTATGCCACTTTGCAGAGGGTGGCGTGTACCTGATTATGCAATTCACTGTGAATCATGATGGCACTGCCTACTGCAATGCAGCAGTGGACGGGTGTGGGTGGGTTGCTCCCCGAAATTCAGCAGTAGGCAAGTATGAATAAATGCAGAGATGTACTCTGCTAATTAGCTAATAGAATTGTATGGGACTGGATTTGCTGATTATCAAGTGGTCCTCAGTGATCACAATCATGCCTTTATTCTCCAGCTCATCAATAACACAGCCATTATAGCTCATTTTATGAGAACAACTTATAAGTTCTTAATTATTTTATTAACTCCTTGGTGTTTGAAGCTACATACACAATGGCAGTAATTCCCAAACTGTTTTGAATGACAGCACCCTAGAGTATCAGAATTTTCATCTACGGCACCCCTAGGCAAAACATTTCTTATTGAGAAACTCAGCAAAAATGATTACATTATTAAATGAAGTAATCTGTGCTTACCTGTCAACAGTAGGTTCAGTTATGTGGTGGCGGACAGGTTGCACTTCTGTTTGTGCACATATTTTCTGATTGGCAGCCACCTCTCTGGTTTTGCTTTTTCACATTGACCGTAAACAATTTAATATGATACTTGACCACCAACTTGTGGCAACCCTGCAAGTTCCCCGTGGCAGCCAGTTTGAGAACCACTGCATTATAATATTCAAATCCTAATAATACGTACACATACACAGCTGTAAAAATTAATAATGTACTCATGGAGGCCGCACAATTTTGCATTGTTGTGTCTTTCGCTGCTGTGTGGTTTTTTTTTTTTTACATTTCTTGTAGCATTTTGATGCATCTGACATGATTTCACTCAAAAACTTGTATTCATCTCAACTTGAGTGCTTTGTAAATGCAGTGACAAATAGTTACGAAGTGTTTGCGGAAGTATTTCTAGGTGCGTGCTAATGATAACTTTCTATATTTCCGCAGACACGTGTTTAAAAAAACATTTGTAAGCGCATCTAAAGCCATATCAAAATATCAAATGCATACATTTTGGATATATGTCCTGATTATAGAGATACTAAATGTGTATTACTCAGGGTTTACCTCATATGAAAAACCCATAAAGATGTATAAACATTTGTAACCTTCTGAGGGGGACATTCAGTTGCTGGAGTTGTTCCCTATATCAGCCAGTTACTGTAACATCTACATCGCAAGTTTTCCTTCATACCTTTAAGGATGCATGCAATCTGCCGTTCTGCAATGGCATGTCACGTCCATCGCACTGAAGCTGTTGTATGATAAAACAAAAAAAAATAAAAAAAAAAATCAAACACTATTTAATATTATTAAAGCCATGTTACAGTGCATCTGTCATTGCTGCAACGCAGGAAAACTTTGTCTAGGTTTACACATCCCTACTTCTAACCTCAAGGGATTCCCCGATGACACCACAGCCCTGCATACAATGGGGAAGCACATTCTTCAGCTATGATAGTAAGAAAACAAAACAGTCAGTGATAAGCTGACCAGGAACCATTTCCTCTATGGCTTGGTGCAGTGATGGAGTTGCCGCTATCTTTAATGCTGTTTTATTAATATTTATGTAAGATTACAGCTCTTACCAAAGCAGAGGTTTATAACAGCCTTTTAAGAGATATAGGGGCCCATTTATTAATGACCGCATTTTGCAATGCGATCAGGGCATCCAGTACTGCCCATGATCGCATTGCAAAATGCGATCATAGCGGCTGAATGTACTATCCGGCATATGCAGGGAGACGGGCTCCGTGCGGCACATGAGCGGCGCCCATTGCCGGCGGAGGGATCTGGGAGATCCCTCCGCCGGCTGACTTGCGGTAAGTCCCCATAGACTACAGTGGCTAACGCTATCTTCAGATAGCGTTAGCTGCTGGGGCCAATATCGGGAATGCTTTGCATTCCCGATATTGATACATTTGGCAGCATCGCATCCCCCATAGAAACCTATGGGGGAGGCGGCTGCCGGCGGCAATGGAGGGATCGCAGCACTTATCGGAGATACCTGCTGCGATCCCTCCTTCATACATCCGGGGGATACTGAGTATTTGAGGTAAACCCCCGAAAACACCTATTTTCGGGGAATTTACCTCAAATTAACTTTGATAAATGGGCCCCATAGGGTGGAATGTACTATGGACCTCATTCAGAGCCGCTCGCAAAAAGCCTCCATTTGTCCAGCCACCCCCCCCTCCCCGCCTACAAAACGGGGCGAGCTGTTGATCAACATTGACAGCCGCCCCATTTGTAGCGAGTCCTGGAGCGAGTGAATTTCTCACTCGCCATGGGGCTTGCACACGCGCGCGGCGCGTGTGCAGTGCCCCACCATCGACCCGCTTGCGAGTGGGTCTGAATGAGGGCCTAAGGGCAAAAATGTGGTAAAACCCCCGAAAATGCTAGTACTTGCATCCACCTCATCTGAAACAGGCGTCCCACCTCTGTACGCACGCTACGAATGAGCACGGAAGTCGGCCTACAGGCCCTTGACACTCCCACCAGATGGATCAGCTTTGTGCAGTTTCATGGTTGACACCCAATTACCGCCTACGGAGAGAGTGGTCCATCACAGGACAGAACAATCTATACACGCTTGCAATCTTCGTCTGTGTTCGACGATTTCTGCAGCACATGCGCAGTTTGCAGATATGTGTGAGAACCATCCACTCCTCCGTTTGCACCCAAATCAGGCCTATAGTGCTCATCCAGATTAGAGCTATACACATTCCAGGACACAGGTAAGGATGATATCTAAAATGTTTGTGCTCATATTTTTTTTGCCCATTTATATAGATCTCAGTATGATCCCTTACATTGTTTATTAAAGAGTCAAGGCTTGTCTCATGGGTTCCTAAATTGTAGATGTTACCTATCAATAATATACATATAGGACTGATGCCGCACTTGAGCGTATTTACTGCCATATTTGGAAATGCATTAAAATGCATTTACTAAAACCCAATTGCATGCATATGCAAAGGTGCAAAAGATGGACCAGTAGCATAGCGTCAGGTTTACAGCACACATACTGTTGGGTCCACATACATCTAGCCTCCTGGCGCATTAAACAGCCCTTCTAGTTGTGCCATTGCATGACTCATTAGCGCTGACCTTCTTTTCATGCGTCATTTTACTTTCAAACTCGTCTTATTCAAACAGCTATACAAATAGATAGCATAAGCAACTTCTGCTGATTAAAATGATATGCAGCACGCCAATGTTCTCTGAGTGAGTGCGGGTGTATCTACATGCGAAATGCTGTGTTACAGTGTCAGTGGCTGTAACACTGTAACGTAGTGTTTAGCATGCAGATACACCTGCATGTCGCACACAGAATATAGGCATGCTGTATATCATTTTAATCAGCAGAAGCTGCTTATGTTATCTATTCACATCACTGTGCAAGTAAGACGCATTTGATGATGAAAAGGCACTTGGTGCTACCGAGTCACACTGAGCTCCCGCGTTATGTGTGGCGCATGGAGGATAGATGCAGGGGTGTGCAGGGCACACGGGCCCCAGGGTCCAGGGGGGCCCCGCACCGCACACCCTGCACCTATAGTATTACTTACCTCCCCGTAGTCCCACATCAGTGCGGGGGTCCGGTGCTGTAAAAACGACTGGAAAATAGCCGCTGCGCCCATTTTCGCGTCGTTTGCGCATGCACACTAAAGGGAAAATGGCCACCATGGCCATTTTCCTGGTGACCAATGCATACTCTATAGACTCTGGGCGCACTCTAGTGCGCAGAGTCTATAACTCTAGCGCTGGCCGCGCACAGCTCGGTGCGCTGCCGGCCGCCGGACAGAGAGGAGGTGGCCCGTGTCGGAGACTGCACACGGGCCCCCTCCTCTCTAGAAAAGCCCCTGGATAGATGTATGTGGGCGCATCTGTATATCATATACATTTACACCTATTCTTCATGTTTTAAAACATTTGCTTTGATAGGGAAATACAGATTCACTATTAGGTTTGAATTAAATAATAAAAACTCGAATACAGTGGGTAGAATTCTTCACAAGTACAAATAAAAAAGAAAAGGGAAAGCTTAATAAAATGTGCCAATGAAATCATATAATATGAGCAGGAGCAGAGCGAGAAGGTACCTACCAGCTTCAGAGGTGAATCCACTATCAGCCAATCAGAAGCGGCTAGCTAGAGCTGTCCACCGTCAATATATGTGTGTATTTGTACCAGTGTAGAGGTATCCACATTTGGGTTTAACAGGCATCTATGCGTCTCTGTGTGTGTCTGGATTTGTAATTTATGGGAAAATGCTCTTACTGTACTTGTCCTACGTTAGACTGCCCTTTGCCTCATTACATTCTGCTTCTCTTATCAAGAATAAGTAATAGAGTAGTAGTTTTGTCACTGCTGTTTACAGGCCTCCATCCTTTTCCTGACTACATTCTCACTACCATCATTCTCTTTGAGACTGAATGAGGATTATGTGCTTAGTAGTTGGCTACAGATAAACTGCAATCTCCAAGTATCAGGAAGAATTCTCATATCTGGGACCAATCTGAACAATTTGAGATTCAGTAATAAAAAAAATGTGAAATGCGTGGTACCTGACCGAATAGCATTTTGTAATGTATGTAGGGGATTGACCCATTAGTGCTCTCGACACAATAACCCTGTCACCTGACCAATCAGTGGTCTTGACGTACTCCAAGTTGCTATATTTAAAAAGCTGCAAAAGAACATAATCTCCTGCTATTGGTGGCGTGAGAAATAGCTGTTACAGAGGCATTGTGGCAAGTATTGGGTGCATACTACTACTTGGTGGAGGGAGTTTTATTATTAAAATTATGTACTTAGGTAAACATCCTTTATCTCCAGTCTATATTTGTAATACATCACCAATACTTGTCTGAAACCTATGTTTGTCTATGTGCTATTCCCAAACATCCCTTAATGTAGTGTTTACTCTAAGGTGAACAGTGGGCTAGGTGAAGGGTCACTCCTGCGTGCTCTGACAGTGCGCTCGCTCCCGAGAAGGGGACGTGGCCACTCAGGGAGGGGCGTGGCTTCATGTCTCACTCCTTGTTCGTCACTCTAGGAGGCATTTCCCAGCACTTACTGAGATGCTGGGCTGCCCTCAAGCTCTCCCCTCACTGTGAATATGCACGGCATCTATTCACCAGCCGTGATCGGTAAACCGCAACTTTTCCCACTGCCGCACAACACTGCGTCCTACAGGTGGGGATGGCTGAAGGCAGACTGGTTCGCCGGGGCGTTGTCATAAGGGCAGGGCTCACTTTGCCATTTTAAAATTGGACAGGGTGCGGCACCCTGCTGAAACAGCCTAGCGGGAACACTATAATATATTGTGTGTTTTTGTAATGCACATCATTTTCTGCTAGATCCTATTGACCCTTCCTGCATAAATCCCTTTCTTGAATTTACTAAGCGTTGGGTTCTAAAATCCAGCGCTTCTGATCATGTTTATGCCCGAAATTTAAAAGGGCAATGATTTTAGCAAAACACACCTAATAAAAGTATTGGCCTTTTAAACATTGGGCATAAACACGAGTAGAAGCATCGGATTTTAGAACCTGATGCTTAGTAAAACCCCTTATCTCTATTAAACCTATATGTGAATAAATTCCAGATATGCTTTAGCAATTCAAATCATCAGTAATTGCCGAATGTTGATATTTAGGCCATATATTAAACCAGTTCAATGCCAAACTGGCAACAAAGGCAGTGAATAATCATGTACCTAATTTTAAGCCATTAAAGATTTAATTATAATTGTGTTGTGTCACATTTCAAACACTGGGGAGAGATTGCGTCTCTGCTCGCCTAGCCAAGATTTGAGAATGTGTTTTGCTGCTCATTTTTGGTTCACACACAGATATTTCCTCATCTCCTAATGTAATTGTTTTCCATGTCCAAGGCATAGGCGCCCTGTAGAGAAGGACTATGCTGGGGTTTTTTTTGTTTTTTTTTGCTGATTGCTCCAGAATATCGTTTCTGCAGCTTTATTTTAATGAAGTCTTTCTGTGATCTGTAAATACACAGCTCGTTGCAAATATAAAGACAAGTGACACATATCCAGACTAAGGAACAGGCTGCAAAAGAAGCTGGGAGGGAGCACAGAACAAGAAGTGTGGTATATAACTAATGAGGCAAGGCTTCTGCAGAAGGAAGGGACGTAGCCTATCTGTCAGGCTGCGATAGAAGACATGACGGCCTTTCATTTGCAGGACCAGCTACTGTACACAGATCTTCTTAGCAGAAACCAGACCAGCAGATTTTTTTTTTTTTAAACTAACCTGTCACCCTCATCCGCATCCACTTGCAGCAATAGGAAATGACAGTACACAATATATACACTGGCATTTCTGTGGCATCAGAGAAGAAAGTGAAGTATTTTAATATGTTATGCATTGTCTGCTTTACTATATCAAAGCCCAAAATAATGCTTTTATAAAGCTCATATATTAAATATTGGGCCTATACTAGACGGAATCGGTATGGTTTACCGCCGGATCCCTGGCCGGCGGTTCAAATCCCGACAGTGGCTGCCCGAACAGGCTGAAAATCCCAATTGTCCCAGGTAAGCACTTACTAACCTAATTATACCCCCTAACCCTCCCTTAGGGGTGCCTAACCCTAATCTCCCCCCCCCCCCAGTGCCTAACCCTAATCCCCCCTCTAAGTGCCTAAATTCCCATGGGGGTGCCTATCCCTAAGTCCCCCCCGGGGGTGCCTAACCCTAACCCTCCCTCCCTCTAGCCTAACCCTAACCTCCCAGGGGGGTGCCTAACCGTAAATCCCCCCCCCCGGGGGTGCCTAACCCTAACCCTCCCTCCCCCTAGCCCTAACCCTCCCCCCCATGGCTGCCCACAGCGGCGCCCAGCATCACTTCGATCGGGATGCCGGGTGCCGGTCTCCTGGGGTCGGTAAAATGACAGGCGTCTAGATGTAAACGCCGGTCATTTAACCATCGCCGGGATTAAGCAGTTGGGAAGCCGGCTGTTGGGATTAGGTCCGCCGGTTTCCCGACTGCATACCTACTAGACTGGCCCCCAATCTCTGTATTCTATTTGATACTGTGCAACTGGGCTTCATAAACTATAACACAGTTGAAAGCTTCTATGATTTGTTCTAAATTTATGCTGCTATGTACTGGAGTGTACTGGGATAATATACAACATAGATTATGCAGTGGGACACTTTAGTCTGACATTTGGCAACTTTGATCGGAATGGAATTGAAATACCGACAGCTCAACAACCCTCCTTTAGGGGTGCCTAATCCTAACCTCCCCCCTAGTGCCTAACCCTAACCTCCCCCCAGGGGTGCCTAATCCTAACCTCCCCCCTAGTGCCTAACCCTAACCTCCCCCCAGGGGTGCCTAAACCTAACCCCCCTTCCCGCAGCCTAAACCTAACCCTCTTAGGGGGGTGCCTAGCCCTAACCTCCCCCTAGTGGCGCCTAACCCTAACCCCCCTTCCCCTTGCCTAACCCTAATCTTCCCCAGGGGATGCCTAACCCTAAATCCCCAGTGTCCCTACACCTACCCCCCCCCCATCCCCAGGATAAGTGTTATACTTACCCGGCACACGACTATCGCGTTGGAATTAAGATAGGCGTCTGTATTTTGACGCCTATCTTAAGTCCCGTGTCGGGCAGGTAGTGTCGGGATTTAGATTGGCGGCATTGTGTCTGCTGATCTATTAACTACATCACCTTTGATCATATGATCAAGTGCAAGACAGACTAATGAAAGCATGTCTCTGATTGGCTGCTAGAGCTTACTGTACTTGTATAAGCTTGCCACGATAACCTTCAGTGGACATATAGCTACTGTTCTGCTTATATATACTATAGTGCAGTAAAACAGGTGAGATCTGGGGTAAAGTGATAAAGGAGGAGAGACCAAGGGTAAGGTGGTGAGATCAGAGATAATGTGGTAAAAGGAATTTAGATGTAGGCTAGCATGGTCAAACAAAATATAAAAAATAAATTAGTCTGGAAATAGGGTGGTAAAACAGGCGAGTCCTGTAATAGTATGAGAATAGTGTGGTAAAAGTTTTGAGATCAAGACTATGGTGTTAATATAGGTAGCACAAGAAAATATGTGAATGGAGGTGAAGCACAAATGAATGAGGTAAAATGGGGAGACCTGAATAATGTGGCAATTATAAGACAATGATAAGCTGAAAGGTGGTATGATGTCAGGACTTGTGGTGTATAACTAGTGGTCCTGAAGTCAAATGTGACCTGCCTGACAAGAGTGATCTTCCTTCTTTGTCCTCTTCATAGTGGTTCTGGATCTTTATTGAACATGTTGGTAAATATAGTCAGAAGTAAATATGGTCATTATTAGACTGTATTTGTGGTCATCTTTCAAGTGGCTCCAATGGCTCGTCCTCTCAAGATGGCTACCAATGTGTGCTGCAAATCTGGACAGTGATCAGCTCTTGGATAGGATAACAGAGTGTGGGCAGCTTAGCAGTAGTGACGTATAGGTGCTTCATTCTGTCATAAAGCAATGCTTGCAGCTATCTGACAGCAGCATTGTAATGACGAGACAGTGGAACAGCATTTCTCATTCCCTTTCATGTAATGCTGACTAAGTATATGTTTGCATTAGAACACCATGATTTCCTGTTGAGAAAAGATGGGGTTCTAAGACATGCTCCTGACACTATCTTTAGACATACTTTTTCAGAAGAGTAAAGTCTGCTGGTCAGTTTGGAGGAAACGGAGATCATAAGCTACATCCCTGAATGATTTTTGGTCACTGAAATACAATCTGCATCTGATACAGATTGTATTTAAGTGTGTCTTGTGGCCGCATGAGGATCAATTATTGCTTTTATTTTGGCCATTGCCTGTGTACTTTGCATTCTAGTAAATTAGCTCAGTGATGTTCTTTGCAGAACAAGCCTAGCTTCTCAGAAGAACGTGTACTGTATGCTGCTTTGCTTTCTGTGAAGAGCAACTGGTAACAATCGACGTCCAAAACCATTCTAAGAAACCACAGTTGTAAAATGAGGAAATGTTGCAGCCACAGTATGGGAAGGATAGGCCAGATACAAACTGTGTGGTATCTGTGGCTCTTTATGATTACGGGGCTTCCCTAGGGTTTTGGCTGCATAGGATTTCTTAAGTTAAAAACTGATCGTTATCATGTTAGCTAACATTTTTACATACAGCCAAACATATGAGAACGCATATTGGTTTATTCTCAATTTCCCTGTCTGTAGATGTTCTTGGCAATTAGAACCGCCTGTCTGAACGGCATATTTTGAACTCTTTCAGAGTGAAATGCTCATAAACTACTGTCATGTATTTGTTGTTGATGTCTTTACACTATCTGCATATAGTGCCTCCTTCTCCCTCTCACTTGGTCTCTGGCACAGTAGTCTGGCACCGTGTGCGTGTGGCTTGTTAATTTAAGATTGCTGCTGATGTTGTAGTAATTGCTCAATTAGCGCAAAGTTTATTTTTTGTTTGGCTCATTGGAGAGAAAAAATAAACAAAACAACCTTTCACACACTGTCACTAATTAGCTGTGTGCGAAAATCCACGCTCGCTTATCTAAGGGGGTGAAATTGTTCTGAAAGAGATGGGGACTACTGTCAGACCCCATACTGAACACTTTGCTTCTTCTATAACTATACCTTATAGTATTGGATTCCATTAAGGAGGAGCTTTGCCATCTTTCCCCAATACCAACTGGCTTTTCATCCCAGATAGCCAACCTTGCATTCACAGCTGGTTTTATTATAGGACATACGGTATATAATAATGGTGCTGGGACTCGGTTAGGGCTTTTTTAGTTTTCTTTACCTCAGCATTTACAGAGCTTAAATTCCATCTGCTGTGTGACAAATCAAATGTTTGCTTTTGACACAATAATTAATAAATACACACAAACCCACAGCCCTGCCAGCAATTACAGCTTCATCAGATTCTGTGTCAGATGATTACAGCCATTTTACTTGCTAATTAACTAACCTAATTAAAGCACAGCCTTATATTCTGTGGGTAAATTATCGTATCACATTATAGAGTGATATTGAGCATTAACACCTATCCAGCATCATTTTCGTATAACTATACACACAAAGGTTACCACCTGGAGTGACTGATAACGTAGTACAGACATTTTAGCATTGCATTCTGGGAAGTCCAAAATATATTTTTCTTGGACTTCCCAAGATGATTTGCTAAGATTAGTAATTTGTCCGTACTGCTATATATATATATAATTAAATCTAGGTCCTCTTCTGTCCCATATCTGCAGCGTGTGCACCTAATGTGCCCAGCGTGTGCAGTGGGAGCTGGGGTACAAATATATATATATATATATATATATATATATGTAAATGTGTTGTTTTTTTAGGCTCAACCATAAACTGTGTCAATGCAAGTGATAGCTTGGGGTTGCAGCAGATTCAAAAAATGCACTAATGAATAGTAAATGTAGCATCGCTATGAAAATTGCACTTATGTTTGTTACTTTATTCTAGTTGAACATACCCTTTAATACAACACAGTGAATAAAAATGCAGCACGATGGAAGACTGTAGCTTATTGCAGAGGTTCAAGTATATGAGAAACAGATAAGAGCTAAATAAATAATTACTGATTTACACACTGTTTCAAACCAGTGATAACCAACTGGTCACAAAGCATCTCATTGGCTTGCCAGGTGCTTCTTTGTGTTCTAATAACGGCTCTGGTCTGGTATCATTCTGTCTATGTGTGATGCTTACTTTTGTGTTTACAAACTGCAGCCTGATGGCTTTTGTTGGGAGTAGCCAGAAGAATTGCAGAGTCTGCAATAACTTTACATATATAATGACCTGCTTATATTGGAATAAAGATTGTCTAGGAATACTGTCATATCTTCACTTTAACATACAATATTTTGTAGCAGCCAAAGAATTATTAATACCCCTTTTAGACCTAAAATCCTGGCTTTGACCCGGGACATTGAGTGTGGTTTAAAGCCAAGGCTACTTCTTTCACACATGGGTGATAACCCAGGTTATTTGCAGGTCGTCACCCTTCACACCAGACTCTGGCCCTCATTCAGAGGTGGTCGCAAGAAGCGATCGCTCTCTCTGAATGAGGGCGGCCGTTTCCTTTTTTTTAGTGCGGCCTCCTGGTCGCTAGCTAAGCTGTGGGTTACCACCCACGGCTTAGCGACCGACCAGGTTGATGGTCAACACCATCACGACCATCGGGGCTTGTGACGAGACCCTAAGGTTGGGTCTCGGCAACCGCAAGCGCAAGGGAGCTTCCTGCTCTGATCGAGCAGGAAACTCCCCACTGACATCACTGATGATGTCAGTGCGGCCGCCCACAAAACGGTAGGCATTCCTTAAGGAACGCCTCCGTTTTTTAAACCACCCCCCCAGCCCACCTACAAAACGGGGCGAGCTGTCGATCAACATAGTCAGCCGCCCCTTTTGTAGAGAGCTACGGAGCGAGAGAGTTTCTCTCTCGCTCCGGGGCTTGCGCACGCGCAGTGTGGCCGCTGCGCGTGCGCAGGGCTGCCCATCGACCCGGTTGCGAGCGCATCGGCGCTTGCGACCGGGTCTGAATGAGACCCTCTGGTCTTCCAGCATTCAGTGAGCGCTTGGAGATTGTCATCTCTAAATACTATTGTCCCCGGCCAATAAATTTATTTTAGGCGTGACCCGGGTCATCGCACTTTTCAGCCTTGAGCCAGGTCATCGTTCCAGGAAAAACCCTGATAGTGACCAGAGATATGTGGACCTGGGACTGTCAATCCATGTGGAACCTTTCACACGTACGGCAGACCCGGGTTGATACGTATTCACATGCAAAAACCTGAGTTTTTGGCTTGTGTGTGAAAGTGGTATAAGTTATATAAAATATATATTTTACAATCGGACTAATCATTTAGTCATACAAAGTAAATAAACATTGCGTTAAGAAAATCACAAGAAGCAGATTTTATCAATGAGCCATAAGTGCAGAGCAAATGAACAGCAGATTATATCAGTACTGGTGCAATCTGTTGATAACATTTCCATAAGTGCAATTAAACTGTATGTAAGCTTCATAAACATTTTGAGGTTATTTACTATGCACATCACAAAAATGTTGCTATCTTTTACTTGCTTGTCATGTGCGTGACGGTTATATACATAGATGTGCCATTATGTGATGTCGTACTAATGTGAGATACTACCTCATATCATCCGCCCAATAACCAGCCATCATTATTTTTGTGCTTGCAAAAACTGCATAAAATAATACACCCGAATATAAATGTGCAATGTTTTATTGAGTTTATTGACCAGAAGCTGAGTTAAAATCAAATTGGCAATAAATACTCCTGCATTTCACGCATACATAGCCCACAATCTCAACGACACCTTCTCTCCTAACTTTGCCAACATGAGGGTGCCCAGTTACATCTCTTCAGTACCGAGTGGAGAAGCGCGGGTTGCGTATGGATTCCCGGCGGTCGGGATACCCCCGGTCAGATTTCCGACAGCGACATCCCGACAGTCAGAATCCCGATACCCATAAGTAAGTATAGTAGCACTAACTACTGACCCTCCCTCTCCGGTGCCTAAACCTAACCTCCCCCCCCCTAGTGCCTAAACCTAACCTCCCCCTCCCTGCACTCTAAACTTAACACTTCCTCCCCGGTGCCTAAACCCTAACCTCCCCCTCCCCGCACCCTAAACCTAACCCTACCCCCTTAGTGCCTAACCCTAACCCTCCCCCTTGTGCCTAACCAAAGCTCTAAACCTAACCCTCCACCAAACCTTCAATACTTACCTTCCCTTTGGATGCTGGCGGTCGGGATACTGGTGTCGGGACCCTGACTACTTCCCGAGAGGCACATATGACTCTGTATCACCTCTTTTTGCGTAAACTTGGTTTCGGATCATGTGCAGTGTAACAATACGCTCTTCCAAAACGCATATGTTCAACTCAGAATCATGCGTTATGTGTAGCATCATTTTGTGAAAAAAGACTAATACATAATAAAACAAATATACAAATAATAGGAAACAGAGACTCAGATAGTAATTATATAAATATTAAAAGTCTGGAACTTCGAAGTTCATACAGTATAGAAGAATGAGGCTGTGGGTTGAGCGTTTGGATAAGGGGCTTAACAATATTAATGGTTCATAGTGATATTAAACTCTGGCATAACTTATAATGTTCCTAATAAACTACATTAATCATGAAATAAGTTACTGCTTATAAAGCACAAACATGAAAGGACAGGTTAAATTGTGAACGGAAGGCACCAGGACCCGTTCGGGAGGCCCCCACGCGTTCACTGACAGAAGTTGATTTGTCTCGCAGCCTTTGGAGGGGCGAACAGAATCAGTCTCCCATAATTGGCAGAAAAGCTTGCATTCAAGTGAATCTGCCCCCTATTGAGAACTGAACATTTTCAATAAAATGTAATAAATGATGACACCTGCAAATTACAGGTATATGAAACATTTACCCTCTTATGTGAATAAAATTATACTAAAATCGTAGATAAAGTCAGATAGCTGCCCATATGATTTTATCAGGACGTAAACTCATGCAATTGCTATTGCCATTATTAAAAATAAAGCGTAGATGGTGTGTTATTCTTTACACAACAAACTATTCCTAATGATTCATGATATAATGACCTGGAGAGAGGAAGGAGTATTCCATCATTCAGCCATTGTTCCTAGTACAAGTTAAGCCTGATGTGTGGAAGTATGTAAGAAAGAGATTCTTCTGCAAGACGCCATAGGAGAATAAGCCATTGTAGATAAGCCTCCGAGGCTGAGTATCTCCCTAGCGGCAGAGATTCCAGGCATTGGACCACTGTCATTTTGCTACTTGCGGTAGTTTAACATTATATATTTAATTTGGGTGGACATCTCCTTTAATGCATCTGTATTTGTACGCAAGTATAATTAATTACATGTTGGTTATTAATGTCTTCTTTTGTGAGTTGCAGAGACCAATCTGTTTTTCATTTAACAAAATAAATTAAAAGTTGACTATCATTGGGGAGATCTTATAATCTGACATTTCAATACTTGATGGTACATTAACCCATGTGCAACGCCTTTCATTCTTAACTTAGCGGTCTGCATAACAGTGCCGGGCCCTTCTATCTCAAAAGGTTTTGCATGTCCTGCCTTATATAAAGCTAGCTTACGTTGCATTTTAAGTAAAGTAACAAATAAAGGAAAGAAGATGAAACAAATATACTATTGCTTGTGCATTACGTTGTTTTATGTAACACTGTCTCCCGACATGTAAGTTAATTACTGGAGCTGGGTACGCTTTCAGAGATTGTCCTGTGAGTGCTGACAGGCTGAGAGAATGCAGGGGACTTACTTAGTATCTCCGGCAATAACTCACCACAGAATTATGCTGATTTCATTTCATTTATTTACTGCAGAAACCTTCCAAGGACATCTTTTTGATTAAATTGTTCAGACTACATGAATATTTATAGGTATTTCCGTAAGGGACGTGCCATGAAAGAGACCCCCTGTGTGGGCTTTCTGTGACATTTCTGTTTTATAAAAGGATTACATTAAATACTTGTTATTTTATGCCAGCTATTTGATGAATTACAGAGCTGTTCCATTGTGTTTCCTTTAAGTAGTTGGTTGAATTCTAAAATGAATGCAAATATATATATGTGTATATGTATATATATGTATGTGTATGTATATATATATATATCTATATATATATATTAGGGGTGAGCGGGTTCGGATTTCTGAAATCCGAGCCCCCCCGATCCGAGGCCAATCCGAGTCAGGCTCGACTTTTCCCGCCTGACTCGGATCTGAAATCGAGGCAAAACGTCATCATCCCGCCTTCCGGGTCTCGCGGGTTTTGGATTCTATATAAGGTACCTGCGTCGGCGCCATTTTCTCACTCGGCTGTGGACAGTGAAGAGGGAGGGTGGGAGTTAGGGCTGGCTGGGCTGTGTAGTGTAGTGTAGTGCTGCTGTTGTCCATAGGGTCTGTGTCCACTCCTCCAAAGTCCATAGGGGTTGGCTCTGTTGTGCTGTGCTGCTGTTGTCCATAGGGGCTGTGTCCACTCCTCCAAAGTCCATAGGGGCTGGCTGTGTTGTGCAGTCAGTTGTCCATAGGGGCTGTGTCCACTCCAAAGTCCTGTGCAGTGTCCCAGTCCTAAAGGGGTGCTGTAGTGTTGTCCAGGGGGTGCTCTGTCCATCAGGGGTGCTCCCCCCAATTGCAAAAAAAATAAATATTTTTTCTGTGTTTGTGAATTGTGTGCGCAGTAGCCGCACGTGCATCAACAAAGTAGTGCCAAGCGTGCGCCTGTGTCATAAGTAAAGGGCCTGCTGGCTTGACTGCTAAAGGGTGCTGTAACCCCCAAAGTGCACTCCAAACAAAATACAAAAATATTTTCTGTGTTTGTGAATTGTGTGCGCAGTAGCCGCACATGCATCAACAAAGTAGCGCCAAGCGTGCGCCTGTGTTATAGGTAAAGGGACGGCTGGCTTGACCGTTAAAGGGTGCTGTAACCCCCAAAGGGCACTCCAAACAAAATAAAAAAATATATTTTTTTGTGTTTGTGAATTGTGTGCGCAGTAACCGCACGTGCATCAACAAAGTAGCGCCAAGCGTGCGCCTCTGTCATAGGTAAAGGGCCGGCTGGCTTGACCGTTAAAGGGTGCTGTAACCCCCAAAGTGCACTCCAAACAAAATAAAAATATATATTTTTTGTGTTTGTGAATTGTGTGCGCAGTAGCCGCACGTGCATCAACAAAGTAGCGCCAAGCGTACGCCTGTGTCCCATAAGTAAAGGGCCGGCTGGCTTGTCTGTTAAACGGTGCTGTAACCCCCAAAGGGCACTCCAAACAAAATAAAAAAATATTTTCTGTGTTTGTGAATTGTGTGCACTGTGGCTGCACGTGCATCAACAAAGGAGCAGCACCAAGCGTGCGCTTGTGTCCCATAAATAAAGGGCCGGCTGGCTTGTCCGTTAAAGGGTGCTGTAACCCCCAAAGGGCACTCCAAACAAAATAAAAAAATATTTTCTGTGTTTGTGAATTGTGTGCACTGTGGCTGCATGTGCATCAACAAAGGAGCAGCGCCAAGCGTGCGCCTGTGTCCCATAAGTAAAGGGCCGGCTGGCTCATTTCATAAAGGGTGGTGTAACCCACAAAGTGCACTAGTGTCCAACAAAAATAAAAAATTATTTTCTGTGTTTGTGTGCGCCTTAGCCGCACGTATATATCAATATAACATAAATGGAGGACCAAACTTTCTCAGATAAAAATAAAATAGGGAAAGATCAAGAACCACTTCCTCCTAGTGCTGTTACTGCTGCTGGGAGTTGTTCACCATCCCAGAGAGGAAGTAGGAACACCACTACTTTTACTAAACAATTGACCCTACAACAGTCCTTAGCGAGGAGGATGAAGTACGACAGCAGTCATCCTGAAGCAAAACGTATAACCGAGGCCTCGACTGCTATGTTGGTGTTAGACGTGCGTCCGGTATCCGCCATTAGTGCAGTGGGATTTAGACAATTGATGGAGGTAGTGTGTCCCCGGTTCCAAATCCCGTCTAGATTCCACCTGCATCCTCAAAGCAGCAGCGACGAGTGTGCGTCTGTCTGTTAAAGGGTGGTGTAACCCTCAAAGTGCGCTCCACAAACAATAAAAAAAATCTTCTTTTTTTGTCTGTCTTTGTGAATTGTGTGGGCTGTAGCCGCACCTCCATCCTCAAAGCAGCAGCGACAAGCGTGCATCTGTCTGTCAAAGGGTGGTGTAACCCCCAAAGTGCACTCCACAAAAAAGAAAATAATCTTCTTTTTTTCTGTGTTTGTGTGTGAAATGTATGCGCAGTAGCCGCACCTGCATCCTCAAAGCAGCAGCGACAAGCGTGCGTCTGTCTGTTAAAGGGTGGTGTAACCCTCAAAGTGCGCTCCACAAAAAATAAAAAATTCTTTTTTTTCTGTCTTTGTGAATTGTGTGGGCTGTAGCCGCACCTGCATCCTCAAAGCAGCAGCGACAAGCGTGCGTCTGCCTGTTAAAGGATTACATCGGTGACAACATCCAAGTAGGCATGTCAGACAGTCCGTACATGTACTGGCTGGAAAAAGAGGCAATTTGGAGGCCCCTGTACAAACTGGCTCTATTTTACCTGAGTTGCCCCCCCCCTCCAGTGTGTACTCCGAAAGAGTGTATAGTGCAGCCGGGAACCTTGTCAGCGAAAGGCGTAGGAGGTTGCTTCCACAAAATGTGGAGAAGATGATGTTCAGAAAAATGAATTATCAACTCTTCCAGGGAGACCAGCCTCCAGAACGTACAGAGGGACCTGTGGTGGTGGATTGCAGCGGGGATGAATTAATACTCTGTGAGGATGAGGATGTACACAACACTGAAGAGGGTGAGGAATTGGTGAATGAGGAGGAAGAGGATGACATCTTGCCTCCGTAGAGCCAGTTTGTGCAGGGACAGATTAATTGCCAGCTTGTTTTGTGGGGGCCCAAACGAACCAATCTTTTCAGCCACAGTCGTGTGGCAGACCCTGGCGCTGAAATGAATGGTTTGTTAAAGTGTGCATGTCCTGTTTATACAACATACGGGTCGGTGGGAGGGCCCAAGGACAATTCCATCTTGCACCTCTTTTTTTTCTTTGCATTATGTACTGCTTGCGGCCTAGTTTTCAAACTGCCATCCTGTCTGCCACTGCAGTGTCACTCCTAGATGGGCCACGTGTTTGTGCCGCCCACTCGTGTCGCTTAGCATAGTCATCCATCTACCTCGGTGCAACCTATTGGACATAAAAACACTATTGTGAGGTGTTCAGAATAGACTGGAAATGAGTGGAAATTAAGGTTATTGAGGTTAATAATAGCATAGGAGCAGAAAAACCCACAAATTCTGTGATTTTAGCTGTTTTTATGCTTTTTTAAAAAAAAAATACAGATCCAAAACCCAGAACCCAAAACACGGAAGGGTGGTTTTGGCAAAACCAATCCAGATCCAAAACACGAGGAAAGATCCAGATCCAAAACCAAAAAACAAAACACGAAAAGTGGCCGGTGCACACCCCTAATATATATATATATATATATATATATATATACATATATATATATATATATGGTGTGGTTATTTGCATTATCATCCTTCTATGAAATGGCCACATATTTCACTTTTATTTATAATGCAGAAAGTGTACAAAAAAATAACATAGCAAAACAGAAAGTAAGTAATAAGGACTCCATGATAGTAATGAGGACTTATGCTGGATACTCCATTTATTTATTAACAGTTATGTCTAAAATGCACACATATTCCGCAGCACTTTATATTTGGCCATTCGCATCAGTACCTGCCCCAGTGGAGCTTGCAATCTATATTCCCTACTACTTGTACACGTACACCCTAGGGTTCATTTTTGTTGGGAACCAATTCATCTAGCAATATCTTTTTGGACTATGGGGGGATCCATTAATGGATCGCCATGCTGTGAGCCATTGTACTAAATGTAATTTTTAACATAGGAGGACAACCATAGCACCACAGTTCTTAAAATATACCTCCGGTTCTAAAACAATAGAATCCATTTCTGTCTCAGTTGATCTATATGTTCCCCTGTTTATAAAATATTTAGCTGACTTCTGTGTATGATTGTTAGGTTTCTTAGTTTTACATTATTTTCCCTTAATAGTCAATAAATAAAGGACATATTGAAGGCTAACTTGGCAAAGTAGATGTTCAGCTTAACTGTAGGTACGTACAGAAGTAATTATTTTCTCCCCACCTTGCTCTCTACTTTTTAAGGCTACCACAGGTCACTGTACTATCTACATGTATTTCTTTTTTTCCTGTTGTTGCTATGGTAAACTACATACCAGTATCTAGACCTTTCAAAAGACACCGTTCCCTGCAGCTATATATGTTGTGTCATCTTGATTGACAGTCCAATTGCTATTGCCAGAGAGGTGTGTGGCTTATTTCTATATTCCTGGTTTCACAGTAGATGGTTTCCGTGACAACCGAAGAGCTAGCAGTTGGGTACAATGATGCTTGTTGTATTTTGAACATGTAGTGATACAGTTAGTTGGTTGTGTTTTTAAAAAACAAGTAAAACAATGTAACTTGTATACTAACATGGCATTTAGGTGTAAAATTTGCATGAACAAACGGAAATTAAGGAATTGCACTAGACAGCAACGTGGAACCAATCGGCTATTTGCCAATTACTGGTAAAGTGCAGTGTAATCCTGCACCTAAATACAGTGTCACTCAATAAGCCAGGTACCAATCAGCTCCTGTCAGTTTACAGGCTGTGTTTGCAAATGAAAGTTTGGAGTTGATTGGTTGGTACTTTATCACTCCCCAAGGCTTAGTGCATCTGCTCCCTCGTGAAATAAGCTCTGGTGCAATAAGTGTGATGCTATGTAGTGAGAAGGTCAGGCATCTGTCTGTGTCAATCAACAGCTGGATTGATGGAATTCATGTACCTTGTGTCACCATATGTTAGAGACAGTTTGAGGGAGATGTATCAAAGCTTCTAAACAGTGGACCAGTGGAAAAGTTCCCATAACAACCAATCAGCTTCTACCTATCATTTTATAGAATATATTTGATAAATGATAGGTAACAGCTGAGTAGTTGGCAGGGTTCGCAAAATACGCGCTATAGCGCGTTTTTACGCACTACAGGAAGTTGGGGACCCAGTTTTTAAAACTCAGCGGGTCCCAAAGGACCCGCTGTGTGTGCGGCGTGCAGTGCCGCAGCAGCCAATCACCACCGCCGGCGGCGTCTCCTCAACCAATCGCCCGTGGCAGATTCTCATTGCCTATTGGTGCTGGAAGCGTCTCCTCCCCCGCTGGACACAGACAGGCTGCTGGAGATGTGAGAACTACAGCTCCCAGAATTCCCGCGTCCGCCGGCGCCTTCTGCAGCTGCCACTTCCGCTCCCTCGGACTCTCATTGTGCATCTTCTCTACTGAACCTCCCACCCCCGCTCTGTGGTTCCCCCTCCTCCCCGCGGGCTACCACCTCCTGCAAACTGTAGGTGCAGGTGAGTAATGATGCATACACACTGTTACATTATTAACAGCGTGTATGCTGATAGTATAGTGCTGCTGCGCATGTGAGGAGAGCTGGGGGACAGGACACGTACATACTGCGCAGGCACTGATAACTAGAGCTGGCAATCTACCTCCCTTTTGCCAGGGTTATGTCTAGACTGTACAGGGCTGATGGCCCTGTGACGTCACACCCACGTGACTCGGCCTGAAAGGGGGAGGGGCGGGGATGCTAACGGGGGACCAAAACTGTACCCTCGCGGGCTCACTACACTCGCCACGCTTCGGGCACGGTGGCTCGCTGCGCTCGCCACAGATATTTATTCCCCCTCTATGCCCTAGTGGATGGTAACGCAGGAGCGGTCCAGCCTCCTGCAGCGGTCACGTGGTGGATACGTCACAGAGGTCATTTCTCCAACTTGGAAATAGCAGCAACCCTTTTTGCCAGCTCTTGTGATCAGTGCCTATACAGTATGTACGTGTCCTGTGTATATGTGTGCAGGAAGTGACTCTGTACATTGCGGGGAATCATGCCCTGGTGCCCCCGAGGGTATGGAAGAGGGGTGATAGGGGCTCCATACAGCGGGGGGGGGGGGGGGGGTAAGATGGAGGGGGTGCACCCCGTGTTCTACTTCCTCCCCCACAAGTGTATGTAGGGGACAGCGCTCAGTGATTGCTGAGTGTGCACAGTGCTGACCCCTGGGGTTTCTTTCTGGTTACTGCAGTAAGGGGGCATTAGCCCCGTGCTATTGGCACTTATTCTGGGCAGATGATTGAAGATTATATGGGATATATTTATCGGAGGGTAACAATTCCACCATAGGGCATCTGTATTATTCATATAAAGCGTTTTTTTCAGAGCAATAAATATGATGCTGTCATTCCTTTGAGACACCTATACCTGCTGTGAGCTACAGAGCTAGCACTCCATTCTCCAGCTGCCACTGTATTTAGTGTCCTTACTCAGTGCTCGCTACCCAGCTGTCCTTATCCATAGTGACCATTTAATACTAATCAAAACCCCAGACAATCTTTGTAATCGCCCCACAGGCCATAGGTTTCCCCCATACTGTGTTTATTTCCATAATAAATACACATCACTATAGGCAGGGATACTGGATTTTCCTTACTGTAAACTACCTTAGTGGTAGTGTGCAGCTGTCAGGACTGATACTGAAAATTACTTTGCAGTTCCACAGCATAAACACCTTACCCCCACTGCCCGTCCCTAACCTCCCCTTTGTACCCAATTCTATCCCAGCTATCTACCCTTGTCCCCTCTCTACCCTTATTACTGCCTGCCCATAACCTCTTCTTTGCCCCCAGTACTGCCCAAGCTGCTATCCACCCTTTACCCCTTCCTAGCCCCAGCACTACCTGACCCTAGCCCCCATCACTGTCGCAACTGCTGGTTGTACTTACCCCTCCCTACCCCCAGCTCTGCCTGCCCTAACTCCCCTCTTGCCCCAGCTCTATCCCAACTGCTGCTTGTCCTTAACCCCCTGTAACCCAACTGCTATCTGCCCCAACTGCTTCCTGCCCTCACCCCCCTATAATATGTGATAGGACCCAAAAACAGTGGAGTAGGACCCCAATTCCTTAAAGTGAGGGGTCCCTGGGACCCACAATTTTTTTTGCTCAGCGCGATCACTGAGTTGGTATGGGCAACTTCTCCACTGGTCCACTTCTCCACTCTTTAGAAGCTTTGATACATCTCCACTACAATTCTTTATATCACATAGAGTTAAACACTGTACATATTTGCATTTTATGAGATAAAAGTGCATTTATTTCCACTGCTAACATCTTTTATTATAAAGGTTAGAGCAGCCTATGTCACCTGCGGCACATGGCACTCGCACTGCAATGTAGCACACACAGTGGCGGAGGGAATGAGCAATGCTTGGCCAATGTGGCAGCAGTTGAGTCATGGAACAGAACATGTGAACTTGATTTTATTCCTAGTCACAGGATAAGAGCTCATATTTCCACTACACACGTCAGGGTCAACAAGCAACAGGGGTAAATCATCAGGGAGTGCTTAAAGGGGGGCATCCACTACACGATTTTAGCAGGCGATTGAACGATAACAACGTCGTTATCGTTCAATCGTTCAAAAATCATTTATAAATCGTGCAGTGTTTGGTCGTTAACGATCAAAGATGCGTGCTCCTGCTGGTCGTTTCATCGTCTAGTCAACTGAACATGCAGTTCAATTTCACTTGATCTATTAAAGATAGTTTGCAAATCGTTTGCAAATCGTTAAGACTGAAAGATAAAATTTCAAGGGAAAATCGTTTAGAGATTGGACAGGGAGTAGATTGTCTAGTGGATGTGCCCCTTTAAGAATCTGTCCAAGACCTTTGAATACGTGGTGGTAGATTAACCCAAGTGCAACACCTTTCATTCCTGACCTGGGATCTGCGTAACGGAAACAGCTCCACCCACACGGTTCTGCATGTCCTTATGTAGCTTGTTTTAGGCAAAGCGGCCGATAAAGAAAAATCAAACAAAGAACAAAGTGATTCATGGTGTAATAAAGGGTAATTACTCTCATAACTTATCAAAGTCATATATGAAGAAGAAGGCAAAATAGTAAATAAGGGGACAGTATAAAAGTGTTAGTAGGCAAGTCTTTTAAATAAATTTTTACTTTTGCTGACGTGCTTTGCTATAATGAAAGGAATACAATGTGCCTTTATATGTTCCTGGTGGACAAATAGGTACATTCTGACAGTACCTCTGCCTCACAATTTGTTCTGGTTCCTAAATGACCATTGTGGTCTCTCTATTTAATTTGTGTGAATACTAACTTGTGACATACTCTCATAAAGTACTCTGAAATCTTAAGGGACAATTCAATGAAATGCGATGATGAATAGCGCCAGGAATGAGTGCCCAGAACTATTCAATTGGCTGTTCTGTTAACCCGCGACTAGAGCATGGGATGCTAGCAGAAATGTGTCTAAACTAGTACCGTGATACTAGTTGCAGGCTTAGCGCAGCAATTAACACGGAGAACGCAGGTTACCACGACTAAACACCTGGCATTAGGTGCTGTAAGCTGCATCGCCCAACGTAAGTGCAGAGCGCAATGGGGACAATTGAATAGCTCTGGGCACTCATTCCCGACACTGTTCAATTCGCATGTAATTGAATTGCCCCCTTAGTGACATTATTTTTATACCAGATAGAATAGATTTTATTGCTAGCTCAGGATGCTAAAACAATGGCGCAATGATCCTCCATGTACAGATGTGTCCTGCTACATCTTTGCCTCTGATGTGGCAAATGTGCGCACACAACACGGCATGCGTACGATACAGTAATCCAGGCCATGGCAGCATTCATGTCATGCAATCCTATGGATTGCGGGAGCCAACATGATGCATGCGCCCATTCGTGGGTGCATCACTCACGGCATGCTTGCGTGGCGAGTTGCGGTGGCAAAGATGTAGCAGGACACATATGTACTAGATAAATCACAGCAATCAAAAGGTCGCAGGCTGGATCACCATCGGGACCATCGGTGGTCGATGATCGCGGTGGTGCACAGCGCCGGGCCACCAGCCAGCTGAGTTAGCCTTGGTTTACTCGGGCTGTACGGCTTTCGAGGCCAGGAAACTGCGGCAGCCGCCGCCCCCGTACCAACCCTTAAGTACCTCTGCCCGTCAATCAGGCAGAGACATCGAAGGGTCTGTGTGCGATTACACACTTGCAGAATGGGTCCTGCACACGCACAGATTCCCGATAATCAGGAATCTACGTTCAGCATTTCATTTGCATGCAATGCTGAATCAGCCCCTAATTTCCCTGATTGGTTACATGTGCTGCCGGGATGTATTAGCAGTGGCTCTGCATTTAGCGCCTCTATAACAGGCCACTAAGTGGCTATGGAGAATAATCTCTGGAGTGAAACTCGAACATTTGCAGCTGTTAGGTCACTTGCTCTAAAAAAAAAAAAAAAACTCTTTTAAATAAGTGCCTATTTCTTTGTACGCATTACGGCCCTCATTCAGAGCCGTACGCTCTGAGCAGACTTCACGCTCTGAATGAGGGCCGGCCTCCATGAAAATGGAGCGTCCTCCTGGACGCTCGTATAGCTGTGGGTCACCACCCACAGGCTATACGAGCGTGCAGTTTGATGGCTGCAATGGTCTTGACCATCGCGACCATCGAAACTGCGAGCCGGAGCCTGCGGTTGAGGTTTTCAACCACAAGCTCCGGAGTGATTTTGGCTCTATCAGAGCCAAAATCACTCCCACTGACATCACTAGTGATGTCAGTGGGCCGGCTTCTGACGGGAGGCGTTCCCGTGGGAACGCCCCCGTCAGGGAGGCACGCCCCCGGCACGCCTACCAAAGGGGGCGTGCTGTCAATCAACATCGACAGCACGCCCCCTTTGATCAGACACAACGAGCGAAGGACTTTCCTTCGCTCGTCGCGTCTGGCGCATGCGCACGACGGAGCTCCCTCCGTCGTGCGCATGCTCAGTCCAGAACATCGACCCACTTGCGAGCGGACAGCCGCTCGCGAGTGGGTCTGAATCAGGCCCTACATTTCCTCTAGATCACAGGTTCTCAAACTCGGTCCTCAGGACCCCAAACAGGTCATGTTTTCCAGGTCTCCTCACAGACTCACAAGCGAAATAATTAGCTCCACCTGTGGATCTTTTAAAATGTGTCAGTGAGTAATGAATACACCTGTGCACTTGCTGGGTGACCTGGAAAACGTGAACTGTGTGGGGTCCTGAGGACTGAGTTTGAGAACCACTGCTCTAGATCAATAAAACAGTTCAACAGTATATTAAATAAAATAACCATTTGTACCCATGTCACAAAAACAAAACAATGAATTCTTATAAATATTGTACAAGATGAGCGGTACCCCAGTGCTAGAAAATGGTATAGGAATGAAAACAAAGCTACTCTGGAGACTAAAGGGAGAGAGAGATTTATTAGATCAATAGCTAAAAACCAAACTTTCAATTAATATTTGTCATCACTTATTAATTCTTGTTTACCCCCATTTCTACTTCAGGGTCCATAGGGGTCCACAGGGTGACCTTGGGGTATAGCTGGATCCTCGGGCACCACGGAGTTAAAGCTTTTAGCTGCTCCCAGGATGCACTTGGGTCCATCCTCCTCTATACCCCGCCCCCGAGCCACAGGCACCTCAGTTTAAGATGGTGCCCAGCCGGAGTCGGGTCACCCTGCGGGGGGGGCTGCAGGAGCAGCCCCCTAAAGCTTTTTATTTTTTAACTTAGTTACATTTATTTTATTTTTTCTACAGTTTTTTTCTCCAGAGCGGAAGCTATGGGCTGTCTGTACAGACGCCCACGCTGCCGCTCCTCCCTGCTGGCGCCGCGACGCCAGTACTGAACTGGGGATCGCGGCGGGGGAAGCCAGAGTCTCTACTAGCCGGACTCTGGTTTCCCCCGGGACTGCTGCCGGAGACGCCGGGGAGATCAAGGTAAGCCGCGCACCGCTGATTAGCGGCGGTGCGCGGGTAAACCTTTTAAATGCAGTCCCATGCCCCCGGTCTAGGGGACAGACCGGGGGCGCTAGCGGTGGCGGCGGGCTCCCCCTCCATTGGAGGCATACCCCGCCAGACCACTGGACCACCAGGGTGAATAACGCGGCAAGCGGTATGCCGGCAACCCGGGGGTTAATATGCTAGCCAGGGGAGGAAGCCTTCCCTGTCTAGCGGCTCCTCCCCTCAGCTCAGCGCGCCTTTCAGCTAGTAGTCTGGCGTCGCTGAGCTGCAGAAACTCGGCCACTCCTCCTCTGAGATCTCCAGCAGCCATTTTCTCCAGTGGCAGCGCAGATACTCTCAGGGAGCACGGTCCTCCTGTGTACCTCTCCCCTGCTAAAGGACAGTGTACACAGCGCTATAGCCCTCCCAGACACTGAATCTGGGCAGGTTGATTGTAGTGGAAAGGTGCAGTGAGTATATCTTCCTGCATGGTATGTGACTTTTGCTAGTGCTGCCTGTCTGTGCTTATTTCTACTTACTGTCAGCCTATACCTATCCCTTTCCTTCTCCTACAAGCCCTACAGGTGTGCGGGGGAAGGGTGTTTCTACTGACCTCACTTATATAGATCACGTATTTGTGAGGTCCGTCACATACAGTTGTGTGCTACACAGGGCCATATTGTGGGCTGTTGTCCAGCACACTGGTGAGTGCGCACGTTTTCTTCCTATGTCATAACTGTATATTTAACTATATAGTCTGTCATGTCTGAGGAGGAGATTGAGCACTCCGTGGCTCCGGTATTGTTCTCCTGCAGGCGCTGTTCTGCAGGAGTGGATAGGGAGGATTTGTCACAGGACGGCCTGTGTGGACGGTGCCAGACGGTCCCTGGTACGTCTAAACCTCCTATGTCGCAGGAGCCACCATGGGCGATGTTTTCCCAGGTGCTGGTGTCCATCGCGGACCGTCTGTCGGTCCCGACTGCCGTCCCTACTAGGGCGTTGCCCCAGCCTACCATCCCCCATTCCCCGGGTGTCCCACAATTATTGCAGACTCCCCCGGGGTCTCAGCCTGTTGGTCCCTATGCGGGGTTGCCAATGTATATACAGTCCACCCCTGTGGCGCAGCAGGCTGTGGGGCCGTTTCAGGCTCCTGTGGCAGCTCCTCCACCCTGGGTGGATGCGCTTTCCCACACTGTCCAAGATTTGGCGGCAGCATCTTCGGCTTTTCAGTCGATGTTGCGCAGTGACGTGCCCTCCAGGGAGTCTAAACGCACAGTTATGGAGCAGGCTGCACATTTTTCGGACTCTGAGGGGTCCTCGGATGATGGTGAGGTGCAGGATGACTCAGCCTCAGATGCCTCAGTCCAGGAGGTAGACACTAAGTCTTCCATCAATGTGCGGGCTCTGGTTAGGGCGGTGCGGGCCATTCTTCTGATTGAGGATGAGGCACCCGCTCCCAAGTCTAGGTATCCTAGTTTTAAAAAAGCTAAGGTTACTTCTGCAGCGTTCCCCTTGTCTGATCAGTTGACGGATCACATGGCGGTGGCCTGGCAGACGCCCAGTAAGCGATTCCTGCCACAGAAGCGGTTGGTGTCCAATTATCCGTTTCCGGAGGCGCATTGTAAGAAATGGGAAACTCCGCATGCGGTCGATTCCCATGTAACACGCCTCATCAGGAGCGCTACTTTGCCATTGCCGTCTATATCCTCGCTGAAGGATCCTATGGACAGGAAGGTGGAGACTTGTCTAAAGTCTATTTACTCTCTCTCAGGGGCTGTAGCCCGGCCGTCCATGGCCATCTCCTGGGTGGCCAAGGCCATTGAGGGTTGGGCCAACGCCTTGGAGGAAGCTTCGGATGTCCAGAGGGCGTTGTTAGGACAGGTGAGAGATGCCGCTTCCTACATTGGAGAAGCATCTTTGGATGCTAGCCTGCTGACCTCTAGGGTTTCGGCGGCAGCAGTGTCTGCTCGCAGATCCTTGTGGTTGAGGTCTTGGAGAGCAGACGCTGATTCAAAGAAAGGCTTGGAGGCCTTACCT
The DNA here is from genome assembly GCA_031769625.1 of Taudactylus pleione. Lineage (NCBI taxonomy): Eukaryota > Metazoa > Chordata > Amphibia > Anura > Myobatrachidae > Taudactylus > Taudactylus pleione. Next base: position 7,631,878 of record JAUIMM010000706.1, read on the forward strand.
TTTAATGGAGAGTTACTATTTGGTCCGGACCTGGACAAAATAGTAGATACCTGGCAAAATCCAAGTCAGCCTTCCTCCCTTCAGCTACGACACCTGCTAAGGTCCGGAGCTCGGCCTTTCGCTCCTTTCGGGTTCAGGGCAAGGCAAAGGGTCAGTCCTTCTCGAGGCAGTCCGCAACCAAGACCGCCTCAAAGCCAAAGAAGCAAGCCTGGAGTGCTAGGCGCTCTTCTTCCAAGCAAGACGATAACCCTTCTGCATGATGGGACGGGCCTCCCTCTGGGGGACCCCAGAGTGGGATGCCGACTTCTTCAATTCGCCCAGTGCTGGCACAATACCACCACGGATGCCTGGGTGCGAGAAGTGGTCTCCCAGGGGTACGCCCTGTCTTTTTGGCACGGGCCGCCTCGACAGTTTTTTTTGCACGAGTCCTTCTCAGGACAAAACCAAGGCCTTGCAGGTTAAGGAATCCATAGAGGCCTTGGTGACGGTGGGGGTCATTATACCCGTACCACAATCTCAACATGGGATGGGGTATTACTCTACACTGTTTCAGGTGCAGAAACCCAATGGCTCTCATCGCCCCATCCTCAATTTGAAGTCCCTGAACAGGTTTCTCAGGGTTCCCAAATTCAGGATGGAAACTTTGCGTTCCATCATTCTGGCGATGGAACCGGGGGATTATATGGTCTCCCTGGATATCCAGGACGCCTACCTCCATGTGCCTATAGCAACATCGCACCAACGGTTTCTGCGGTTTGCTATTCTCCACAACCACTACCAATTCAGGGCTCTACCCTTTGGCCTCTCCACGGCACCGAGGGTGTTTACCAAGGTGATGGCGGTCATGGCGGCTCACCTTCGGAGCCAGGGGATACGGTTGCTACCGTATCTAGACGACCTCCTCTTGCTGGTAAGCTCCCCGGAGGTACTGATCCAGCATCTCCACCTGACGGTCGCTTGTCTACAGGCGCATGGGTGGTTGATCAACTGGAAGAGCGGATGGTTGATTTGGGGGCCCTGCTGGACTCTCGTCAGCAACGGATTTTTCTGACTCCAGAGCAGGTCTCCTCCTTACAGCTGCGGATTCACAGTTGTCTGAGCAGTGGCAGAGTGTCGGTGCACTCAGCGATGAGAGTTTTGGGGTCCATGGTGTCGGCATTCGACATGGTGGAGTTTGCCCAGTTCCATTCCAGGCCCCTGCAGAGGCTGATTCTTTCGGAATGGAACGGATTGCCACACAGGATCCACTCTCAGATGCTGGTGTTGTCCTCGGAGGTGCGTCTGTCCCTGGCCTGGTGGCTACAGACGGCTCATCTCCTCGAGGGGCGCCCCTTTTGGATCCCGGAATGGGTTCTGCTCACGACAGATGCCAGTCTCCGGGGTTGGGGGGCGGTGACAGGCTCCTTGTCACTTCAGGGTCGTTGGTCGGCGGAGGAAGCGATTCTTCCCATCAACATCCTGGAACTGCGGGCAGTGTACAGAGCCCTGCAGTTGTCCGGCACCGCTCTTCACGGAAGGGCCGTTCAGTTGCAGTCAGACAACGCCACCACGGTGGCGTACATCAATCACCAGGGAGGGACTCGCAGTGGAGCTGCGATGTCGAAGGTGTCCCGCGTCCTGGTTTGGGCAGAGCGCTATCTTCCAGCTCTCTCGGCAGTCTTCATCCCGGGAGTCCTCAGTTGGGAGGCAGACTTCCTCAGCCTTTACGACGTGCATCCCGGTGAATGGTCGCTTCATCCAGAGGTATTCCAACTACTCGTGGACAAGTGGGGGCTGCCAGAGCTGGACCTGATGGCGTCCCGTCACAATCACAAGCTGCCCGTGTACGGGTCAAGGACAAGGGACGCAGGCGCAAGTCTGATAGACGCGCTGTCGGTGAAATGGCTGTTTCACCTGGCTTACTTGTTCCCTCCGATATCTCTGCTGCCTCGGGTCCTGCGCAAGTTCAAGCAGGACGGAGGCACACTGATCCTGGTGGCCCAGAAGGCCGTGGTACTCCGATCTGCGGAGCCTGTCCATCGACGCTCCGTACCTCCTACCTCAACGGCGGGACCCGTTGTCTCAGGGGCCCTGTCTTCACCCGGATCTGGGTCGACTATCTTTGACGGCGTGGCTCTTGAGACTGCCGTCCTGAGGTCTCGGGGCTTTTCTAGCTCCGTTATTACCACCATGCTGAGGGCGCGCAAGCCTGCTTCCGCGAGGATCTACCACAGAGTGTGGCACACTTACTTTCAGTGGTGCGAGGCCAGAAAATATGATCCCCAGGTGTTCCGGGTTTCGCGTATTCTGGCTTTCCTTCAGTCGGGTTTGGATTTAGGATTACGTCTTTCCTCACTGAAGGTGCACGTGTCTGCTCTGTCGGTGTGGTTCCAGCGCAGGATTGCTGCTATGCCGGACGTACACACCTTTTTCCAGGGTGTTTTAAGAATCCAGCCTCCCTTTGTGCCACCTGTGGCCCGTGGGATTTGGCGGTGGTTCTTCGGGCCTTACAGGGTCCTCCTTTTGAGCCCTTGGAGTCAGTGGAGCTCAAGTGGCTAACTTTTAAGACGGTTTTCCTCTTGGCAATTGCTTCTGCCAGGAGGGTTTCGGATTTGGGGGCGCTTTCCTGTCGTCCCCCTTTTCTGGTTTTTCATCAGGACAGAGCGGTGCTTCGCACTCGTCCTGATTTCCTGCCTAAGGTGGTTTCCAGGTTCCACATTAATCAGGAAATTGTTGTACCAGCCTTTCAGTCGCGTGATCTTTCGGCTGGGGAGGCTTCCTTAGACGTTGTCCGTGCACTCCAGGTTTATGTGGACCGGACTAGTTCTGTGAGGAGGTCGGATTCTTTGTTTATCCTCTTTGGTTTTCACAAGAGGGGTTGGCCTGCCAACAAACAGACTCTAGCCCGTTGGCTTCGTTCTGTTATTATTGAGGCTTATATGCAGGAGGGTTTACCTGTTCCAGCCTCTGTTAAGGCTCATTCCACTCGGTCTGTGGGCCCTTCTTGGGCTGCTAGCCGTGGCGCCTCTGCTGTTCAGCTCTGTAAGGCGGCCACTTGGTGTCTTCCATTCAGACCTTTTTGAGGTTCTATGCGTTTGACACCTTTGCCTCTCAGGATGCATCCTTTGGGCGCCGAGTTCTATCAGCACAGGAGCGTCCCCGCCCTTAGTTGGACTGCTTTGGGACATCCCCAAGGTCACCCTGTGGACCCCTATGGACCCTGAAGTAGAAAACAAGAGATATGGTAAGAACTTACCTTTGTTATCTCTGTTTCTACGAAGTCCATAGGGTCCACAGGGCACCCGCCCTGACGCACCTGGCTTCAAGAACACCCCACAAGACCTGCTGTTTTAGAGATGCTCTGACCCAGTCGTCTAGCCATCACGATTGTCAAAGTCACTCAGATCTTTATGCTTGCCCATTTTTCCTGCTTCCAATACATCATCTTCAAGAACTGAGCGTTCACTTGCTGCCTAATATATCCCAGCCCTTAACAGGTGACATTGTAAGAAGATAATCAGTGTTATTCACTGCACCCGTCATTAGTGGTTGTAATGTTATGACTGATCGAATAGATAGATAGATAGATAGATAGATAGATAGATAGATAGATAGATAGATAGATAGATAGATAGATAGATAGATATTATAAACTACACTAATAACATATGGTCTTCTTCCCTAACAGAGTAGTAAGCATACTTTATTTTTATAAAATGAGTATTTCATATAATCGTGCTTTTAGATCACAGATACTGCACTTTAGTTTAATATGCATTGTGTGTGACTATAGAGAATTTACCCAAACTAACTGGCCCTTGCGGCTGTCATCATCGTTATCATCAGCTCGCAAATTGCAACAGGGTTTCAGTACCCGCAAGTCCAGTCCCTTGAAACAGATGACTTTTTGTTGGCCATTTAGGCTGCAGTTTGCATCAATGCCCATTTCATGCCCTAAAAAGACCAATTTGTGGCTGAAAAACTAGTATTATCCATGTTGTGTCTTTGAGGTACAGTTATCTCTCAGTCCTGTTTTTCTTTGGATATTTTGGATATTTATTACAGAAAATGGTATTGGTATATTGTTAAGTAACATTATGTCAATCCCTTAGCTTTATTTTGCCGTGGTTTGTATCATTTTGCAACCATTTAGTAGTACTGGAGGTTTAAAGTAATGCTGTTTTATTCCTTGTTGTAGTTTTTGTCATGTTATGCTGGGCACCCACTGGGTGATATATTATTAGTACAGCCGTCCGTCAGTCAGTTTGTACACACAATGGACCTCATTCAGAGTCGGTCGAAGCGGCCGCATGGTCGTACGGGAAAAGGGGCCGGATATGCAAATGATTCCCTCGCAAGTTGTGTCCCTAAGTTCGGATCAGTAGCTGGCCGACCAAGGGGAGGAAGCAGCCGGAATTAAAAAAAATACGCCCCCTTCTCGTACGCATTGCACGTCATCTCCGGGCATATAAGGATTAATCGAGACCATCGGGAACCATCGGAACTGGTCGTAGAGCTTAAGTTTGACCATACCCTCTCTTAAGCTCTACGATCATGTCAGTGTAAAAACCTCCCATGTCACATGTGCCATGACGCTACTTTGTTAATTATGCACTCCCATAAACCGTATGCACTCCCATAAAACGCCGTTCGCATAATTAGGCACGCCTGCGTTCGGATCTCCACTCCCCCGTTTTCAAGCACCTTCCCCTGTTACCACCCACAAACGCCTCATTCTGTCACTCAAACTACCGACCTGGCTGTGTTCAAGGAGAGAGAAATTTCTGATCGTAGCGGCTAGTTTGCGCACGCGCATTGCGAACTTTACTTATGCGCAGTATAGCGAACATCGGTGGCGTACGACCGTGCGGCCGCTTCGACCGACTCTGAATGAGGTCCAATATATCTTGTGAATGACGTCGTTTACAGATATATTGCAGCTGTCGTACTGCCCATGCAATATATATCGTTCACATCATTTAGGGTGTACACACGATCGAATGACCAAACTATAAATCGGACGCAGACTCCATACGTCACAAGTGGGCGGGCATATTCAAATAGAATCACCTGGGCGGACGATTGCTAAGTTGTATGTACAAGATTGTTTGTGCGTAATCCCATACCAATCATTGGATCAATTGTTCTTTTTGCCGATCTGTCATCCCAGTGTGTACCCCACATTACTCTTATCCCCAGGATTTGTACATCTTCACCCTCTGCTGTGAAAACTCTTCAACTGTATCCATTGCTGTTATGGCCAATCACAAATCAGGACACATAATTTTCCTTCTAGAATCATTAATAGAAAGTGAGAAAGTGTCCTCTTTACTTTAGTAGTGCATCTGGGCAACATGATTGGGTTTAATAGAGGTGTATCTCAGGGAAACTGCAAGGACTGAAGCATTGGGAAGATTCACTATGTTAGGACTTACTGCTTTAATGTGGCTGATATATTGTGCAGCACTGTTCTTAGAATACCTTAATCCATCGCATCAGTCTTTGCCACATAGGAATTTAGGGGTATATTTACTAAAGTGCAGGTATTTTGAAGTAGAGATGTTCCCCATAGCAACCAATAAGATTCTAGCTATAATCTCCTAGTAGGTGTTAGATAAATGATAAGTAGAATCTGATTGGTTGCTATGGACAACATCTCCACTTCTAGAAACCCGCACTTTAGTAAATATATCACTTAAGGTGCCTGCACACTTACCGATTTTTTAAACGATCTGGCTGATTCCGACACATCGGAACGACAGATTGTGTAACATATGCCCAAATCGTGAGTCCCCACTCACGATCACGATGCAATGCGTGTTTCCGCTGGTCGCACATCGCATCGTCAGATCTGCCGTGCTGTAGGGCAGATCTGACAATCTGAGATACAATGCACTGGAAAAAGTCTGGATGCACGATAGATCGTTTGTAAATTGGACACTTTAAACACCAAATCGTGTGCAGAGCTGCCGGGGAGGAGTTTCAAGGGAAATCGTACACGATGTCGGATCATGTGCAGATCGCCAAGTGTGTAGGCGGCACCTTTACAGTCTCATTTCTGTTACAAATATACAAACACGCGTTAATTTGGCACCACAAAGCTCTGCATCACAACACAGTCATAGGGCCTGATTCAGACCCACTCGCGAGCGGCTGTCCGCTCGCAAGTGGGTCGATGTTATGGACTGAGCATGCGCACGACGGAGGGAGCTCCGTCGTGCGCATGCGCCAGACGCGACGAGCGAAGGAAAGTCCTTCGCTCGTTGTGTCCGATCAAAGGGGGCGTGCTGTCAATGTTGATTGACAGCACGCCCCCTTTGGTGGGCGTGCCGGGGGCATGCCTCCTTGACGGGGGCGTTCCCACGGGAACGCCTCCCGTCAAAAGCCGGCCCACTGACATCACTAGTGATGTCAGTGGGAGTGATTTTGGCTCTGATAGAGCCAAAATCACTCCGGAGCTTGCGGTTGAAAACCTCAACCGCAGGCTCCGGCTCGCAATTTCGATGGTCGCGATGGTCACGACCATCGCGGCCATCACAATGCACGCTCGTATAGCCGGCAACACTTGGGACAGATTGTAGAAGGGAAATCTAGGTGAGAGAAGAGCCAGGCTGTAGGAAGTTGTAGTAGTCCAGGCATATAGTGAGAGAATGCATAACATTTTTCGGAAAGGTGCTTTGAGAAGTCGACATCAGACACATTTTCAGCGAGCCACAAAGCCTTTATATTTTATATGTGCCATGTATGCAAATCAATAGATGATGACCCCACCCTTACGCACCAGTCTGATGTTAGAACACTTGAACAGAATCTCATTTATACGTCACCTACAGTATAATAAGATAGTAAGATATATTAAGTGCTGTGTTTCCCGCAGAATGTAGAATACCTTGTTACTATGAGATGCTCCTGTGGAGTACGTTTACTTGTTGATGGCAGGTGCAAGCAAAGTGTTGTGTGACCTCTCACTCGTTGGTTGTAGAAGTCTCTAATGAGTGCTCCCCCCCTCCTAGCTGAGGGGTCTGTAAGCTGCAAACGCTCTTATCCAGCAGATCGGCTGAGCAGCGATGAAAGAAAAACAATCAGTGTTAATGCAGAACAGGCAGATGTTTGTGCTATTACATAACAGTGGGCAGATGTGTGTCACTGACAGAAAACGTGATATTGTAACTCTTTCATGGTCTTTTACCAAAAATGTTGTAGTGTTGCATTGTTTGTGTCTTTGCATAAGAAACTGACACGTATACTGTTTATAGAGTCACTAAAATGCCCCCCTGCCGTACAGAATACAGCTAGACTCTCACATATCCACGCCTACCACTTCACACACCCACATTGGATAGTACTGTGTAAAGGGAATTATTCCCTTTTCTTTTAAACCCACACCCACCCATGTCTTAATGAATTACATAGACATACACATGCCTAGATGGAGACAAACACGATTACAAACTGGCACATACTCATACACCAAGTCTGTGCTGTGCAAACAAATGACAGCAGCATTTGGCCAGCCTTTGTTGTTACGACACAAGCAGGGAGCGGTGTAGGTTCTGTTTCATGATTGTTAGCAAAGCCTTTCCTCCATGTTGATTTCCTTGGCTCTGCCTATGCCATTTTCCAGGCCCCTTACCCTGGACCCACCTCCCCCAAATCACATCAGCCAAAACTTTAGTTTCTGACCCAATGTGTCTTACCTCATCTGGGCCTTGGATCCCATCCACCCTCTCACTTTCTCTCTTTCTGGTGATCCCTTTTCTTTGTCCTTTGTCTCCAGCTTCGTTGTTGTCTAGCGTTCACTATTTATTGCTTAGCGTTTTCACTCTCCCTCATTAACATCACCATGGCTTCATTGAATGAATTTCCAAGCAATGCATTTCATCCCCAAAGCTATACACGTCTTCTATGCGCTTATGTCAATTGCTCTGCATTATGACCTATTTATTGTGCAGTATGTCACCGTGATAGTCTTAGATCAGTTTCAGGGATGAAAAAATGGTGAAATACTCCAGTGGGGACGTTTATGGAGGTCACGTAAGGTAATCATTGGATAAGTGTGTGGGATGAATTGGGAATAGTTGCACAGTTGCGGCTGAGGAGGTGTCAGGTAGGTCTGTTTCCAGTGTGGAAGCCAGATGAAACACAGGCCATCACGGTGGTAGCCTTACGGGAAATAGTGAGAAGTGATTGTGAGAGAGGCAAAGAAGCAGAGATCACTGTCAGCTGAGTAGCTCCTGTCAGTAACACTGCGCAGTCAGGTGAAAAACAACAGTAGAATTTACTGTAGCAGCTTGAAAATTCAGCAACATACATATTAGTTTTAGTTTCATTGTTTTCTTCTACAGACGAGAAGTACATTTAAAACTTTTATATATTGCACACCTAATTTTGTATTTGAGCCCTTTATGGCAATGACAGAGTTAAGGGTGGGTTGGAATTTTTAACCTTTATAGCCTATTATTTTGACTCTAGCCATAATTGTGTGTAGCTGACCTCCTTCCTTTATGTATGGCCTCCCCCTTAACTATGTCAGAGCTCCATGTCCATTACCCAGGGTTCTCCATTCTCATGGGCTCGCAGTTCTGACATCATGCTGAAAGTATGCCCAAGAGAAATCTGCAGAAAATAAAACAGAAAAACAGCCTGTTTAAGTAAGATGTGAAGTTAAACAGTGGGGAAGTGCCCTAGAACAGGATGCTTTGCTGGGGCAGAAGGGGGCAATATATTCTTTTATAGTAGTATTTAAAGTAGGGCATGTTTTCAGCAGCTAGCCCTTAGTGTAGGACATAAGGGGGTAAATTTACCAAAGTGAGAGTTTTTAGAAGTGATGTTGCCCATAGCAACCAATCAGATTCTAGCTATTATCTTCTAGAAGATGCTAGTTAAATGTTAAGTAGAATCTGATTCGTTGCTATGGGCAACATCACTTTTAAAACTCACTTCTAAAAACTCTCACTTTAGTAAATTTACCCCAAGTAGTCTAATAACATTTGTGCACCAGTAGCATTGTGCTGTATCTCCAGATCAGCTCTTTTTTTAAGGAGATAAAGGGTTGTACATATTAGACCATATCACACAAACATAGTGGTGCACATAGGGGTTGGTGCAGAGTTAAATGGAAGTCAGTTTAGCTGATTACATGATTTAGCTCAATGCATGCTCCAGATCCAGATCTACGCCAAAGCCGCAATACATATCTGTACGCAAACTGAATACATCTCCACATGAAGGGCGAGAAGTTGCGTAACTGAGTGTTGTCAAGTCAGCTAAGTTCTAAAAGGGCACCTTGAGGGAATGGTGAACTATGTAAAGATGTGCGTATGCATAATTATGCCTTACGGATTAATCACTGGCACCAGGGCCAGCGCACTGATAATGAAGATGGCTGTCAAACCAAGCGTACCGATGGGCGGTCCACTCATAAAATGCATACGGATGATTGTATGCATTTAGATAAATGCACCCAATGCAGGGGCAGTTACAATGAATTACTGTACTTGGAAGCGATTGATGTGTCCTTATACATCTTTGCTGCAATCGCGTCAAAAAGATCCTCTCGGCGCCAGGTCCCGTGAGACTCTGCTAGCGCCGGGCATCTTTTTTTGTCGCAATGCAGTGCGACTAGGACGCACCTGCAGACTGTGCTGATTAAATTGATATGTGACACTAATATATCTGTAGGCAAAAAGAAAGTGTGGGTTCCGACGCTTTCTAAAGCTGGCCACACACTAGACCAACCATCCATCCAGCCAACTAGTTGATTAGTTGGAATGAAAATCTGGTAAGGTATGAAAGCAAATGACAATCAGCAATTTGCTCCCAAACGCCAGAAAATTGACAAAAACTGCTGTATGAACAAATTGTTTAGATCAAACATTTAACAAACTTGTCTGACAGCCATTTTCATCTGTTTTCTGGCATTTAGGAGCAAATTGCTGATCATCATTTACTCCCATGCTTTACCAGATTTTCATTCCAACCAATAAACTAGTTGGATGGTTAGATGAAAGTTGGTCTAGTGTGTGGCCAGCTTTAGGATCTATGAATATCTTGGTGTTCCCCTCATATGATAAAAAAAGAAAAACGATATATGGTGTAAACCAGCAAATGCTAATAAAATAAAATCAAGATATAAGAATCACACTCACCCTTTTCAAGTGAGTGTATAACGTTGGACCTAGTAATCACCGTGGTCCTATGGTGGTTGCTGATTGCAAAAATGATGTCACAGGTGGTTTAGCTCAATGTTTTCAAACGGTCAAAGGAAGAAAAACATAGAAAACACTTCCATAGTGCAGAGCAATGCGTTCCAAAAAGCCAAGTTATATCTAGTACAATTTTGTACTCACTTTTTGTAGTGTATCATATGCAGCATGTCGATGAGGAAGAAGCTGCAGGGTCCACATTAAGACACTGATGGACATCGGGGTTCATAGAAATGAATGTCCAAAGCCCATATGATACACTATAAAAGGTGACCACTGTGATTACTAGGTCCAACACTATACACTCACTTGAAAAGGGTGAGTGCGATTCTTATATTTTGATTTTTTATTTATTAGCATTTGAGGGTTTACACCATATATATCGTTTTTCTTTATCATATGAGGGGAGCACCAAGATCAGGGCCGTAGCTAGAGTATTGCGGCCAGTGCCATCGCACAGGGCACCACAGGTCAGGGGGCGCTGTTTCGGTCTGTCAAATTTCTGTTTATTATTATTCTCACTTGTAGTTTCCTCTTACTTCATCCCCAGCATCTCCTGGCCTCCCCTATCTCTTCCCTGGCCCTTCCCCATGAGGCCATGGCTCTTTTTTGGGTGCATTATGTCCCTTTAAAAATGGGGGGGGCGCCAATGCTCTTTCTGGCACAGGGCACCAAAAAGTCTAGTTACGGCTCTGACCAAGATATTCATAGATCCTAAGAAAGCACCACAACCAACCCTTTATTTTTGCCTATTGTTTGTCTGAGGAGCTCTGTTGAAAAGCCCCTGCTGTTCATGGCTGCATTTCTGATTGGATCCTATCTTGTATGAAACTCAGCGCCAGTCAAACATTCCATAAACACTAATATATCTGTGTATGACTGAGTCCCTGAATCTGTATATGAAGTGCTACAATGTAGCGGACACAGCTTTTTTCATTCCAAGTTCCGTTGTGCTTCATATACAGATTCACATAAATATACAAATGTCACAAGTGTTGACTAATCAACACAGTCTGCTGGTGCGTCCTAGTTGCATCGCATTGCGACGTAGAAGCATTTTCGCCAAAAAGACGCATGGCGCTAGTAGAGTTGTATGGGACCTGGTGCCTCACTCACACCCGACAAGTCGCGCCTTGTGGCGTATTGAGGCTGGATGTATGAGGCCACATCTGTATAAATAAAGTAGACTGTTATTAAATAGGGATGCATCAAATGTAAACGGTAGGATTCAACTGAATACAAAAACCTGCCACAAAGAACCTAGGCAAATATCAGACTGAGCACTGGTGTGTGCATATTACAGCTAAGCAGGAGCACACTAAGTTTACACTAAGATAGTAAGCTTGTGAGCAGGGCCCTCTTACCCTTATGTATGTCTTTTATGTATGTATGTATGTATGTCTTTTACAACCCAGTATAATGTTAATGTTGATTCAAATTGTAAAGCGCAACGGAATTTGCTGCGCTATATAAGAAACTGTTAATAAATAATGAAATAAATAAGATAGTAAGATATAAGGTTTGTCGAATTGCGTGCTTTTGGCTAAAACCTTCTGAAAACCTTCAGCTGAATCCCAAGTTGAATCCAGGTTTTGGAATTTCCCTAATATTAAAGGTAATTATTGAATATGAATGTTTAATTGAATGTAATAGTCTGGTTCAGTAAAATATCAAACATGGTGGAAAGGAATCAGTTACCCTGCCTAGGGACTACCCCAGTAAAACTCCCATGAGAGTGAATTTGCCTCTATTATTTACTCTCTGCAATACAGTTTCCAGCCTTCCCCCACAGCTATAATACTGAACGTTGCTGTACACTCAAAAATCATAGAATCCAACCAAAAAGTTATTTATAGTACTTCCCGCCGCCCGGGGACCAGGCCAATTTAGAATCTCAGTGACAGTATTGTTTTTTTTTTTCCTTTTTCCTTCTCAAATCTCTGTGCATTTCCCTGGGTATATGGATTATGTAGGCCAGAGGCAGGATGCCGTTCTAATTACACAGTGTGACTGCACACCTTCAACCTCCTCCTGCTCACTGTGCACAGTTTCAGCATAATTCCGTTACTCTTGAAGACTAATATATACACTTTTCTTTACTTAGAGTGAGACAGAAACATGATCTTGAAAAAAGGTCATAAAATATTAAAAATGTCTTTATTATAATGTAACCACCTCAGTCAAACCCAGTTTACCAAATCCATAAGTGAATAGAATTAATTGATACCCATTATTTCAAGATATGTCCCACGGCCATTGTTTTCGGTTCACCTCTTTGGGCGGGATGTACTAAACATCACATCCGCTATGCTGTATATTCCGCCACTTATCGCGTACATACCGGCAATAATATTGCCGGTATGTATCTAGAAAATCGCAAAGGACAGCTCTCCCGATAAGAGCTGCCCTTTGCAATAAAGGGACTTCCAGGTTTAATACCTAGAAGTCCCTCTGGCGTCCTTCTGCACATGCTGCGAGGGGTGCGGGGAGGGATCCCTCTTAGGGGGAATTGCAAAGAGAAGCCCATAGGCTGCATTTGGGTAATGCCACAAGGGGCGTGGCCACTGGAAAATGGGGGTGTGTTCAACCTGACACATCACCGTTTTTCTCATCACACACACCACCGTTTTTCTCGTCATTCTGGGAGCATTCCTTTCCATTCCATATGCACCTTAATGCCCCCAGTAGTATTGTCCCTCTTGCAATGCCCACTGTAGTAGTGCCACTTATGCAATATCCCCAGTAGCAGTGCTCGTTATGTAGTGCCCCTTACACAGCACCCCCAGTAGTGCTCCTTATACAGTGCCCCCAGTAATGCACCCTTATACAGTGCCCCCAGTAGTGCCCCTTATGCTGTGCCGCCTGTAGTGCCCCAAGCAGTGCCACATATATAGTGCCCCCCAGTAACGAACCCTTATACAGTGCCCCCAGTAATGCACCCTTATACAGTGCCCCCAGTAGTGCCCCTTATGCAGTGCCCCAAGTAGTGCCACATATATAGTGCCCCCCAGTAGTGCCCCTTATACAGTGCTCCCAGTAGTGCCTCTTATACAGTGCCCCCAGTAGTGGTCCCCCCTATGCAGTTCCCCCTGTAGGGGTCCCCTATATGCAGTGCCCCTTATATAGTGCCCCCAGTAGCAGTGCTCCTTATGTAGTGCCCCTTACACAGCACCCCCAGTAGTGCCCCTTATACAGTGCCCCCAGTAATGCACCCTTATACAGTGCCTCCAATAGTGCCCCTTATACAGTGCCTCCAGTAATGAACCCTTATACAGTGACCACAGTAATGCACTCTTATACAGTGCCCCTTATGCTGTGCCCCAAGTTGTGCCACATATATAGTGCCCCCAGTAATGAACCCTTATACAGTGCCCCTAGTAATGCACCCTTATACAGTGCCCCCAGTAATGCACCCTTATACAGTGCCCCCAGTAGTGCACCCTTATACAGTGCCCCAATTAGTGTCACATATATAGTGCCCCCCAGTAGTGCCCCAGTAGTGCCTCTTATACAGTGCCCCCAGTAGTGGTCCCCCCTATACAGTGCCCCATGTAGGGGTCCAATATATACAGTGCCCCTTATATAGTGCCCCCAGTAGTGGTCCCCTCTATGCAGTGCCCCCCTATGCAGTGCCAGTGCCCATTACATATATAAGACAAAGTCACACAAAAAAAGGGACAGTAGTATTGTCCCTCTTGCAATGCCCACTGTAGTAGTGCCACTTATGCAATGTCCTCAGTAGCAGTGCTCCTTATGTAGTGCCCCTTACACAGCACCCCCAGTAGTGCCCCTTATACAGTGCCCCCAGTAATGCACCCTTATACAGTGCCCCCAATAGTGCCCCTTATACAGTGCCTCCAGTAATGAACCCTTATACAGTGACCCCAGTAATGCACCCTTATACAGTGCCCCCAGTAGTGCCCCTTATGCTGTGCCGCCTGTAGTGTCCCTTATGCAGTGCCACATATATAGTGCCCCCCAGTAATGAACCCTTATACAGTGCCCCCAGTAATGCATCCTTATACAGTGCCCCCAGTAGTGCACCCTTATACAGTGCCCCCAGTAGTGCCCCTTATGCAGTGCCCCAAGTAGTGCCACATATATAGTGCCCCCCAGTAGTGCCCCTTATACAGTGCCCCCAGTAGTGCCTCTTATACAGTGCCCCCAGTAGTGGTCCCCCCTTTGCAGTTCCCCCTGTAGGGGTCCCCTATATGCAGTGCCCCTTATATAGTGCCCCCAGTAGTGGTCCCCCCTATGCAGTGCCTCCAGTAGTGCCCCCCTATGCAGTGCCAGTGCCTATTACATATATAAGACAAAGTCACACAAAAAAAAAAACCTGAATCCTTGAACTTGCGGCCGACGCTGTCCGGTCCTCCGTCCTCCCGGCCCACTCTGCACTATGTACAGGACATAAAGACTGGACTATCTTGCTATACAGTACCTTAATATTTCAGTTTTTTCTCAATCTGGGTTCCACTAAAGCATATCACGAGTTCCAGGAGACATAAGTGCATAATGACGGAATTTTAATGTACAGATAAAAATTTGTGTAGTGGCATTCGATACTAATCATTCTGCCGCTATTAGCGTGCGACAATCCACTTCTGCACTTTTCACACCAAGAGATTCTGACAAACACAGTACAGAGAGTTCTAAGTATTAGCAAGTTTTTAGGTGGAGAAACTATGGGCCTGATTCAGCTTAGGATGGAATTGCAAAGGTGCACACAAGCAGCTTTGCAATTGCATCCTTGCAATTGTGGTAATGCAGCAGGAGGTGTCACGCCTCCCGCATGCATCACTTATACGAACTGCCCCCTCCCCACCCTCAATTGGCAGCTGACTGTCAGTCAATGACAGTCTGCTGCCAGTGCACATGCACAGAACAGGTCAGGCAGATTCCCGACCATTGGGAATCTGCTTTCAGCAGTGTATTAGCATGCAGGGCTATATATGCGCAGTGTACTAGCATGCACTACTGAATCAGACTCTATATGCGCAAGCTTAATGAAAAAAACGAGGAGGTTCCAAACGCTAGTAACAATCCTGCTACTTCCTTGGTAAAAATACTAGATCTAAATACTAAATACTTGTAGATCAGCTTTAGATATGGATGGACTTTGACAAGTAGGGGTTCCTCAGTTCTGCAGCTTTTTTCAGATCCTGTATGCTAAAATAGACTGAGAACCACTGATCTATGAGATATGGCATGTGTATTTGTCATTTCTAATAAAAGAAGACTCAAATATGCCACTGAACGTAAGCATTGACCCATAATCCTGAAATATATCTAAAATCTCCTTCACAGTGTGGTGTTGAGAACCCGCTGGTAAGTAGGTCCTTCAGACCGCCATGCCACTCCTGGAAGTAACAAGCCACAGTCTCTTTAAAACACATGAATCTTGATAAGATGAGCAAATGCGCAGTATCCAGCTATTAAAGGGATGGTATTGTGTAGGGTCTCTATTGGTTGTCAGCTGTCAATTTACTAAATCTCTCCCAACCACTTTACAGAATGCAATGTGAATGGAGGCTTAAAGTCTGGGCATCATATCTAAACTTAGATACAATTCAGAGTGGGAAGTAGAAATAAAACGTTCACTGGGATGAGAGTGAGTATAAATAATGAAATAAACAAATTTCTATGGTATGATACATTGTTTAGCTGCTGTGAATATAACAGCAGTGACAGATACATTATCTATAAGAATGCTAGAAAAGACACTTTGTGCCGGACAAATTTATTAGTGGGCGGTGGGGGTGGGGGGGAGTTGTGTTGTAAATTTTTTAGCTTACAACAAGAACTTTTGGCATGTGGTGAATATTTTTAACTTAATTAGCAAATCCCTATTTACGGGGTACAATAAAAAGTATCAACAACATCCTGACATGCAGCAAATGTGAATATAACGGGCCTCATTTAGAGTTGAGCGTAGTACTGTTTTTCTTGTGCGTAAGATATATATTATTGGTTCTGCATAAAGAATGTAGGCATACATCTGTATCATGTTCTTTATGTATCTTCAACTTACAACTCCTTACAACTTACGAGAAGTGGTACAGCGACCCATGGGGACGGGCAAGTACAGCAAATTGCCACTCAGGTAGTCATGTACACTGGCATGCCTGTCAGCAGGTGTGCGTCTTGTGGGTGGAGGACTGGGGCACATTTACATGATGATAATGATTGTCAGTAGCACTTTCTAGCTGCTCCTGATTAGCTGTGGGCACTTTGACCTCCAGTAGTGACTATAGTATAGTTTATTACCTTGTCTGGTTGTGTACAAATAGTCCATGTGACTTCTGCATTGATTGCAAAATAAATGCCTAACACATCTGTCAGGTATACATACACACCTTGCTGGGCCTGGTGTAAAAATGACTGTTTTAGAGTTATTTGCACAGAAAGAAGAATCCGACCACATTTTGAGGTAATTATGCTTTTATTACATACGGGAAAACCAGATGAAACACAGGGCATCACGGTTGTTGCCTTACGGGAATAAGTGAGAAGTGATTGTGAGAGAGGCAAAAAAGCAGAGGTCAGCATCAGCTGAGAAGCACCTGCCAGTAACCCTGCACAGTCAGGTGAAAAGCAACACTAGAATTATATGCTTGTATAAACAGCCACATGTATTTAGGGGGATTTAGTTAATATGCCGTCGGACGGGATGCCGGCTGCCGATATACCGATGGCGAAATCCCGTCGCCCGTCAAAATGCAGACGCCGCTATACCGAAGGAGATCAGGATTCCGGCGTCGGTATCCCGAATGCCAGAATCCTGTACGTTAGGACCCAGGTAAGTATTAGTGTTTCCCCGGGGATGGGGGGGTTAGGTTTAGGCACCCCCGGTGGGGAGATTAGGGTTAGGCACCACCGGGGGGGGAGGTTAGAGTTAGGCACCCCCGGGAGAGTTAGGTTTAGGGTGTGGCAGGGGGGGTTAGGCATCACCAAGGGAGGGTTAGGAGAGGGGAAGGGTTAGGGTACTTACCGCCCCTGTCGAGATTTTTACTGATCGGGCTTCCGGCGTCTAGTCAGCCGCCGGCATATCATACCCATCCCGTATTTAGAATAGGGATCAATGATGCTTCTAAAAATCTAAATGTATGCAGTGTCTTGAGATCTAATGGGATAACATGGGGTCTGATTGTACGCTATTGCTGCTGCAGCTATGATTTTCGCTGATTTGCGAAAATATTTTAATGCAACACTTGTAGTGAGACGTCCACCTTAGCCAACCCAGCTGTCCGCAACTGCGTACACATAAGCAGCATTGGACGCAGATAAGGCAAACATCAACTCCCTCAGTGAGTCTACGGTCACTCAGAATGGCCGTCGTAACTGAGACGCTGGAGCCATGTTTCCTACCTTCAGGATCACAAACACAGGATGTGACATGCCCCCGAAACGGTCAATACAGTTGTGCGTTTTTAGCCGACACTTCCCATTGCATCCCCCAAATGCTCCCTGCCTGTCACTCACACTGCAAATAAATACTCGCATTGTGTGACTATGGTAATGCACCTCGACACCTGCGCAGTGTGACTCAGACGCGTGCACAGTGGCAAAAAACTCTCCATTTGCGAAAACATCGGCATAGCGTACAACTCTGAACAAACTATCTTTCTACTTCAGGGTCCATAGGGTATCCACAGGATACCTTGGGGTATAGGTGTGACGTCAGTCGCAGGGCACCAAAGAGTTAAGCTTTCAGCCTCCCAGGATGCACTAGGTCCCCCTCCTATACCCCGCCCCCGAGCCAAGGCACCTCAGTTTAGTTTGGTGCCCGGCCGGAGTCGGGTGCACCTGTTGGAGTGGGGGCTAGAAGAGCCCCTGAAGCTTATTCTTCATGCAGCTGTGGCTGCACAACTGGATGAACAGCATGGACAGTCAGTCCTGACGTCCATGCTGTCTTCCCTACACCCCGCCGGTACCAGAACGCCGGTACTGATCCGGGGATGCTGGTGGGCGTCTGGGGTCACAGCTAGCGGTGACCCCAGATGCTCCGGACCATGGCCGGATTCAAGGGGGACAGAGGTAAGCAGCGGGGTCCCGCGGTGGGTCCCCGCTGATCACATGGTCCTAAGTCCCCAGGCAGGCGGCTCCCTGGGGACTGGCTGCAGCGTGGAGCCAGGCGACCAACCTGCGCTTCCACTACCCCCTGGGACAGCGGACCGCAGCAGAGCGGTAGCGCTGCGGCGTCCCAGGGGTTAAATGCATGCCAGGGGAGCGCGCCTTCCCTGTCTCACAGCCGGCGCCTCCCCCGCTGCACACAGCCCTCTCTGCATGCTGCCGACTGGTCCTGTGGCAGCGCTCCTCCCCCAGGCCAGCCTCCTCTCTGCTCCTCGGCGGCCATCTTCTCCAGAACGCATGGTGAACGCTGCTGGAAGCGCTGGAAGGAAGCATCGTGGTCTGGGTCCCCCCGCATACCTCTCCTCCGCTGTGGTCAGGTCTGTGTATGCAGCGCTGTGTCCTACCAGGCCCTGTGTCTGTGTAGTTGAGTGATCAGCGCTGTTAGTGCAGGAATTGTTATTTTTCTGCATTGTATGTGACTGTGCTAGCGCTGCTGCCTGTAATCTTTTCTCTCTAAACTGTCAGCTTTATTACTGTCCCTGTTCTTTCTGCTAAAGCCCTTGCGGTGCGGTGCTGCAGGGTGGTCTCTCGCCTATTTAATACTTAATTGGTGAGAGAGGTCACATACGTGGTGCCATCATGTCTGAAAGTGATTTTCCCCTCCGGCTACAGTGTACCACGTGCAAAGTACCGTTAGCGGAGGGGGAGGGTAGCGCGGAGGGCCTTTGCCGGCAGTGTTTGTCCATGGCGCGGCCTATTACGGTTACAGCACCGGTACAGGAGCCGCCCTGGGCTTGTTTCGCTCAGGCGTTAACAGCTTTAGTGGGCCAGTTAGCTCCGCAGCCCGCGTTTACTCCGATGGGTTTGTCCCAGCAGTCTGTGGTGTCGTCACCCATGCAGGGGTTCCCACGACAATTGGTGGTACCCCACAGTCTCCCTATTTCCCCGCTCCCGGGTTCTCAGGAGCCAGCGTGGGTTAACTCCCTGACGAGTTCTGTACAGCACTTGTCGGATGTGTTGCAAGGGGAGTCTGTGATGCGGTCTCATAAAAGGCCGGTGGCGTCTCTGTCCGCTCCTTATGAGGATGACGAAGGGACGTCTGATGATGGGGAGATTCTAGATCCTTACGATCAGGAACCTCTCCATACTAAGGACGCTGATGCTAAGTCCAAAGTATATATTCCTGGACTTATTCGGGCGGTCCGCACAGCCTTGGTGATTGAGGACGAAGTTCCCCCAGCGGCTAAATCTAAGTATGCCTTTTTCAAAGATGTGAAGGGCGATGCCACAGTCTTTCCTCTTTCGGGTCAGTTGGTGGACCATTTAGAGGAGGCGTGGAAACAACCTGGCAAAAGATACCAGCCGCAGAGACGCCTGGCGGTGGCTTATCCGTTCGCGGATAATTATTTTGCGAAGTGGGAATCCCCTCCACAGGTGGATTCTCACGTGACCCGTCTTGTCCGTAGTGCCACATTGCCGATGCCATCCATGTCCTCCCTTAAGGATGCTACGGACCGCAAGGTAGAAATCTGCCTGAAGTCCGCTTATTCCCTTGCAGGGGGGGCAGCACGGCCGGCTATGGCCATTTGCTGGGTTGCCAGAGCGATGGAGCGCTGGGCGGATTCATTAGAGGCTTCTTTTGAATCCGACTGTCCGGCCGATCAGGCGGAGTTGATTGGCAATCTCCGTGATTCGGCCACCTACATCAACGAGGCGGCTCTAGACATTAGTACTCTGGTGTCTAGAATTTCTTCAGCAGCGGTAGCTGCTCGTCGCACCTTGTGGCTGCGATCCTGGAAGGCGGACGCAGATTCCAAGAAAGGTCTGGAAGCGTTGCCGTTTACCGGAGAAGTTCTCTTCGGTCCGGATCTGGATAAGATTGTGGCCACGCTGGCGGCAGCCAAATCTGCCTGTCTCCCGTCGGCCGCTGCTCCTTCTGGTTCGGGACCATCGTCCTTTCGGTCATCTAGGGCCCAGGGCAGGCCCAAACCACAGTCGTTTCCTCGACAGGCTGGCCCTAAGAAATCGGTCAAGCCCCGGAAGCAGGCATGGAGTACCAGACGTCCGGCCCCCAAGCCAGATGGCAAGCCTGCGGCCTGACGGTCCGGGCCTCCCTTTGGGGGATCCCAGGGTGGGAGGCCGCCTGCTACAGTTCGCCCAGTGTTGGTCGACTACTACGACAGACACTTGGGTTCTGGAGGTGGTTTCCCACGGATACGCCCTCTCCTTCCGGCACAGACCCCCGGCTCGCTTCTTCACCACGGGTCTCCCATCAGACCGGAACAAGGCTACGGAGCTGCGGAAGGTATTGCACACTATGCTCCAGGCTGGAGTTATAGTGGCGGTTCCATTCTCCCAGAGGGGCCAGGGTTTCTATTCAAATCTATTTTTGGTACAGAAACCCAATGGGTCATATCGTCCGATTCTCAACCTCAAAGCACTCAACAAGTCTTTGCGGGTCCCGAAGTTTCGGATGGAGACCCTACGGTCCATCATTCTGGCGCTGGAACCTGGGGACTACTTGGTGTCATTGGACATACAGGACGCTTACCTGCATGTCCCTATTCTTTGGCGCCATCAACAGTTCCTCAGGTTTGCAATCAGCAGCGACCACTTCCAGTTTCGGGCGTTACCTTTTGGCCTGGCAACAGCACCACGTGTTTTCACCAAGGTGATGGCGGTCATGGCGGCTTCTCTGCGGCTGCAGGGAGTCCGCATGTTGCCGTATTTGGACGACCTGTTATTGGTGGCAGGATCTCCAGAGCTCCTGTTACGCCACTTGGACCTGACCATTGCACTGCTGCAACGGCACGGCTGGCTAATCAACTGGCAGAAGTCCACTCTAATCCCGTCTCGGAGGATTCTGCATCTTGGAGCCTTATTGGACTCGGGACAGCAAAGGATCTTCGTGACGGAGGACAAGATCTCTGCTTTACAGTCAAGGGTGCGCAGTTGTCTGCACAGCCGCCGGGTGTCCTTACACTCGGCGATGAGGTTACTGGGCTCCATGGTGTCGGTGTTCGACATGGTGGAATACGCCCAGTTTCACTCCAGACCTCTGCAGCACCTGATCCTGTCCAAGTGGAACGGGCTGACTCAGTCTCTGAAGTCCCAGACGATTGTGCTCACCCAGGAGGTTCGCCTGTCCCTTACGTGGTGGTTACAGACGACCCACCTCAACAAGGGACGTCCGTTCTGGGTTCCAAATTGGGTCCTGTTGACAACGGACGCCAGTCTTCGGGGCTGGGGAGCAGTTTCGGGTCCACACTTGTTCCAGGGCAGGTGGACGCCGACAGAAGCGGAGCTTCCAATAAATATCTTGGAACTCCGTGCGGTCTTCAATGCTCTCCAGCAGGCACAGCGGTTTCTCCAGGGTCGCCCGGTGCAGGTCCAGTCGGACAACGCTACCACCGTGGCCTACATAAACAGGCAAGGAGGAACTCGCAGTCGGGCGGCTCTCGTAGAGGTCTCTCGGATCCTGGTTTGGGCGGAGCGCAATCTTCCGGCCATATCAGCGGTTTTCATCCCGGGAGTGCTCAATTGGGAGGCGGACTTTCTAAGTCGCCAGGACGTTCATCCGGGGGAATGGTCCCTGCACCCGGACGTTTTTCAACTACTGGTGGACAGGTGGGGTCTTCCAGAAATCGACCTCATGGCGTCCCGGCACAACAACAAGTTGCCGGTGTACGGGTCTCGCACAAGAGACGAAGGGGCGTCTCTGGTGGATGCTCTGTCCGTCCGGTGGACGTTCCGGTTCGCATACCTGTTCCCTCCGGTCTCCCTTCTTCCACGGGTAATCCGGAAATTCAAACAGGAAGGAGGGACGCTCCTGTTGATAGCTCCCGCGTGGCCCAGACGGCACTGGTTCTCAGACCTTCAGGGTCTGTCCGTGGACATTCCTCTGCGGTTGCCGCTACGACCGGACCTTCTGTCTCAGGGTCCTTGCCTTCACCCGGACCTAACTCGGCTGTCTTTGACGGCGTGGCTGTTGAGACGGCCATGCTGAGGTCCCGGGGGTTTTCCAGCTCTGTGGTGCGTACCATGTTACGAGCTCGGAAACCGTCTTCCGCGAGGATATACCATCGCGTGTGGCATACGTTCTTCCAGTGGTGTCGACCGAGAGGTTATGCACCGCGGGAGTTTCGTCTGTCTCGGATTCTCGCCTTCCTGCAAGCGGGACTAGATCACCTGTGGCGCCTTGGGATTTGGCTGTGGTCCTGAGGGCTCTCCAAGGACCGCCGTTTGAACCACTGGGCTCAGTGGATCTTAAATGGCTAACAGCTAAGACTGTTTTCCTTCTGGCCATTGCTTCGGCCAGACGTGTTTCTGAGTTAGGGGCTCTTTCTTGTAGACCCCCTTTCTTGGTTTTTTATGGGAACAGGGCAGTGCTCCGCACTCGGCCCGAGTTTCTTCCCAAAGTTGTTTCCCAGTTTCATATTAACGAGGAAATAGTTGTTCCGGCCTTTAACTCACCGGGTCTTTCCGTGGGTGAGGCCTCTTTGGATGTTGTGCGGGCCTTAAGGACTTATGTTGACCGCACTTCTTCGTTTAGGAAGTCGGACGCTTTGTTTGTCCTCTTTGGCTTCCGTAAAAAGGGTTGGCCTGCTTCAAAGCAAACTTTGGCAGCCTGGATCCGTATGGCTATTTCTGAAGCTTATCTTCATGAAGGCCTACCGGTCCCTCCTTCTCTGAAGGCTCATTCCACTAGGTCTGTGGGTCCTTCGTGGGCAGCTCGACGTGGTGCCTCGGCAGTTCAGATCTGCAAGGCTGCTACGTGGTCTTCTGTCCATACCTTCGTGAGGTATTACAGGTTTGACACCTTCGCCTCTCAGGATGCTTCCTTCGGGCGGCGGATTCTCCTTTCTGCACAGGATACTGCTTTGGGACATCCCCAAGGTATCCTGTGGATACCCTATGGACCCTGAAGTAGAAAATATGAGATATGGTAAGAACTTACCCTTGTTATCTCTATTTCTA
The DNA here is from genome assembly GCA_031769625.1 of Taudactylus pleione. Classification (NCBI taxonomy): domain Eukaryota; kingdom Metazoa; phylum Chordata; class Amphibia; order Anura; family Myobatrachidae; genus Taudactylus; species Taudactylus pleione. Next base: position 7,655,112 of record JAUIMM010000706.1, read on the forward strand.
CGAAGTCCATAGGGTTCCACAGGACTCCCGCCCTGTCGCACCTGTGCTGCAGATGGGCTTTGCTCTGGTCACCGGTTTTCCGTCTCCCTCTGGTGAGAATGTGATTCTTGTATGTGTCCAGATCTTTGTTCTCTCTCTTCCTTCTCCTCCTCCGGCCTATGGCTTGGTAACTAACTGAGGTGCCTTGGCTCGGGGGCGGGGTATAGGAGGGGGACCTAGTGCATCCTGGGAGGCTGAAAGCTTAACTCTTTGGTGCCCTGCGACTGACGTCACACCTATACCCCAAGGTATCCTGTGGAACCCTATGGACTTCGTAGAAATAGAGATAACAAGGGTAAGTTCTTACCATATCTCATATTATATAATAAAAGGTTATTTAAACTATTTGTGGCTCAGTGCTCCAATCATATTCATCAGTCATTCCTTATGCTTGCAGAGACATTATCTCCGTCATGTTCTATTATGCGCACAAAGGAACACATGGAACCTTTAACAAGTATATGACGGCATAGTTGCATATTTTCCCAGAATGTCCCAGAGACCTCGGACTCTTGAGAGAACAGTCATTACTGCCGCAGAGCACCAATATGCCTTAAGAGTGGCATCCAGCCTTCCCCTGTCCACCCCATAGGTACCCAGAGGGGAATGGGCATGAAGTTCCGACGGCATATCCTGACGCTGGTGGCCAAAAGGGAGAAGATCCCGACAGGGCAGGTAAGTACCCTATCCCTAACACCCTCCCCCACCCTAACCCTCCCTTAGTGGTGCCTAACCCTAACCTCCCTCCGGGGTTGCCTAACCCTAACCCCCCCTAGGGGTGCCTAACCCTAACCCCTCCCCAAACCTAACCCTAACCATGGTACGCTCCCTAAACCTAACCCCCCCCCCCACGGCTATCGCTAAGGGTGCCCCGAACTTACCTCGTTCGGGCTGGCGTCCTTCGGCGTTCTGGTGTCGGAATTAAGATAGGCATCAGTGTTTCGACACCTATCTTTAGTCTCTTGTTGGGATTTGGATGTCGGTATTGAGACCGGCGGCCACAAGGACTCATAACTACATCCCCCAGAGGCTAGGGTGATATGGCCTCATTTTATAATAACACCCATTCCTTCTGCTATTTACTGAGGTGGGTGTGGCTTGATGATATGTTTACCCCAAACACTCGATAACTAATTGTATCCTCAAGCCCCACCTACCTCTTCTTTTCCTGCCTATCCCCCACATTTCTGGAAAGCAAGGTAGGAAAAATAGGAAACTGTATGTTGCAACACATATTAGTATAGTCTTCGTTATGGATACTCTGTTGGCAGTACATAAAGTACATGTGAACATCTAAATGCATATTCCTGTTCATGGCCAATCACTTACTGGACATTTAAGTTGCAAAATAATTATTTTGTTTATTTGTGATTTTGCGACTTTCATTTTTAAATGAAAATAAGAAAGGTGAAGCTCTGCATTGCATTGCTATGTACAGAATTCTGCTTCTTTATCTGTCTCGCACTTCCATAGGTTCAAATCTACAATATGGCTTTTGAAATTGCCCCTGACAATGCACTCTGCACCGAATTGTACTGGGGTTGCAGGACTTACTCATAATGAAAAGGAGTAATATGGGACACTCCCTTCATTATTTACAACTGTTTGATTTTTTTTCTCATATAATACTGCTCTTCCCAACCTCATTGATGAATCATGGGAGTGTCTCTAGTGCATGTGTCACATTACACTGGTTGAAGCAGAGCTACAGTATAGAGAAATACAGTTGTCTACTATCGGATGTAGTTAGTATGCCAGTGGACGGGATGCCGGCCGTCGGAAGCTCAACCCGGGACTAGGCGTTGAAATCCCGACGTTAGTCTATATTCCGACGCCGGAATCTCGACAGCCGCTATCCCGAACGAAGGTACACCGGGGCGGCTTAGCTATTAGCCGCGGGGGGGAGGTTTAGGTTTAGGCACTACGGGGGTTTTCGTTAGGCTTTGGGAGGGGGGTAGGGTTAGGAACCACTGGGGACTGATAGGATTAGGCACTAAGGGGGGACGGTTAGGTTTAGGCACCACAGGGGGGTTATTGTTAGGCTTTGGGGGGTTAGGGTTAGGCACTAAGGGAGGAGGGTTAGGTTTAAGCACTAATGGGGAGGGTTAGGGTGCGGGGTGAGGAGGGTTAGGGTGCAAGAAGGGAGGATTAGGGGGAGAAGGGGGGAGGGATAGTATACTTACCCAACCCCTGTCGGCATATTTACAGCAGGCATCCTGACTGCCAGTGTTTTATACCCAACCCGTCTACTATATTTGGTTGTGTTACCTTACTATAGCCTTTAGAGAGATACTTTGAGATTAACTAGATGATCAGATACCTTTCTATGGAAGAAGCCACAATGAAAGGAGTAATATTCCCTATTGCTGAGCTATAAAACCTTCCTATCAGTGTATAATGCATTTGTATTATGCATGATTATTGTGTTAATACTTAAACTAATTTGGCAAAATGTGAGGTACCCGGTCCATTTTATTACATAATTAAGTCTTCTGGAGCAAAAGGTTTTCTATCTTAAACCATTAAGTAAACAGTATTAGGGTCTGCAAACATCTGTTTTATCCATTGTCAGTCATTACACTTTACATGAACCTCCCACATGTATGTTGCTGAGCGCAAAGCCTCTGCTGTATTCAGCATATTACTGGGAAGTAGGACAGAATGTAGGGCATCTTCTAATCTGAGAGGAAACACTTGCAGGGAATGTCTGAGAGCCAGCGAGGAAACAGATGGAAGTAGGAGAGACCTGAAATGATCATCTGCTGGTGAGGCTGCTGAAAATAAAATCTTACTCATGCACTAAGGGCTAAAACCTATCTGCTGTTAATGCGCTTTTCAGCCGCTAACACTTGAAAACCAAATGGTTACAAATGGTCATCTTACATATAACTATCACATTCTAAAATTTTAACATTGGATATAAAGTTTTAGGATGAAACATAAGCTACTTCTAATGTGTTAATTAGTACTAGAGCAATAGATTGCAGCTGTAAAGGTCGATTGCATCAAAAAACATTGAAAGCACACTACTACGATGTATCAGTCACAAGCGGAATTACAATATAGTAAAAGGAAGCTGTAGAAATATAGCTCTGGTGGTTTAGGCGGTGTGTTACATAAACATATACATACATTTTCCCATGTAAACAGCTAATTATTATAACTTCCGACATATGACCAATTATCTCATAGCTACATTACCATTATAAAGCTCTCCTGGCTATTACACTCAGGGATATCTTGTGTACCAATCTAAGCACCATATGGAGAATCCACCACCATGTCCTACTTTCTGACCATCAGGCTATCACAAGGAGGTAACTTATAGTTACCAATCAGATATTAGCTATCTGAGTTAAGATAGGCAAGCCCGTCTACTTTTAACTGGGTAGCCAATCAGGAGTCATTATTCTATAGGCAGTCAACTCATTTGCATTTTAAAGTTCAAATCAAATCAGCGTACAGAACGCAGGTGTGTCTACGCCGTTTCATCAGTCATTTTCACTTTTAAAAAGATGTCATAGAAATATGCTTTATGGCTACAGACCAATCACAAATATCACTCACTGTAATGCAAATAAATCGGCTGTAACATTACTATGGTATTTGCATAAATGGGAAGGCTTCAGATGCATTCACCAATCAGAAGTGCCCGTCTCTCGACATCATCATCAGTTTGTATTTTGCATGAGGGGTCGTTCACCCGAAAGTGATCCGCCTCCGAACAGGAACATATACATCTGTCCTTTGGTCAGCATGGGATGCATTTTGCATAATGCCCTTACTGTATTCTGGCTGAGCTTACATCACCCCTCCAACACCCATAGTGTCCCCTTGGTGCAAGGAGCCATTAGCGCTAAATAGGTCTCAGTCAGCATGGCTAAGCATGCATAAGAAATGTTTGTATGTATGCGCAGTAGGAAAAAGCCTCATACTGTAGGTTGTCGGGAGAAAAGGCACAAAATGCTTTATACGTGTAACTCTAATGAGCCAAATACTTGAGGTTTCTACAGATTAATGGGTACATTTGCTAAAGGTCGATTTCAAACGATATTTCTTATTTTAATTTGATTTCAAATCAATTTAAATCTATCTAAATCATTGTTGCGTTTTGGGGGTTTAGTCACACATTTACTAACACTTAAAAAAACTAATAAAAAATTGTCTGTTAGTAAATATGTGATTCAGCCCCAGAAACACAACATTGATTTAGATCGATTTGAAATCGATAAAATTCAATTGAAATCGACCTTTAGTAAATTTACCCCCAAGACTTTCCATACTTTCTGGAGGTCACAGTACATCTGTGGTCAGTTGCGTATTAAGAGAGGAGGGGGCCCGTCCGGGGCCCCATCCTCTCTCCCCGGCTGCCATCAGCGAACTGACAGCAGCAGTAGACTCTGGGCACTAGAGTGTGCCCTGCGTCTACTGTGCATGACGCAGATTGCCAGGAACATGAGGTTTTGTGTAGCGCTACTCTGTGGGACTTCGGAATATAAAAAAAGTTAAAATTATGGGTGCAGGGTGTGCGGTGCGGGCCCCCCCTGGACCCAGGGCCCCGTGTGTACCGTACACGCTGCACCCATTATAAATACGCCCCTGCCTGTGGTTGCACTGCTTTCTGGTTGTACTGGAAGACACAACTGATTTACCGTATATACTCGAGTATAAGCCGAGTTTTTCAGCACATTTTTTGTGCTGAAAAAGCCCCCCCTCGGCTTATACTCGAGTCATGCCTGCATGGTACGCAGCTGAGTAGCGTACCATGCGGACCGCGGTGCAGACTGTGTCTCTGTGACACAGCTGCACCGCGTGTGTGGCGCTGACCGGACGGAGTTCTGTCAGCACTACACACTGCCAAACACACAGCCGCCAGCAACGGCAGCTGTGTGTTTGTTGTAATCAGCAACCGATGAGAGTCTGTCAGACTCTCATCGGCTGCTGCTGCTCCCACTGCGGGAGCCATCTTCCGGCTCCCGCAGTGGGTAATGGGAGAGACGTCATCATGACGACGTCTCTCCCATAATGCAAAGCGGCCGGAGGAGCCAGTAGCAGCGTCGGGACCAGGAGCGGGGTTTCAGGTAAGTGTTTGTTTTTTGTTTTTTTATTACATCTCTACTGGGGGGGCTACTACTGGGGGGGGGATTACTACTGGGGGCACTACCAGGGGGGGGTTAATACTGGGGGCACTACCAGGGGGGGATATTGCTACTGGGGGCACTACCAGGGGGGGTATCACTCCTTGGGGCACTACCGGGGGGGGTATTACTACTGGGGGCACTACCGGGGGGGTATTACTACTGGGGGCACTACCAGAGGGGGAATATTACTACTGGGGGCAGTACCAGGGGGGAATTACTATTGGGGCAGTACCAGGGGGCGATTAATACTGGGGGCACTACCAGGGTTGGGATATTGCTACTGGGGGCACTACCAGGGGGGGTATTACAACTGGGGGCACTACCAGGGGGGGCATTACTACTGGGGGCACTACCAGGGGGGGATTAATAATGGGGGCACTACCAGGGTTTGGATATTGCTACTGGGGGCACTACCAGGGGGGTATTACTACTGGGGGCACTACCAGGGGGGGTATTACTACTGGGGGCACTACCAGAGGGGGAATATTACTACTGGGGGCAGTACCAGGGGAGGGATTTCTACCAGTAGCTGCTGCATTTCCCACCCTAGGCTTATACTCGAGTCAATAAGTTTTCCCAGTTTTTTGTGGTAAAATTAGGTACCTCGGCTTATATTCAGGTCGACTTATACTGGAGTATATACGGTACATTAGCTGGTGTCTTCAGTATATAAAGATAATATTCCTCATGCCCCCTTCCATTTGCCTATTTCTTGCAGTGTTAAAACATCATCAACAACTCCACATGCTGGGACAAAAGGAAATAAGATTGCAGGAAAAAGCAGGACATAAAACCTCCTGCAGTCATATATTGTTTCTAAGTGTGAGCAGGCAGCATGGGACTAATGGTGATGAAATCCCCTCTGTAGTAAGGACAGAGCTTAGAGTTTCACACTGGCTCCTCATCAGCTCAAGGCACGACCAGAGTGACAATCTGATGGCACAGAAATATTTTGCAAGCTGACCATTCATTTCTTATAGTATAGTTGCATAATTCAATTGTGACAACTGCAACATAAGTGGATCAAAATAGTATCGATGTTTACAATCAATCAAACATAGTTAACCAAAAAAAGTGGAACTAAATGAAAATGATTGAAACACTTAGTTTATTTATTAAAGGGCAAGAAGCCCTTCTGTACAGTATCTCCGGCAAAAACGGATACCGCCACAATCCTTGCTCTGTTAGCGCCATCTCAAAATGGCAATAACAGAGAAAAAAAAAACAGTTATAAATGCTTTATACTTTGAATAGAGCCTGTTTTCACTGATGAATATTTTTACTTTTTAAAAAAAATATATATTTGTGTCTATTTTTTTTTACCATTTATAATATTATTATATTATAGACACTGCATGGCCAAGGCATGTGCATATCCTTTCAGCCATGGACTAGCAAAGCTATAAATTACCCCTTACTGCTCTAGGCCAGCACCTCAGAGGCAGCCAAGTCTTGCTCAGATGCACCTGCAAAATGTTTTATGATATAATAATAATATAATAGATGATTATCACAGTGATTGAAAATAAGACTTAGCGCCAGATTTTAATAAGTAGATCCCTTATTTTTAAAAAACGTTATGTTACAATCACGCTAACACATCAGTTCTATAATGCCATATTTTCATAACAGGGATCTATGAAGAAGATGTATCTCTAAGCGAGGGGCACTGTGCTTTATATACTGAAAGCTAATGTGATACATAACAGTAGAAATGCTTTGTTCCTGTCATTTCTTTATTTTTAAAATGTTATATGTCAAAAAATAAATAAATAAAAGTGATGAAAAAATCTGCTGCAGCATGCATATTTACTGGTGATGTGGGATGGATTTTCACAGAAATATGGCAATGAGCATATTATACATTATTTTCGAAATAACCAGAACCATTCTAAATTAAGAGATCTGTATATGAAACAGCAAACTGTCAATCAAGAAAGGCAAACATTCTTTCTGATGCCACACTTCTACTTTTTTGTGATTGCACTTAGTTATATGGGGAATCACTTATCTGCTGGAATCCAGTGTGTTCCTTGCTTAGTATGGATAAGGACAGAAGTACGCTTACTTTGCACCAACATGCAAAAAAGCACAGGTAGTCTTTCCAGTTTGGTTGAGATCAGATCTCATCCTATAGTCATAATGGTACAAATTTTGGGTTTTGCAGTTGGGTCTCTGTAGATAAGTGTAATTTGCATATTTTGACCAATGTATTAACAAGCTCTTTTCAGTCTATAAAATCCCAATGGCTTAGGGTCTGATTCAGAGATGGTCGCAGTGTCGATTTTTACGCAGATCGAGCTATTGTTTGATATTGCGCATAAGCCGCACTGCACACGGGCAGCAATTGGTTTGTGATTTCGCAAAGTGAGTGACAGCGTTTGAGAGAGGAAGTGGGGGGAGGCATGAAAAATGAAGGTGTGTCTTACCATATACACTCCATTACATGGGCATGCATAAATTAGCCATTGCGTTTTCCTACGCAGCATGAGAGCTCTCTGCGTGTCAGGAGAGTCGCTGTATTTCACACAGGTCAGACCTGCCACAATTGCTGCTTGGCTGGTCCATGTGCGTCGATGTTACCAATATTTACAGCGGTACGCACTGTTGACGTAGATGAGAAGGCAGCAGTGGGCGTCCCTATGCTGGGGTAAACTTTAAAACTGTTAGCATATTTTCGCAGTTGCGCTCCGTGTGAAATCGCAGCTGCGATCGCATTTGCGTCCATCTCTGAATCAGGCCCTTAGTGTGTTTTTAATTGTCATTTTCCATAAGTCTATTCTCATTTTGGAGATAGTTATTTCAATATTTTTTCCCAGGAAGCATTGCCTAAAAGTCTTCTTATCATTATTCATTGTTCTAGTGATGCTGCTTCTGTTGCTCTTCACACCATACTCTGAAACATCCTGCCATGTACTGGCAAAGGGGGAGATGTACTAAGCCTTGAAAAGTGATAAAGTGGAGAGTAATAAATTACCAATCAATCAGCTCATAACTGCCATTTTTAATACAGCCTGTAACATGAGAGTTAGGAGCTGATTGGTTGGTACTTTATCACTCTCCATTGTATCACTTTTCAAGGCTTAGTACATCTCCCTACAAATGTCAGAACAAGGCAAAATGGATCAGTCCGCAGGTGGATGCTCTGTGTGGAAGAAACCAGTATGTGCTACAAAAGGACACCAAAGGGTGGGGCATTGGCTCACACGGCTGCCAGATAAATGGTGTCTTACCAAAAGTCCTTCTAATGGAGTGACCTGTTTGACCAATGTAAAGGAGACGCAGAGGCGAGGTATGAAAAGAAGAGGTGGGGACGGCTTGTTGACATGTTTTCAGTGGGACGGGTAAATGCGTGATAATAGGAGGCAGACGGAGAGGTTTAGGTGTGCGATTTGTAAATAATCCTTAATATTTCTGAATAATACCTTTTCCATATGCAGACAGGTCGTGAGATATTTCTATGCTAGTTCTACTTATAACCTCATTTGGAAAATTTCTATCCTGTCCTCTTTTCTCTTTATTGTAAAATAAGTATATAAGTTTATTACCTCAATCACAGTTCTGGTAGTAAATGGGTTAAAGCCAAGAGTTTGTTTAATTGCAATGTCTCCTTAGCGGAGCATCTCAGATGCTCAAAGCTTTTGTGTTTTATTAATTGGAAAATTGATCCAGCAAAGCCCTAGGGACAGATTCAAGCACTTACCCACAAAGTGCTGTTCTCAACCACTGCGCTGGGTCTGCTTAACCTTAGCGTGATTTCCTTGTGCATCTTCCAGTATATTCATCCCACAATAACTGCTCCCATGACTGTACGGTATTAAGGAACATAACCACATGCAACAGACAAAGTGGTCCTCATCATATACACATTACTATTACAGGACAGGCTTAGACTGGGCTCTTTTTCTATGAGAGCTGTACATGAGAGACGGCCATTACAACAAGCTGAGTCTGTGATCAATTTCAGAATAATGTCAAATTCCCTCATAATCCCACAGACGTCTTGTTATCATGGTTTTCTGAAACTGTGTATCTATAATCTAATTCTGCATTTCAATAAACTGATATACAAATGTGTACTTGCTCATCTAGTCTCAATACGCCATGCAGCCGCCAGGTCCTGTGCAACTCTGCTAGGCTCAGGCGTCTTTTTTTTTTGCCGAAAATGCGTCTAAGTCGCACACAGATATTCCAGTGTCTGACATGAAATGAATCAGCACAGTCTCCTGATGCGTCCTAGTCACATCGCATTGTGACGTAGACGCATTATCTTAAAAATAAAAAGATGCAAAAAAGACGCCCTGCGCTAGCAGAGGCTCAAGGGAACAGACGCGCCGAAAAGGGCTGTTTGGCGCGACTGCAGAAATGACGAGAGAAGACACATCTGTAGGTTGTCTACAGTGTCACCTACTTCCATATTTGTTGTAGAAATGTCGCTTTCATTATTTAGCAAACTGTTTAACTTTGTGTTACAACTGTCCTAGTTGCTTATTAATGTAACAATAATTTGAAACCATACAAAAAAAAAATCTGTTAGTAATTGTCAATAACAGCATGTGTACTGTGCACCTTGTCCTGTCACCAGAGAGGCGCATGCAGAGTTTCTTATTAATCCAGCACCCTCTGTTCCTATTGTCCTGTGTTATACTCCTGCTGAATCCATAAGCCCCAAAATGTCACATGCATGAAGAGGGCACATTACAACAAGATACAGGTTTTATTCTTACTTCAATAGATACGCAAATATGTCAATTTGTTGATATATATTGGGGCTATAAAAAACCTATAAACAGACAACTCAATAAGTCAGTATATATAATGTGGATACTACTCTAGGTAAATGTAGGAGTAACTCTGACAATGTCTATAGAGCTTATCCATACAGAACTATACATTAGACCCAAAAGAGGGACAACTTGGAAAAAGGGAGGACTAGAAGGATTTGTGTCCAACCAAAAGAGAGACAGTTTGTATAATATTTTTATTTTATTATCGGTGCATTTATTCTCTGCACAACAAATATATATCTGGTATATAAATGTTCCAGTATAATATCCACTGTGCTTTAGTATATTTTTTGTTGTAGTTGGGGCAGATTCATTTAAACGTGAAGACTCGTTGTAGCCTAGTGCAATGTGCCTCTGAGCTCATTTCTGCATGTTGTGGTTGAAAAGGAGCAAAATAAATATTATTAACTACCAGTAACACCCGGTGGAGGCACATTGTTCAATGCTTAAACAGAACCTCACACATAGTTACAGTATATCAACCCCTTTGATTATGATTTTGGCACATACTGTTCTCATACTTCAAATCAACTGGCAAACAGGAGATCTATACGGGTACATTTACTAAAGTGAGAGTTTTTCGAAGTAGAGATGTTCCCCATAGCAACCAATCAGATTCTAGCTATTATCTTCTAGAAGGTGGTAGTTAAATGTTAAGTAGAATCCGATTGGTTGCTAGGGGCAACATCTCCACTTATAAAACCTCTTTATACCCCTTAGAGAGAGATAGTCGAGAAGTTGTGCAAAGCAATAAATCAGCATCTAACTACCATTTATCTAGCACAGTCTTTATAATGACAGTTATGCTGTGTACACACTAAGCGTGTACCCAGCATGACATCGCCGGCAACAGGACCCGGCATGCGGCAAGTGCATGCACACTTGCCGATGCCGGGTCCGTAGGGTGACGGGCGATATCGCTAGCAACCCGCGGGAGCGCCCATATACTGGGTAAATACTTGACGATGTACCCTATATGTCGCTCCGATTCACAGGATCGGGCGACATATTGTCCAGTGTGTACCCAGCTTTAGGCGCTGATTGTTTGCTTTGGGCATCTTCTCCACTTTATCTCACTCCAAGGCTTGATACATCTCCCCTGTAGTGAGGGGAGGGATTAGAACAACCTGTAGCCAATCATAAAACGTTAACAGAACAGCAGCACAGAGTATTTCTTGCAGATAACTACTGTGTGTGTGTCATCAATTTGCAATGGGATGACCATCAACGGTCAAACCATCGAAGGTCACAGATGGCCACTATTATCAGACCTCCGCCGCCGCTATTTGCCACGGGTATCAGACCATTAATGAGCCGAATTCAATTCAGTGCGATATTGAATAGCTGTGGGAGGGAGCTCCAGCAGCTATTCAATTCAACGCGCTGTTTGCCTGGTCGGGAAAGTCTGAGAATGCCGGTTCTCGCAACTTAACCTGGGTGTTAAGGCGCGGTAACTGGCAATCTCCAACTAAAGTTCCTGGTGTGTGGCTGTTACCGCCGCGCTAAACCGGCAAAGAGCTGCGCGCCCAGCACTTTTGTCAGATTTCTCCTCGCATCCCCAGGTGGGTGCGAGAAGAAAATCTTTAGCCGCCCAAACAGCACGGTGTATTGAATAGCTTCGGGAGCTCCCTCCTGCTGCTATTCAACATCGCACTGAATTGAATTCGGCCCAATGACTCCTAACCATTATTGGTCCATAGTCATCCCTAAACTCAAGACTACCGCAGAGAATAGTTATGTAAGGCTCTTGTGCTGGAAGAAATTGTGTTTGGAAAACAAATACCAAAGGTTATATGCAGAATCATATATGTGGTTTTAACACCAGCAAAAGTGGTTCTGTATATACTATTTACATATTGTGTTCTCTTAAAATTCTTGTAAGTATCAACGTAATCCTTCATGTGTCTTTTAACACTGGTTGCCCAGCACAGCCATATGCAGTAATATTTCCCCAAGGGCATTTACACATTTCTAATATAAAATGTCCTTAAATATGCCAGTTGGTGTAAACTTGTGGTTTGCTCTGAGTCTTTCTCTGCTATCACTCTCAATTTGTGTTGAAAATGCAAAATCCAATCCTTTTGCCTTGAAAAGAGCCATGTTGTTGTGCGGTGCTTTAATGGGATTAAATATGGTGAAGTTGAATCACATCAGTATAAAGACAGCGTTTATATGCAGTTGTTCAAAAAGGTAGAAGCAAGGGGTCAGAGGTCATCGGTAAGGCCGCTTTCTCTCTGTCACAGATGGACTGAGAATAAGTGAATGCCTGGATAAAGTCTGTGTCATGGCGATAAGGAACAACCCCTCATTTTAATAGCTGTGATGATTGCTTAGAAAAGAACAGCTGTCTCCTCTCTTTCTGCAGCTTAAACTAAGGCCCTGAAACTCCCTATGGTTTTACATTCCACAGCAGGCTACAGAACCTACAAATATAGGACAGATCATCCAGAATGCAGAGAAGCACATTAACTCGTCACCGAGAAAATACTACAGTGCTGGCTTCCATTTTCCCGAAATCATGTGTATTCTCTACCAAGTGACCCAGTCCTCTCTTAGATATTAGATCCTGTCTTGTAGAATGAGTCTTCCTTTAAATGTCTATTGTGCTGGTAGCACATGGAATATTCTGGTTGTTCAATGAATAATCACATCTACAATAGTTTGGAAAGGTCTAGTCCTTGGGTGGTTGAGCTGAAAGACTGTAACACAAACTACCCCATCTTGCTTCCTGGTTGTCCATTGACCATATGCAATCACCACTTGGGATCATTGGCCGATTAGGTTTTCTGTTCAGACTGCATGGTTATGCGATGAGACTTCATGACTGTCCAACGAGACTGCATGGTTATGCGATGAGACTTCATGACTGTCCAACGAGAGTGCATGGTTATCTGATGAGACTTCATGACTATCTGATGAAACTGCATGATTGTGCAATGAGACTGCATGGTCATCCGGTCAGATCAATTGGGTCAAAAATTATGAAATTGTCAGGATGATTTTACATGTATGTAGTCACAACTATATTTCTGTACCAAAAGCTATTGTTAAATGTACTTTCTTATATTTCTGTCTGAATGCCTTTCTCTGAAAACAACAATCCAATATACAGTATTTAGATCTGCACATTTCATATACCAATACACGATAACACCATAGCTCAGCTTTATATATACTGCTTATCACAGCAAGAATTAAAAGTGTACACTCTCATCACACTATATATCCTTACGGAGCCAGGTAGCGCATGTTCCCTTTAGGGGTTGGGTACAGGATGCCGGCACTCAGGATCCCGGCGGTCAGAATCCCGACGCTGGCATCCCGGCAAGATTAGGATAACGACACTAACCCTACCTCTAACCCTTCCTACCCGCACACTAAACCTAACCCTCCCTCCAGTGCCTAACCCTAACCCTCCCCCTATTGCCTAACCCTCCCCCTAACCCCACTACTTACCGTCAGGATGCTGGCGCCGGGATTCTGACTGGTGTCGGGATTCCTGTGCCGGCATTCTGAGCGCCAGCATCCATACCACCAGCATTTCAACTGCATCCCCCCTTTAGAGGGCAGTCATAAATCTAAATAGGTGTACATTCTTCACAGATCAGTAAAATCCAAGTAAAGACCACTGTTTTACATGAATACACTGTACTGCATTGATTCCCAAACTGGGTACTTTGGTACTCTGGGGGTGTCTTGAAAAAACGCTGATATCCTAGTGCGCCATGATACACCACTGCTCTACTGTATATCAGGGGTAATATATAACTGAGCTGGATAGTATGCAGTAACTACATGTGTCTGCCATGGTCTCTCTTTCACACTTTTTCAGTGCATTCCCCATGTTAACTACATCCCCTCTCCATGATGGGATGTAGTTAATAGACCGGCGGACAAAATGCCGCCGGTCTATATCCCGACACCAGAAGACCGGCAAGGGACAGAAGATAGGCATCGAAATACCGACACCTATCTTCATCCCGACGCCGGAGTGTCGAAGGACGCCGGACCGATCGAGGTGAGCCCGGCCGTCCCTAGCACTTAGCTGCGGGGGGGGGGAGGTGTTAAGTTTAGGCAACCCCGGGGGTACATAGGCTTAGGCACCCCCTGGGGAGGGTTAGGGTTAGGCTAGGGGAAGGGGGGGTTAGGGTTAGGCGCCGCTGGGGGGAGGTTGGTGTTAGGCACTCCCGGGAAGGTTAGATTTAGGGCACCCCCGAGGGGGAGTTAAGGTTAGGCACCACCCCAGGCTTTTAGGGTTCGGCACCCCTAAGGGAAGGTTAGGGGGGGAGAGGGGAGGATTAGGTGACTTATCTGCCGCTGTCAGGTTTCCTCCTGTCGGGTTGATGCTGTCGGGATTTCTATTCGATTACCCATGATAGTGCATTTCTAACAGAGCAGACAGACATACTGACTGATTTGCTCTGCTGAAATAGATACTGGGGATTGGTTAAATCATATACATAGCAGCTGGGCCAGTAATGTTACAGCAGCTTAATTGTGTTAAACCTACATAGAACTAGGGATGAGGTTACACTGAAGGTTGCATGTCTTGGAGCACTCATTGATAAACAGTCCCCTGAACAGAATGTAGTTATGCCGCCAGTCTAAATCCCGACAGGGGAAGCCCGACAAGGGACTTAAGATAGGTGTTGAAATACTGACTCCTATCTTAATCCTGACGCCAGAATACAGAAGGATGCCAGCCCAAAAGAAGTAAGTCCGGGGTTCCCTTACTGTTAACCGCAGGGGCAGAGGGTTATGTTTAGGCAGTGTGGCGGGGTTAGGGTTAGGTTTTTTTGTGGGGGAGGTTAGGGTTAGGCACCACTAGGGGGTGTTAGTGTTAGGCACTAAGGGGGGAGGGTTAAGCACAAAGGGGAGTGTTAAGGTGCAAGGTGGGGAGGGCTAGGGTTAGGCTACAAAAAGGGAGGGTTAGGGGGGAAAGGTAAGTATACTTACCTGACCCCTGTCGGGATTCCAACCATCGGGGTGCCCCTGTTGGTATTGTGACAGGAGACATCCCGACAGCCGTCATTACATACCCATTCTCTCTGAACATCAGCACATGGAAACTTTCTCTCATTTGTACTTTGTTGGTGCAATTTCAGGTGGACGAAAACTAGTTTGACGTAGTGATCACATGTTCCACATACGGTACAACAAACTAATAAAAATAATTCCATGTTCTTTGTTAATTTACATCACAGTAAGGCATGTTGTATCAGTTATCAGTAATCAGAATTATTAGGGCCTTTCCTGACACTAAATATAAATCTAAAGCACATCTAAGAATTTCAGTTCAACATTTCCGTAAGATTTAAATATTAATATTGTACTTCACAGTCATCGTAACATATCTGCATTTCCGCTTCTGATTCGCACTTGTACATTTCATTGGCTGGCAGGCTACTTATAAAGCTCCCACCATGTTCACTCTTTCATTGAACATAGGAAAATGATAGGTAACCTTACATAACAGGTTATTATATGGAAGTTCACTATAGAACTAAATATTTGTATGTATTTTAGCATCCATGACATTCACAAGTGCAATGGTGATTTAGGGATTTTTAAAATCCTATGAAATACATTTCCTATAAATTTAGTCTATAAACATACTAATGGGTTCTATCGCCTTCTACTGGTGAAAGACAGAAATTACCAAATAAAATAGTGTAAATGAGTCAATTATATAATGGAAGTGTTGTTGGAAAAATAGAACCAAGCAGATCACAATTATATGATGTTTTTACTAGATGCTGGAAAGAAAACATGATAACTACCAAAGCCAACAAATGTGGCTCTGTTTAATACACCAAATTTGTATACATATATTGGCTTTACTGCATAAATATATATGTACATTGCAGGGTGGCAGCAACTATTCTTTAGGCAGAATCAATAATCAGTTTATCAGTTTACTAGGAACTAGTGACGTCATTGGATTATTCAGCATCATATCCCTTTATGCAAGGAAGAAAGTAATACAGCTCTTGCTCATAATAGTTTAACCACACTTGAAGCAATTTAATACGGAGAAATAATTTGCTATAAATTATTAATATGTATCACAGTGGCATCTCTTTTATATATGTCCCAGCATTCAAGGGTGGTGTGTGCTTAATCCCACACTAAAAAATAATTCTCCCCTCTAGATCTGGGATTATCAAGGCATTTGGCAGATTATAGCAGCAGGAATCAAAGCATGAAAAGGGTTTAAACCTATGGGGTTTAATAATGTGGATCTGCAGTATGAGACATTAACCCCTTTCCTCAAGACTGATCGGAAACATAAATGTATAAGCAGTATTCATGCAGCAGCATGTTAGGTTCATTACTTGCTAACGTCTTGCAGGCCTTGTACACATGGGCGTTATTGGCTGTTACACTGCTGACTAAAATGGGCCATAGCGTGTATTTACAGTGCTGTATAGTATGGAGTGTGGTCTATATAAATTATACCATTAGTATTCCATTTCTACTAAACATGCCCGGATGCTGATATTCAGAAGATAATGGGTTTGTACCAGTTTTCTGACAAGTGTTTGCTTTCCATCTGTTTTGACATTGGCAGCATTGTTTAAAATACAATGACTTCTATGATAACCCCATGTTAAATTTATGGTGCATTAAACTGCAGGAAAGCTTGCGATCCACTGATAAATGTGCTGCTAGCCCTCCGTTAAAGAAAAATAAAGAAGTTATGTCTACACAGTTGTTTTTCCTCATCCATGTCCATACTTACGTACCCTTCAAAATAACTGTTTCATCTATAGCCAGAAAACGCCATAGATCCATGTACAAATTGTTGTCTTTGTCCTTTATAAATAAAGTACCAATATTTTACACATCACTGCGCACATATCACATATTACACTGATAACATACAGGAACCTGAAATGAAGAAAACAGAATCCCGAACAGCATTGAACACTATTCACTCAACACTTGAAAAATTAACTTAGATGAAACAAATAGATTTAAAATGACATTTGAATTAACCTTTTGTTTTAATACACTAAAAACAAGTTTGCAGAATACAGTATATTCTCTTAGTCTGACGTCTAAAATTATACGAAGGCATATGCTGCTGCCACAAGCATATCTATAAAGATAAACAATATTAAATGCTTTTAAGTGCTGAATGGATCTTCCACAAAGCTAATTTCATTGAAAGAACAGATCACATTGATAGTAGCAAGCCTTTAGAGAAATCATTGTAGAAAAGACCTCTGCTTTATAAGGTATAGGAGGGAAGTATTTAAACTGATAGAGAAAAATATTTCAAACCGTTTTTGTTTTTTTTTAGTTTACAACACTTATTAAATGGTTTCATCAGTCCTTCAAGCATGGTTGCTTTCAAAAAAACTTGCTGGATGCATTTTGGAGTGTGGAACTGTACATGATTGCAATCTCCTTTTGTCAGATGTGGAGCTTAAGGGCGAGATTTACTAACACGCGGTTTGTCAAAGATGCAGATGATCTGCGTCTTTGAGAGATGTATTTAAAGTGACAACAGAAATAAATGCTAAACCAGGCTGGTTTAGCATTTACATTTTGTTGCTGCTTTAAATACATTGGTAAAAGCCTCCAACCAGCAGTGACTTGGACAAACCGCACGTTAGTAAATCTAGCCCTGATAGCCCTGAGTCTCTCAGGACGTCTCTAGCCATCACTCAGGGGATTATTTAAGAAGCCTTGGAGGGAGATAAAGTGAACGGTGATAAGGTACCAGCCAATCAGCTCCTAACTGCCGTGTCACAGACTGTGTTTGAAAAATGACAGTTAGGAGCTGATTGGCTGGTACCTTATCTTAGCACTACATCTGCTATGGAGCTACACATCCCAGCGTGCCCTGACACAGTTTTGCTGTTAGGGCATGCTAAAACTGTAGCAGGACATGCTGGAATGTGTAGTTCCACAGCAGCTGGAGTGCTGGACGTTGCCTACTCCTATGTTCTATGCCACAGGTTCTCAAACTCTGTCCTCAGGACCCCAAACAGTGCATGTTTTCCAGGTCTCCTCAGAATCACAAATGAAATAATTAGCTCCACCTGTGGATCTTTAAAAATGTGAAAGAAAATATGGAGAGCGCTGGACAGAGGTAAATGAATTTAATATTCAATTAGACATAACATAATATTAAAAAGCTGACATTTAGAAACATATATAACAGTCAAAATACATAATTCCTGGATAATAGAACCACCTGAGATCTCCTATAAGGAAAATATCTTATGTTATAGTAAAATGGTAGCATGCACCAAGCAATATGTGCAAACATAGGTTAGTAACAAAGCATCTCATACATTCCACACAGGAACTGAAGAGCATAAATATATCAGAATGTTAGTAAACAGAGAGTTTGCATGCATAAAGTAATTCCAGCTGTGAAGAGCTCAGGGGAGTATTGCAATAAACGTCTTATGCAATTTGCAACTGACAGTTAAATCTTACCACCTTAGAAAGGTAACCGGCGTCCCGGCACACTAATAGGTGGTGTCTGCTGCTGATCCCAGCTGGTATGATGGAAACAAGGGCTAACCAAACTGACAAATATATGGCTATGTGGCCACTAATGTAAAAGCGGCTGGAAATGAAGAACCAGGGTGGAAAGTCCAGTGAGCTGCTCTGCCGAGATGAATTGATGCCCACGTGTCCACCGTGTGACCGCCGTGAGGCTGCAGGCGGCAGACGGGGCCAGAGCGGAAGTCCACGCGACAGCTCTAATAAGTAACCCAGGCGGCTGTGATGACGCAACGTGTCCGTCTCTGTGCTCACCAGAGCAATGGAGGTAGAGACGCTGGGAGGGGAGCGGTGGACCTGTTCGGGCGGCTGGGTTGCCACAGCGTGTCCGTCTCTGTGCTTGCCGGAGCAGTGTAGGCAAAGCCATCTGGAGGGAGGCGTGCAGCCAATCAGGTGGTGTCTGTGACCAGGAAATAAGAAAAACACCTGACGCGTTTCTCGGCCAATCAGAAGGGCCGTTTCATCAGAGGTTTGCTGTTAGGGCATTCTAAAACTGTAGCAGGACATGCTGGAATGTGTAGTTCCACAGCTGCTGGAGTGCTGGACGTTGCCTACTCCTATGTTCTATGCCACAGGTTCTCAAACTCGGTCCTCAGGACCCCAAACAGTGCATGTTTTCCAGGTCTCCTCAGAATCACAAATGAAATAATTAGCTCCACCTGTGGATCTTTAAAAATGTGTTTGACCGAGTTTGAGAACCACTGTTCTATGCAATATCTGTTGTTTTGTTTTCTGTAGCTTTTTAAAAATAAAATAAACATTTAGCCTCGGAACCCCGGCATGATAGGTCAGTTAGAATGCACATATATATATTAGAGATGAGCGGTTCGGTTCTACTGACAACCAAACACACCCGACCTTGGGGTTTTGAGTAGCACCGAGTCCTGGCTTAAATCTTCCTGCAAGTCGGATCTTGGATTGAAAACCGTATTTTGCGTGTTTCTAATTGCATGTAAGTCCCTCCCTCATGATTTCAGGTGACATAATTGGTCAACATTGACAGGAAATTACTGGAAATTAATGTTATTGGTGTTAATAATACTATAGGAACAAAAAGAGGTGCAAGCTACATGATTTTAGGTATTTTTATAAAAGAAATTTAAAGGAAACCGAAACCGAACCAAAACCCTTGAGGGTGGTTTTCCCAAAACACGAAGACGATTTAGAACCAAAACACGGGGGTCTGCGCACATCTCTAATATAAATTGTTCCTTATAGATGGGTTTCATATTATAGTGTTTGATGCATAGTATTGTGTGGCTTCGCATTGTATCGTATTGCAAAAGTTATGTTATCTAATGAACACTTTCTGTGTGTTGTACAGTACTGTGGGCTCCGTTATTCAACTTATTTACCGATGTACCCTGAAGGCAATAGTCAATATTGAGTAGAAACACCTCTGACAATGATATCTATAGAGTCAGCAACAGTTGAGAAGTATAGAACAATATTTTCTGCAGGTATCTCTAGATAGACTCTTCTTGTAATTTCCCTTCTTGTTTATTAATATACTTTATTTATATAGCCACACTGCAGTAGTACAATGCTGGTGACAACACACTGAGCAAACCACAGAGAGTGTCCCTGCTCCCTAACTTGCTGCAGCTTACAGTCTAAAGACAATGAGGGGACTGATACACACGGTGCAAGTGCTTGTTCTGTACAGTGTTCCAGCTACAATGTGTACTGGTTGCCAAAAATGTTTGATTGTAGCTGTTGTCTGATATCTGTCATTTATTTTCAATTTTGCATATTTTCTAGAGCATACAGCAGCAAATGAGTTTGTGTACAGCACCATTTTGCAGATTAGCTCATTTTGGGTCTAGTGTACTGAGAACTGTAATGCGGGCATCAGATCTGACAATATTACGGGAAAGATACAGTATATTCTTTAGGATTTGCCCAGAAAATCTTTTCTCATGCAGAGAACGTGTCTGGGGGTTGGGGTGCAAGAAAAATACAGTTTTCACCCAGTGACAATCACATACCAGCAATTAGCCACAGTGAACAATTATCACATCCCATTTGCTTGCTAATTATTACAATTAGCCACATCGTCTTGTGATTGGGGGCAACACATTAAGACTTCATTATATTTGTGTTTAAATATAAAGACGGCGTATTTGCACCTTAGAGCTCTTAGGCTTTGTGCTCAAGGCAGTCTCCACTGGGCTGGTACTGAGGCAGCTGTGGGTGATGATGCCGTTTTGACTGCGATCACTTGGGGCGTTCTTGATTGGGGATGGTATTAGAACGTGTAGTTTAAGTCCTTTTCTTAGCACAATAAATGGGAAGCTGGCAGCTCAGCACACATTATAAAAAGTAATGTTGGGTAAAGCTGTGCGAGAAGCCAGATTGTATAAGATACAATTAAGAACAGCTTGAATCATCCACTCTACACAGACTGTTATGGCTGTTTAGGAGGCTGAGGGCTGCAGGAGAATCTTGCAGGGCAAGGTGACCAATCATTTTATTCTGTTGCGCTCACTCCTCTGGGTTTTGTTGTTACATTTAATATGTGATCTTGGCATTTCAGCAGAGAGGGAAGGCCGCGCACCCGCAGAGGATGCTGTGTCTTACACTGATTTATATTGTGGTCCGAGAAGTACTTATCAAGGCTTATTTTTTTTAAAACATTTTTTTTTTTTTTGGCTTTTATACGAGCACTTCTCAGCAGCATTATAATACATGACTCTTGTCCTGTCAGCACAGTGACAATGATGAAGGACCCTGCTGTTTCTTTTAGACACTAATGAAGCCTGAAAGCTTTTAAACATGACAAAATTTCCCAGAGTTTGTTGATTTACAGTTTTTGTTTTTTATTACCAGTGGTAACCACAGCTCTGGCAGCATGGCGGGCGTGCGGATCACCGCTGAGAATTGCCGCGCCACTTTATGGCAGCAAAAAGCAGTAAAATAAAGGCAGATCATTCTTCTTCCACTCGCAGACTATTTCCCAGCAAAGATATTCATTCTTTGTCTGTCAGAATCAGAGAGCATACAAACATCTACAGTAGGTTATCCATTCCATAGGTGTTAGGCGGAGGGTATTTCTGCTCGTCATGCTCTATTGCTTCTTGGGTGGTAAAATCAAGATGTCCTGCAGCTTTTACTAAATACATTGCTTTACCTTGCTGGCTTACATGTATGCTTTCCATCATGTGTTTATATCATCGGGCAAATTTACCCTGTGATAAGACATAGCTCAGCTGTGTGCTCTGCCCTTGTTGCAACTGTGTCCAAATAACAGCTTTGTGTCTTATCTCAAATTAAAAAAATAGATAAAAATATATATATATATAGAGCCAAGGAATTAGTATACCAATATGCGCAAATGTAGTTCAGGTTAGTATACCAGAAAGCCGGTCCCTTCAGTAAATATCCACCATTACTCCCATATTAAGCAACTGTCTCTTATATTTAGCCTCCTCCTCAGAAGGACAAGCATTTCATCTAGGCAAAGATAGAAGAGGGAAGGGCTATGTAGTGAAGTATATAAGATAATTTAATGAAAATCCATAAAACATACATCAAAGTATTAAAACTTCAGCATGTCAAGGTTGCCTGTTTTACAGTTCACGCCTGCCCGATACTTTGTCCCCTAATGGGTAGCATTCGGCTTCTCCGTCTCCCCGGCAAGCTGTTGGTTCTGCTTCCTGGTCTCTCGGTGATGCGATGACGTCACTGTACCACGTGCCCAAACGCGTTTCGTCAGAGTGACTTCATCAGTGGATGGAGGTCTGGACTATCTCTCCATACAGCAGATGTGGCTTGGCTAATATAGGGCCATAAACAGGCATAATATGTATATAGCAGGTCTTGAGAGTCGAATATTGAAAACAATGCTAATAAGTATATAGGGTCTTTTTGGACCTGTTTTCCTAATCATAAAACAATGTTATAATTAAGGGATCAGTTCTATTGCTTGTGAATTAATATGATTCATTAAAATCAACCTTTTTTTTCGTAACCATTCTGAGGTAGTTGCTTTTGTCAGTGTAAGTGTACCAAGTATACTGAATCCTGTATCATGTACAGTATGACAGTTTTCTGTTTGAATGTGTTCCTGTATAGATCTTTCTACAGAAACAGTAAAGACAGAGCTCATCAAGGGATGACAACTACCCAATAAAGTGTTTTCCATTGTAGTATCTAGTACCTCTTAATAAGTGTATTGTATGCTATCATCATATGTAGTATGTGTCCTGTACAGGAGCAATGCAGAAATGAGTCCTGTACAGGAGCAATGCAGAAATGAGTCCTGTACAGGAGCAATGCAGAAATGAGTCCTGTACAGGAGCAATGCAGAAATGAGTCCTGTACAGGAGCAATGCAGAAATGAGTCCTGTACAGGAGCAATACAGAAATGAATGCACTTTATTTTTGCCTATTGTGACTATAATTTAAACCCTCAGTAAACTGTGAGAGTAAAATACCGTATTAACCGTATTTTTGTCTTGATGTTTTTGTTAAGACTTAAAATGTGAAGTCTGCTAGCTTAATGATAGGTTAATACTGTTTGTGTAATATTCTTTGTATCCATTTTAGTACATCATTCATTAGCAAACAAATAAATGAGATTTTTTAATAGAGCCAATGTACACACAATTTATAAGCATCTCAGGTTATTTCTGTGTCTAATAAAATAAAAAGCTTTATTTAAATCCACCCATATTTCCTGGATTGTCTTATAGACACGTTATGATATATGTAAATGTGTAAGCCTAGTTTAGCCGTTCAGAGCTAGTGCCCAGAGCCATAGCAGATACACATTTACTACTGGTGCTTGGGTACTTTGCTTACAGTTTATCGCTTGTTGACCGTCTTAAAATATCATTCTGGCCGGTAGATTTTTGTTACAGAATCATACTTTCTGTTTACATGTGTCCACATTCACTTTGATCTCAGGCCCTGATTCAGAGTTGGGAATAGAGAGAGAGATAGCACTTAACTGTGTACCTGGACAAACCATGTTGCAATGCAAGGGGTGTAAATACATAATTTATTTTTTAGCATGTAGGGTAAATACTGGCTGCTTTTTCATGTAGCCCACAAATACTGCACAGCTTTATTATTACTCTACAATTTAAATGTCAGTTTGGACACACTCCTCCCAAATCTAAATCTCTCTGCACATTTTAAATCTGCCCCACCTGCAGTGCAGCATGGTATCACCAAGATGATCAGTTGAGAGAGAAAATCTCTCTCTGGCCCTGATTCAGAGCCGGACGCTCTGACAGAGCGCTCGCTCTGAATCAGGGCCGTCCACTGTGACTACGACGCACCAGGAGACTGCGCTGTTTAATTTGATATGTGACATTTTTATATCTGTGTGAGACTCTGAATCAGGGTACGAAGTGCTACAATGTAGCGGCCGCAGCTTTTTCTACTTCAGGGTCCATAGGGGGTCCACAGGGTTGACCTTGGGGTATAGGTTGGGAACCAAATCCGGGCACCACGCAGTTAAAGCTTTTAGCTCCCAGGATGCACTTGGGTCCACTCTCCCTATAACCCCACCCCCAGCCAGAGGCACCTCAGTTTAAGTTGGTGCCCGGCTGGAGTCTGGTCACCGTTTAGTGCAGTGGGGAGCTGATTAACAGCCCCTAAGCTATATATTTTTTTCTAAGTACAGAGTTTTTTATTTTTACTTTGCACTTTCAGAGCGGCAGCGTCGGACTGTCCATAGGACGTCTAAGCTGCCGCTCCGTCACCCCGCCGGCGCTGAGACGCCAGTACAGATCTGGGGATCTCAGCGGGACCCCAGAGTCTGTACTAGCCGGACTCTGCGGGCGCCCAGGACTGCTGCCGGATCTACGGGGAGCAGGTAAGGTCGCGGATCACCGCTTGCGGTGATCCGCGCATTTAATATGCAGTCCTGTGTCTCCGGGGACAGACCGGAGGCGCCGGCAGTGGCGGCGGGCCCCCCATACCCCGTGTGTCCACTAGACCACCAGGGACTTACTGATCGGCGCTGGGAGCCAGCGTCCCGGGAGGTTAATAGCCGGCCAGGGGAGGAAGCTTTCCCTGTTACAGCGGCTCCTCCCCTCGGCTCAGCGCGCCTTTCAGTATGTATAGTCTGGCGTCGCTGAGCTGCTTCCTCCGCGGGCCACGCTTCTTCTGAGGTCTCCAGCGGCCATTTTCTTGTGGTGCAGCAGCAGAGCTCCGGAGATGGCAGTGAGTCCAGTCCCCCTGCGTACCTCACCATCAGGTCAGTGTACACAGCGCTGTAGCCTTCCCAGACACTGAATCTGGGTAAGTTGAATGCAGTGTAATAGTGCAGTATATTATATGACATGTTTATGTATATATGTATATATCTGCATGGTATGTGACTTATGCTAGTGCTGACTGTCTGTATTTAATTCTCTCACCTGTCAGTGTATATCTATCCCTTTTCTTTATCTGCCCTAATACAGCTGTACTTAGGGTGGTTCTGAGACCTCACATTTATATACCCGTTGTTATTTGTGAGGTTTGTCACATACTGTTGCGTGCTGCACGTTGCCACATTTTCGTTGGAACTGTGTGTTGCATACGCTGAAAATGGGTCCCTGCGGCTAATTTTAGCATCAGTCAGGACCAGTATAGCACTGCTTGATATTTCGGCCAAGATTGGTCAGATATGTTTGACCAGGAGATAGAGCGTTATACGGCACCCATTTTTGCTATCCTGCAAGTCATGTGCTGCAGGTGTTAGTGCGGAGGATTTGTTTCATAAAGGGTTCTGTGTGTGGCGTCATCTGGTGCCGGCCCCTTTCACGACCCCCTTGGGCGGTTTGTTTTCTCGGGATCCTCTCAATTGCGGATCGCCGGGTGGGCCCCATTGTTGTACCTCACCTGGGGGTTACTTCACCATACTGCCCTTTTCATCTCAGGGTATCTCGCAGTTTCTTGCACTCTTCCCCTGTGACACAGACTACCGCTCCCTGCAGGGGTTTTTCGCAGTATATGAATTCCCCCTGGTGCCACCATAGTCTGTCATTCCCCTTGCAGGGATTCCCACAGCCACCCTGGGTGGATGTCGTTTTCTACGAAACGCAAAGTGGCGTGGTTGACGCCCTGTGGTTACTTCCCAGTTGGCTCTGCGTGAACTGGATACTGTTTTGGGCTCTTTCCCTCTTACACGGGGGGAAGCCTATTTCAAGTATTATTATCCCTGCTTTAGGGCTGGTGGCAGGTCCATTCTGGTTAGAGTGAATGTTTACCTGCACCTGTATCATACACCCTCAGTATTGCGTGCCTTCTGGTTCCCTGTTGCTGACTAGCGGGGGGATCGCATGGCGGGACTCTGGCTGTTGTCAGTTATGAGGTATTACAACAGTGTTTGGCCTCCTGTCCCAAATTCCCTGAGGGTCATCACGAGCTCCTCATGGGGTGGATGGGCGTGTTACTCGTCGGATTACAGACGTTACTACGCATCCCATTCCTGCGTGGTCGGATTCTTCTGATCCGTAGGTGGTAACTCTGCCTGAAATCAGTATACTCGCTTTCAGGGGTTGTTGGTTAATACTATTGCATACTGAGCTGATGCATTTGTAATGTTTTTTCCCCACCAACACGTCTGGGGTTCAAATGTATTTGGTCGCTCACGTAATATATGCAGTTGTCATAGGTGGACATGCCTATATTGGATACCAGTCTCCTAACTTTCAGAGTTCCGGCTGCGACGGTATCCTCCATAATACCCTATGGCTGCGCTCTGGGAATGCAGAGGTGCAGATACCATCTATAGGGTAGATCTTGTTGGGTCCTGACCTTGACAGTGGCAGTACAAATTTCCCGCCTTCAGCTATGCCCACTACAGGGCCTCAGACTAAGTCTATTAAGTCTTTTTGTCCTCTGGGTCAGCCTAAAGGTCTGTTTCTTCAACCGAGCAGGCCTGGACTGCCAGCCGATCCTGCTTCTGAACCTACGGATATATCGTCAGCATGACGAGACAGGCCTACCACTGGGAGATGGCTATTTTCTCAGTTCGCCCGGTACTAGTGTCTAGTTGCCACGGCTACGTGGGTAGGAGGGTACGCCCTCTCTTTGCTCAGGCGGCCTATTTCCATGTGATGGTACGCAGGCCCTTATTCGGACCCGAACAGGGCCTTACGAATCCAGAAAGCCATACAGTTGTTGGGGTAAGCGGAGCTAATTGGGCCATCCCCACTTTCTCAGCGAGGGACTGGTTGTTCTGCTTTCTTTCTGGTGCGGTGGCTGAATGGTCCTCTTTGGCCTATTCTCTGTCTCAATTCCCTGAACCAGTTCCTAAAGCTACCTGGGCTCAGGAGGCAATCCCTATGCTCCATCATACTATGTTTGGAACCTGGGGACTTTATGGTATCACTGGA
Source organism: Taudactylus pleione (assembly GCA_031769625.1). Taxonomy (NCBI): domain Eukaryota; kingdom Metazoa; phylum Chordata; class Amphibia; order Anura; family Myobatrachidae; genus Taudactylus; species Taudactylus pleione. The sequence continues at coordinate 7,681,938 of JAUIMM010000706.1, forward strand.
TCTACAGGACGCGTGCCTACGGGTACTTACAGAGACCTTGCCTCAGCATGGACTGAGGTTTGCTGTATCACAGCACTTACGGTTTTTCGGGCTCTGCCTGTTGGGACTGTTCTCAGCCCCACGGGGGTTTACCAGCGTTTTGGATTTTCTGACAGTTCTTCTGTTCAGTATATCCCAATGTTCCTGTACCTGGATGGCCTCCTGCTCTTAGCAGGATCACCGGGGTACTTTACAGCCGGGTCAGGTTGACTGTGGCTTCTTCAGGGTGCAGACGTTTAATCAATGGGGAAAAAGTCCTCCCTGCATCCCTCTCTGGGTATTCTTCACCTAGGAGCCCTGCTGGATTCTCAGAATCTGAGAATTCTTCTGGCGTAAGACAGCATCTCCACTCTTCCATTAGGAGTACATGGATATCTGCGCAGTCGACATATGTCTTTGCACTCTGGGATGCATGGTCCACTATTCAGTGTCTGCCTTTGGAAGGGTGGAGTGGGCTTAGTTCCATTCCAGGCCTTTCCATAATTGGCTTATCTCCAGATGGAACAAGTTTTTTCTGTCTGATCACTGTTCAAACGCTGCTGCTCTCCCCGGAGGCAAGTCGGTCCCTTTTCGGGTGACTATGACCATCTCGTCCAGGGTATTCTTTGCTAAGGACAGTGTCTGGTTCGCATCCATTTCAGTGCAATTGGATGTCTGTCAATTCCACCCTGTCAATTAACTTGTTGGAACTTTAGCCTGTCTTGGGCCTTCACTCTGGCATAGCCCTTGTTTCCCGGTGAACCTGAAAAAGTTCAGTCCGACAGGGTCAGAACAGTGGCTTCCTTTTTAGCAATACTGTTCGTTGGGTGGCAATGTCAGGTATTTCATACATTCGGACATTGTCTGAGGGTCTCCTCCCGACCATCTCGACAGTGTTCATTTCAGGTGCTCTCCATTGGGAAGCGGGAGTCCTCAGCCGTCACGACGTGCATCCCGGGGACTAGTCTCTTCCCCAAGAGAGGTTTCATCTCCTGGTGAGCAGGGGGGGGGGCCCTCCTGAGGTGACACTCATGGCCTTCTGACTCTATCACACTATGGTGTTACAGTCCAACTCTGGGGATTCTGAAGCAACCTTCAGTGACTCTTTGTCGGTGAAGTGGTTCTTCCAATTTGCGTACCTGTGTTCTCCAGTCTCCATTCTTCCTCGAGGGAAGTGTTTCAATCGAGACAGAGATGCTTTCCTGCTGGTGGCTCCTGATTGCCCCAGATGTCAGGGGTACTTGGTTTTTCGGAGTCTCTCCATCGATACTCCATTCCTGATGCTTCACTGCCCGGACCTGTTGTCTCAGGGTCCTGGGGTTTGCCTTGGACCTGGGTCGTTTGTCTTTGACTACGTCCCTACAGTGGTCTTACGGCTTCCCTGGCTTTGTCATCGTTGGAATGATTAGAGCACATGGATCAGCTTTTGCTGGGACCTACCACAAACTGTGGCAGCCATAATTCTTATGGTATTATACCTATCGATACGATCCTCTGGTGTCCAGGATTTCCAGATATTCTGGCATTCCTTCCGGCTGGCTTGGGTTTCACCCTCGGCCTGGCCTTCCTTCCTGCAGATCTCTACACTGTCAGTATGATTAGGATATGGCATTGCTCCGCTCTGATATCCAGTTCATCCTTTGGAGTGTTTTCTGGATTATGCCTCCATTTGTCCTCCCTAGGGACTCCTTGGGAGTTAGTAGTGGTTCTTCGTTAACTCCGGGGAAAGTTAATGGAACCGCTGGTTGTGATAGCCATTACATGGTCTATTGCTTTGGCTTTCTCTCTTTCTATCAGGGAGTTTATATCAACCAGGTGAGTGTCGGAATTGGGAGCGTTCTCATGTGGCTCCCTCTTCTGGAGGGCATCTTGTCAGGGTGTGAGTTGCTCTCACCCTGTGTTTCTTCTTAGTGATTTTCAGGTTCCATATTATTCTGGAACTTATGGTGCGGCCATTCAGTCCCCAGTCCTCTCGGCTGGTGTGGCCTCATTGACTGTGGTCCGGCCTCTGTGGATTTATGTGATCCATTCAAGTTCCTGACGGAAATCGGACTCCTTATTGGTGGTCTGAGATTTCTGGTTTTAACAGGAAAGGATGGCCGGCCTATGGCCATATGTTGGCTGGACGGCCTCGTATGTCTTCTTCAGGGGCCTACCCATGGGTAGGCCTTTCTGTTGTTGCTGCTTGTTTTTTCTCGGGCCATGTAACCCTCGTGGGTGGCTCGCTGTGGCGCCTTGGCTGTTTTGCCTTGCTAGGTGGCCACGTGGTCTTCTGTCCACACCTTTTTAAGGTTCTAGGCATTGTTTTCCTTTGCCTCTCAGGATGCTTCCTTTTTGGCGGCGGATTCTCCTCTCAGCACAGGAGCGTCCCCTCCCTTGGTTGAACTGCTTTGGGACATCCCCAAGGTCAACCCTGTGGACCCCCTATGGACCCTGAAGTAGAAAACAAGAGATATGGTAAGAACTTACCTTTGTTATCTCTGTTTCTACGAAGTCCATAGGGTCCACAGGGCGCCCGCCCTGACGCACCTGGCTTCAAATGGGCTGTGTGACTGGTCACCGGTTTTCCGTCTCCCATTTCTGTGAGTATGATTATCGAGTGTTCCAGTTTTCTCTCTTTTTCTCTCCTCCTCCGGCCTTTGGCTACTTACAAACTGAGGTGCCTCTGGCTGGGGGTGGGGTTATAGGGAGAGTGGACCCAAGTTCATCCTGGGAGCTAAAAGCTTTAACTGCGTGGTGCCCGGATTTGGTTCCCAACCTATACCCCAAGGTCAACCCTGTGGACCCTATGGACTTCGTAGAAACAGAGATAACAAAGGTAAGTTCTTACCATATCTCTTGTTTTTCCACGCCAAGTTCCATTGTGCTTAGTAAATAGACTCAATCACACACAGATATACAAGTGTCACGTATCAGCTTACTCAGCACAGTCTCCTGGTGTGTCCTAGTCGCATCACATTGCGACTAAGACGCATTTTTGGCAAAAAAGACCCCCGACACTAGCAGAGTTTCACGGGACCTGGCAGCTCACTCGCACAGGTTTAGTTCTTTACTATGAGTCTAGAGAAATGTAATGCGCCATGTAATGTAATCACCTACATTACTGTACCGCTAGGTGAAAAGTTATAATACATCCAGTAAAGGCATGGTAATGGCATATAAACAAATGCAGATTAACTTTTCTCATGCTCACTTAATAAATGTCTGTGTAAATATCATAGACAGAAAGTATTTGTGTTTGCAGTACATTGGGATCTACAGGTATCACTTTTACTGAATTGTTGATATGTTTCTACTGCTCCTCTCAAGATTGCGAAACAAGAGTAACATTAATAACACCAACTTTCATTACAGGTACAACAGAGCGGGTCTGTCTGATCCAGGGCACTGTAGAAGCCCTAAATGCAGTCCATGGGTTTATTGCAGAGAAGATTCGAGAAATGCCACAAAATGTGGCCAAGACGGAACCGGTCAGCATCCTGCAGCCGCAGACAACAGTCAATCCTGACCGTATCAAACAAGTATGTATCTTTGAGATCCCACAGAGATCTATTTCAATTGTTATTGTCACTGGTCTCATACATAGCATAGCAGTGTATTTTTGTATTTAAATTAATCGATCGAAAAAGGAAACTATGTTTATTCTCTTAAAATATAAAATATGACAGACCCTCTTAAGGCAGGTCATTCATACACATATGTGTATGTCTATATTGAAGGTACTTTCAATAAAGCTTGTTTACCCTTTAATTAAGTCATAACTACTAACCTTGGCAGATTGATGTCACTGATACCCCTTTCACACATAGGGCTTGATTCAGAGGTGCTCGCAAAAAGCGAGCGCTCGCTCTGAATCAGGGCGGGCGCTGGTTTTTTTAGTTGCGACCTCCTGGCTGCTCGCATAGCTGTGGGTGACCACCCACAGCTATTGCGAGCGGCCAGGATGATGGTCGCGATGGTCAAGACCATTGCGACCATCGGGCTTGCAACGATACCCTTGTGGTAGGGTCTCGTGGCCGCAAGCCCCAGAGAGCTTCTGGCTCTAATAGAACCGGAAGCTCTCTCACTGACATCATTGGTGATGTCAATGGGGCTGCCCAAAAACGGCAGGCGTTCGCTTGGGAACGCCTCCGTTTGTGAAGCCACCCCCGGCCACGCCTACAAAACAGGGCGAGCTGTCGATCAACATCGACAGCCACCCCTTTTGTAGTGAGCGACGGAGCGAGTGCTTTTTGCGCTCTCTCCAGGGCTCGTGCGCACTGGGCCACCATCGACCCGCTTGCGCTTGCGAGCGGGTCTGAATCAGGCCCATAGAACACACATCGCTCCAAGATATTGCTACTGTATGTGTAAAAAGATACAATCCAGGTCGAAGTCCCAGGTCCACGACCCTGCTCTTTACCAGGGTCGGGCTGAGACCCGGGAATTTGCCGGGTCGATGGGCCCTGGAATTTCCTGGATCTTAAGTCTGAAAGGGGTATTAGTGACTGAAATGGATGCCCCCATATGAAGAAATTGTATTTCTCGGTGTGAGGATAGCATATGTGAATGTGGCTATTTACCAGCTATTCTGCAATCTTAGTAAAGAAAGAGGACCCAGCTTATTTAAATGAAAACACACATTTAAAAAAAGAACCTCAAATAATGTTTGCAACATATTTACCCCAAACAGTCTTAGCTGCTCAGGGTATGGCGCTTTCTGTTGCAGCTAGCTAAAATCTGTCAAAGTGATTGACCTGTAGACAGCTCATAGCTGTGTAGTCGCACCCAGCAGACATCACTATAACATAAAGCTGGCACATGCTTGTTACATCAGCCTGATAGAACTAGGCTATAATATTCCTGTCTGCACTAGAAATGCAAATGAATGCAGCATGGTTTCATAGTGACAACAACAGATCTGCAGTGAGCAACAAAACTTTTTCCAGTGCATGTTTGTCCAGTTCAAAATGACTTTCCTGATAATCTTACGCTTACTTGCTCCTATTTTTTTAAATATGGTCCCTGCAGCTATAATTTGCATTGACTTAACCACTTTTCCAATCTCTTATCATAGATGTCAGCATTATTGGGCCTGATTCAGAGCTGTATGCTAATTCCATAGTTTTCTTGCAACTCTGATGTCTGAAGATCGGTGCATATGCAGATCTCCATCTGCGAGCTCGCCCACACTGCCCGGGTGCCGTTTGGGGGCGAAGTGGGGGAGGTGTCGGGCAACGCCCCAGAATACGGTATCGCGGTGGCCCCGTTTTCTTGGCGTTCTGAAGCTAGTGGCTGCATCCTTGTTCGCAGCTTCACTGGCTTCAGCTGTGTGTAACCACCGGCCATGCTGAGTAGCCTGAATGTTCCCCAGATGCAGCTGCCGATTACGGAAGCCGGCTGGAGGCATCTATTTACAAAAGACGCCTTCTGTGCATTAGTATACTATATCACAGTAGCTCCAAAGACGCAGCCACTGTGCAATAGCCTCTGAATCAGGCCCAGTGTCCCCTATTGTGTGTATGCAGTTAGGATGTATGGCATGGTTATTCCTAGTGACCCAAGTCTCCGTGTTAACCCCCCACCCTCTTCTCACACAATATTGTGCCAACTATCAGTGCTGGATGAGCGTCTTTGTTATTAGAGAAAGACAATGCTGATCACTTATAGTAGACTGAAACTGCGTTGCTTTGACTTCTGTATGATGGGACCTTTTTATTTTCCTTTTATTTAACTTTCCTGCTGAAATTGCTTTCTTTTCTATCACTAAACCAATCTCATCCATCCTCCTCTCCACTCTTGCTCTTCCTGGGAATGCTTTTTTTTTGTACCTTTTTTTTATTTTCCTCCCCCCTACTTTTTGGTTTAACTCCTTCATTGCCAGCCAGAACCGTGTCACATTGCTGCTCTACAGGCTGACACTGGCAGTGAAGGGGTAAAAATTATTTCTAGAGCTGACTGAATTCTGCTTCTGACCCTGCTTTGTTCTGCAGACATTGTCATCATTACCACCAGCCACCAAGTCCTCTCCATCCGACCCCATGACCATCTCCAGAGCCAGCCAGGTACAGTACCATTCTCCATATACCATGTTACTCACTTAGAGTAGGGCAGCACCATCCACCAGGACTCATCATCATGGAGGAGGGGACAGCACCATACAGATAGCCAAATTACATTTTACATCAGATTGTAATACACATGGGATATAAATAGTAAGTTAGCATTTCATTTACAAGTAACAAAACTGGCAAAATCTCAGATGAAGCACCTAATGAGTTAATTGCAATGTCTATTTCATACCTGCACAAGAGAGAGCTAGCTGGGCATCCCTAGGGATTAGTGTCGGCACTGGCAGTAAATTGGCCTTTTGATGCTGAGCACCTTACTTATGTTTTGTTATTATTTTCCAAATATTGTATTTTAGTGGTCTATGTACTAAGTCTTGGAGAGAGATAAAATGAATGGAGATAAAGTACCAACCAATCAGCGCCTAATGGTTATTTTTCAAACGCAGCCTTTAAAGTGACAGGAGCTGATTGGTTGGTACTTTATCCATCTCCTCTTTATCTCTCTGCAAGGCTTAGTACATAGACCCCTTAGTCTTGGTGCTCATTAACTGTGATCTGTGGTAGAACTAGTGCATATTCAAATACAGTGGAAAACATAGAGCCAGCACACATGGAAAAGTCCCGTGCACTCTGGGCCTGATTCAGCAAGGGACACACGGATGCAGACGCACGCACCCGTCCGCTGCGAGTATATGCTAATGAATGCATACTCACGCAGAACAAGCTTACTCCCATATACCACATAATACCACCCACTTCCTTTAACGTGCGTCCTGTTATACCACGCAAGACAGTGGAAACTTCGGTAACATGGAGAACCATCGAACACATTAGCATAATAGTGGTTAACCTGACTTCACGCAGGATTTCTGCCACTTCCTGCGTGCAACTAGACCTCATGCTTCGTCCGTTGCTTAAATATGCACGCCCCTAAAATGCCATCCAAACACACAGGCACTTCCTGCGTTTGCCCGACCACCCCCCACAAACGGCACTCCCTGTCAATCACTGTGCTCTGGGTCTGCATAGCCTCTGCAAACGCAGCTCCCATCGCAGTAGCTAGTTCATGCATACGCAGCACGCAACAATCGGCCGATTGCATGCAGCTGCATCCGTGCGCTCCTTGCTGAATCAGGCCTTCTGTCCAATGTAATCTGAGCAATCGGATTTATGGCCACAAGAGTACATAGCTTCAGCTCAGATGTGGAGACAATGGGCCAATCTAATAGCCTTGGAGTTGCGGCTAGTGCCAGGATTGATTAAAAAAATTACATCTGTCAATGTCACGGCTGAATTGAAGAAATCTCAGCTCTTGCTGCCACTCGCAGGCTATTACATTTGGCGCACTGTCAGCAAATCAGCCAGTAAAGATGAGTTACATGAGCAACCCGCTGAACCCCATCAGTGCAGTGTCAGTAATGACGTAGTATCATTGCTGTTGTAGCTCATTGTTCGCACGTCTGACATATAACCTCGGAAATAATGTATTCTAGAAATAATCTAGAAACACTCCTATGAATAGCTATATGGGGGAAGTCAGAATAAGGATAATGGAATGCAACTTGTAGCCCCTCTTTGAGTAGTAGATTAGAACAGAGAATGGTTTAAATGTAAGGGCATTAGTTTGTCCCCAGTTAAGTGATTATGAATTCGTTATACACACCAGAACTACCATCTTTGTTGTGATCCATTAATTTCATTATCTTTTGCATATAAGTAGGATATTTTGCTTTTATCAAGTTTTGTTTATTTATATTAGATTAATTGCAACTTGTTATTTTTGAATATTTTCAAAGTTGAGACAGATAAATAGAAAAGAGTTATTCAATAACATTTTATCTATTAGGACAAAGTCACATATGGTTTAAAACCAGCAGATTCAGCAATCCATTGTACAGTTTCCCACATATGACCAGATGCGAATGACTAAGCTCCATAGATCCAGTAGCTCAAACCAGATCATTGGACCCAGTTGGTGCAGTCAGTCAATCAGGGTTCCAGGCTGTCTAATTTGGTTACATTTTAGATATGATAACCAAACTGCCTGTCCATATCCTTGTATGTGAGGGCAGCTTTAGGGAGGAGCAAGATAGTGACGTCACCCCTACACTGGTAGAGGTGTAGATAACACTTCAAATACAGTCATTTTATGTAATAGTACCCAATTTTTTAAGGCCAGCTCAGAATGATGCCCAATATCCAGCACCCAATACTGTAGGGTCTCCAGTTTGGTTACAAGCACTCCATTCAGTAAAAGCTCTCTTGTAGCACCCACCTCATGCAGAGGTCACAACTGATAACCAGGCAGAGCTAATTAGATCAATCATTAAATTACTATGTTTCATTACAGTCAATTACACTCTGCGCTCTTTGGTCCTGCCAGCGATTTCGGAATTTACGGGCGTTCTCCTGCCTGCAGCGCCTTTCAGGAGCAGTTCTTGCTGCCTTTTGCTTCCCACCAGGGTAGTGCTCTGCATTTAACCCTTTCCTTTAATGTACATCTTTCCCCATTGCAGCACAGCACAATATGAGAAATGAAAGATTATCTGGATACCTTGTCTTTCTTATTTTTCAAGCCACACTGCGACACAGATTTTAGGTTTTAGCCATGAAACATTGTCAAAAGTAGAATAAGAACAATGTATGTGTAAAGTTACTGAGATTAATAACATACAATATATAGCAATACTATTATTTTAAAGATTAGTTTTGGTCACGTTATGAAAGACGCATCAAAAATCAGATTGGCAGGCTATCCTGCTGCTGTAGAACTACAAGTCTCAGCAAGCTGTGTTTCTTGTTCCACAGGAGCTGGAAGGACTCAGATTTTCAACCTCTAATCTTAAATGACGGCTTGTAACAATATTTACTAGTACAATAGGTATCAGTATTGCCTGTAATGATATACATGCTTAGATATTGTCCCCCATCAAAGATAAACACATTGAGTCCCATTCTTGATTTATAATTCATGTGATTTCCACCTGTCTTTCTTTTTCCCTTGGCTTCTTCTTCATGTTTTTCTAACCTCAGGTGAAGATCATCGTCCCCAACAGCACTGCAGGACTGATCATCGGGAAGGGAGGTGCCACTGTGAAGGCAGTAATGGAACAATCTGGTGCTTGGGTGCAACTTTCCCAGAAACCAGATGGCATTAATCTACAGGAACGAGTGGTGACTGTAAGTGGGGAGCCAGAGCAAAACCGTAAAGCAGTAGAGCTGATAGTGCAGAAGATCCAAGAAGACCCACAGAGTGGTAGCTGTTTGAACATCAGCTATGCCAATGTCACAGGACCTGTAGCTAACTCCAATCCCACAGGATCCCCTTATGCCAACACTGCTGAAGTTCTGCCTACCGCTGCTGCTGCAGCAGGGCTTCTGGGACATGCCAATCTTGCCGGGGTGGCAGCCTTCCCTGCTGTCCTCTCCGGTTTTACCGGCAATGATTTGGTCGCTATTACATCAGCTCTTAACACCCTCGCCAGTTATGGCTACAACCTCAATACTCTAGGGTTGGGACTGAGTCAAGCAGCAGCCACTGGAGCACTAGCAGCCGCTGCTGCAAGCGCTAACCCAGCTGCAGCTGCAGCAGCTAACTTGCTGGCTACTTATGCCAGCGAAGCAACTGGAGGTGGTGGCACTGCAGGGGCAGCGGCTGGAACGTTTGCACTAGGCAGCTTAGCTGCTGCCACCGCAGCTACCAATGGATATTTTGGGGCAGCATCCCCTCTAGCTGCTAGTGCCATTTTGGGCACTGAGAAGTCAACGGACGGCTCCAAGGACGTAGTAGAAATTGCTGTGCCAGAAAACCTGGTAGGTGCCATTCTTGGCAAAGGTGGCAAGACATTGGTGGAATACCAGGAGTTGACTGGCGCCAGGATACAGATCTCCAAAAAAGGGGAGTTTGTCCCCGGCACCAGAAACCGTAAGGTAACCATAACAGGCACACCAGCCGCCACGCAAGCTGCCCAATATCTAATCACGCAACGAGTCACTTATGAGCAAGGTGTCCGAGCGGCCAACCCACAAAAAGTGGGTTAAAAGCCCTCCCTGTCCTTCTTCCCTTCCCTGGATGTTAACTTAATTGTCCCCCCTTACCCCTTCTTCTTTTCATGGATGTACTGTATTTTGCAGGAGCGATTTATATTTTATTTTTTATTAGAATTTTTTTTCTGTTTTGTTATAGGCAGGGGAAGTGCGCGTCGGGTTATTAATATATAATTATGCAAATGAACGCAACAGTGTTGACAAAGCGCATCTGTAAATAATACATGTTCTGCGGATGTTTTAGAGAGGGAATTTTTTTTGTGTTCTTTTTATTATTTTAGTTTTTTAATTTGAAGGATTTTGACAGGTTATCTCTCTCTCGTTGAGGTTTTATTGTTTACGCGTCAAAAAGTAAAAGTTTTTGAAGCCTGCCATTTTACCAGCATTGTTGTAGTCGAAAATGAACTGAATGTAAACATGAAGTGACGCATAGGTTTTAAACTCTGTGAGGACTGACGTGCCCAGTTATGCACTGCAGAATAGGTGCTGCTGGTCCCCTCAGAACCGCACAGTAATCAGTATTAGTCCTAAGTGACGCTGTAACTGAACTACTGTTTTGCTGGAAAACAGCAGGGGGTTTGGGTGGGTAAGTTACCTATAAAACTAAAGGGAGTAAGGAAAATCAAAAGCACTGTCCAACTTCACTCATGCGTCCTGCCCTGGGGTGGCAGCGTATGAGGGAAACAATGTTTTGGAATAAAAAAAGAAAAAAAAATAGTTTTAAATTAAAACAAAAAAGATATATATATATATTATCTAAAAGCAATATAGTTGCAAAAAAAGCACTGTAAAATATATATTAAAAATGGTTAAAACTGTGGAAAAAAAAATAACCTTTTTTGGTAAGTTTACAGATCAGTGTCTTCATAACAACCTGTATGACGGTGAATACTCCGGCTGGCCAGGCTACATTTCTATCATTAATGGCTCATGGATCCCATCAGATTTACCTCTTCTGACGGGTGAAGTTCGGTTTTACAAGAGCTGTGTCTGTTTTCTTCCTTCATTGGGTTTCCCCTCCTGCCCCTTCATGCTGAAATCCTTTAAATCCCCAGTCTCTCACCCCATCTTGTTTTAATTGCTTTATTAATCACCCATGCTTTTTTCCTACCCTAGATGACCTTGTTTCCAATCGTACTCTGGAGAGACAACCGATGTCACACGTTCAGCAACATTTCACAATGGCAGTTCTAATTAACCTATTCATTGCTATTGTGCGGGCCTGTGGCAGCTAAATTGTTATTCGGAAAAGGCATTCCTCTGTGTCAAACAACCTCTAGCTTTGATTTTACTCCAAACGTAAGATATAACCAAAACCGTTAGTTATTGCTTTTAATTAATGTTAATGGCTTTTATTTGGGGTTCGTAGTACTGGGGTTTTAACTAGACCCCTCAGTGCCTGGCCAGCCATGCACCAGTTGATCCATTAACACCCTCCCTTTTTAGACTTAGTGCTGTGCTGTGTGTGAATTGGACATTTTCTGAGCCAAATCATGCACGCACACAACAAATGAAAGTGCCAACTGTTAGCTGATGAGGTTTCATTATCTGCAACGACTTAGTGAGGGCGTTGCCTTTTAAAACGCTTCTGATTGTGTATAATTTTAACACTAGCAATCTCTTAGTGTTGTCAATGTAGATTTTACTGTGAAGAGTATATGTGATTTTTAGCTGTTTTGATCTCCCTGGGGCAAGGCTCAGTCAGCCACCGCAGGCTCCGATAGTCGTTTACCTGCATGTTCTTTTTCCGTGGGGCATCTTTATGTCGGCTTCAGTCAGTACTTCCCTGCATGCTCGTTTAGCTGAGGTAGTGTTCATTTCCGGCGTGTGTCTACCTGTCGCAGCGCAGGTTCCTCCAAGGGCCATTTTATTATTTTTATTTTTAGAATAAGCCTTTTTGTTCTCCAACTTGTCACCTCCTCCATGTTTCTGAGTGCCAACTAGCCAGATCATTATGTTAACCTCTGCATTTGGGCCACCTCAAGCCACTGAAAATGTGGCTGTTCATAAACCCAGCATCTTCTCATGCTATGCATGCAGTCGTAAAAAAATAAAACAAAAAAAATAAAAATAAAAATCAATGGACAAGAAAGTAATTAAAATAGTAAATAATAATACTAAAAAAAACAAAAAAAAACTAAAATGCTGGCTACCTCTGGATCATCAGGCTGAGAAATTCCCAAACAACAGTTTTCCTTCCATCTCAACTTCAATCCATTGATAACGTCCATCATAACCAACTCAGTGACATTTTCCGCTGCTCCTCCTGTGCAACCGATAACTGAACAATGATTGTGATGTCCTCTCGTCTGGCTTCTCGTCCAGCATCTCTCTTTCTGAACTGTGATCTTTTTTTTTTTTTTACTTTTTTTTTTTTCGTTCATTGAAAAAACAAATATATATATATAATACCTTCATCACCATGTTATATAATATAATTATGGAGTATTGATTTAAAACATCCTTCCCGTCAGTTCCTTTACCCACAACCTTCCTGCCTTACTCCTGTGCAGTTTCTGTTCACTGTTATTAGCTCTCCCCCAATTTTCGAGAGGCCTGCGACGCACTGTTGCGCAAAAGCCACATGACGTGTTGCAGGCTCCTCAAGTTTGGGGGGAATCCAGCCATTCCAATCTGATGATCAAGTCAATTTCTTTCTTTTTCCTTTCTTCTTTCTTTCCTTCCATTTTCACTTTCTCTTTGATTACAGAAAAAAAAACATTTTCAAAAAGAGAAAACTGATATATATTAAACAAAAAAAAGGAATGATATTGCTTGTTTTTAAAATGGAAAGAGCAAAGCTGTCGTACAACTGTGTTTTAATTGGTAATGGTTATTTATCGTTAATAGTCTCTGTAGCTCTGTAAGTTTTTATGACAATACAGTGTAACTAGTGGTTAGCCGATGATGCGAATATATTTACTCATATCATTATAAATGTGCTTTGTTCATCATGTACCATCACTGTCTCCCGTCTCATTATTTTCCTTGCATGTCACTAGTTTCAATTCATTTATAATACATTAACAGTGAATAATACCTATCAGATTTATTTTCCCCACTGTCCTGGTGTTAGCAGGTGCACCAACACAGAGCTCCAGGTCATCAGCTTTTCATGCTCAGATCTTCTCCTTAAAATGAACATGCTGCATTAGAGAGATTTGCTACACTCACCGGATGCTACCTTGATTACAGCCGTCAGCTCTTTATGGCGTGTTGTAAGTGGCAGCCAGCACTAAAATGCTCTGCTTCTGGTTAACTGTGTGGACGGAGGGCAGTGGCAGGACACAACATACAACCGACAAGGGTGGATACTTGCCTCTATATCGTCATTTTATATTCTCTACAGAGAAAAGCCTCTGAAGCTAGCAGAGCTCACAGCACCCATTGCACATTGCAGCATATTCATTTTACAATAAAAGGCAACAGAGCAATTTGATCACACAATAGGAAAAGCTGCTTCAGACTTTAGGAGACCAAGGGCTGTGAGAAGCAGATAGGTGGCTCCTGAGGGACATGTTTATATGAGTCTTGGGGGAAAATGTTTTCAGACCCTTTGTCATATCTTTCTATTCCAACAATCTATGGGAATCATACATTCCATTCACAGTGTAAGAACTCTGCACCCTCTGGTCCAGGCTGTGTGTGGCAAGAGATGGGCGTCCTTCCAGCCTGTTACATGGATTCTCCTATAGCCATCACTGTTAACATGTTGTTACCATACCTGGCAACAAGGCACTTTTCTTTCACAATAACAGACTTACAAAATAAGACAAATACCTCATACTAGACTATTAGGTGAATTTAATTTATTATGAAGACCTGTTGCCGCCTTCTCTGCCAAACTGGCTTACATGTCTCTTCAGTCCTGGATATAGCTACAAAAAAAATACCACATCCAGCCATTTATAATGGCTTTTCACTAATAGAGAAGCTGCAACTTGTACTGCTCTCTGTAAGGTCATTACAGCCTGTTACATAAATCCAGTAACCGATTCATTGCCACCAAGACGTAGTTAATAACTGGTGACATGATAAATTTCAGAGATGGTTATCCCAAAGCAGCTGTCTGGTATTGTTTAGGTGCCTTCTCATCATTGTAAAAGGTGTGCAACATGTCAACAGTACGTTAATCTCTGACGCAGGAGGGTGTCCGCGGCATTTCATTGTAGCCCCTCTTCTGCAGTGAGAGGGTTTAATGTCCATTTTTTTGTTATGTATAGCTCATGGGTGTTTTCAATGGATCCATTTCCTTCCTCAGTCTAGAAAATCTGACAGAAGGAACCACGATTGTAACTTCACCACAAGGGGGGTGGTACACAAAGAAAGATTTCTTTGCCTGTCATTTCGAATCATAACCAGCAGCACGTCTTGAAGCGGAGAACAACACAGGAAGCTGCTTTTGTCTTGTAAAAGAATGCCGACCCATTCATGTCTTGACAATGTGCTTCTTTACAGCATCACCATTAACTCAGCTTCACTCATAGATTCTCCTGCACTCAGCACCTCCTGTACAGTCTTACCCCTTCATCCCTCAGCACTGTAGTACAAGGAAGGGATTCAAAGCAGCACTGTCCCCCTTTCACATACTGTCAAGTGATAAAGAATCCTTTCACGTTTTGAGATCTTAAAGCAGTTGCACTTGAATTTGAGTATATAGATGTGAGCAGACCATTTCATTAATAAGGAGTTGCTGCTATATTGTTTTGAACAAGCCTTTCATAGCTCAGTGTGCTGAAAAAATAATCTTGGGTCAGACTTATAAAATCCAGTGGGGAGTTGCCATGCTGTAGGGCCTTAATTGGTGATTCCAAAACATAAAGAAAAGTCACAGTAACTTCCTATGAGTCCCTATTACTTATTCTCCACCCCTGTAGTTCAGTTTTTGCTGTTCTGTAGCTCACAGTTGTGGTGTAAACCAGTCACTCAATTATGCCTTGACACAATCTAATTATGTCCAAGCATGAGCTCCCATACATAGACCATTGGGACTGGCTCGGAATTGCCATGGATACAGGGACCCTGCCAGCCTGCTCAGCTGTTCCCTGGAATGCTCAATTCATCCTTTGCAAAGCAGGGGAATTTAAATGCTAATGGTGATTTCAGACCATGATTGACATGGAATAAATGCATTCAGCAACTCCAACCTCTTATCTGATAACAGAGGACCTCAGTTACAAGCTCCTGCAGTTTAGAAGGGCCTAGTGTTGGTTTGCTTTGGCTGTGTTTCACGTTGTATTGATATTATATAGTACTTGCAGTGTTTGAAAGACTGCAATTATACTGTGATACACAATGCTTAAGCAGTTTATAATGTTTAATGTCAGAGGCACCGAGAGATGAAAAGATTTGACTTAGTTAAGAAAAATAGGACATTGAGGCCGGAATAGGACTGAAAAGTCTTTTTTATAGAAGAATCACACCTTAAAGTATGTGCTCTAATAGGATTAACCACTACTCATTGCATGATACTAGACAAATGCTACCACACACACTACAAAGAGAATGCACCTTGTACTTCATCTGCTCTGTATTAATTAACTGTCACAATTGCAGCCGAGTTCATTGTAAGGGAAGATGATAAATAATGTTATTTTGGATAAAATGTATCAAAGAAGTCATTAACGGCATAGTCAGCAGCCGTTTCTACTTCAATTCCAGTTCAAGCACAGTGTAGTGTAAGCAGGGGAACTTACTTATGTGTGCACTTTGCTACAAAAAAATGAAAGCAATGCAATCACAGAATAATTAATTTTCCCTGTCTGTGCAAAAAATTATCATATGGGAGTTGATTTACTAAATGGCACATATTGCCTTTAAAAATATTGCCGCTTTAAATCCTGCGGCAAAACTGCAAAACAGTGTTTTGTAAAAGCGCCATTTAGTACTGTATATAAGCCCCTAACAAAGGAAGAAAAATGACTGCCACCATTTAACCTATTACAGAGAGGTTGCCAATAGGTTGCATCCAACACCGCACTTGCCAAACAGCCCTAAGCAAAGACTTGCTTAGGGTTGCATTAATCAGGGAACATCAGATGAAAGGAATCTTGATGCTTTTCTTGTATTTTTCCCCCTTAGTTGGTACATGCCAACTGCCAATTTATCCATTCAAAACTATAGCGGAAATTGCTCATACCAGTTGTGTGTGATCCACAAATACTCATTTACAGTTTATTCATTCACAATAAGCTTGGGGCAGCACAGACTGTAAATATAGCCTGACCGTCTATTCAGCGGTAGCAAGGAAAAGTAACATTTAATAAACTAGCAATCAAGGGCAGAATGGGGATTCAGGGCTTCAGATGAATTAACACAGAGACTTTTAATTGAGTCAGAAAGGTTTTATTGTAGATAACATGTGCCCCACTAGTTATCTATTGCTGTACATTGCAGCTAGCTATGATATCGACACAGATGTCTAACAGCAGATGATGCTTCCAGTCATGTCTGGGGCATTTAGGCACGGAGATGGTATATACGCAGCTCAAAGTAGTTACTATGTTAGAGCATAGCAATTATGTAACAGAGCTTCTTATAGCAAAAAGTGAAGTGTTTATTATATTCTAGGCACATTCCTTGTCTCTTCAGTGCAATACTGTAATAAACACCATTATTGTGCTTACTCTCAGGGAATACTACTAGGACACTAAGTTCACATTCATAGTGTCCAAAATTATTTTAAGTGAACGGTACATAGAAGCCATTAAGGAGTTCTGGTACCTATGCCAATTTTTAAGGGTTGCAGATATAGTGTTACCAAATCATAGCCATCAAAATAATTGAAATAATTCTTCGGCATTTCCATCGTCATCACAATTGCATGGAAGTCAGCTCTAGCTGACTCAAGGGGTTTAGCTTGCAGAAGCATTATCCTTACTCCCGGGAATAATACACTTAATTTTCATGCTTTGTTGAAGGTGGGGGGGGAGGGAACTCAGAGGATGAAGTACGCCTCGACTCCTGTGCCTCCTTAATGGCTTTCTCTTTTCAGGGACACTTTCAATCAATATTTCATTTACTTTGCTGTGATTGAATGGGTTCTGTGCTGCACAATCTCTTCCTCAACCTTAACTGCTTCAGTGCTGGAGATCCCATTGCACATTGTGCTAAAGTTGGCCAGCAGTAAACTAGATTCTGCAGAATAAAATAGCCACAACATCACATTGAAGACCACAGGGTCTGTTAGTCTTGTTTCATCCATGCCAGGGATGCACATTTGTCTCAAATAGTATTCAGGGATTTTGAAATGTCAATGAGAAACTTTGGAGTGAATAGAAACAAAAGCCTCCTAACATCCAGTCATGACAGTCCATTGAGAGCACACACAAATACTATACTCCAATAGGTTCTAGTTTTCCTTATATCCATAAGAACCATGAGTCCAAGGGGTGTATTCACTAAAGTGCAGGTTTGTAGAAGTGGAGATTTTGCCCATAGCAACCAGCCAGATTCTAGCTATTATCTTCTGGAAGGTGCTAGATAAATGATAGAATCTGATTGGTTGCTATGGGCAACAACTCCACTTCTAAAAACCTGCACCTTAGTAAATATACCCCCAAATGTCAGTGGCCATCAATGCTGGAGCATGTGTATAAATGAAGGAATCTATTATTCTGAAATGGATATACAGAGAATGAAAAGCCTAATGGAGTCAGGATCATCCATGGTTAGCGTGACACTGACCAAACCAGTCCCAACGTGTTACATGTTAATCCTTTCTGAGGTTTTGTTGAATGGAGTGCATCTTACTTGTATTTATGCCATAACTGAAAGCTACCCCATTATTTAAAATAAAGATTTGTTATATTCTTTTATTCAGAGATCAGGTTTACAAACAGGTTAGCTCTCTAAAGTTAATGAGAAATAGGTTGCAACTTTCTTGTGAGTTGTACATATGTAGTTATGAGGCACAGTTTCAAAGCAAGGTTCTATTGCTACCTCAATCCTGGGCAGGGCATTATCCTGCCTTCATTAGACGTGTAATGTGCATAGTACTTATAAGCATAGAGTAGGCTGCAGATTTCATGACAGTGGTTACTTGTATGATACAAGTGAAAAAATGTGTTTTAGGCCCATTGCACAAATGTCAGCCACCATTGTAAAAGTGAGAATGATACCTAAATTCCTACACTATCCTCTTTCCCTTAGATCCCATTTCACTTCACTCTGCTACAACCTCTCCACACCCTCGCTCTTCCTTTCACTACATTGTCGTTCAGAGATTAATTCTGGAGCCGTCCTGATCATGGTTGGTAAGACAAGCTCTACCATCCCCTGTACCCACATGCCCAAAAAATATAAAAGTTAAAGCAACAATACAACAGAATTGTAACCAATCAAAATGCTCCATCCAGCCAAGTTCACAGACTCTCCCTCCCACCTGTCAACGTAGTTCTTAGACTGTTCCATTCATTCACTATTCATGGGGGAGCTGAACTCATATTTTAATGTCAACACATACACATTTTGTCTTTTTACTTTATTTTGTTTTCTCAAAGGTTATTAGGGTCAGCGGAGCCTCCCTCAATGATACAATGTATCTCGGGATGCATGAGGTGAGTTCCAGTGGCCCTACCCATTAATAATATGGTAACCCATTCAGTGTCAACCGGGGGCGTACAACACCTTGTGTTGCATGGATTCATCACAATGAAAGCGTTACAGACCCTATTTTGCTCTTCCCACAAACCTGTCTTATCATTACATCTGTGAACACAGTTATTAAATCCTGCCATGCCCAACTCTCCTCAATGTACTCTAAAATATTCCATCCCATCACAGTGGCTAACACAGAGTCACCAAATTCTCTCTCTTTTTTTTTTTCCTCTCTCTTTATATATTTATATATATTTAAAATATATGACAATGAATATATTCTGGTCTCGCTTTCTAAGAAAGTGCTCAGGATGTTTACGTAAAGAATGTATCGATATGGTGCTATCGGAAAATACGAGCGAAAAATAACGAAGAAAAACAGAAAAAGATTTATCCCACTCATTTTCTTTTGTGTACCACTTTGAATGTATGAGAAATATTTTTCTACTTGAAAACAAAAAATAAACAGTGTGAAAGCATTAAAAATGGGTAAATTTAAGTAATTTGGCTACAAAGTCTGAGCCCACTTGTGAGACAGATTGCAGTGTATGGAAGGGGTGACCAAGATTGAACTTAAAATAATGAATTATACAATTTGGATCTGGGAAATTCCTATGGTAGAATGGGGGACATTTCCGAAAACTGGCTCACAAGTAAACGTGTAAGAGTTTAAGCCATAACAACCAATCAAATGTTTTCTTTCACTTTCAAACCTCAACTAGAAATATGACAATTGGTGGGAGATGTATCAAACCTTTTACAGAAGACAGGTGGTGAAGTTGCCCATAGCGTCTAGCTATCATTTTATATAATGTACTTGACAAATGATAGCTGGAAACTGGTTGCTATGGGCAATTTCTCCCCCTGTCCTCTTTAGAAGTTTGATACATTTCCCCCTTACAATTTATTTTCTAAGGATTAGAGTCATAGGGGCCAGCGCCGGGGGTAATTGAGCACTCCCAATATTTTTGCTGCCACAATCCAGATCTATGCATGCCAATTTTAAGTTCTGGGAGTAACTCTAATATTTTTGAAATGTTGGCTCCATTGATTACAACATTGTTTTTGCTTGGTTAACACTCATACAGTTTTCATAAATGTCCTCCAGAGTACTATCCTGTTACAAATCCAAACATTAGATATTTGCCAATGAAGAGGATATTCCTGGAAGAAAAGAGTCTCTTAATAATAACGGTTACGTCTGAGGTTGATGTTTACATCAGTATCAGTGTTCCTTAACTAAGGGGGAACATACATGAAACTTAGTAGGTTAGCAGAGACTGTGTCCCTAAACTTGGCAGCTTCCAGTACTGTAGCTAAATTACATATCTTGGTGTTTAGATAAAGTTAAGATTATATCATTGTTTCAGTATGTGGAAAGTGGGAAATCATTTTTGAAATTTGAAGATGTGTATTTTAATTTATGTAGTGTCAAAATGTATATGCATTTTTTTTACAGAAAAACATTGAAAGTTTATTAATAATAAATTATGCTGACAATTAAAGGGACAAAAGGAGGCAGGTCACTGCCACCAAAGCGACAATGACATGAGTTAAATTCACAAACATGCAAAAATGTTATTTTTATTGGCTACTGGATATAAAGTATTGTTTTTTTAAGTCCATATAATTTAGACCTAAAAATCAGTGCTAACATATATACATATATATATATATATATATATATACATATATATATATATATATATACGCTCCAATAGCCGGCACTCCTGTGCTGTAAAAACTCAAAGTGCGTCCGGTGCCCCCCTTTGTAGAACCTGGATACGGCGCCACTCAGGACGACTATGCACACAAACACAGCTTGATAGACTAAATTGACGTTCCAATGCCTACTGCATTTTCATCAGGATATAAATATATACATTTTATGTTACTGACTTGCATGTTGGTGGGTTGAACCATTGAACCATATACGTTAGTGGTGACATTACAATAACCACAAATATCATTATGAACAGATACTCGTTAATTGTGTGTTCTATAACCTTTTTCCCATAAAACTACAAGTCGTGTGTACAGATTTTGGAGATACACAAATGTTATTCTGGTAGGAGGCCAATGACATTTATTAATAAATATTAAACATACCTATTTTAGAAGCTAATGGTGGCTCTTACACAAGTACAAGGGAACCAGCAATACAACAAAAATGCTAAACTGGTATTTTTTTATGTGGGAGTGGTATTATAAACGGTGATAAAATTCAGTTGAAGTTTAATGGTCCTAGGTATAACTAAACTGCTAACTAATCAGGATTACATACATCTGCACACCCCAGTAGGAAAACAAAATCATATATCCCATTGGATAATAAGATTACTTAGAACTTAGTAATTTGTGACCTACCTGTATATATTTTGGGCAACTGATTTCAACTGAGTGTGGGCCCCCGCATGCACTCCACTCCACATTCATGTCAAAAGAAATGTGCCACCCACTAGGAGCTGAATATTATTTGAAACCATAAGTGGAGCATAAAAAACAGTTTGCAATATTCTTTTGTATTATTCGAGGGACATTAATTAAAATAAAATACAATGCCTCTTGTTTACAGTAGCCCACACTCCCATTTAGATTTCATAATGATTGTAGTAATTAATCTTGTCACTAGTCACCTGCATGACTCTATACTGTACATAGCTGAAAAGATCACGTGACCACAATAGTAGTTCTCAGTGCACAGTCAAAGTATATAGGACCTATGTTAACTGTAGCTGGTTTGATGGCTGTGCCTAAACGGTCACATTTTGTTCTCCATGATATGTCTAGAAAATGGTCCGTCCGTCCCCCCGAAAACCCTTCCAGGAGGAAACAACTGACTACTTCTCCGTTTCTACTGCTATACTGTACCTTTCCATAAAAACCCTTTGCTGTAAACATGAGGTGGTATTGCAGTATTCAGTATTTGATCCACTTATGTGTACTTTTTCCATCTGTGTTTTCCAGAACAGGTGTCCAATAGCCAATTACTCTGAATTGCCCCGGAATCCTCAGGTCCAGTACAAATAGGTTTTGTTGTAGTCACACTCCCTGGGGACCATTAATAACTATACTTATGTGGTAATCTCACAGAAAAATAACACTACATCACATTTTCTGATCATTGTTCCCCAACTTACAGACCACACTTGCAATTACCTTTCAACACATCACAAACAGAGGTACACAATAGGTTTGTTACATTTTTGTATATAAAATATCTGATAATTATCAGTTTAGTGTGGAGGTTCCCAAACTACACCATTACAGTCCAAGTTTTAAGGAAAATCCATGCTTGAGTACATGTGACTTAATTAGTACCTCAGTCAATCTGATTTAACCATCTGGGCTCAAGCGTGGATATCCTTAAAACCTGGACTGTCTGTGAACTGCTGGTATAGTATTTACATCTATATACTTCAATTGTATTACTTGATTATAATGGAACCTTAAAGTCTTACCTACAACTCATGTAGCTATACCATAATCGTAATGTTCACAATAGACATATGATTTTTTCTTACAGATTACAATATTGTATGACTTTCTCACCATTCACTGGCAAAAGTTTTATACATGTGAACTATGATACTGTGAACGTCTTTGCACTATGTTACCAAACAATTAACAAGCACAATTTAGTGGAAAATAAGAAAGTAAAAAAACATGATTAACAGCAAGTGAACAACAGGACTATGAAAGTGCCATATTAAATATATAAAAGTGAGGTGTTAATTGCTGGCAGCTGCACAATACCTCTATTATTCATGGATCAAAGAAGAGGGAATTGGACAGAACACAGCTCTAAGCTATTAGGTATACTGTGTGGAAATTGACTGGTTGAAGCGGTCAAAAGAGAAATACTGGCTGGTTTGCTTAGCTTAAAACTATAGTACATATTTTACACCAACCTAAATTCCCATAGGCACCTGCCTGATGTAAATACATACCTACGTAGTGAATCACAGTGTTGGTGCATTGAAAGAGTAAATGCTAACAGTAATAAATCTGGCTTTCAGCACCATGGACAGGGAATTAATTGTACAGAATCTATATGACAACCTAGCTATAATGCTGAAGGACATACAGCAAATAAGCATACAGTACAGTACATCCCACACTGCTAGATACAGCAGTAATGGTACAATATAATGTACTCATATTTCGCTAAGTATCATCAGTACCAAAAGATTATTTGCTTTAAACCATGCTGTACTGTGTTTCAGCTTACAGCAAATTACTCTTATGTAGCACAGTATGTTTTGCATATTTAGTGGCAGTACAATAAAGACAGTAAATGACAGTAGAGAGGATACGTACAAGTGCATTCAGTAAAATGCAAGGAAACATTAAAGGTCTAATCCACAGGTTCTCAAACTCGCAGTGCATGTTTTCAAGGTCTCACAGAATCACAGGTAAAATAATTAGCTCCCCCTGTGGATCTTTTAAAATGTGTCACTGAGTAATAAATTCACCAGACCGCCTGCAACGTGACCTGGAAAAGGTGAACTGTGTGGAGTCCTGAGGACTGAGTTTGAGAACCACTGGTCTAATCTACATATAATAAAGGTTTTGCAGTAAGTTGTAATATCAAATAGAGATATAGGGCCTGATTCAGAGCTGGACGCAATTAGCGCTCGCTCGTCCAGAAAATAGGGGTGGCTATTCAAATGAACCGTTCGCTGTTTGCGGTCTGTTCACGCCTCTAGGTCTGAATGAGCGAACAAAACTTGCGGTCGTTTTTTGGGAAACTACGCCCCCTGGCCGCTCGCATCCTACGTCATGTCCGCTATTTATTAGATTAATCGAGTACATCGAACAGGGTATGAACTGCTCGCTATTCTTGGGGTTGGTTTTTGCTACCACAATTTTGCGAGCAGTTCTGGCTATAAAATAACCCAGTAACGTGGTCAATGACGCTGCTGTTTTAATTATGCACACCCATAAAACGCCCGTTTTGACCTTTAAGCATGCCTGCGTTCGGATCTCCACTCCCCGTTTTCAAGCACCTTCCCTCGTTACCACCCACATACGCCTCTTTCTGTCACTCAAATTATCAGGCATTCGCTATTTTGCGAGCACATGAATTTCAACCGCACTGACTGGTTCGCGCATGCGTATAACGATCCGTACGCATGCGCAGTTGGGCAAACATCGCTCGGAGCGAACGAGTGGCCGCTTACGAGTGGCTCTGAATCAGGCCCATAGCTTCTTAATTTTTAGTTTGTTATAGAAGGGTAGTGTTATCTTCAATTTAGCATTTATTACACTGCAATTCATTGATCTATATGTCTGGTTTAAGACATTTTCCACAGAAGTCTTTGCTATCAGTATATCCCCTCAGTTGTTTAGTGTAGGGCAGTTGTATTCAATTCCAATCCTCAAATACCCCCAACAAGTCATAATTTCAGGATTTCTTAAATCATCCATAGGTTAATCTATTTTGCTAGGTCAGTAACTGTTCAACCTGTTTCCCCAGACAGAAATCCTAAAAACATGTCCTGTTGGGAGTTCTTGAGGATGGCTGTTAAAAAGCCCCTGGGCTAGGGATCTCATCATTTTTAAATTAAAAACTGGTACACCCATGTGACCTGACATTTTTCTACCTTAAAATCTGTCTGCTGCTGACTGATAGAGATATCTACCATGGCCAGACATGAAATTCGCTATATGTGTAGCCAGCCTCACCAGTCCCCACAGGTTTACTTAGAGCCACTAGTGGTGCACACTCACCTACAGATTAATTTGGATGTATTGCTTTGTAATACACTGACATTCTATTCTTGAATTGACATGCAGTATTTTGGTTTGCTATTGAATATATTTATAAGGCACTTTGAATACGTTGAATATGGAAAATACATGAAAATGCTGGACAAGCATGTAAAATGATGCATCCAAATGCAGTGTGTAATAACCACATTACATATGATATTTATGAGTTTACTGGATTTAAAAAAACACATATAAAACATTTATGTACTGTATCTATACTAATTATGCCTTGACCAAAAAGGTACTTCAAACTAAAGACACTAAATAGAACATGCACGTGTTTAGGCAGGATCTTTGGGTAGTAGTTATAAAGCATTATTACAAGTTATGCTGCATATAGAAGCTGTAACATAGTCTAGCAGTATTACATTTGAAGTTGGCAGAAATCTTGTAAACACCAAAATTATGTCTTCCAAAGTTATTAAAAATGCATACATGTGAAACAGGTTACTCCATTCAGTAACATTTAGGGGCATATTTACTAAACAGTAAACTTTCAAAGCCGCCACTTGTTACCAATTTTGACAACAGGATTTAAAAAGGGCAATCATATTACATGCAAAACCAGGCGTGTTTTGCATATCATATTATTGCTGTTTTAAATCTCGCAGCCAGAGCCCCCAAGCAAATTGCAGCTATGAATTGTCGTCTCTTGGTAAATATATCCCTTACAGTTACACAACCTTTTGCAATCTTGAAATTGATACTATTACATCTGCAATGTAAACACACTCTTGTAGGTGATTTTATTGTAATTACACCTGCCCAAGCCATACCGGGTACATTGTTGGTGAGAGTGAGAATCACTTTTTCATTTTGATGAACAATTGATATTTCAAGAAAGTTTTCAAAGACCTCCATGCATGTTACCAAGCAATACATCACTGCTTTAAGTGGCAGAAGCAAAAAAAAGGGTGTACAAAGAAGAAGGCTATCCAAGATGATACGAGGAAAACGGATACGAAGAAAACCAACGATATCCATCTGCAATGAATAGTGAGAATGATAGAATCTGATTGTTATAATATAATTCTACTACAGTCAAATTAATTTCAAAAGGTTTCATTAGCTTTTCAATGTAACACTGTAAATCTATTACTTATAGATTTGCTGTTTGTAATTAAAGCGTACACTGCTTGGAAGATGTTGCTATAGTCTGTTCATGTTGCTGACAAAAATATCTGTTACATTTGCTATTGACCTTTAAAACATACTGTAATAAAATGAATCTGAAAGTTAACAATGCACATTTTACACCAAATATCTATCCAAGTTCCAGTGCGCTTCAGGAGTTCTGGTTTTAACAAAACTGCAAGTCTGGAGAGTAGTGCATGCACTCCTCATTCTGTGACTATAGGGAGAATTCAATTAAGGGTGACACCATTCGCCTGGCCAAATCTGCGAGCACTTTTGTGTGAATTGGCCATTCAGCCGTCTGGGCAAAAAGTGCAAGGCGGGCTACAGTTGCCGGCGTTTAAACACCACGGCAATGGCAATTCGCATCCTTCACCGGCAATTGAATTCCCACCTGTATGTCATATTGGCACCATTCACTGCATAGTCTCCAGTTTCTGAAAGAGCCATCCATTATATCTATTGGTAATAGTTTATGTGAAAAAGCAAGGTGAGAACTTTCTTGGGTTAGTTAAGGCTACTATCAAAAAGTTTAAAATGAACCAGTTTTAAACATCCCACTTATAATTTGTAAACATTTTATTTAAGAATAACAATAAAAAAGCATATTGCCTTATATAAATCATTACTCGCATACTGTAACATGCATGTGTTCTGGCCCCAATCATAAGTGAGACTAGTTTTTCAATGCTTTCTGTCAGTTACCCCAGGTCCTCGCATGTTAGCTGCCTCCTCCCACAATGGGTGAGCCCAGACATAGACAGGAAAGTAGAGGAAAGCTGAGCGTGGGGAACAGATTGAAATCAGCTTTCAAAAAAGTGAAAAGAAAAAAATGTAAAAAGCTCACACTGGCTACAATAATGAGATGTAAAAACTGTCACTTTGACCTAATATCCCTGTAAGAGCTTTCTTTTTCTGTCTGACAAATAAAAGCCTTACCTGACCATGTGGCTCACGACCCCATGCAGGGGCCTACATATTGGGCGGTCGGGCACCGAATCGTCTAGTGTGTACTCATTATGTTGGTCCATCGGCGGGGGGGTCTCCGGTCACATCGCTGGGTACACACGTCGTTTAGCTTTACTGTAGCATGGTATTGTAGAGTCATTTTTAGAAAGGTTGAGTGCCATCATTAGGAGGTTCAAAGATGCATCAGTGATAGACAGACACAGGATCGAAATGGACCAACATATGGCGTTATGTTATCCCATTCCAGCACTGCTTTGATTGTATTGGTTGCCAGATGAAAAATGATTGACTGCTTGCTCATCCACATGAATAGACTGAGTGCTGAGTAAGGGAGAGAAGCAATGGATGGTGACATGAACCAGACGGACATCTCATGCAATTCTAGATACACATATACTAGTATATTATATGTATTAGTATTTCTATATATACACTAGTTGCTACCCATTGTGGCCATCACTGGAGGGTTTTGTTTCCATTATATTCTCCATCTACCTTTCCTCCCTCTCTCCTTAGCCCCCTCTCAGCACCTACTGTATAACCCCCAACCGCAGCATTCGCAGCCCTCAGTAGCTGACATCGCCCATCTATGGTCCGGCTCCAGACTGCTGCTGACATCCGGCTCTTTATATTGTCACTGCCTGTTGCAGGGGGAGCCTTTAGGTGGGGGGTCCAGCTCCCATGATGAATAATGAAGATGGGACATCATTCAAGATGTGTGTGTGTGTTATATTACACTATGTGCTGTCTCTCTTGAGGTTTATATGAACCCATCACTTTTCTGAGTCTCTATTTGAACAATGGAGATCAGGTTGTTTCATACAAGCCACATTTATATTAATATTTGGTACACACCTTTAATATCACTCTCATTAACTGAGCACTTAGCTGAAGGTATTGCACCATTGGACGCTCTTGTTTCTTTATTTTCCACATTCCACTATACTCCTGACAAGCGGTGTGTTTCAAGACTGAGGCCCTCCTAAAATAATTAAGATCCTGGTAACGTGTCAATCCTAGGATGGAAAGAGGTGGCACTCTGGGACTTTTAAGAAAAATGCTCAGTATATTTCATCAATGTTTCAGAGCCCACCGGCTATTTATCGGAGCCTGTGGGCTTCAAAACGTTGGTGAAATATACTGAGCATTTTCCCGGAGTGCCGCCTCTGTCTGTCTTCAGATTGACACATGTACCTATATATATATATAGATATATATAAAGTGTGCGAGTGTGTTCATGTTTTTAATATGCTTTCAATATTCAGACTTTTAATTCTGTGTTAGTTTTCCTTTAAAGGCTCTTACCAAGTGACAGGGGAATATGAAGAGACAGCTATACAGTACAGGACAGTAAGCCATTATGACACCCTTAAATAATTTTAAGGTTTCTGCCCGGTACCACCCTTTGTAATTTTTCTGCAGTAAAATAATAATTCTAAACACACTACAATGCTCTTATCAGACAGCAGCTAATTAATATTGGTCTATAGTCTTTGGAAAAATTATTGATAATAATATTGAAAGTGAGGCCACGGTCTATAACTTTGTATCTCATACTGATAGCTCAGGTGACTTTAATGCAGGTGTTCAAAATGCTTCATACTGTACTACTGCTTCATTTTACCCTAGTATAATTAGTATGAATTAATTCTATATACAGTATATAGTGATATATTTATACTAAGTTTCAATTCAATTTATCAGTGTTTGTTATTTCTTTCTCATTGTATTGCTATAGCACGTTACAATGAACATGATCATAATGAATATGTAGGTGAACGTCTTCTCTCCCCACGACTCGGATGATGTCATCACACATGGCGCAGTCACACACACCCTTTTGACTAATCTCTGCAGCATCCTTTGGTTGTGTGAGCTGACTCTACGTTCCGCAGAGATCCCTTCAGGCAGCCGACGACATGCCAACCACCAGCTACATTTCGTTGATCAAATACAATTGATTTTCTCGTCATAAGAAGCCTGGCTGAACGGCAGTTTATCATGATTACATTAGCTGCCGCTTGGTACAACTCCTGTAGAGATCCAATCTCTAATAACTCTCAAAATGAATAGCTCTCACAGGATAGCTGCAATAGCCAGAATAGAGCACTCTAGTGACATTCCCTTACGTACCTGCTTGTATACGGAGAACAGAGAGTTAGGGCCACTGCTAGGAAGTGTATATTCAGTGCTATTTCCTGCTAGCGGTGCACCTCCCCAAAATCCACAAGTTACAGTCACAGACAGAAATTGTTGGAAAGGTGAAATGAAAAATCTATGAAAATGTAAAAAGTTCACACCGGCTATAATAATGAAATGTAAAAAGAATGTCACTTTGACCCAAACGTCCATTATTGCTGTGTCTGCCAATAAAAGCCTCACATAGATATCATAGGGCCATTTCTTGATAGGTGAAAGCACGATCATTAGGAGGTTCAAAGATGTAACAGTGATGGATGGATGGATAATTAGATAGATAGATAGATAGATAGATAGATAGATAGATAGATAGATAGATAGATAGATATGAGATAACTTAGATATATATGAGATAGATAGATAGACAGATAGATAGATATGAGATAGATAGATAGATACTCTACCGTATATACAAAAATCATTATAAGATGCCTTAAGAATCTATGAAAACAATTACATTTGGACAGACATGCTATATGGCTTTTAAAGCTCCGCTGCACTATTATGTTGCTTCTAAGCTTGCTTGACTGGTTTAGCAATAGAAATTATAGAGATAGGCTGTGAGAATTGATTTCCCCCTCCTCGTCCTTTTTTTATGCTGTTACATGGAGCCCAGCATGCAGACTGCGTCACAAATTCATGTACAAAATGTGAACTCAGAACTGTATGGGTAGATAATGGGATATCCATGGCAACATGCATTCTTAATCCCCATGAATAAAGGCTGCTAGCCTTAAATTACAATCCACACAGCGTTCCACTGAACAGACACCCATTACACACCAACCTGTTCCTCTTTAATGGCAGAACAAAAATACTGCAACTAATACCGCATTGTGTCTTTTAACAACACTAAAATACCTATTTACATTAAATTAATCAATAAATAGAAAGAAATTAAAACATAACTTTTTACAATGAGATAGAAGTGCAAATTGGTTATTTATTATGAATTAGGTTTTCAATATGCACAAAATAATAAGTATATAATGTGCTTTGTGCTAATGCACCAAAGATCATTTCAAAAACTAATTCAATAGTCCAAATTTGGATTATGTTCCAGTTACTTCAGTCTACGTAATGCAACAAGTAGACTTTTGCTTAAAACAGCAATGCAAATAGTAAAGCACGGACATCATTTATATAATGAATAATCAGGTCTATTAATTGAAATGTAACCAATACCCAACACACCTGTCTTATATACATGCATTCAGATAATACACAAAGGGGCATATATTTTAATTATCGGGTTCTAAACCCAATAAATATCATTTATTATTGGCGCTTATCACAGCAAAAAATTTTTTAAAGATTGCCCAAATATATTAAAAAACCCTAAGCCCATCCTTACGATGTGTTCGAAGTGAAGCGATCGCTAATGCTGACCACTCATGTGCGAGTGGAAAATGCTGGGGAGACATCCTACAGATTCCTCTCCTGGTACCCTATAGGCTGCAATGGCCATCGCCATCTGAAGATGGGTAACTAGGCAGCCCCCCATAGGTTTCTGTGGAGTATAGCAGCCTGGAGCTTAGGGTAATGCTGGTTGAATGCACATAGTCCCAGTATCCTACTTTATATCCTTGGTGGTATTGGTATAGCGTACTTGCGGCTATGTTTGGGCGATGATATGGCTCTCGTGAGAGTCTAAGAGTCCATCCTGTTCTCATGGATGCAGTGGAGTAAAGATGAGCAGAGACACCACGCATGCACAGTAGCGCATGTCAAAGGTTGAACCCCTTCTGACTGAGCTCCGGGGGGACCTAGTGACCTTGTGTAACTAACAGGATGCTGGAGGGAAGCAGTGCAGGAGTGCACTCCTTCCAACATGTTTTAAAAAAGCCAATCTGACAAATAGTCAACCACATAAAACAACATTATAAATTAAATAAGATAATAATATTTAAAGTTTTAAATTGATTCAGTCTTTTAAAGTACATACATGTATATTTAGTAGGGATGTGGAGGCTCTGATTAGTTCTGATTTTCCCGCCAAATTCTGATTTTTCCCGCCAAAAATCGGGTCTCAGAAAGAGGCAAAACGTCATCTTTCATGGACAAACATCATCATTCCTGGACAAAAGTCCATGAAAGATGATGCTTGTCCATGAAAGATGACGTTTTGCCTCTTTCTGAGACCCAATTTATAGCGGGAAAAATCTGAATTTGGCGGGAAAGTCTGAACTAATCCAAACCTGCACATCCCTAATTTGAAGTCTTAAAATGGGCTGAATTTAGGAACATGTTGATAATCTGTTTTGGTGCATTGATGGAAACTATATGAATTTACCAGGGATGTAACTAGGGGTGTGTGAGAGGTGCAGCCACAAACACAGCTCAGAGCTCTGTGGGCGGCACCGCCACTCACCCATGGCCCATGCATTTGGCTAGCAGGGTGACTTTCCAAGCACCCTACAGCCAGAATCTCATGCTGCAGTGCCGCCTGGAGCGTCCTTAGGACTCTTCAGGCATGCACACCGCTGCCGTTACAGCCCCCCGGAGCATCCTGAGGATGCTCCGGGCATTGCTGTAATTCCCGGTGTTTGTGACCATGCCCCCTCAATATGACGTCACACGGAAGGGGTGTGTCCTGAACCGGGCGCTGGGACCACTGGTAATGGCTCTGGAATTTACAACTGTAAGCTTATTATTAATTAAGTCATCTATAGCTCAAACTGGGACTGTAGAATATATTCATGCATGCAAGCAGTTTACCTCCAATGAAATAGATTTATTTATTAAAACATTATTTTCCTCTATGCACAGTAAAGGCAGTGAGTGATTGCGGCTACTGCAATTTATCCCCATAGGGTCCTAGTCGAATTACTGGTTTGAGGACAACTCTCCGCTTTTTTAAAAATAACACATAAAAAATGGTTAGAGCAGAGGTTCCAAAAAAAGTCCTCAATGCACCCTAACAGTCCAGGTTTTAAGGATATCTTGACCACTGGTGTCTTTATTAGTACCACAGTCAAATTGTTTTAACCACCTGTGCTCAACCATGGATATCTCTAAAACATGAACTGTTGGGGAGCCTTGAGGACTGCATTTGGGAACCTCTAGGTTTGAGTAATCCGGTCCTCCATGTGCCCACTGGGATTTAGGAGGATGCTTAGGTTACTGTACATAATGGATGATCCGGTTCTGTATGAGGCAGCGGCAAACAGCCCTGGTTGGGGCTGTGACATGAACTACTAAAACCCATGACAGTCCTGTGTGGGAGGGGAGGGGAGGAAAAGGTTCAGGTGTAGGGTGGTGATGTAGCTTTAAATTCAAATGTGTCCTATTTAGAAAGTGTTAATTCTATCATCATTCTTTTTGATGTGCACAGCTGCATCCAACTTTCATTACATACCAAAGAATTAGCAGAAGGCGACAGGGGAGTAGCTATTTCTCACAACTGTGGACCTTAATCAACATAGTTTGATACTTGCTAAGTGTTATTAAAGCTGCAAATTAGTTAATGCAACTTAGAATGGAACCACGCTTAAAAATAAAAATAAATAAATAATATCCCTGATTCATAAAAGGATTTACATGCAGGTGTTACATTATTTTTATGCTTCCTTACGCTGTTTTAACACTTTTATTTGTCTGCAGGAGAATCCAACTGACCCCTTTAGTAAGGGCTTCCACTCCTCTTCCCCCCTGCAAGCTGTGACTCATTAACTGCAACAAAGCTTGGCAGGCAGCCTGCCAGCAGCCCATGCGAGTTGCTGAAAGAGTTGATAGACTATGGAACAAAGTTAATCCTTAGTGCTACAGGAAAGTAGCTATGTTTCAATGATAAGTTTCAACTGTCAGGCAGCAGAAAAATAGTTACACTAAGAGGGGTATTCAATATGAAAGGTTAACTTCCCTGGCGAAGTTAACGTTTCATATCGGAGTTTTTTTCTGCGTAAAGGTATGGTGCGCGCTCCCGCTTATCCCCGTATTCAATATCAAATTAACGAAAACGGGAAACTCCAAAGTTGGATTTGCTTAAAGTTATGAATTTTTCCTTAAAATAAATGTAAGACCCCCCTAAAGTTGTAAAAACATGGGGGATCACTATGGGTACCCCCGTTTTAGCCTTTAATTGAAAGTCGGGGCTTTAAATAGCCGCAGCAGGTGTTTTTTTCCCGACATTGAAGAAGTGATGCAGAAGAGCACTTAGGTTATTTTTTTCGTTTTTTTAAGTGGTCCCATCAAATTTGGGGTACATGAAAATGGGTACTAGCATATTTTGATGTCCCTAAAGTAAGTTTTTAAAAATTCTGCATTTGTGCACCTGCCGCTATAATTCTATTCTAGAAAACACCTGCCGCATACTTGCAGAATAGCCCTGAACCTATTTCCCTATTGTTAAACAATTTTTTCCCATTTTTTTTCTTGCACCCCAATTTTTAAACTAATTTTTTGGGGTGTCCCTATTTTTTTTAAAACTTTTTTTGACACAGTTCTTTTTTAAATGTCAATCTCAGGGGTGCAGGCTATTTTTTTTAAGCCTGCACCCCTAAAACCCAATTCTGCACTTTTTTTCGACACCTATTCAATGGTGAAAAGTTATCACCGTTTTTTATCAAAGACTTTTCAAAACTGCGATAAGTCTTTGAAATTGAATACGGTGTAAAACTAAAACAAGTGATATTAACGCAAAAACGTTAAAAACTGCGATAACGCAAAAAACTATGTTATCGCACCCATATTGAATACCCCTAGAAATGTTGAAAATAATCATTGTACTAAAAATAGATGGAGCTACTGTATATAGTACAGTACTCAATATAGATCTCAGTTTAGCTAACATTTTCTAGCAATATCGTTTCTACTCGTTTTCCCAATTTCTGCAGTTTGCAGCATAAAAGCTATTCACTAATCAAATCAAAATTATTATTACTGATTTTGCAATAAATAAAAATTATTGTACAGTGATCCTTACAAAATGTTATGGGTTCTGGACTATAGATAGACAGTAAAAAGTTTGACGATGTCTAGATAGACACAAGGGAGTAAATGTAATTGGGTTCGAGTTTTAGTAAAAATCCAATAGATCAGTGAGATCCATGACTGCTTCTGTCTGTGTGTTAAAAAAAAGATGTGCAGCCCCTCCCCAGAAGCATAACCAGCCTCGGGCTCTGTACAGCCTGTGCTGGTTTTTAAAATACAGGGGCCAAAATGCGTAGGGGGCCCCTGTATTTTAAGTACCAGCACAGGGCTTTTCTGATCCGGTCCTGGTTTTGGAAAAACGGGACAAAACGAGTAGGGGTCCCCTGTAATTTCCATAACCAGCACTGGACTCTATCGGGGGAGCAATGCCACAGCCAGGGAAACCTTTTCACTGGGGGGACTCCCCCCACAAAGGGGCCCCCCTCTCCAGGGCACCCCATGCCTGGGCTGATAGCTCGGGGCTATCCCCGGCACCCCTGGCCAGTGGGTGCCGGGTTGATAGTGTAAATGTGTTGTGAAAAATAGAACTGAAAATATTGTCTTTTGGTGTGGAACTACAGGTCCCAGCAAGCCTCCCCCGCATGCTGGTATTTGGAGAACCACAAGTACCAGCATGCGGGGCATTACGGGCCCGATGGTACCTGTAGTTCCACTGCAAAAGAAATATTAAAATAAAGACAAGACACACTTTGAAAGTACAATTTTATTTAAACAAACATGCACACTCACACTCACTGACACACATACTCACCTAGTATCCCTGAAGCCATCACGTCCCCTTGTCCAGTAGGAATCCATGGGGTACCTGTAATAAAAAAAACATACTCACCTCTCCTATGCGATGATACTGTCCTCTTCGGTTCCTGTAGGCATCCAGGGGGTTCAAACAAAAAATCTTAAAAACCCTAAACCATGCCGGACAGGAGGAAAGATATGTGTTTACACATACCCTTCCTCAATGTGAATGGCTGGGGCCCACGTGTGCCCAGTCATTGCAGGAGCTGCTAGCCAATTAGCGGGCGTCTCCATCAGAGCTGTCCGCTGATTGGCCATGCGCAGTCAGCCTGTCTCCTCCATAGACTTCAACGGTGTGAAATCTCCATTGACGTCTATGGTGGGCAACCGCTACATTGTATCCAATGAATGTATCTTCAAGGTTCACCTCAATTAACTTTGCGGTTACATCATTAGATACAATGTAGCACCTTATGCATTTTGGCCACTGTATTTTAAAACCAGCACAGGCTGTACAGAGCCCGGGGCTGGTTATGTTACTGGGAAGGGGGTGCACATCATTTTTTTTTTATGTACACACAGAAACATGCACGTATCTCATGGATATGTACATGTTTTTGTGTTACTCTGACCTGCTCAGGATAAACTCGCTATCTTGAAGCTGGTCTATTGTTTTTGTGAGTTCTCAGGCAGTAATATGTGCAAGTGAAGCACTCACACTCTATTACATTGCCTGTGTTCTATCTAGAGAATGGGAAAACATCTGGATTCTAGATGTTTTTTGCGAGTTATAGTAAAGCCCGAAAAATGCGAGTGTTACTATAGTCACACCCTATTACATTTGCGAATGAGTAAAAAATGCACGTTTAGTGCAAAACTCAAATTTTTAACAAATTTGCAACCTATTACATTTACCCCCGATGATAGACAGTCAATAGGTCGACAGGGACAAAAGGTTGACAGGGACAAAATGTTGACACACTAAAGGTTGACATGTAAGGAGGTTGACCGGTATAAATGGTCGACACATGCTTTTTTTTTTTTTTTAGCGTTACGGTTAGGCACTTACCAGATGGTTAGCGTTAGGCACTTACCCTGACAGTTAGGGTTATGCACTTACCTCGAAGGTTAGGATTAGGCACTTACTGGAGGGTTAGGGTTAGGTACTAGAAGGGACAATTAGGGTCAGGCACCTACCCCGATGGTTAGGGTTAGGCACCAGAAGGGAGGCTTAGGGTTAGGCATCAAGTTGAGGATTAGGGTTAGTTTGAAGATTAGGGCTAGAAAACTAAAAAAAAAATTTCATGTGTCAACCATTTGTTTGTGGCGACCATTTTGTGTGGCGACATTTTGACCCTGTCAACCATTTGTACCCATCGACCTTCTTACACATTGACCTTTAGTGTGTTGACCTTTTGTCCCTTCGACCTTTTGTCCTAGTTGACCTATTGACTGTCTAACATCTGATGTCTATCTAGACACTGTCGACCTTTTTTCTGTCTATCTCTTAATCTACATGTATCACTTTGCACAACATTTGTAAAGGAATGATTTATATGTCATACCCACCACCCAGAAACAACAACAAGGAGGCAGGACCCCTGTTCCTCTCAGCATAGTGCATTTTGAATGCTGGATAGCCATTTATGAGATGGCTTACTCTAATGATCAGGGACTCTATACCTGCTGGTAGAGGAAAGCTATCTGAAAGGTAGCTCTACCTGTTACACAATAATGCAGAGACCAATGCTACACTGCTCAGCTCGGGTTGGTCTCACTCACTTTTAGTGGTTTGTGACATTTGGCCAATCAGAGGCAGATATACATCAAAGCAATTACCAACACCTGATAGCCTTTTGTTATTCAGTACCTATCACAGTTAGCCCCACTACCACACCGGGTGCTGTTATTTAGTTTATTAAATCTCCACCTTTGATTGGACAGTGTAGTACATTGCTGAATTCTTTGTAAGAAGATGTAATGAAAAAATAACATATTATTATTACAGTAACTCTGTAACAAATGTACAGATGTGGCTTCCTATATTTCATTTTTATATTGGCTCATTACAAGCAACCATATGTCCAGGCTTGGCAAGTATGGATCTATTGTTGTAATAAGCCAGTCTAGAAATTCAGTAAAGGAAGTCACATCTTCACCTATATTACAGAGTTACAACAATAAAGATTCTTTAACCACTGTTTTGTGACGACAGGCAAGGCCCCTCAGCATCCCCTCCCCCAGTGACTGCTTTGCAGCCGATCACTGCTGATCCATATTTCAAATCGATATTAATGGGGTTTTTTGGAAAAAATATTAGCCAGTTAAGTGGTTAAGAGTGAATATACAGAGATCTGAGAATAGTCACACATATATAAAGATGTGTTGTGTATGCTTGTTAGAGTGAAATGAAGGAGTTAAATCCACATGTCAGGGAAAGCTTTGATCCAGACCCCTCATCCACTGACAATCCCAGATAATTGCAGGTTGTGTTCCTCTGTTTTATAAGCAGCACAAGGAAGAGAGGCAGGTCCTTGCTGTGACTAATTATACCTTCCAATCAGAATGTCATTAGCACAGTTTGTTGTGGCTGGGTTGATAAAAATGGGCTGAGGAGGAGGTGGAGGGAAGATGGAATAAAAGTTTTGTCATGGTGAGGCAGAGGGATTGCAACCCTCGGTTATCACCGTCAAGCGTTGTCTTGCTAAAAGGGTAACCCGAACGGCATTCATTGTTTCCAAAACAAACACACACTGATCCCTTCTCTGATTTACAGAGAGCCTATAGTGTGCTCGTCTAAATATATCACAGTCCCGTCAGCTGTCACCAGTGTCACGCATTTCAAAAAGCTTTTGAAGACCTTGATAAGTTGATAGTAGCTCTGAAGTTTGTAAAATTATTACACAAAAAAGCCCTATATTTTATATGTAACTTTTTCAACAAGAAGAAAAAATGCATTAAGCTCTGTCACACTGTAGATCGAAATCTGAATTTATTACCGTGGATCAATAAAGAGTCAATGTACATCTTACTGTGCGCTGTTCTTGTCTCTGTATCCTGCAATTCACCCATCATGAACTGATCAATTTAGAAAATGAATGAAATAAACTGTAACTATCTGAGCTGTTTATCCCAAATAGCAAGGACCACACATGCTTGGGGCAATGCACTCCCATCACATCACAACAGTGATCCTAATAAATAATAACACATTATTTCAACTCTCTGGGTATGGGATAATGTAGCTAATGCTATCACAGCTAAGGGCCTGAATCACTATGGATTGCTTTTGCGATCGCAGCTGCGATTAATCACAGAGAGCTGCTGCGAAAATATGCTAATGATTGCAAACGCAAAGCCATCGCACAGCCAGTATAAATACACCAACTACCGCTATCTCACATTCATAATACCTTGTAGTCCTGCATATACATCGGGAACATCCAGTAACATTGGCCCCTCACGCAGAAATACAGCAGCTCTGACAGAAAATGTAAGAAAAAGAAGAAATTGCTAACCTCGTTGTATGCAGTGAGTACACAAGCTGCGTATGCCGTTGCAGTTGCTAATTTATGCACGCCCATGCAACGGCGTTCAAATGGACAGGCACACCTGCGTTTTGCTTACCACTCCCTGTCACCACCCCAAACGCTGACCTCCTGTCACTCACTCTGCGATGGCTTTCTTTCTGCGTGATCACAGAGTGGTCACAATGCTAACGTATGTGCACCGTCGACCGATCTGCGTACGCTGTTGCAGTTGCGATCCGTGATGAATATATAAGCAACAAGAGATACATTTTATTTGCAGAAATAGTACATCCTGACATTAGAATGCATTGATTTAAACTCTTCTCTTGATGTACTACGCCTTGGAGAGAGATAAAGTGGAGAGAGATAAAGTACCAACCAATCAGCTCCTAACTGTAATTTTTCAAACACAGCCTGTAACATGACAGTTAGGAGCTGATTGGTTGGCACTTATCTCTCTCCATTCTCTATCTCTGAGGCTTAGTACAACTGTATCCTCTTCTGCTTTGTCAGACTGTCCTACTATTTTATTCTTGCACAAGCCATTTTCAGGAGAAGTGTGTCACAGTTATGGGCTTAAAGCAAGGCCCAAATTTTGTCCAATTTGCCACCTGAATTCGGAATATAGGGCCTGATTCAGGTTGGATCACAAGTCTGCATTTGCATGCACCCGCTCGCTGTGAAAATATGCAAATGAATGCGATCGCAGTACTATACCAACGCCCACCACTGTATAAAGCCACCCACTTCACATTACATACATCTGCAAGTCAGCAAAAACATTGGTATCATCAGACCCATACGCACAGTTGTAGTTGAGCTGACCCTGTCTCACAAACTACAAAACTTCCTGTCGCCATCTACACCTCTGGCTGCACAGGCCATCGCAGGAGCTTAATTACGCACGCCCCTGTAACCGTGTTCAAATGCACATGCACGCCTGCGTTCCTTCCACCCCCTCTCCACCCCCAAATGGTGCTTCCTGTCAATCATTTCTTTGTGCCGCTGCGTGTCCACTGCGTTCGCATACCCGATCGCAGTGGCCGGCTTGTGCACACGCACTGCAATGCATACGCATGTGCAGAACTCAAACACCGACCTGTTGCGTGTGTCCGCAGCCTTATGATCCAACCTGAATCAGGCCCATACATTGCTTATTGCAGCCATTCACTTGCTAGGGCAGGACATGATGCAGCAGGTCAAATAAAGACAACTAGTGTTTTATAATTCAATTAAACAGATCATTTAAAGCCCAATGGAAAAGTCTGGCGATGTTTAATATGGTAGTACATGAGTGCACTTCTCTGTAAATGTTACATAAAAATACACATAATACTGATAACAAACAGAGGATATGTCAGGTCATTCAATTGCATTAATTTAATATTAACCAAAATTAATTTCCTCCCCTTCTATTCTTCTCCTTCACTTATCAAATCAGTATACATTCTGGTATTCCTGTATTGTACACTATAAACTACAGTACTGTTACATCACATTTTTTATTATATGATCTAGCAACAAGATAGAAAACACTACTTAAGACTTTATAACAAGAACATTTCGCTTTCTTTTAAATGGATTTCTTAGGTTTTACTTACCCCACACACTCAAATCCCTGCCCCCTCCCCCCATGAAATCTGCTGCCTCAGGGCCTGATTCAGACCCGGACGCTATTGCCGATGGTTGCTAATCTGCCCATGCGTATGCATCACAGTGCACGTGCGCAAACTACACCGTGCGTTCACAGATCCCTCGCTCACCCAGCAAAGCCAGCCCAGCAGAGTGAGTGACAGGAGAGGCCGTTTGTGGGTGGTAACAGGGGCAGTCCAGTAGCAATGGGGGAGTGGAGGTGCGAATGCAGGCGTGCCCGAGTGTTTCACCGCCGTTTTAGAAGCGTACATAATTAACAGGCACGTCATAGTACGCATCACCAGCCATTTTTTTACTCTGTTTTCCTCGCAATGCTTGCGGTAGAAAAAAGCTACCTCAAGCACTGCGTTCACA
Organism: Taudactylus pleione; assembly: GCA_031769625.1. Classification (NCBI taxonomy): domain Eukaryota; kingdom Metazoa; phylum Chordata; class Amphibia; order Anura; family Myobatrachidae; genus Taudactylus; species Taudactylus pleione. The sequence continues at coordinate 7,721,932 of JAUIMM010000706.1, forward strand.
TCCGATAGTTGTCGATGTATCAATGTTTTCACAAACTTCCTGGAGATGACGTGGGGCAGTGGGCATCTCTGTATATGCTAATGGGAGTCTGCATACACAAAGCAAACGCTCGTACAGGTAAGATGGGCGTGCTTATGCCTTGGTGAGTGATCACTCCCCACCGCGTCACTTTCAAATATTTGCATACGCATCGAGCGAGCGTACGCTCATAGTGACTGGGTCTGAATCAGGCCCTCAGTCAGCTACATTATAGGTATACCCATGTTCACAGACATGGACATGTAGAAATTAATAGATACAATACATGACAAAGCTTTGCTTATTGCACACAAGAGCAAACGTCAAGACCATGCAAGCATACAGGGTGGGCGATAGTAAAAATGCTGGACCTAAAAGAGAGAATTTTTTTAAATGAATATGGGAAATGGGACATGGGTCAAAACAGTGACAGTGCTTGTGGCCTGTACCCCAGACAGTGAGAGGCTGACTACAGAGACTGACACACCCTTTACCAGCCTCTCACTGGTGGTTTGGCAATCAAGGCTGCTAATCAGCTTCCGTTTATGAGCTAGAAGCTAAAAACTTGGGCCGTATATATTTCCCAATGGCAACCTTTCCAGTGTTTTTTTGTCACAGAGTATAAAACAATGAAAAAAAAATTCCCTTATTTGCAATTTTTTCATTCTTCAAAGGTTATTTTTTGTCATGTGTTTGCAACAAAATAAACATTTTTATGGTTGTTCCCTGTTCTCTCCAGACACGGTTTACTAAACTAAACTAAAGTAAGCTAAAGCATTACATTCAAATGAATGTCCACTTTCACAATTCTCAGTCAATCCTTTGTTGTTCATGTTTTGGATCCGACACTGACTCAGGGCCTGATTCAGAGGCGGACGCAAGTGGACGTTTGCTCGTTCGGCGTACGAGCGAGAAAATGTAAATTCAAGCGCTCGCTCGTAAGTTTGCTCGTAGCTAATCTTCCGCCCCAAAGTCTCCCAACCCCTCCTCTAGCTAACGAACGATCAAAATAGCGACCGTCCATCTCCTATTTTGGTTGCAGGGAACGCTCGCACAAGTCCAAACCGGAAGTGGGCCTGTCATTTATCGTTTGCTTGCTATTTCATTCTGCCCACATACTGGAATCGATTCCTAGCAATCAGTATATTAATTAGCTTAATTGTTATTCACATCTTTGCAATCTGTTTTTTTGGGAAAAAATCATTGCCATCATGAGAGCCGCAGCCTTTACAAGAAGAGAACTCCTGGTCCTCACAGATGTGATGGACCGGAGGATCACTGTTCTTCAGGCCCCCATCACAAACCGGCTCGCCTATGCGGAGGTGATGCGCCGCCTGCGATCATTGGGATACCGCCGCAATATCGGGCAGCTGGAAAGGCGGTGGTCTGAACTCTACCGCAGGTCCCCCCACCTTTTGGCGAATTTACGTGTGGAAATTCGCGACAGTAAGTTTTTTTTTTGGTTTTTAAATGTAAGCCTCCCTGCGTGTGCATGTTTTCCATCTATCCCTGTTTGTTTATTTTGTACATCCCTGTTTTCCATCTATCCCTGTTTTTTTTTTGGAACATACCTGCGTGTGCATGTTTTGTTTTTTTGCTATTAAAATTTTGGACTGTGTAAATTGATAACAAAACCCAATAAAAAACAAACAGTAACATTTTTTATCCATCATTTAGGGGCTGAGCGCAGAGTACGACGTCGAATAAGACAAGGTCATCGCCCTCGTCCCCTATCCCCCACTCCCACCCAATCCTCCTCTCCCTAACCTTCACCAAATTCCCCCTCCACCCCAGACCGCCCAGTGCCTGAGGCCCATCTCTGTCCTATTATTCCCATCCCTCCCAATTCACCCTCCCCCCCCCCCCCCTCTCTTTTCATCATCCTCCCCCCCCCCTCTCTTTTCCTCCCCCTCCACCCAGAGTCAAATATCCCCTCCTCAATCGGACCAGCACTGGCCCACCTCTGAGGAGGACGATGTGGTGCCTACAGGACCAGGCATCAATATGACCGGTATGTTTGCCTTTTTAACTATGGTTTTTTTTTGGCTTTTTGGTTGATGTTGTCCTTTTGCCTGTGCATTTCCAATTTGTTAAGTATTTCTAATGTTTTGGAAATATATCTTGGCAAAACAATGTCTAGGATGTTTTCCCCTTACACATATCACACATGTCCAAACACTCATACTTGTGTCTATCTATTTTACGGTACCAACAAATGTATTGTTTTTGCCTACTTCGGCTTTTTCATTTTTGGGTTTTTTTGTCTAATTTTTAAAGTTAGTATTTATATAATCTTTGTGTTGCCATTACTTTTTTTTTAATGAAAAATTTAGATCTTTGTTTAAACTATAGTCTGATTTGTAAGTTGTTTGGTAACATATAAATTAAGGTGTCAGTTTAGTAATCCCTTTTTTTTTTAAAAACCACAGAGGACCAGAGGCGTTTGCAAGCAATGCAGGATGGATTGCAAACCTTGAGGGCCCATCTCGTCGGGATGCTTGTGGTCGTTGATCACATGGTGGCGGTCCTGCGGCACTAATTTTTTTTTTTTTGGACAACCTTAAAATGTTGTGACCAATAAAATATATTTGGATTTATTAAAGTCTCATTCCTTGTCTGTAAATATTAGATTCTTTAACCTTACATAAGTCGACTATTGGAGCATGTTTTTTTAAGTAATGTAAATGTGTTTGTAGAAAGCTCAAGTAAGTATGTAAGCTGGCACATTAAACACCTAACAATACCAATAGGTTTGTCGAATTACCAGAGTTTTTTTTCTATTTTGGGGTGGGTAATGTAAATATTCTCTAAAACCTGCTTAGGCCTAGATTAGAAAACATACTGATTCACCATAATACCTTTGGTGTTTGTTTTTAGCCACAAAGCATGTTAAAATACTTTACAATTTAACACATTACAGGATTAGCCATTAAGCAAGTTTGCCTTTTTTGGACCAGGTTACACTTGCTTGTAATTTACCAAGGAAAAGTCTTTAAAAGGTTATCCAAAAATTTAATCCACACAAAAAAAAAAACAAAGTGAATTTTGTCAAGCAATTAACACAGTGAAAACACACTCCAAAAAACAACCAACACCAAAAATAACAAAACAACAACAACAACAATCAAGAACTGTTTGAAGAAGTAGCAGGCCAACATGAATCCCCAAATGAGGCAAAGAAATAATTGTTCCAGAAGTTATAGCCAATGTGGACACATAAAGACATTTTTTGGGATCAGGTAGTAGGCATCGTTTGTTCGAGTAATTTAATGGAATAAAAGACACCCAAAAAAAAAAAGAAAAAAAAATTACAATTGGTCATTGAAATCTTACATGTCTACATTGTGTAAATTAACTATATTATTAACAAAAATTACCTAAAATATCTGGCCACCACATCATCGCGTATGGCCCCCCACATACTGACCTCCGACCAACCTCGGGGGGGCCATCCTCAGGCAAGGCATCCTCTGGCTGCATTGGGACACCACTCCTTATGGCGATGTTGTGAAATATCCCACACAGGACCACAATTTTCGAAACCATATCCGGCAAATACATGAGCTCGCCACCAGAGCGGTGGAGGCATCTGAATCGGCCTTTTAAAAGGCCGATACAGCGCTCCACCACCTGCCTGGTGGCTGTAAGTGTGGAATTATACTCACTTTGTGGCCCTGGTGTGGGTGCCAAATAAGGAGTGAGCAGCCAGGGCGTGCAAGGGTAACCACTGTCTCCTGAGAAAAAAAAAAAAAAAATCAGGACCATTGTGTAACAAGCTTTGCATTGGTTGCCACAGAAGGTGTCAACTTACCCAGAAGCCACGCATCACCAGCTTGTAGGTTGTCTAATTTGTGCCAAATCCCTGATTGCCGGATGACGAAGGAATCATGTTCACTCCCGGGGAATTTGGCATTCAGGGACAGGATCTGGAGGGAGGCATCACATACCACCATTACATTCAGTGAATGAAAGTGTTTTTGGTTCCTAAAAATAGCCTCCAGCCTTGCTGGAGGCTGAAGTAGTATGTGAGTGCCATCCACAACCCCTATGATGTGTGGGAAGCCAGCTATCTGGTAAAAATTGGCCTTCGCCACACTAAGGGAACCCATATCCAATGGCATTGTAATAAAATGATGGAGGTGTTTAAAACTGGCCTCCATCACTGCCCTCAGGATCCTTGAAAAGGAGGATTGGGAGATTCCGGCCACTATTCCCACAGTGGTTTGAAAGGATCCTGAGGCACAGAAATGTAACACCAACATTAATTGCGTAAGTGGTGGTATTGCTGTAGGACTGACAATTTGCCGTTCAAGATCACTCTCTATTAATGAGAGAGTGTCTAGGATGATTTGTGGAGGAAGACGGTATCGTCTTAATACCTCATCATCTGGCATTCCAAAAAGGGTGACACGTGTTCTATATATCTAGGGCCTTGCACACCTATGAGGCCTACGCCTGGGACGAAGTTGAGGTTGGTCGGGTCCTGGAACCAGGGCCAATATAATTCGACCAACATCAACCTGAAATGGTAAGCCAGGTAGTTATTTTTTTAGACAAATGTGTACAGAAAAATATACTTATCTTTTCTAAGAATTCCAAAGATGCTTACAGGCCTGGGACGGGTCATGTGCTGAACCACCTACATTTAAAAAGTAGAAATTATATTTTAGATTAATTTAATAAACTATGATTGTAAACACATTTCTGGGGTGAAAAATAGAGAAGGGAGGACACATTATTTGTGAAAATATTATGCCACATTTCCAGGGGTATTCTATATGGGAGCGTTAACATTTTTTTTGCATTATTTTTGGAGGTAAGACGTCATTATGCCCGTTTTAACTTTTACACCCTATTCAATATCAAAGACTTATCGCAGTTTGGAAAAGTGTTTGTTAAAAAACGGGGATAACTTGTCACCATTGAATAGGTGTCGTAAAAAAGTGTAGAATTGGTGTTTAGGGGTGCAGGCTTAAAAATATTAGCCTGTACCCCTGGGACTGACATTTAACCCCAAAATGTGTGCCAAAAAGTTTAACAAACAAAAGAGTGACACCCATCAAAATTTAGGAATATTTTGACTTGAAAACAATAAAAAAGGGAAGAAATTCTTACACAATATGGAAGTAGGTTCAGGGCTATTCTGCAAGTATGCGGCAGGTGTTTTGAAACTTCGAATTATAGCGGCAGGTGCCCAAATGTTGATGTTTACACAAATTAATTGAGGGACATCAAAATATGCTAATCCCCATTTTTAGTTTCTCCATATTTGATGGTCCCACTTAAAAAATGTGCAAAAATAACCTAAGTGCTCTTCTGCATCACTTCTTCAATGTTGATAACAAAACACCTGCTGCGGCTCTTTTAAACCCCCACTTTCAAATAAAGGCTAAACATTTTTAAAGTGGGCCCATCAAATTTGGAGAAACTAAAAATGGGGATTACCATATTTTGATGTCCCTCAATTAATTTGTGTTAACATCAACATTTGGCACCTGCCGCTATAATTATATTCTAAAAAACACCTGCCGCATACTTGCAGAATAGCCCTGAACCTATTTCCCTATTGTTAAGAAATTGTATTTAAAAATTAAATTGTGATCACCATTTTTTTTTTTTTTTGGCCTGTCCATTTTTGCTTAACCAAAAAAAAGAGGGACACAGTTCTTTTTTCACTGACATTCTCAGGGGCGAAGGCTATTTTATAAAAGCCTGCACCCCTAAACCCCAATTCTGCTCTTTTTTTGTGCACCTATTCAATGGAAACAACTTATCACCGTATTGGATGAAAGACTTGTTAAAAATGCGATGTCTTTGAGATTGAAGAGGGAGTAAATGTAAAACCTGCGAAAATGACGTCAGAATGTCTAAATTAACGCCAAAACTAAGTTAAGGCACCCATATTGAATAGCCCTGTTAGTGTTAAGACAAGATTTTAAACTAAAACAAAAAACACATTAGTTCGCAAAATAGTACGCTACTTTTACAGTTCAAACAAGACACATTAGTTTGCAAAATAGTACGCTACTTTTACAGTTCAAACAAGACACATTAGTTTGCAAAATAGTACGCTACTTTTACAGTTCAAACAAGACACATTAGTTCGCAAAATAGTACGCTACTTTTACAGTTCAAACAAGACACATTAGTTCGCAAAATAGTACGCTCCTTTTACAGTTCAAACAAGACACATTAGTTCGCAAAATAGTATGCTACTTTTATTGGTTACACATGATTGGGCAAAGAAAATAAACAACATTACTTTGGGAAACAGATGCAAAGACCAACACTTCGATTTTGAAAAATAATTAAACAAACACTTACCAAAAAAAGACAAATAAACCAAAGTACGAAAACGTCACTGGGGCAAGGCCAAAAAAACTGTAAAAAAAATAAAAAAAAATGAAAACACATTTTAAAAAATTTGGGGGTATTTTAAAATACTTACTGAAAAATGCAAAAGCAAAAAATTTGAATACAAAACCGACCAGAAAATAAATAAGTAAGCAAAATTCCAAAAAAGATCACAACCAAAAAATACGCCTTCTACTACCAAAACAGCCAACAAACCACGGCAACGCCAAACCTCCAACAACCATAACATGCCACCTCGACTGGAGTCACACCAAGCCATAAATAGTCTTTATTTTCCAGCACAAATTAAGGACGAACAATAGGAGCTCACAATCAATGATGCATCCGAATAATGAGAATAGGAGCGCACAATCAATGATGCGGGCGAATAATGCTGACGCATGTATAAAAACGTCAATGAAATCCCAAATCGGTCTGCTGTAGTTGAGTCCAAAATGACTACCGAGCAGCAAGGTACTGGCCAAGAGGCGCCAGGTAAGTATTATTGTTTTTATAATGAAAATGATGGTTTATAAATAATTTTAAAAAATATATAAATTATACAAAAAAAATTCTGTTTTCCAAAAGGTGTAGAGGATGATATGAAAGAGGCTGCTGGGCCTAGTAGGCCTACAAAACCTGGCAAAAAAAAAAAGGCAGCCACAATTCACAAGGAAGGAGATGGAGGTTTTGGTACAAATGTGCACTGACACCCTGCCCCAGGCCCCAAGGAATATGGGTGCAAGCCAGAAGTGAAAAATGTGGGTGGACATAGCCAGTGCTGTCAATGGGGTGAGTGAGTTGGAACGTGCAACCCGGGATGTTAAACGTCGGTAAGTACAAACTACATTTAATAAAAAAGTGTTTACAGGACAAAATACTGCAGTAATAATGCCAACTTTTTATACAACAGATGGACCGACTTCAAATATCGCCTGAAACAAAAACTTGCAGATAGGGCTAGGCATGCAAGGGGGACAGGTGGGGGTCCCACCCCTGTGTCACTTGAGCTCACTGATTTGGAGGAGCTGGTACAGGGGTGTGTGCAGGATGAGGAGGTGTTTGGCGTGTCGAACATGGATACCGACATGCCAGACTTTGCGGCTCCTCATGTTGACCCAGGTAAATGTTGGAATGTTAACAACTCTGAAATGTTTTTGGGAACATATCTAGATTCTAATTTGACTCTTTTCTCTTTTTTCTCACAGAGACACAGGCGGATGAGTCTGCTCCAGAGGTGAGCGTTGGCCGCAGAATTTCTTCTGGCTCTGCAGGGGAGGAAGCAGTAGATCCGGCTGGGGACCCTGTGGAAGACAGTCCAAGGGCTTCCCCCTCACAGGCAGTAGTCCTCCTCACTGATCTCAATTTCAAAACGGATCAACAGACCGAGATTATGCTAAGGCTGGACGCCAATCTATTACGGGTGGCGGACGCCCTGGAGGCAAATTCTGCGGTCAACGTGCGAATTGCTAATGCCCTGGAGCAGCTCATTCGCCACCACATGTTGGAGCCGGCCTCCCTTCCTGCCGGAACATCAGGACCCTCCACCTCTGGCACAACAACAGCCATCCCTCCAAATGTGCCTAGCCCTATGCCTAGTACAGAGGCCACAACATCTTCCTCTGGACAGGCCAGGCGAAGGACATCCCGGACCCGTACCAGCTCACTCCCCACCCCGCCCAAACACCCTAAAAGGCGATGACAGCACTGGCTAATTTCCCCACAATCCATTTCTGTGTTTGCCCCATATTCCTTAATGGCCAAAACCTCCCTCTCCTTTCTTGTGAATTGTTTTTAATAATTTTATTGGTTTGTGTATGAAATGCCACTTTGTTTATTTTTGTGGGCAAAAAACCAATTTATGTTTTTTTACGTTTTTTACATTATTTGTATGAGTAAAAATAAAAAAAATAAAAATAAAAACTGATCAATTCTCTTGTTTATTTCTTTCAAAACTGGTTAAAAGGTAATCCAGACAAACAAGACTACGGAAAGAAAAACATTTTTAAAATTGTAAACAATCAAGGGTTTTTAAAAAAAAAGAGTTTTAAAAAACCAAAAAAAACTACGAAACCAAAAAATGGTTTCTTTGGCCATAAAATATTCGCTTATCAAAAAAACATGCGCACAATATTGTTTAACTACAAACCCCCCCAAAAATAAAAAAAAAATAAAAAAAAGTCTGCTAATTGATTGTATTAGGCCGCAATTAGCAGCTGAGTAGTTTACCTGCGTTCGGATTTTAACAACTAAAAAAAGGCTATTAACGAAACACCTTACAAGCAGATTAACAATTACAAGATGATGGTTTATGTGGCCGCAAATGATACATCGCCACACCATCGATGAGCCCGGAGAAGGCCGAAGAGACCATCGTCATTGCGGTAGACTATACCAGACCACAAGCTGAGCGAGCAGTCTTACTGAAAATTGGATCAGCCAGTGACGTATGACTTGTTCCGTTCACATTGGTCGCTCGCATCAGATAATTTATGTACGCCCAATAAACGCCTCGACACGCCTGCGTTTTCCCATCTCCACCCCCGTCACCGCCCCCAAAACGGACAGTTCTGTCAATCACATTTGACATGTCACTTCCTGTTCGCTGTTCAACGAACGACTGAAAAATTATCGCAATCAGCCGTACGCACATGCGCACTGTTACACCGACGCATGCGTGGTTGTACAACATCGGATCGCTACGAGCGAACGTCCGCTTACGAGCGGCTCTGAATGAGGGCCTCAGTGTAGTTCTCGTCTTATACTGTAATAATATCCAAGTAAAAGTTAGCTATGCGTCAAATGTTTTTCAGGTAAAACTCATGCCATACTTTTCTTTTTCTCTCAGTAACAAACTTATTGTCATTCATGTTATATAATGGCCCATTGCTGAGATAGTATTGCTAGTTGCAACTCACTAGCTCCTCCTGGTGATTGGTAGAGAGAACTTCCTCATCGATGGAACAGAACAATGCAGATTGTGTAACCAACCATTCAGAGTAGCACAAACCCCTAGTCATTGCTTTTAATCAGGGACACATATGAACTACACAGATTCTGTGACTGATTAAAACCAGGTGAAATACAAACTTGAAGTGAGATAGCCACACTACTTGTGCAATTCATATGTGTCTCTGAATAAAGGCATATTATAACAACCCTAAACACAATGCACCTCTGCTCCCTGTTTGTTAATCACGGTAATGTATCTGAAGTTTTTTTTCTTTATCTTTACAGAAATATTTAGGAAATGTATTATTTGATGCAGTGGTGGAATGATCATTGTGATGGCTTAAGGGCACATAGATTTGGAGAGCCATCTGCTTCTTAGGCCCTGAGTTTGCTCCACTGGGTATGTTCCGGGCTGGCATATGAGCAGTGTAGCTCCGTTTCAATTCTGGAACTGGAATCCCAAATGGGGCTTTAGTGCACAAGCAACAATTCCCATGCTTGCTTTCTGGAACAAGAAACCTAATACAGTTTAATGTGAAAAATGCTAAATCATGCACTTGGGTCTCAATAACCTAAAGGCTAAATATAGTATCAAGGACACTATAATAGAAAATACAGAGGAGGAAAGGGATTTAGGAGTCACCATTTCAGATGACTTGAAGGCAGGCAAGCAATGCACCAAAGCAATGAGAAAGGCAAGTCAGATGCTTGGTTGCATAGGGAGAGGAATCAGTAGCAGGAAAAAAGAAGTGATAATGCCACTGTATAGGTCATTGGTACGGTCTCATCTCGAATACTGTGTTCAGCTCAGGAGGCCATATCTCCAGAAGGATATAAACACATTAGAGATGGTACAAATAAGGGCAACTAGGGTTGAAGTTGCCAAAAGGATAAATTAAAAGGGGCAGACTAGATGGGCCAAGTGGTTCGTATCTGCAGACAATTCTATGTTTCTATGTACAGTAACTGTAACCAGAACTATTTATATAAGCATGCAATACAAGTACCCTAAACCAAACTGCCAACAGTATTGGTCACCCATAAAGCTGCCTTGAATTCCTTAAAGAATCCTGAACACATAAAATTACTCTAAACGCCATAATGGCTTATGTTTCATTATACTCCTTCTCAAAACATAGCTTAATACAGTTATACAAAATAGTGCAATGACGACAGACAACAGTGTTGGAATTAAAAAAAGATGTCAAATGTTCATTGTCCAATATTGGGAGGAAGAAGAGATAAAGAAATATATTGGCGACAAATAGGGATATACCATAACATCTCGGAAAAGCAGAGAAGATGGAGCACATTTAGAATGTGCTGCTAACCCTGAATGCTCCATGAAATGTAATTGCCAAAGGCCATCTTGAAAAGTGCAATTTCATAAACTGAAAAACAAACATTGACTAAAGATTCGAACAGTAAAGAAAGCAGCTGTCTATCAATGGGCCTATGCTTATCTGTTGGCACTGGAGAAACCATAGCCCAGCCTTGCAATGTCTTAGCAATGACAAAAGCTTTATTAATATCATGCTGCTAAGGATCTTTTCACTGAAGCCAAAGTTTGATCCTGAACATAAAGTCCCCCAAAAAAGAAAGCATCATTTGATGCCCACTCTTACCTTCATATCCAGCTGCCAAATGATATTCCACCCATTCTGACTATGCAGACTCATATATCGGTTAATCGCTTGGACAAATCGCAAGTTGACATACCGGAAAATGACGACTGAGTCACGTAGATAGTCACCATAAATTTCCAAAGCAACAATGATGGGGAAATCTCCAATTACAGAAGGTTTTTAATCAAACCTTTCTGGACCCATTCCGATGGCCACAATACAGTGCACCACAAGCCGTTGAGATAGGCCACAAAACCATACAAGCCAGCTGCGTCTGTGAAAAGTTGAATCTCAGAGCTGCTACTCTTCGGAGAAGATCAAAATAAAAACCCATTAAAGTAAGAGAGAAAAGAATCCCACACCCTCAGGTCCTACTTAATTTCTTCAGATAGAAAATAATGTGGCTTCACAACACCAGAAGTCTGCAGAAACTTTCCCCATCTGTATAACTCTGAAAGCAAAATTATACAAAACCAAAAGAGATGGAGTCCACCGCTAACAGAATTTACGATGAAAGGGTCGAAGCAATAGCCCCACGTAGATTCTTCACTTTGTCATCAGGAAGATGACAGCAGCAGTCCCTGGTATCAATCTCGATACCCAGCTAGGAGAGCCACTGAACTGGGCCCTCTGTTTTATCAAGTGCCACCAGAACAGCAAATTACAAAAAAAAAGCACCTGAGCACCATATCTAGGTGAATTAGGAGGCTCACCGCACAGGAAATCATTAAGATATTTAGCCACTCCTCATTCACCTGTGCTCCTAACCACCCACTAATGTCTATAAAATATCCCTCTGCCAAGTGAAGCCCAATAACTTGAATGAATCTGGATGGAGGAACGAATGACTGATACTCCACCCAACACAAGTCACAAAGAATTGCATCACTTACGAAAACACCAACTGGAAAGGAAAGACGTTGCATTAGCCTAATAGACCAAGGTTCCCTCTTTGATACTAATCCCACAGGTGACAATACCAGGACGCGGTGATATGCTGGTGAATGGAAAAGACCAACCATCCTGCCTAAACAAAATTCCTTCATCACCTTGTCTAAAAACACATGTCTATAGCCAAGTGCAGATTACGGGGGGATCCGGACAGAACCTCATCCATAACTGGGAGCTTAAAACCTTCATAAAAGCTTGCCCTTGAAAACTCCTTCCTATTGGGGAACCATGTCAGCCATCTTTACATAGTACCCAAACACATTGGGGATAGTGCTTTACTTAGTAGTGTTGATGGTGACAGGACAATTTGCTTTGGCTGGATGGAAACCTCCACAGCAGAGACAGCGGTGCCAAAAACAACACTGCAAACCCATAACACATGTGTCATTGTTGTTGAATGCATAACAACAAGGCATCCCCTAATCCAGCCATCACAAGACTCAGCTAACCAGCAGAAGCCTTAAGGCCAGCTACTTGGTTGGCACAATCAGGACAAACTAGGCAGTGACTAACATCAGTCACTGCACCAATCCCTGCAGTGGAATGGGTTGAGCTGAGCAGGGGTCTACTGGAAGCTGTGACCCTGCAACTGCACCAGGGAAGTGGGCTTGTTGGGAAAGTAAACACTGGGCCATATCTAGCGAACGTAGAGAAAGCTAAGAAATCAAAGGAAAAACAGAATAAGGAAAGAAGGAGAGTGAAGACGAGTAGGAGAAACAGAAAATCTGCTATAATATAGTAAATGATCAAAAACTCTGCACAATTCCGTGAACTCTTTCCTGCTCAGAAGAGACCTCACTATAACCTGATCTCTCCTTATAATATTATAAACATACAAACCACACCTCAAACCAAACTACCACCACTATTAGTCACCCATAAAGCAGCCATGAAAACCATAAAGAAGCATTAGGGAACCTGAACAAAAATGGGGATCACCAAAGCCTCTGGGTTAAAAGGCAATCCGACTTACAGTATAGAAACAGCCTTCCACCACTCTTCTTGTAAAAAAGATATACTATCTACTACTAAAATAGTTACAGTTGCATAGTTACAAAGGTGGTTGAATTAAGACGCAAGTGCCTCAAGTAACATATTTCATACATTTTAGATGTATTGATACAGAGAAAGGCAAAACAAAATCCCTATGATCCCCATAATTATCAGCCAATTTATCTGCAAAGATAAAAAAAAAATCCATCATGACCCAATAAATGTCAATAAGATTAATTCCCTAAATCAATCACTTCAACTGCTTAATTTGCTCATTATAACTATTGATATAATTTCATGTGAGAGAGGCATCCAATCTATTTTTTTTTAAATCGATGATACTACCATCACTCTGTCCCTCCCTCTCTCTGCAGTGTCCTACTGTCTAACTACACTCACAGTGACAAATCCATTCCAGCTATCTGACACTGGGCTTATTGTCTTTTTCTATCTCAGATTTCCCCAACACTGTTCCATTTAATGATTATGTAGCACAATTATTACCACAGTCTACATGCATTACCTTGTATTTCTCTACATTGGCATCTATGTCTCTGCCCAATTCATCATTTTGTTCAAGTCTTTCTGCAGTGACTTTAATGTTATTCTCTGTATTGATAAACTCCTTCTCTGTATTGATAACCATACAAATTATTGTCTGCATGTATACACATTTTGCTTCCCTGACCTTCTACAAGACCAGTAACAAAACCAACAAAAGGACTGGGCCCAATACTGATCCTTTAGCTTCTGGTTTCGATTTATGATGACGATTTCCAATCTCTCAGCCAATTATCTACTAAATACATATTTCCCCTGCAATCCTAAAATCTGATTTAAAACCATTCCTTTACAGATGCCAGACTTATGGTACTAATCCAATTATGCATTGAAGGACAGCAGTATTGTCGGGTCCCATAGCAGAATTTGGGGAAGAGCCTGCCAATGCTGGTCTTCATTCCTGAGGCCCTAGGTATATTGCTCTTTCAGTTTAGATTAGTAATTGAATTTCAGTACAACCATTCTATCCTTACAAAACATACTATATTCTTCCAAAATAATGTTCTTCCAGCCAAGTCTCAGCTATACCCTATATATTAACATTCTCTATAATTATTCATTCTAGCACAACTATTTTGCTTGCAAGACTCCTCGCATTTGTTACTATAATTTTCTTTTTTTTGCCCGTATTTCATTGATATGACTATTGGTACTCACATGTACTCTGACTGCTGGGTCCTTCCCAGCAACTCATAACAATCTATCACCCTGATCCAGTATAACTACAGTCTAGAGCACTCAGGAGTTCAGCACTCATCATGGTCCTCCTAATAACTTAAGCCCCCCAAACCAGCAATTATTTGACCTCACTTCTGTTTGCATATTTACTAGAGCAGTCACTGCTGGTTGCTAGTGGAATTATTTGCAACAGCAAAGCAACTCCTAAACAGACTTTCCCAATATCCTAATATCAGACTATTTGTCATATTTATTGACATCTGTTAGTTCTGGCCATGCCTCACTGAGTACTCTTTTTTTTTTTTTCTAACCATGACCAAGCTTTCTACTCCGAGCTCCTGCTCTCTCATGTCTCCAGCCTATTCTACACTGGCCCCAACCAGCGTCTGCTCTTTAGTTTGTCATTGGTTTTCAACACTGACCATCTGAACTTCAAGGGGAGCGGTATTCATCCTCAAACAGTCTTTGCAGAAGTGCAAAAATAGCATAGTGTGTACATTGGTTGGCTTTAGCAATCATGGAGCACATACTGACTGCAGTTTGCTTATACTTTAAGAACAAAGTTTTAAAGGCCACTTAAGTAGATAAGGTTAGAGCATAAATAGGCTGCAAGTAATTACAAAGTCATATTTTAAAATACAGTAAATTAATATGGTTAATTCATGTAATGAACCTGTTGCTTTCCAACTTCTTTCAGACGAACTAAACAATTAGCAAAACAAATGCATTTATGAGACAGTACTCCTATATTACAGGCAGGAACAGTCCAGTATACAAGTATGGTGAGTTGAAACAGAATGAAGGTATGATGAGCTGTAACTGAATACAGGTATGATGAGCTGTAACTGAATGCAGGTATGGTGAGCTGCAACTGATGTAGGCAGAGGTAGTGAAGTCCAGCTGGGAGTGAAATGAGGCAAGGTGCAGGGAAACAGCAGGTTCAGGTACTCAGGCAGGTGAGAAGGTATATGGAGGGTGCAGGGTAAGTCCAGCAGGTTGGAGCAGGCAAGGTTCAGGATAGGAGCATATTACAAGCAGGCAGGTAAGGCACAGGTACTTTCTCTCAGCCGCAGCTGAGAAACACGTTGCATTGGCAAAGGAATGAAGGCTCTGAACCTTCCTAAATACTCAGTGCCATGCTGTGACTGGCTGGAATGAGCACATGACCTACCAGGATTGGAAAGCTGGAATCACATGACCGCAGGCAAGATGGCGGCACCCATGCCAACGGAATGGACACACTGCCAGACCTCACCAGGCCTAGTGACAATGTGCCCGCACAGAAACATGCGCAGCCAATGCCCCTCGCCAAACACCAGCACCGCTGCCAGAGACCCCCCCGCCATAACGACCTCACAGGTAATACCCGGTGACTACCATGCCGAGAAACCCTGGCTGTGACAGTACCCCCCCTTATGGGTGGCCTCAGGACACTCACCAGGCTTCTCCGGATGGGCAGCATGGAACTTCTTGATGTGTGCAGGAGCATGGACATCTCGGGCATCGGTCCAACAACATTCCTCTGGGCTGTAGTCCCTCCAGTCCAGTAGGTACTGCAAATGTACTCTGCGGAGACAGGAATCCAAGACCTGGGAGACCTCAAACTCTACGCCCCTTTCAGTCTGGACACGGGGAGAAGCAGGTAGGACTCTGTGGAACTTGTTGAGCACCATGGGTTTCAACAGGGAGACATGAAAGGAATTGGGAATTTTCAGATAAGGGGGTGGCTGAAGGCGATAAGCCACGGGGTTAATGACTTCTATGATGGAGAAGGGCCCGATGAAGTGTGGAGCAAATTTCATGGATGGCACTCTAAGTCGTAGGTTCTGGGTGGACAACCAGACCTGGTCTCCAACTTGCATATGTGGTACTTTCCTAGGCTTCTTATCAGCTTGAAATTTGTAACGGGAGGACGCCTTCTCCAGGTCAGTACGAACTTGAGACCAGATTGAAGCAAATTTCCGTACAGTGTCTTCTACAGCTGGGACATCAAAGACGGGCAAGCTTTGAAATTCAGGGACCTGAGGATGAAGGCCGTAGACCACTTGGAATAGTGTTTGGTTCGTGGAAGAGTGGTAGGAGGCATTATGAGCAAAATCAGCCCATGGCAACAATACGGACCAATTGTCTTGGAAAGATGTCATAACAATCCTCAGGAAGGTCTCAAGGTCTTGATTAACCCTCTCGGTGGAACCGTTGCTTTGGGGGTGATAAGTCATAGAAAAATTTAGCAATACAGAACATAAGGCTCTCCAAAATTTTGCTGTGAACTGAACACCACGGTCAGAGACAATCTCAGCAGGAAGACCATGGAGACGGAAAAAATGTTGAGCGAACAAGTGAACCAAGTCATGGGCAGAAGGCAATTTCTTTAGTGGTATGTAATGGACCATTTTAGAGAATCGGTCTACTACGACCCAGATGATAGTGAACCCTTGAGAATTCGGCAGATCCGTGACGAAGTCCATGGAGAGATGCGTCCACAGACGTGATGGAATAGGTAGTGGTAATAACTCACCAGCCGGTGCCTGACATGAAGATTTATGCTGGGCACACAAATAAATTCCAACACGTCTTCTTTCATGGATGGCCACCAATAGCCTCTCTTTAAAAATTCCAAGGTCTTCCGGGTACCTGAGTGACCTGCAAAGCGAGAGGAATGAGCCCAGGTGAGGAGCTGCTTCCTTAACTCCGGGGCCACAAAGGACTTCCCTGTAGGGGGCTGTAACTGTAAGGTGGCAAAGACTCTTGACTCCAAAACAGGGGTATTTTGTTGATTCTCTGATTTGTCATCACAGAGGAAAGATCTGGACAAGGCATCTGCCTTTTGATTAAGGGCTCCAGACCAGAAGGTCAGGGTCAACTGGAACCGAGCAAAAAATATTACCCATCGGGCCAAAAGAGGACTCACGCACTGAAGATTCTTGAGGAAGAGAAGATTTCTATGGTCCATGAAGACAGTGAAGGGAAACTTGGCCCCTTCCAGCAGGTATCTCCATTCTTTTAAAGCTAACTTTACTGCTAAAAGTTCTTGTTCACCAATGGCATAATTTCTCTCGGCAGGAGAAAATTTCTTGGAGAAGAAACCACAGGGGTGAACTCGATTATCGTCATAACGCTGGGAAAGAAATGCACCCACGGCCTCTGATGACGCATCCACTTCCACTAGAAACAGCCTATCCATATCTGGTTGTCGTAAGACTGGAGCTGAAATAAACGCCTGTTTTAAAAGTTGGAAGGCAGTCTCTGCCCCAGGTGACCATAGGGCAGGGTTAGCGTCTTTTCGGGTCAACGCGGTAATGGGAGCCAATAATGATAAAAATCCTTTAATAAAACGTCTGTAGTAGTTGGCGAACCCAAGCAATCTCTGGATGGCTTTCAAAGTTTGAGGGCAGGACCAATCCAAAATCGCCTGCACCTTCTTGGGGTCCATTTCTAGACTGGAGCCAGAGATGACGTAACCAAGGAATGGCACACTGGGAACCCCAAAGACACATTTCTCCAGTTTGCAATAAAGGTGGTTCTTTCTCAGACGGGACAATACTTCCTTCACATGTTCATGATGTTTTGTTACAGAAGACGAAAAGATCAATATATTGTCCAGGTAAACTACAACCGAGACATAAAACAGGTCCCGGAAAATCTCATTAACAAAGCCCTGAAACATGGCAGGGGCTTTGCACAACCCAAAGGGCATCACAAGGTATTCAAAGTGTCCATCTCTAGTATTAAAGGCTGTCTTCCATTCATTGCCAGCACAAATGCGGATGAGATTATAAGCCCCTCTCAGATCTAGCTCTGAGAATATGATGGACCCTTTAACTCTGTCAAACAATTCTGTGATCAGGGAAAGAGGATACAGATTCTTAATTGTCATATCATTGTGGCCCCCGTAATCTATACAAGGTCTTAGGCCTCCGTCTTTCTTGCCAACGAAAAAGAAGCCGGCTTCAGCGGGAGAGGTGGAAGGTCGAATAAACCCCTTTGTTAGGTTGTCCTGGATGTACTCTGACATGGCTTGAGTCTCAGGCACGGATAGAGGATAGGTGCGACCACGGGGTGGCATCTTGTCAGGCAGCAGCTCGATAGGACAGTCCCACTCTCTGTGGGGAGGTAAGACATTCACCTGTTGCTCGGAAAAAACATCAGAGAACATCTGGTACTCCTCGGGTATAGCTGGAGATGGTAACAAAGCTGTCTTTCTTACAGGTCGTATTTTGGGAAGACAGGATTTCTGACAGTCAGTTCCCCATGAAAGAATCTACATTGAACACCAGTCTATCCTGGGATTATGTTGGCATAACCAGGGTAGTCCTAAAATGATTTTTTGAGAAGCCTCTGGTATCACTAAGAACTTTAAAGACTCGGAGTGGAGTGCCCCAACACGAACTAATACTGGTTGAGTTTTCTTGGTGACCACTCCTTTAGCTAGAGGACGTCCATCTACAGAAGTCAGGGAGATAGCGTGCTTGAGAGATGAACAAGGAATCTGTAGTTTATCAACTAGGCTGAAAGTCATGAAGTTTCCGGCTGCTCCAGAATCTAATAGAGCAGAGCCGAAGACAGGGTTGGGCTTGAGATCCAAAGCTAAGGAAATCTTGAATTCTTTAGTATTTGGGGACGGGCACATAACTTCTAACTTGATGTCCCCGAGGTCAGTTAGGAACGGGCGTTTCCTGACTTGCGGGAGCAGGAGGCCACCAGGTGACCTGAATCTCCGCAGTACAGACAGAGGTTTTTTAGCATCCTTCTCTGACATCCCTCTTTGGAGAGATGGGTTTGGTTCACCTGCATGGGCTCCTCATCTATAGGAGGATGGGGTGGACGGTTAGGCAAGGGAGACATACATGACCTTTGCCGGTCAATTCTGTGCTTTTCAGCCTGACAGTCTCTGAAGCGTAGGTCAATTTTGTTGCAGAGTGAGATCATATCATTTAAATTGGTAGGAAGCTCACGAGTAATCAGATCATCTTTTAATCGGTTGGAAAGGCCATGCCAAAAGGCTGAGGTGAGGGCCTCCTCATTCCACTTAAGCTCTGATGCCAAGATTTGAAACTGTATGGCATATTGGCTGATAGGACGGGTTCCTTGTCTCAGGGTCATGATGCTGGACGATGCTGAAACTGTGCGTCCAGGTTCATCGAAAATCCTCCTGAATGAAGATACAAAGTCTGTATAGTTATCCAGCAGCGTGTCTGAACGCTCCCAGAGTGGGGAGGCCCAATCCAAAGCTGAGCCGGTCAGCAGAGACACGATGTATGCCACTTTAGTTCTAGCGGTGGGTAAGTTATCAGGCTGTAACGTAAAGTGTATATCACACTGATTTAAAAAACCTCGTCAAAGCTTAGGATTGCCGTCAAATTTGCTTGGCATGGGTAGATGTAGACGAGGGGATACCCTGGTCCCTGTATTACCAGGCACAGGAGGAGGTGTAGTTGCTGATACCTCAGGGGTGATTAAAGAGGTTTGCAGATTTCTTGGCGTTTAGACATCTCCTGTAGGAACTGGGCCATTTGATGTTGCATAGCTTCCAGGTTTTCTAAACGACCAGCAATACAGAGAAAATAAATCCACTCAAGACTCCTGTTCCATGGCCGGATCCATGGGGCCAGTGCAAACTGTGAGGTCCTAAATTTGTTCTGGACCCGGGGTGGTGATAGGAGCAGACACAGAAGCACACTTAAATGAAAAAGTGGGGTTTTTAATAGGTGACTTAGAAGACATGGGAATGACAAATGAAAAGTCCAGGTATAGCACTAAAGTGCACTTGATAACTGTAGTGGGGGTTAATGGGAAAATGTCCAGATAGTGACAGGCAGGAACAGTCCAGTATACAAGTATGGTGAGCTGAAACAGAATGCAGGTATGATGAGCTGTAACTGAATACAGGTATGATGAGCTGTAACTGAATGCAGGTATGGTGAGCTGTAACTGATGCAGGCAGAGGTAGTGAAGTCCAGCTGGGAGTGAAATGAGGCAAGGTGCAGGGAAACAGCAGGTTCAGGTACTCAGGTAGGTGAGAAGGTATATGGAGGGTGCAGGGTAAGTCCAGCAGGTTGGAGCAGGCAAGGTTCAGGCTAGGAGCGTATTACAAGCAGGCAGGTAAGGCACAGGTACTATTTCTCAGCCGCAGCTGAGAAACATGTTGCACTGGCAAAGGAAGGAAGGCTCTGGACCTTCCTAAATACTCAGTGCTGCGCTGTGACTGGCTGGAATGAGCACATGACCTACCAGGATTTGACAGCTGGAATCACATGACCGTAGGCAAGATGGCGGCGCCCATGAGAAACGGAACGGAAACACTGCCAGACCTCACCAGGCCTAGTGACAATGTGCCCGCACAGAACCATGCGCAGCCAATGCCCCTCGCCAAACACCAGCACCGCTGCCAGAGATCCCCCGCCATAACGACCTCACAGGTAATACCCGATGACTACCATGCCGAGAAACCCTGGCCGTGACATTATGTCACTACAAAAGTCTGTATCAAAGGTCATTTGTCTGACATATTTCACATCACAAATAACTAGAGATGTGCGTGTCCAGTTCACAGAGAACCGACAACAACCGAATTTAGGGGTCCTGAGCCGAACCAAGTCCAAGTTTGGAATCACTTTGGGGTATTGAGTCGATCCGAGTCCTGGTTCGGATCTTCTCTTGGTTTGGAAATCGGATTTAAAAGCCGAACTAGGGTTTTGGATCGCATGCTAACTAGTCAACATGATGTCATTTTAGCTTTTTTTCATTTTTTTTTAAAATACAGAACCAAAACCAAAACACGAAGGTGAACCCAGATCCAAAACCAAAACCAAAACACGGGGGTCGGCACACATCTCTATAAATAACACTTGCCAGGGGTATCCCCCTTGTACTTCTTATATGCATTTTATGCACTGAGGCAATACCTGCTTCAATTGGAAATTTCCAAGATATTGGGGTGATCCAGCAAGACTGGGGCTAAAATGAAGTGGGTTTGTATTAATAAAAAGCTGCTTTTTGTTTCCCAACTCAATCTCTAAAAATCTTTTTGTTGTTTTTCAAATTTTAAAATTGACCAATTAAAATTGAAGCCACTCAATGTTTCAAACGCCAGACACAAACTTAAGGGTCTGATACAAAAATAATCTTTCAAATGAAATGAGAATGATAAAAAGTACTTGGGAGTGATTATCTGGCTCAGCTTAGTTACAACCAAACTATTGGCCTCTGCTACCTCATATAGGTAGAATAATGCTATTACAGCTGAATGAGTCTGATATATTTTTTTCAGATGATTCCAACTAACATTTATAAATCTGTGACTCAACAGGCTACAGGATACAGGTACATACACTTCTAAGTCCCACACTCAAAGCTTGGAAGTGGATAATAATGTACACTGAGATTGTGATCAACAACTTAGTCTGCACTTACATCACTTTGGTCCAATCTGAAATCTCTTCTGTACTTCAGCAAGTAGCAATGAAAGCATGGCACTTACAGTATATGATAACTTAGGGTACGATTCAATTTCACACTGTAGCTTTGCTCATGTGACCTGCGCATATAATGGCAACTCCGATAAGATTATGTACAATCATAACTGTGAGCACCTCTATGGGCCATGAGTAGAAATGAGTGAGGCACACATGTGTGCCCTCCTTAAAATTCCCACAACCCTCTTTCTCTATATTGTCTCATTAGGAGAGATGTACTAAGCCTTTGGGAAAGATAAAGTGGAGGGAAATAAAATACCAACCAATCAGCTCCTAATTGTCCTTTTTCAAACACAGCCTTCAATATAACAGTTAGGTGCTGATTGATTGGTTCTTTATCTCTCTCCATGGCTTAGTACATCTATCCCATAGTGTATGCCCTTTCGCTCCTTGTGTATAATTAACATGAATTGTCATTTTAAAGTGAATGTTTTGGGGGCCTGTCTGGAACCTGCCAGTTAAACACATCCATTTAAGATGAGTGCACCAGTACTCACAAGTGGGCATAGGCACACCCACTCACACTCGCTCCTCCCCTAGTATCAGAGCCTGAAAAACCTTCCTAAATGGAACTGCACAAAGAAGACGTCCAACAAAGATCTCAGGTGCACTTGTAACTGATATTGATCAAACATTTATGAATTAGCTACATTATCTAAACTATTGAATGTATCCATTTGTGATCACTCAAACCATAAACAATTTTGTCTTACCTAATTTGTTTGCAATCAAAATAAATTTTGCTTCTCCATTATTCAAAAATATAATTTACCTAGATGTAATAGAAAGGATCAAAAACATGTTGAAATATATGAAGTCACCCATTTGTTTTATTATTCCCTTTTGTTAACTTAACTTAAACCTAAAACCTAGAAATAAATACTCCAAAACATATATGGAATTAAAAGAGGTCACAGACATAATTTATAGATCAAATTGAAATCTGAGAATAGGTGACAGGAAGAAAGCAGTGCTCCGAGGCCACAGACCGATAGATACTAATAAACTAAATAATAGGGGCGGCCTGCGCAGACCAACCTGAGGCAGTACCATCCCCCCTTAAATGGCACAGCCTTGGCCCTTCCCTTGGATGAAGACCAGGTCCCCCCTTTAGGCGGTGACCAACTTGCCACTCTCAAAGGAAAGATGCTATCCAAGTACTCCTGTGCCATAATAGGCTACCTAGGAGCACTGCTTCCCGCCAGGCTGCACATTGTCGAAGCTGGATAATTGGCTGAGACAAGATCAGTTTAAAATTGGATCACAGCGACGCCATCTTGCGACTGGCCGCAAGACGCCATCTTGGAAATGAGATCGCAAGACGCCATTTTGTGAATGGCCACCCAAGCGCCATTTTAGATAAACTCACACTTTAGTACATGTGGCGATATTACTATTAGCATCATGCGATTGCATCTTTCACCATTTCTCATACACACATTAATACGCACAATTGCGCTGTTAACTAGTCGCATATTAGCGAATGCATAAGATCCTATATGAAAACGCTGAATATTAGCTTCATGCACACGCATCTGCCCCAAGTTAACTATCGTCTTTACATCAAACCCCACATACTCACACATTACATATTCACATACAAGGTTCCATAAGCTATAAGGTATAAGATTCAAGTATGCACATTTATTATAATTGCTAGGAAATAAAGATTATTTCGTAACAAAGGTTTTATATGTGATAAATAAGCCATGTTTGGTATTGTACTGATGTGTACTCTCTCAATAGTATTCCGGTAATATCGATGGAGAGATCGCAACATGCACTCTCAACTTATGGACCGCAGAGACTTCAAGCAACAAAATGTACATTATATGACCAACTGTTAGGATTTGCATGAGGTGGGAAACCAGAGACCACCAGTTGTTAGAGGCTGGGTTGTGTCTATTTGAACCAACCTGTTAAATGCCTTGTAACATATGTCCTCTCCTTTAGGACCAATGGTATTAGCAACAAACTTCTCTATTGTGTAGTTTATTTCTGGGGGGTATAAATATGTGTGCTCTGACCCTGGGTTCCTAGTCTTTGTGCTGAATACTGATTGACGAGGGGTTTCTTGCTGATGCCTACATCTGGTCCAGAGCGCTGCATATGTATAACTGTACTTGGGTCTATATAATTCCTTTGCACCAATTTGTACTTATAACTAGCGTGTAACTGTACTTTTACTTGAATAATACTTTGTGCTTTGGAACCACAGGTTCTAGGTCTGGAGTCTTTATTTACTGTTTAACTGCATACGCAATAGCGTCATCCTTAGAGGTTTATAAGCAGGATATCAGAAGTTATAGGCAGGGGTGTATAGAGGTTCAAAGGCAGTATCTTTAACATCTACCTATTGGTAGGAAAAACATGAAAATGCACAATCCAATGAAAATAAAAAATTATACAAACCAGCTTAGTCGGGTGGGTTGGAGGAGTTGAATAAACTGGAAAGAGGTAGATGGCTCCTCTCACCAAGCTATTTATATGAGACCTCTAGGCCCTCCCCTTAATGCCTATAATAGGCTTACGCTTAGCAAGTGACCAAAAACTAACCGCACCCCCTCAGCCCTTAACCCTTTAAACCATCTAACAAAATTCCAAAACAAACAGGGTGCTTATCTATCCTCAAACTCATTCAAGTATTCGGATGCTTTTAGCCATATCTGACATAGCTGGCTTTTACCGATGAGGCACTAACGTGAGATTAGTGGTGAACTCATAACTCCCAAAGATTAGGCCTTTCATACATAAATGCTTTTCCCATGGCTCATGGGATTGTCCACCAATAAGAGTTTAGTTTATATACTAGTATAATGAAGCACCAGTAGTTTATGCTTTAGATCACTTCCCTACAATACATAAAAGTGTTAATACTTCTTCCTAGTAGCCCCAAAGTCTTGAAGCTTGTTTCCCTCACTTCATAATTACTTCACTATGGGCGGGATGTACTAACCGTGCGGTGTACATCCCGCCAGTCACCGCAAACATACTAATCGCATATGTACTAACATATGCGATTAATATCGTAAAGTACAGCTCTTGTGATAAGAGCTGCCCTTTGCGAAGCTGCCGCTGCCTGGTTAAGGGGTCTCCATGGGTCTCCTCCCCCTCCTAGCCCTGGGAGCTTCCTGCTGGTGACCTCTGGAGGAAGTCCCGGGCTCCTCCTCCTCCTCCTCCCTGCATCCGGACGATAAAGATTAGGAGAAGGAGGCGGGGGACCGAGGAGGAGCCTGCAGGAGGCTGAGGTAAGGAGGGGTCGGCAGGGAGAGGTACTGGGCAATGGTGAAGTGGTGGGGAGCCGGATGCTGTAGGCTTCTATAGGTTAACGCCAGAAAAACCTGGCGTTACCCTCCGCATCGAAAATCGGGCGGCTGGGGCTTAGTACATATGAAAATGCAGCAAAAACCCTGAAAACGGGGGTTTTACCGCATTTTCCCTTTAGTACATCCCGGCCACATCCCAGCCAGTGTTGATTTATTTTTACAGCCTCTACTATCATTTCTTTAAGATATAACTACTGACTTCAATTACTTGGTCACCGCATTATTTATTTGGTGTGTATGGAGGAGATGTACAGTATCAAACCTTCTTTAGAGGATAAATGGAGGATTTGCCCATGGCAAAGAATCAGATGCTAGCTATCATTTATTTAGTATATTTTATAAAATTATAGCTAGGATGTGATTGGTTAGTGTGCGAAACACCTCAATTTGTTCTCTTGGGGGATATGTACTAAGCTTTGGAGAGAGATAAAGTGGACGGAGATAAAGTACCAACCAATCAGCTCCTAACTGTGATTTTTCAAACACAGCCTGTAATGTGACAGTTAGGAGCTGATTGGTTGGTACTTTATCTCCATCCACATCACTCTCAAAGGCTTAAGCCAACATGAACGATATCCATAAGTGTTTTCCCTGCACTGCCGGGCTCAATGTCGGGAACGACATTGAGCATACACACTGAACGATATCATTAACGATATCGTTCAGTGACCCTACCCTTCCTCATCCTTGAACATACACAACCTGACGATATCGTCAGGTTGCCCTGCAAGTTCAGGCAATGAAAGACATCATTAACAATTCACGGGAGCGCGCATCGTTAATGATATCTTGCATACACAATGGACGATATTGAACACGATGAACGATAACAATATCGTTATCGTCCATATCATTCAATTTATCATCTAGTGTGTGTATGAGACTTTAGTTCATCTCCCCAATGTTTACAATTCATTTAAAAACACTATTTCACATCAATTTAGATCAAGATCTATTATTTCACTTTCTACACACACTAGTAATGTTTTGATTATTAATATGTATTTTGGAATCCATTCATTTTCTTTAACACACACGTTATAACTGATGAGTGGACCTACTGCACAAATGCATAAGGGTTATCTGGCGTAAAACAGTGCTCTAGTGGAGTCTAATGGAACACACAATTCCCCTTGAGTGTGCGCTTGACCTGGTTGTCATAGTAACCATACAGACACTGATCTTTTCAAGAAGCTGGTAACCCTGGTGTAACACGTTAGAGGACTGTGAATGTCATTGTTAATATACTGCAGGTGTTAGGGTTGTTTGAGTATAGGGTTTAAATAAGATTCCCAGAAGCCCTTCGCATCTGCCAATTAGATGTGATGAATAGCAACCTCATCATTAAAACAGGTTTATTCAGAGACACTGTGATGGCAACTGACATTCTGTCATTAATGAAGCACACTTGGGGCTAATATAGAATTTGACGCATTTTGAGAAAAACCACAGGTCTACAAATGTGCCCCCCAAAAAATATGAGTTGGCACTGCCTGCAGAGCAGGGTGATTCACAAGATGCCAAGGTAGCACCTGCGCCTGTTTTACACTCCAACACAACAGTGGTATACAGTGTGAGGAGATTTGTCTTGATAGTGTTAGTAGCATAAGCTAAAGTTACCATACATATATTGTGCACAACATAGTTAATTAATGAAGTGTTACTGTATATACAGTACATGTGACAGTCCGTCTGTGTCTGAACAGTGTCATTAATAAATAATAAAATTGAATTTGCCATGTAAGAGAAAACTAATGCAAAATAAGGTACAATGGGTCTGATTCAGAGCCGCTCGTTCGCTCTGAGCGATGTTCGCACAACTTCGCATGCGTATGGGTCATAATGCGCATGCGCAAACCAGTCATTGCGGTCGGAAATCGTGCGCTCGCAAAACAGCAAGGTGCTGCTAATTTGATTGACAGAATGTACCGTTTGTGGGTGATAACAGGGGAAGGTGCTTGAAAATGGGGGAGTGGAGATCCGAATGTAGGCGTGCCTAACGGTCAAAAGGGCGTTTAATGGGAGTGCATAATTAGTAAAGGAGCGTCATCGACCACGTCACTTGGTTGTCTTTTAGCCTGAACTGCTTGCAGTGATAGCGGTAAGAAAAACCTACCACAAGCACTGCGAGCAGTTCAGACGCCTTTCGATGGCAAATACCGGAGATGACGTGTGATGCGAACGGCAAAGGGGCGTCTTTACAAAACAGCGAGCGCATTTTTCGTTTGCTCGCTCAGACATAGAGGCGTCAACAAACCGCAAAGAGCGAGCGCTCAATTTAAATAGCTGGCCCCTTTTTTGGAACGACTGTCCGCAAATAGAGTCCGGCTCTGAATCAGGCCCAATGTCTATTGTCTTCTGCTTTCCTGACACGGACTGATTGCAAATATCAAATAAATGTAGCCCACCCTTAGACTTTCTATCCTGGTGGGATTATGGGATCACGCGACAGTTAGTACCTCCACCCAAGTTACAATTCTCTTGAGGAATAACTAAGGCATGCTTGGGGAAACCTTAATTAACACTTTGCTATCATTAGTGATAAATTAAGCATGCACTTATATTCAATTTAAATACAATACACAATCACTAGAATAACTAACACATGTTACACAAAAGGTTTTCTTTATTTTTCTGGAACTCTTTCACAAGATCTGAGTAAAGAATTCCCACAAAGGTAAGTTTAGTAATAAACTTAACAATATAACTTTGCTTTATGACAACAGTATAATCAGCAAGTTTTATTTGTTGTAAACGTCAGTGTTTAATCCACAAACTACTTACTAGATTAATAACTTATTTCCTTAATAACCAAGAAGGTCTATATCTGGATATCTTCCAGATCACAACTGGAACCCTGCGTTAAATATACTATGCTAGTATTTCTGTAACCTCTTGATAGTTACTTTTACCTTATTTAAACTACTGGGACTTAAATTAGCCCATTAACTTAATGTGTGGATGATGTCCCAATTTAGTATTCAACACCCAACACCTAACCTTCACTCCCCCTTTTCTGGTGATCTTCACCAGTGTTAATACACTAAGGCCTGTCTCACACGTATTACTGAGAACAGTATGCTTCACCTTTCCTCTATGAGCATAACTTATAACAGAC
This sequence comes from Taudactylus pleione, assembly GCA_031769625.1. Classification (NCBI taxonomy): domain Eukaryota; kingdom Metazoa; phylum Chordata; class Amphibia; order Anura; family Myobatrachidae; genus Taudactylus; species Taudactylus pleione. The sequence goes on from JAUIMM010000706.1 coordinate 7,749,983, forward strand.
AACAGTCACATTATATTATAACAATTGTAATGGGGTATGTTTACGTTGGTGCACATACTTTAGATGGTTCCTGACGTCCATTGCAGATATTACATTAAAGGATGATCCTGTTCTATGATGCCAATGGTACACTGCTGTCTTCTACAGTTCTAAATAGCTGCCCTTGTTATACTGCTTCTTTGTAAATGTATATGCATATATATGAAACTTAATATTGTTAATAATTTTATATCACTTTCTGAATTGATACTTCCAGGGCTAGTGGTTCTCCTCAGATGCAGATGACACATATGTTCATAGTTTGGATGTTGTATACAGATTATACAGCAGAAGTAAGTGGCTAGCTTACTGTCAGAACTTAGTAGGTATGGATAATGCAGGCTGGGTTTATTGGGTGGTGATTACTTCAGCCAATACTTTATAAATAAATCTTATCTGGATTTCTGCCAAATAGTCAGGATTTTAGAGTAGCTGTTATTTGACCTCTTATGAAATGGAGTTTTACTGGTGCTTATACAGTGTATGGAACAGTCATTGTCTATGGGGGTATCTCTCTATTTTCTGGCAGAACTTTGGTCACTGTAATGGTGCTATGGGGATACCTCTCTATAGTGCTGTGTCCCTGTCAGCACTGGTAGGCTGGTATTAGGCTACCTCTCTATAGTGCTGTGTCCCTGTCAGCACTGGTAGGCTGGTATTAGGCTACCTCTCTATAGTGCTGTGTCCCTGTCAGCGCTGGTATGGGGATACCTCTCTATAGTGCTGTGTCCCTGTCAGCGCTGGTAGGCTGGTATGGGTATACCTCTCTATAGTGCTGTGTCCCTGTCAGCGCTGGTAGGCTGGTATTAGGCTACTTCTCTATAGTGCTGTGTCCCTGTCAGCACTGGTAGGCTGGTATTCGGCTACCTCTCTATAGTGCTGTGTCCATGTCAGCGCTGCTAGGCTGGTATGAGGATACCTCTCTATAGTGCTGTGTCCCTGTCAGCACTAGTAGGCTGGTATTAGGCTACCTCTCTATAGTGCTGTGTCCCTGTCAGCACTGGTAGGCTGGTATTAGGCTACCTCTCTATAGAGCTGTGTCCCTGTCAGCGCTGGTAGGCTGGTATTAGGCTACCTCTCTATAGTGCTGTGTCCCTGCCAGCACTGGCAGGCTGGTATTAGGCTACCTCTCTATAGTGCTGTGTCCCTGCCAGCACTGGTAGGCTGGTATTGGGCTACCTCTCAATAGTGCTATGTCCCTGTCAGCACTGGTAGGCTGGTATTAGGCTACCTCTCTATAGTGCTGTGTCCCTGTCAGCACTGGTAGGCTGGTATTAGGCTACCTCTCTATAGTGCTGTGTCCCTGCCAGCACTGGTAGGCTGGTATGGGGGTACCTCTCTATAGTGGTGTGTCCCTGTCAGCACTGGTAGGCTGGTATTAGGCTACCTCTCTATAGTGCTGTGTCCCTGCCAGCACTGGTAGGCTGGTATGGGGATACCTCTCTATAGTGGTGTGTCCCTGTCAGCACTGGTAGGCTGGTATTAGGCTACCTCTCTATAGTGCTGTGTCCCTGCCAGCACTGGTAGGCTGGTATTGGGCTACCTCTCTATAGTGCTGTGTCCCTGTCAGCACTGGTAGGCTGGTATTAGGCTACCTCTCTATAGTGCTATGTCCCTGTCAGCACTGGTAGGCTGGTATCAGGCTACCTCTCTATAGTGGTGTGTCCCTGTCAACACTGGTAGGCTGGTATTGGGCTACCTCTCTATAGTGGTGTGTCCCTGTCAGCACTGGTAGGCTGGTATTGGGCTACCTCTCTATAGTGCTGTGTCCCTGTCAGCGCTGGTAGGCTGGTATTCGGCTACTTCTCTATAGTGCTGTGTCCCTGTCAGCACTGGTAGGCTGGTATTGGGCTACCTCTCTATAGTGCTGTGTCCCTGTCAGCGCTGGTAGGCTGGTATTAGGCTACTTCTCTATAGTGCTGTGTCCCTGTCAGCACTGGTAGGCTGGTATTCGGCTACCTCTCTATAGTGCTGTGTCCCTGTCAGCGCTGCTAGGCTGGTATTAGGCTACCTCTCTATAGTGCTGTGTCCATGTCAGCGCTGCTAGGCTGGTATTAGGCTACTTCTCTATAGTGCTGTGTCCCTGTCAGCACTGGTAGGCTGGTATGGGGATACCTCTCTATAGTGCTGTGTCCCTGTCAGCACTAGTAGGCTGGTATTAGGCTACCTCTCTATAGTGCTGTGTCCCTGTCAGCGCTGGTAGGCTGGTATTAGGCTACCTCTCTATAGTGCTGTGTCCCTGTCAGCACTAATAGGCTGGTATTAGGCTACCTCTCTATAGTGCTGTGTCCCTGTCAGCACTGGTAGGCTGGTATTAGGCTACCTCTCTATAGAGCTGTGTCCCTGTCAGCGCTGGTAGGCTGGTATTAGGCTACCTCTCTATAGTGCTGTGTCCCTGCCAGCACTGGCAGGCTGGTATTAGGCTACCTCTCTATAGTGCTGTGTCCCTGCCAGCACTGGTAGGCTGGTATTGGGCTACCTCTCAATAGTGCTATGTCCCTGTCAGCACTGGTAGGCTGGTATTAGGCTACCTCTCTATAGTGCTGTGTCCCTGTCAGCACTGGTAGGCTGGTAATAGGCTACCTCTCTATAGTGCTGTGTCCCTGCCAGCACTGGTAGGCTGGTATGGGGGTACCTCTCTATAGTGGTGTGTCCCTGTCAGCACTGGTAGGCTGGTATTAGGCTACCTCTCTATAGTGCTGTGTCCCTGCCAGCACTGGTAGGCTGGTATGGGGATACCTCTCTATAGTGGTGTGTCCCTGTCAGCACTGGTAGGCTGGTATTAGGCTACCTCTCTATAGTGCTGTGTCCCTGCCAGCACTGGTAGGCTGGTATTGGGCTACCTCTCTATAGTGCTGTGTCCCTGTCAGCACTGGTAGGCTGGTATTAGGCTACCTCTCTATAGTGCTATGTCCCTGTCAGCACTGGTAGGCTGGTATCAGGCTACCTCTCTATAGTGGTGTGTCCCTGTCAGCACTGGTAGGCTGGTATTAGGCTACCTCTCTATAGTGGTGTGTCCCTGTCAACACTGGTAGGCTGGTATTGGGCTACCTCTCTATAGTGGTGTGTCCCTGTCAGCACTGGTAGGCTGGTATTGGGCTACCTCTCTATAGTGCTATGTCCCTGTCAGCACTGGTATTAGGCTACCTCTCTATAGTGGTGTGTCCCTGTCAGCACTGGTAGGCTGGTATTAGGCTACCTCTCTATAGTGCTGTGTCCCTGCCAGCACTGGTAGGCTGGTATGGGGATTCCTCTCTATAGTGCTGTGTCTTTGTCAGCACTGGTAGGCTGGTATTAGGCTACCTCTCTATAGTGCTGTGTCCCTGCCAGCACTGGTAGGCTGGTATGGGGATACCTCTCTATAGTGGTGTGTCCCTGTCAGCACTGGTAGGCTGGTATTAGGCTACCTCTCTATAGTGCTGTGTCCCTGTCAGCACTGGTAGGCTGGTATTAGGCTACCTCTCTATAGTGGTGTGTCCCTGTCAGCGCTGGTAGGCTGGTATTGGGCTACCTCTCTATAGTGGTGTGTCCCTGTCAGCACTGGCAGGCTGGTATTAGGCTACCTCTCTATAGTGCTATGTCCCTGTCAGCACTGGTAGGCTGGTATCAGGCTACCTCTCTATAGTGGTGTGTCCCTGTCAGCACTGGTAGGCTGGTATCAGGCTACCTCTCTATAGTGGTGTGTCCCTGTCAGCACTGGTAGGCTGGTATCAGGCTACCTCTCTATAGTGGTGTGTCCCTGCCAGCACTGGCAGGCTGGTATTAGGCTACCTCTCTATAGTGCTATGTCCCTGTCAGCACTGGTAGGCTGGTATCAGGCTACCTCTCTATAGTGGTGTGTCCCTGTCAGCACTGGTAGGCTGGTATCAGGCTACCTCTCTATAGTGGTGTGTCCCTGTCAGCACTGGTAGGCTGGTTTTCTGTCTCACTTTAGGTGGCTGGAGTTATGTGGGGTTGATCCTACTGTTTCGAATACTATTCCGAGCCTGGATTTCAATAATATTTAATATAAAAGTCCCTGTGAATAAGCTTGTGGGCTGCCCAGTGATAAGTAGTACAGATGCCTTGCTGAGGTAACATTTGATGTGGATCAGGGCAGTAATAATATAAGTGTGACTGGTGGCAGGTTTTTATTGGCAATGTCTCCCTCAAATGTAGCTGCAGGCCTCACACTGCAGGTGCGTCCTCTATGTTCCACTGTTACAGTACCTCAGACTTCTGCTTACACTCTGGCAGCCATTTTAGCATGTTCCTCGAATTCTGCTCCTGGGAGGGTCACCAGCCCTCTCCCTCACATATATCTGTGACATCTGCTGGTGTCACCAATGCTGGGGCCTGTCCCCTCACTCAGGCTATTACCTCTCCCTTTCCCTTCACCATATGTAGGGGAGCCAGCCGGTCCCTCCCTCTCCAGTCAATTACCTCAAACCAACTGCCAACTCTCCTTGCCTCAGCGGTATTCATAGCTCCTCTTGGATTGCCATGGAAACCTGCAGATCACCCCATAGCTAGCCATATAACGGACACTCCCACATTAACCCCCTCACTGCTGCATAATCCCAGCACATGGGGCTGCTGGAAATCTGTAAAAGGCTGACAGCTGCTGTTAGTTACATGTATAGTGCTCCTATTAGTTATTAATACTACATTAACAGTAAAAATAAATATTTACATAAATAAGTATTATTTACAGCACTAAATCCATTCATTTTACATATAACAAAGAGAACCACCAGTAAAAGGATGTCACATAAATAATGTGAATAGATTGCTACCAGTGGGAGGGATTAAGATGGACTCCGAATCATCTGCCGGTCAGCATCATCATCATCAGCAAGTCATTTGCATCAGTGCATACATGCCTACCCTCCCGGTTTTCGCGGGAGGCTCCCAATTTTTCGGGTAACCCCCCGCACCCCCGGAAGGGTAGGCATTTCTCCCGCATTCTGCCCACTTCCTAGTGAAGTGGGCAGAATGAGGAGAATACCCGCTGCGATCGCGGGTCTCCGTGAAGGGGGCGGGGCTTAAGATGTGATTCTGCATGAATCACAGCATTTGGCCCCGCCCCTATGTAAATTTTACCCAATCTCGGCAGTTTTGCCGCGAGGGGGTGGGGCTTAATGATGCGACTCGTTAGGCCCCGCCCCCATCGGCCCCCTTCTGCTTCTCTTACCCGGGCTTCTCCCGGGAAGAGATTATAAAAGGTAGGCAACTATGCATCAGTGGTAGATCCCCATCCTGAGATATACCTCCTGACATGCGTCTTTGTTGTGGTCTACAGGTGCCTTACTGCAGTCAGCCAATGCTTGCACTCCCCCTTTATCCTCCGTTCCTCCTCTCTAAGCGTTAGGTGACGCAAGAACAAAACGTGTCCGAAACAGTATATGGGTGATGGAGTAAGTATTCTTTGTGCTAATGCTTATTACAAATGCAATTTGAACAAAACATAACAGACATCGAACACTACATGCGTTAGATATGCAGGGATGTGCATGCATGCTTGGTCTGCCCGGAATAGTCCAAGCTGCCTACACTCCACTCTCCAGAGGTGCCTTCACAACCTAGAAGGGTGCCTGACTTCATCTGCTCAAATCAAAGTGTAAGCTGTAGTCACACATCACATCAGACATTTTTCATTTACCTTTTTTTTTTTAAATAATGGAAGGTGTAATTATGGGAATTTTATACATTACACTTTTGTAGCGTTGTTTGTTCCTTAGCATATTAACCACTTAACTGACGTGGTCGTATGGGATGCAAACGCAACCAGCTATGCTTCAGCTTACAAGATATGACCGCACCCCCGTGCTGTGTTTTTGCAGAGGAAATGTGTTCTACACATGTGCAGAATGGATATACTCTGACTCCTCAGACTTTCTTGCGGACCTGGCAATTTATGACTGGTTTTGCTGAAAATATCGTTAGTTAAGTGGTTAAAGAGACTAATCTAGGTGTAACTGTTTATAATGGTGCATGTGGTTGGTTTATGTAAATATACCAAGCATACTAGACTTTTAATTTGTCAATAAAGGTTGTGTTTTACCAGTCGATAGATACAAAGGACTTAGCTATAGTGAAAGGTAGTATATGTATTCAGTGGGGCTGTTAGAGAGTTGCTGCAAGTTGGCAGCAAATGTGTCCCTGGAAATAAATGCAGATTTCCATCTGTATGCAGATTTGTATGCATCTATGTGGCCATACCACCCCCATTTATCCACTTGCTGAATTGACCACCATCATCATTTATACCAGCCCTATCTTTGGTGCAAAAGATCCATTCAAAAGCAGATGGATCCCCACATATTCCCCCTATATTGCTACAACATGCTCTCAGAACACCTAAGTGTGAAGGGCCTATTGCTGCCAAGTTACACACATTCAGCCGCAGGTGTAGATGAAATTGAGTGGCGTATGACTCTGACTTGCCCATAGAGATGAGCGAGTCAGTTTTGGTACTTTTCACCAAATAAGTGTAAAGTCCAGATTTATGTAATTGGCTATCCAAAACACGTGAGAGCCAATAGGATGCCGTTTGTGAGATTTGAACAAACCGCTCACCTCTAAAAATGTATCCATGCTTGTTTGTAGTATGCGTGGCCTAGGAGCAGGCACAGTACTAAAGTTTGCAAAATGGAGTTGCATGAACTCTGAGCCAGACCTGGGGGAGATGTATCAAACCTTAGAGACAGATAAAGTGGAGAGAGATCAAGTACCAACCAATCAGCTTCTAACTGTAATTTTTCAAACACAGCCTGTAAAATGTCAGTTAGAAGCTGATTGGTTGCTACTTTATCTATCTCCAAGGTAAGAAACATCTCCCCCTCCCCCCACCAGTGCACTCCACCTAATGAGACTAGCAGTCCTTAGAGTCCTTTTGTCCCCAACTCCCTTCTCCATGTCCCCCTCTACCCTTCTGCAGGGGCGTATCTACCCATTGGCCAGGATGGCACTCGGCAGGGGCACCGGCTAAAGGGGGGGGCGCCATCTGGCAGTGCCACCAGCAGCCAATGGGTGTACTACCCCGCTAGTCCCCTGGGCTCTAAGTGTAGGGCAGACCGCAGTGAGAGCGGCCTGCCCTACACAGTTTACAAACACACAGCCGCCAGCGGCGGCTGTCTGTTTGTTATAGCAGCCAGCCAATGAGAGTCAGACAGACTCGCATTGGCTGCTGTGTCCACGGAGGGAGCCGGCTGAAGCTCACTCATGAGCTCCGCCTTCTGACTCCCCCCCCCCCCCCCCACAGCGGGTGATGGGAGAGACGTCATGACATCTTTCTCATCCCATAGTGCAGAACGAGAGCGGGCCCGGAGGAGTGGACAGCGGCGGTCGTTGGCAGGAGCGGGGATCAGGGAATTTGCTCCTTTTTTTTTTCTGGCACAGCGCAGTGGGGAAATGTGGCTACTACAAGGCACTGTATAGGGGGTGGCCGCTACTAGGGGCATGTTATGGGGGATGGACCCTACTGGGGGCAATGTATTGTGGGGGCTGCTACGGGGGGCATGTTATGGAGGGGGGATGGACGCTACTTGGGGCACTGTATTGTGGGGGGGATGGCTGCTCCTGGGGGCACTACTGGTGGCAATGTATAGGGGGGGACTACTACTGGGGGCAATGCATAAGGGGGACTACTACTGGGGGCACTGCATAGGTGGACTACTACTGGGGGCACTGCATAGAGGGGACTACTACTGGGGGCACTACATAAGGGGGACTACTACTGGGGGCACTTCCTGAAATTATGGTGGGAGGGGGGCGCCAGTCCATTACCTTGCCAAGGGTGCTCGGATCCCTATATACACCCCTGCCCTTCTGACCTCTAATTCTCCAATGCCCTTTTTGACTCCCTAACCAGTTTCACTCTTATAAAACCCCCCATCTTTTCACTCCCAATTGTTCATTCATCTTATTATATTTATAAATATCCATCTTTGGCTACTTCTTCTTCTGTCCATTTTCTTCTAATATTTACCTTCTCCACCTTCCTCTTTCCTCCCTTTACTGTACAGTGCTCTACCACTATGAATGGAAAAACGCTGAGTGGGTATAGGGTGGTTTCACAGCATAACCCATATGTGCTAAGCACCGGAATGCGGTGATGCATTCCGGTGCTTCATCCTTGTGGGTAACGCCATCTTCAGGTAGTGTTAACCAATAAAAGCCTATGGGCTTCTTTGCGGGATGCCTCTCCTTTGGGGGATCCAACCGGATCTCTCCCATCACCCCCAACGGCTCTCTTCTTGCGCATGCACAGAAGGATGCCAGAGTGACTTCTCGGTGTAAAAGCCGGAAGTCCCTCTCCGGAGCCATTGTAAAGGACAGCTCTTATAGGGAGAGCTGTCCTTTGCAATATTCTAAGTACATACCGCGGATACGATACTTAGTTCATCCCTCCCATAATGTGAGCGCTATAGCGCAGTATATTCTTCCTTCAAACAAACAGCCAACTGTATGTCTGAAAATAATTAATTTTAATAGATTAATGCTATACATTGCTTAATTATTGTTAAAGTACCTTTAATATAAATTATTTAATTGTATTAATTTATTGAAAATAATGGGAAAAGTAAGCAAATGTGGCCCAGTTGAAGCAGCTGATGATAGAATTCACGATAATGTGTAAATATTATGAATATAATTTTAGTTGAAGTTTAGTTGGCTTATTGAGTGTTTCAGAATGCACTGTTTGATACCTCTGCAATTAGTGTACAGTAGGTTAACATTTGTAGCAAACAGTGATGGAATTCCAGCAAAATACCCGCTTGTTTACCCGGGATGGCAAGTATCGCTCACAGCTTTTTTTTTTTATCAGACCCTGAAGTAAGTGCAGTTTTTGATGGAAAACATAATGATGAGAGCAGTGTACCCTTTGGAATATGTGAGGTTGAGAGAGATCGAAAAAATTGCTGTGCAGCTAGCTGTGTAACCGCTGCAAGGAAGATTAGGCAGGAGAAATGCTTCTGTTTGTATTTTGGTTTCAAGGACTATCCAAGACTGATCATCAGCAGTGACAATTTAATATTACTGGTAATACTGTTCGTGAACACTTCACAGTTCAGCCAATTTTACCTGATTACTTGTGGTAAGCACAAGGTGAAAAGGACACGTTCCCACCTCTAGGGGACAATTTCCCTGCTGTAAAACATTTGATATTAATTAAAGATGAGCAAAATCCTGACAAATTTAGCATGCATCAAGTTTCACGGGGGAACAGACTGTTTCCCAAAGGTGCAAAGTGCCAGCCACACAATCTGAACGTTACACTGTAACACTCTATTTGTAAATTCACCTTTTGTGAATGAACAGAACCAGAACAATGATGGTGAATTCATTCTGCTGTGTTGTTTGGTGGGGTAGAACTGGAAACATGTAAAGTCAAATTCTGCCAACGAAACGCGCAAAATTTCGCAGCCCAATGTAGAACAAGATTCTTTACATTTTTTTCATCATTGAATTTTTAAAATTTCACTCATCTGTAAAATTAATCAAGGGTAATTAATGTTGATTTACAGTAAGAGGAATAATTATGTACCATCATTTATAGATTCCTTGTGTGTCTCATGCTGATAAATTGCCCTTTCTGCCAGACATAAACAGTATTAATGCTGATAATAAAGCATTTTAGTGAAAAATTATAATTATAGCATATTTTATAATATTAAACCTGTCTTATTTACACAAACTTAATGTTAAATGTACTTTTGAAATACAAATATTCTGTATAAATCCGACCTATAATGTTGGTTATAGATTGTTGTTCTTATGCAGAGACATCAGTACTTTGGAAGGGATATATGAGAGAGAATTATTCTTAATGTCATAGGACAGAGTGATATTTTGAAGTATCTCTTTTTCATAAAAATCCCTTTAGGGTAATTAGAGGACATTCATGAACTGGATTCTGATTTATTAATTCAAATATTAGCTTTTTACTACAATGAAAGACAAACAAACGCCTGCTATATTCATTTTTTTTATTTCTATTTTAATTTTGGCTCAAAAATATTATGCCATCATAAGTAATGTCTCTGGCCAATTAAGTGGCCCAATTATGTTTATGTCGATACACATGTGATGTATGTACAAGGTACAGTAGATCCACTGTATTACTTTCTCTAACAGATGACTATACTAAGTAATGATTTAGGCCTCACTGGCATAACTCAAAACTAAGTAATGCTTTGGGCCTTGGGATTAGACTAAGCAATGCTTTGGGCCTCATTTGAAAAGCTCAAAATGTCTGATGGGCAAAATCCTCCTTGCTTGTGCCACATGCTTCGATTTGTGCAAGTGAACCTTGCTTTCCACCAAAGCACATAGGGCTGGATGCACTATCCTCAAAAATGTGGTTTGAGCGCAATCCTCATAAGCATCAAGCTCCGGAAAGCAAAGTCAAAAACCCAGAAGTCCTCACACCACAAAGGACAGCCTTTATCAGAAGAGCTGTCCTCTGTGGTTATAACTACATGCATACAGCGTTAATAAACACAGCTATGCATACGATCAGTGGCGCATCCCTCCCATAGGAGCCTATTTATCAATATTATTTTTGCTAAAATAATGGGAAAAGGGTGGTTTTCACACAATTTTCACATTATTTTAGTTTCACATATATTTATTAAAAGACAATTGGAGTAGATTTTGTGAAAAACTACCACAATCCTTTCAATTCACATTTTTTTAGTAAACAGATCACATTTCCCATAATTGTAATGGGAAATGTGATCTGCTCAGATTTACTAAAAATAAAATGTGAAAAAATACCGGGAAAGCCCTGTGATAATAACACGACCTGGAGATGGCGTTATTAGGGCTTTCCCTCGGGTCCCGGACTCCTGCTCTGCTTGGACAGGCAGAGCAGAGCCAGGAGCCGGCCTAGTGACCAGCTGTGTGGCTTAAATAGACCACAAGCTGATTACTGTAAAAAAAAAAATAGTTCAAAAGAAAAACACCTGCATCCAGGGACCGGAGAGCAGTGCTCCGGTGAGGTCCTCTGGGGCCCCGGTCAGCTGGTCTCCGGGCTCCTGCATTGTGACCCTGGTCAGTTGCTGCATAGAGTATGTGCTGCAAATAGCCCCAGAAGGAGGACTTCACTGGAGCACAGATCTGCGAAGTAAGTGTAAGCGAGCGAGGGGGCGGGTGGTTGAGGTATCCGAGGTTGTGCTGAGAAGGGGGGGGGGGCCCGGGTGCGAGAAGGCTATCGTGGGGGGTTGGTGAGTCAGCGATGCATGTGCAGACACCTTCTCTCAGTATTTTTTGTGACAAATACAGTGAGAAGACTGCGTAAGGGATTCGCAGGAACAGAGATTTAACGCAAGCTCTGACCCTGCAAGGGATTTTTGATCAATTCCTGTGATATTGCCTAAATTCGCAATGCAAATTTAGGCAAAAATATCACACTACAACCGCATTTGAAATGCAGATTGTAGTAAATAGGGTGCATAGTGAGCAAGATATTTGCAGAGGATCAAAAGTTTGGACAGGTTGACGGGAGGAGGTTGGCGAAGTCCAGGCATTGTAAAGCACTAAGACAGCATAAAAAACCACAAAGCAGTGCAAAATTGATATAAAAATTTAGAGTAGACCCTTTCTAAGCACCCAATATAAAAGAAGGCTCCAAACACACAAACGTGTCACGTGAAAGCAGTGTTTCTACATTTGTAATATTATTATAAATATACTAAAAGGGGTGAGAATAGGAGACCCATGTGCATTCTTCCAGTGGGCCCCCTCCTTGGGCCTGCACATGACGGTGTAGAATCTGGCGCATAGCTCATATGCGCACCCTTCACCCATTATAGACAGGGGCAGAACGATGGGAGACAATGGAGGCGCCTGCCGTCCAGTGCCAGCACTGAAGGGGCACCTCCTCCATTGCCCATAATATATTCACCCCGCTTAAGGCTATTTTATATTAGTGTTTTTGTGCATAAATTGATAGATAGATATGCACAATATATATTTTCCCTATTTTTGGGGGGCACCAAATTAAAACTTGCCTCCTGGCGTCTGGGATGAACTTACGCCACTGATTATAGATACGCTATGATGTATACTGGGCAAAAAAAAAAGGAAATGCAATAATATCAATGCACTGCAACAATGCTTTGTAGTATTATATTTTAAATCAAAATAGCGTTTTTGTTAAGGGTAAAAATAAACAGATTACAGCACTGTACAAAATAAGGGATACATTTCTGCGTTGTCCTATGTAAAAAAAAAATGTTTAGCCAATCCACAGAACAATGCAAAAATACTGCTCAGAGCCCTTTCTTAAGGCCACATTACACTGAATATACAATTTCGGTTACCCCAGTACAATGCAAAGCCTATTCTGTTGATCCCAGTACAATATAACCTTTGTTTGGTGACCCCAGTACAATGCAGATTCCACATTCTGGTGTCTCTACTAGTATAATGCAGAGCTTTTTCTAGTTATTCCAGTGCAATGCTGAAGGATAGGATAAACGGTAACAATGCAGACACAGAGGCCCTCATTCAGAGCCGTACGCTCTGAGCAGAGCGCACGCTCTGAATGAGGGCCGCCCTCCATGAAAATGGAGCGTCCTCCTGGACGCTCGTATAGCTGTGGGTCACCACCCACAGGCTATACGAGCGTGCAGTTTGATGGCCGCGATGGTCTTGACCATCGCGACCATCGAAACTGCGAGCCGGAGCCTGCGGTTGAGGTTTTCAACCGCAAGCTCCGGAGTGATTTTGGCTCTATCAGAGCCAAAATCACTCCCACTGACATCACTAGTGATGTCAGTGGGCCGGCTTCTGACGGGAGGCGTTCCCGTGGGAACGCCCCCGTCAGGGAGGCACGCCTACCAAAGGGGGCGTGCTGTCAATCAACATCGACAGCACGCCCCCCTGATCAGACACAACGAGCGAAGGACTTTCCTTCGCTCGTCGCGTCTGGCGCATGCGCACGACGGAGCTCCCTCCGTCGTGCGCATGCTCAGTGCAGAACATCGACCCACTTGCGAGCGGACAGCCGCTCGCGAGTGGGTCTGAATCAGGCCCAGAATCTCTAGGTGTTGTCTTGCAGATGGCGGTGAAGCTCTGTATGTGGAGCTCTGTACCTGCATGCGGCTGTTAGATGTCCCTGCACAGTACCCACTGCATTGGAACTCAGGCAGTGAATAGGGAACCGGGGAGGATTCCCAATCTGTTCATAGTCAAGACATTTTGACCAGATAGTGGAAGCCCAACTACAACAACACAGCTTAAACATCAGTATGTATTTCAGGAAAAAAATAATTTAGCTTTGCAATTTTCCGCTGCACACTACAAGTTGATGTCGGGAATCGCACATTTTGCTGTAATAAATGAAGAAGCTAGGGTTCTTGACTTGTGCAATAAATGAATGCTGGTTTTGTTAGGAAGAAAGGACCAGGTTTAAGACTAAAATGCCAGACAAAAAGAGGTTATAGCTTTAATAGTAAAGACCTGCTATCAACATGATCTATGATTATGCTGCCAGTGAAGCCATTGGGGGAAGGAGTGGGGAGATACAGGGAGCTTGCTGAGCTTCATGAATTAAACATTAGGCATCATACGTATGCAAATGAACCCTTGTCCAATTAGGCAAACAGCAGAGAGCGCTGGGAGCAACGTCACGGGAAATGCAGCTTTTGAATTACACGCCTCGGTCACATTTACAACAGCAAAGCAGATTTAAATTGCTTTCCTGTCTTTTTTGTGTGCTCCTAGGAACAGGTGTTGGATTGTTTCAACTGGTGCCTATTTCACTCCCACCTTTTCCAAAAAAACATAGCTCTGTCCCTGTAGGCAGGGACCTCTGAGCTCTCCAAAAAAGATATTTGAAAAGTGGCTTGATGGGAGGAGTGAAATGCTGGCTGTGAATGGACAGACGTGCAAAGCATACTCCTGAGCTACTCATTACTGCAAGTGGATTGTGAGAGCCCAGAAATGTTAAATGCTCTGAACTTGGTTAGGATTCAGCCAGCATGCAGAGCAAACAGAGCTGAAGGGCTGTGTGTACTGCAAAACGTAGACTGCAGTACCAGGTAGAGAGATATAGGCGGTGAATGCGCATACTGACTTAGTTATATGGGTATGCTCATACAGTGCTGGGTTCTCTTTGAGAAAACAATAAGCATATTGAGAACCCTCCTGACTGCTGAGTATATCAAAGCATTCGTCAATTTTAAGGTGATCATGAAAATGCAGTTTAATTTGGGCAATTACCATATTAAATCAGATGCATATACATTATTGTATAGTATGTAACTGCAACCTAATTAAAGTACCATCACATAGCACGTATGATTCATATGTGTCTAAATTTATCTGGCAATTCTACATATACTGCAGTGTAAGGCTGGGTACACACTTGAACGATATATTGATCGATTGAGCGACGAACAATATATCGATGGTGCATTGGCAGGTGTGTACATCGTGAACAACGTTGTTCACAGACATATCTCTGATCGTCCCTGCAGCACAGCCAATGACAATGTTTCTAGCAGATATACAGTACTGTGCAAAAATTTTAACAGGTGTGGAAAAAAATGCTGCAAAGTAAGAATGCTTTCAAAATAGAAGTGTTAATAGTTTATTTGTATCAATTAATAAAATGCAAAGTGAATGAACATAATAGAAATCAAATCAATATTTGGTATGACCACCCTTTGCCTTCAAAACAGCATAAATTCTTCTAATGGTGCGTACACACGGTACCATTAAAATGCACGATGTGAACGATAACGATATCGATCATATCGTTATCATTCATATTGTACATTTTTCGGTGCCTCCAACCCACCAATGACGATAACGATATCGTCCATCGACCGTGCATTCAGGCCAACCTGGTCGATATCGACCAGGTTACTATAGGGACTATAGTTAGCCATCATTGATGGGTTGGTGGTGTGCTCAATGATAGATATCGATCATCCAGCACACCCGGGAGATCGTTCAATGATATTGTTATCGTTGACGATCGTCCCATGTGTATGCACCATAAGTACACTTGCACACAGTTTTTGAAGGAACTCAGCAGGGAGGTTGGTCCAAACATCTTGGACAACTAACCACAGATCTTCTGTGGATGTAGGCTTGCTCAAATCCTTCTGTCTCTTCATGTAATCCCAGACAGACTCGATGATGTTGAGATCAATGGCTCTGTGGGGGCCATATCCTCACATCCAGGACTCCTTGCTCTTCTTTACACTGAGGATAGTTCTTAGTTACATTGGCTGTATGTTTGGGGTCATTGTCCTGCTGCAGAATAAATTTGGAGCCAATCAGACACCTCCCTGATGGTATTGCATGATGGATAAGTACCTGCCTGTATTTCTCAGCATTGAGTACACCATTAAGTTTGTCAGGATTAATGGTGTCCTCAATGCCCTCAGCCCTTGCAATGAACCTCCATCATGCTTCACTGATACCTGCAGACACTTATTATTATACCGTTCTCCAGCACTTTGGCGAATAAACTGCCTTCTGTTACAGCCAAATATTTAAAATTTTGACTCATCAGTCCAGAGCACCTGCTTCGTTTTTTGTGCACCCCAGTTCCTATGTTTTTAGGCATAATTGAGCAGATTGGCCTTGTTTCCATGTCAAAGGTATGGCTTTTTGGCTGCAATTCTTCCATGAAAACCACTTCTGGCTAGACATCCCTGAACAGTAGATGGGTGTTCCTGGGTCTGACTGGTTTTTTTGCCAGTTCTGAGCTGATGGCACTGCTGAACATCTTCCAATTTCGAAGGGAAGTAAGCATCTGATGCACTAAGTTTCCTTGGCCGACCACTGCATTGCCCATTGCTTTGTGCTTCTTCAGAAGAGCTTGAACAGCACATCTTGAAACCCCAGTCTGCTTAATGACTGTTTTTCAACCTACATATGACAATGATGATCATTATCACCTGTTTAGTATGATTGGTTAATCATACACCTAACTATAATCCTACAAAATCCTTGACTTTGTGCTAGTGTACCTAGAAGAATTGATGCTGTTTTGAAGGCAAAGGGTGGTCACACCAAATATTATACATATTATTGGCTGAACCTAACTGATCAAAAAGTTAATCCACTCTGGGCATGGATACACATCAAACTTTAAGACTGCATTCAGCCTTAGCGACTAAAACAATGGGGCTGCATCATTCACTATTGGATTTTATTATTACCCCTAATTTTAACATTTCATCTACTTCTTTTATAACTTGTCCATGCTGGCCAACTGGTAACCTATAAAGCCTTCGGTGAACATTCACCCCACAACAATGTTATGTTGTTACCAAAAATACATCCGTGGGGTTGTTTTAAGGTTAATGAAGAGTCACCCACAATCTGAGCCCTTGGCAAACCATTCATGGATAAAGACCTAGATAACTTCACCCTCTCAGGATAAGCAAACAGCATCTCCTGTTCTTTCCAAGCTTCCAATAAATTCACATGATGAATCTGTCTTGTCCTTCGAGTATCGGGTTTTGAAATGTCATAATTTACGTTCCCTGTTCTATAATTTTCTACAATAGGACTCTGACATTTTGCTAGTAATTTGTTACCTAGCGTAGTCAATCATAATAGAACCTTCTCACCTGTGGCAAAAACTTGAGACCTTGCATTATGTTTATATAACCATTACCAACCAAATCTAAACAATTTCAAATGTCTATAACATACTGTAATAAGACATTCTGTCCTTCTGCTGGCTGTTCTTCCCAAAATTCATTGAAGAGATCCAGGACACTCCGAGGTTTCCTCCCCTAATGTAGCACAAAGAGTGAAAACCCCATAGATGCTTAGGATACAGCAAACAGCAAGAAGGGAAGAAGTTTGTCCCAAAGTTTCTCTGTCTCCATATATAGTCTCAACAAATTTGCTTCACAAATCAATTTGTTTGAGGATAATAAACTGATGACATGAAATTGATTAAATTCATCTGAGGCAATTAGCCTCAGCTACAGCAGGCACCAGGCTTGGGCTTGACTCCATACCACATGAGACAGTACTTTTCTGGCACAATAGAAATCCTGGCATGGAGTGTATCCAAGAATGTCTAGTGGTGATGCACCTGATCCAGACATTAGTGTAGTCACAGAAACAGGTGACCGTTTCCCAGCTGCAGTTAGCAACCTCTGCTAATGCCCCTGTCAGGGGCCCTGCTGATCATCTCCCAGTGCTGGCAGTGTACTGACCTACTTGTCCGCTGTCCGAACATTCTCCACCAAACAGATTGCCATTGTCAATTTTGTCATGACTCTAGGAAAGTTGGCATCCTGTGATGAATCATACTCTGCAGGCTGAGACCGTGGTAGCAAGAACTGAGGAGGTTTCAGATAGCTTTTCCTCATATAATAAGATTAGAATCCAAGTAGATTTTGAGAATACGAGGTTTTATTGAACAAACAGAGGGCTGTTGGGAACGATGGGTAGTATAAGAACTAAAAGTCCAGGATGAAAGGAAATTATAAGAACATGAGTCTTGAGAATCTGTGATGAGAAGGTAGCAGCCTAGTGGGAGCAGGACAACTGGTATTAGTGTATGAACTCCACGACAAGCAGGACACTAGTCAGATGACACTGAAGTATCCTCAATAGACGGATGCAGGAATCCTGAGTCCGAGTCACCGGGGTTCACCCAGTAAGATGAGACGGGGATCCTAGGTCAATCTTATAGAGGTATATCAAGCTAGACTGTGATGATTTTGGCTTGCAATGAGTTTGGATCTTGAGTACACAAAGATGTGTAAAAACTCCAAGAGTAGTACACTGGGATTCGTCATGGAGATGTGGATGGAATGCACAGGTGTGTGTCTATAGGTGCTCCAGGTTTGTACCCAAAGTAGCGTCTTTAGGTGCTTCTGGTTTGTACCCAAAGTAGTGCCTTTAGGTGCTTCAGGTTTGTACCCAAAGTAGCATTTTTAGGTGCTTCAGGTTTGTACCCAAAGTAGCGTCTTTGACAATAGAGCAGGACACGGAGGTAAGCAGGAAGACAAAGACTTGATGATATCAAGAGCCAAATACTAGGACTTGAGAAGATGTTGTACAGGCACTGAATGAACATCCATGAAGGGTTTATATAGGTAGTGCCTGTCGCTGATTGGCGCCTAATTCCCAGCAGACCTGAGAGCTAGATCTGATTGGTCGAACCAATATCACATGGCAGAAACAAGATGGCCATGCCCATGAACCGGCGTCCTCGCTGATGGTATTGCAGGATGACGCATTACTGCATTAGAAGTATCAGCCGAGTGGACTTTGCATTGGAACCTGGTGATCACATTCCTGACAAATTTCTCCACACAATGAATCCTGACTCAGCTGCTGTGGATGTAGGTAAATAAACTGCTCCAGTGCAAGCACATCCATTGAGTTTCCAGGAGTCAATCTTTGTGCCTGGGCTGTTGGCCTGACAGTAGAATCATAACGTTTAGAGCGGAACCTCTGTTGATTAGTTTATTTTATCATAGTCCATTGACTCCTCAGCAGACAGGGCTGTAAATGCTAGCTGAGCCTCTTTGCCAGTAATGAAGTGACACAGATATTCTTAAGTCATTTCTGGCTAATGTCCACATCTTCAATTAGATAATTAATTGATATTAGCTATAATGGGAGCCACTGGATGGTTATCATTTCCCACTTCCAGCCTTACCTCCTCCTATTGTGCTTCCCAAAAGAGAGTCAGTAAACCATCTAACTGATCCTCAAGGTACACCAGGAATTGCTGCATAACTGCATCCATTTTGACTGTTGAGACCCTAAAAAGAGCCATACCTAATCCCTCATCTGAAACCAACTATTAGTGGGGTAGTTTCAAGTAGAGTCCTGACACAGCTGTAAATAGACACTCTGGTACTTAGTCACAGCTCCACAGTAGTGTTTCAGCAGTAGAATGGCAGTGTTACATCATCATCTTGGCAGTATTGCAGCATAGTAGTTTCACTGCATTGCAGCTTTGTTGTATCACAGCTTTAGTGGATGTATAAGCATAGCAGTATCATAACACAGCAGGATTACAGCATACCACATGCTGATTCACATGTATACATCCTTTGTCTATCACAGAACACACTCAATTCAATTACAAGGCCATGAATTTACCAGGTCTGATGGAGGGGTGAAGTCACCACCTGAATTCCAGAGGGTTAACTCCTTCCATGTGAGGCATGGGGCAGTCCCTCACACTCCCCTTAGGTTGGGTGCTGCATGCTGTATAGTGAGGTGTCCCTATGTGAAGGTGACTGCTAGATCTGTCTTATGGGAGGATATCTTGAGTTAGTAGCAAGATCGGAGGATTTAAGAATAACTAAATATCTCTATTAAATATATCTATTTTGAAAATGTAATTTTTTTCAGTATATTTAAAGTAATTATGCTGAAAAAGAAGACTCCAAGAGCTCCTAGAAAATGGCACTCACCATTATACATACACTGTATATATATATATATATATATATATATATATATGTCTATAAGGTTTCTAGAGCGCCAGTAGTTAGTGATGTGTCTAAAAAATGATCGTTTGAAACAGATGTGTATAGCACACAATGTTAAGTAGCCTTCCCCCCCACAACAACGGCGTGTCAGCTCAACCTAATCTATGAATAAGTCTAGGTCAAAGACTTCTATAACAAAATGTAAACAAAGTGATCAGGTCAGAGCGCCTTGAAGTGCTAAAAGTGCATTAAATAAAAGTGGCTGATATAACTTCAGTTAAAAAATATTATAGTTTAAAGTGCAAAGTAGAGTATGACCAGAAATATATAAAAAGATATTTAATGTAAACACATATAAAACATAACTAAAAATACAAGAATAATAACAATGGACATGTACGCATCAATAATAGATAAAATAAATATATAAAATGGAATTTTCAATAAAAATATATATAACTGGATATCTTATCTTAGTTCAAGTGTATAGGAAGATATAGACAGGCAGGGTATAGGCTCCCAACGTGTTTTGTCTCCAACGGACTTCTTCAAGGGGATAAGGTTCACAACTAACAGGTAGCTCTATTTATACCCCAAATAATTTAGGACAATTTGGTGTAGGTGGGCACAAACGTGGCCACACTTCCTGTGTGGTCACTTCCTGTTTGTAAAATCGGCATGGCACTACTTATAATAAGGCAGCTAATCAGATATCAGAAAATCTAAATCCCATATATATGCAGAGAGAAAGCGGAGAAGGAACATTATAGGGAAATGTTTAACTTATAAGTTCCAGGTTTTCGTTTTTTGTATTTTGTCTGCCCCACTTCCTGTTTACATGTCTCCTTAGCACAATGTATTCTGGCCCACTTAAGTCATAGATATTTGGGGTATAAATAGAGCTACTGTACCTGTTAGTTGTGAACCTTATCCCCTTGAAGAAGTCTGTTGGAGACGAAACACGTTGGGAGCCTATACCCTGCCTGTCTATATCTTCCTATACACTTGAACTAAGATAAGATATCCAGTTATATATATTTTTATTGAAAATTCCATTTTATATATTTATTTTATCTATTATTGATGCATACATGTCCATTGTTATTATTCTTGTATTTTTAGTTATTTTTTACGTGTGTTTACATTAAATATCTTTTTATATATTTCTGGTCATACTCTACTTTGCACTTTAAACTATAATATTTTTTAACTGAAGTTATATCAGCCACTTTTATTTAATGCACTTTTAGCACTTCAAGGCGCTCTGACCTGATCACTTTGTTTACACATATATATATATATATATATATATATGCGTCCAATGGTCCGGCACTTCTATGCAATAAAGGACAACAGCCTGGGTGCTCCTGTTGTAATCATACAAATGGCTTTAGAGAGTAGTACTATATCAATAGTCCAAAACCACACAGGTCACTCCAGGGCTTGCAAAAAGATTCTTTATGTAATGGACGTTTCGTGACTACGCAGAGTCCCTTTGTCAAAATTCAAACAGTATAAAAAGCAAATCCAATTTGCGCTTACCAAATAAATAGTCTATGTAATGATAAAAAGCAATGATATTGCTAGCTACATATATATTCAACAATAAAGAGATAGCAGCGCCATCTAGTGTAACAAATCATAATTCCTTTAAAACAATCCTGCTTATTTCGTGGTAAAGAATGTCTGCTGAATATTTTGGAAAAATATTTGACTGCTCATAGTAATGTATGTATGTATTTTTAAAGCTAGGTGATACATTCAACCCCATTGCTGTGCCTGTAAAGTGTATGAATTATTAATCCCTGTATTTAAAACAGTTATATTCTAGAACACAAGACAAAAGTTCAAGTATAAATTCCACAGGTGGCATCTGAACCTGACCACGTATGGACACTAGAACCCTCTCCTATGAATATTTAGTGAGTGCCCCTCTCCGGTTTGAAGTATGAAGGGAGCTGTGCATTTGTGACGTGGCTGTAAAAAAGATGTATTATCACCATCTGTTTGCTTTTCCCTAAGTGGGTCATACCTATTTCGTATTGGTACCCTATAATTTGATTCATTATTTGATCTCCATTGTTGGAAATTCCTCTTATTTCTTATTGGAGGCTCAACGTTCGTTCTTTTTGGTTTACCCCATTTTTGATTTTTCCATTTATGCCATTTATATGGATCTCCTGTTGTTTTTTTCAGAATTTTTTTTGGGGGAAAGGTTTCCTTAGGGGAAGTAAGTTGGAAACCTTTCTTTTTCACATTTTTTACAACTTGTTTTGGGGATATTAATATATCTGAACTCTCTACATTCAAATCTCGTGCATTAAATATCTCTAAGGAACTTCTTCTTTTTCTTCGCTTTAAGTTCCCTAGTATTCCTTTATAATTTCTCTATAATTTTAATTTCTCTTTCTCTTACATTTTCTGAATTATAGAAAGGTTCCAGCAATATTTTTAAAGAGTCTATTTCCTCATTAATTTCTCTTAAATGTAACTGTCTCTCTTTTAATATGAGGTCAATTAAAGCCTGTGAACATTTTTTTAAAATAATGTTCCATTCTTTAAAAAAACCTTCTTCATTATTTCCAAAAGTCGGTTCTTTCATAATGAATAAGCCCTTTTTTGATAATTTGTTTATCCTGGTAATGTTCCAAAGTAAAGATTTCCCACCAAAGGCGGTTCTCTTTCAACATTAGAGTTTCTAATTTGTTCATAATAGATGTTAAGTGATCCGAAACGCGTTGCAGAAAGGTGACTACTTGAGGACCAGGAGGGACGCGATTTGGGAAGCCAGCCACGCTTTTGGACCTAATACATTACCTGCGGTAGTGCCGAGCTATTGAGGCCCGGGACCCATTGCTTAATTAGCACTTGCCCACCTTGTTTGGTTGAGAAGCTATTTGTGGAACCCTTTTCCCCTCCATGTAACACTGTGTTTTTTGACATTTTCCATTTTCTGTTTGTTGTGGTATAATTATGAATAAATTGGAATCATTTTATACCGTGGGGTATTTTATTAATATATCCCGATTTCTAATAGGTGTATATACAATCAGCGCTATCAAGGTACTTATATTTGTACAAGTCTTTAATGTGGAGTTGGTATTACTCCATTTTTCAGCACCATTGAAGCTGCAAGATTGTATTTGCGCACCAAAGCACAACTCATTTCTATTTGACACATATCCATAGCCCAGAATTGAAGTTTAATAAAAAATTTAAAAATAAAATACAATATAAATAATAACAAAGAAAATATTTTATTACTTAGCCAATTAAACAAATATGTTCTATTTGAATGAAGGATTTTTTTTCTATGAATTTCCCTGAGATGGTGATAGCAAATGGAGGATTGCAGTGGTACTTTTTATATAGGTTTCCCCAAAGCTACCACTTGTAAAACCTGTTTTGCTGGAGATAAATAGACATAGTAATGAAATAGGGTCTGCACTTCAAATGACAAATAGCTCACACATTACCTGTTTGAATGCTCATTGAGCAGATTTTTTTGTTGGGGGGGACACCAAGCAAAAAGGTTTTTAACCAAACCTAGCAGATTTCCCAAGCTGTATTGATAATGTCACAGTTAGCAATATACTGTATGTTGCAATACCTAAACATTTGTTTAGAACTTGTACCTCTCACTTCAATAGATTAGCCCAGCGATATGGCTTCACAGGTTCCTGAGCATTGCAAGCAAGTTGAAGTGGATTCCTAGTTCCCAGCATGTGGGTAATTAATCTGCACAGGTGTTACCAACTAACACACCAGTAAGTGAGCCAAGCCCTCTAAGCACTTATAGTAAGACTTTACCTAACAGTCAGTGCTAGGTGATTGACCTGTGTACCTGCTCGTACTGACCTTACTCTGTATATATCCATCTGTTTATTTGATATTGCTGTGTACTGACCCAATTGACTGCTTAGGGGAAGGGTTAGACAACTTAACTACCGGTGTTGGTATTGCAAACCAGTAGGGATTTTGGCGTTGGCATGCCATACCCAATCCATATTGATTACTTGCCTGGCTCTCGGATGATGTCTCCATCTGTCTCCCACTGTCTATTAAGTGGCCTCCTGTGCATCTAACCTTTGTATATCACTATGGACTATTGTATCAATACCTCTACATGTTATTTCTGATAAACTAGGTATTGAGTATTGATTTCATTGCTATAAGTCTGAAGGCCTTGAACCTACAAGACAGGTGAGCAGTATTGAGAAAGAGACATATGTTTTTGTGGTTGCTATATATTTATATATTCTGAAAGACATGCTTGCAACTAAGTAAATAGCTCTCAGTTTCAGTGGCGGAATTAGTCAACCCCATTCCGCCACTAATGGGCCTGCCACTAAAACATGACATGATCATGAATGGCCCCTAGAACTGTAAACATTAGATTTTTATTTGTCAATGTTCAATTTATTTAGTAAATAGTATGATGATGATACTTCTTGAGCATAACTAACAGGTTAAAGAATAATTCCACCAAAAACTGAATACTTAGATTTGGGTGCAATATCGTTTGGCAAGTTTAAACATTCACATTCAGTGGACCTACTGAAATCTTGTGCATTGTCTGCTACACTCTCCTTGCTCCTGGTAACTTTTTATTCAGATTGAAAAAGCAGCGCCAACAGGCACAAGTATGAACCAGCAAGATTTGTTCTGGGTGCGCGCCAGATGCCAGGGGACAATCACACTTTGTGTATTTTAGAACTGTACATGGGTGGCATAGCCAGGGGAGGAGCAGTTGGAACGAATGTTCCTCCTAACAGAAATCTTTGCCTTGGCACTCTCATGCTCAATAAGTGACAAGATGGGTGGGTCGCAAGGTGCGTCCTTCTCAAAAATATGGGTTCCATGTTAAGTTTGAAACAAGCTTAGATTGTAAGCTTGTGAGCAGGGCCTTCCTACCTCTAAGTCTGTCTGTTATTACCCAGTTTTGTTCTATTACTGTTTTAAATTGTGAAGCGCAACGGAATATGTTGCACTATATAAGAAAATGTTAAGAAATAATAATAAATAAATACGTTTGAGCACTTTCAGTGTGGGGAACAACATCCTTTGGTACAACAGCTTCCGGCTTATCTTGGTCCTGGCCGGTGGGGGCTCTTCTTCTGACCATGGACCGGCAATCATTTTTTGCCATTCACATATTGCTATATGGAGGAGGATGTTATGTATATGACATTCTGACTTTGATAAAGCTGACACCCAGTTTTACCCCTTGCTCGCCCTTTTCAAAGCCTGTCCGTGCCATTGTTGCAAAGTACATTTTTGGGATGGGGTATGATCTAACACCCAAATCTGAATATTCAGCTTTGGGTGGTATTATTATTTGAATCTTATAATTCACAGATGTTAAAAATGTCATATTATGAGCAAACTGAAGATTGGTTTATGGTAAATACTTCTCTAAATTCCTCTCACGTTTAAAAACATCTCAGGACACAAATACACTGCAGGAAATAAACACACTTCATACGAAAAATGAAGCAGCATTATTGTCATGTTGATATTATGAGGCCATTCCCCAAGCTCAAATAATATATACAGGTCTGGAAGAGATCTGTGTGTTTGTGCAATTTAATAGCTTCTTCTTAACGGTGCGATAATATAAAAGATATCAGCTAGGATCAGCTATAAATCTATATGAAAATTAGTTTCCCTGGGAACTTCGCAGCCTTTCATCACTGAAGTTTTGCAGAAGCTGTTGCTGCCATTATTGAGAGCATTTCAAATGCTTCTCTAGAAGGGAAATAAATCTTATAGTTATATGTATATTGCAGATGTGTATGCCATGGCAAAATAATTGGTGACAGGACAAAACAAGTAAATTCAAACAAAAAGTCCTTTTATTTTCCACTTCCAGGAGACAATGTCTCTTTACCGTCAGATAGCTTTATATTGAAGATTAAATAGCAGATTATAAAATACACAGCTTTGACATTAATGGTCTTAAGCAACTGGCAGAAACATAACAGAAGTCTCTCACCAGCAGAATACTGAGCGTAGTTATCAGAACAGCAGTTCATGTTCAGCAGGTCAGACTCTCCAAGGGGCATTTACCAAATGCAAATAGTGTCCCTTACTTGCTGACTTTTTGCCAACTATGCTCAAGGTCTGGGGCCATGGCTCTGCAATCTCCACATTGTGGCTCAAACTCCAACTGTTCAAAGGTGCAATTTGCGTATTCTACAATAGGATCAGGACCACAATGACCTAATTCAATACCAGAGCTGGATTAAGACACACAGGGAAAGGGGGTGGGGGTGTCCCCACACATACCTACTGTACATCACCGGTGAGGTAACATTGTAGCATATCCGAACTGGGCCACTACAGTGTGTTTAACACATCTGTTGGGAGTATTTACACATTATAGCTTTTAATAACTGCCAGCTTATTTTATTGATATTTTTATTGGTAGGGGACAACATAAGTTAGTTGCCCTGGGGCCCCCCAACAAATTTTAATCCGGGTCTGTTTTATATGAATTGCATCATCAAAACCCGGGGTCCTGGCATGCGGGAGACTGGCACACTCTTTCATGAGTCTGGAAGAGCCCCCTGATATTTGTGACTCTCCCGGAATGTTGACAAGCATGGAGTGCTCCCACAATACATTTTAATTTGCCAAAACATGCATATTTATCTCATACTTGCCCATTCTCTGCCTACAATAGTGTTCATCTTTGAATCAGGACCGTGGCGAACTTAGCTTGCGAGACCAGTTGGGCCCACCCTGCCTAGCTCACATTTAAAGAAATAATGAGCGAAAATCCCTACAAGCGGCAGCAAGTGGTTCCAAATATGAATCTGGCTGCTTATTTAAACTTACTGTGAGCATTACACAGTGCCAGATTATTTACCATTGCTACAGCTCCAATATTTTTTCTTAACTTCAAAGTCCCAGTCCTTTACCTGCCTTACCATCTCTAACCCTCGCCTGTATCCCTGACTTTTCAACCTGTCCTAAGCTACCCAACCAATACATGTGACCCTGGCCATTGGCTTTGCCTGACTCTCCTATCGTACATCCCATTTGGCTTTGTGGTGTCTGCTCTGTGTACCAGTATCTGCCTGTTGATGTCTCTTCAGCCTAACACAGATCTAGTGGCAATGGCCCTGTTCCTGAATGGCACTTAAAGTGTCTGTAGCTGCAGGCAGATTACTACCTTATGCTAATGCAGGAATCATGTAGAGGTTCATATGCCTGCAGCAAAAACCTGTGCCGCCCACTGATTGTACACCAGCTACCACAGCCATCATCGTTAGTATCAGCCCATGCTAGGTACAAGAGATCTATCAGAAATAGGCTTCCCTTCCCCATACGCATGACTCAGGATGACATAGAGCACTACCTATACGCCCACAGCACTCCCATAAGTCAGGGCGGGTACATGCAATCGAGTTGTCACCACCTAGTTCCTGCCCTGAAATGCCCTATTTCATGGAACGAAAGATCCAGCCAAGTTTCGTCTAACTCAGAGCACAGTTGTCTAACTTTGGCTTCTCCTCCCTGGGAGAAGCCTTGGTAGAAGAAGAAGGTGGGCTGTGATGGGGGCAAATTGCTGCGATTGGCTTAAATTGAAATAGGGGGCGAGGCTAAATGACGCGATTCACTGAGAATCACTTCATTAAGCCCCGCCCCTACATGGGGACACGGAATCGCCGTGGAAATTCTCCCCATTCTGCCCACTTCACTAGGAAGTGGGCAGAATGCGGGAGAAGTGCCTACCTTTCCGGGGGATGCGGGGGGTTACCCGAAAAATCATGAGCCTCCCGCAAAACCCGGGAGGGTAGGCATGTATGACTCAGAGTAGAATGCACAAATGTGTAAATTGGCTTCTATGCATGTGCTGTAGGCAGAAAGCCATCATTTGCGTTCATACGGCTGCGTTTTACGAGATCTGTCTTACTCACCATCAGGCACAATATGTTCATTACTAAATTTGTGCTCAGTATGAGTGTGTGGATACAAGAGATGTAAGTAGCCGGAGGAGACAGCCAAATCTTTATTCATCTATAATATTACTTAAAATAAACCCTAATTGTAGTTAGCACAATTACTTTTTTTACATACCCAGTAGTCAGTCCTAGTGCATTTTTTTTTGTTGTATAGTGATGATGTGACAGGTCCAGTATATAAGAGCCATGACATGAACCAGGAAAGTCTGCAGACAATCTGCACACTTGGGGTAAATTTACTAAGAATCGTGTTTTGGCGAGATTGCATTCCGTAGGCTGTATTTGGCTACTTTTTACAACTCACAAACTACTAAGTGCAAACACAGATGAATTTGCAGGAATCAAACAGCAAACTCTCCCGTACTAGGGTTATCAGTGGGGCTTGCTGGTACCTCTAGTCCCCCTATAAAATAAATATAATATAAACTCATTACTGTGCATCTTGGTAAAACCATGTTGCACTGTAGGTGGGGCAGATATAAAAGGTATTTAGATTTGGGAGGGGTGTGTCCACACCGAAATCTAAATTGCAGTGTAAAAATAAAGCTGTTCAGCATTTGTGGGCTACATGCAGAAGCAGCCAGTATTTACCCCACATGGACAATAAATGTCTGTATTTGCAACCCTTGCTCTTTACTCTATTCCCAAATATGAATCAGGTCCTTAGATACAAATAATGCTCATATGGGGCAAACCACTTTATTACTTCCTTCATTTATGTTTCGCACTACCAGTAAAATCTACATTACATTGAAACAGTGTTTGTAGTAATTGTTGAAATGTGGAGTGTACTACTATACTGTCATCATATTTTCCCCATAAGTGAAGCATTTTACTTTACCAAGATGGCCACCGTTTGGTCTTCTGCGCATGCGTGATCACATCGTCGCTGTGTTAGAGCTCCACAGTAGAACACGGGCGCGTTCTGTAGCAATCTGAAAGGGAAACAGGGTTAAACACATAAAAAGGCATCAACATATCATGTGACTTTAGTTTGGCCACCATGGTAGATATATTAGCAAGAGTCCTCTCATTGACAGCTTGGGCCATAAAAACAGTCTCTTCATTTATGAACTGAAGACTGTTGTCACTGTCATGATTCTTGATATATTTCACACTTGTGACTGTTAGATCTTGCAAAGTCTCTTTGCCTATCTTCCACTCACACCAATCGGATCTTGACTTTGGCTTCTGGTTATCCTAAGCTCACTGAATGCAATATTTCCAAATTCTGCATCATACCTCTTAGGTGGTCTGCTGATATCTGATCTTGCAGAAGAGATTTTTTGTGGTTGAACTTCCACGCTGGTAGATTCTGGTTCAGATACATCTCCAGCTGCTGAAATATCCAGTGACACATTCTGGTCCTATATATCAACTTCCAGCTCTTGTACAAGTTATGTTGTGTCCGTGAATATAACATCTGTGGATATGACAAGCCTTTTGGTATTTGGATTCTATCTTCTATAGTCCTTGATTTCATGGCAATAGCCAAGCATGATGCACTTTACTGATTTTTAATCCAGCTTGAGTTTTCTTTCCTTTACTATGTGTACGTAAATGATGTGCGGGTTCGGTTTTACTCGGTTCTTTTCGCCAAAATTATCACAAGTTCGAATTTATTTTATTGGCTATCCAAAACCCGTAATAGCCGATAGCCAATAAGATGCCGTTTTTGAGATCCGAACATATCTGAGTAAAACTGAGTAAAACCAAACCCACGCATTTCTAGTTCTGAGATTTTTTACACTTCGGTTTCTTTTGACCAGGCTTCAATAGGTGTTATGGCCTTTGTGACAACTGTGGGAGAACAATTTTTTAGATATACTGCTGTGGACACTGCTTCTGTCCAAAATTGTCTAGGTCTGCATCCTTAAGCATACATATTGCTCTCACCACTAGTGGTTTGTTTTCCACTTACACCATTTTTCTCAGGAATATAGGCAATAGTTAACTGATGCTCTATTCTGTTTTTTTCAAAAAATATTCCACCTCTTTGTTTAGGCATTCCTCTCCATTACCAGATTTCAGTGTCTTGAGTCTGTGACCAGTTTGATTTCCGCAAGTCTTTTGTAGTCTGCACCTGAATGTAATATCTAAAGTGGTTTTGTAGCGCTGCTTACTGACTTAGGAAATGGTTAACAACTTTGTTTTCCTGCTTTGCAGATCTCACATATGGGTTTCTCTGTGTTAGTCACTAACATTCTTTTGACAATCCTGTTCTGTAGCTTTTGAATACTGTCATGTCCAAGATAACCAAATCTTCTATGCCAGAGTTCTAGTGACTGTGACTCAATTGTCAACACGATGTAACAGTGCTGTGTATCAAGGATGTATAATTGCTGATACCTTGGGGTAAATTTACTAAGAATAGTGTCTGGTCGAGTTTTGCCGATTATAAACTCAATTAGGCTCACTGAAACTCGAGTGATTTTAGGCTTCAGAAACACTCTAATTTACCAAAAATCATGTTTAGCTGAGATCGTGTTTTCTGATGGTGTATGTGATCGAGATTTCTCACCCGGAGTTTTAATTGTCTGGCTGCAGCCAAACACTCTCGAACAAGCAGCCTGTACATATCAGTGAGATATGTGAAGGCTGCTTGTGTGTTTAATAGTTGAAAAAAGGGTTAACTCTGTAAAAAAAGATGTAGGGTCCCACCCCAATAAAGCATGACCAGCCCTGGGCACCTCAGCTAGTCTTGGTTCCAAAAAAACAAGGAAAAAAACATGTAGGGTTCCCCTGTATTTTAGAAACCAGTGCTGGGATGCTGAGCCAGTCCTGGTTTTAAAAATAGACAAAACAATTGTGTAGGGTTCCCCCTATTTTTAAAACCAGCACCAGGTTCAAATCCAGCAGGGGTGTAATGCCACAGCCAAGGTACACTTTCACTGGGTCACCCCGGCCAAAGCATTATCACACCAAGCTAGTAAGCCCAAGCCAGGGATCTCAGGGGAGGTGGGGACCCCCCAATAATGGGTTCCCATCTCTCTTGACCACCCCAGGCTTAAGCTGAAGCCCAGGGCTCTTCCCTGCACCACTTGGATGGTGGGTGCAGGGGTAATAGTGTTGAAATTAGAATGAAAATTATTGTTTTTTACAGTGGAACTACAGGTGCCAGCATGCCTGCCCTTTGGCAGTTGTGGAACTACAAGTGCCAGCAGGCGGCCGACACCCATACCCCCACTGTAAAAAATAGTACAAAAACAACAGGAAACACACTGTAGAAAGTAAATTTTTATTTATTTCATACCTACCACACTCACACATACTTACCTGCTGCCAAATGTTCACATCCCTTCTCCAAGTAGAAAATCGCAGCTGTACCTGTGAAAAAAAACCTATACTCACTTTCATCCTGGTGCCAGTCTCCGTAGACCCCTGATCCAATTTGGATATTTAGCTATGCATGTGTTAACACATGCATCGCTATTCGGCTAATGACAGGAGCCTACATGGCATCTGTCATTAGCCAGAGCTGCCAGCCAATCAGTGGCCACTGATTGGCTGTGACCCTCATAGCTATCAATTAACAGGCAGCAGATAAGTATGTGTGAGTGTGGTAGGTGTGCAATAAAACTTTCCTTTCTATGGTGTGTGTGTCCAGTCGTTTATGTACTATTTTTTTGCAGTGGGGTATTGGTGATGGCCGCCTGCTGGCACTTGTAGTTCCACAAGTGCCAATGGGCAGGCATGCTGGCACCTGTAGTTGCACTGTAAAAAACATTAGTAACAGTATAATTTTCATCACTATTACCCCTGCACCCACCACCCAGGGAAGAGTCCTAAGCCTGAGATACTTGGGAGAGGGGCTCCCACCTACCCAGAGATTACTGGCTTGGGCTGATCATCTAGGGGTGATAACTCTTTGGCCGGGGTGATCCGGTGAAAGGGTCCCCTGGCTGTGGCATTACACCTCGGCTCGAATTGAGTCCGATGCTGGTTTTAAAAGTAGGGGGAACCCTATGCATTTTTTCCCCCTATTATTAAAACCATGACTTGCTCAGCAGCCCAGTGTTGGTTCATAAAATAGAGGGGAACCCTACTAATTTTTTCCCCTGTATTTTAAGAACCAGGACTGTCTCAGGAGCCAGAGGCTGGTTATGCTTTTTTGGGGGGAACCTTACGTCATTCTTTTTACATTTAACCCTTTAGAAAGTATTTACTGCCAGAAACATATACAGATAACACTGATCTGTGTATGTTTTGGGCAAACTCGCAGCTCAGGTGGTAGTCTATTTAAAACTTCTGTAGCTGCTCTTATCTATCTTACTTTTCACTTCACCTTTCTTATTAGAGCGATGCCCTGGGGTGGCTCGGCTGAGCTGGTTTGGGGGTGCCCTGCACCATGGATTTGAACCCCTGTATGTTACAGACCTACCATACAGAGGTTACCTGGATATGGTGGGTAGGCCCATAACCTTGGCCATGATTATGCTAAAAACCTATTTTTATTGCAAAATGTATTTATATATAATGTTGAAGCTGGATTATTGGCTGAGACAAGATCAGTTTAAAATTTAATCGCAGCGACGCCATCTTGCAACTGGCCGCAAGACGCCATCTTGGAAATGAGATCGCAAGACGCCATTTTGCGAATGGCCGCCCAAGCGCCATTTTAGATAAACTCACATATTAAGTACATATGGCGATGTTACTATTAGCACCATGCGATTGCATCTTTCACCATTTCTCATATACACATGAATACACACAATTGCGCTGTTAACTAGTCACATATTAGCGAATGCATAACATCCTATATGAAAACGCTGTTTAGTAGCTAAATGCGCACGCATCTGTCCCAAGTTAACTAGCATCCTTATATCAAACCCAGCATACTCACACATTACATATCCACATACAAGGTTCCATAAGCTTCAAAGTACAAGATTTAAGTTCGTTCATTTAGTATAAATGCTGTGAAATAAAGATTATTTGGTAACTAAGGTCTTATACATGCTAAGTAAGCCGTGTTTGGTTTTGTACTGATACGTACTCTTTCAATAGAATTCCGGTATTATCGGTGTGGAGATCGCATCATGCATTCTCAACTTATGGACCACAGAGACTTCAAGCAACAAAATGTATATTATATGAACAACTATTAGGATGTTGCATGAGGCGGGAAACCAGAGACCCCCAGTTGTTGGAGGCTGGGTGGGGTCTATTTGAATCAGCCTGTTAAATGCTCTGTAACAGGTGCATCCCCCTTGGGAACCAATGGCATCAGCAACAAACTTCTCTATTGTGTTGTCTATTTCTGGGGGGTATAAATATGTGTGCTCCAACACTGGGTTTTTAGTCTTCGTGCTGAATGCTGATTGACGAGGGTTTTTTTGCTGATACCTAACATCTGGTCTGGAAGCGCTGCGTATGTATACTGTACTTGGGTCTGTATAATTCCTTTGTGCTGAATTGTGTCTGGATCAATAGCATGTAACTGACTGTACTTTTACTTGAATAATACTTTGTGCTTTGGAACCACAGATTCCAGGTCTGAAGTCTTTATTTACTGTATGACTGCGTACGCATATTAGCGTCATCCTTAGAAGGTATAGGCAGGATATTAGAAGGTATAGGCAGGATATTAGAAGGGATAGAGGTTCTAATTCAGTATTGTTAGTTGGGGGCTCGTAGTGAAGTCATTTACCTACTCACATGGTACATACGGTTATCGATATTTCAGCAAAGGGTGGAGTGGCCACATGCAAGGTTTACCTGCAACCGCTTTGTGCTGAAAGGTCGCTATCCATTTCCGTGTGAGCCAAGGAAGCTGACTAGAATCCAGGGACAAGAGAGGAAAAAGTTTGTTTTCCTTTGTTAATAGAACCTAACGTTTAAAGGGGTGCCGCAGTATTGAGTACGCGGCTGAGTCGCAGTTTTGCGCACAGCAAAGATGCTCTTTTGCGTACGCAGCTAAAAAGTTGTCATACGGTTGTGTGGTAGTCGCATTATTGTGTATGCAACTGGTCGCACAATATCGTATACGTACTTCCGGTTGTGCTGCCACGTGTTTAAATAAAGCCGTTGAGGTTTACATTTTTCAATTGTTATCAATATCTGGGTTAACGTTTATTTTTCTGCGCAGGAAAAAGTGTGTAACAGTGAGTATTTGGTGGTAGGGGTAACTTGTTCCCTACAGTTAGAAGTACCATACGACCTTTAAGGGCTTAGTGCTAGTCGCTCAGTAAGCAGCTTACCGTTCTATACACTGTAGCAGGTGTACATGTTGTCTTTGTTGTAGAGAGATGCGTGGAAGTAGCCGACATAAACTTCCATAGGTGTGGAAGTTGCGTTACTAAATCTTATCCGGGTGTGGAAGTTGCCTTTTTCAAATCTTATCCAGGTGTGCGGGCGCTGCCATTTAAATTGTCCACAGGTAAGTGAAAGTATCTTGATTGTCTTTCACCAGTTTAAATCTTTATTGAAAAGCGTAGGATTTGTCTCAGAATGGGAGCCGCGCAAACAGTAGAGATGTTAGACAATGATGTGCTGCTAATGGAAGCGCCGATAGGATCGGCCCTTCGTATTATGCATACTAAGTATGGTACTTATGCGATAAGGTATTGTGATGTATGATTTAAAATGACGATGAAGAGTGTTAGACCGTTTCCCAGAATTGGTAGTTTTGATAAAAATGTACTAGATAATGTCCGGGATCACATCAGTCTGATGCGCTCCCGAGAGAAAAAGGTCAAATATTATGAATGTTTAAAGTTGAGGCAGCATGAAGGGGATGTGTGGCTTAAAAACGTGCAAGCAACACAAACTAGCATTGCGAGCGCATTGCCAGAGAATACATCCGCGACGCTGAATTGCAATACGGGCGAGCCGCAAAATGGCGCGCATGTGCGGCAAGGTAGCATTGTGGAGAGTATTGCCAGCAGTTCACGCTCACCTCCCCCACCTTATGTGGATGCAGGTGCAAGTACAGTTACCAAAAATACCCATAAAAATGTAACAAACAATTTGTACCCTCTCTTAAGCAACCATAAAGAAAATGTTTATGATGTGGATGATGAGCCTATTGTAATGTCTGCCATTTCCCATGCTGTGCAAATGATAGATGCTGCATCACCACAATCACGAGTGGTGCCGCCATCTCCATCGGTAACAGCAAGGGAAGTGCTAACACCCTCTGCACCTATAGAGGAAGTTGTTAATACCATAAGTAGCAGCAACAGATTAAACCCCCAGCCAGGTAACAAGGTCAAAGGTAGCAGCGCTGCCAGTCTGCATCCCATTCGGACAATAACTGTTCCGAATGGAAATGCAGATGCGAACGGAGTTGTGCCCATGAGGGAAGTAGTAATGCATTGTCCTTGGACAAGAGCAGAACTAAATTCCATCATAAATGATTTCCCCGATCCCAAAAAGGAACTAGCCAAATGTCAAAGATTTTTGAGAAATTTGGGTAGTTCACATGAGCCAACTAATAAAGATTGGCGAGTGGTGTTAAGGGCCTGTCTACCACGCAATACCGATGTGACAAAATTCATCACGGATTGTGTATTGGATGGTGACGTTCCCTTAACAGACCAAGTAAACCAAGGTAACATTTCCCGCATTATAACTCAATTGGGTATATATTTTCCAGTAGTAGTTAACTGGAACAAAATTTTCACCATTAAGCAAAAGGAGAGTGAATCTGCAGAAGATTATTGCAATCGAGCTCTGCAGGCTATCACCCAGTACACTGGGATAGAGGATATTAAAGATAGCACTCACCACAGGGGAATGATAGTCACGGTACTCATGGATGGTCTGAAAGAGAATTTAAAGACTCGGGTTCAGACCTCACAGCCTGGCTGGAGGGGACTCACAATAGATACCCTAATAGAAACTGCCATAGAACATGATAAAAACATCTCAAAGAAGAGAGAGACCCAGAGTGAAAAACTAATGGCTGTCAGTATCCAAGCTCTGGAGGGAATGACGGTAACATCACAGCCAACAGACACACTCGCACCTGCACACGCACTTACATCTTACATACTAAAAGTTATATGCCCTCACTAACCCCACGCAACAACAAACACAGCTCTATTCCACTAACCCAATACAACCACAGGTCCCATACTACTCACAAACTTCATATCCCCCACAATACCCTTACCCTCCCTATCCTTACCCATATCCACTACCTTTACCCTCTGCTCAAATCTCACAACAACACATGTGTTCACCCAATCCACGAACATGTTTTAATTGTAAACAATTAGGACACTTAAGTAGAAACTGTACAGTAAAGAGAGTAAGAAACCCCAAATCAGGGAAGACCTGGACATCCCCATAAGGCATATGCACAGAGACTAGCAAATGTATAGCAGGCACCAGCTCCAATTGTGGCCGTAAATGCTTTATTGGAGAATGGTAGCCAATGCTAGGGGTCAGGTCATACCTGTAGTCTACAGATAGTCAGGTTAACGGGAAGTACTAGGGAAGAACCGGTCATGATGGTTGATGTAGCTGGTACTGAATATCCTTTTCTTGTAGACACAGGGGCGACCAGGTCAGTGATAAAATCTCCCATTAATTTACAGGTGACCAACGAGACAGTACCGACAATGGGTGTAACAGGTAAAGTGGAACATTATCCTTTAACAAAGTCCACAGAGGTTACTATTGGGCCGTTGCATACCAGGCATTCTTTCCTTCTGGCAGCTGCGACTCCTACTAACCTGCTGGGTAGAGATCTGTTATGTAAAATGGGATGTGTTATATATTGTACTCCTGATGGTGTATTTTTGGATATCCCAGAGAGAGTTGCACATGAGGTGCGGGATATGTTGGACACTCCCCAAAGGATAATGTATCACTCTACAAGTTTAAATGAAAATCCATCTCAGGTAGATGAAATGTCCCAAATTACAGATTCCCTTTGGACTAAGGATGGACAGGACACTGGATTAATGGCAAACGTAAGCCCTGTAATGGTAAATTTAAAAAGCGGTAGTCTAGCTCCAAAAATTCCCCAGTACCCACTAAAACAAGAGGTAGAGTTAGGGGTTTTTACAATAATTGAGCGATTATTGCAACAGGGAATTTTAGTTCGCACAGCCAGTGTAGCCAACAGTCCCATCTTTCCAGTGAAAACGAGTGGTGGGAGGGGTTATAGGCTGGTACAAGATTTTAGAGGTGTTAATAAAGTGGTAGAGAGCCAATTCCCTGTAGTGCCAAATCCAGCTGTCATTCTGATGCAGATCCCACCAAATGCAACCCATTTCACTGTCATTGACCTCTGTTCTGCTTTCTTCTCTTTGCCTCTCCACCCTGACTGTCAGTATCTATTTGCATTTACATACAGAGGTGTACAATATACATGGACACGGTTACCCCAAGGTTTCATAGACAGCCCCAGTATCCTCTCCCAGGCATTGCACGACTGTTTACAATCTTTTCAACCTGCCAATGGATCTGTTCTAATTCAATATGTGGACGATTTATTGCTATGTTCTGACTCGCTTATGTCATTTTTGAATAATACTAAACTTTTGTTACTTCATCTCTCGCATACAGGACACAAGGTGGCTAAGGACAGACTACAGCCGTGCTAATCCAGAGTAAAATATTTGGGACACTGCCTAACCCAGGGGATACGACATCTTACAAATGATAGAATCCAGGCCATACAAAACATGACACTGCCGCAGAATCAAGAGCAAATTCGTACCTTCTTGGGAATGTGTGGATACTGTAGAATGTGGATCCCAGGTTTTTCTATTTTGGCCTTGCCTTTACATAAATTAGTCTCTTCCTCAAAACCCGATCATGTCATACACACAGAGGAATCAGAGCAGGCTTTCCTTAATCTTAAGGATAGTCTGACAAAAGCTCCTGCATTGGGAATACCTGATTATGAAAAACCTTTTGATTTGTATTGTACGGAAGCCGATGGTTGTGCTGCAGGTGTCCTTACACGAAAACATGGTGATGCCAGTAGGCCCGTAGCATACTACAGTGCCCAATTGGACACTGTAGCAAGATCACTCCCCACTTGTTTGAGAAGTGTAGCAGCTACTGCTCTATTGGTGAGTAAAAGTGAGGACGCAGTACTGGGTCATGATATGATTGTCTACACTCCCCATGCTGTATCTGCTCTGTTGAACTCAGCTCAAACCAGACACGTCTCTTCGGCTAGGTTTACCAAATGGGAACTAGCTCTAATCGCACCCGCAAACATCACTGTTAAACGTTGCAGCACACTGAATCCAGCAACGTATTTACCATATGTACAACATGATGTACAAAGGGTGGAAGGAGGCGAGTTGCTGGCAGGAGGTGAGTTCAGCGGACATAATGATACGCTCGATTGTATGAAATATCTGAAACACACCTTTACTACTAGACCTGACATACATGACACACCTTTAGAGAATGTGGATGTGACTTTTTATATGGATGGGAGTTGTCATAGACAAACAGACACAGGTGAATTATGTACAGGTTATGCTGTTGTAAATGACACAGACATCATAGACGCTAAACCTCTTGGTCCTCCTCACTCAGCCCAGGTGGCAGAGTTAGTAGCACTAACTAGAGCATGTGAACTGGCAGCAGGCAAATCTGCTAACATTTACACTGACTCGAGGTACGCGTTCAGGGTGGTGCACGATTTTGG
The DNA here is from genome assembly GCA_031769625.1 of Taudactylus pleione. Taxonomy (NCBI): domain Eukaryota; kingdom Metazoa; phylum Chordata; class Amphibia; order Anura; family Myobatrachidae; genus Taudactylus; species Taudactylus pleione. The sequence goes on from JAUIMM010000706.1 coordinate 7,788,037, forward strand.
AGCTCTATGGCGTCTGAGAAATTTTATGACAGCAGCAGGCACACCAGTTGCACATTCCTGACACATAAAACATCTTTTATAAGCAATCCAACTGCCCAAAGCGGTGGCAGTAATTAAATGTAAAGCCCATACATGAGAGGATGATCCGGTGTCACTGGGCAACAACAGAGCCGATGAAGCTGCAAAATGGGCAGCAGGGTTAAAAATGTTTTCTCCAACTGAAAAAATTATGTCTTTCCAAACAATTGATATGCTGATATTTATTGAGATGCAAAATTTGTGTTCAATTCAGGAAAAATCCATTTGGATGTCCAAGGGATGTGGGCAAGAGTCCACCGGGCTCTGGAGGGTCGGGCAAGGCAAACCAATAGCCGCCAAGGCATATTACCCCAGCCTGGCTCAGGCAGCACATGGTCTGACTCATCTGGGAAAACAGGGTATGTGCAAGTTGGTGAGAGCATACTGGTGTGCACCAGGTTTTTCTTCACAAGCAGAAAAGATAGCAATGTCATGTCTGACCTGCTTGAGGAAGAACATAGGGAAAGCGATCCCTACCAAACCGTCCCACATTCCACTGACCGATGGACCTTTCCAGGTGATACAAATTGATTTCATCCAATTACCACCCTGCAGGAATCTTAAATATGTATTAGTGTGCACTGACGTATTTTCTAATTGGGTTGAGGCCTACCCAGCGGCCACTAATACTGCTGCATTTACTGCCAAGAAAATAGTTCAGGAATTTGTATGCAGGTACGGTATCCCTAAAATCATAGAGAGTGACAGGGGTACTCATTTCACAGGTGATGTTTTTCAAAATATGTGTAAGCTGATGGGTATTAATAGCCGACTTCATACCCCCTACCGACCGCAAGCCAGTGCCAAGGTAGAGAGGATGAATGGGACTATTAAAAATAAGTTAAGTAAAATAATGGCAGAGACTGGACTAGGATGGCCAGAAGCGTTACCTTTGGTCCTACATAGCATAAGGACCACTCCTAGACCTCCTCTAAATCTGTCCCCATTTGAAATACTGTTCGGTAGACAACCTCATTTGATTATAAGTCCACAGGAGGACTTGAAGGGTAACAACGAGGTAACTGTAAAGTATCTTATATCAATGAGTAAGCAGTTAAAGCAACAGCAGCAGAAACTGAAATTGTTATCCAATGATGTGCCTGAAACTAACTGTCATGATGTTGAACCAGGAGAATATGTTATGATCAGAAATTTCTTGCATTCAGGTTGTTTGACTGATCGGTGGGAAGGTCCGTACCAGGTGCTGCTGACAAGTACTACATCTTTGAAGGTGGCTGAGAGAGATACCTGGGTCCATTCCACTCACTGCAAAAAGATCAATCAACCGGTGGAGAAACAAGTCGGAGACAAGGCTGATAGCGTGGACCTATCGCTCGCGAGATTGTTCCGGGAGGATTGAAAAGGTCGTAGTAAGACACCTGAACTATGAGAAATTTGCAGGTCTTGTTGTGACAAAGGACGGGCCTGCTGTGTTCATTTTCATATTCTCTTTTAGAGTGTCCACAATCCTGGTCGGTTCGGGAATATCCAGTTTCTGTGATGGGAGACCGGTTGAGGAAATGGGAGCTGATGGCAGTGCTGATGGAGTGGAGTCAGGAGGAGTGCAATGCCAATCAGTGGAGTGTCTGACCAATCTTAGTACTGTTATTGTTAAGAGAGCTGTCATTCCGGATACTCGGGGACGGTGTGGAGGTTTATCGTCTGAAGATTCCTGTATTTGTGAGCTTTGTGGGTCCCTAGTTGATGAGAACTGTATCCAACGGTGCCAACCTATATATAACCCGTACTGGGGTGGGTATCCTTTAGAGGATTATCATAGCATGGTAGGCAAAGTGTTAAATCAAACTGATTGCTGGGTGTGTTCACATGTGCCACAGGGACAGCATAATGTAGGGTTGGTAGCATTTCCACTGAACATCATGGAAATTTTACAATTACAAAAAGGGAAAACATTGGATGGAAAATTCCTTTCATCCAAACCACCTCATTTCAAACTCTATCAATTCCAAGTAGATAGATCACTTTTGTGTTTAAACATAACCAATCCCAATAAACCCGGGAGTTGGGAAGTGACGGGGAATAATCAGACGATGACCTTCTCACAAAGAGCTGATAATGAGTCCATAAACCATGATCTGTTACGCTCAATTAAATCTGGTGGGAAACATTTTAGGTATCGGTATACATTGAGTTCCACCAAAGAAATTATTGGTAAGGTGCCAGATGGTTATTGTGCTAAAATAATACAGCCAGAGACTTGCATGAACCAGATGGAAGACCCAGAAATAGGATTGTTTGCAAGAGAAATGTGCTTAATAATAATGATGCATACCATCCCTTATGTTCTCCCTGATAATGTATATTTTATATGTGGAAGAAAAGCGTATAAATGGCTCTCCCCGAGTTCTGAAGGTTTGTGTTACCTGGGAAGAGTAGTCCCAGAAGTTATGACCCTCACACATGTTGAAATGCTTGGTATACATAAGAACACACCATCACCATATCTTCACACACAATATGAACACAGAGGCAAAAGAAATATGATACCTGGTGACGTGCACAAAGCCACTCAGTCAATTAGTGAGACAACTGGCTTTCAAGTTTTAGTCGCACTGGATCCCACCAGGATTGCTCGGGGTACATTAAATTTTAGGTATATTCAGGAACTTGCTAAATTGATAGATAATATCACCGAGATGTACGATGACACATTCAGGTATACAGGGAGAGAATTGCAAGCGTACAAGAAAGAACTGGTGCAACACAGGCTAGTGTTGAATTATTTAACTGCTGTTACTGGAGGGTATTGCGTAATGTTAGCTACCCAATTTGGAGTAAAATGTTGCACCTATGTCACCAATGATACCAGCGACCCCAAGGAGGTGATAGACCGGAAGATGGATGAAATTCTGCAGCTAAAATGGGAGTTTCGTAAGAACCATAATGCTTCAGTGGCTGAAGTAGGGGAAAAGATAGAAGGATGGGTTTCATGGCTGAACCCAGTGAAATGGTTCTCAGGCCTAGGGGAATGGGTTCAGGAAGTGATCGCCAGCATAGGCAAATTCTTGATCCTTATACTGATTGTCCATCATAATAATTGGCATATGTGTCCGGTGTGTTCCTATTGTGTTGAAGTGTGGAAAATGTAAAAATAGAGAAAAACGAAACAATGATGGTGGTCAGTAATGACAATATGAATACCGAGGTAAATATAGAACTGCATTACAACCCTGAACTAGGAAATACCATAATTTAATGTATTATATTTAGACGTGCATAGAATGTATTATTGAAATGTTATTTTTAAAACACCTCAGATAATGTAAAGTCTCAATTCCCCTTCAAGACTGCCTTTATAAGACTGGTGCATCCCCACACCTTTCACAAGATCTTCCAAGATCCGCGGTGTGCGTATAATAGTAGTTTTATGTCCCCACTCAGAGACACATTATTTATGGATTAAGAACCACTTTGTGCCATCCCATAATAACACTAAATAATATGTAAATGTAAGCTTAAAATATAAATTTTAAAATCAGATTGTGATAGCATGTTGTTCGCTATCAAAGGGTGGACTGTCAAAGCTGGATTATTGGCTGAGACAAGATCAGTTTAAAATTGAATCGCAGTGATGCCATCTTGCGACTAGCCGCAAGACACCATCTTGGAAATGAGATTGCAAGACGCCATTTTGCGAATGGCCGCCCAAGCGACATTTTAGATAAACTCACATATTAAGTACATATGGCGATATTACTATTAGCACCATGCGATTGCATCTTTCACCATTTCTCATATACACATGAATACACACAATTGCGCTGTTAACTAGTCGCATATTAGGGAATGCATAATATCCTATATGAAAACGTTGTTTAGTAGCTAAATACGCACGCATCTGTCCCAAGTTAACTAGCGTCCTTATATCAAACCCAGCATACTCACACATTACATATCCACATACAAGGTTCCATAAGCTTCAAAGTACAAGATTTAAGTTCGTTCATTTAGTATAAATGCTGTGAAATAAAGATTATTTGGTAACTAAGTTTTTATACATGCTAAGTAAGCCGTGTTTGGTTTTGTACTGATGCGTACTCTTTCAACAGAATTCCGGTATTATTGGTGTGGAGATCGCATAGTGCATTCTCAACTTATGGACCGCAGAGACTTCAAGCAACACAATGTATATTATATGAACAACTGTTAGGATGTTGCATGAGGCGGGAAACCAGAGACCCTCAGTTGTTGGAGGCTGGGTGGGGTCTATTTGAATCAGCCGGTTAAATGCTCTGTAACAGATGCATCCCCCTTGGGAACAAATGGCATCAGCAACAAACTTCTCTATTGTGTTGTCTATTTCTGGGGGGTATAAATATGTGTGCTCCAACACTGGGTTTTTAGTCTTCGTGCTGAATGCTGATTGACGAGGGGTTTCTTGCTGATGCCTAACATCTGGTCCGGAAGTGCTGTGTATGTATACTGTACTTGGGTCTGTATAATTCCTTTGCGCCGAATTGTGTCTGGATCAATAGCGTGTAACTGACTGTACTTTTACTTGAATAATACTTTGTGCTTTGGAAGCACAGATTCCAGGTCTGAAGTCTTTATTTACTGTATGACTGCGTACGCATATTAGCGTCATCCTTAGAAGGTATAGGCAGGATATTGGAAGGTATAGGCAGGATATTAGAAGGTATAGGAAGGAGTGTATAGAGGTTCTAATTCAATATCGTTAATAATTAATAATTGGAGTTGTGCATCTTTGATTTGTTTTTTTGTGTCTGCATTAACAGTCTCAACAGGTAGCACTTCCCATTATATATATTCAGGGTGTGCAGTCTAGGACCCCCTTCCCATATATATAAACTTAGGACCTAGTTTGCTGAAATTACACCTGTGATTATAATCACGATTCTTGGTAAATTCCTGAGTTGTACTTTTCCATGAAAAGTACTTGTGAATTAGGCAGATGGTGTATTTAATCATGTTTGCAATCTCACCCGAGTTTTTCAGTGTAAATAGAGAAATCTCTCCCGACTTTGTCTTTAGTAAATTTGCGAGTTGTAAAAAATTGCAAAACACACCCGAGATTGCAATCTAGACCAAACTGGATTCTTAGTAAATTTACCCCCGTGTGTCAGTAGCTATGATGGTCCCTCTTCTGTTTCACACAATACACTTTCCTTTAGCAAAGTGAACCCTGTGGCCTCTCAAGGACACTGATGGCTATAAGATTTGTTTCCATTTCTGAAACATAAAGCACGTCTTGGATTTCTGTGAATTTAACTCTTGTCCCAACATTCAAGTTGGCTGTAATTGTTCCAACTTTTGAAGCTGTAAGCATTTAAATGCCATTCCCTTTGATTGGAATAGGGTCATATTTGGTTAACATAGTGAACTATTCCTCATTGCAGCTGAAATGCCTTGTTGCCCCTGAATTGATATACCAACAATCTATTTAGCAGCTATCTGTAACACTCAGGCGACCATTCATCTTTGCCATTGCATTTCTTGCTTAGTATAGGATCACATTCTTTTGCTTGCACACTAATGCCATGTGATTTATCTTGGATTTAAACTCTGTGAACTTTTCAGTTTTTGTGTGTAATGCAGTGGTCTCAGCATTTGATTCACATGATTTGCATTCTTGGCATTGCAGTAACTTTGCTCTGACTATGTCTGTGGTTAACTTTGTTGTTTGCCTCTATTGTTACAACCAGGAAATCAAACAACAAATCTGACAAGGCATTAAATTCTTTAAAATTGCTGTAGCAATCTCTTCATCTACATACTTGCACTCCAACAGACGTTAACTGCTGAGAAACTGATAACATTTTATTAATGTAGCCACTCATACTGCTGCATTCACATAACTTTGTGTTGTACAATGCACATCTTAAATCAATAATCTTCATGAAACCTCCATTTTGATACACTGTCTGCAATGCTGTCCACATGTAATTTGCTGATGTCTTCCCATTTATAATGTTTCCCTACACTTAAGCCTATGGTAATTATGGCTCACTCTATGTTTTCCGGGCTTGGATCTGCATCTGGTTCTACTGTAACCTTCCACAAACTTTCATGTTTCAATTGCATTTTCATTGCAAACTTCCAGGTTGTATAATTCCCTGCACCCTTTAACTTGATAAACCCCATCATGGGATTCTGTGCACTAATCAGTCTATGTACTGACACGCTGTGCTGGAAACAATCTGTGCTGTCTTTCCTTGTTGTTTTATTCAGCTTCCGAGCTGATTAGTGTCTGTACTGACACACTGATCTGGAAACACTCTGTGCTATTGCCACTCTATGTTCTGTAGCAGTCTGTGTCTTGCATGTGCCTAAGATGGTGCCTGTGTGCTGCTGTGAGCACCTTAGTAGGTTGGGGCCTGGATGCTCTATTAGTGTGCCTGGGTCCATAACCTGTTGAATATATGCGTGTAATGGTATATCAGTTATGTACACACCAGCAGAATGCGTTATCACTACAGACACCTCAGTAGGATATTTTATTGCCAGATATATGATGCACAGACATACTCACTGTGAGACACTTGTTATGACGGAGTGGAACTTGAGAGGAGTGAGATCTGATCCAGCTCACTAGCCGGTAGCAGTTCAGGATGCTAACACTGGGTGTCTCAGAGCTAAGTGGGAGATGCCCATCTCCCACCAAGTCACTCTCTCACAGTACAGACAAGATGGCCACGCACATGCTCAGTAGTAACTGTGGTGTCCATCTGGGAACAGGTAATGAAACCTCCCTGGAGGAACAAAATGGAGTCTGCACAGTAGCGCATTCCCTTATCAACACTTATAACACTCTATTACAATGAGGAAAAAGAACAAGGTATTAGTTACACTTTATACTAGGATTGTTTTACAGTGTTCATATGTATGAGCCCTAAATAAAGCAAATTAACTTTTATGTTCTCTATTTTGAACAGTGAAAGAGTTCTGCTTGGAAAGACCTGCCAGGACTCCCACTTACATACTTTCAAGTGACCTGCCTTATTAAATACATTCATTCTTTGATTGCATTAATAACAAGAAGATATAATCCTGGAGGAGGCTTCTTCAGAGGAAAAGGAAGTGGAGAGGAAATCTGGCAGCAGTGTGTGATTTATAAAAGCCATTTACCTTGAGAAAGGCTAATTATGTTCATCTTTATGGATTCACCAGGTGAGGGGAGAGATGGCTAATCAGATGTATGACATTGAAAAGGACAGAATAGAATCATGGGCATCAGCCCACGCAGATGTAGTACAGAGAAAGACAAAGAAGACAGAGAGGGAAAAAAGTTGATTTGATCAAAAATAGAGCTGCACAATTTTAGAGAAAAATAAAAGTACCAGGAAGAATGCCGCTGGTAAACTGTCATTGTATCCATTTATGGACTGCTCGGTCTCATGTTTACTTCAGTAGCAGAAGATGTGATGACTATGATAACTTTTGGACGTGGAGAATTAAAAATCAATGATTCAAAACGGAGAAGTTCAGTGGTGACAGGGGGTAACATAAAATGTTTTTGCGAGGAATTGGAGGAACTATTGAGGTAAAATGGTTCCATCACAGCTTTAATAGGAAAGTTCCACTCCAAACTATGGGCCTGATTCATAGTTGTATGCTATGCCGATAATTTCATAAATTGAGCATTTTTTTTGCCATTGCACATGCATCTGGGTCTCACAGCACATGCCGTAGTAGCACGCTGCAAGTCTTTATTCGCAGTGTGATTGACAGGCAGTGAGCATTTGGGTGAGATAACCGTCAGTGTTGGCTAAAAATGCAGGCGTGTCGCGACCATTTCTGGGGCACATCCTGAGTCTGTGATCACGCACTCAGGAAATAGGGATCGTCTCATGGATGATGGAGAGAGAGAGAGAGACTGTAACAAAACACAAGGATTTTGACTTTTGGCCAACATGTCTACAGTAGGGATGTAGTCAGCATCCCGACTGTCAGGATCCCGACAGATTGCAGAGGAAAGTATTAGGGTCAGGGGGAGATTTAGGGTTAGGGGGAGGGGTAGGCACAAGGCAAAGGTTAGTGTTAGGCTTTGGGAAGGGAGGGTTAGGCTGCGGGAGATGTGGGTTAGGGTAAGGGTTACAATACTTACACAAATCTGACGGGATTCTGATGGTCGGCACCCTGACCGTCGGGATTTGGTACCCAACCCCTACAGTACTGCTCTTGCTAGTCATATTAAAGACATTGGCTGTAGTGCTATCTACCAAATTTCTGGCAGAATGGCATCTGCTAGGGACATCCTTAGACCTGTCATAACACTGCATGCTAGAAAAGAAATCTATTGCTTCTCTCTTGCCACATACTATACAGTGTTGGAGGTCTCATATCTGTAAAGAAAACTGAACTCACTCAAAAGGGCCTATTCATGATGTTAATTATCGGGCTCCGAACGGACCCCAATAATTAACATTCTAACTCGCTGTGGAATCCGGAGCAATTCATCATTGCTCCGGCGCGGTGACAGCTGATCCGAAAACAGCTGTCCCCGCAAGTGGCTTCACTGCTCCTTTTCAGAGCAGTGAATCTTTTCATTGCTCTCAACGAGGTAGTGACGGGAGTGCGCATAAGCAACCTACAGGTTACGCATGCGCACAAGAGCCCCAATTTCCGGTGGAAGGAGCCAGACAGGGACAGAGGGATCCCAAAGGATCCCTCTTCATAACCCAGACCTGCTTCCCATAGGGAAGGAGTGGGCTGCGATCCACAAGCGGGAGCATTCGCCATCTGAAGATGGCAAATGCTCCCTCAGTCAAGCTCTGAAAATATTAAATTTTCGGAGCTTGGGGAATTCTGTCCCCATACTAGTGTATGGGGACAGCGGCCCATTCCGCAAGAGGAAGGTAAGCAGGAGATATCTGTGATACTAGTGTATGAGGACAGCGGGGCATTCCGGGAGAGGAAGGTAAGCAGGAGATATCTGTGATACTAGTGTATGGGGACAGCGGCCCATTCAGGGAGAGAAAGGTAAGCAGGAGATATCTGTGATACTAGTGTATGAGGACAGCGGGGCATTCCGGGAGAGGAAGGTAAGTAGGAGATATCTGTGATACTAGTGTATGGGGAAAGCGGCACATTCCGCAAGAGGAAGGTAAGCAAGGGATATCAGTGATACTAGTGTATGGGGACAGCGGCCCATTCCGCAAGAGGAAGGTAAGCAGGAGATATCTGTGATACTAGTGTATGAGGACAGCGGGGCATTCCGGGAGAGGAAGGTAAGCAGGAGATATCTGTGATACTAGTGTATGGGGACAGCGGGGCATTCCGGGAGAGGAAGGTAAGCAGGAGATATCTGTGATACTAGTGTATGAGGACAGCGGGGCATTCCGGGAGAGGAAGGTAAGCAGGAGATATCGGTGATACTAGTGTATGGGGACAGCGGGGGATTCCGGGAGAGAAAGGTAAGCAGGAGATATCTGTGATACTAGTGTATGAGGACAGCGGCCCATTCCGCAAGAGAAAGGTAAGCAGGAGATATCTGTGATACTAGTGTATGGGGACAGCGGCCCATTCAGGGAGAGAAAGGTAAGCAGGAGATATCTGTGATACTAGTGTATGAGGACAGCGGGGCATTCCGGGAGAGGAAGGTAAGTAGGAGATATCTGTGATACTAGTGTATGGGGACAGCGGCCCATTCCGCAAGAGGAAGGTAAGCAGGAGATATCTGTGATACTAGTGTATGAGGACAGCGGGGCATTCCGGGAGAGGAAGGTAAGCAGGAGATATCTGTGATACTAGTGTTGGGGACAGCGGGGCATTCCGGGAGAGGAAGGTAAGCAGGAGATATCTGTGATACTAGTGTATGAGGACAGCGGGGCATTCCGGGAGAGGAAGGTAAGCAGGAGATATCGGTGATACTAGTGTATGGGGACAGCGGGGGATTCCGGGAGAGAAAGGTAAGCAGGAGATATCTGTGATACTAGTGTATGAGGACAGCGGCCCATTCCGCAAGAGAAAGGTAAGCAGGAGATATCTGTGATACTAGTGTATGGGGACAGCGGGCCATTTCGGGAGAGGAAGGTAAGTAGGAGATATCTGTGATACTAGTGTACGGGGAAAGCGGCACATTCCGCAAGAGGAAGGTAAGCAGGGGATATCTGTGATATCTCCTGCTTTACCTTCTTGATCACTAGCCTGATAACTAATTAATAGAGATGTGCGTCGACCCTCATGTTTTGGTTTTGGATCTGGATCTCCCCTGGTTTTGGATCTGAATCTGGTTTTGGATTTTTTTCCTTGGTGTTTTGTTTTCGTGTTTTGGTTTTGGATCTGGATTTTTTTCTTAAAAAATAAAAAAACAGCTAAAATCACATAAAATGTGCCTTTTTTGTTCCTACAGTATTAATAACCTCAATAACATTTATTTCCACTCATTTACAGTCAATTTTGGTTACCTCACAGCTCACAATATTGATTTTTTTCATCTAGTTAAAGGGCCAAAAGGAGTTGAGGACTGTGCAAAGATGATGGTTGGGATACCCTTGATGATTGAAGGCATGGGCCTTCATAGAGGACAAGGAAGTTGACGGCCTTGCATTATCATAATGACTGCTTGCGGCAGTTACAACATGTGGTTCTTGGCCTTGCTCTCCTGTCATGTGACAGCCCTCCATATTTTCTTGGTCTTGAAGCAGTGTCACAAGCACCAATAGTGTAGCCAAGGTGTGGTTACAAAATTCACACACATGTAGTTGTGCGCACACAGAAAAAAATTATACAAAAGACACTATTTTTTTTTCGGGTCCAGAACTTGGGCCTAGAGCACAGATTGGTGACGACTGGAGTCGGGCAGCACTAGTTTGCGTTGCTATATCTTGTGTGACTAAGCCTAACACGCACACACACAGAAAATAAATAGACAAAAGACACTTTTTGGGGGGGGGGTTGGGTCCAGAACTTGGGCCCAGAGCACAGATTGATGACGACTGAAGTCTGGCAGCACTAGCTTGCAACTTGTGTTGCTGGCTGGATCTTGTGCGGTACTGCGGTTAAGCCTAACATGCACACACACACACAGAAAAATATAAAAGACACTTTGATTTTTTTTGTTTTTAACATGACTGGAGTTGGGCTGGATCTTGTGCGGTACTGCGGTTAAGCCTAATACGCACGCGCACACACACACACACAAAAATATAAAAGACACTTTGATTTTTTTTTTTAGCACGACTGGAGTTGGGCTGGATCTTGTGCGGTACTGCGGTTAAGCCTAACATGTACGCGCACACACACACAGAAAATATAAAAGACACTTTGATTTTTTTTGTTTTTAACATGACTGGAGTTGGGCTGGATCTTGTGCGGCACTGCGGTTAAGCCTAACATGTACGCGCACACACACAGAAAATATAAAAGACACTTTGATTTTTTTTTTTTACTATATATATATATATATATATTTTTTTTTTTGGAGTCCAGTACTTGGGCCCAGATGGACACAGCACAAGCCCAGATATATCTGCAGTTCTGCACCAGCCCAGATGGACACAGCAGACATGAAAAACACCAGCCCAGAATGGATCAGCAGCACCAGCCCAGGTCACAGCAGACAGCCCAAATGGATCAGCAGATAGCACAGTGACAGCAGCTGTAGCTAATGGGCTTCCTACTGAGACGCCCATCTTCTGCTTCACTAAAATTCACAGGTGAGCTTATTATATCACTTGTGAATCTGTGAGGAGACCTGGAAAACATGCAGTTAGGGGTCCTGAGGACCGAGTATGAGTACCTGTGATATAGACATATCATCCATGTAGACATGCTGAGTGTCGACATTGTCACTACTGACATGTAAGCATGTTGACATTATCATGTTGACGTGATGCATGTCGACACAAGAACTGTTGACCTAATATACCACATCCATACAGTAGAGGCTGCCATTGAGAGATCCAAGACAAAGTGTAACCTATGCAGTACAATGGCCAATGTCATCTAAAGATCGCATCATGTATTTGGACCAGACTAGGTATGGGAGACCGGCAGTCGGGGTGCCGGCTGTCAAAAGACTGACAGAGGCATCCCGATGTTTAGAATCCCGCAGAAACCTCCCACAGCTTAGCAACCGACCAGGGTGATGGTAGCGATGGTCAAGATCATCGCGACCATCGGGGCTTGCGACGAGACCCTAAGGTTGGGTCTCGGCAACCGCAAGCCCCAGGGAGCTTCCAGCTCTGATCGAGCCGGAAGCTCCCCACTGACATCACTGCTGATGTCAGTGCGGCCGCCCACAAAACGGCAGGCGTTCACTTGGGAACACCTCCGTTTGTGTAGCCACCCCCTGCCCCACCTACAAGACGACAGCCGTCCCTTTTGTAGTGAGCTACAGAGTGAGAGAATTTCTCTCTTGCTCCGGGGCTTGCGCACACGCAGTGCGGCAGCTGCGTGTGCGCTGGGCCTTAACATCGACCCGGTTGCGACCGGGTCTGAATGAGACCCATTGAGTCGGCTGTGCAGCACAGCCGATGGTAGATATATCTGCACATTGTGCTGTGTGTATGGGCAGTCGGCCGACCGCTCCCATACATTTGCTGCAGAGGCCGCAGGGAGGGGGCACAACGTGACCCCCAAGACCTACGGCCAGATGGCAGATGATGGTTGTTCAGTGTGTATGAACAAGATCAGTCGATCTGCAGATACATCTTTTATGTATGTACCCACGTTAAGGCAAATACACTTGTTAAATCGCACCCTTAAAGTAAGACATAAAAGATCTGAACCTAGAAGTCAACAAACGTGACGTGTGTTGCTGCAATGGGAGCTTCTACTATTTCTGTAATAAAAACATGTTTAACTTCAACACGCGTAGGAAATGTCCTGAATGCTGTGAGCAGCTGTATGTACTAAAACAAACAACATTTTTTTGTAAAACCTTGAAAAATCCCATATCTCACCCTAATTGGGAATGGTACAGTAAGTTGATTTTTTTTTTTTGATAATGGAATATTCAGGGGCCTTAGGAGTGTTTAAAAGCTGCATGTACTAGCGCGAGGGACCAGGCGATGATATCCATTTACTTAGGAGAATACATCCATGTTTTCATCATATAATTGTTATTTTCCATGAACAAACAGGATGTATCCTGTGTATCCTCTAAGCACAAAATGGATTTAAGTACGTGCTATCTCACTAGAACAGTACATTAAATAATATATGGAGTATGGGGCCTTCCAGCTTCACACACTGTCTTACTCCCGAGTGAGATGGTGTGCAATGTGCTTTCATGTGAGAATTATGCTTGGAAATTACTTATTCTCTCTTATATCTGCTGCTGGAGCCCTGTCTCTGTTTCTGCACCGCTCGATTTACAGCCCAATCCCTCATGTAATCCTGCGTCTCTCTCCCTGTGCTTGTGGAGCTCTTTCCTCAGCTGCCGTTTTAATTATCCTCTATCAATATTTGGTTTTAATTTCATTTCTTTCTTAACACCTTGCTGATGGCACATATTCAGCCCCTTTGATCTCAACACAACATGCTGCATCCATGGCATTCTTTCCAACATGGCATATCGTGGCCATCTCCGGACCTAAAGTGGTTAATATATTGAAAGATCTGCAACTAAGACAAATGAGATGAATTGGGTACAGCGACAAAGTACATCTGTTTCTTTATGTTTACTATGGAGAGGTGGAAAACCACTCGGCAAATCCATTATGACACAGAAAGACATAAGTAAGCAGTAAAGCAAGTCAGGCTATCCCCCTGTGAGCACTGTGACTGTCTGTGTCACTCTATCTGCGGTGACAGACACAGATGGACCTACTGACACATATTAAAATGCAAACCTAAAGCTTTTTAAAGGTGAAAGACACAAAATAAAATAAATTACCTCCAAACCGGGCACATTTCTCCTGTCACCAACAATGTTTATTTGCATGTGGAAGTTTACTGCTCAATAACTTGGGACATTCTCGGCCTCATTCAGTGGTGCGTACAGTGGTGATGTAGTGGCCGATGTTTTCAATTTGTGCATGTGTCCCGATGGTTACTGCTCTATGACGCAGATTGGAATTGCACGCAGAGGGATTGATTTTCTGGTGGCGTTCCTGGGAGCTAACAGGGGGTGGGCTAGCCAGGCGCGGGCTGCGGCATAGCCTCACATGCACTGGCACAGGAGGCCATGTACAGATGACAAAATTGCATATGCCATAGGGCTGGTGCAACCTTTGATGTTGCAAGCAATGGCGCGTCTTAGTATATCGGGAGGTGGAATAGTACCGTAGCCAGTGGGCGACTAGGAGGCTGACAATCCATCACGGCATTAGCATAAAGGCACAAGCGCTGTTGCAATAAAGACGCAGTCATGACTGTTTGCATATGTAAGAAGGAAGAAGACACCAGGGGTAGAAACGCGTTGGAGTACACCTACATAAGACCTAATTGATCAATTCCTAAAACATCCACTTGCTGATCCAAACTGCCAGATCCACCGACAAAGTGTCGCACACCCAGTACAACCACCCGAGACAACACGGAGATGGGACTCGATCACGTGACGGAGTCGCAATCACATGACGTGGAAGTAGAGACAACGAAGAAAACAGAGCCGGAGCCGTGGGACTAGAGTCTGCCCGGTGTCTACTGCGCATGCACAGAACGCCGGAAAATGGTCCCCACGGCCATTTTTTCGGCATTCTGCGCATGCGCAGTAGACTCCGGGCACACTCTAGTGCCCGGAGTCTACTAATTCTCCATTGGCTGGCCGCGTCAGTCGGCTGCCAGCCACCAGGGAGAGAGGAGGGGGCCCTGCACAAGGAGTGCACCCAGGCCACCTCCTCTCTTAAAATGCCCCTGCCCGCCACGTTATAGTAGCCCCAGTGTGCAGTGTCAACTTTACATCCTACTATATGTTGGGGGTGCCTTGGACTGCTCAACCTATAATATAAACATAATAAGAGGTGCTACCATGCTGAGACTTGTAGTGCCACACACAAAAAAGGAAAATCCAGGTGCACACTCTAAGCACTAAGAATACTGATAATCAGAACAATTATTATAATCATCTCTTCAATTTAACATGGAGTACAAATGAAGTTCTAAGCACGTTTGGCCAACAATGCATGCCACCTACCACGTGACCTCAACAGGTTGGTCCCTAACATTCCTAAGGTACAAGTCCAGAACATGGACTGTGTGCATGTCTGAATCAGACCCTCTCTGCGCACTGCCAATTGTGGGTGTAGTCATGTTGTCAACACCATAATGTAGACATGGCAAACATTTCAACACCCAACATGTAGATACCTGCAAAATGGCAATACAGTCAAAATGTCGACACAGGAAATGTTGCCAGTTAAAATATCAACATGAAATTTGGGTACAGTCAAGATGTCGACAATAGCAATTTTAGGGTTAGGCTTAAAATTGGGTGTCAACATTATGTACCAGTCAACATTGTGGTTGTCTATATATAGTATGTGTCGACATAAGGGTGTCCATAGAATGACTGTCGACATTGTGATTGTGGACAGAACATACAGACACTGTGCCAATGAAACACTGGTCACTGCAGTGCCATGGTGGAGCAGAGCATGGGTTCCAGATGGTAAAATCAGCACGGTAGGAAGGTCTGGGGCTTTAGAATTTAACCAGTAATGTTTCAACAAGATAAAACCCTCTCTATACTCTTACCTGAATGCTGACACTCTGCAATTACACATGCCAATGACTAATGCCATTGTGCATATTTTGATTAATAATTTTGAGCTAAACTCATTTTAGTAAAAATTTTGCATAGCTCATGGTAACTATGAGAACACTTGTACGTTTGATTTGCCTCTCATTTCAGTATATGAATACTTTGGGTGTTTCCAATTACATTTGACTTATTTCTTTATTGGCTAATACATTTTCTTAATCTTCCATACTTCAATGCTCTTAACAATAAATCTTTATCTACATTCTCCATACTCCATGGATTCTTCGCTCCGTCACTTCCAGAGAGCAGGGCATTGACCTCTGTTCCATTCTCAAGCACTGCAAACTGTAAAAGCTGCATTAAAGAGATGGTGTCTCCCTGAGTCTACAGCTCCACCTATATGCATCACAGCAAAGGGCACTATTATATGCATAGAAGGACTAACTGAAATTCCTAAAACATTTGAAGGTGTAAGTCTCTATCTTACAATACTGTTACATGCTCTATAATTATATTGTTTCACATTTTCAGACCAAGTACAGTTTTGATATGTGTATGTTTCAGAAACTTTGTATAAACTTCTGGCGGGGGTTACACAATCACAAATGATTTAATTAGTACTATATAAGCAGGTCCCTGTTTTATTATGAAGCTAGGCATGGCAATAAGTGGGTTAACCATCAATGATGCTTTCAGAGCTTAACATCAATGACATAAAACCATCGATGGTAAACCATTGATGGTTTGCCCCATCAACGATCCTCCCTGCTGTGGGAAACAGCAGGAGGGGAGCCAATCAGAGAAGAGTTGGGGCTTAATGGGCCACTGGGGACAGGGCCAAGGTCCATTACTGATGCATTATACCGTGCCTCTGAAAAAATGGCTGGTTGATGGCTGTTACCTATCGATGATCGATAACTGTTACACATGGATGGACATCACTATATGAAGGTGCTCTGAAATTGCCCACTAAGCGTGATTAGAACTGGACTTCTTTAATGGCTCCAAGTTTGGAGACTATTATTTACTTACTAATACAAACTGTGTAGAACAAAGTAACAGTTCAACTAAATCTGTTTTTATTGTCCCAAGTTCCCCCTTTTTTTACCACTTATTGCTACAAAAGTGAAGATTATACAAAATTGATTCAGTGCAACTATTATTAATGTTGTTTTTAATATTGTTTTCTTCTTTTTAAATGCTGCAAGAAATATATTTAATGACTAACTTATTGCAGGATATCGGGGTATAGCTCAAAATGATTTCTGTTGTCACTAAATAAGGAATGTAATCTTTCTTGTTGAAATCCCATTTTTCAGTTGCTGCATGAGTGATGGGGGTAATTATTCCTGTGCACCTGGAATAGCCGGTTCTCTGTTTTCAAGGCTGTCAAACTGAAGCATTGCTTTCCCTCTTATCAGGCAGGAAGCATGGAGCCGCTAATATGGGAAACAGGAAAGTCCCATTTAGGTCTTCATGTTATGTGCGCCAATGATTAGAATGTTTACGTTGGGCACGGGATGGTGTGTTTTGAGCAAAGAGTTTTATTACTGAAAAGGGAAGATACAGCTGGACGTGCTATATTAAAATTGTTACAAGAAGATGATTTGTTATTACTTCTAGTAACAAACTTAATACAGTCTAGAAATATACTAATGCCTATATGGACTAACAAGTCTGTTGTATTGCATTAGTGAAGCTGGCCATACACCTAAAGGTTATCTTCCAACCAGTCAACTAGTTGGCTGGTTGGATGAAAATCTGGTAATGTATTGGAGCAAATGACATTTGGAAGTTTTCTCTCATGCACCATAAAATGAAGAAAAGTGGTCATTCAAACAAAATAGTTAAATTAGACAGATTTAACCAACTTGTCAGGAATAACATTAGTGCACAACACTGGTTATCCTAGGAGGAGGATACTTTTTTATTTATTTTTTTGCTGCAAATACCTGTTC
Source organism: Taudactylus pleione (assembly GCA_031769625.1). Taxonomy (NCBI): domain Eukaryota; kingdom Metazoa; phylum Chordata; class Amphibia; order Anura; family Myobatrachidae; genus Taudactylus; species Taudactylus pleione. The sequence goes on from JAUIMM010000706.1 coordinate 7,805,704, forward strand.
AATTGCCTCTGGACCTCACTCTTCCAGACAGCCGCTATCTGTACTCAGCTTCTTTGATGTTTCAGATATTGTAAAAGTTAAAGTATAACACATCAGGTTACCCACAATGTTATAACATGGCCTAGCGAAGAGTTGCATAAGTGCAGATGGAGGGGTCCTACAAAGGGCTGAAAGAATGAAGTACCATCTGCATCTAATCTCGAGGATCCCAATGACCTTGTTGCATTGCTATGAAATATAACATCCCATCGGGTGCATTAGAAAATGACTGTCAGTGTATGTTTGCTTATAGTACTTAAGTGATGATGGCAAGTAAGTGGTCTGCTGTCCTCTAGTACTTGCCCAATAACAGTGCTGATAGTTCACTTCTCTCCTACTTATGGCAGAGAGGTAAGGGCTCCCACCTCCAAACACAATAAATTTACAATCATTGAAAAACAAATGATTTTTTTTTGCTATTGGAGATAACCCAAAAGGGTTTTAGGTCAATCCTTTAAATTTAATTATTTTAAGAATGTATATTTTTCTTTTTTTTAATAAAAGTATGTGTGCTATCACAATCAACTAAGTAATAAGTATGCGGGTTGTGTTGGACCAGACCAATATACAACAATATCAATTACAATTTTCAGGTCGTTTACACTCAGAATAGACTCTACTGCTTGTCTGAATATTTAAATTCACTGTCACTTTTATAACACTTAAGTTAGAAAAAAACAAACTTCAGTACTACTACCGACTATATGATAAGCTAATATTCTAATTTTATATTACTAATACTTTAGCTAAAGTTAACCCAATAAAATGTCAAAACAGTACTTTCCCAATCTTGATTTAATAGTCATCTCTTTAAGGTGGTGCACATTTTACAAGTGAAGCTTGACCCGGTAGAGGCTGTGGAGAAACTGTTAATGTGTAACTATTATTTTCATGTCTGCAATGGGATCCAAGTAATAGTAAAAGTATCCTTTCAATGTCAATCGTTGTGTATATGTCTGAGACAGCCTTAGTTTCTACCAAATATAATACATTTATCAGGTGTTACTGGAAGGAGCAGGGCAGAGCGTTCTGTTTGACTCCAGAGCAATTACTTGTGATAGTTGTGGGAAATGTTGTGACAGAAAGAGTCTAGTGCACAGTTTAGTTTCCCAGGCAAATTCTATAATAAGATCTATGGGACAGTTAATTTAAATAGGGTCTTCTCTTTTAATGGGAGTAATCATTGTGCTATATATACTGAGGTCGGTACCCTATGGAAGGTGGCATACATGTATTCTCCTCAAAATGACCCTGACTCCAAAGAGGTTGCTGGCTAAAGTATAGTCTAGACTTATTTACATTTTCCTCTCCCCATGTGTACTTCACACATACTCAGCCCGTCTTATGGCTTTCCTCCTCCTAAATACTTTCTATCTTGAGCACTCTCACTTTCCCACTGGCAGCACTTGACCTCCCTCCTGTATACTGCAGCTGCTCATGCTGACCAAGTCCTGGTTGCTAAGTGACCCCAGTCTCTGCTGCAGCTGTGGCTCCTCTGCGTCTGCAACTATACATGGTACAGAGATTTATCAAATCATGGAGAAATAAAGTACCAACCAATCAGCTTCTAACTGTCATTTTACAGGCTTTGCTAAAAAAAAGTGACATTTAAGAACTGATTGGCTGGTACTTTATCTCTCTCCAAGATATGACAAATATCCCCCTTTGAGTTATACTTTGCTACAGAGGGGTATCACACAAAGTTCCTGACACTACTGCAACAGAGAGAGCCAGTGCCATGCAGTGCACACTGGGGATGCTGTTCAGCTTCCAGCCCCTTCCATGTCCACCTGTACAGGCAGCTGTGGCACCAGGTTGGTCTAGGTAAAAGTCTCATTTTCAATTAGACTGTAATTAGCATTGAACAGAACTCCAGATATTTACGTCCATCATGGTTGTGCATGGTATTGAAGTGGCAGAGTGGTCCTAATATCTAATCATTGGAGAGAGATAAAGTACCAACCAATCAGCTCCTGTCATTTTTCAAACACAACCTGTAAAATGGCAGAAGCTGATTGTTTGGTACTTTATCTCTCTCTCCAAGGTTTGATACATCTCCCCCTACGTCACAGTTGGAGGAGTGTTTGTTGTTGGATGCAACCTAGTCAAAGTCTGTACTGGATAATACCTTCGATTGGACTGGACAAAGGACAGCAAGGATCAGTGACAAGGAAGACACAGAGCTACAAGGAGTAACCACAAGTGGATCAAGAAGCCAATATGAATTTGCTGCTTTGTGCCCTCACCAAATAAGATGATATTGAACTTAGGCTCTATCACATAGGTAAAGGAGTGAAGTGAGTGACTCGGCATCCAGGATTGTGTATCAAGGGGACAGTGAATAGATGCTGGTGAGGTAAGGAGTAGAGATGAGTGGGTTCGGTTCCCTGAGAACCGAACCCACTCGAACTTCGGGGATCCAAGGCATATCCGAGTTGACTCGGGTTTTCCTGCCTGACTTGGATCTGAAAATGAGGCAAAATGTCATCATCCCACTGTTGGATTCTCGCGGGTTTTGGATTCTATAAAGGTTTTACAATCACCATAATTTTTCATTCTGGCTGTGGAAAGTGAAGAGGGAGGGAGCTGGGACCTGTGCTGTGCTGTTGTTGCACCCTGATGCTGTGCACAGGGGCTGGCTACTGTTGTCCATAAGGGCTGGCTGTTGTCTATAGAGGGGCTGGCTGTTGTCTATAGAGGGGCTGGCTGGCTGTTGTCGTGTCCATAGGGGCTGGCTGGCTGTCGTTGTCATGTCCATAGGGGCTGGCTGTTGCCCTGTCCATAGGGGTTGGCTGGCTGTAGTGCTGTGTTGTCTAGGGGTTGCTCTGTCCTTCAGGGGTGCTCTTCAGCCACCCTAGTGTGAAAAAAATTAAAAAATTAGTGTTAGCCACACTTGTCATCAGTGCAGGGGTGCTGTGCTGCTGTCTGTTAAGGAACTGCTGTCTCTTTCAGGAGTTCACCCCGGGATATTAAAAAAATATATATAAACAATTTTTTTTGTGTGGCATGTTAGCCACACCTGTCATGGGTGTTGCTGCGCAGGGGTGCTGTGCTGCTGTCTGTCAAGGGCTGCTGCCTAAAAAATAAAACCAACATTTTTTTGAGTGCATGTCAGCCACACCTGGCTGTCACTGTCATCGGCGTAGCTGTGCAGCGGTGTTATAAGAATTTTTTTTTGTGTGTGTTTTTGTGTGTGTAATGAGTATGGAGGTGGAGGACAATCACATGACCGGAGAGCAAGATCCACATACCAGTCTTGAAGCTGCTGGCAGCAGTCATGATGACGATGCAAGGCCGTCAACGTCATCTATGAAGGCCGATGTACCAGGGTTTAAGTCAGGCCAAAAAGTCAAGCTAAAAAAAATCAACTTTTAAACTGTTAAAGCAAAAAAAATTTAAAGCTAAGTTAGATTTAAAGAAACAAAAAATTGGCAATATGCCATTGACTACACGAAGTGGCAAGGAAAGGATAAGGCCTTGGCCTTTATTATTGACTGGTGGTTCCAGTGATGATTTAAGCCCCTCTGCTTGTAGGAGAGGTACAAAAAAAAATTGTTAAGACGAGTAAGACACCGGAACCAACTGTGTGCTCTGAAAAATCACAAATCCCAGAGGAGCGTTCAAGTAGGATCCTTCTTCCACCATTTGTGTGCCTTCTTCTGATGTAGAAATCGAGGATGCTTCTGTGGAATTGCATGAGGCATTTTTTACATTCAGCAACTGCGTGTCGAAGATTGCAGCACCAGCAAGAACTGTTGAATTTGCTCTGCCATCAGCTGAAGCAAGAAGGTAGTAACTAGGTGGAATTCTACCCTCTATATGCTTCAGCGGATGGAGGAGCAGAAAAAGGACATCCAAGGCTACACTGCAGCCTATGACATAGGGAGAGGAGTGGGAATGCACCTTAGTCAAGTGCAGTGGAGAATAATTTCTGTGTTGTTAAAGGTTCTCAAACCCTATGAACTTGCCACATGTGAAATTAGTTCAGACACTGCCAGCTTGAGTCAGGTCATTCCCCTAATCAGACTTTTGCAAAAGCAGCTGGAGAAACTAAAGGAGGAGCTGAAATGGAGTGATTCTGCTAAGTATGTGGGACTTGTAGATCAAGCCCTTCATTCACTTCGACAAGATCCAAGGGTCATCAATCTCTTGAAATCAAATCACTATATTTTGGCGACCATACTTGATCCTAGGTTTAAGTCATACCTTGTGTCTTTCTTTCTGATGGACATAAATCTCAAAAGATGCAAAGAGCTGGTGGTGAAAAAATTGTCAGCTCAAGCGGAATGTGACATGGCAGCATCTCCTCCTTCAGTTTCTACAGCTGCCAGGAAAAATCTACATTTTCCTAAGAGGCCCACTGCTGGTGGTGATGCAGATCAGTCAGCAAAATCTAATGACATCTGATTGGGTACGAAAGAACTGTCTACAGTGAGTGACATGCCTACCATGACTTTGTCTGATACGGTCACCATTCAGAGAATGGTGGATGACTATTTTAGGGATTGCATCCAAATAGGCATGTCAGACAGTCCGTTTCACTATTGGCAGGAAAAAGTGGCAATTTGGATTCCCTTACACAAACTGGCTTTGCTGTACTTAAGTTGCCCACCCTCCAGTGTGTACTCTGAAAGAGTTTTCAGCGCAGCCGGGAACCTTGTCAGTGATCGTCAGCAGAAGTTACTTCCCCAAAATGTGGAAAAGATGATGTTCATCAAAATGAATTACAAATTCCACGAGGAAGACCTTTACCAACACTTAAGTCCAAAAAAGACATTAGCGTCTGACTCTGTAATGGTGGATTCCAGCGGGGATGAATTCATATTGTGTGAAGAAGAGGAGGATGCACACACTGATGGAGATGACAATGACGATGATGACATCTAATGTATTGTAAAGCCAGTTTGTGTATGGGATCATTGCCACCAATGTCCACTGCGCATTGGCAGCTTGTTTTGTGGAGGGTCCAAACAAACCAATAATTTTAACCACAAGTGGCAGTCCCTGTCGCTGAAGTGATTGGTTTGTTAAATTGTGAATGTCCTGTTTCATATATAAAACATAAGGGTGGGTTGGCGGGCCCAAGTACAATTCCATCTTGCACCTTTTTCCTTTCCATTATGTGCTGGTTGGGGCATTGCTGCCTGACATTTTAATGCTATGGTTTCTGAATGTCCAGATATTGTAACGGCCACAGACAGCATCTCCTGCATGCCCCTTTCATTTTCTTTAAAGAAAATTCTGAACCAATTGTTGCTTGTTGTGTCAACCCGACGGCACAAGTCGCACAACAGTGACATTCAGCCATGGGTTCTCAACCCTTAAGGCTGCTACAAGGCCCAAAGGCCGCATCCTGCTTCAAGCCCAAAGGCCAGCTGTCATCACCAGTCACCAGCCCTCAAGGCTGTAATGGCCACAACTTGCCAAGAGTTCTAGGCCTCAAGGCTGTTGCAGGACTAATCATAGCTCTGTATTCCATTACTACTCAGCCCGGAGGCTGCATCAACAATTAATTATCAACTATCAATTCTTCAGCCAGCCAGGGGCTGCATCAAATTTCAATTCAGCCAGAGGCTGCACAAATTATCAATTCTTCAGCCAGGGGCTGCACCACCAATTATTAATTCTTCAGCCAGGGGCTACACCATCAATTATCAAGTCTTCAGCCAGGGGCTGCACTAATCATTAATTCTTCAGCCAGGGGCTGCACCACCAATTATCAATTCTTCAGCCAGCCAGGTTCTGCACCAATTATTAATTATTTAGCCAGGGGCTGCACCAATTATCAATTCAGCCAGGGGCTGCACCACCAATTATAAATTCTTCAGCCAGGGGCTGCACCACCAATTATCAATTCTTTAGCCAGGGGCTGCACCAATTATTAATTCTTCAGCCAGGGGCTGCAGCAATTATCAATTCAGCCAGGGGCTGCACCAATTATCAATTCAGCCAGGGGCTGCACCAATCAACAATTCTTCAGTCAGGGGCTGCACCACCAATTATCAATTCTTCAGCCAGCCAGGGGCTGCACCAATTATTAATTCTTTAGCCAGGGGCTGCATCAATTATCAATTCAGCCAGGGGCTGCACCAATTATCATTTCAGCCAGGGGCTGCACCACCAATTATCAATTCTTCAGCCAGGGGCTGCACCACCAATTATCAATTCTTCAGCCAGCCAGGGGCTGCACCAATTAATAATTCTTCAGCCAGGGGCTGCACCAATTATTAATTCAGCCAGGGGCTGCACCAATTATCAATTCAGCCAGGGTCTGCACCAATTATCAATTCAGCCAGGGGTTGCACCAATTATCAATTCAGCCAGAGGCTGCACCAGTTATTAATTATTCAGCCAGGGGGTGCACCACCAATTATCAATTCTTCAGCCAGGGGCTGCACCACCAATTATCAATTCTTCAGCAAGCAAGGGGCTGCACCAACTATTAATTATTCAGCCAGGGGCTGCACCAAGTATCAATTCAGCCAGGGGCTGCACCAATTATCAATTCGACCAGGGTCTGCACCACCAATTATCAATTCTTCAGCCAGGGGCTGCACCATCAATAATCAATTCTTCATCCAGGGGCTGCACCACCAATTATCAATTCTTCAGCCAGGGGCTGCACCAATTATCAATTCTTCAGCCAGCCAGGGGCTGCACCAATTATCAATTCTTCAGCCAGTGGCTGCACCAATTATTAATTCTTCAGCCAGGGGCTGCACCAATTATCAATTCTTCAATCCTCAAGGGGTACCCCAACCATCATCTTTGCACAGTCCTCAACTCTATTTATCACTCAGTTTTGAGCCAGCTAGCTGGATGCAACCTTTTGGCCCTTAACTAGATGAAAAATTCAATATTGTGAGCTGTGAGGTGGTCAAAATTGACTGGAAACGAGTGGAAATAAATGTTATTGAGGTTAGTAATACTATAGGAACAAAAAAATGGCCAATTTTATGTAATTTTAGCTGTTTTTATGATTTTTTAAGAAATAATCCAGATTCAAAACCAAAACTGAAAAACAAAACACGGAGGTGAGGTTTTGGCAAAACCCATCCATATCCAAAACCAGGGGAGATCCAAATCCAAAACCAAAACACAGGGGTCAGTGCACATCTCTAGTAAGGAGTAATATACTGTACAGTGTGGTGAAACCCCCAGGTGTGGTCAGATTATTTTCTATTATTTTGTGCTGTGGGCATTTTAGTATAATGAAAGTGTGCATCTTGTTTAAAGATAACTGAAATTTGCCTTAGAACTGAAGGCTCATAAACCTCTAGTCAGGGACGGAATGACTTAATAGTTAGGGGGGTTGTGTTTGTAGGTTGATGGACAGCACAGGTAGCAGAATGACTGGTAGACATCATCTTTAGAGTCGGACAATCGTCGTCGTCCTATTGGCCTCTCATTGCTGTTAAGGTTAAGTGCGAGATTAGAGTTTGTGTGTTCATCTTCGTTTGAAGTTGCCCTGTTCAGCATGGCTTATGCGATGGCCTATCATGGGGCTTTTCGCATTAGCGAATTAGTTGCAGCATCGCGCTTCACCCCTCCCTCGTTGGCACATGCACATGTCATCGTACGGGATACCCTGTTGTGTCGGATTCAGCCTTCAAAGACCGACCAGTTGGGCAGAAGACTCTGGGTTTCCTTAAAGCCCTTTGGGGATTCCAGGCTCTGTCCAGTTCGCTTGGCAACATCATACATGGGCTGTCGCCCGTTGCTGCCTGGGGCATGGTTGATGCATGCAGACGGCTTGCCATTGACGAAATTTCAGTCGGTCTTTCAACGCTCTTTCAACGCTGCATCCGTCACCTTGGTCTGTCGCCCTCCGATTACAGCACCCATTCTTTTAGAATTGGTGCTGTGACATTTGCTGCCTCCTCTGGTTGGTCGGTGCAGGAAATCAAGACTTTGGGAAGATGGAATTCCGATGCATAGAGGAGATACGTCCCTCTAGAGAATTGATTATCTGTGTAACATTGCTTATATTGATGTTTGGACTTGGGAGCTACGGCCACTCGTCACTGTGTCAGTGGGGGTCTCGAAGGATTTTGCCCTGTTTTTTGCCCTGCTGTGGACAACATAATAAGAAAAATAAAAATAAAAAAATAAATGAATAAAAATAAAATAATTCAGAAAATACATTGAAATGAAAGAAAAGATCCTGCAGGTTTTTGTCAGGTTTCCCCCCCTCTTTCCCAGGGGCGTAGAGAGCCACGCGGGGCCCCGGTAAAGAGGGGGCGTGTCCTAATTGCAGCAGGCGTGGTCACGCCCCCTTGAAAAAAAAATTGTTTTGCAGCGCCGCAAAGCGGCGCTGCGCGCTGGGGAGGGGACGCTGTGAGCCCCTCAGCCCGGCGCAAAGCCAGTGGGGGGCGAGATCAGTGTGATCGCTCCCCCCTTCAGGCCTAGGAGATTGCTGTGGCTGCTGCTTAGCAGCCGCAAGCAATCTCCCACTGCAGCCCAGCACACGCTGTGTGCTGGGCTGCTGCATAGGGAGGGAGGGAGGGAGGAAGTGAGGGGGGTGGCGCCAGACCCGGGACCCCGCCAGGCCCCTCTGGAAACCTGGGCCCAGGTAAACTGTACCCGCTCCCCCCCCTCTCGGCGCCCCTGCTCTTTCCTTCCCCCTCCTTATAGCAGTTAAGAAATATCACTTAGTACTCACCTATTATTTTATATTTACAGGTGGTTTCCTGGATGATAGGCCTATATGGGTGTTTGGGCATTCCTTTGTGTTTTGGGATGCTCAATCACATTTTGCTTCTGACGAGTCTGTTTTTTCTAGATGGATAGGGTCAGGTGGTTTGGTTTTAGAGGAATGTTATGGAAGGGGTTCCTACCTAGGCTCCGCAGGGCAGTGGAATAATTTGGTGTCCCCTGATCTTAGTGGTGCATCTTGGGGGTAATGATTTGTGCCAAAGGACATTGTTGGATGTGCGTCACTCAATTGTGAGCGACCTTCACGAAGTGGTGCGGCTCTGGCCGGAGTGTGTGGTTGTTTGGTCCTTTATAGTTGCTCGTTTGTCTTGGCGTTGTAGGTCGACCACGATAGTCATTGATCGATCCAGGAAGAAAGTCAATAAGTGGGTGGCTAGACACGTGTTGGAAATGGGTGGGTTGGTGGTGCATCACCCCTTAATCCGTGTACAGGATGCCCACCTTTTCCGTAGGGACGGGGTTCACCTCACTGAGGAGGGGATATTTTTGTGGCTTGAGGGAATTTTTTCAGTGTTAGCAGTGGTGCCAGTTTAGGTTGATATGGTGGTGGGCTCGGTTCTAGAGAGAACTTTTGTGTGGCGAGAAAGAATGGCAACTTGGTGGCCAGCTTGCTGCAGTATGGGGGGTGCACTCCCGTTCAATGCATTTGTTAGGCTGATTTCACCGTAATGGGGTCAGCGGTGCCTCTCATCCGAGTGGGCCTGAATAGTGCATTGGTATGGGTGTCGGATACCTACCCACTTGCTTAGAAAGGGATAGTTGGCCCTTGCAATTCTAATTTCACATTTGCCTTTGACAATGGGATAGTTGGCCCTCGCAATTTGTGACATCATTTGCCTAAGTCAAGTGGTTTGCAATATGCTGCCTTTCTTTCTGCTGCCACCATTCTTCTGTTGTAATAAATAATGCTGACCATTAATTTTGAAAGGCACATTCGGTCTCATGTCTTTAGTTTAGTTAAGTATGCAGTGTTTAAGTTTATTAGTTATGGTTCATCTGTCATCTGACGAAAGAGAGTTTAGTGATTTATGCAACGTATAAAGACCAGTTGGATGACAGGGCAAAAAAAGCTAAACATTCCTCAGGTATCCTCACTTTGAATAAGTGACATTATATCACTCACTCAGTGATTTAGGCAGCCACCCAGAGTTTCCCAAACTTGGTCCACAAGGCGCCCTTACAGTCCAAGTTTCAAGGATATCCATGCTTGACCACAGGTAACTTAATTAGTATCTCAGTCAGTTTGGTTTAACCACCTGTGCTCAACCATGGCTATCTCTAAACCTGAACAATTTTGGTGCCTTGAGGACCGCGTTTGATAACCTCTGCCCTAGACCATGGCTGCCTAGGTTACTGCCTAGCTATATAGTGCTAGTGCTTGCATTGCCATCTTATATTGTTACAGGAAAGCACATTTCTAGGCGCACTTAGATCAAATAGTAAGCACACTCAAACACGCTGTCTTGTATAATGTAAGTTAGATTAAAAAGAAAATTTGAAATTAATGGAGAATGTGGTTCAATAGTGGCAGCTGGGTGGATTTTAACATGGCATCTTTCCTGTTTCACTACTTTTAATTGGATCTGGTAAATCTGGAGGTAATTCCAAGTACTGAGAAGTAGCATGTGCTTTAAAGTGTGCTTAGCAGACAGATAGGCTGATTGTGAAAATAAACAGACTGTGTGGGTATGCACTTCTTGCAGTACTTTATGGAGCATTAGATAACATGATGATAATCACTGCTTCAATGGTTCATCATTTCAATAAATGTCAAGCTGGTACCTATCTCTCTCATCATATTTCCATATTCACTATAAAGATTTCCAGATCAGCAGTGCACCACTGCCTGCTGAATGTCACAAAGATGCCCTGGTCTGCTGAGCTATTCAAATCAAGCTGAGTCTAGTATTGACTAGTGTCTTATATTGTCTCCGTGTGTTTATTGATTTGTGAGATCCTGAACTCAGCCTGCTTACCATTATTGATTCGCTTCCAGTGAGCCGTGACCCTTGGCTACTTTTGACTGTTTGACTTGAAGGTGAAAATGTGTCTATACATGATTCTTCTTTAGTACCATAGGTCCAATACTAGAATTACACTTCACCACTTCATTGTTGGCAAATCAGTGGTAATAGATAGAAAATTTCTGTATTGTTAATTGACAAGAATTTCAGAATTAGAGTTACCCTCATCTATAAACACAACTTGATACAGCACCCAATACGGGTAGGGTGTACACTAAAACGGGGGGGGGGTTCACACGCACTGAGAGTCACTCTCACACACACACTCATACACACTTACAAACACTAACAAACACTTACAGTACAAACACTCAAACACTCACACACTCACACACTCACAACCTCACCTTGCTGCAGAAGACCCGTCTCCCAAGCGTGAATAGGAAGAAGGCACCTTTGGAGGGTGAGTAATTAAGGACTAATTAAGCTACTTGGAAACTTCCAAAAGCTTAATTAGTCCTCAGGGAGGGTGCTGCTGGGGTCCCAAAGAAAGTCCCACTGATTTTTCTTAAAATTAACAATTTCAAAATCACTGCGTCCCATTTTCAGGCACCTTCAATAGAATAGCAAAACCCCATGACTGCAGGAAAAAATATCCCGCCTGCAATTTGATATGCCCCTTAAATTCTCAGCCAGTAACTATTTCCTAGCATTAACTCCTTTTAGTTCAATCTTGTAACCAAACAGGGGTATATGGTATTTATCACATTACAGGTGGTTCCCATTTCTCCTCATTATTTATCCACAATTCAACATATATACCCTCAGAATGCAAGAGAATATTTACAGATTAGGTGCTTTACCGCACTCTCTCCATTTTTCGAATCCCCCATTAGAAACAATATGCCTCAAATATCCCTAATATAGAGGTATGATTTATATGAAAGTTTACTTGGTATTATTAACATGGATTTTCAAAGCAAGCATGAACGTGAAGAGGATTATTGAGAAGAAATAAGAGAGATGACACCTGGAATCTTCTCAGAATCTTCTGTAACTCTGATCCAGTTTGCTGAAGTAATTGCATGCAGAGTGGTACCCTATGGCCAGGGGCGGATCCAGAAAAATGTGATAGGGAGTGCACCATGATAGTGGAAGGTGTGGGGTAGGGGGAGTCTTGTGCGCACCGAAGGTGCGCGAGTTCCTGGAAAAGTGGGTGTGTACTCACAGCAAGGGGCATGGCCTCACAAGGAATTCCATACCCACAATCCACATCCTTGTTTTCACTGAGGGCATGGAATAGATACAATAACCAAGGCAATGACATTTTTGTCCTACCTGCCAGCTGATGTTCTAAGCTCCGTTGGTACTGTGTTTCCCCGATAATAAGACCTACCCCGAAAATAAGCCCTACCCTTACTTTTGAAAAATGGTCCAAAATAAGCCCTAACAAAAAAAGAGGAAAAAAAATAATGGTAAGTAAAGAATTGTAAAGCAGGACTGACGCCATGATGCGGATAAAAGCAGGTCTGAGGGCATGATGCTGTCATTGTTAATTAAAATAAGCCCTACCCCGAAAATAAGCCCTATGGAGTTTTTTTGACCAAAAAAAATATAAGACAGTGTCTTATTATCGGGGAAACACGGTAGTTGTCTAAAACTTGGTAAGTTTCAGACCTGTCTGGAAAAGAGATGGGGAATAAATACCTGCATTTAAAATCGTCAAATAATTTATATCCCTCCCCCTGAATCTGCAACTGCCAACCAAAATAAAGCATTGGAATGCATGGATCTCTCTCATTGCCCTTTCCCTTCCCATATCTATATTACTGCCCCCTCCATAGCTGTCTCATCGCCCCCTACCTCCATATAATGCCCCCTCCATTGTTGTCTCATTGCCCTTTCATATCTCCCCGATTGCACCCTTCATAGCTATGTCATGTAGTCCTCCCTGCATATATCACTGATTGCCCCCTCCATTGTCTCACATTAACCCCTCCAAAGCTCTCGCTCACTGTCAGTTCCATCCATATAATACTGATCCCTACACAGCTCACTCATTGACTCCCTCACTGGCCCCCTAACAGCACCCACTGTCCACATCAGAGCACTCACTGAATCCCTTACAGCACTCACTGTACCCCACACAGCACTCTCCCCTTCACTGCCACCACACAGCACTCCCCTCCCTTGTCCACCACACAGCACTCTCCCCTTCACGGCCACCTCACAGCACTCCCCACCACACAGCATCATCATGTCCTTTTAACAACCACCTCACAGCACCTCTTGGCCCGTCCATTGTCCACATCACAGCACTCCCCACTCACTAGCACCCTGTGTGAGACTTTTCTGAGTGCCCCATCCAACTATGTCCATAATTAATAATTTTACTAACTTTAATATCAGAATATTATTAAAAGTTCTATATTTGCCTACTTTTTCTGCACTGCACAGAGAACAACACTTCCTTTTCTCTGAAGCTGTGTCATAGGTCTGGTGTTTGGCAGGGTGAGAGAGTCTTTGCGCACAGTTCTGGTGGATGACAGGGTGAGTGGGCAGGCACAGGTCTGGTAGGTGACAGGGTGAGTGTGCAGGGTCTGGTAGATGGGAAGGTGAGTATGCAGGGTGAGTCTGGTAGGTAATGGGGTGAGTATGTGGGGCAGATGTTGTGGGCGACAGGGCGAGTGTCTGTAGGCAGGTCTGGGCACAGCACCCTTCAATATTCTCCTCTCACAGCACTTTCCCACTTCAATGCACTCTTCCCTCTTTATGATATCACAGCACCCCATAACTTCCTTCAATAATCACCACATTACAGCACCCTAATCCTTCCTTCACTATTCAACTCACATCACCCCCCCCATCAATATACACATCACAGTACATTACACACCTCACAGCATTCCTCGCCACAGACAGCACCAGCAAATTGCTTACCTTCAAACTAATGCCCCTGCAGTATCGCCTGCAGCAGTCTGCCCTGACGTCTCTCCATCCAGCCCCTCTTCTTTGTCCCCAGCCAGCCCCCCTTCTGGGTTTCCAGCCATGCCCCCTTCTCTGTCTCCAGCCCCAGCAGCACTTTCTGTCTCTCCAGCTAGCCCCCTTCTGTGTCCTCAGCTCCAGCAGACCCCTTCTGTGTCCAGAGCCAGCCCAAGCAGCCCCTTTCTATAGCCTCAGCAGCCCCCTTCTATGTCCCCAACAACCCCCTTTCTGTGTCCAGAGCCAGCCCCAGCAGTCTCCATTCTGTCTCCCCAGCCAACCCAGCAGCCCCCTCTATGTCCCCAGTCAGCCCCGGCAACCCCCCACTATGTCTACAGCCAGCCCCTGCAGCCCCCCTTTATGTACCCAGCCAGCCCCTGCAGCCCCGTCTATGTCCCCAGCCAGCCTCCTTCTGTGTATAGAGCCAGCCCCAGCAGTCCCTCTTCTGTTTCCTCAGCCAGCGGCAGCAGCACTTCTTGTCTCTAGTCAGTCTCTTTTCTGTACCCAGCCAGCCCTGCTTCTATGTTTCCAATAGCCTATTTCCGTGTCTCCATCCCCAGCAGCCCATTCTGTGTCTAGAGCTAGCCCAAGCAGCCTCCCTTCTATGTCCCCAGCAGCCCCCCTTTGGTGTACAGAAGCAACCCCAGCAGTGCCTGTTCCGTGTGCAGAGCCATCCTCAGCAGCCCCCTTCTGTAGCCCCAGCAACCCCTTCTGTGCCCAGTGAGCTTCAGGAACCCCTTGTGTCCCCAGTCAGCCCCAGCAGCCTCTTGTGTCCCCAGTCAGCCACTTGTGTCCCCAGTCAGACCCAGGAGCCCCTTGTGTCCCTAGTCAGCCACCTTCAGAGTCCCCAGCAGCCCCCTTCTATGTCCCCAGCAGCCCCCTTCTATGTCCCCAGCAGCCCCCTTCTATGTCCCCAGCCAGCCCCCTTCTTTGGCCCAAGCCAGCCCCAGCAGCACCTTGTGTCCCCAGTCAGCCCCAGCAGCCTCTTGTGTCCCCAGTCAGCCCCAGGATCCCCTTGTGTCTCTAGTCAGTTCCAGGAGCCCTTTGTGTCCCCAATCAGCCCCAGCAGCCCTTTGTGTCCCCAGTCAGCCCCAGCAGCACCTTGTGTCCCCAGTCAACTCCAGCAGCTTCTTTGTCCCCAGTCAGTTCCAGGAGTCCCTTGTGTCCCCAGTCAGCCCTAGCAGCCTCTTGTGTCCCCAGTCAGCCCCTTGTGTCCCAAATCAGCCCCAGGAGCCCCTTGTGACCCCAGTCAGCCCCAGCAGCCCCTTGTGTCCCCAGTCAGCCCCAGCAGCCTCTTGTTTCCCCAGTCAGACCCTTGTGTCCCCAATCAGCCGCAGGAGTCCCTTGTGTCCCCAGTCATCCCCAGCAGCCTCTTGTGTCCTCAGTCAGCCCCTTGTGTCCCCAGTAAGCCCCAGGAGCCCCTTGTATCCCCAGTCAGCCCCAGCAGCCTATTGTGTCCCCAGTCATCCCCAGCAGCCTCTTGTGTCCCCTGTCAGCCCCAGCAGCCTCTTGTGTCCCCAGCCAGCCCCCTCTCTATGTCCCCAGCCAGCCCCCTTCTTTGGCCCCAGCCAGCCCCAGCAGCACCCCCACACTTCCTCTGATGAAATTACCTGGAGTAAAGAAACTAGTTAGGAGACTGCTGGGGAGATTGTTTGATCCTCCTTATTATTTACTGGACACCCTAAGGACTGCAGGGACCTGCTCAGGAAGTTTGTGGAAACATCACCTGGCTATTGCGTTAACACATCTACAGTGGACTCATTAATACACCTGTGTTGGAGCCACTCACATGCAGTTTTTCTTCTTAGGATTATTGGAGAAGCAACGGCTATCCCGACGGTTCTGTGCGGCTGATGTGCACCGCTCTGGGCTAGATAGAGACGCCGGTCTCATTGAGCTTTTGAGAGGAGCTTCCAGCACGCAGCACAGACCAGCGATTTCTACGCTGAATACCCCTGGATAACTTCAGTGCTATCATTACACCTATTTCAAGTGGTAAGCAATCCACTGATATCACCATTCGTGACATTTATTAGTATTTAGCACGGACAAAAAAAGAAGTTGCCGGCTGTTTACCTTCTTTTAACCTATTTATACGATCTATACACTGCAGTGTCAACAACTTATTTATTCTGTGAATAAAAGTGGCTCACCTTTATGGAACATTTGTGATCACCACAAAACTCCATTTTGATGGAGACATTGTTTCACTTGTTTAACCCACACTCCGGAGCAGATATAATTGTATCAATTAAATATTTATTTTTATATATATATATATATATATATATATATTTTTTTTTTTACTCCCTGCAATACGTATTGAATATTTTTTCTTGGAGGATTGATTCTTTTTAATATTTATTAGCATTAATATCTTTCCTATTAGGAAGAATTTGCTCACACATTGTATTGCAATCATTCTGTTTCATTAATGCTATTTATTATTATGTGTACTTATGTTATTCATTAAATTTGTTTACAATTTACAATAAACTATATACAGTAAAATGTTATTGCTGTGATTGATATAGCGCAGTCCCTTTGTATTTTCTTTTGCACTCCCACACTTACCTTGTTGCTGCTCACGGCTCCTCTTGAGTCCCCAGTCTTTTCAGTGGCGCTGGCGCGACGTGACGTAACATGCGCCGGATCTTTAGAAAAACAAACAAACAAAACAACAACTTTATTGCACAGCGCCAGAGGTTGCACCGCGCACATCAAAATCAGTTGCTGCACTGCCCTGGGAGGGCTTACAGCCGCAGCCTCATCCTGGTGGCGGCTGTGCAGCTATAATAAAAATCTTCTAAACAACAGGGGGGGCACGTGCCTGGGTGCCCCCCCATGAATCCGCCACTGCCTATGGCATATGTGGTGGGCTTTTTCTGGGACAGGTACACAGCCTCCTGAATTCAATGCTAGAAGCACCTAACAGTAAAGACCCCTGGATCTTTCTATTAGGCTGTCCCACAAAGACTTGCCTCTCACATCCAAATCTGAAATAGCAGGTTGTTGGAAAGAGGATGATAAATCGTGCATGCATGGAACACATTACTCACCAGTGGTGGCTCTAGGGGTGGGGCTGCAGCACAGTCCAAAATTCAAATAGGGGAGCCCCACCAACTGCCAGTGATCCCAGCCATCTATGTTTGACAGTGTTTGAAATGGCAGTTGGTGGGGCTCCCCTATTTGAATGTGGGACAACGCTGCAGCCCCACCCCTGGAGCTGCCACTGTTAGTCACTATAATAATATAATAATAAACCATAGTTATTCACCCGGGTTTGGACTCCCTTGAATCTTCATGAAAGACAGAGATCCAATATGCTGTAACCATACAGTCAGGTCCATAAATATTGGGACATTGACAGAATTTTCATATTTTGGCCTCTATTCACCACCACAATGGCTTTGAAATGAAACAAACAAGATGTGCTTTAATTGCAGACTTTCAGATTTAATTTGAGGGTAATTACATCCAAATCAGGTGAACGGTGTAGGAATTACAACGGTTTCTATATGTGCCTCCCACTTTTAAGGGGCCAAAAGTAATGGGACAATCAACTCAAAAGCTATTTCATGGACAGGTGTGGGCTATTTCCTCAGTATTTTATTATTAATTAAGCAGGTAAAAGGTCTGGAGTTGATTCTAGGTGTGACATTTGCATTTGGAATCAGTTGCTGTCGACTCGCAATATGAGATCCAAAGAGCTGTCACTATCAGTGAAGCAAGCCATCATTAGGCTGAAAAATCAAAACAAACCCATCAGAGAGATAGCAAAAACATTAGGTGTGGCCAAATCAACTGTTTGGAACATTCTTAAAAAGAAAGAATGCACCAGAGAGCTCAGCAACACCAAAAGACCCAGAAGACCACGGAAAACAACTGTTGTGGTTGACAGAAGAATTATTTCCCTGGTGAAGAAAAACCCCTTCACAACAGTTGGCCAAATCAAGAACACTCTCCAGGAGGTGGGTGTATATGTGTCAAAGTCAACAATCAAGAGAAGACTTCACAAGAGTGAATATAGAGGGTTCACCACAAGATGTAAACCATTGGTGAGCCACAAAAACAGAAAGACCAGATTAGAGTTTGCCAAACAACATCTAAAAAAGCCATTACAATTCTGGAACAACATCCTATGGACAGATGAGACAAAGATCAACTTGTACCAGAGTGATGAGAAGAGAAGGAAAGGAACTGCTCATGATCCAAAACATACCACCTCATCAGTGAAGCATGGTGGTGGTAGTGTCATGGTGTGGGCATGTATGGCTGTCAATGGAACTGGTTCCCTTGTATTTATTGATGATGTGACTGCTGACAAAAGCAGCAGAATGAATTCTGAAGTGTATTGGGCAATATTATATGCTCATATTCAGTCAAATGCTTCAGAACTCATTTGACGGCGCTTCACAGTGCAAATGGACAATGACCCGAAGCATACTGCAAAAGCAACTAAAGAGTTTTTTAAGGCTAAAAAGTGGAATGTTATGCAAAGGCCAAGTCAATCCCCTGACCTGAATCCGACTGAGCATGCATTTCACTTGATGAAGACAAAACTGAAGGGAAAATGCCCCAAGAACAAGCAGGAACTGAAGACATTTGCAGTAGAGGCCTGGCAGAGCATCACCAGGGATGAAACCCAGCGTCTGGTGATGTCTATGCGTTCCAGACTTCAGGCTGTAATTGCCTGCAAAGGATTTGCAACAAAGTATTAAAAAGTGAAAGTTAGATTTAGGATTGTGTGACACAGTCAGATTAGGAGGTCCCTCTCCTGGGTAGGGGACTCCTTCCTTACACACACACACGGCAGCAGGGAAGCAGCACACCAGTCTGGATGCGAGTACAAGCTGGTCGGTGCCAGTCTTTATTGTACAAATGTCAGAAATAACAAAGAAAACATAAACATAAATCCTAGCCCTGTCGGGGCACTAACTTCACAGGTGGTTCCCTCACTACCAGAACCTGGCAGGGCCTAATGCCCTCACCAGCAACAAAAGGAACAGCACAACACTCACAGTTAGGTTTTCAAGTGTCTCTGAGCAAACTCCCTGTCTGCTCTCCCAGGTGAGACAATCAGCCCTAAACACACTAGGCTTATATTGGCCACTCTCAGGTGGAAAACTAACAAGCCTGTTACCAGGCTGCGAGAACCAAAACCTGGAGTGGCCATGGGTGGAGCCCTCCCTCTCCTCTCACCCACAACCCCCAGGTCCCAAACCGGCTTTTCAAAAAGCCGAAACTCAAGCCTGCTACACTGCAGACTTTCTCCTGGGGGTTTAAAACACAAAAGACAGGAATCTGGGACAAATGTACCTGCCACAGACCACTTTACCAGTGATCCTATCACATATCCCCCCCCTTTGTTTCGACCTGTGGGGCGGAACAACTGAAGCCCCCAAACAATGACCGCGTGACAACGCATCAGCATTGGCCAGCTGGCTTCCTGGCCTGTGTTCTACTGAAAATTTAAAAGTTTGTAACGCCAAGAACCATCTTGTAATTCTCGCATTACTCTCCTTATTTTCAGACATCCAATTCAGAGGGGCATGGTCAGTGATCAATTTGAACTTTCTTCCGACCAAGTAGTACCTGAAAGCCTCTAACGCCCACTTTATGGCCAACGCCTCCTTCTCCACTGTGGCATAGTTTCTCTCATGTACATTCAACTTTCTGCTAAGATAGAAAATAGGGTGTTCCTCACCCTCCTTGTTCTGGGACAGGACCGCTCCTATACCTACTTCTGATGCATCGGTTTGTACTATGAATTCCCTTTCAAAATTAGGAGTCATCAGGACTGGTTGGGAACACAACGCTACTTTCAACTCCTGAAAAGCTTTCTCTGCCTCAGGACTCCATTCTACCATGACTTTTTGTTTGCCTTTGGTCAGGTCAGTCAGTGGGACTGCCATGGTGGCAAAGTTGGGTATAAACCTCCTGTAGTACCCCGTAATTCCCAAGAAGGCTCTCACCTGCTTCTTATTCAGAGGCCGTGGCCAGTTTTGTATGGCATCAACCTTATTGAGCTGAGGCTTTATCAGGCCTCTGCCAATGGTGTATCCCAGATATTTTACTTCCTCCATGCCTAGACAACACTTTTTTGGGTTGGCTGTCAAACCTGCCTTATAGATGGAGTCCAACACTGCTTGTACCCTGGGTAAGTGAGACTGCCAATCAGGACTATGAACGACCACGTCATCCAGATAAGCAGCCGCATACCGTCTATGGGGCCTTAGAATCCTGTCCATCATTCTTTGGAAGGTAGCAGGTGCCCCATGTAGCCCGAAGGGCAACATCTTGTATCTGAAACAAGCCCTCTGGCGCTGAAAAAGCTGTCTTTTGTTTGGCGCTCTTGGTTAACGGTACTTGCCAATACCCTTTGGTTAGGTCAAGAGTGGTTAAATACCTTGCCGTCCCTAGTCTCTCAATCAGTTCATCCACTCTTGGCATTGGGTAGGCATCGAATTTTGAAACGCTGTTCAACTTTCGGAAGTCATTGCAGAAACGTACACTCCCGTCGGGCTTTGGAATCAACACAATGGGACTTGACCATTCACTATGTGATTCTTCAATAACCCCTAACTCTAGCATATTTTTAATTTCTTTCGACACCGATTCTCTTTGTGCTTCTGGTAACCTATAGGACTTTAGATTAACTTTAACCCCTGGGTCAGTGATGATGTCATGTTTAATGACCGAGGTTTTCCCAGGTACGTCAGAGAACAGCACCCTATTTCTAATCAGAAACTCCTTGACCTCTTGTTGTTGAATTGCCGACAGGGTTTTTGCCACGGTCACTTCGGGAACTAAGGGCCCTGGATTTACTGGAGGGGCTCGGTCGGCCGACAGTACCGTTCTATCTTTCCAGGGCTTTAACAGATTTATATGGTATATCTGTTCCGGCTTTCTTTTCCCCGGCTGGTAAACTTTGTAATTGACCTGCCCCACTCTTTCTAAGATTTCAAAGGGCCCTTGCCATTTAGCCAAAAGTTTATTTTCCACAGTGGGAACCAATACTAACACTCTGTCCCCAGGAGCAAAGCTGCGTAACTGAGCATTGCGGTTGTATACCCTCTGCTGTGCCTGTTGAGCCTGTTCCAGGTGCTCTCTCACTATCGGCACTACCGCAGCAATTCTCTCCTGCATTTGAGAAACATACTCAATCGCTGTTTTGTAAGGACTAGACTGCCCCTCCCATGTCTCTTTGGCAATGTCTAGTAACCCCCTTGGGTGTCTCCCATACAACAAGTCGAAGGGTGAAAACCCGGTGGAGGACTGGGGAACTTCTCTTATGGCCAACAATAAATACGGCAATAAGTAATCCCAATCCCTACCATCCTTTTCAACCACTTTCCTAAGCATGTGTTTTAATGTCTTGTTAAACCTCTCGACCAGCCCATCGGTTTGGGGGTGATAAACCGAAGTTCTTAACTGTTCAATTTTGAACAGGCGACATAATTCTTTCATGATTTTTGACATAAACGGTGTACCCTGGTCAGTTAGTATCTCCTTAGGTATACCCAGCCTGCTAAAGACATGAACTAGCTCTCTGGCAATGGTCTTGGTTGACGTATTGCGCAACGGGATCGCTTCCGGGTACCTGGTAGCGTAATCCATTATGACCAGAATATACTGGTGTCCCCTGGCAGACTTCATCAAGGGTCCAACCAAATCCATCACTATTCTTTCAAACGGCACCTCTATAATAGGCAATGGAACTAGTGGACCCTTAAAATGTGGCCTGGGAGCATGATACTGACACTCAGGGCAGGATGCGCAAAAGTCAGATACCTCTTTATGCAGCCCGGGCCAGAAAAACCTCTGCATTATTCGCTCAGTGGTCTTCTCTACCCCTAGATGGCCTGCCGTTATATGACCATGGGTCAGATCCAACACTGTTCTTCTGTAGGCTTTGGGAACTATTAGTTGTTCCACAACATCTTCCCCCTTCTTAGTCACCTGATATAACAAATCCTGCCACATTGCCATATGGGGATAGGACAAAGGACTATCAGGGTCTACAGGTTTACCATCAACTACTTTTACATTCTCCCTGGCTTTTACCAAAGTAGGGTCATTCAACTGCTCCACGGCAAAGACCTCTCTTCTGACCTCTAAGTCAGGCAGACGATCACCTGGCCCAACAACACTTCCCACCTCAAAGGGAGGCACATCAGTTGGCGGGCCAGCGTCACGCTCCGCATTCTCTAGTTCGCCAATCATAGTAGAAAAAGGGAATAACTCTGACTCAGAAGAAACTCCCTCCTCCACTACATTGACAACCTTCTCAAATGAATCGGGGTTGTTCACCTCTGGAACAAAACGGCTTTCCCACAACTTCCAGAAGTGAGCAATGTCTCTCCCCAATATTGCATCGTACATCAGACCATGCACCAAACCCACAGAAACTATAGCAGAACCACATGGTGTCTCGATGTTCACCTCGGCAGTAACATAATATCGAGTATCCCCATGTATGCAGGTCACACCAACAGTTTTCCCCTCACGCCGCAAGGGGTTCACCAGCTCAGCTTTTATAAGTGTCACCAAGCTACCAGAGTCTAACAGTGCCTCTACTCGGTTGCCATCTACAGTGAGTACACACATGTGCTTATCAGTCTCAGCCTGCCGGTCAGCCGTACAGGCTATCTGTGCAAAGAAAGACCCCCTGCGGTAGACATGAGCAGTATCACATTGCATAGGTTCAGTTGTAAGTGAGCAATTAGCGGCAATATGGCCGAAGCCACCACATCGGAAACACTGAGTCATATTAATGTCTAGCCGTTTACGGGGCAAGAACCTTCCCGGCCTGGCAGGCCTGTCTCCAGGTTCTACACCCTTAGTCTTAGGTACATTCCACCACCCAGCACCCTTCTCCCCTGGAACAGTCTTACCAGTGTCTGTGGGAGTTCGCCGGTGTGCCATCGGGGCTCGGTGGGGCATACTCATCAGCTCCTCAGCCGCCATGTACCTCTCCACCAGCTCGACCAACTGGTCCGCGGACTTAGGGTCTGCATGGCTCACCCACTTGCGCAGAGTCACAGGTAATGATCGCAGGTACCGGTCCATCACGACCCTTTCCACGATCTGTGGTCCCGTCAGCGTCTCGGGCTGTAACCATTTTGAGGACAGATGGACGAGGTCATGCATCTGTGAACGTGGAGGCTTATCCATATGGAACTCCCAGCGGTGAACCCGTTGGGCACGAACAAAGGTGGTGACTCCCAAGCGAGTTAGGATCTCCTGTTTTAGTTTTTTATAGTCCTTGGCATCAGCCAGGCATAAGTCGAAATAAGCCTTTTGTGGCTCCCCCGACAGAAAAGGTGCCACCAGACTTGCCCACTGCTCCTTGGGCCAACTCTCCCTTTTCGGCCGTTCTTTCAAATGCGGTGAGGTAGGCCTCCACATCATCGCCCAAAGTCATCTTTTGGAGGAAGTGACTGGCTCGTATGGAGTGAGTGGTGGTGGGAGGACCAGTAGTAACATCTCTGGGCTGGGCGACCAGGTGCTGTACCACCTCTTTTATGGCCTGGCTGTTTTCCGCTAAGGCCCGGCTGTTTTCCGCTAAGGCCTGGCGGGTTTCCTCGACGGCGACCTGTTGTTGCCTCTGGGCTGTCTCCAAGGCCAACAGTTGCACCCTGGTGGATTCCTGCTGAACTCTGTTTGTCTCCTGCTGAGCTGCTGTAGCTTGGAACAAGGCCTTAATAATGTCCTCCATTTTGTCCTGGGGTGTAGGTTGGAAGCTGAACCTTGCCTCTCTGAGCATTGGCTAACGCCTCCTCTATGGGACTCCAAGGACACAGTGTTATTTCCACACTCACCAATTGGGTGTCTGTCCCTTTAATTTTTAAACGGAAAGTTTTCCTCTCGCTGCAACTTCAGTGTGTGTGGGTGCCCGCATTCTCCACCATATTGTGACACAGTCGAATTAGGAGGTCCCTCTCCTGGGTAGGGGACTCCTTCCTTACACACACACACACGGCAGCAGGGAAGCAGCACACCAGTCTGGATGCGAGTACAAGCTGGTCGGCGCCAGTCTTTATTGTACAAATGTCAGAAATAACATAAAGAAAATATAAACATAAATCCTAGCCCTGTCGGGGCACTAACTTCACAGGTGGTTCCCTCACTACCAGAACCTGGCAGGGCCTAATGCCCTCACCAGTAACAAAAGGCACAGCACAACACTCACAGTTAGGTTTTCAAGTGTCTCTGAGCAAACTCCCTGTCTGCTCTCCCAGGTGAGACAATCAGCCCTAAACACACTAGGCTTATACTGGCCACTCTCAGGTGGAAAACTAACAAGCCTGTTACCAGGCTGCGAGAACCAAAACCTGGAGTGGCCGTGGGTGGAGCCCTCCCTCTCCTCTCACCCACAACCCCCAGGTCCCAAACCGGCTTTTCATAAAGCCGAAACTCAAGCCTGCTACACTGCAGACTTTCTCCTGGGGGTTTAAAACACAAAAGACAGGAATCTGGGACAAATGTACCTGCCACAGACCACTTTACCAGTGATCCTATCACAATTGTTTAGTTTGTCCCATTACTTTTGGCCCCTTAAAAAGTGGGAGGCACATATAGAAACTGTTGTAATTCCTACACCGTTCACCTGATTTGGATGTAATTACCCTCAAATTAAATCTGAAAGTCTGTAGTTAAAGCACATCTTGTTTGTTTCATTTCAAAGCCATTGTGGTGGTGAATAGAGGCCAAAATATGAAAATTCTGTCAATGTCCCAATATTTATGGACCTGACTGTAAGTCCTCTCCTTAATCCCTAAAATAATAGCTACTTTACCCAAGCTGTGTTCACACTGTTGTTATTTTGAGTACGCAACAGCTACAAGTTTGTCTTGTACCTCTTCCTGTAGTTCCCCTGTGTTTCTCCTTGCCAACCCCCCAGATCTATACACATTATAGATGATTCCGACAATATTTATGTTTTTGTTTTCTAAAACTGAAATCGAACTCTGTGACCATGTTTTCTTTCCTATGTTGAATGTTCTCTTTTGTACTTTTTGTATTACTGTTGTTTGTGGAATATAAAAAGTAAAAAAAAAAGCCTTAAGATTAATACGACACTCAAGGTTGCGGTGCTTGCTTACAAAGTCATACAATGCTTTTTAAACAAAACACTGTTTTGTGTACAGAACTGACCAAGACCCTAAATCCCCTGTCTGCTGCTGCCAGCAAGAAAACCTAATTTCACAGTTACCATGGAAACCTCTAGGAAATGGTACCCACCTGAAATCTGACAGAACTGTACCACTGATTGAAAAAGCTGATGACACAGAAGTATTTATTTAATCCTTTCACTACCAGTGGGACAAGCAATAAAAGGCTCTGTGATGTGAAGTAGGCTCTTTGGGGAGAAACATAGTGTTCTTGGGATTTTTGTATAATACTGTGAGTCTGAACTTCTGTATCAATTTAAGAAACTTTTAGCCCTTTGGGACAGAAACCTTTGATAAAAAATGCATATTTGGTGAAAAAAAAGTGTGTACTACCCAATGCAGAGGAGGGAGCCTCTTCAGTAATTGGATGACCTATTAGGGTGAACAAAAGCTTGGGCGATGTGATCTACTGTAAGTTATAAAACTTGTAGTACTGCTCTCCACAGTATTCGGTTACTGCATGTTTTATCCAGCTTTACCTAATCTATTACATAAACATGGTATTGTATTGTAGGAGTCGTCAGTAGGCATTAGCCAGCCTATAAACCTGTCTGTTTGTTGTGATTGATTCCTAAAATCAATTACTGCTGCAATAAGTTTTATGAAGAATGACCCTTCCCTCCAGAGATTCCCATTTATGCCAATCTGCAAACACATGTGCCATTATAATTTCCAAAAAACATTTATCTGCCAATGTTAATCTGAGTAGACCTTCAGTCTTCAACAATGACCACACAGATATTATCCACTACCATCTCTATCTCTAGGGTTGATATTAGCTCTGGTGCGCCCTTTACAAAACTGAAAGAGCAGCTTATATGTGTATCTCAAAGTCAGAGTGCCCCAAAAATTCAACTAGAAAATAGTATATTATTTTTCAATGAAGGTGAAGGAAACTAAAGCTGGGTACACACTAAATGATGTGTATACCAAGTGATGTTGCCGATGATCCCAGCGGGGATGAGCTGACATATGGGGCATTCCGTACACACTGGGTGATCTGGTGCCCGACAGCCAGATACGCCGCCCCCCCCTCATAGCGCAGCATGGGATCGTCAGCCGAATCGCCTAATCTTACATGCAGTGTATAAGATCAGGCGATGAGGCTGATGACCCCACGGGAGCGCGCAGTACACAATGTAGTGCATACAAACTACACATTGTTAGTGATTTGTCGTTCCGATGTGTCGGAATCAGCCAAATCGTTAAAGATATCGTGTAGTGTGTAGGGGCCTTAAAATGTGATGGCTTGTAACATTTTCAGATTGACATGTTAAGAGGTGAGAAAGTTTTAGAGTTTGGGTCTGGTTTTTATGTTAGACCATGCATCACAGTGGCAGAGTGGTTAGCATTACTGCCTCATAGCACTGAAGTCATGAGTTAATTTCCAGACCAGAGCTCATCAGTGTGGAATTTGTATGTTCTCTCCATATTTGCGTGGGTTTTCCCCCACACCCTTAAAAAACATGCTGGTACAGCTATGTCCTCTTGCATCTTTGCCGCTTGTGCGGAAAAACGCAGCACGCATGGTGCAAGTCACGCACCTATGGATGGGTATGCGTGCTGCATTTGCACCTGTGACTAAATAGGAATGCATGGTGCCACGGCTACTCACATGGCGCGATGCGTGTGCATGTTCGCAGCGCGAGCGGCAAAGATGCAAGAGGACATATTTGTAGGTTAACTGTGTATACAACACATCAATTATTTATTCCCCTAATATATTAAGAGGATACCGCAACAGATATCAGAGATATATTTTTGATTGCAACAGCAGTCCACATAGAAGCAAGGCCGGGCCAACTTATACACTACACCAGCATATTCTATAGACTTTATAGAATATGCTGGTGCATAGGGTGCCAGCCAGAAGAGGGCGCCATGCGTAACAGAAATGCTTCTTCTGCACAAAGGGCCTGATTCACCAAGGATCGCTATTGAGATCACAATAGCAATTATGCATGCAGTCTCACTATGCTAATGATTGCAATTGCAGTGCAATACGCAGCCTAACATAAGGACGCTTACTTTACCTTACACACATCCGTAATACTTAGCAAGCCTGCAAAACCATCGGTAACATCAAGTACCATCGCAGCCTCACGCACACTTGCACAAGGTCTGACCTTACTTAGGAATTGCCAACGTCATTGCACGCAGTGAGTACACAAGCTGCGTATGGCATTGCAATGGCTAATTTATGCACGCCCCTGCAATGGCATTCAAACGCACTGGCACGCCTGCGTTTTCACCGACCACCCCCCGTCACAATCCCCAAACGGTACTTCCTGTCAATCTCTCTGCGATGGGTCTGCGCAGTCACTGCGATCGCAGTGAAGTCTTCGCGCACTGCAATGCATACGCATGCGCAGAACGCAACAATCGGCCGATTACATGCGTAATCGCAGTTGAGATCGGTAATGAATCAGGGCCAGAGTCACCCTGGCTGGAGGAAGGATCACGGGGGACTCGCACCATCCTGTACGTGTAGCAAGTAGACACATAATTTCCCCTCACCTGCCTGGAGCCCCCCAAACAGTAAGTGAGATGGACGGAGGAGAGAAGAGGGGTGTGTCATGTGTCGCTGCTTACCTACAGTGATAGGGTTGGTCCTCCTCTGCATAGAAGTCTATGGGGAGTCTGCACTGCAGTATGGTCAGATGTATCAAGCTCTGAAAAGCATTATGATGGCGTCAGCCACTTTAGCCTATAGGCTTCAATTTTGCACTGTCTTTCGAAGAGGGATCCTTCGGATGCGCAGTACCTTTGTCGGGCCTGAAATGGAATGACTGTGGTCCCTTGTACTGTAAAGGACACTAATAAAAATAAGAGGAGTAGCACTGTGCATACAGACAATATTAAAGAAAAACATTTTAACTTCCCCGCACGACAATATTGGAACAAACAACAATTAGTTATATTCCTGCGGCCACTGGAAGCACCCGGTCACAAACTGCGGACAGATATATTTTGGCATTATGGATGGGAATCACTGAGGATCACACCTGCATGCCTCTAATAGGATCTAGTCAGTACTTCATAGCACCATACCAATGTGGAGGAGCAAGGTCAAAATGACTGGGAATAGGTGATAAGAATCACTTGATGAAGTGATAGCGGCAGGCACTCTGTGTACATCTCTTGATGTGTGGCTTGGGATAAATGCTCCAATTCAAGGTCTGCAAGTTTAGGAGCTGCGTAAGTTAAAGGATTTCCATAAATCACAGTAAGCAGATGGGCTCACCAACCACTTTGTGGAGATTAGAGAATTGCACAGACTGTAAATTAAATGTTTATTAGCAGAGATACCTGCCAAGAGGCCGTGCAAGCTGACATATGCATGGAAGAGCCACTTTTGGCTTTGTAACTTTGCTGTTCAAGGTTATTAACAAAATGACTACGAAAAGTGAGGTATTATGTCATTCAGATTTCTAGATTTCCAATTACTATTGATTGATAATAAATGTCTAGTTTTAAAGTTCTCCATACCAGAGAGGTCTGTGTTATATGTGCTTGTGCTTGTGCTTAGACACTCTGGGCAGGATGCACTATCATCAATAATGCAGTGAAACCCCCAAAAATGTAGCTTTCAGGGTTTGACTGCATTTCTGATATACACCAAGCTTTGGAAAGCAAAGATTTCCACAACTTGTACCCGATGGGTAACGCCATGTTTAGATGGTTTTACCCAATATAAGCCTATGGACTTCTTTCCGCAAAGTGCTGTGAGAGGGATCCAATTGGGATCCCTCCTAGCACCCCCTGCAGGCAAACTGTCCGTTGCAATTGAAGAGCTGTCCATGGTGACTTCTCATGCAAACCAGCGTAATTAACGCCGGCATGCATGCGATGAGGGGCGGGATGCCAAATGCGATGCTTGATGCTCTGTGTCTGATTCAGCAAGGAACTCAATTCCTTATACGCATGCAATTGGTCGATGACTTCGCACTGTGCATTCATATGCATCGCAGTGCGCAAGCTAGGTGCTGCGACAGGAATTGCGTTCGGCAATGACTATGCAGACCCATAGCAGAGTGATTGACAGGAAGTGGTGTTTGGAGGGTGGTGACAGGGGAGTGGTCAGGCGAACGCAGGCGTGCCAGTGCGTTTCAACGCCGCTGCAGGGGTGTGCATAAATTATCCACTGCGATACCAGATGCCGCCTGAAGTGTCATTTCGTGCGCATAAGTGAGCAATTCCTGAGTAAGGTCTGGGCATCTCTAACTGTATAAAATACATTCACCCATGTTTAGAGCTGTGGCGGAAGTACCGGAATTGTAGGAGGTGCAGCAGCTTTCGGGGTCGTGGATGATGCCCTGTGATGGAAGTAATCCCACCACTTCTTGCACCTTTATCATCTGAGACCAAGCGCAGGGAAGCTGAAACAGACAACATAATACGCTTGAGCAACAGAGAATTTCCATTTGTAGGCAGCTAACATGGATATTTCATAACATAATCCATTTGCAAACCTGGAAAATAGGTAACACCGGCCTCTCTAAAGAAGGTATTATCCAGTAAATTGCCAATGCAGCTAGGAATTAGCAAGGATATTTTCCATGCTAACTTTCATGCTGTTACATTTGTATAACTAGCAATCAAATGACCGTAAAAATTCAAGTGAATCCTCTAATTACAATTCCCCAAAATGTCTTATTATGTTTTTGATCACATTGTCATACGTAATTATCCACATTTATATTTAATAATGCAACACCTTATAGCATAGATGAACAATACATAATATTGTTATCGATTTTTATTGAACTTATGTAGTTTTATTTTGTATCTTTAAATGGTCATTGAAAATCATAGATATAATGCAAAGACCATAAACAAGAGGGACAGATGGGGTGAGGAAGGAAGGGAATAAATGGGATGGAGCCCAACTAATTTAAATGTACATAAAATACTGATCACATCAAAAAGCATCAGGAACATCATAGTATAAATCAAATGAATCCCAAAGTGAGGATACAATTGCGAAGAGTGACTTCTTTAGCACATAATCAATCCACAGCTGACAGATTTTGTTGGCACCTTCTGTGTCTTATCTAAGAGAGTTATTACCATTGTTATTACCATTCTCTCATTGATCATAATGTATGGAATTTTGGGCTTGATTCAGACCTGCTCGCTAGATGCGCTCGCACGCAGCAAAAGTATGCAAATCCGCGATCGCACGGCAAGGCATTAGCACGCCCACTATGTCTTGGCGTGCAAATGCGGTGTGTATGCAGATGCCCACCAGCCTGTCTTAAGACACCCACTTATGCACGTCATCTCCAGGAAGTGTATGCAACCATCGGTAACATCGAGTACCATCGGAAGCGATCGCAGCACTTGTGGCTGACCATACCCTACCGCAAGCACTACGAGTGATTCAGTGTGAATTTCAACCATGTGACGTGTACAATGACGCTGTGCCTTAATTACGCATGCCTCTTAAATGGCGTTAAGATGCTCAGGCACGCCTGCGTTCGCACCACCGCTTCGTTTCCATCGACCAACCCCTGTCACCACCGACAAACGGCAAGTCCTGTCACTCATTCTAGCGAGCTGTCTATGTGCGGTGACCGAACGCTTCCTGATTGCATGGACAAGTTCGCGCACGCGCACTGCGATGCTTACGCATGCGCAGATTGCAAACATCGGCTGGCTGCTTACAAACGCAGCCTAGCGAGCGGGTCTGAATCAGGCCCACTATTCCTAACCACTGAAATGTTTTTTTTTGGCAAATGGCAGACACCAAATCTTCACTATCAAGAGCGCTATTCTACCCTGGGCCAGGGGGCAACGAGTGTAAGGTGGTGGGGGTACAAAGCTTGCTGGGGAGGCTTAACCGCACCCCCATGTTGGATGATCATTCCTCTTGCATCATGTCCAGAGTATACTATCTACACAAGGGACACAATGGCAGCACAGTCATGCCCCCATTGGCCACACTACTACCCAACTCTCTTTGACCCTGCTCCTAACCTAATAATTACAAATGTTTGGGCAAGTCAACCAAAAGTGCCAGGAAGAGCCTGCTTCCTGGGACTTTTAGAACCAATAAAGGAGGATACAGCTGATGCAAATATAAGAGGGTTGCGGTGCGGTGCTTGCTGCCGTGCAGGTTTACTTCTGTATCTTACCGTGCATCGCACACTCTCACCTTCAAGCTGCATGATGAACAGACGGTCCTGGAAAAACAAAACTGGACACAGACATGACTACCTAGGAGGAAGGAGATGATGTGAGAACCGTCCTTCCTCATGCCGACCAACACGCCCTACCGGACCGAGAGCCACTACAAATAGATTTGGGTTTTAAGTGAAGATCATCACTGGCACTTTTGGCCTCAGATCCCGAGTTTCACCTATAGGTGCTCGCGCACCAGGTGAAGACAACCTTGCACCAGAGTGCAAGGTTCACTGTACGCCCTGAAGAAAGGAGGATAGGCAGAAACAAACTGACATTAAAAGACACACAGACACAGAGGTTCTCAATGTTAGTACTCTTGGGGTTCATCCTGCTTGATCCCACACACAGGCCCCTGGAGGGGAGAGAATAATACACCGTGCAGGACCTTTTCCTGCTCTAACAGTGTGTCACACTAATACATCTGTATCTACATTAATATTGGCCCTAACTCACCGGCTTAACAGACTATGGGCCTGATTCAGACCCACTCGCGAGCGGCTGTCCGCTCGCAAGTGGGTCGATGTTATGGACTGAGCATGCGCACGACGGAGGGAGCTCCGTCGTGCGCATGCGCCAGACGCGACGAGCGAAGGAAAGTCCTTCGCTCGTTGTGTCCGATCAAAGGGGGCGTGCTGTCAATGTTGATTGACAGCACGCCCCCTTTGGTGGGCGTGCCGGGGGCGTGCCTCCCTGACGGGGGCGTTCCCACGGGAACGCCTTCCGTCAGAAGCCGGCCCACTGACATCACTAGTGATGTCAGTGGGAGTGATTTTGGCTCTGATAGAGCCAAAATCACTCCGGAGCTTGCGGTTGAAAACCTCAACCGCAGGCTCCGGCTCGCAATTTCGATGGTCGCGATGGTCTCGACCATCGCGGCCATCACAAAGCACGCTCGTATAGCCTGTGGGTGGTGACCCACAGCTATACGAGCGTCCAGGAGGACGCTCCATGAAAATGGAGCCCGGCCCTCATTCAGAGCGTGCGCTCTGCTCAGAGCGTACGGCTCTGAATGAGGGCCTATGTGTGTGGTGTAACACAATCTGCAAATGCAATAGTTGGTAACAGGGCTACATCAATCTACTCTGCATGGCACAACAATCCATATACTGTACATAGTAAGGACAGATTTATAGAATTCCAAGATAACCAAAAACCTCAGTGCTGCCCTTTTAATCCTGCCTATCTAGAGCTGGCCACATCCTCTACCAGGTGACTGGGAAACACGTAATTTCCGTGGGAGCCTGACAGCTCTCCACGGGGTATCAATGTGCTGGGCCACACCTTCACACAACATACACAACCAAAGAGTGAGAGCCACAGAACTTACAACACTTCTCTGACATATAAATTGTCGAAGCTGGATAATTGGCTGAGACAAGATCAGTTTAAAATTGGATCGCAACGACGCCATCTTGCGACTGGCCGCAAGACACCATCTTGGAAATGAGATTGCAAGACGCCATTTTGCGAATGGCCGCCCAAGCGCCATTTTAGATATACTCACACTTAAGTACATATGGCGATATTACTATTAGCATCATGCGACTGCATCTTTCACCATTTCTCATTCACACATAAATACGCACAATTGCGCTGTTAACTAGTCGCACATTAGCGAATGCATAAGATCCTGTATGAAAACGCTGTATATTAGCTTCATGCGCACGCATCTGCCCCAAATTAACTAGCGTCTTTATATCAAACCCTGCATACTTACACATTACATATTTACATAAAAGGTTCCATAAGCTTTAAAGTATAAGGTCCAAGTTTGTTCATTTATTATAATTGCTGTGAAATAAAGGTTATTTAGTAGCTCAGGTTTAATACATGATAAGTAAGCCGTGTTTGGTATTATACTGATCTGTACCCTCTCAACAGCTTCCTGGTATCATCGGTGTGAAGATCGCAACATGCATTCGCAAATTTATGGATTGCAGAGAATTAAAGCACCGAAATGTACATTATTTGACCAACTGTTAGGATTTGCATGAGGCGGGAAACGGAGGCATCCAGCTGTCGGAGGCTGGACTGTGTCTATTTGAATCAACCTGTTAAATGCTCTGTAACAGATGCATCTCCCTTGGGAACCAATGGCATCAGCAACAAGCTTCTCTTTTGTGTTGTCTGTTTCTGTTAGGGTATAAATGTGTGTGTAGTGACCCCAGTCGAGAGCCTTCTTGCTGAATGCTGATTGATGGAGGTTTTCTTGCTGAATGCCGGTATCTGGTCCAGAGCGCTTGCGTATGTATAACTGTACTTGGGTCTGTATAATTTCTTTGCGCTAAATTGTACTTAGATCATAGCATGTAACTGACTGTACTTTTACTTGAATAATACTTTGTGCTTTGGAACCACAGGTTCAAGGTCTGGAGTCTTTATTTACTGTATGACTGCGTACGCAAAATAGCGTCATCCTTAGAGGTTTATAGGAAGGATATTAGAAGGTATAGGCAGGAGTGTATAGAGGTTCAAATTCAGTATCGTTAGTTGGGGGCTCATAGAGTGAGGTCACTTACCTACTCACACGATACATACGGTTATCGATATCTCACCAAAGGGTGGAGTGGCCACACGCAGGGTTTACCTGCAACCGCTCGGTGCTTAGAGATCGCTACCCGTTATCGTGTGAGCCAGGGACGCTGACTAGAATCCAGGGACAAGAGAGGAAAAAGTTTGTTTTCCTTTGTTGATAGAACCTTACGTTTAAAGGGGTGCCACAGTATTGCGCACGCGTCTGAGTCGCAGTTTTGCATGCACAGTAAAGACGCACTTTTGCGTACGCAGCTAAAGGTTGTCAAACGGTTGTGTGGTAGTCGCATTATTGTGTATGTGACTAGTTGCACAATAGCATATACGTACTTCCGGTTGTGCTGCCACGTGTTTAAACAAAGCCGTTGAGGTTTACATTTTTTCCAATTGTTGTCAATACCTGGGTTAACTTGTATTTTTCTGCGCAGGAAAAAAGTGTGTAACTGTGAGTGTTCGTTTAGGGCGTAACTCGGGACCTAAATGTTAAGGGTATCATAGGATCCTTAAGTGCTAGGCGCAGGAAGGTGACCTAGTGACTCGGTAGCAGCATACCATTTACTTTTACACAGAGCAGGTGTATGGTTTGTTATTTTTGTTAGGGTTCGGCTCCCAGCGTGATTATAGTGTTCAGTAATCAATGTGTGTGATCTGTTAGGCTTATTTGAACATTATAATTGAACCGCATAGTCTTGGTTAGATTATGATTGTGAGCTGGTGAGAGGGTGGACGAAATCAACAGGAACAAAAAGGGTACTTTGCTGCCCCCTAGCAGTTGAAACGTAGTCAAAAAGGGATTTATTGTATGGGAGCATCTTCCTTCCATAGGTGAGTGAGGGCATCTAGAGGTCCCACATAGGGTTCGTGGATACACCCTTTTTCAAAGGCGTCTGCAGGTAAGTGAAAGTATCTTGATTGTCTTTCACTAGTTTAAATCTTTATTGAAAAAC
This sequence comes from Taudactylus pleione, assembly GCA_031769625.1. Lineage (NCBI taxonomy): Eukaryota > Metazoa > Chordata > Amphibia > Anura > Myobatrachidae > Taudactylus > Taudactylus pleione. The sequence continues at coordinate 7,840,246 of JAUIMM010000706.1, forward strand.
GTAGGAGTTGTCTCAAGATGGGAGCCACGCAAACAATAGAGATGTTAGACAATGATGTGCTGCTAATGGAAGCGCCGCTTGGATCGGCCCGTCGTATTATGCATACTAAGTATGGTACTTATGCGATAAGGTATTGTGATGTATGGTTTAAAATTACGATGAAGAGTGTTAGACCGTTTCCCAGAATTGGTAGTTTTGATAAAGATGTATTGGATAATGTCCAGGATCACATCAGTCTGATGCGCTCCCGAGAGAAAAAGGTAAAATATTATGAATGTTTAAAGTTGTGGCAGCATGAAGGGGATGCGTTGCTTAAAAATGTTCAAGCGACGCAAACTAGCATTGCGAGCGCATTGCCAGAGAATACATCCACGACGCTAAAATGCAATGCGGGCGAGCCACAAAATGGCGCACAGGTGCGGCAAGGTAGCGTTGCGGAAGGTATTGCCAGCAGTTCACGCGCACCACCTCCACCTTATGTGGATGGAGGTGCAAGTACAGTTAGCAAAAATACCCATTAAAATGTAAAAAGCAATTTGTACCCTCTCTTAAGCCATAAAGAAAATGTTCATGATGTGGATGATGAGCCTATTGTAATGTCTGCCATTTCCCATGCTGTACAAATGATAGATGCGGCACCACGACAATCACGAGTGGTGCCGCCATCTCCATCAGTAACAGCAAGGGAAGTGCTAACACCCTCTGCACCCGTAGAGGAAGTTGTTAATACCATACGTAGCAGCAACAGATTAAACCCCCAGCCAGGTAACAAGGTCAAAGGTAGCAGTGCTGCCAGTCTGCATCCCATTCGGACAATAACTGTTCCGAATGGAAATGCAGATGCGAACGGTGTAGTGCCCATGAGGGAAGTGGTAATGCATTGTCCTTGGTCAAGAGCAGAACTAAATTCCATCATAAATGATTTCCCCGATCCAAAAAAGGAACTAGCCAAATGTTTAGTTCTAGATTTTTGAGGAATTTGGGTAGTTCTCATGAGCCAACTAATAAAGATTGGTGAGTGGTGTTAAGGGCCTGTCTACCACACAATATCGACGTGACAAAATTTATCACGGATTGTGTATTGGATGGTGACATTCCCTTAACAGACCAAGTAAACCAAGGTAACATTTCCCGCATTGTAACTCAGTTGGGTATGTATTTTCCGGTAGTAGTTAACTGGAACAAAATTTTCACCATAAAGCAAAAGGAGAGTGAATCTGCAGAAGATTATTGCGACCGGGCTCTGCAGGCTATCACCCAGTACACTGGGTTAGAAGATATTAAAGATAGCACTCACCACAGGGGAATGATAGTCACGGTACTCATGGATGGTCTTAAAGAGAACTTAAACACCCGGGTTCAGACCTCACAGCCTGGCTGGAGGGGAGTCACAATAGATACCCTCATGGAATCTGCCATAGAACATGATAAAAACATCTCAAAGAAGAGAGAGACCCAGAGCAAAAAGCTAATGGCTGTCAGTATCCAAGCTCTGGAAGGAATGACGGTAACATCACAGCCAGCAGACACACTTGCACCCACACACACACTTACACCTGAACAGTTATATGCCCTCACTAAGCCCACGCAACAGCCAACACAGCTTTATCCCACATACCCTACACAACCACAGGTCCCATACTACCCACAAACTTCATGCCCCCCACAATACCCTTATCCTCCATATTCCTACCCATATCCACCACCTTTCCCCCCTGCTCAAATCTCACAACAACCCGTGTCTTCAACTGATCCACGAGCATGTTTTAATTGTAAACAAACAGGACATTTAAATAGAAACTGTCCGGTAAAAAGGGTAGGACCCCCAAACCAGAGAGTACCTGGATATCCACATAAAGGATATGCACAGAGACCAGCAAATGTCCAACAGGCACCAGCTCCAATTGTGGCCATTAATGCTTTATTGGAGAATGGTAGCCAACGCTAGGGGTCAGGTCATACTTGTAGTCTACAGATAGTCAGGTTAACGGGAAGTACTAGGGAAGAACCGGTCATGATGGTTGATTTAGCTGGTACTAAATATCCTTTTCTTGTAGACACAGGGGCGACCAGGTCAGTGATAAAATCTCCCGTTAATTTACAGGTGACCAACGAGACAGTACCAACAATGGGTGTAACAGGTAAAGTGCAACATTATCCTTTAACAAAGTCTACAGAGGTTACTATCGGGCCGTTGCATACCAGGCATTCTTTCCTTCTGGCTGCTGCAGCTCCTACTAACCTGCTGGGTAGAGATCTGTTACGTAAGATGGGATGTTTCATATATTGCATCCCTGATGGTGTATTTCTAGATATCCCAGAGAGAATTGCGCACGACGTGCGGGATATGTTGGACACTCCCCAAAGGATAATGTATCACTCTACCAGTTTAAATGAAAATCCATCTCAGGTAGATCAAATGTTGTCCCAAATTCCAGATTCCCTTTGGACTAAGGATGGACAGGACACTGGATTAATGGCAAACGTAAGCCCCGTAATGGTAAATTTAAAAGGCGGTAGGCAAGCTCCAAAAATCCCCCAGTACCCACTAAAACAGGAGGTAGAATTAGGGGTTTTTCCAATAATTGAGTGATTATTGCAACAGGGAATTTTAGTTCATACAGCTAGTGTAGCCAACAGTCCCATCTTTCCGGTGAAGAAGAGTGGTGGGAGGGGTTATAGGTTGGTACAAGACCTTAGAGGTGTTAATAAGGTAGTAGAGAGCCAATTCCCCGTAGTGCCAAATCCAGCTGTCATTCTTATGCAGATCCCACCAAATGCAACCCATTTCACTGCCATTGACCTCTGATCTGCTTTCTTCTCTGTGCCTCTCCACCCTGACTGTCAGTATTTATTCGCATTCACATAAAGAGGTGTACAATACACATGGACACGGTTGCCCCAAAGTTTCATAGACAGCCCCAGTATCTTCTCCCAGACCTTGCACGACTGTTTACAATCTTTTCAACCTGCCAATGGATCTGTTCTAATTCAATATGTGGATGATTTATTGCTATGTTCTGATTCATTTATGTCATGTTTGAATGATACTAAACTTTTGTTGCTTCATCTCTCGCATACAGGACACAAGGTTGCTAAGGACAAACTACAGCCGTGCCAACCCAGAGTAAAATATTTGGGACATTGCCTAACTCAGGGGTTACGACATCTCACAAATGACAGAATCCAGGCCATACAGAACATGACACTGCCGCAGAACCAGCAGCAAATTCGTATCTTCTTGGGAATGTGTGGATACTGTAGAATGTGGATCCCAGGTTTTTCTATTTTGGCCTTGCCTTTACAGGAATTAGGACCTCATTCAGAGTCGGTCGAAGCGGCCACACGGTCGTACACCACCGATGTTCGCTATACTGCGCATGCATAAAGTTCGCAATGCGCGTGCGCAAACTAGCCACTACGATCAGAAATTTCTCTCTCCTTGAACACAGCCAGGTCGGTAGTTTGAGTGACAGATTGAGGCGTTTGTGGGTGGTAACAGGGGAAGGTGCTTGAAAACGGGGGTGTGGAGATCCGAACGCAGGCGTGCCTAATTATGCGAATGGCGTTTTATGGGAGTGCATACAGTTTATGGGAGTGCATAATTAACAAAGTAGCGTCATGGCACATGTGACATGGGAGGTTTTTACACTGACATGATCGTAGAGCTTAAGAGAGGGTATGGTCAACCTTAAGCTCTACGACCAGTTCCGATGGTTCCCGATGGTCTCGATTAATCCTTATATGCCCGGAGATGACGTGTAATGCGTACGAGAAGGGGGCATATTTTTTTGTCTTCCGGCCTCTTCCTCCCCTTGGTCGGCCAGCTAACGATCCGAACTTAGGGACGCAACCTGCGAGGGAATCATTTGCATATCCGGCCCCTTTTCCTGTACGACCGTGCGGCCGCTGCGACTGACTCTGATTGAGGTCCTTAGTCTCTTCCTCGAAGCCCGATCGTGTCATACACACAGAGGAATCAGAGCAGGCTTTCCTTAATCTTAAGGATAGTCTGACAAAAGCATCTGCATTGGGAATACCTGATTATGAAAAACCTTTTGATTTGTATTGTACGGAAGCCGATGGTTGTGCTGCAGGTGTCCTCACACAAAAACATGGTGATGCCAGTAGGACCGTAGCATACTACAGTGCCCAATTTGACACTTTGGCAAGATCACTCCCCACCTGTTTGAGAAGTGTAGCAGCTACTTCTCTATTGGTGAGTAAAAGTGAAGACGTAGTATTGGGCCATAATATGATTGTCTACACTCCCCACGCTGTATCTGCTCTGCTGAACTCTGCCCAAACCAGACATGTTTCTTCAGCTAGGTTTACCAAATGGGAACTAGCTCTAATTGCACCTGCAAACATCACTGTTAAACGTTGCAGCACGCTGAATCCAGCAATGTATTTACCATATGTACAACATGATGTACAAAGGGTGGAAGGAGATGAGTTGCTGGCGGGAGGTGAGTTCAGCGGACATAATGATGAACACAATTGTATGGAATATCTGAATCAGACCTTTACTGCTAGACCTGACATACGTGACACACCTTTAGAGAGTGTAGATGTGAGTTTTTACACGGATGGGAGTTGTCATAGACAAACAGACACAGGTGAATTATGTACAGGTTATGCTGTTGTAAATGACACAGACATCATAGAAGCTAAATCTCTTGGTCCTCCTCACTCAGCCCAGGTGGCAGAGTTAGTACCACTAACAAGAGCGTGTGAACTGGCAGCAGGCAAGTCTGCTAACATTTACACTGACTCTATGTATGTTTCCATGGTGGTGCACAATTTTGGGGCTCTATGGCGTCTGAGAAATTTTATGACAGCAGCAGGCACACCAGTTGCACACTCCAGACACATAAAACAATTATTAAAAGCAATTCAACTGCCCAAAACAGTGGCAGTAATTAAATGTAAAGCCCATACATGTGAGGATGATCCGGTGTCGCTGGGCAACAACAGCCGATGAAGCTGCAAAATGGGCAGCAGGGTTAAAAATGTTTTCTCCAACTGAACAAATTATGTCTTTTCAAACAATTGACATGCTGAAATTAATTGAGATGCAAAATTTGTGTTCAATCCAGGAAAAGTCCATCTGGAAGTCCAAGGGATGTGGGCAAGAGTCCTCCGGGCTCTGGAGGGATGGACAAGGTAAGCCAGTAGCCCCCAAGGCATATTACCCCAGCCTGGCTGAGGCAGCCCACGGTCTGACTCATCTGGGAAAGCAAGGTATGTGCAAATTGGTGAGGGCATACTGGTGTGCACCAGGTTTTTCTTCCCAAGCAGAAAAGAGAGCAATTTCCTGTCTGACCTGCTTGAGGAAGAACATAGGGAAAGTGATCCCTACCGAACCATCCCACATTCCACCGACTGATGGACCTTTCCAGGTAATACAAATTGATTTCATCCAATTACCACCCTGCAGGAATCTTAAGTATGTATTAGTGTGCACTGACGTATTTTCCAACTGGGTTGAGGCCTACCCAGCAGCCACTAATACTGCTGCGTTTACTGGCAAGAAAATAGTTCAGGAATTTGTATGCAGGTACGGCATCCCTAAAATCTTCGAGAGTGACAGGGGTACTCATTTCACAGGTGATGTTTTTCAAAATATGTGTAAGCTGATGGGTATTAATAGCCGACTTCACACAGCCTACCGACCGCAAGCCAGCACTAAGGCAGAGAGGATAAATGGGACTATTAAAAATAAGTTAAGTAAAATCATGGCAGGGACTGGACTAGGATGGCCAGAAGCGTTACCATTGTTCTGCATAGTATAAGGACCACTCTAGACCCTCTCTAAATCTGTCCCCCTTTGAAATACTGTTCGGTAGACAACCTCATTTGATTATAAGTCCACAGGAAGACTTGAAGGGTAACAACGAGGTAACTGTAAGGTATCTTATATCAATGAGTAAACAGTTAAAACAACAGCAGCAGAAACTGAAATTGTTGTCCAATGATATGCCTGAAACTAACTTGCATGATGTTGAACCAGGAGAATATGTTATGATCAGAAATTTCTTGCGTTCAGGTTGCTTGACTGATCGGTGGGAAGGTCCATACCAGGTGCTGCTGACAAGTACTACATCTTTGAAGGTGGCTGAGAGAGATACCTGGGTCCATTCCACTCACTGCAAAAAGGTCAACCAACCGGTGGAGAAACAAGGCGGAGACAAGGCTGATAACGTGGACCTGTCTATCGCGAGCTTGTTCCGGGAGGATTGAAAAGGTCATAGTGAGATACCTGAACTAAAAGAAATGTACAGGCCTTTGTTGTGACAATGGACTGGCTTGCTGTGTTCATTTTCATATTCTTTTCCAGAGTTTTCACCATTCTGGTTGGTTTGGGGATATCCGGTTTCTGTGACGGGGGACCGATTGAGGAGATGGGAGCTGATGGCAGTGCTGATGGAGTGGAGTCAGGAGGAGTGCAATGCCAATCAGGGGAGTGTCTGACCAATGTTAGTACTGTTATTGTTAAGAGAGCCGTTATTCCGGATACTCAGGGACGGTGTGGAAGTTTGTCGTCTGAAGATTCCTGTATTTGTGAGCTTTTCTGGGTCCCTAGTTGATGAGAACTGTATCCAACGGTGCCAGCCTAAAAATAACCCGTACTGGGGTGGGTATCCTTTAGAGGATTATCATAGCATGGTAGGCAAAGTGTTAAATCAAACTGATTGCTGGGTGTGCTCACATGTGCCACAGGGACAGCACAACGTAGGGTTGGTGCCATTTCCACTGAATATCACGGAAATTTTAGAATTGCAAAAAGGGAAAACATTGGATGGAAAATTGCTCTCATCCAAACCACCTAATTTCAAACTCTATCAATTCCAAGTAGATAGATCACTTTTGTGTTTAAACATAACCAACCCCAATAAACCCGGGAGTTGGGAAGTGACAGGGAATAATCAGACGATGACCTTCTCACATAGAGCTGATAATGAGTCCATAAATCATGATCTGTTACGCTCAATTAAATCCAGTGGGAGACATTTTAGGTACCGGTATACATTGAGTTCCACCAAAGAACTTATTGGTAAGGTGCCAGATGGTTATTGTGCTAAAATAATACAACCAGAGACTTGCATGTACCAGATGGAAAACCCAGCAATAGGATTGTTTGCAAGGGAAATGTGTTTAATGATAATGAAGCATACCATTCCTTATGTTCTCCCCGATAATGTATATTTTATATGTGGAAGAAAAGCTTATAAGTGGCTCTCCCCGAGTTCCGAAGGTTTGTGTTACCTGGGAAGAGTAGTCCCAGAAGTTATAACCCTGACACATGTTGAAATGCTCGATATCCATAAAAACACACCATCACCATATCTTCACATGCAGTTTGAACACCGAGGCAAATGAAATATGATACCTGGTGACGTGCATAATGCCACTCAGTTAATTAGTGAGACAACTGGCTTCCAAGTTTTAGTTGCACTGGATGCCACCAGGATCGCTCGGGGTACATTAAATTTTATATATATTCAGGAACTTGCTAAATTGATAGATAATATCACCGAGATGTATGATGACACATTCAGGTATACAGGGAGAGAATTGCAAGCGTACAAGAAAGAACTGGTGCAACACAGGCTATTGTTGAATTATTTAACTGCTGTTACTGGAGGGTATTGCGTAACTTTGGCTACCCAGTTTGGAGTAAAGTGTTGCACCTATGTCATCAATGATACCAGCGACCCCAAAGAGGTGATAGACCGGAAGATGGATGAAATTCTGCAGCTAAAATGGGAGTTTCGTAAGAACCATAATGCTTCAGTGGCTGAAGTAGGGGAGAAGATAGAAGGATGGGTCTCATGGTTGAACCCAGTAAAATGGTTCTCAGGCCTAGGAAAATGGGTCCAGGAAGTGATCGCCTGCATAGGCAAATTCTTGATCCTTATACTGATTGTCATCATAATAATTGGCATATGTGTCCGGTGTGTTCCTATTGTGTTGAAGTGTGGAAAATGTAAAAATAGAGTAAAACGAAAGAACGAAATTATGACGGTGGTCAGTAATGACAATATGAATACTGAGGTAAATATAGAACTGCATTACAACCCTGAACTAGGAAATACCATCATTTAATGTATTATATTTAGACGTGCATAGAATGTATTATTGAAATGTTACTTTTTAAAACACCTCAGATAATGTAAAGTCTCAATCCCCCTTCAAGACTGCCTTTATAGGATTGGTGCATCACCACACCTTTCACATGATCTTCCCAGATCCGCGGTGTTTGTCTAATAAGTAATTTAATGTCCCCAGTCAGAGACACATTATTAATGGATTAAGAACTACCTTGTGCCATCCCATAATAACACTAAATAATATATAAATGGAAGCCTAAATTAAATTTTAAAATCAGATTGTGATGGCATGTTGTTTGCTATCAAAGGGTGGACTGTCGAAGCTGGATAATTGGCTGAAACAAGATCAGTTTAAAATTGGATCGCAACGACGCCATCTTGCAACTGGCCGCAAGACGCCATCTTGGAAAATAGATTGCAAGACGCCATTTTGCGAATGGCCGCCCAAGCGCCATTTTAGATAAACTCACACTTAAGTACATATGGCGATATTACTATTAGCATCATGCGACTACATCTTTCACCATTTCTCATTCACACATAAATACGCACAATTGCGCTGTTAACTAGTCGCACATTAGCGAATGCATAAGATCCTGTATGAAAACGCTGTATATTAGCTTCATGCGCACGCATCTGCCCCAAGTTAACTAGCGTCTTTATATCAATCCCCGCATACTTACACATTACATATTTACATAAAAGGTTCCATAAGCTTTAAAGTATAAGGTCCAAGTTTGTTCATTTATTATAATTGCTGTGAAATAAAGGTTATTTAGTAGCTCAGGTTTAATACATGATAAGTAAGCCGTGTTTGGTATATACTGATCTGTACCCTCTCAACAGCTTCCTGGTATCATCGGTGTGAAGATCGCAACATGCATTCGCAACTTATGGATCGCAGAGAATGAAAGCACCGAAATGTACATTATATGACCAACTGTTAGGATTTGCATGAGGCGGGAAACGGAGGCATCCAGCTGTCGGAGGCTGGACTGTGTCTATTTGAATCAACCTGTTAAATGCTCTGTAACAGATGCATCCCCCTTGGGAACCAATGGCATCAGCAACAAGCTTCTCTTTTGTGTTGTCTGTTTCTGTTAGGGTATAAATGTGTGTGTAGTGACCCCAGTCGTAAGCCTTCTTGCTGAATGCTGATTGATGGAGGTTTTCTTGCTGAATGCCGGTATCTGATCCAGAGTGCTTGCGTATGTATAACTGTACTTGGGTCTGTATAATTTCTTTGCGCTAAATTGTACTTAGATCATAGCGTGTAACTGACTGTACTTTTACTTGAGTAATACTTTGTGCTTTGGAACCACAGGTTCAAGGTCTGGAGTCTTTATTTACTGTATGACAGCGTCATCCTTAGAGGTTTATAGGAAGGATATTAGAAGGTATAGGCAGGAGTGTATAGAGGTTCAAATTCAGTATTGTTAATATATATATGTATATATATATTGTGACACAGTTAGGTTAGGGGATCCCTCTCCTGGGTAGAGGTCTCCTTCCTTACACACACACACAGCAGCAGGGAAGCAGCACACCAGTCTGGATGCAAGTACAAGCTGGTCGGCGCCAGTCTTTATTGTACAATGTCAGAAATAACATAAAGAAAACATAAACATAAATTCTAGCCCTGTCGGGGCACTAACTTCACAGGTAGTTCCCTCACTACTAGAACCTGGCAGGGCCTAATGCCCTCGCCAGCAACAAAGCACAGCACAGTACTCACAAATAGGTTTTTCCAGTGTCTCTGAGCAAACTCCCTGCCTGCTCTCCCAGGTGAGACACTCAGCCCTAAACACACTAGGCTTATATTGGCCACTCTCAGGTGGAAAACTAACAAGCCTGTTACCAGGCTGCGAGAACCAAAACCTGGAGTGGCCGTGGGTGGAGCCCTCCCTCTCCTCTCACCCACAACCCCCAGGTCCCAAACCGGCTTTTCAAAAAGCCGAAACTCGAGCCTGCTACACTGCAGACTTTCTCCTGGGGGTTTAAAACACAAAAGACAGGAATCTGGGACAAATGTACCTGCCACAGACCACTTTACCAGTGATCCTATCACATATCCCCCCTTTGTTTCGACCTGTGGGGCGGAACAACTGAAGCCCCCAAACAATGAACGCGTGACAACGCATCAGCATTGGCCAGCTGGCTTCCTGGCCTGTGTTCCACTGAAAATTGAAAAGTTTGTAACGCCAAGAACCATCTTGTAATTCTCGCATTACTGTCCTTATTTTCAGACATCCACTTCAGAGGGGCATGGTCAGTGATCAATTTGAACTTTCTTCCGACCAAGTAGTACCTGAGAGCCTCTAACGCCCACTTTATGGCCAACGCCTCCTTGTCCACTGTGGCATAGTTTCTCTCATGTACATTCAACTTTCTGCTAAGATAGAAAATAGGGTGTTCCTCACCCTCCTTGTTCTGGGACAGGACCGCTCCTATACCTACTTCTGATGCATCGGTTTGTACTATGAATTCCTTTTCAAAATTAGGAGTCATCAGGACTGGTTGGGAACACAACGCTACTTTCAACTCCTGAAAAGCTTTCTCTGCCTCAGGACTCCATTCTACCATGACTTTTTGTTTGCCTTTGGTCAGGTCAGTCAGTGGGACTGCCATGGTGGCAAAGTTGGGTATAAACCTCCTGTAGTACCCCGTAATTCCCAATAAGGCTCTCTCCTGCTTCTTATTCAGAGGCCGTGGCCAGTTTTGTATGGCATCAACTTTATTGAGCTGAGGCTTTATCAGGCCTCTGCCAATGGTGTATCCCAGATATTTTACTTCCTCCATGCCTAGACAACACTTTTTTGGGTTGGCTGTCAAACCTGCCTTATAGATGGAGTCCAACACTGCTTGTACCCTGGGTAAGTGAGACTGCCAATCAGGACTATGAACGACCACGTCATCCAGATAAGCAGCCGCATACCGTCTATGGGGCCTTAGAATCCTGTCCATCATTCTTTGGAAGGTAGCAGGTGCCCCATGTAGCCCGAAGGGCAACATCTTGTACTGAAACAAGCCCTCTGGCGCTGAAAAAGCTGTCTTTTGTTTGGCGCTCTCGGTTAACGGTACTTGCCAATACCCTTTGGTTAGGTCAAGAGTGGTTAAATACCTTGCCGTCCCTAGTCTCTTAATCAGTTCATCCACTCTTGGCATCGGGAAGGCATCGAATTTTGAAACACTGTTCAACTTTCGGAAGTCATTGCAGAAACGCACACTCCCATCGGGCTTTGGAATTAACACAATGGGACTTGACCATTCACTATGTGATTCTTCAATAACCCCTAACTCTAGCATATTTTTAATTTCTTTCGACACCGATTCTCTTTGTGCTTCTGGTAACCTATAGGGCTTTAGATTAACTTTAACCCCTGGGTCAGTGATGATGTTATGTTTAATGACCAAGGTTTTCCCAGGTACATCAGAGAACAGCACCCTATTTCTAATCAGAAACTCCTTGACCTCTTGTTGTTGAATTGCCGACAGGGTTTTTGCCACTGTCACTTCGGGAACTAAGGGCCCTGGACTTACTGGAGGGTCTCGGACGGCCGACAGTACCGTTCTATCTTTCCAGGGCTTTAACAGATTTATATGGTATATCTGTTCCGGCTTTCTTTTCCCCGGCTGGTAAACTTTGTAATTGACCTGCCCCACTCTTTCTAAGATTTCAAAGGGCCCTTGCCATTTAGCCAATAGTTTATTTTCCACAGTGGGAACCAATACTAACACTCTGTCCCCAGGAGCAAAGCTGCGTAACCGAGCATTGCGGTTGTATACCCTCTGCTGTGCCTGTTGAGCCTGTTCCAGGTGCTCTCTCACTATCGGCACTACCGCAGCAATTCTCTCCTGCATTTGAGAAACATACTCAATCACTGTTTTGTAAGGACTAGACTGCCCCTCCCATGTCTCTTTGGCAATGTCTAGTAACCCCCTTGGGTGTCTCCCATATAACAAGTCGAAGGGTGAAAACCCGGTGGAGGACTGGGGAACTTCTCTTATGGCCAACAATAAATACGGCAATAAGTAGTCCCAATCCCTACCATCCTTGTCGACCACTTTCCTAAGCATGTGTTTTAACGTCTTGTTAAACCTCTCGACCAGCCCATCGGTTTGGGGGTGATAAACCGAAGTTCTTAACTGTTCGATTTTGAACAGGCGGCATAACTCTTTCATGACTTTGGACATAAACGGTGTACCCTGGTCAGTTAGTATCTCCTTAGGTATACCCAGCCTGCTAAAGACATGAACTAGCTCTCTGGCAATGGTCTTGGTTGACGTATTGCGCAACGGGATCGCTTCCGGGTACCTGGTAGCGTAATCCATTATGACCAGAATATACTGGTGTCCCCTGGCAGACTTCATTAAGGGTCCAACCAAATCCATCGCTATTCTTTCAAACGGCACCTCTATGATAGGCAATGGAACTAGTGGACCCTTAAAATGTGGCCTGGGAGCATGATACTGACACTCAGGGCAGGATGCGCAAAAGTTAGATACCTCTTTATGAAGCCCGGGCCAGAAAAACCTCTGCATTATTCGCTCAGTGGTTTTCTCTACCCCTAGATGGCCTGCCGTTATATGACCATGGGCCAGATCCAACACTGTTCTTCTGTAGGCTTTGGGAACTATTAGTTGTTCCACAACATCTTCCCCCTTCTTAGTCACCTGATATAACAAATCCTGACACATTGCCATGTGGGGATAGGACAAAGGACTATCAGGGTCTACGGGTTTACCATCAACTACTTTTACATTCTCCCTGGCTTTTACCAAAGTAGGGTCATTCAACTGCTCCACGGCAAAGACCTCTCTTCTGACCTCTAAATCAGGCAGACGATCACCTGGCCCAACAACACTTCCCACCTCAATGGGAGGCACATTAGTTGGCGGGCCACCCTCACGTTCCGCATTCTCTAGTTCGCCAACCATAGTAGAAAAAGGGAATAACTCTGACTCAGAAGAAACTCCCTCCTCCACTACATCGACAACCTTCTCAAATGGATCGGGGTTGTTCACCTCTGGAACAAAACGGCTTTCCCACAACTTCCAGAAGTGAGCAAAGTCTCTCCCCAATATTGCATCGTACACCAGACCATGCACCAAACCCACAGAAACTATAGCAGAGCCACATGGTGTCTCGATGTTCACCTCGGCCGTAACATAATATAGAGTATCCCCATGTATGCAGGTCACAGGTAATGATCGCAGGTACCGGTCCATCACGACCCTTTCCACGATCTGTGGTCCCGTCAGCGTCTCGGGCTGTAGCCATTTTGAGGACAGATGGACGAGGTCATGCATCTGTGAACGTGGAGGCTTGTCCTTATGGAACTCCCAGCGGTGGACCCGTTGGGCATGAACAAAGGTGGTGACTCCCAAGCGAGTTAGGATCTCCTGTTTTAGTTTTTTATAGTCCTTGGCATCAGCCAGGCATAAGTCGAAATATGCTTTTTGTGGCTCCCCAGACAAAAAAGGTGCCACCAGACTTGCCCACTGCTCCTGGGGCCAACTCTCCCTTTCGGCCGTTCTTTCAAATGCGGCGAGATAGGCCTCCACATCATCGCCCGAAGTCATCTTTTGGAGGAAGTGACTGGCTCGTACGGAGTGAGTAGTGGTGGGAGGACCAGTATTAACATCTCTGGGCCGGGCGACCAGGTGTTGTACCACCTCCTTTATGGCCTGGCTGTTTTCCGCTAAGGCCTGGCGGTTTTCAGCTAAGGCCTGGCGGGTTTCCTCGATGGCGACCTGTTGAAGTCTGTTAGATTCCTGCTGAATTTTGTTTGTCTCCTGCTGAGCTGCTGTAGCTTGAAGCAAGGCCTTAATAATGTCCTCCATTTTGTCCTGGGGTGTAGGTTGGAAGCTGAACCTTGCCTCTCTGAGCATTGGCTGACGCCTCCTCTATGGGACTCCAAGGACACAGTGTTATTTCCACACTCACAAATTGGGCGTCTGTCCCTTTAATTTTTAAACGGACAGTTTTCCTCTCGCTGCAACTTCAGTGTGTGTGGGTGCCCGCATTCTCCACCATATTGTGACAGTTAGGTTAGGGGGTCCCTCTCCTGGGTAGAGGTCTCCTTCCTTACACACACACACAGCAGCAGGGAAGCAGCACACCAGTCTGGATGCAAGTACAAGCTGGTCGACGCCAGTCTTTATTGTACAATGTCAGAAATAACATAAAGAAAACATAAACATAAATCCTAGCCCTGTCGGGGCACTAACTTCACAGGTAGTTCCCTCACTACCAGAACCTGGCAGGGCCTAATGCCCTCGCCAGCAACAAAGCACAGCACAGTACTCACAAATAGGTTTTTCCAGTGTCTCTGAGCAAACTCCCTGCCTGCTCTCCCAGGTGAGACACTCAGCTCTAAACACACTAGGCTTATATTGGCCACTCTCAGGTGGAAAACTAACAAGCCTGTTACCAGGCTGCGAGAACCAACACCTGGAGTGGCCGTGGGTGGAGCCCTCCCTCTCCTCTCACCCACAACCCCCAGGTCCCAAACCGGCTTTTCAAAAAGCCGAAACTCGAGCCTGCTACACTGCAGACTTTCTCCTGGGGGTTTAAAACACAAAAGACAGGAATCTGGGACAAATGTACCTGCCACAGACCACTTTACCAGTGATCCTATCACAATATATATATACTTATATATAGCATAAAAGATGGCACTCACAAAACACTATTTGGCAGGGGGGTGCTAGGTCCAAAATAAGTTGTAATATAAACACCCTGTCACTAAGCAAGCTAATCGCCTGCAGAGTAAACAAAGAACCAGCACTCACGTTTAGATGAATCCACAGGTTTATTCACAAGGCATGTGAACAGACATACCACATAGCTATCAGTGGCCCAACGATCGTTTCAACTGTACTTCAGTTTTCCTCACATACTGAGCCCTGGAGCTCTTAATATACCCAAAAAGGGCGCCAAAATCAGTAAAGCCCAAATCATGCTGTGTTGCCTTGGCCACGCCCCTCGGTGTTGATTGGCTACAAGGCAGGTGGGTGGGCGGGCATTAAAAGGTAAATAAACAGCCTCTGTTTGTTACACATACATGGCTGTCAGTATGAGTAGTCTAACCTGCGCTGTGGACTGGGCAGATCATGACAACATGGAACAAAACAAACACATACACATATATGACTATTAAACAAGCATCAATTTGGAGAAACCGGCCAACTGGTATCACAGCCCTGGCAACTCCATAATTCCATCATATAGCATTGATCTGTAACTGCATATAATCACTTACAAAGCCATACAGACATGAAACATGACAATGTTAGTGCATACAGTACGTGTGCATTAGAAAATATGACAAGGCTCTTTGGAGCCATACACCATAACACCATGTCATATGCAAAAGAATGTATGGCACCCGGCTCTGATTATAACAGCACTGGAAATGTATGGCAACAGATCGCTGTGGTCAGCTTATATCAAACGTTGGTGTATAGACCTGCTGGTCTCTCTGCAATACAGCACCAATAACACCACTATTAAATTGCCAACACATTTAAATGAATATACAGCCAATAGTGTAGTCCAGGCCATTTCAAAGGCCACTCCTGTACTGCCATATGTACCAGGATAATGAATGCAACAAGCACATGTATACTAAGCAATGCACACAAAAAAAGTGAAAACACCATAACACCATGCCATATGCACATAAGTGCACAGCACACGGTAAAATAAACTGGTCACACTTAGCCATTATGCGACATATAGCAATGTCCCCAAGGCAACTCGCGTGATACCAGTACTGTATGCATATCGTATAATGTATTGCTACCACCCATGGGTAACAAAGTCACATGTTCCATAGTCATATATGTGTATGTGTTTGTTTTGTTCTATGTTGTCATGATCTGCCCAGTCCACAGCGCAGGCTACAGTACTCATACTGACAGCCATGTATGTGTAACAAACAGAGGCTGTTTATTTACCTTTTAAAGCCTGCCCACCCAACTGATGCCTTGTAGCCAATCAACGCCGAGGGGAGTGGCCAAGGCAACACAGCATGATTTGGGCTTTACTGATTTTGGCGCCCTTTTTGGGTATATTAAGAGCTCCAGGGCTCAGTATGTGTCCCTGAGGAAAACTGAAGTACAGTTGAAACGATCGTTGGGCCACTGATAGCTATGTGGTATGTCTGTTCACATGCCTTGTGAATAAACCTGTGGATTCATCTAAACGTGAGTGCTGGTTTTTTGTTTACTCTGCAGGCGATTAGCTTGCTTAGTGATAGGGTGTTTATATATATACTTATGCAGGGGCCCACTTATCCAACTATAATTTTAGTGACCTGGACCTACTGTCCACTCACTCTCAAGGGCCTAATGCCCAGGGTCTTCTTGGTGGCTCAGGCTTTTAAGCCTGCCTACTGCAGAGCACAGGGGGGACTTGGGCCTACTGCCCAGAATCCCCTTTTATTTTTATGAGGCCTCAGGCCTATGAGCCTGCCTGATTGTGTGGCATACTGAGTGCTCTGGGCCTAATGCCCAGAGCACTTTAATGAGGGCTCAGACCTACAGGCATGCCTAACAGTGGGGCTCACCTTGTGGCCCGGGGCCTAATGCCCAGGGCCATTTTATGTCCTGGGTACGGGCAGGCTGCCCACCTATTTCCTCTATTAGTGACCTGGGCCTAATGCCCAGGTCACTCATACCTATTGGGGGTAGGCAAATACCTTTTATTGGGCCTAATGCCCCCTATGTAGCCCACCTATCAGTAGCACAGGCCTAATGCCTGACTTTATCCCATGGGCTTAATGCCCAACTACCCTGGTGGTCTAGGTAGAGGTTAATGGTAGGCCTCACAGAGGGCCTACCTGTTATGGTGGAAGAGGCTGCGAGGGGGTGGAGCTTCGTTAGCTCTTTTACTTTCCATCCTAGCAGTCCTCTCCGGTCCTCAGCTTCTTTCTTCTGCCGTTGGCCCATCCTGGCTAGCGGCGCTGCCTCTTCCTCTCTTCATCCAGCTGCCGTCGATCTTCTCTCTTGATCATGGCATCTTCTGGCCTATTCCGCGCCCACAGCAACTCTTGCCACGGCTTACCTCTTCTTTTCTTCGGGAGGTCTTCTATCCCCCTTCTCCGCCGCTGGACTGACTTCTCCCTCTTAGCAGCGTCTAATATAAGACGCCACGAGTGGGCGGGGCTATGATGGGGTGAGCACAATTGGCTCGTCGTGGCTGCCTCCTATTTGTTGCTGGACCGTGAGCTGTGATTGGTCCGGAGCCAGAGCCAAACACCCACCGCTGCATCAAGGTTACCGAGCGGCGGGCTACAGTAATTCCGCACTCGGAGCCAAGTCCTGCCTGCCACATCTGACACTTGACCAGCGCTGGGAACAGATACTCGGTCCCTGCGCCGGCTTCCTGCTGCCTCTGCTTACCCGGCGCTGGGAGCATACACAGCATCCCAGCACCCGCCGCGGATGTTTCCTGCAGGGGACACATCTCTGATTGCTGTGCTGGGATCAGACACTAGAATCCAGCACAGATTTCCACACAATCACTGCAGTGCCAGATATACTCTATGGGTGATATTTTCTAAAGTGCATGCTTTTAGAAGTGGAGATGTTGTCCATAGCAGATCAATCAGATTCTAGCAACTATCTTTTTGGAGATGCTAGATAAATGTTAAGGAGAATTTGACAAGTTGCTATGGGCAACATCTCCACTTCTAAAAACCTGCACTTTAGTAAATATACCCCTATGTGTATGTTTTATGGAAGTCCCAACCAAGCTAAAATACTGTATTAACTAAAGTAAAGTAATTACCGATATGAAAGAATAACAGGCATATAAAAGATCGATAGGTAATAGGTCGACAATGTACAGGTCAACAGGCAATAGGTCGACAGGGTCAAAAGGTCGACAGGTACAAAATATACACTGACATAAAATACACAGTGCAAAAGGTTGATATGTACAAAAGATCTACAGGGCCAAATGGTTGACACACAAAATGTATGACACAAGCTAAATGATTTATAGCCCATGTTGCTTTCACATCTAAAGGCCGTACTCAATAGAAGCGAAAAGCCGAGATCTGCGCAAAAGTATCACCGATTGCGTCTTTTTGCCTGTCGGAAACTTATCTCCGTATTCAATTCCATCCGCTTTTCGCGTACGCAGAAAGTCGATGCAATGTAATAGGCGAAAAAGATTTGCATCTGAAGAGCAGGAGAAAAGAAGTGCAAAATTTGAAATTTGGGGTGCAAAGGTGGGGAAACCCCCCAAAGGACAACTGCGTCAAAAAATTCCAGGCAAAAAGCAAAGAAAACCCCAAAAAGTACATTGAATTTGGGGTCGAAAAAGCACAAAGTGGGGGGACAACTTCGCAAACTAGCAAAATAAGGTTCTGGGGGTGCTCTGAGAAGGGGTGAAGTGTTCTTGGGATTGCAGGTGCTTTTATGAGGGAAGAAATTCACTTTTATTAAAACTGCACTTTAGAGACATTAAAATATGCCAGCACCCATATTTTCACCAATAAATATTGCTTTATGCCATTCTTCACCACTTGTGCAAAGACCCTAATCAGAGGCAATTGTACCAACTTAAGTACCCCAAACAATTTTATTAGGGCTAATCGGGCACTACTACATTGATCCAAAATGTTTCTGCATCTTTTTGGGGGGTTCAGGCTTCGCGTGTCGCCGTTTTCACGTCTTTTGGAATTGAATAGGGCGAGCAACGGGTATGCTCACGATAAGTTTCCGCTGCCAAAAGACGCAATGTAGGCAAAACGTCCGGCATGTGAAACTTTATCGCGGGTGCAAAACTAATTGAATACCGCCCTAATCATGAAAGTGAGGGAGATAAATTTCCACCAGTGCTGGTTACTCGACCTAAAGTGCAGTTTGTCATTGTATATTATTTTGTTGTTTGCTGCTAAACTTCTCTAGATCTGGTTTGGCTCTTTATATCACTATTGGCATAAGAGTGCTAGTGATTAGTATGGTAAGGCACACATAGCTCACAACCCATATCAGTTGTGTCAGAGGCAAAAGAGTGATATATAGTAGCTGTGTAGGAGTCTGGGACAGACAGTGCCAGATTAAGGTCCTCAAGGGCCTGGAGCTGAAATCTATGAAGGGCCTATTGTGTACTGTCGCAGGGGGTGTGACTACTTATATAGGGGTGTGACCAGTGATGTGGGGGTGTGGTCTGTGTCGGACCTTGGGCATGTCGGTATGTAATGCCAGCGGCTGTTTAGCCGCCGGATCATATACTGACTCCAGAAGACCGAGGAGGGATATCCCAACGGGAGGTGGTAAGTACCCTAGCCCTCCCCCAGCCCTCCTTTAGTGGTGCCTAACCCTAACCTCCCCCCGTTAGTGCCTAACCCTAACCCCTCCTCCCCGCACCCTAAACCTAACCCTCCTGGGGGGTGTCTAACCCTAACCCCACCTAGTGGTGCATAACCCTAGCGCCCCTTCCCCTACTCCACAGGTTCTCAAACTCGGTCCTCGGGACCCCAAACAGTACATGTTTTCCAGGTCTCCTCACAGCATCACAAGTGAAATAATTTGCTCCACCTGTGCACTTGCCGGGTGACCTGGAAAATGTGTACTGTGTGGGGTCCTGATGATTGAGTTTAAGAACCACTGCCGTATCCTAACCCTCCCGGGGGGGGGTACCAAACCCTAAGTTCCCCTGGGAGACCCTAAACCTAACCCCCCCTTCCCCCCATGGCTACCATGTGTGTGTGTGTGTGTATATATATATATATATATTAGGGATGTGCAGGCTCGGTTCTACTCGGTTCCGTTCGGTTCTTTTTACCGGATCTTATTGGGTTTCAGCTGTCACGAGTTTTGGATAGCCAATAAGATTCGGTAAAAAGAACCGAACGGAACCGAGTAGAACCGAGCCTGCACATCCCTAATATATATATATATATATATGCACACACAGTGTATATATATATATATATATATATATATATATATATATTTATATATATATTAGGGGTGAGCGGGTTCGGATTTCTGAAATCCGAGCCCCCCCGATCCGAGTCAGATCCGAGTCAGGCTCGACTTTTCCCGCCTGACTCGGATCTGAAATCGAGGCAAAACGTCATCATCCCGCCTTCCGGGTCTCGCGATTCTATATAAGGTACCCGCGTCGGCGCCATTTTCTCACTCGGCTGTGGACAGTGAAGAGGGAGGGTGGGAGTTAGGGCTGGCTGGGCTGTGTAGTGTAGTGTAGTGCAGAGTAGTGTTGTGCTGTGCTGTGCTGCGCTGTGCTGCTGTTGTCCACTACTTCAAAGTCCATAGGGGCTGGCTGTGTTGTGCTGTGCTGCTGTTGTTAATAGGGGCTGTGTCCACTACTTCAAAGTCCATAGGGGCTGGCTGGACTATGTTGTGCAGTCAGTTCTCCATAGGGGCTGTGTCCACTCCAAAGTCCTGTGCAGTGTCCCAGTCCTAAAGGGGTGCTGTAGTGTTGTCCAGGGGGTGCTCTGTCCATCAGGGGTGCTCCCCCCAAGTGTTAAAAATATAATATTTTTTCTGTGTTTGTGAATTGTGTGCGCAGTAGCCGCACGTGCATCAACAAAGTAGTGCCAAGCGTGCGCCTGTGTCATAAGTAAAGGGCCGGCTGGCTTGACCGTTAAAGGGTGCTGTAACCCCCAAAGTACACTCCAGTCCAAACCAAAAAAATATATATTTTCTATGTTTGTGAATTGTGTGCGCAGTAGCCGCACGTGCATCAACAAAGTAGTGCCAAGCGTGCGCCTGTGTCATAAGTAAAGGGCCGGCTGGCTTGACCGTTAAAGGGTGCTGTAACCCCCAAAGTACACTCCAGTCCAAACCAAAAAAAAAAATATTTTCTGTGTTTGTGAATTGTGTGCGCAGTAGCCGCACGTGCATCAACAAAGTAGTGCCAAGCGTGCGCCTGTGTCATAAGTAAAGGGCCGGCTGGCTTGACCGTTAAAGGGTGCTGTAATCCCCAAAGTACACTCCAAACCAAATAACAAAATATTTTTTCTGTGTTTGGGAATTGTGTGCGCAGTAGCCGCACGTGCATCAACAAACGAGCAGCGCCAAGCGTGCGCCTGTGTCCCATAAGTAAAGAGCCGGCTGGCTAATTTCTTAAAGGGTGGTGTAACCCACAAAGTGCACTACTCTCCAGCAAAAATAAAAAAAATATTTTCTGTGTTTAGCCGCACGTATATATCAAATCGATATAACATAAATGGAGGACCAAACTTTCTCCAATAAAAATAAAATAGAGAAAGATCAAGAACCACTTCCTCCTAGTGCTGAAGCTGCTGCCACTAGTCATGACATAGACGATAACATGCCATCAACGTCGTCTGCCAAGGCCGATGCCCAATGTCATAGTAGAGGGCACATACAATCCCAAATGACAAAGTTCAGGAAAATGACCTTGAAAAAAACATTTAAATCATCTGAAGAGAAACGTAAACTTGCCAATATGCCATTTACGACACGGAGTGGCAAGGAACGGCTAAGGTCGATCCCTAGTATGTTCATGACTAGTGGTTCAGCTTCACATGACGATGGAAGCCCTCCTCCCACTAAAAAAATCAAAAGAGTTAAGCTGGCAAAAGCACAGCGAAGAACTGTGCTTTCTAAGAAGATATCACAAATCCCCACCTAAATCCCGTTGTCCTGTTGTATCCAAGCGCCTGCAAACCACACCGTCAACTCCCTCCTCGTCAATTTCCTCCTTAGTCAGGATCGGAAGTAGTCCTGCAGGCCATGTCACTGGCATGACTGACTCTCCTATCCGGGATTCCGCCGGAGGATCCTGCATTGCTACGCCTCCTGCTGCCGCTGCTGCTGTTGCTGCTGCTGGGAGTCGTTCATCATCCCAGAGAGGAAGTAGGAACACCACTACTTTTACTAAACAATTGACCCTCCTACAGTCCTTAGCGAGGAGGATGAAGTACGACAGCAGTCATCCTGAAGCAAAACGTATAACTGAGGCCTTGACTGCTATGTTGGTGTTAGACGTGCGTCCGGTATCCGCCATTAGTGCAGTGGGATTTAGACAATTGATGGAGGTAGTGTGTCCCCGGTTCCAAATCCCGTCTAGATTCCACTTCACTAGGCAGGCGATACCGAGACTGTACAGAAACGTCAGAAAAAGTGTCCTCAGTGTCCTGCAAAATGCTGTTGTGCCCAATGTCCACTTAACCACGGACATGTGGACAAGTGGAACAGGGCAGACTAAGGACTATATGACTGTGACAGCCCACTGGGTAGATGTATCACCTTACGCAGCAACAGCAGCAGCGTCACCAGTAGCAGCATCTCAGAAACGCCAGCTCGTTCCAAGGCAGGCTACGCTGTGTATCACCGGTTTCAGTAAGAGGCACACCGCCGACAACCTCTTAGAGAAACTGAGGGAAATCATCGCCCAGTGGCTTACCCCACTTAGTCTCTCCTGGGGATTTGTGATATCTGACAACGCCACCAATATTGTGCGGGCATTACATCTGGGCAAATTCCAGCACCTCCCATGTTTTGCTCACACAATAAACTTGGTGGTGCAGAATTTTCTGAAAAGTGACAGGGGCGTGCAGGAGACGTTTTGGGTGGCCCGAAAAATTTCTGGCCACTTTCGCCATTCAGCGACTGCGTGCCGAAGACTGGAGCGCCAGCAAACACTCTTGAACCTGCCCCGCCATCACCTGAAGCAAGAGGTTGTGACGCGGTGGAACTCAACCCTCTATATGCTTCAGAGGATGGAGGAGCAGCAAAAGGCCATACAAGCCTATACATCCACCTATGACATAGGCAAAGGAGGGGGTATGCACCTGACTCAAGCGCAGTGGAGAATGATTTCCGTGTTGTGCAAGGTTCTCCAGCCCTTCGAACTTGCCACACGTGAAGTCAGTTCAGACACTGCCAGCTTGAGTCAGGTCATTCCCCTCATCAGGCTTTTGCAGAAGCAGCTGGAGAAAGTGAAGGAGGAGCTAAGACGGAGCGATTCCGCTCGGCATGTGGGACTTGTGGATGAAGCCCTTCATTCGCTTTGCCAGGATTCCAGGGTGGTCAATCTGTTGAAATCAGACCACTACATTTTGGCCACCGTGCTCGATCCTAGGTTTAAAGCCTATGTGGTGTCTCTCTTTCCGGCCGACACAAGCCTGCAGAGGTGCAAAGACCTGCTGGTGAACACACTGTCAGCTGAAGCGGAACGTGACACGTCAACAGCTCCTTCTTAATTTTCTCCCGCAACTGGGGCTGCCAGGAAAAAACTTAGCTATCCTAAGCAACCCGCTGGCGGTGATGCAGGGCAGGCAGGACCAAGTTTGGACATCTGGTCCGGACTAAAGGACCTGGCAACAATTTCTGACATGTCTACTGTCACTGCATATGATACTGTCACCATTGACAGAATGGTGGAGGATTACATCGGTGACAGCATCCAAGTAGGCATGTCAGACAGTCCATACCTGTACTGGCAGGAAAAAGAGGCAATTTGGAGGCCCCTGTACAAACTGGCTCTATTTTACCTGAGTTGCCCCCCCTCCAGTGTGTACTCCGAAAGAGTGTTTAGTGCAGCCGGGAACCTTGTCAGCGAAAGGCGTAGGAGGTTGCTTCCACAGAATGTGGAGAAGATGATGTTCATCAAAATGAATTATCAGCTCTTCCAGGGAGACCAGCCTCCAGAACGTACAGAGGGACCTGTGGTGGTGGATTCCAGTGGGGACGAGTTAATACTCTGTGAGGATGAGGATGTACACACTGAAGAGGATGAGGAATCGGTGGATGAGGAGGATGAGGATGACATCTTGCCTCCGTAGAGCCAGTTTGTGCAGGGACAGATTAATTGCCAGCTTGTTTTGTGGGGGCCCAAATTAACCAATCATTTCAGCCACAGTTGTGTGGCAGACCCTGGCACTGAAATGATTGGTTTGTTAAAGCGTGCATGTCCTGTTTATACAACATAAGGGTGGGTGGGAGGGCCCAAGGACAATTCCATCTTGCACCTCTTTTTTTTCTTTGCATTATGTACTGTTTGGGGCCTAGTTTTTCAAACTGCCATCCTGTCTGCCACTGCAGTATCACGCCTAGATGGGTCACGTGTTTGTGCCGCCCACTCGTGTCGCTTAGCATAGTCATCCAGCTACCTTGGTGCAACCTTTTGGACATAAAAACACTATTGTGAGGTGTGAGGTGTTCAGAATAGACTGGAAATGAGTGGAAATTAAGGTTATTGAGGTTAATAATAGCATAGGAGCAGAAAAACCTACAAATTCTGTGATTTTAGCTGTTTTTATGCTTTTTTTCAATAAAATACAGATCCAAAACACAAAACCCAGAACCCAAAACTCGGAAGGGTGGTTTTGGCAAAACCAATCCAGATCCAAAACACGAAGAAAGATCCAGATCCAAAACCAAAACACAAAACACGAAAAGTGGCCGGTGCACACCCCTAGTTACAAGATGTTGGACAGGTATATGGGGGTGCTGTATGAATGGAACATGTTTTTAAGCTTGTAGGTGGGAGTTACTGGTGTTTTATTAAACATTTTTAAAAGTGGCTTAAAAAAATGACACAAATATCTACTCCTAGGAATTTTTATACACCCCTACTTTATCTAGAGCATTTACTTTGCAGAAAAACACTTGCTTTCTATCATTTTTTCCACTGTTTTTTGAGAAATGCATATAACAGCCATTTGACACTTACTTTTGGCCACTTACAGACATCCTCACTGTTATCCATTATTAGGGAAGTTGTCTCCTTTTGCCTCATGAACTACTTACACCTTACTCTGATAAGCATTGACTTTTTAGAAAAACTTTTGTTTTTTAAAAAACCTTTTTAAAAAATACCTCTTTCTGTTTTTTTAATACTATTGTGCTATGGATGTATAAACATTGTTTACAGAATGTATTGGTCACCTTAAAAGTTACATTTGATAGTATATGGTCAATGTATGTATTTTTGCATAGCACTTTGCACTTTTTAATTTTTTTGTACATTCAATTGCAGAGTAAGTGATTAATTAGGGGTGAATTGATTTTTTACTTTAATTTATTGGTGGTATTTAACCTTATTTATTTTATATTCACACTTTATTTATTGATATCATATCAAAATACACACATTTGGTCACTGTTTCACTTTATCATATACACAGAAGGTGTTTATCCGATTATACATGGTCATCAGGGATGGATTAAGGCTTTTTGGGGGCCCTGGGGTAACAATACAGTATATACAGCAAACGTATATTTTATATATAACATACACACTAACACACATATACAGTATACACACACATGAACACATACAAACACTAACACTTATACACATATATACACACTAACACATATACACATTAACACATATATACACACTAACACATACACAGTATACACACACTAGGACATACTGCATATACAATAACACATATATGCGCACAAACATATACATACACATATATACACACTAGAGGCGTCCCTCTCCGTGGTGTCACCCGGTGCGGGGAGGGACGTTGTGAGCACGGCGCAGCCGCGATCGCCCGGAAAGGGGGTGGGGCATTGTGTGAATGTGGCGTGGCCTCACGAGAAGGGGGCGTGGACTCGCGGCCCAATCCCGATCCCCCGTGGTCCCATTTTTAATATTACTGGGGGGGTGCAGGGGGTGCTGACTGCTTGTGTTGCAGTGTCGGCTCCCTCACAGTGTCAGGAGCTGAGTGCTGCACTTAATACCACTGTGGGGGAGTGTCAGTCTGCATCTTGATGTCACCCCTCGACGGGTGACACCCGGTACTGCCCACACCCCTCTTGTGACGCCACTGATACACGCTAACAAATACATACACATAAAAACAGTACACATACACACTTACATGCAGGAGCTGCTGGTTGCTAATGAAAGCGGGCACCTTACATAATTAGGCCCCTTGTGCCATAATCCCACGATTCGCGGGTGATATGGAGACAGGGCTTGCCATTTTGGCTCTGCCTCCAATTCGGCAGGTGCTCTAGAGGTGGGGGGCCTCTCTGTGTGTGGGGCCCCCGGGACGACAGCCCCTGTCACCCGCCTCCTCCTTAATCCGGCCCTGATGGTCATTGACAGAGGCACATCAGTCGCTTGAACCAATTGCATTTTTCTATATTTTATTATATTGGCATATAACCCGATGCTTTATCCCAATTGGTTTAGCTGACACCCACTAATCGGAGGGAGTGCAGTTAAAAATCACTTATATACACATATATTTATTGTATATTTCTAAATTTTGTACATTTGGGAGTACTCCCTGGATTGGCACAGCTCCATACATATCTCCTATGTTATCCATTATTAGTTTGCATTATATGGGGTACAGGCTGATTTCCCAATTTTCACCCACACTTAAAGTTAGTATTACCAGCAGAAATTACCGCATGAACTCCGGAATAAGCATTTTCTAATTGAATTGCGCATTAAACGGGAACGCGCATACATGCATTATGTGAGTTAAATAAACACGCAATAGCAATTTTTTTTATCGCAGCTAATTGAATTCCCCCCTAGGTATATGTTCTAGAACAGTACTCTCATTCCCTTATCCCTTTC
The DNA here is from genome assembly GCA_031769625.1 of Taudactylus pleione. Lineage (NCBI taxonomy): Eukaryota > Metazoa > Chordata > Amphibia > Anura > Myobatrachidae > Taudactylus > Taudactylus pleione. Next base: position 7,866,928 of record JAUIMM010000706.1, read on the forward strand.
TTTTAACTTATCAATTTTATTTTATATTTATATCTATTTTTTATCTTGATATCAGTTTTTTTGCTTAAACACTTTATTTAGGTTGTGGTTTATTAGATTTAAATTGCATAAAACAACCATGTTTGTATTTGCAACTATGTACAATATTTAATGTAGCTAATAAATTCTATTTTAATCCCTCTATTTAACCTTTTATTTATTGGGACTATACTCCGGATTTATGAGCTAGTTATAGCAAACAAATGAAACCGGCACTCCACTTCTATAAAATGATAACTGCCCTGGTGCCCTCCAGGGTGTTAGAAAAACACCAATGCATGAACTCACGGGTCTTCTAACGACAAGAATAAATGCTGACAACTGTGTCACATTCTGTTCAAAACAGAATGTGACACAGTTGTCAGCATTTATTCTTGTTATCCGAAGACCTGTGAGTGCCGTCTATTCTATTTTGAGGGCAGATTATAGTAAATATATTTCATTACACCGACAGACATCAGGATAGACAAATGAATGTCCAAAGCTCCAAAATGATTCACTAGAGGTGAGTGCAACCACTGCAAGCGTTTGTATCCACCTCTGGGTTTGGAAAATATACACCATGTCATTTCACTTTTGTCCCATCTCCTGAGTACTGGAACCACTGAACACCCAGAGGTAAAGAGAACACTCCGTTGCTGAGCAACCACTACAGGACAACAGTGTTAAGATTGCCCAACGCTTTCCTTTCTCATTTGCAGGGACAGAGCTTGCAAATCCCCACCAACCACTTCTCAGGGTATTTTTTACATAGGGTCTGTAACATGTTACACACGTTACCATCAGCAACAAGATTTCACATGTAGCATTGTCAAACATGTTACCTCTTAGCAATAGGATATTATACATAGCATGTGCGATGGTTGTTATTTGGTAAAACACCTCTGTCACTTGTATATTTTTGCTCAATAATACTCTGGATTTTGGTATATATTAGTATTCAGTAGAGATGAGCAGTTCGGATTCTGTGGAATCCGAACCGCTCCGAACATAGGGGATCCGAGACCACCCGAACCCTGTTCTGGTTTTCCCCGCTTGACTCGGATCCCCGTTCGGGGTCAAACGGCGGCCTCCTGGCGAGAATCCGATGTCAGGGCTCCTCTAATGTAGGGCAGACCGCTGTGATAGCGGTCTGCCCTACACAAACACAAACACACAGCCACCAGAGGCAGCTGTGTGTTTGTAATAGCAGCCAATGAGAGTCAGGCAGACTCTCATTGGCTGCTGCACGGAGGGAGCTGGTTGGAGCTCACTCATGAGCTCCGTCTTCCAGCTCCCTCCACGCGTAATAGAGCAGAGCAAAGCGGACGGTGGCAGGAGCGGGGATTCAGGTTTTTTTTTTTGTGTGTTTGTAAGGGGGCGCTACTGGGGGCATGCTAATGGGGGCACTGCTACTGGGGGGCATACTACTTCTGAGGGCCTGCTAATGGGGGCAATACTACTGCGGGCCTGCTAATGGGGGCACTACTACTGGGGCACTGCTACTGGGGGCACTGCTACTGGGGGGCTTACTGCTACTGGGGGCATGCTACTGGGGGCACTGCTACTGAGGGCCTGCTACTGGGGGGCATACTACTGGGGGGCATACTACTACTGGGGGCATGCTAATGGGGGCACTACTACTGGGGGCCTGCTACTGGGGGCACTACTACTGGGGGTTGCTATGGGGGCATACTACTGGGGGCATGCTAATGCGGGCACTGCTACTGGGGGGTATATTACTCCCGGGGCATACTACCGGGGGCCTGCTAATGGGGGCACTACTACTGCGGGCCTGCTAATGGGGGCACTACTACTGGGGGGCATACTACTACTGGGGGCATACTACTGGGGGCCTGCTAATGGGGGCACTACTACTGGGGGACATACTACTACTGGGGGCATGCTACTGGGGGCATACTACTGGGGGCACTACTACTGGGAGTCTGCTAATGGGGGCACTACTACTGTGGGGCATACTACTACTACTGGGGGCATGCTACTGGGGGCACTGCATAGGGGGCCCTACTACTAAGGAGACTGCATAGGGGGCATTGTGTAAGGGACACCACTGTGGGCATTGTGTAAAAGGGTCACTACTGTGGGCATTATGTAAAAGGGTCACTACTGTTGGCATTGTGTAAAAGGGGCACTACTGTGTGTCGTAATATAAATAAAAGACACTACTTTATGGTGTAATGTGAATCAGGGACACTATGTGCGGTGTAATGTGAATAAGATTGTGCACTGTGACTTCTAGGGCCGTAGCCCACTTTGTAAACAAGTACTGTGATTCTGCTGGCCGTACCCCACTGGGTGGGTGCACTGCTTTTCCTTTCTGCCACTGCTGTGTGGCAATGTGTCATAGATGTGCTTTAAACAGTGGTGTCTGTGACGCTGCTTTGCCGCTCACTGCAACCTTTGGACAATAATGGTGAAAACTATATTTTAAACTGTTAGGTGGTCTAAATTGACTGTAAATGACTGGAAATTAAGGTTATTGAGGTTAATAATACTCAAGGAAGAAAAAAAAACCCAATTTATGTGATTTTAGCTTTTTTTGTCAATTTTTGTAAAAAAAATCCAAATCCAAATCCAAAGTCAGTCACCGCAGTTTGGCAAATCCAAATCCAAAGCCGGACGACGAATTAGAACCAAATCTAAATCCTGCAAAAATGGTCCGGCGCACATCCCTAGTATTCAGTAATGTGTTGACTTGGCCATCTGTATATTTTGGAAGAACATGTTCAGAGTAAGCCATGACACAATTGATGGAGCACACACCAGTTAGAATACTGTATATTTTGCAGGACTAAATATTTGTTATTAAATGAATGACACTTTGGATTGTCCTAGAATAGTGCTTAGGATGTTATGGAGTACATTCATGGATTTTCCACATCAGGGTTATCAGCTGGTTTGTGTTGATGCCTTATATGACGGTACAGGAAAGTCAAATAACAAAGCAAAAGCTGGGTGAGAAGGAACGAGAACAGCGCCACCACCCAATTATACTGAAAAGATGGACGTTTCTCAGCATCAGCATCTGGAAAAAAGAGTAGTATTATAAGCAGAGGACTTTATCTGCCTTATTCACTTTTTCTTTACCTTCCTATCGCTCAGTTTCAGCTGCATCTCTCATTCTGCTTACTTATTTTTTTCTCCCAATATCTGAATAACTAAAGCATCCTTTGGAATCTTACAAATTTGAAGTTACCTAGGTAACTTAAACACTGGGCGCTCTTCTAATTATTTTAAATGCAATCGTATGCTAAAACGCTGCTACCCAATAGGTTCTTCTGTAGTAACCCAAAACACAAGAGAAGCAAATAGGAAATTGATTGATCTTCCTATTTACTTCCTTTGAAATCTTACCTGTGGTGGTGTTGGCCTCCTCATTACTGAAGGTTCTGAACCCGCTGATGGTGCTGGCCTCTCTGCCAGTGCTAAGGTCACTGGCCTTTCCACCAATGCTGGCAGCGCTGGCCTGTCCACCAAGGATGGGGGTGCTGGTCTCTTCCCTGGTGCTGAAAGTCATTGTCTCTCCACTGGTGTTGTCCTCTCTGATGCTGCTGTGGGTGCTGGTCTCTCCACTGGTGTTGAGAGCATCAGCTTCTATAACAGTGCTAAGGTCACTGGCCTTTCCACTTAGGCTGTGGGCATTGGTGTCTCTTCCAAAAGTAGGGTCAAGGTCCCCTCCACCAATGCTGATATCTCCGCCAAGACTGGGAATGCTGGACTGTTCACCAGTGCTTAGTGAGCTGGCCTCTCCACCAGTGCTTGGAATGCTGTCCTCTCCACAATTGCTGTGGGGAAAGGGCATTCTTCCAATGCTAGAGGCGCTGTCCTCTCTACCTGGGATATCAAGACTGGGGATGGTCGCATCTTTGCCACGGCTTGCCTCTTCACAAAGGCTGGGGGCACTTAGTTTTCCATTGTTGTTGTGGAGGCTGGCCTCTCTGCCAGTGCTGTCGATGCCTTCACCAATAATGGCATCTCCACTAGTGATGTGGGTGGTAGGATCTCTGCCGACACTGGGGGAGGTAGAATATCCTGCAAAACTGGGGAAGTTGGTCTCTTCACAAAGGAAGGGAGAGCTAGCCTCCCTATTGTTGTTGGGGGCACTTAACTCTCCACTGTTGGTGTGGACGCTGGCATCTCCATTGGGGTAAAGAGCACTACCCTCTCCACCAGCGCTGGCCACTCCACTAGTGATGGGGGCGTAGTGCTCTTTGTTGGTGCTGGCCTCTCTGCTGCTGGGGTTGTTGTCCTCTTCTTCAGTTGGTATTAATGAAGACTATACAAAAAAATAGAGATAAATATAATAGTAGCACAGCTAAAAATTCAAATTGGTCATGATGTAATTTCTCATGAGGCAAATCTGCTAATAATCAAAATCTGCATTTATACATTAGTACATAGCAACAGTAATAAGTTGTGTGAAGGGAAATACCCTATTGTGTATCAAAGATCTAACAGGGGCATATTGTAATTTAAATAATAAAAGCAGATGCCTAACTGAAATGGGCACAACCGCATGTTCTGCACAGTTGCCTGTATGATAGAACAGTTACAATTGGAAACATCTGTGAAATGTGTTCTACAGGTAACTGTAGAATACTGTAGATCGTGTAGCAGCTAATCAGATGTTTGTTTTAATGGTGAAAACGGTACTGTCATTAATCTCTGGTGTTAGCACAGTAATTGTAATCAGGAACAGGGCAGACATCACCCAATAGTGTGATAGGTGCAGAACACAGTATAGATTTCAGTGGATGGACTAGGACATATCTACATAATAAATACAATAGTGCAGGACACTCTGACAAACAATTACTTATAACAAATAATGAAGGGTAAATTGAATAGAGCAGATAATCCAGAATGTGCAAAGTAAACAGGTAAATAGAATGGTGAAATAGCTAATAGCATTGGTACAAGATAAACTGGTTATTGCAAATGCAAACAGTGATGTTGGTACAGTAATTCACAATGATTGACCAAACTCCATGGATAGATATAGTGCCCCCATATTTGGTAAAAATAAATAATGGCTGATTGGGTGTGTCATTGTGATGACAACATTTTTATCAAAAATACTTGTTTTCTTGTTCAATATGCTGACATTTATTTTTTTTTATTATTATAAGGAGCAATTATATTTTGTTTAAAAGGAGGCAATATTTTAATACTTAATTTAAACAGGGCACTACAGTTTTACATTAGGCTGTAGGAACAAGCCTTATACACTGTCATTCCTACATGTGCATCCAATAGAATTCCAAACACAAATATAGTATTTCCCAGCGGCGTCACTAGGTCTTGTGACATCCGATGTGGCAGCCTGAATACTTTGCGGGTGTAAAAGGGGACAGCAATCGCGAGTCATGCCCCCGTTCATGTCATGCTGGGAGCTTTCCCTGCATAGTACTGGTGACACCATCTGAGGGTGTGACACCAAAATAGCAGTGCAGCTTTGGATGGTGTAACCCGGTGCGGCCCACATTCCCCGTGATGCCACTGGTATTTCCTACCACACCCCAGATCTCATTGTATAGTCATTACTGGATATGAGACAGGTGAACATTTTCACCTGCAATTGTAAAAATGAAGTTATTGGGCCATTCATGAAGAAGGTAAATCAGGTGATATCACAGATATGGGAAGGAGTCCCGGGTTGCGAAGAGGGATCCTTTCTGATCCTTCTGTCCCCAGGCCCACCAAGAGCCGCGGCGGGCCCGGGTTATAGGGGGTGTGGCCTAATCGTGGGAGGTGTGGTCACGCCCCTTTCATGAGGAAAAAAAAAGTTTTGCAGCGCCGCGCGTGCTGGGCAGAGGGGGGGTGCTCTGAGCCCCCTCAGCCCGGCTCAAAGCCAGGGGGGCGCGATCAGTGTGATCGCTCCCCCCCACAGGCATAGGAGACTGTTGTGGCTGCTGTTCAGCAGCCACGGGCAGTCTCCCACTGCAGCTCAGCAAATGCTGTGTGCTGGGCTGCTGTGAGGGAGGGGGTGGCGGCGCCAGATCCGGGGCCCTTTCGGGCCCCTCAGGAAGCCCGGGCCCGGGTAATCTGTACCCCCTTCCCCCTCCCTCTCATCGCCCCTGTCTGTCCCCGCCTGGCTTCTTCCTCTGGACGTCGGGGCTCTTGTACGCATGCCTGACCTGTAGGCAGGGCCGGCACTAGGCAAAGCTGCGCCCAGCACTGTCCTGTGTTGCCGCCCCTTCCCTCCTCCACTCCCTCCCCCCCTGTGCTTACATATGTCCTATACCGCCGGGCGGGTGGTGGGCGTTTCCCGCACCCTCCGAAAACAGTAGCGCTCCGGGCGACGGACCGGCTGGCCCGTGCCTGGAGTCGCTACTGCCTGTAGGTCACACACGCGCACTAGTATCACAGCTCCGAAAGTAGCAGTGAAAAGATTCACTGCTCTGAAACGAGCAATGAAACACATCGGTGAGACATCTGATTTTTGTATCAGCTGTCTCCATGCTGGAGCAATGATGAATTGCTCTGGTGCTCGCATCATGTTAGAATGTTAATTAAAATCATGAATAGACCCCTTAATGAGTAGAAAAGTTTCAGTGTAGCTTTTTACATGAAAACTGTTAGTGACATTGTGACCCAAATATATTGCAAAAGCATACCTCCCAACTTTTGTCCCTACGAAGAGAGACACTTCGCACGCCTCCGCCCCGCGCCCCCGAAAAGGGGTGTGGCTTTGCTAGAAGAGGTGTGGCCTTTTGGAAACAGGGCGGAGCCTATGGGGAACACCCGATGATGTTGATATAGGGGGCATGCCCAGCACTCTCCGAGATGCTGGGCAGCCCCGAGGCTCTCCCTACACAGGTTTACAGATGCCGGCATCGGTTCACCTTCTGCACACCGGCTGCTCTGCTATGCAGAGCAGCGGTATGTGCTCTCCCCAACTTCCCCCCCAGTGCGGGACACTGCGGCCCGCGGGTGGGACAGCAGGACAGTCCCAAAAAGACGGGACTGTTCCGCTGAATGCGGGACAGCTGGGAGGTATGCAAAAGTGAATGTATTATTATACAGTATGTGAATAAACAAAATGACAAATATACACTACTTACATAATCTACATTGTCTTCATTTTCAGCTGCAGCTTTTACATGAAATTCTGGAAGGACTGTAATTACAAAGGTAACGTTATTAGAATGTGTATGTTTATATGTCTAGAAACATTAATAAGTGTATGAAACGGACATTTTACTTTCATTTCTCAAAGACAACTTGATGTTGCTATAATGATTCAGGCTCATTTTCTATGTGCATAATTGCAATTAAATAGGTACAGTATGCATAAATAATAGTCGTTTACCCACAGTCTGATCAAAAACAGGACGTACCTCTGAACTGTGGGATTAAGCTGTTCACAGGCAGGACAGCAGAATAGAGCTCTCAAACTGGGACTGTCCCATCATAATCAGTTTAGAGGTATGATTAATACAGCAGGAACCCCTATGCAATATGTGCAAAAACATTAGGAAATACTGTAGCCCAATAAGTGCTCCCAACTTCGCCACATGTGTGCTTCATAAATCAGTGTTTTCAGTGGTGGAAACAGGACCAGCCTAACACCATTTTCATTTACATTTTTATGTTTGTCTCCTAAAATACTGCATGTATCTCATTTACATGCGCTTCCATAAGTGACCATTAGTATCTGCCACAATATACAACTATATAACATAAATCCGTGTTTTCTCATTTACTGTAATTTCCTGCATGGAACATGACTAAAGGGAGAAGAATGAGGAGATTCGGGAACATCTCCAGGGAGAAACCTCCAAAATATTTTTGTCCCAGGAACAGGTGGCGTCTATGTATCGAACTGTGAGAGTTTTGCCTCCATCTCTCTGGTCTCATATTACTAAATACTGTAAATATAAAATAATATTATATGTGCAGAGAGCCTGAATCATTACAGATCGATATTGCGATTACGCACACACATGGCCGATTGTTGCGTACTGCGCATGCATGGCAGTGCGCCAAGGCACCACTGTGATCGCAGAGACCACGCAAACCGTTGATTGGCAGGAAATGAGCATTGGGGTTGTTGATGGGGGGGTGGTCGGCGAAACGCAGATTAGCCTGTCCGTCTGAACGCCGTTGCATGGGCGTGCATAAATTAGCGACTGCGACGGCATACGCAGCTTGTGTACTCACTGCATGTGACGAGGTTAGCAATTTCTGAATAAGGTCAGCCCTATTGTAATTGTGTGTGAGGGGCCCATGTTACTCGATGTATACACAGGAGTGCAATGTATTACGGATGTGAGATAGCGGTAGTGGGCGTCTCTATGCTGCTTTGGGCGTCTCTATAATAGCTTTGCGATTGCAATCATTACCATATTTTTGCAACAGACCTGCGTGCGTAATCACAGCTGCTATCGCAATAGGGACCCATAGTGAATCAGGCCCAGAGCTCTAAAGGTTGTTACTCACAGCATAGGATCCATATCACCACCCACTGTATCCACTCCATTGCATATCAGTAACCTGTGTCTGGGAGGAGAATTTTATAAGTGTTCTTTATGACATCATACACTGTGATGTCATAATGCATAGTTTTTTTTTTAAAGGGAAACTGCACCTAAATAATAAGTGATTGTATAAGGGATATGAAGTTATGCAGGTAGAACTACTCTACCTTTGGCAGCCTATCAATGTATTAGGAACTATTGAGATACTAGTGACATAATGCCTCTGTGATGTCACTAGTTCTTAGTGAGCTGATTTGCTAATTATTGGTTCAGTCCTCAGATTAGCTGCCTACTCTATAAGTGAAGATAAAGGAAAGAAATACAGTAAATTAGGAAGGCATTTTTTTGTTTACGTTTTAATTTCACAAACGCAACTATAGTATTCACTCCTCTAAGACTCATATTTGCAGCCACTAAATTGTCCCTGATAAATTAAAATGATGAAATGTCCCTTCTTTGTCAAAATACACCCTTTCTCCTGACAGCTGAATTATGAGTATTTTATTCTTTATATTCCTATTTTTTCTATAGAAAATCATTTTATAAAGTGGACCAGTCATACAGTATTGAAAAAGTCAACAGTCCCTAATTTGTCAGGATTATCTCTACTTGCAGAGCGAGAAAGGGGTGTGGTCCACTATCTATTTCCCAGTGTCTCATTAAGACCTGCAGAACCCCAGGTTCGGAAAACCATGGGTGAAGCATGGTACCAGGGAGTTGGGTGGTGCATTTGGAGAGGGACATGTGTGGATAGTGGGGCAGTGAAGCACAGGCGGTAATACAGCGAAGCCAGCACTGACAATTTCTCTGTTTCTGCTATTTGCTCCAACTCCACGCATGTTTCATTTACAGTAACACTGACGACTTACTAGATATCACCGAACTACAGAATGAATGCACCAGGCACGGTCTCCTTAATGCTTAGGTATGTTACATACCTAAATATGGGTTATGTCCTCACCATATAACATTTCCAGGCCTTACAATTTTGATATTTGCATTCAAATAGGGAATGTTAGCTCTACATTTTGTAATATATAATAGATTGAAAGGCGCTAAGCAGTGCATCAAATACTAAGTAAAATGGAACATATTGTACTATATACTGTACAAAGAGAGCTGTAGCTATGTGTGTGTGTGTTTACGCGCCGTGTGTGTGTTTATGCGTTGTATGTGTGTGTTTGTTTATGTGCCGTGTGTGTGTTTACGCATTGTGTCGGTATGTGTTTAAGCGTCATGTGTGGCACTGGTGTTATCTCTTACCCAGTTTTCATCCCTCCTCTACCATGACATGGACACAAGTATGCTTCATGAAGATCTACAGCATGTACCCTTGGAATACAAATAGAATATGATAACAAACTTAATATACCTCTATACTGTAATATTACAACTATTGTTACTATTGCTGCTCTTTTTGTTATTGCTGCTACTACTACTACTACTACTACACTATTATGATTTCTATTATGATTTCTACTTCTAATATCAATAATAGTACTATTATTGCTGTTTACAATTGTATATCTATAACTGTTTCTAATAATACTATTATTAATATGCATATTAGTAATACTACAACACAACAATAAGCATTGCTATTATTAAAACTACATTGAAAGGTACTATTATTAATATTTATAATTATATTTATTTTATTGGCATTATCACTTTCTATTTATAATATTAATCAAATTAATGTATTTATTAATATATTTATTGCAAGTATTACTAAACCTATTATAACTATAGTTTACATTTACTACTATTGTTATTATTATTACTGCTCTTATATATCATTATTATGTACCAGGGGGTAACTGATGAGCCGTCAGAGCTATTAAAACTCCTCCTTAGTAATTGGTACCGTGTGTACACATTTAGCCCCTCAGGTGAAAATGACTTTTGCACAGCTGGTGGGTGGAGTGGCAGACACGTTTTGTGTTGAAAAATAAATATATATATATATATATATATATATTAGGGATGAGCAGGTTCGGATTTCTGAAATCCGAACCCCCCGAGCCCCCCCGATCCGAGGCCGATCCGAGTCAGGCTCGACTTTTCCCGCCTGACTCGGATCTGAAATCGAGGCAAAACGTTATCATCCCGCCTTCCGGTTCTCGCGGGTTTTGGATTCTATATAAGGTACCCGCGTCTGCGCCATTTTCTCACTCGGCTGTGGACAGTGAGAGGGAGGGTGGGAGTTAGGGCTGGCTGGGCTGTGTAGTGCAGTGTAGTGTTGTGCTGTGCTGTGCTGCGCTGTGCTGCTGTTGTCCATAGGGGCTGTGCCCACTCCTCCAAAGTCCATAGGGGCTGGCTGTGTTGTGCTGTGCTGCTGTTGTCCATAGGGGCTGTGTCCACTCCTCCAAAGTCCATAGGGGCTGGCTGGCTGTGTTGTGCTGTGCTGCTGTTGTCCATAGGGGCTGTGTCCACTCCTCCAAAGTCCATAGGGGCTGGCTGGCTGTGTTGTGCTGTGCTGCTGTTGTCCATAGGGGCTGTGTCCACTCCTCCAAAGTCCATAGGGGCTGGCTGGGCTGGGTTGTGCAGTCAGTTGTCTATAGGGGCTGTGTCCACTCCAAGGTCCTGTGCAGTGTCCCAGTCCTAAAGGGGTGCTGTAGTGTTGTCCAGGGGGTGCTCTGTCCATCATGGGTGCTCCCCCCAAGTGCAAAAAAAAAAAAATTCTGTGTTTGTGAATTGTGTGCACAGTAGCCGCACGTGCATCAACAAAGTAGCGCCAAGCGTGCGCCTGTGTCATAAGTAAAGGGCCGGCTGGCTCGTCCATTAAAGGGTGCTGTAACCCCCAAAGTGCACTCCAAACAATATTTTTTTTTCTGTGTTTGTGAATTGTGTGCACTGTGGCTGCATGGTTATCAACAAAGTAGCGCCAAGCGTGCGCCTGTGTCATACATAAAGGGCCGGCTGGCTTGACCGTTAAATGGTGCTGTAACCCCCAAAGTGCACTCCAAACAAAATAAAAAATTATTTTCTGTGTTTGTGAATTGTGTGCACTGTGGCTGCACGTGCATCAACAAAGGAGCAGCGCCAAGCGTGCACCTGTGTCCCATAAGTAAAGGGCCGGCTGGCTTGTCCGTTAAAGGGTGCTGAAACCCCCAAAGTGCACTCCAAACAAAATAAAAAAATATTTTTTGTGTTTGTGAATTGTGTGCACTGTGGCCGCACGTGCATCAACAAAGTAGCGCCAAGCGTGCGCCTGTGTCATAAGTAAAGGGCCGGCTGGCTCGTCCGTTAAAGGGTGCTGTAACCCCCAAAGTGCACTCCAAAAAATATATTTTTTTTCTGTGTTTGTGAATTGTGTGCACTGTACGTGCATCCTCAAAGCAGCAGCGCCAAGCGTGCGTCTGTCTGTTAAAGGGTGGTGTAACCCCCAAAGTGCACTCCATCAAAAATAAAACATTTTCTTCTGTGTTTTTGAATTGTCTGCACTGTACGTGCATCCTCAAAGCAGCAGCGCCAAGCATGCGTCTGTCTGTTAAAGGGTGGTGTAACCCTCAAAGTGCGCTCCACAAAAAACAAAAAATTCTTCTTTTTTTCTGTCTTTGTGAATTGTGTGCACTGTAGCTGCACGTGCATCAACAAAGGAGCAGCGCCAAGCGTGCGCCTGGGTCCCATAAGTAAAGAGCCGGCTGGCTCATTTCTTAAAGGGTGGTGTAACCCACAAAGTGCACTAGTCTCCAACAAAAATAAAAAATTATTTTCTGTGTTTGTGTGCGCCTTAGCCGCACATATATATCAATATAACATAAATGGAGGACCAAACTTTCTCCGATAAAGATAAAATAGGGAAAGATCAAGAACCACTTCCTCCTAGTGCTGAAGCTGCTGCCACTAGTCATGGCATAGACGGTAACATGCAAAAACGTCGTCTGCCAAGGCCGATGCCCAATGTCATAGTAGAAGGCACATACAATCCCAAATGACAAAGTTCAGGAAAATGACCTTAAAAAAAACATTTAAATCATCTGAGGAGAAACGTAAACTTGCCAATATGCCATTTACGACACGGAGTGGCAAGGAACGGCTAAGGTCTTTCCCTATGTTCATGACTAATGGTTCAGCTTCACATGACGATGGAAGCCCTCCTCCCGCTAAAAAAATCAAACGAGTTAAGCTGGGGTTGATTCACCAGAAGAAATATACCAGGCACTCCTCAGACTTAAGAAAAGGGAAACAGATTTTTTCCTACATGGTATCACACTCTCTGATTACGATAGAGACCGCATGATTCCGTGGGGATTCCTTATAAAAAAACGTACCCACCATCGGAAGGAACAATATTGAGTTCTGCCGCCATAGGGTGGCAGTCCTCAATAAGTGTTCCTTCGATTTAATACTATTAGTGTCTGAAGTAAGGCAAAAGATAGCTGACTTGGAAAATTCATCAAAACAACTGTTGTCCAAAGACAGCAATACCAACTAGTTGGAAAAACTAAATCAAGCTGTTGACAGTTATAAAAAGGACTTAATTAAATTTAAGAAAAATAAATTATCCACTGTCACCAGGGATTATCAGGATAAAATGGTCTATGCATGGGCCACAGGCAAGCAGCCACTATATAAACCTCGTAATTATATGAGCTGAAGGAGGCAAGTGGATTGGAATTCTGAGGTGGACACTTCACCTACTGAAACTACGTCTCAAAGTGACAGTGATATTGCCCCGGTCCCCACTACCAATATCTTTGTTTGACCCTCCTTGCCAAAATGCCTCAATTAAATGTTATTCCAGATTACTGGATTCCACTGTTATTTCCAGTACTAAAGAGAAGAATTATCATCACCGCACTTTAACTACGGAAGAATACACTGCTTTAAAAAACCTTAGCTCCTGTGAATCCCTAATAATCAGATCAGCAGACATGGGGGGAGCCATTGTCCTTCAGGACTTGGACAAGTATAAAAAAGAAATCTATAAACAACTGGATTAGACAAAAGTATAAAAAAAAGATATAGGCTGACCCCATGGCTCCTTTTAAAAGAGAAATTTATGTGATCCTAATGGACGCCTGTGAAAATGGTATAATTGATATGAAGACGAGAGATACGTTGAAGGTGGATTTCCCAATAATCCCAATCTAGTATACACTGCCGAAAGTACACAAGGGCTTGCTGAACCCTCCCGGCCGACCAATTATCTCGGCACGTGGTTCCCTATTTTCTATCATTTCGGAATATTTGGATTATTTTATACAACCCGTCATTCAAGCAACAAAAACCTTCCTTAAGGATACTTCTGATTTTTTGGGCAAACTACAGGATTTTCAAGATCTACCTGAAGACACGCTATTATGTTGTATAGATGTGGTCAGTCTTTATACAAGCATCCCTCATGACCAAGGGATTAGAGCTGTCAATATCTTATTAGAAGGAAATCCGTTATATAAGGGTCCGGATATACCTTTTTTCCTTCAGTTGTTAGAATTTACTTTGAAAAGGAACTATTTCTACTTTGATGGTGCCCATTATCTCCAACTACAGGGATGTGGAATGGGGTCAAGTGTGGCCTCTGCATAAGCAATATCATATATGTATGCTGTGGAACAGAGACTATTTTTGGAATATACACCTTTTTCTTCAAAATTTATTTTTTTCAATGGCTATATAGATGATATACTGGTATTATGGCAGGGGGAAGCTGTGGAGTTTGATCTAGTCATGAATTCCATCAATTTGATGGATGAAACTATAAAATTTACCCATATGTGCAGTAGTGTATCAGTCAACTTCCTGGATGTGTTGATATACAAATCAGAAGGTAGTCTGGGCACCAATCTTTATTCTAAGCCAACAGACATGAATACCATGTTACATGCTAGTAGTTTTCATTCATCGGCTATGAAAAAAGGCTTGCCCCACTCACAATTCTTCAGGGTTAGGAGGATTGTGAGTAATGATAGTGAGGTTGAAACACAGATTGACAAAATCTTTAAAATATTTTTGGAGAGGGGTTACTCATTTTTAAAACTGAGTCGAGCTAAAGAAAAAGTATAAATCTGTGTCAGGTAGAATTTTTCCCTTTGTATCTCACTTTTCCACGGCCAGCTCGGAGGTTAGCAAAACCTCAAAAAAATTATGGCCACTGGTCATTTCTGACTCTACCATACATTCTCTAAAGGATACACGACTGCTAAGTTGTTTTAAAAGAGGTAAAAATCTGAAGGATTGGTTGGTCAGAAATGATGTGACAGGGAAAATTGTCAACAATACAGGCCATTTCCCTACTAGGGCTCCAGGTTGCTACAGGTTGTGTCACCTGTCGGCACATTGAAACGGGGAATTATATTACACACCCTTTTTCTGGTAAAAAAGTACCAATAAAGCATGTACTTACATGCACTAGTAAATTTGTAATCTATGTAATTAAATGCCCCTGTGGCTTGGCCTATGTTGGGAAAACTATATGCTCCTTTAGGAAAAGGGCAGCCCAGCATTAGACTAGCCTTGAAGGGTAAAACTAGCGAGCAACCGGTGGCTAGACGTTTTCTTGCAGCTAAACATACATTGGCCACCCTTAGATATAAGTTGGTGGACCATATCCCACTTATGGTGAGAAGGGGGGATCGTGCCAAAAAGCTGTTGCAGCTGGAGGCACGGTGGATCCACAATTTTAACACAGTCTCTCCTATGGGCTTAAATGAATCATTAAGTCTATCTTGTTTTCAATAATACTATTCAATATGGGCCTTTTTTCTTGTACACAGTAGCTTTTTTTTATATCATGGCTTTATCACAATAGGGGATTGAAGCAATTATATGACACTATTTATTTCTGACTTCTACCACAGTGTTTATTTGTATGGAGGTACAGGTGTGAACTGACATTGATTAGGAGAATGTACTGTATATGTTAGAAAATGCATTTTATTACCCCTGGAGAGGATGGCTGTCTGGCCACCTCAGTCCTGTTTTGACGTATATTTATATGGTATATATTAGAGCTTGTTGCATTAAATTCTATACTGTGCATATTTATTAATACAGCCAGTTATTTACATGTTAGAATGGCTGGGCCGTTCATTTGCCATACCTATTTATAAATCAGTTATCTTTGCCTTTGTGATGGGATACACATTTGTCTATTGGTTCCCAGCCGGGCCCCTGGGCAGTCACGTGACACGTGATGTCATTGCAGATATGACCGGATACCAGGTAGCCATGGGACGGAGCATTCACATGAGGTGTCTTTGTATGTATATAAGGTAAGATGTTTTGTTATGTGTTATGTCCTTGAAGAAAGATTTAAATATCTGAAACGTTGGAATAAACCATTTGTATTGCTGATCGCTGTGTGAAAAATTCCTTTGGAGTGCAGCCGCTATCCTGTATATTACCTTGTCCTTTGAAAGTGCACCCGGATAGCGGCGATTTGGTTTGGCGGAGTGCCGGTCCTACTATAGAATTATATATATACACAAAAAAAAAAAAAAAATAAAAAAAATATATATATATATATATATATATATATATATATATAATTATATAGTAATAGAAGCACTGGAGAAGTGTGGAATGGCTTCTATGTATGTCCCAGGTTCCTGTCCTATGTATTTTAGTCCCAAGGAGAAGTCTGTTTTACAAACAGGTTTGAGTGTCGGCTTTTGGTAAAAGCCGGAGAATGGGTTCTGGGGGTGTGGATGTGAGAAAGAACGGAGGGCTCCATCCACAGGGCCATTTCAGGTGTTAGGCCTTTCAGTCTGAGAGCAGGTTAATGAGTGATTACACCTGGAAGTGGCTCATAAGAGCTGTGTAATGTCTTGGTGCAGTGTCTCACACCTGGGAGAGCAAGCCGCAGGTTAGCTTGCTCTGAGACACTGTTTGATACAAACCTGAAGGTACTTTGGACGTGAACTTGTTTTGTGTTCTGCTAGTGAGGGAACCTACTGTCTAGTTAGAGCCCAGACAGGCTAGGATCTATTTTATGTTTTGTTTTATTTGATTATTGGTGTTGCACAATAAAAACTGGTGCCGACCAGCTTCCACAAAAACTCACGACTGGAGTGCTGTTTCCTGGCTGCTGTGTGTAAGGAGGTGTCCATCTACCTCAGGATAGGGACCCTTACCCTGATCATATCACAATATATATATATATATATATATATATACAGTATATATATACTGTGTATTAGGGGTGAGCGGGTTCGGATTTCTGAAATCCGAACCCCCCCGAGACCCCCCGATCCGAGTCAGGCTCAACTTTTCCCGCCTGACTCTGATCTGAAATCGAGGCAAAATGTCATCATCCCGCCTTCCGGGTCTCGCGGGTTTTGGATTCTATATAAGGTACCCGCGTCGGCGCCATTTTCTCACTCGGCTGTGGACAGTGAAGAGGGAGGGTGGGAGTTAGGGCTGGCTGTGTAGTGCAGTGTAGTGTTGTGCTGCGCTGTGCTGCTGTTGTCCATAGGGGCTGTGTCCACTCCTCCAAAGTCCATAGGGGCTGGCTGTGTTGTGCTGCTGTTGTCCATAGGGGCTGTGTCCACTCCTCCAAAGTCCATAGGGGCTGGCTGGACTGTGTTGTGCAGTCAGTTGTCCATAGGGGCTGTGTCCACTCCAAAGTCCTGTGCAGTGTCCCAGTCCTAAAGGGGTGCTGTAGTGTTGTCCAAGGGGTGCTCTGTCCATCAGGGGTGCTCCCCCCAAGTGCAAAAAAAATAAATATTTTTTCTGTGTTTGTGAATTGTGTGCGCAGTAGCCGCACGTGCATCAACAAAGTAGTGCCAAGCGTGCGCCTGTGTCATAAGTCCGTCATAAGCTCGTCCGTTAAAGGGTGCTGTAACCCCCAAAGTGCACTCCAAACAAAATAAAATAATATTTTCTGTGTTTGTGAATTGTGTGCACTGTGGCTGCACGTGCATCAACAAAGGAGCAGCGCCAAGCGTGCGCCTGTGTCCCATAAGTAAAGGGCCGGCTGGCTTGTCCGTTAAAGGGTGCTGTAACCCCCAAACTACACGTGCATCAACAAAGGAGCAGTGCCAAGCGTGCGCCTGTGTCCCATAGGTAAAGGGCCGGCTGGCTTGACCGCTAAAGGGTGCTGTAACACCCAAAGGGCACTCCAACCAAAATAAAAAAATATTTTTTTTTGTGTTTGTGAATTGTGTGCGCAGTAGCCGCACATCCATCAACAAAGTAGTGCCAAGCGTAGCGCCTGTGTCATAGGTAAAGGGCCGGCTGGCTTGACCGTTAAAGGGTGCTGTAACCCCCAAAGGGCACTCCAAACAAAATAAAAATGTATATTTTTCTACTTCAGGGTCCATAGGGTATCCACAGGATACCTTGGGGTATAGGCAATGCGGCAGCAGCACGGGCACCACAGAGTTAAAACTTCAGCCTCCCAGGATGCACTAGGGTCCCTCCTTTATACCCCACCCCCCAGCCAAGGCCATCAGTTTTTTCGGTGCCCGGCCAGGAGTCGGAGCACATGTAGCAGAGTGGGGCTGTTACAGCCCCTGAAGACTTCCAAAAGCAGCTGTGGCTGCACATCTAGAGCAGTACAGCATGGACAGTCTGTACAGACGTCCATGCTGTCGCTCCTTCACCCCGCCCTTACCAGAATGCCGGTACCAATCCGGGGATGCTGCTAGCGGTGACCCCGGACCACCCGGACTGTGGCCGGATCTAAGGGGACCAGGTAAGCGGCGGGTCCCGCGGAGGGTACCCGCCGGAAGACACAGTCCTCCGTCCCCAGGCAGGGGGCTCCCTGGGGACTGGCTTGCGAGTGGAGCCTGGTATTAACCTGCGCTTCCACAAGCCCCAGGGACAGCGGGCCGCGACTGAGCGGAAAACGTCCGGCGTCCCTGGGGTTAAATGCATGCCAGGGGAGCGTGCCTTCCCTGTTTACAGACTGCACCTCCCCTGCTGCACAGTGCCTCTCCACAGCGGTCTGGCGGGCTGTGTTCAGCGTTCCTCCCCCGGTGCCCGCCTCTTCTCTGCTCCTCGGCGGCCATTTTATTAGTAATGTTACAATGTGTTACAGGGGGAGTCATCTTTGCAGTCTGCTAAGCGGTCTGTAGTGTCTCAGAATGTTCTGCATGATGATGATGATGTCATGACATTTGATGATGGTGACATTTTTTTGACCTTTCAGACCAGAAGTCTAAGTTAAAAACATATATACCAAGCCTTATACGGGCAGTCCGAGCGGTCTTGGTTATTGAAGATGGCGACCCCCCCCCCCGTGGCCAAAACAAAAACTCCTTGGCGATTAATTATTTTTCCCAAGTGGGAGACTCCTCCGCAGGTGGATTCTCATGTCACACGCCTAGTGTGGAGTACTACGTTACCAGGCCCTCCATGCCTCCTTCAAGCATGCCACGGATCATTAGGTGGAAATATGCCTAACGTCCAGTTATTCCCTTGCTGGAGG
Source organism: Taudactylus pleione (assembly GCA_031769625.1). NCBI lineage: Eukaryota > Metazoa > Chordata > Amphibia > Anura > Myobatrachidae > Taudactylus > Taudactylus pleione. The sequence continues at coordinate 7,885,825 of JAUIMM010000706.1, forward strand.
GGCGTCCAGACCGGCTATGGCCGTGTGCTAGGTGACCACAGCCATGGAGCGCTGGGCTGATAATTTGTAATTGTCTCTGGACTCTGACTCGTCGCCTGAACTGGCGAAGTTGGTAGGCAAGCCACGTATATTAATGAGAATCTCCTCGCCAGCCGTGGCAGTTCGCTGCACCCTAGGCTTGCGCTCTTGGAAAGCGGATGCAGATTCCGAAGAGGGCAGGTCCTTTTTGGCTCTGATTTGGACAACATTGTGGCGACTCTGGCAGCAGCTAAGTCTACGTGTCTGCCATCTGCTCCGATCCCATCAGCGTCTGGTGCTTCGTCCTTTCGGGCCCCGGGGGCCCAGGGTAAGTCCAAAGTGCAGTCCTTTCCTCGGCAGTCAACAACAGAAAATCTGCCAAGCCAAACAAGCAGGCTTAGAGCACAAGACGTCCTACTCCCAGGTCGGACAATAAGCCTTCAGCCTAAGGCCTTCCCTTGGGGGACCCCAAAGGGGGGAGGCTGGCTTCTTCAGTTCACTTCAGTTCACCCAGTGCTGGTATCTGACTACCGTGGACACTTGGGTCAGAGAAGTGGTCTCTCTGGGGTACACCCTCTCGTTTTGGCGGAGGCCTCCCAGACGGTTTTTCACTACAGGTCTTCCATTCCTCAAGGCCATGGAACTCCAGAAAAGCTGCACTCTATGCTCCGGGCTGGAGTTATAGTGCCTGTTCCGTTATCCCAACAGGGTACAGGATATTACTCGATTCTCTTTCTGGTACACAAACCCAATGGGTTTTACCGGCCAAAACCTCAGGTGTCTAAACAAGTCTTTGAGGTTCTTCGGTTCAGGATACAGACCCTCCGTTCCATTATATTGGCAATGGGACCTAGGGATTTCATGGTGTCTCTGGACAATTATGAAGCCTACCTTCATATACCTATTATCTTGGCGCAACAGCAATTCCTCAGGTTTGTGATGCTAAGCCGCCATTTTCTGTTTCAGATACTGCCCTTTACTCTGGCCACTGCGCCTCGAGTATTTACCAAGCTCATGGCGGTTATGGCAGCCCACCTTCAAATGCAGGGGGTCCGCCTGTTGTCCTATCTGGACTATCTCCTGTTGTTAGCAGGGTCTCCAGAAATCCTTCAGCGCCATCTGCACCTAACAATATCTGTGCTGAAAATTATGGCTAGCTGATAATCTGAGAGAAGTCCTCCCTGGGTCCCTCACTGAGGATGCTCCATTTCGGAGCCCTGTTAGTCTTTCAACACCCGGGGATCTTTGTCACAAAGGACAATATCTCTGCATTACAGAAGTTGCCTTCGCAGCCGACAAGTGTCTGTGCACTCAGCAATGCGGTTACTGGGCTCCATGGTGTCGATGTTCGACATGGTGGTATATGCCCAGTTTCCACTCCAGACCTCTGCAGCAGCTAATCCTCAACAGATAGTATGGGTTGCCCAATCGGTTAAAAACACAGACGATTGTGCTTTCCCCAGAGGTTTATCTGTCTCTAGCCTGCTGGCTACTAACTGCTCACCCAAACTGGGTGCCCCCCTTGTCTACTGCGGACAGGGTCCTTCTAATGACGGGCGCCAGTCTCCAGGGCTGGGAAGCAGTGATGGGTCCACACTTCGTTCACGGATGGTGGACGCCAACAGAATCTGCATTTCCAATAAATCTCTTGGAACTTCGGCCAGTATTCAAAGTTCTCCAGCAGGTAACACATGTCCTCCACGGACGGTCCGTGCAGGTACAGTCAGACAATGCCATCACGGTGGCTTACATAGACCGCCCAGGAGGAAACCGAAGTCGGGCAGTTCTGACAGAATTGTCCCGCATTCTAGCTTGGGCAGGGGCCAATCTCCTTGCCATAATTTGGCAATGTTCATGCCAGGAGGCTTCAACTGGGATGCAGACTTTCTCGTGCATCCAGGGGAATGGTCTCTTCTCCAGGAAGTATTTCACCAACTGGTGAACAAATGGGGCTTTTTCAAAAACAGTCCTCATGTCCTCCCGACACAACAACAAGCTGCCTGTGTACAGTTCAATCACAAAAGACGGAGGGGCTCTTCTGGTGGACGCTCTGTTGGTCAGGTGGACCTTCAGGTTTACGTATCTGTTCCCTCCATTTTTCCCTTCTTCCTTGAATTATTCGCAAATTCAAGCAAAAAGGCGACACGCTTCTGCTCATAGCTCCAGCGTGGGCCAGGCGGCACTGGTTCTCAGATCTTCGGGGTCTCTCAGTCGACACCCCGATATTGTTGCCTCTGCATCCGGACCTGTTTTCTCAGGGTCTTTCCCAGCACCCGGACCTAGGTCGTCTGGCTTTGGCCAAATGGCTGTTAAGTCAGCCCTCTTAAGGTCCAGGGGTTTTTTCCAGCTCTGTTAACATCATGCTCATAGCTCGGAAACCTTCTTCTGCAGGGATTTACCACCGGGTGAGGCATACTTTCTTTGAATGGTGTCGTCCTAGAAGTTCTGATCCTCAGGTCCTTAGGATATCTAGGGCTTTGGCTTTCCTACAAACGAGCTTAGATCACGGTCTTCGCCTTGCTTCACTGAAGGTGCAACTTTCTGCCCTGTCAGTCTAGTTTTCAGTGTAGGATCGCTACACTTCCTAATGTCCACTCCTTTAAGCATGGTGTACTTCGTATTCAGCCTCCCTTCGTCCCATCAGTGGCTCCTTGGGATTTGGCTGTGGTCCTGAGGGCTCTCCAAGGACCGCCATTGAAACCTCTGGGCTCAGGGGCTTTCAAATGGCTTACAGCTAAGACTGTGTTTCTTCTCTCCATTACTTCGGCCAGAAGGGTGTCAGATTTGGGGGTTCTCTCAAGTCCTCCTTTTTCTGATTTTTCATAAAGACAGGGTGGGGCTTCACACTCGCCCTGGTTTTCTACCTAGGTTGGTATCTAGTTTCCACATTTAATTAGGAAATCCTAGTACCGGCTTTTAATTCCCCAGTCCTCTCTGCGGGTGAGGCCTCTTTGGATGTGGTACGTGCTCTAAGGATTTCTGTTGATCGTACCAGTTCCTTTAGGAAATCGGACTCCCTTTTTGTCCTCTCTAGTTTCCACAAGGAAGGTTGACCTGCCACTAAACTTTTGGCAGGATTGATTCAACCTCTCTTAATCCTCACTCTACCCGGTCTGTGGGTCCTTCGTGGGCAGTTCGCCATGGTGCCTCAGCTGTTCAGCTTTGCAAGGCAGCCACGTGGTCTTCTGTCCATACCTTAGTCGGGTATTATGCATTCATGCCTTCGCCTCTCAGGATGCTTCCTTCAGGTGGCAGAATCTCCTTCCAGCACAGGAGCGTCCCCTCCCTTAAAAGGATACTGCTTTGGGACATCCCCAAGGTATCCTGTGGATACCCTATGGACCCTGAAGTAGAAAATATGAGACATGGTAAGAACTTACCCTTGTTATCTCTATTTCTACGAAGTCCATAGGGTTCCACAGGACTCCCACCCTGTCGCACCTGTACTGCAGATGGGCTTTAATCTGGTCACCGTTTTTTCCGTCTCCTATTAGTGAGAATGTGATTCTTCTGTGTTCCAGACTTTCTTCTCTCTCTTTGTTCTCCTCCTCCAGCCTATGGCTTGTTACAAAACTGATGGCCTTGGCTGGGGGGTGGGGTATAGAGGAGGGACCCCAGTGCATCCTGGGAGGCTGAAGTTTTAACTCTGTGGTGCCCGTGCTGCTGCCGCATCGCCTATACCCCAAGGTATCCTGTGGAACCCTATGGACTTCGTAGAAATAGAGATAACAAGGGTAAGTTCTTACCATATCTCATATTTTTTGTGTTTGTGAATTGTGTGTGCAGTAGCCGCACGTGCATCAACAAAGTAGTGCCAAGCGTAGCGCCTGTGTCATAGGTAAAGGGCCGGCTGGCTTGACCATTAAAGGGTGCTGTAACCCCCAAAGGGCACTCCAAACAAAATAAAAATATATATTTTTTTGTGTTTGTGAATTGTGTGCGCAGTAGCTGCACGTGCATCAACAAAGTAGTGCCAAGCATAGTGCCTGTGTCATAGGTAAAGGGCCGGCTGGCTTGACCACTAAAGGGTGCTGTAACCCCCAAAGTGCACTCCAAACAAAATAAAAAAAAATATTTTTTTGTGTTTGTGAATTGTGTGCGCAGTAGCCCACGTGCATCAACAAAGTAGTGCCAAGCGTAGCGCCTGTGTCATAGGTAAAGGGCCGGCTGGCTTGACTGTTAAAGGGTGTTGTAACCCCCAAAGGGCACTCCAAACAAAATAAAAAAAAATATTTTTTTGTGTTTGTGAATTGTGTGCGCATTAGCCGCACGTGCATCAACAAAGCAGTGCCAAGCGTAGCGCCTGTGTCAGGTAAAGGGCCGGCTGGCTTGACCGTTAAAGGGTGCTGTAACCCCCAAAGGGCACTCCAAACAAAATAAAAAAAAATATTTTTTTGTGTTTGTGAATTGTGTGCGCAGTAGCCACACGTGCATCAACAAAGTAGTGCCAAGCATGCGCCTGTGTCATAGGTAAAGGGCCGGCTGGCTTGACCGTTAAAGGGTGCTGTAACCCCCAAAGGGTACTCCAAACAAAATAAAAAAATATCTTTTTTTGTGTTTGTGAATTGTGTGTGCAGTAGCCGCACGTGCATCAACAAAGTAGTGCCAAGCGTGCGCCTGTGTCATAAGTAAAGGGCCAGCTGGCTTGACCGTTAAATGGTGCTGTAACCCCCAAAGGGCACTCCAAACAAAATAAAAAAATATTTTCTGTGTTTGTGAATTGTGTGCACTGTGGCTGCACGTGCATCAACAAAGGAGCAGCGCCAAGCGTGCGCCTGTGTCCCATAAGTAGAGGGCCGGCTGGCTCATTTCTTAAAAGGTGGTGTAACCCACAAAGTGCACTAGTCTCCAACAAAAATAAAAAATTATTTTCTGTGTTTGTGTGCGCCTTAGCCGCACGTATATATCAATATAACATAAATGGAGGACCAAACTTTCTCCGATAAAAATAAAATAGGGAGAGATCAAGAACCACTTCCTCCTACTGCTGTTGCTGCTGCTGGGAGTTGTTCATCATCCCAGAGAGGAAGTAGGAACACCACTACTTTTACTAAACAATTGACCCTCCAACAGTCCTTAGCGAGGAGGATGAAGTACGACAGCAGTCATCCTGAAGCAAAACGTATAACTGAGGCCTTGACTGCTATGTTGGTGTTAGACGTGCGTCCGGTATCCGCCATTAGTGCAGTGGGATTTAGACAATTGATGGAGGTAGTGTGTCCCCGGTTACAAATCCCGTCTAGATTCCACCTGCATCCTCAAAGCAGCAGCGACAAGCGTGCGTCTGTCTGTTAAATGGTGGTGTAACCCTCAAAGTGCGCTCCACAAACAATAAAAAAATTCTTCCTTTTTTTTCTGTCTTTGTGAATTGTGTGGGCTGTAGCTGCACCTGCATCCTCAAAGCAGCAGCGATAAGCGTGTGTCTGTCTGTCTGTTAAAGGGTGGTGTAACCCTCAAAGTGCACTCCACAAACAATAAAAAAATTCTTCTTTTTTTTTCTGTCTTTGTGAATTGTGTGGGCTGTAGCCGCACCTGCATCCTCAAAGCAGCAGCGACAAGCATGCGTCTGTCTGTTAAAGGATTACATCGGTGACAGCATCCAAGTAGGCATGTCAGACAGTCCGTACCTGTACTGGCAGGAAAAACAGGCAATTTGGAGGTCCCTGTACAAACTGGCTCTATTTTACCTGAGTTGCTCCCCCTCCAGTGTGTACTCAGAAAGAGTGTTTAGTGCAGCCGGGAACCTTGTCAGCGAAAGGCGTAGGAGGTTGCTTCCACAAAATGTTGAGAAGATAATGTTCATAAAATGAATGATCAACTCTTCCAGGGAGACCAGCCTCCAGAACGTACAGAGGAACCTGTGGTTGTGGATTCCAGCGGGGACGAATTAATACTCTGTGAGGATGAGAATGTACACTACACTGAAGAGGGTGAGGAATCGGTGGATGAGGAGGACGAGGACGACATCTTGCCTTCGTAGAGCCAGTTTGTGCAGGGACACATTAATTGCCAGCTTGTTTTGTGGGGGCCCAAACGAACCAATCATTTCAGCCACAGTCGTGTGGCAGACCCTGGCGCTGAAATGATTGGTTTGTTAGTGTGCATGTCCTGTTTATACAACATAAAGGTGGGTGGGAGGGCCCAAGGACAATTCCATCTTGCACCTCTTTTTTTTCTTTGAATTATGTACTGTTTGGGGCCTAGTTTTTCAAACTGCCATCCTGTCTGCCACTGCAGTGTCACTCCTAGATGGACCATGTGTTTGCGCCGCCCACTCGTGTCGCTTAGCATAGTCATCCAGCTACCTCGGTGCAACCTTTTGGACATAAAAACACTATTGTGAGGTGTGAGGTGTTCAGAATAGACTGGAAATTAGTTGAAATTAAGGTCATTGAGGTTAATAATAGCATAGGAGCAGAAAAACCCACAAATTCTGTGATTTTAGCTGTTTTTATGCTTTTTAAAAAAAAAATACAGATCCAAAACACAAAACCCAGAACCCAAAACACGGAAGGGTGGTTTTGGCAAAACCAATCCAGATCCAAAACACGAACAAAGATCCAGATCCGAAACCAAAACACGAAAAGTGGCCGGTGCACACCCCTACTGTGTATATATATATATATATATATATACACAGTATCAGGGGCATAACTAGAACTTTTTGGGCCCCATAGCAACATTTTTAAGGGCCCCCCTAACTTTGGTCTTACACAATGCCCACAGTAGTAGTTCCCCTAAAACACTAAATGCCCACTGTAATGGTGCCCCTTATGCAATGTCCACTGTAATGGTGCCCCTTATGCAGTGCCCTCAGTAGTAATAATGTCCCCTGCAGTGCCCCCAGTAGTAAGTGCCCCTGTAGTGCCCCCATTTGTAATGCCCTTTTAGTGCTCCCAGTAGTAATGCTCCCTGCAGTGCCCCCAGTAGTAAGGGCCCCTGTAGTGTCCCCAGTTGTAGTACTCCCAATAGTGCCCCCAGTAGTAATGCCCCTGTAGTGCCCCCAGTAGTAAGGCTCCTGTAATGCCCCCAGTGGTAAGGCCCCTGTAATGGCCCCAGTAGTGCCCCCAGTAGTAAGGCCCCTGTAGTGCCCCCATATGATGCCCCCAGTAGTAAGGCTCCTGTAGTGCCCCCAATAGTAAGGCTCCCGTTGTTCCCCCAATAGTAAGGCCCCTGTAGTGCCCCCAATAGTAAGGCCTCTGTAGTGTCCCCAATAGTAAGGCCCCTTAAGTGCCCCCAGTAGGAAGCCCCCTGTAGTGCCCCCAGTAGTAAGCCCCCTCCAAGCACACACATACACACACACACATAAAAAAACCTCCAATACTTACCTTAAACTCCGCTCCAGTGGCTGCTGCCGTCCGTCCCTGGCACCCGCTCCTTGGAACTATGGGAGTGATGTCATGACATCACTCTCATAGTGCACTGCGGGATCCGAAAGAGCTCCGTCCTCCCACTGCCACTGGCACTGGGGGGTGGGTGGAGTGGTGTGTGGGGGAGAGAAGGAGCTAGGCGCCCGCTGGCAACACAATCTCAGTGGGCACCCGGCAAATGGGGGGTACAATCGCTGGGCCGGAGGGCCGGGCTCCCGTAGGAAGCTGCCTAAGCTTGCTTAGTGGGAGCACCAGCCCTGAGTGTTTATTAACTGACCTCTCTGTATCTTGCGGCAACAGATTCCTTCAACAGTTCCAAATCTATAGGAGAGTTGCAGTGACAGCTCCTCTCTCACCTCAGATGCTCTTCCCACTGATAGGCCCAGCTGAAGAGAAAGAGGTGCCCCATTAATAATTCAGGATGATGTTGACAGGTATCTTGAGATTCATCTTATATAGACCTTCCAGTGATGTGCGGGGAGGTCTATGGCTGGGGAGTCACACATGTGGGTGGGCCTGAGTGCCAGGAGCCTGTCTCACCTTCTACTCACTGTAACTCTCCCCTCACTACACTAATCGTCAGGGTCTATTGATTCTCCAATCTACATATTGTTCTAATTGTTTTTATATGAAAACTCTGGAGCATTACAGGGAGTATGATAGGGGAGCTAGTATGATACGGGAGGCTCAGCCTCCCCTGCTTATCCTGACAGCACATCCCTGAGACCTTCCCAGAAACTCTGCTCCCTCAAGCGCCTTTGATCTCCACTCTGTGATGATGCAGCTCTGATCCTGGGATTCACTGGACAAGTCCTTCTGCTACTTTAGGTACCAACTGCCACAGATTGATCTCCTTTTATATCTGTCCTCCAAGAATGTCCGCATGATCCCCTTGTACTGCATAGTGGTTACCATATATATATATATATATATATATATAAAACCGGGCAAAGGTGCGGCACTCTCAATAAATAAAACACGACAGCTGTGTCTGTAAAAGGAAGATAGTACGTCAATGTACTAAAAAACAGTGTTAAAGTGCTTCAGTGCAAAATGTTTAGTGTATAAGGATAAGCACAATTCAATTAGCTATATATAAAGTGTCAAGTGAAAAAAATACATTCAATAAATATAAAGTGCCAAAGAGCCATGTAAGAAAAGGATTATTCTAAAAGTAAATCTCTTTTTAAAAAAATAGTAAAGAAGGAAATACTATATTATATGGAACAGTATCTAAAGTTAATTTTAGGCAGGCAAGGTTAACTCAGAGCGCGTTTCGTCACAATCTGGACTTCATGAAGTCCAGATTGTGACGAAACGAGCTGGGAGTTAACCTTGCCTGCCTAAGATGAACTTTATGAGAATAAGATAAGAGAATATTTTTTAGAATATTGATTGTTTATTGCATGGAAAAATATTTTAAATTAATTCTCTAAGTACTCACAGTATCGAGTAGATACGGTTCCATATAATATAGTATTTCCTTCTTTACTCTTTTTTTATTTTTTATCCCAGTGTTTTATTTATCCATTTGTATTTTTTTATTTTTATGTGTATGATGTATTGAGTATTTTTATGAAATAATTGTAATAAATGAGTTTTTTTTAAAAAAGAGATTTACTTTTAGAATAATCCTTTGGTACATGGCACTTTGGCACTTTATATTTATTGAATGTATTTTTTTCACTTGACACTTTATATATAGCTAATTGAATTGTGCTTATCCTTATACACTAAACATTTTGCACTGAAGCACTTTAACATTGTTTTTTAGAAATACTCATAATTGTATACAAGGCACTATTATGCGTAAAAAAATTTGTTTTTCACACCTAATATATGTTTTATGTATCAATTGATATTGCACAGATACATATTCAACACTAATAGGCGCTAACACCCAAGTACATTGTTACACACACACACATATATATATATATATATATATATATATATATATATATTTATATATACTAGCTGGAGTACCCGGTGTTGCCCGGATTTTAAGAATGTTTGTCTACACATCATCCTCCAACTATCTGTCCTTAGGCAAGCCTCATGAAAAGTGTGACAAACTTCCCCATCAACAGTCCTAAGGTCTTCGAAGGAAGTAGGACCTGTAATGGTGTAATGCAAACTTCGGAGATAGAAGCATTCAAAATGTGTCGGATGTACAGTGTAAACATGGCCAAGAGCTTCTGTTGCTCTAATACCAGGATGACCATCTACAGCGACTCCCTGTTTTCTGCACAAAAAAACTTTGGGAGAAGCATTCCATGTGTAATATTTTGGCAGCTCACAGTACAGCAGGGTCCTTGCAAAGTCATCATTTTGACACAGTTGGAAGAAAGAAGTAAATGTTGTTGTGTAATTTGGTATAGTTAGAGAGCTGAGAATGCTGGCAAAGCCTGCTAAAGCTCTCTTCAATAATAAACATTAAGATCATGACAAAACATGACAACACAAAATGCTTGCTCCAAGGCCCTACCCATATGCCATGAGGCCCCACAATGAGCATCCAGAAAAAATTGTGGTTTTAAATTAATTAAAAATTAACAGTAATTAATTTCGATTTAAATTCTTTTTAGTTGTCTCTACCGTTTTTTAATATGCTCGTATGTAAAATGTCACGATCTTCACTTGTAAACTGTGGATTTGTATAGAAACACAGAAGTACAGAAGGACAAATTTTCGCTTTGATATACAGTCAGGTGCATAAATATTGGAACATTGACAGAATTTTCATATTTTGGCCTCTATTCACCACCACAATGGCTTTGAAATGAAACAAACAAGATGTGCTTTAACTGCAGACTTTCAGATTTAATTTGAGGGTAATTACATCCAAATTAGGTGAACGGTGTAGGAATTACAACGGTTTCTATATGTGCCTCCCACTTATTAAGGGGCCAAAAGTAATGGGACAAACTAAACAATCCTAAATCTAACTGTCACTTTTTAATACTTTGTTGCAAATCCTTTGCAGGCAATTACAGCCTGAAGTCTGGAATGTATAGGCATCACCAGATGCTGGGTTTCATCCCTGGTGATGCTCTGCCAGGCCCCTACTGCATATGTCTTCAGTTCCTGCTTGTTCTTGGGGCATTTTCCCTTCAGTTTTGTCTTCATCAAGTGAAATGCATGCTCAATCGGATTCAGGTCAGGGGATTGACTTGGCCATTGCATAACATTCCACTTTTTAGCCTTATAAACTCTTTGGTTGCTTTTGCAACCAAAGAAGGTGTTATAGCCAGACACTTTGAAGGCTGTAACTTTGAACTGCTTTATAGAAAACATGTGAATGAAACCTTTCCACACTGCAGAACATGATGGAGAAATCCCTTGAAGTTCATCACCTACAGCATCTTTTTTCATGTTCTCTGAGGCGTCTACTGACTGTGAAGAAAGATTCTCCACATTGTAGTCTTCCATTATGGCTTTTAATGGTGATTTCAATGTTGTCCACTGGCTGAGATCCATCTCATCTGAGGGTTGGGTTTTCCCCATGGAAATGAGACAATTCACATCCAGAAGGTGACTCTTATGTTGAGCCGTGGTGTCAGTCTCTCTTTTGGCAAAATTTGCACAATCTTGGAGGCACCATGATGAATCAGACAGATCCTCCAGGGTAAACATCTTATCTGGTGTTGTATCTATTTCTATTACACCTTTGTGTATGAGTTTAGTCATCTGCCGCTTGTGGTGAAGCTCTTTTTCTACTTTCTCAATGACCTCCAGACACAACGTGAAACTTAAACCTTAAACTGAAATGTTGCATTTAATACTCTGTTCCGCTTGTTCACATATCTAAGGAATATGGTTAAGTGGACAGTGAGAACAACGGCAATTTCAAGGCCACTAATTAACTCTATTTTTTTAAATTTCCCTGTACAGGTTGGGAAATTCCTTTAAAGAACAAAAGGTTTGCAAAGGATTATCTAAGGCAACTGTTTATTTATTTTTGGAAAGCATGCTTCCTGTTCCTGATCCCAGCAAGCAAGCATGGCGCTCAAGAAAGAATTCCCAAGAAAGACTCAATGTAAGACTTAAACCTTAAATCTGAAATGTTGCATTTAATGCTCTGTTCCACTTGTTCACATATCTGATATGGTTAAGTGGACAGTGGGAACAATGGCAGTTTGAAGGCCACTAACTAACTCTGTTCTTTTTTAATGTCCCTGTACAGATTGGGAATTGCCTATAAAAGGTTTGCAAAGGATTATTAAAGTCAATTGTTTATTTGTTTTTGGAAAGAACTCTTCCTGGTCCCCTTCTAAGATGAGAAAATCAACTCACAGCAGCAGCAGCAGCCATGCTCAAGGATTCTTCTGTGGCAAGGCTGCTGCCTGAAAAATAAATAAATAAAGAAAACTATTTTTTTGTGTGCGTGTTAGCCACACCTGTCACTGTCATCGGCACACCTGTCATGACATCTTATCTCTGTAGAACCAGTTTGTGCAGGGACAGATTAATTGCCAGCTTGTTTTGTGGGGGCCCAAACGAACCAATCATTTCAGCCACAGTCGTGTGGCAGACCCTGGCACTGAAATGATTGGTTTGTTAAAGTGTGCATGTCCTGTTTATACAACATAAGGGTGGGTGGGAGGGCCCAAGAACAATTCCAGCTTGCACCTCTTTTTTTCTTTGCATAATGTACTCTTTGGGGCCTAGTTTTTCAAACTGCCATCCTGTCTGCCACTGCAGTGCCACTCCTACATGGGCCACGTGTTTGTGCCGCCCACTTGCCTTCTATAAAAAATTATATTCGGCTCCTGGATTCAGCAGTATCTCAGCATATGAAGTATGATGTTCCGTTACGCTCTAATCTTCCTTATGAAGAATTTTTGGCTTTGAAAACTTTGAGTGCTAATGATACTATTATTATACGTAATGCTGACAAAGGAGGGGCTATTGTATTACAGGACACTGTCAAGTATAAGAAAGAGATTTGCAGACAGCTTGCTGATACAAAGGTTTATACTAAGTTATCTGGTGATCCAACGATGTTATATAAAAAAGAGATTGATTGACTCTTGGAAGCAGCTTTTGATAGTGCAATTATTGATGCTATCACTAAAAAAGCACTTATTGTCGAACATCCTAAGGTACCACTGTTGTATTCGTTGCCGAAGATCCATAAAAGTCTAATAGCTCCACCTGGTCGGCCGATTATTGCCGCATGTGACTCTTTGTTTTCGATCATTTCTAAATACCTTGAATTTTACTTACAGCCAGTGATTCAAGCTGAATTAACGTATTTGCGGGACACCACTGACTTGCTTTTGAAACTACAGAGCTTGGATAATTTGCCTGCACAGTTTGTACTTTGTAGTATAGATGTCGTTAGCCTGTATACTAATATACCTCATAATCTTGGGTTCTTGGGTTACAGGCTATTGGCTTACTTTTAGATAATAACCCTCTATACAAAGGTCCAGCTATACAATTTTTCTTGGATTTATTGGAAAAAACATTAACTAGAAATAATTTCTATTTTGATGGGAGTTACAGTGCCAAGGCTGTGTCATGGGGTTGAATGTGGCCCCAGCATTTGCCAATGCCTATATATATGACATCGAGCGCAGACTATTTCTGGCCAATCCATCTTTTGCTGACAAATACATTTTTTACACCTGTTACATAGACGATATTCTCGGGCGGGTGTACGTGAAGATTTTGATTTACTTATGAATGATATTAACACGTATACTTGCGATGAAAATAGTGTGAACTATCTAGATGTGAATATTTCGCGGTCGGGCTCTGGTTTGGGCACTTACTACATGCGCGTAGTAATCATCCGGTGGCATTAAAGAAGGGCCTATCCTTTTCTCAATTTTTAAGGGTATGGGGCATTACAAGTGATGCGGGCAAGGCCAAGCTTGACATACAGGTTATGTTCAACAAATTCTTATGTAGGGTTATTCCATTAGAGATCTTGAAGCTGCTAGACAAAAAGTTTTCAATATCTCTCGTAGCACATCTTTACAGAAAAAATCTAAGCCAGAGGTTTCTGTTTTTCCTTTTGTTAGCACTTTTTCTACAATTAGTAAGGTGACTAACAAAACTTCAAAGAGATTTTGGCCCCTCATTAATTCAGATCACAATATGCCATCACTCAAAGACTCTCGATTGATTAACTGTTATAAACGAGGCAGAAATTTGAGGAACTGGCTTGTAAAAAATGGTGTCACAGGTAGTGTTTCTGAGCAAGCTATACATTTTCTTTTGTGACCACCGGTTTGTTTGGGCCCTTTGGACTATTGCACCCCGGCTGCTGAACTGATATAGAGGAGTGCCGATCAACAAAATTGTATATATATATATATATATATATTATACATTCATACAGTATATCTGTATTAGGGGTGCGCACCGGCCACTTTTGTACACTGGTATGTACAGTCCTTATGAAAAGGCTTTAGAACCTTGAAACGTCGACCTATATCTGTACCAATGCTTTAGTTTATTTAAACAGTGCTGCCTCCTTCTTTTCCTCACTGGCGTGGTGCAGGCATGCACCAACATAGAAGTCTACTTTTCTAATTTTTAAGATGGCACACCCCAATTTTTCCAGACCCTGAGTGCCAATTTTCTGGACATATATATATATATATATATATATATATATACACAGTATATCTATGTTAGGGGTGTGCTCCAGCCACTTTTCGTGTTTTGTGTTTTGGGTCTGGATCTTTCTTCGTGTTTTGGATCTGGATTGGTTTTGCCAAAATCACCCTTCCGTGTTTTGAGTTCTCGCGTTTTGGATCTGTATTTTTGGGGAAAAAAGCATAAAAACAGCTAAAATCACAGAATTTTTATTTATCTTTTGTTCCTACGCTATTATTGACCTCAATAACATTAATTTCCACTCATTTCCAGTCTATTCTGAACACCTCACACCTCAAAAAATTATTTTTAGGCCAAAAGGTTGCACTGAGGTAGCTGGAAGACTATGCTAAGCGACACAAGTGGGCGGCACAAACACGTGGCCCATGTAGGAGTGGCATTGCAGAGGCAGACAGGATGGCAGTTTGAAAAACTAGGCCCCAAAGAGTACATTATGCAAAGAAAAAAAAGAGGTGCAAGCTGGAATTGTTCTTGGGCCCTCCCACCCACCCTTATGTTGTATAAACAGGACATGCACACTTTAACAAATCAATCATTTCAGCGCCAGGGTCTGCCACATGAAATGGCTGAAATTATTGGTTCGTTTGGGCCCCCACAAAACAAGCTGGCAATTAATCTGTCCCTGCACAAACTGGCTCTACAGAGACAAGATGTCATGACAGGTGTGCCGATGACAGTGACAGGTGTGGCTAACACGCACACAAAAAAAATTGTTTTCTTTATTTATTTATTTTTCGGGCAGCAGCCTTGCCACAGAAGAATCCTTGAGCATGGCTGCTGCTGCTGTGAGTTGATTTTCTCATCTTAGAAGGGGACCAGGTAGAGTGCTTTCCAAAAACAATTAAACAATTGACTTTAATAATCCTTTGCAAACCTTCTAAAGGCAATTCCCAATCTGTACAGGGACATTAAAAATGAACAGAGTTAGTTAGTGGCCTTCAAACTGCCATTGTTCCCACTGTCCACTTAACCATATCAGATATGTGAACAAGTGGAACAGAGCATTAAATGCAACATTTCAGATTTAAGGTTTAAGTCTTACGTTGTATCTTTCTTGGGAATTCTTTCTTGAGCGCCATGCTTGCTTGCTTGCTGGTAGTGGATTTTTTTCTTTTCAGAAGGGGATCAGGAACAGGAAGCATGCTTTCCAAAAATAAATAAACAATTGCCTTAGATAATCCTTTGCAAACCTTTTGTTCTTTAAAGGAATTTCCCAACCTGTACAGGGAAATTTAAAAAAATAGAGTTAATTAGTGGCCTTGAAATTGCCGTTGTTCTCACTGTCCACTTAACCATATTCCTTTGATATGTGAACAAGCAGAACAGAGTATTAAATGCAACATTTCAGTTTAAGGTTTAAGTTTCACGTTGTGTCTGGAGGTCATTGAGAAAGTAGAAAAAGAGCTCCACCACAAGCGGCAGATGACTAAACTCATACACAAAGGTGTAATAGAAATAGATACAACACCAGATAAGATGTTTACCCTGGAGGATCTGTCTGATTCATCATGGTGCCTCCAAGATTGTGCAAATTCTGCCAAAAGAGAGACTGACACCACGGCTAAACATAAGAGTCACCTTCTGGATGTGAATTGTCTCATTTCCATGGGGAAAACCCATCCCTCAGATGAGATGGATCTCAGCCAGTGGACAACATTGAAATCACCATTAAAAGTCATAATGGAAGACTACAATGTGGAGAATCTTTCTTCACAGTCAGTAGAGGCCTCAGAGAACATGAAAAAAGATGCTCTAGGTGATGAACTTCAAGGGATTTCTCCATCATGTTCTGCAGTGTGGAAAGGTTTCATTCACATGTTTTCTATAAAGCAGTTCAAAGTTACAGCCTTCAAAGTGTCTGGCTATAACACCCACCTTGGGCATTTTTGGGCAGCGTAGCCCTGCACCACACAGGATAGCACCTGTAAAAATTGAAGAAGGGCAGTGACCTACACCACAACACACAGGACAGCACCTGTAAAAATTATTTGTATTTTGGGAAGCGTATCCCTGCACCACACAGAACAGCACTTGTAAAAATTATTTGTATGAGTGTACCCCTACAGCAGACAGGGCAGCCCCTGTAAAAATTATTTGTATGAGTGTACCCCTACAGCAGACAGGGCACCCCCTGTAAAAATTATTTGTAAGAGCGTACTCCTACAGCAGACAGGGCACCCTCTGTAAATATTATTTGTATGAGTGTACCCCTACAGCAGACAGGGCACCCCCTGTAAATATTATTAGTATGAGTGTACCCCTACAGCAGACAGGGCACCCCCTGTAAATATTATTTGTATGAGTGTACCCCTACAGCAAATAGGGCAGCCCCTGGACAACACAGCACTACAGCCAGCCCCTATGGACAGGACAACAGCCAGCCCTTATATGGACAAGGACAACAGTAGCCAGCCAGCCCATTGTATTGTATATGAAATTATGAATATGACTATATGATTGGAAAACAGTAGTCAGCCAGCCAGCCCCTATGGTCAGCATCAGCAACAGCTCCCTCCCTCTTCACAGTAGCCAGCCGTACTTTATTATTATTTTTTTTTATAACAGAGTCAGACTAGTCCGTCTAACACACTGAGCTCCCAGCTCCCTCCTAACTCACAGCTGGTATGAAAAATGGCGGCGATCGTGGGACCTTTATAGAATCCAAAACCAGCGAGAATCTGACAGCGGGATGATGACGTTTTGCCTCGATATCAGTTCCGAACCAGGCGGGAAAACCCGAGTCTGACTCGGTTCCCAGCTCGGATCAGGGGGGCTCGAGGGGTTCGGATTTCGGAAATCCGACCCCGCTCACCCCTAATCTATATATATTGTAACACAGGGTATTGAAATGAGGATTCCAGACAGGCAGGTATTTTTGGTAAAGCAAAGGTTTTTTAATAGCAGCAAACACTGCACCTTAGCATAGGTGAGTTTAGGCCTGCACACATACAGGCACATAATATAAAATAAACAAACAAACAAACGTAAAAGCCACTGCACTCCTTGTGCTAATCAGTCAGCAGTGGCTTGCAGCCACAATTTGGGCATGCTCTCCCAGCATAGCCCTTGGACCCTCCAGGTCCTGGCACCCTAATGCTAACCACCACCCTCAGCCTATTGCCTGCCTAGCTTATACAGCATCAGGAGCAATGAGCAACAGGTGTGTGAGAGTTTTAAACCCTTCCTATACTGCTGACATCCTGCTTGCTCTGGGCGACCTGGAAAACCCAGAATTCTATATTTCCAGCTTGAGTTGTACAGCCCAGAAAACCCAGAATTATAACTTCAATTGTAGGTGCAGAATGTGCCAAACTTGTTTTCCTCTCCCTTGGAGGGAGCTGATCTCAACAGAATGTGGGCAATTCAGGTGAGACCACCCCTCTCGCCACACACACAGAAAATAAAAAGTGTAAAAAAAGTGGCATCCCCGCTGTCTCTGCAGCTCCACTTGGCTTTCTCTCGTCTCCCACTCGGAACCCAGCCATCATAAATCTTGACTAAAGCTCTCTCATTGTCCCCAATTGCCATGCCCGAGTCAGCAATACTCTGGCTGACCGCTAGACAAGGTCAAGGCTATATCAAAAAGCTTAAGCTTAGACTTGACTCCAGGGCCAGATTAACAATGGGGCGGATGGAGCTACAGCTCAGGCCTCCACATAAAAATAGGCCCCTTGTCATGACAACATGATGTTGACTGGCCATCTGCTCTCCACACGGTCAGCCATAAATCATAAGTAGTAAAATTGTATTTCTATTTACCTCACAAAATTAAGCATGTTTTTCTTTTACATATTTAGGGAAATATTGGGTATAGGGGTGTACACGCCCACATAGCACTGGTCACACCTCCTCTGCTTCTCATAATAGGCCCTTAGTCATTTTCAGCTCCAGGCCTATGTGGCCCTCAATCCGGCCCTGCTTGACTCAATACCAGCATTGTGACACCAGCATTATGGCTTAGGATAACTAGAAGCACAAACATGCAGAGTTAATAAAGACAGCATTTTTCAATCTAGCAATCCCACCAGCCCCAATTATGGTACTCTCAACTCATTTAAACTATGGTGCACAGTTCGCTATATAGTGCTTAACACAACATCTACATCATTACTAATCTACAGTATGTTTACTCTTTATGATTGACCTTTTTGGGAACACTGCAAATGCAGCACTGACACACTTCTACTGTACTTAGAGGTTGCACAAATATATCTAAAACACATTAGTCCTATAGAGTGTTGGGGAGGGGGTGAATATATTGGGTCACCTCTGCATAGTGGTATAAAGGCATTAGCATTCTTGTATGTGCCATATACTGTATATAGAATATTGTGGAGCTTTAGTTCTCTTATCTAAAATATATTAGTAAGATATGAATATTGCTCGGAATCTATACAAGTGGTCAAGTGTGTTGTGCAAAGTGTGCATGCTGTCTCCTCCTGACAAGAGCGCTGGTGATCTGTTCCTGACCTCTCTCACAGAAGCAGATAATCCCTTTGGACAAGACTGACAGTTATAGATATACAATTTGTCATGGGATTCTCTCCAACTACCTACTGCTTATCTATCATTAGAATGAACCATAAGGTAAATAATTTAACTCTAAACTCTAAGCCTATTCACTAGTTTTTATCTCTCATGATACGGCTAGCTTAGCTTTACAGCACAACATGAGACTAAGGAAGCACAGAAGCATATACAATATTAATAGAATTTATAGTTTCCTACGTGATATCCTCAGTAGGGCAGTTAGTAAGGATATGGAATATTTCAGATAATGCTCAATAAGAAAACTCCAAAATTCAAACTCTCCAAAAAAGAAGGGAATTTAGAAAATCAGACTGAAATGGATTTGCAGAAGTCAATATCATTACCTAAAAATGAAGTTGGACTTTGGCACGAGGGGCGCCAAGAGGGTGGGGGAGTGGGTACAGGTTACCCGGGCCCGGGCTTCCTGAGGGGCCTGGCGGGGGCCCGGCTCCGGCGCCGCCCCCCCACAGCAGCCCAGCACACAGCGGGGGGAGCGATCACACTGATCGCGCCCCCCCTGGCTTTGCGCCGGACTGAGGGGGCTCAGAGCGCCCCCCCCTCCCCAGAGCGCAGCGCCACTTTGCGGTGCTGCAAATCTTTTTTTCTCTCTCGGCAAGGGGGCGTGGCCACGTCTCCTGTGATTAGGCCATGCCCCCTATTACCAGGGCCCGACACGGCTCTTGGCGGGCCTGTTTGGCACACAAGGTTGCCATGTACACTGGATTTTCAAATATCTTTTTTCTTACAAGATGCCCAAAATTTATCCAACCAGGGGAAGATCCAGCATTGCTGACTTTTTCAATGCTTTTTCAATGTTATAGGACAATACATTTTGTGCAAGCGAGTTTAGGTAAGGTTACATGGTTTAAGCTTCAGGAACTTTACATATCCTTGATTGGCAAGGAGTGCAATACATTGTTCTTTGTTGTTTTCTCAAGAAACTTCCTTACTTCTGTACGTGCAATTTCCCCTATTGGCACCCAGTTATGCTCATTGAATAGAGACAAAGATATGCGACTGAGTTACCTAAAACTCTGAATCACTCTTAGTTGCTCATAATTGCATACTCTTGGCTACAGGACATAAGATATGTCCACAAAAATGACTTTTGTGCAACTCTACAGCCCACAAAGGCATTCCACACAGAACAGTGATCGGCCGCAGAACTCTTCCAGACCTCCAAAGACTTTGGCACAGCACCTTAGGTGCTGGCATTTATCACTCACCGCACCTTTCACCATAAGACCAAATTTCATCATGATCCTGGGGCTATGGTTCAGAGTAAATGACAGGGCATTGAAGTGGTGGACAACAGACTACTTAAGGTCAAGCAGAAGATCTAACATGTATTCAATACACCTGTGAATGAAAAAACAGTTTGTATAGACATGTATGTATAAACATAAAAACATATACTGCATATAACAAAAAGCACACCATAAATCACATGATGACCATGGATTAAATATGTAACTTATGTGACTAAATTAGCATAAATCAGTTCTGTGTAAAGCAAATAGATGTTAATAGAAAGCACTTATCTGTATAGTCACTACTTGAACTTTTTAAACCTTCCTTTGGTTTATTGTTAATTAACCACCTTAACAACCCTTAACTTAACTCAACTTAACTAAATAAAATAATAATGACACATGCACCACAGGTGTAAACAGACACAACTGGTGTAAAAGGTCACAGGTCTTACTAATTAATTAATTCACCTGAGAAAAAGGTGGCCAGGAATTATATTTGCGCTCTCTCAGCATACCATCACCTCCCCCCCTGTGTCATCTCTCAGCCACACCATCACCTCACCTCCTGCATCATCTCTCAGCACACTCTCACCTCCCTACGCATTATCTCTCAGTACACCATTGCCTCCACCCTGCATTATCTCTCAGCACACCATCATCTACCCCCCCGCATCATCTCTGAGCACACCATCACCTGCCACCCTGTGTCATCTCTCAGCATACCATCACCTCCCCACTGCTCCGTCTCTCAGCACACCATCACCTTCTCTCCTGCATCATCTCTCAGCACTCCATTACCTCCCCCCCTGCATAATCTCTTAACACACCGTCACTAAGCCCTGCATCGTCTCTTAACACACCATCACCTCCCCCTGTGTTGTCTCTCAGCCACACCATCACCTTCCCCCTGCATTGTCTCTCAGCACACCATCATCTCCTCCAGTGTCTTCTCTCAGCACACCATCACCTCCCCCTGTGTCATCTCTCAGCACACCATCATCTACCCCCGCATCATCTCTCAGCACACCATCACCACCCCCTGCATCGTCTCTCAGCCACACCATTACCTCCCCCATGTTGTTTCTCAGCACACCATCATCTCCCCCCATGTCATCTCTCAGCACATGATCACCTCCCCCCTGCATTGTTTCGGCACACCATCACCTCCCCAAGTGCATCGTCTCTCAGCACACCATTACCTCCCCCCTGTGTTGTCTCTCAGCAAACCATCATCTTCCCCCCTGCATCATCTCTCAGCACACCATCACCTCTCCCCCTGTGTCATCTCTCAGCACACCATCACCTACCCCCCTGCGTAGTCTCTCAGCACACTGATAACACAGGAATATGTGGACTGTACACGTTCCATCAGCAATTCACACATATATGCATGCTTATGTATTTTTTCCCTATATTGCAATGTAGAATATATAGAAATTATTAAGAGTAGATATATTGGTCGTGTAAGCTGCAGAAGACTGCATTTGTCGAATGGCCTCCGGCCTAAAAAAGGATAAGGCCTTCCCTTTCCCTCTAGAGTAAATAAGTGCGTGCTGCAGTAGCCATCTTGTTTAATATTTAAGTTAAAGCTATGTATAGGTTAGAACTGTTGTAGCCATTTTGTTCTAGCAGTAGGAATCATGGGTTTAAAGTGTGTCAGTGTTAGCGTGAGCAGACTAGTGGACAGCAAGTCTCAGTAATTATAAACAAATGATCTACCTGAGATAGCCTTTGTCTGCAATAGACAGAGGTGAAGGCTAGATGAGCAATTATGACATGGGAACAGAAAGATAATACTGAATAGTGTCAATATTATGGTTAAGAGACACATAACCAATTAAGGTCTAGCACATACGAATATTAAATAAATTAATATTCCCCATTGGATTAACTGGAGAAATATACAGAAGAATAGTATAAAACTCCCCAGAGAGAGAGAGGGAGCGGAGAGCAGTCGGAGAACGAGGGAGATAGAGCACACAACAAGGGTCTGGGGGTTGCCGTATGTATGTATGAAATTGGCTGACTGGTAATCTGCACTGGGTGTCACAAATTTATTTTACAAGTATTCCCTATTGCTGCTAATATAACCTAAGTGTTTTTGTTGACACTCTGCACTGGCAAAATACATGTATGATTAAGCTGTCTTGAAGTAAAAGCATTATTATTTATTTTAGAATCTGTATTGGTGTGAATTATTTCATTTCTTCTTATAACAAGGTTTTTAAATAAATCTAGAACACATCGCATTATCAACACCATCATCTTCCCCCCACGTCATTTCTCAGCACACCCTCAGGACATGTGAATGAGGGGCTGAAAAGCTCCACATGGGATGCACATGCCCCACTCGACTCCCCCTAGTTATATCACTGCTCTTTAATCCTAGATGCTGTCACAACCAGAGTTGTTGTACCTCGCGGTTCGTGGTCTCGGCTTGTGCGGGTGCTTTGGCACGGTCCTACCGGTGGGGGTACTGGTATGTGGAGGTTGGCGCAAGGTGCACATGGTTGTTCCAAAGGTACAGGCCATCTGGTGACAGGTGAGACTGGCAGCACTGCCGTGCTGGGGACTGCTGGGCACCGCCATCTTGGGTTTGGGCATGTGATCTGAATGGGCCAATCAAGTTGGAGATTCTGCATGTGACTCTCAGCAGCCTATCATGCATTTTCCCATGGTACTTAAGGGTGTTCAGCATGTCCTCTAGTTGCCAGTGCAATGTGTACACAGTGCATGCTGTGTGAGAGTTCTCTGTGCTCCTTAGCTCAGTGTGATTATTGCAGTCCCAGCAGTGCTCTGTTTCCTGGTCTGTCTCCACCTCAGGCTGTTCCCGGATACCCGCATCTACCCTGCTATACCCCATTACTCACCCCACGGTTTGTGATCCCTCCAGCTCTCCGGACTCAGAGTCCACTCCAGTACTTCAGACCTTTGTTCCTCAGTCACACCTCCATTGGACTTTGGGCCTGATTCAGAGCCGGACGCTCTGACCAGAGTGCTCGCTCTGAATCAGGGCCCTCCTACCTCAACTTGGAGTGGCCTCATGGACGCTCGCATAGCTGTGGGTTACCACCCACAGCTATAGCGAGCGTCCATGATGATGGTCGCGATGGTCAAGACCATCGCGACCATCGGGCTTGCGACGAGACCCTGCGGTAGGGTCTCGTTGCTGCAAGCCCTGGAGTGATTTTGGCTCTATCAGAGCCAAAATCACTTCCACTGACATCACTAGTGATGTCAGTGAGGCCGGACCCAGACGGTAGGCGTTTCCATGGGAACGCCTCCGTCTGGCAGCCACGCCCCCGGCACGCCCACCAAAGGGGGCGTGCTGTCACTCACCATCGACAGCACGCCCCCTTTGGTGCGAGCTCCCTCCATCGTGTGCATTAGGGCACCATCGACACGCTTGCGAGCGTCCTGCGCTCACGAGCGGGTCTGAATTAGGCCCTTTGTTTTCTCTGACACCTGTTCCCAGCCTCATTAATTGGACTTTGTTTTCTCCTAGCCTAACACCTGTTTCCAGCTTCATTAATTTGACTTTGTTTTCCTACCAGTCACTTGTTATCTAGCCACACATCACTTGGACTTGTTTATTTTTTCTCCAGTTTATATATTTATCACAGTTTTATGATTCATAATACTCCTATTAATCCAGCTGCATTTCAATACTGCAAACCCGTTCAAGTTTTCTCTCCAAGATCCACCCCGGGTTAAAAAAATAATCCAAATCTGACAGACAGCTCTCGACCTGCTCTAATTCCCCTTTTCCACCAAAAACCCGGCTCCAAGCCGGGTCACTGAGCACAAAGGACCTCATTCAGAGTCGGTCGAAGCGCCCGCACGGTCGTACGGCCAACGACCGCAAAATCCGATGGTACGGCAGGGCGATCGTAAACAAAGTGACTGCACCTCCTCTAGCTACCGACTGATCTGAACGAACGAACGAGTCAATCGTAGTCAGGCGCTGTCAGTCGCTGTATGCTAATTATGTTCTGATGTTTGCGGCCGTATGTGCTGTTTTGATGGTCACATGTCATGTTTACATGGACTATCGATCAGCTTGTTATTAGCTTGTTGTCAATTATCTAATTAAGTGTTTAACTCTTGCTGTTCTTTAAAATGAGTTTTTTATCATGTGTCAATAAACTTTATTGTTCATTTCGTGGGTGTTTTCTCCGTTCTCTTTTTTTTCACACAATTTGAAAAACAAAGTAAGGTGTATTATCTGTGAATGTACGTTTGCTAATTGTGTTAACTTTAAAAATACATGTGCATTTTGCGTTAGGATAATTTTTGCACTCTTATGTTTGCAATTGCACACTGCGTGTTGTAGCCAATCAAATGTGACCTTATTTTTCGGGACACATGATTAAAGGATTGGCCAATAGTGTTTTTTTTGAGGAAAGTGTAAATATTTTAGCCAATCATATTTTTTGTACCCCATGTATATTTCATGTTTTCTGAAAAATCGGCCATTGCCATAATGAGAGCCACGGCCTTTACCAGGAGAGAGTTGCTTGTCCTGGTAAATGTCCTGGACAGGCAAATTACCCACGCTGTGCCGCCCATTTCCAACCGCATAAAGCGGGCGGCCTATGCGGAGGTGAGGCGAGCCCTCCGATCAGCGGGTTACAGGCGCAATATTGCGCAATTGGAAAGGCGCTTGATGACCTGCGCCGCCAGTCGCCTGCGCTCCTCATGAATTTGCGGGCGCAGCTACGCAGACGTAAGTATGCGTTTGTTTGAAAGTCATAATGAGTGTACTGTTAAAAATGTATGTTCCTTTGCCAATTATTTTAGTCAATGTTAAAAAAACCTCCTGTATGTTGTCCCTATTGTCCAGAATGTGTAAAGTGTACTTGTATTGTGTAGCAGAAATTCCAAACTAATTTTTTTATTTATTTTATGTTTACATTTTAGAAGCACAGCGGAGACAGAGAAGGGCACGCAGAATGCAAGCCCTCACCTTCTGCATCTCCTCAACCCAGCCCTCCCTCCTCACCACCATACTCCCCCAGTAACCCTCCCTCCCTCTTCCAATCCTCCCCAAGTATTCCTCCCTCCCCTGCCCACTCATCCCAAATTTCTCAAATCTTCCCTCCCTTGGATCTTTCCTGATCCATTTCCCCTTCAACCATTCCCCCCACTCCCGAATATTCTCCTTCACCAGAAGTGGAAGTATCTCCGTCCACATCTGTTGTTGTGTCCGACTACTCTGAGGGTATGTTTGTTTTTTTAAAAAAAAAATTCTGTATGGGGTTCCAAATCATTGCGCAGTAATGCTGTTTTTCACAATTACGATCTTAGGTTTTGTGGCTGGGCCTTTTTTTTATTGTGGACCACAAAAATATAGGTTTAGTGGTTTTTTATAAATGTTTTGTATTTTTAGGAAATAATGATTACATTCGGATTATTATTTTACAATGTAAAAAAACATGTCACCCAACTTGGCAAGGTGCTAGGAACCAGACTACCCTTGTTGATGTTGTGTACACTGTGTTTAAAATGTACTAATGTACTTAGGCAAAGTGATGTTTTCCATAGCAAACAAACACATAGGGCCAAATGTAATAGGGTGAGAGTTTAGAAAATGTGAGAGTTTAGCAGCAAACTCTCACATTGGTTGAGTTTTATCTTCAAAATGGGAAAACATCTGAATGAGATTTTAAATCGTGAGGGTTTTTTAAGTCTAAAAAAACATGCAAGTTCGCTCTGTTACTTTGTTTTTGGACTCTATTACATTGTCAAAGTTTAAAAAGTGTCAGAAACTCTCACTTTTCTAAACTCTCACCCTATTACATTTGGCCCATTGTATTTTAGGTTTATCAACAACATTCTAGAAGTGAATACGTGCATTGTGTTTTAAGGATATGGCCGTCATGACTTAAGAATACACCTCCCATTATTTTTAACATCATAGTGGTTTTTGGCTTATTCCACATAGTTAGGGTTTCAAATTATTTTAACAACATAAAAGTAGTAACCTATTAATAATGTTGTGTGGCTGATACTTTCAAACACACCGTAACATCATTGTGTTTAAACACTTTTTGGTACATTGAATAATGTGTAATGTTCAAATGTTTGTAATTTTAATGAAGTATTTAATCCTAAAAATGTTTTTATTTTCCACAGATCTAACCCAAATCCTGAGGGAAATTAGGGAGGAGCTCAGACACACATCCGGATATTTAATGCAGGCCTACTGCTGCCTACAAAGAATAGTGGGGCGTTTGGAGGATGTTTAGTTTTTTTGTTTACATTTTTTTGCATTTTTCTGACCAAAAAAAAGAATAAAGTTTTTGTATTTCCAACATTTGTCCTCTTTTTTGCCACACATTAAAGGGTGTAATTCTGCATTTAAAAAACCTTGTGAACAAAGGTGGGTGCCTTTCCATAGTGTAAGAACTTAAAAAATGTATTAGTAAACCTTAAGAACATTATCCACCTCAAAATGGCTTTCATTTTTTTTGAAAAAAACAACATTTGTATTTAATTGAAAACATTTATTAAATAACAAACATGTTGCCAACAGGCTTTTACTTGTAAAAATTATTTCATAACAGATTCACACATAAAAAATGTCCTCAGGGTTTGGGCAAATAAAACATCTGGCTTAGTCAAACTTAAACAACTATAGTAAAAAACAAACAGATTTGTGAATGGGAAACATACAAATTACTAAAACAAAAGGCAAATTAACTAAACATGTTGGGGATATCCATGCAAAATGTGTTAGTTGTCCAAAAACATACAGGGTATTGCCAATGGGTTCCATTTTTTTTGCAGGTTTTGGAAAGTGTTGTGATTTGGTTGGTAGGAAAAGAAAACAAAAGAACAAGGTACACATTAAAATACATTTGCAAAAAGTGTTTTTTTATTAAAAAAAATGTAAATATTCCTACCTAAAAAAACGTGAAACAACATCATCGCATCTGCCCCCCCCAACAGCATCACAACACCTTCCTCCGGGGGGCCATCCTCTGGCAAGGCTTCCTCTGGCTGCATGGGTACTTGACTCCTTATTGCAATGTTGTGTAAAATCCCACACAGGACCACAATGCTAGAAACCATATTCGGCGAGTACATGAGTGCACCACCAGAGTGATGGAGACACTGGAACCGGCTCTTTAAAAGGCTAATACAGCGCTCCACCACCTGCCTGGTGGCAGTAAACGTGGCATTATAGTGAGTTTGGGGCCCTGGTGTGGGAGTCAAATAAGGAGTCAACAGCCAGGGCGTGCAAGGATATCCACAGTCACCTGATGGAAATGGGACACCAAAAGATACATACATTTACCATGAAAACCTGTTTACACTATTACTAGAGATACATACTGGATTTTTACTTACCAAGAATCCACGCTTCACCAGCTTGCAGTGTGCTTAATTTTGGCCAAATCCCTGAATGCTGGATCACATACGCATCATGGCTGCAGCCTGGGAATTTGGCATTCAGGGAGAGGATCTGGAGGGAGGCATCACATAGCACCATTACATTTAGGGAATGGTAATGTTTTCGGTTCCTATATATTTGTTCCCTGCATGCAGGGGGCTGAAGTGCTATGTGAGTGCCATCCACTACCCCTATGACGTGTGGAAAGCCTGCAATTTCAAAAAACTTCTGCTTTACCACATCAAGGGCTTCCGTATCCAAAGGCATACTAATAAAATGTGCTAGATGATTGAAAAATGCATCTAGCACACACCTCAGGATCCGTGAAAATGAGGGCTGGGAGAGGCCACCCACCAGCCCCACAGTGGTTTGGAAGGACCCTGAGGCACAGAAATGTAACACCGCCAACAACTGTGTAAGTGGTGAGATTGCTGTAGGAATGTTAATCTGACTTTCTAGATCATTCTTTATTATTGAAAGAGTGTCTAGGATAATATTTGGAGGCAGACAATAAGTGGTTACAACCACATCATCAGGCATTCCAAAAAGGGTGACATGTGTTCTATATATCTTGGCCCTTGCACACCTCCTATGCCTACGCCCAGGAGGAGGCTGAGGAAGGTTGGTGGGGGTCAACATGGCCACTATTAGCTGTCCAACATCGCTCTATAAAGTTAAATTTATATTTTAAATTGGTTCTACAGAGTGTTTTTTGATTATTTGTACAAAAATACTTAGCTTTATAATAATGGTGCATATTCTTACAGGGTCGGGCAGTGCCATCTTTGGAAATCACTACATGTGTATTTGTTGTATGTTTTTTAAATTAGAGGGAATAAAAAAATTAATTAGTTTTTTTGAGTACAAACCAATATTACTACTATTATTGTTAAAACCATGCTTAATTTTTAAAATCACCAATATGAATTGTTGTTAAATGTACAAATTTACATTTAAAAAATAGATCAAAAAACAATATTAAAAGTAATATTTTAAATTATTTAAATAAGTGTAGGTTTGAATAAATAGACACTTACCTGATTCAAGTCCAAAATGGACGGTTAAACACCTTTAATAAATTATAAAACAAAAAAAAATACATTAGTACCAAAAAATGTAAGTTTTTTAGGATTGTTGATCCAAAAAATAAAAAATGCAGTAGGCTGGCACACTTACTTGACTCTTCGAATAACGTTGGATTTTTTAAGGAGACAAAAGCCCGGCCACCCAAACCGAACAAGTAACCGGCTCAAGCACAACAATTAACGGGGTTTGTTAAATGTCAGCACCAATCAAATTTGACAAACAAAAACCACCACCACCAAAAAAATCAAAAAATCAAAAAACCACCACCCAAAAGAAATTAAACAAAAAAAACCCCCACAAAAAATAAAGGAACACAAAAAACAACCACCAAAAATAAAGGAACACCACCACCAAAAAACAAAACAAAAAAAAACACCCAAAATGAAGTAACCAAAAAAAACCCCACCAAAACTAAAGGAACACAAAAAAAAACAACAAAAATAAAGGAAACAAACCCCCCCCCCCCAAACAAATAGAACAATACAAAAAATTAAAAAAGGCAAAAAAAACAACAACACACAAACAACTCACACAAGCACCTCTCAAACAACTCACACAAACACCTCTCAAACTACTCACACAAGCACCTCTCAAACGACACACACAAGCACCTCTCAAAAAACTCACACAAGCACCTCTCAAACAACTCACACAAGCACCTCTCAAACGACACACACAAGCACCTCTCAAACAACTCACACAAGCACCTCTCAAACAACTCACACAAGCACCTCTCAAACGACACACACAAGCACCTCTCAAACAACTTCAAACAATGTAACTACTATCAAACACCTCCTGCACCACAAAACACTCCAACTACAACCCACAAGTAAGGGAACATTTGGCTTTGCCTTAAATAAAGAAACCAAGCCCCAATTATTGAAACATGCAGGAAAGGTGTGCATTTGTAGTTAGGGAAATAAGGATGCACGGGTAACCAATCCAGGGATGCGCTCACATCTAGCACAACCCACGCAGTGATTACGGAATGCAGGAAAGGTGTGCATTTCTAGTTAGGGAAATAAGGATGCACGGGTAACCAATCCAGGGATGCGCTCACATCTAGCACAACCCACGCAGTGATTACGGAATGCAGGAAAGGTGTGCATTTGTAGTTAGGGAAATAAGGATGCACGGGTAACCAATCCAGGGATGGGCTCACATCTAGCACAACCCACGCAGTGATTACAGAATGCAGGAAAGGTGTGCATTTGTAGTTAGGGAAATAAGGATGCATGGGTAACCAATCCAGGGATGGGCTCACATCTAGCACAACCCACGCAGTGATTACGGAATGCAGGAAAGGTGTGCATTTGTAGTTAGGGAAATAAGGATGCACGGGTAACCAATCCAGGGATGCGCTCACATCTAGCACAACCCACGCAGTGATTATGGAATGCAGGAAAGGTGTGCATTTGTAGTTAGGGAAATAAGGATGCACGGCTAACCAATCCAGGGATGCGCTCACATCTATAAAAAAGTCTGCACAAGCAGTATTCTTCATGCTCTCTCACAGGTTTGAACAATGTCAAGCGAGGAGCATGGTGAGCAGCGGCCAACTGAGCCAGGTAAGTGCAAATCAGATTTTTTCAACAACACAAGAACTGTTCATATTTCCCTTTAAAAATGTTTTTTAATTTTATCTAATTTAAAAAATGTTGTAGGTGCTGGGAATCAAAGTCCACCAGTAGAGGAGGAGGAGGCGGACCCAAGCAGGCCAAGGCCAAGAAACCTTCCATTTTCACGGATCGAGCTTGAGACATTGGTGACCATGACAATGGAGAACCTTGTCAATGCACCCAGAAATATGGGGACTGGAGCCAAAGACAGGATTTGGGAGGAGATATCCAGGGCTGTTAATGCTGTGGGGACTACCTACAGAACACAGAAAGTCGTAAAAAAACGGTAAGAAAATGATATTGTGAGTGTACTGAAGCCCAAAGCTTGATCTTATTTAAATAAACTAACCCTTAAAATTTCCAAAATCACATTGACAGCTGGACGGATTTCAAGTACCAACTGAAGAGGAAGCTACGGAGTAGGGTGGACCATGCTGCGGGGACAGGTGGTGGTCCCATCCCTGAGGAGCTGGCCTTGACAAGGTTGGAGACGTTGGCTCAGGGATGTGTGACGGAAGAGGAGATAGTCGGCGTGTCCACTATGGATACTGACATGGCCGACTTCAACGCTCCACACTTGCAAGAAGGTATTTTTTTTTGTGTAGCCAAAAAGTATAAAGCTCAAACGTCTATGCGATTTTTTTTTAATGAAAAATAAAAAAATGTTTTTTTATTTTCCAGACTCAGAGGAGGTAGTGCCTGCTCCTGAGGTCAGGTCTGGATTCAGCACAGATGGAGACTCTGCAGGGGAGGATCCAAGTACTCCATCTGAGGACCCTGTGGAGTCTACTCCAGGGCAAACATCAGACCGAGCAGTGCCTCTCCTCACCAGGTTGGTCTCCCAAACTCAGGAGAACACATGTGTTCTTCTGAGGATGGAGACCACTCTGGTGAGGGTGGCGGTGGCCCTGGAGACCATTGCTTGGGGCCCTAGATCGTTTGGCCAATACCCAGGAGCAGGCCAACCCACCTGCCATGATGGAGCGAGACTCCCTTCTCCCAGGACCACCACCTCTGGCAGCCCAACAGCCACCCCGGCAAGTATGGAGAGCCCTATTGCCTAGGTCAGAGGAAATCCCACCTACCCTCTGGCCAGGCCAGTCAGCGTGTTACACGCCAGTCGGCTGTCCGTAGCTTACCTCTTTCTCCGAGCCCAAATGACGCAAGTAGCCCTGGATATCTCCTCCCCTCACCTGTTGGTCCAGTCCCCATATTTCTTGTCCACCAATGTCTCAAGCTCTTTTATTTTATTTTTTTTTAAATGTATGTTTTTTTTTTTTTTTATTTTTAATTATATACAAAATGTTGCCAAAACAATTATTATTTACATTGTGATGAAAGGCAAATCTTCAAAAAATTAAAAAAAATTTCATAACAAAATTGTCTATCTTTAACCTATATCAATGTATACAAGGTTTAAAAAGTGTGGTATCTGAAAAGGCTGCTACCCAAAACACAATGCTAGATGTTTTAAAAACTGTTTTTAGAAAAAAAAGGTTTAAAAAGCACAAATAAACATTTGTGTGACGAATTCCCTAATGCACACGCAAGTGAAAATGAGTTACAAGGTAATTAGCAGTGTTAATAGTTTACAATGCAGAAAGGTTAGCTGCTTGGTTTGTGTGGTTCCAAATCGAACATCACAGGTAACATCAGATTAACGATTGTACTGTTGTGGCTCTACGGACGCTCATTGCCTACCTTAGCCTGGATGATCAGCCTGTTCCGCAGAGTGACGTTTTTCATGCATCCGCAATTCATGGTCATACGAAGCAGGTAATTTATGCACTCCCCTAAAACGCCTGGAAACGCTGAAGAACGCCTCCGTTTGCAGACCACCACCCCCGTATACTCCCACAAACGGTCTTTCCTGTCAATCAACTTTAGCAATCCACATTCCGTGTCGGAAGCCCTACGACCGACAGTATTTTTGATCGGATAGAGCTCGTACGCACATGCGCACTGCTAGCCGTGCGCGAGGCCGCACGAAAGAAAACACATCGTATGCGTACGACCGTGCGGGCCGCTTCGACCGACTCTGAATGAGTTCCAAAGTGAGTATGTGTTGTAGCCAGCTTTTGCCTACTTTACACTCTCTGCTGGACCTGGGTTATGTTCCTGGGTCCAGCCATTCCACACCAGATCTGGCGTCTTCCGGGACCTGGGTCAAGCCGTGTACACCGGACTGTTACCTGGGTCATTCCCGGGTTCAACCCTGGTCACTCGTCCCGGTTACATTTTCAGGGACCCTTTCAACTGAGCAGTGGACCCGGGGAATATCCCGGGTTATTGGGTTATTGTGGCAGTGGAAAGAGGTATATAAATACAGGCAAATGTTATTCTGTTGTGTCTCTTTTAGAGTTGCCTCCTCTAAATAGCACCTACTGTGGAACTTAATTACTCAGTGCTTATAGTTTTTATTTGTTTTCCTTATATACACTGTATATCAGTCCTGTGAGGCCTCAAAAACGTTACCAGTAAAGGTATAGCACCTAGTGCAGCATAACAGGATTGTTCTTGCTCTTTAAGCAGCTTAAGCGTGTCAGATAAAGCATGGAGTTCGAGCGAGGTTTATAAATCATCTCTCTTCTCTCCACCAGGGGCGTAGGGAGCCCGACCGGGCCAGGGGCATGGCCTAACCAGGGAGGCGTAAAAAACACATCCTTAGGATTTTTTCTTTTTAAAGGGACACTCTTACCGAGAGAGCGGTCCTTTGCGGTTGTTCGTCATGCATACCGGCGTTGCTAACATCGGCCTGCATGCGAAGGGTGGCGGGATGCATCACATACCGAATGCGATGTGGTACACATCCTGCCTTTTGTTCCATGTATTGTTTACCTCACACATTGTAATCTATGTAGTGCACCCAAGATGTCTGATTCACCTGGTACCTTCATTGGTAGGATAAATAATCCTTGGATTTTATTTTCCAAAATGGCTTCATCAATCCTGTACTATGGGCCTGATTGATTAAGGATCGCTATTGCTAATGCTTTTGCAGACGGACGATTGTTGCATACTGTGCATGCATCGCAGTGTGTGTAGGTACCACTGCGATCACATTGTGTTCACACAGACCACGGAGAGCCATCGCAGAATGATTGACAGGCAGTGAGCCTTTTGGGGGTGGTGATAGAGGAGTGGATGGAGAAACGAGGGCTGCTGTAATTATGCGTGAGGGGCCGATGGTACTTGATGTTACCGATGTTTATGGAACTTTATAACTCTCCCCCCTATGCCTAATCCTAACTTCCTCCTAGTGCCTAACCTTCCCTAGTTTCTAACCCTCCTGGCGGCACCTTACCCTAATCGTTGACATTATGAATGTCGACATGGTAACTGTCGACCATGTGAGTCTCTTAACTTTTACTGATAATATATAAATACAATAAAATTTTGCAATCAATAGAGATTTTTAGCATAATCATGGCCAAGGTTATGGGCCTACCCACCATATCCAGGTAACCTCTTTAGGGTAGGACCTTAACATACTAGGGTTCAAATCCAGAGTGCAGGACACCCCCAAACTAGCCCAGCTAAGCCGCCCCAGGGCACCGCCATAGTGAGATAAGTGAAGTAAAAACAGTAAGAGCAGCTATGGCTGCATAGAAAGGTGAAAATACAAATATAATGAAACAAACAAAGTATTAAAATTGTGCAGAAAAGAAAGAATGTGTTATAATGCGATGCCCTGGAGCAGACCAACCAAAGCAATCCAGGGGACCCACGCCCCAAAAATCCACCCAAAATTGCACTACAGTATATAAACTTGTAGGACTTGCCTAAAATTGTGCCTATTACTAGTGTGCATATTCTATACCAGACTCCATGCTTTTAAACCAATAAGAGAGGGGTGCTAATCCAGACTGAAGGCATCTCCTTTCCTACAGATGTGCAATAAAGCACATTAAATGGAGTGTATAGGAAAGATTCCTGGACTGCACACCCTGAATATATATATAATGGGAGGTGCTACCTGATGAGACTTATTGCAGGCAGAGAAACAGACAGATCTTAGGTGCACAACTCCAAATTACTGATAATATATAAATGCAATAAAATTTAGCAATCAGTAGAGGTTTTTAGCATAATCATGGCCAAGGTTATGGGCCTACCCACCATATCCAGGTAACCTCTTTAGGGTAGGTCCCTAACATACTAGGGTTCAAATCCAGAGATCAGGACACCCCTAAATCAGTGCAGCCTAACCACCCCAGGGCATCGCCATAGTAAGAAAAGTGAAGTAAAAAAAAGTGTGAGCAGCTATGGTTGCACAGATAGGTGAAAATACAAATATAATAAAACAAACAAAGTATTAAAATTGTGCAGAAAAGAAAGAATGTGTTATAATTAGGGGTGAGCGGGTTCGGATTTCTGAAATCCGAACCACCCCGAGCCCCCCCGATCCGAGGCCGATCTGAGGGAGGGTGGGAGTTAGGACTGGCTGGGCTGTGTAGTGTAGTGTAGTGCAGTGTAGTGTTGTGCTGTGCTGCACTGTGCTGCTGTTGTCCATAGGGGCTGTGTCCACTCCTCCAAAGTCCATAGGGGCTGGCTGTGTTGTGCTGTGCTGCTGTTGTCCATAGGGGCTGTGTCCACTCCTCCAAAGTCCATAGGGGCTGGATGGACTGTGTTGTGCAGTCAGTTGTCCATAGGGGCTGTGTCCACTCCAAAGTCCTGTGCAGAGTCCCAGTCCTAAAGGGGTGCTGTAGTGTTGTCCAGGGGGTGCTCTATCCATCAGGGGTGCTCCCCCCAAGTGCAAAAAAAATAAATATTTTTTCTGTGTTTGTGAATTGTGTGCGCAGTAGCCGCACGTGCATCAACAAAGTAGCGCCAAGCGTGCGCCTGTGTCATAAGTAAAGGTGCTGTAACCCCCAAAGTGCACTCCAAACAAAATAAAAAATTATTTTCTGTGTTTGTGAATTGTGTGCACTGTGGCCGCACGTGCATCAACAAACTAGCGCCAAGCGTGCGCCTGTGTCCAATAAGTAAAGGGCCGGCTGGCTTGTCCGTTAAAGGGTGCTGTAACCCTCAAAGTGCACTCCAAACAAAATAAAAAATTATTTTCTGTGTTTGTGAATTGTGTGCACTGTGGATGCACGTGCATCAACAAAGGAGCAGCGCCAAGCGTGCGCCTGTGTCAAATAAGTAAAGGGCCGGCTGGCTTGACTGTTAAAGGGTGCTGTAACCCCCAAAGTGCACTCCAAACAAAATAAAAAATAATTTTTTGTGTTTGTGAATTGTGTGCGCAGTAGCCGTATTGTGTTTGTGAATTGTGTGCGCAGTAGCCGCACGTGCATCAACAAAGTAGTGCCAAGCGTGCGCCTGTGTCATAAGTAAAGGGCCGGCTGGCTCGTCTGTTAAAGGGTGGTGTAACCCCCAAAGTGCACTCCAACAAAAATAAAATATTTTCTTCTGTGTTTGTGAATTGTGTACACTGTACGTGCATCCTCAAAGTAGCAGCGCCAAGCGTGCGTCTGTCTGTTAAAGGGTGGTGTAACCCCCAAAGTGCACTCCAACAAAAATAAAACATTTTCTTCTGTGTTTGTGAATTGTCTGCACTGTACGTGCATCCTCAAAGCAGCAGCCCCAAGCGTGCGTCTGTCTGTTAAAGGGTGGTGTAACCCTCAAAGTGCGCTCCACAAAAAACAAAAAATTCTTCTTTTTTTCTGTCTTTGTGAATTGTGTGCACTGTAGCTGCACGTGCATCAACAAAGGAGCAGCGCCAAGCGTGCGCCTGTGTCCCATAAATAAAGAGCTGGCTGGCTCATTTCTTAAAGGGTGGTGTAACCCAAAAAGTGCACTAGTCTCCAACAAAAATAAAAAATTATTTTCTGTGTTTGTGTGCGCCTTAGCCGCACGTATATATCAATATAACATAAATGGAGGACCAAACTTTGTCCGATAAAAATAAAATAGGGAAAGATCAAGAACCACTTCCTCCTAGTGCTGAAGCTGCTGCCACTAGTCATGACATAGACGATAACATGCCATCAACGTCGTCTGCCAAGGCCGATGCCCAATGTCATAGTAGAGGGCACATACAATCCCAAATGACAAAGTTCAGGAAAATGACCTTAAAATTTTTTTTAATACATCTGAGAAACGTACACTTGCCAATATGCCATTTACGACACGGAGTGGCAAGGAATGGCTAAGGTCTTTCCCTATGTTCATGACTAGTGGTTCAGCTTCACATGACGAAGGAAGCCCTCCTCCCGCTAAAAAAATCAAACGAGTAAAGCTGGCAAAAGCACAGCGAAGAACTGTGCGTTCTAAGAAGACATCACAAATCCCCAAGGAGAGTCCAAGGGGGTCATTCAGACCCGGTCGTTAGCACCGATGCGCTCAGACTGGGTCGATGGCCCCCCACAGAGCATGCGCACGATGGCGCCGGCGCCATCGTGCGCATGCGTGAGACCCCCTACGACCGACAGCGCCGGTCGTAGCGGGTCTCGATCCAAAGTGGGCGAGCTGTCGATGTTGATTGACAGCTCGCCCCATTTGGAAGGCGGGCCGGGGGGGTGGCAGCCCAAACGGGGGCGTTCCCATGGGAACGTCTACCGTTTGGGGGCGGCCCAACTGACATCTAGTGATGTCAGTGGAGAGCTTCCGGCTCAGACAGAGCCGAAAGCTCTCCGGGGCTTACGACAAGGGAGACCCTATCCTAGGGTCTCGTCGTAAGCCCCGATGGTCGTGATGGTCTTGACCATCGCGACCATCACCTTAGGCGGTCATAAGGCTGTGGGTGTTAACCCACAGCCTTACCACCGCAAAGGAGGACATCTTGAAAATTCAAGAGGTCCTCCCCTCATTCAGACCGACCGCACGCTCTGTGCGAACGGCTCTGAATGAGGTCCCAAGTGTGGTGGCAGTTGCGATGCCTGACCTTCCCAGCACTGGACGGGAAGAGGTGGCTCTTTCCACCATTTGCATGCCCCCTGCAAGTGCTGAAAGGAGCACCCACAGTCCACTTGCTGATATGCAATTTGAAGATGTCACTGTTGAAGTACAACAGGATGAGGATACTGGTGTAGCTGACGCTGAGGGGGAAGTTGGCGAGGAGGATTCTGATGGTGATGTGATTTGTTTAAATCAGGCTCCGGGGGAGACAGTTGTTGTCCGTGGAATGAAAAAGCCCATCACGGTCATGCCTGGGCAGAAGACCAAACATTTCACCTCTTTGGTCTGGCAATATTTCTATCCAAATCCGGACAACAACTGTCTTGCCATATGTACCATATGTAAAGGTGAAATAAGTAGGGGTAGGGACGTTAACCACCTAGGAACATCCTCCCTTATACGGCACCTGCAGCGTGTTCATAAAAAGTTACTGTCAAGTTCAGAAACTTTGGCTAAGACCGTAAGCAGTCCAGGGACACTTAAATCCCGTTGTCCTTTTGTATCCAAGCGCCTGCAAACCACACCATCAACTCCCTCCTCGTCAATTTCCTCCTTAGTCAGGATCGGAAGTAGTCCTGCAGGCCATGTCACTGGCATGACTGACTCTCCTATCCGGGATTCCTCCGGAGGATCCTGCATTGCTACGCCTACTGCTGCCGCTGCTGCTGTTGCTGCTGGGAGTCGTTCATCATCCCAGAGAGGAAGTAGGAACACCACTACTTTTACTAAACAATTGACCCTCCAACAGTCCTTAGCGAGGAGGATGAAGTACGACAGCAGTCATCCTGAAGCAAAACGTATAACTGAGGCCTTGACTGCTATGTTGGTGTTAGACGTGCGTCCGGTATCCGCCATTAGTGCAGTGGGATTTAGACAATTGATGGAGGTAGTGTGTCCCCGGTTCCAAATCCTGTCTAGATTCCACTTCACTAGGCAGGCGATACCGAGACTGTACAGAAACGTCAGAAAAAGTGTCCTCAGTGTCCTGAAAATTCGGTTGTACCCAATGTCCACTTAACCACGGACATGTGGACAAGTGGAACAGGGCAGACTAAGGACTATATGACTGTGACAGCCCACTGGGTAGATGTATCACCTTACGCAGCAACAACAGCAGCGTCACCAGTAGCAGCATCTCAGAAATGCCAGCTCGTTCCAAGGCAGGCTACGCTGTGTATCACCAGTTTCAGTAAGAGGCACACCGCCGACAACCTCTTAGAGGAACTGAGGGAAATCATCGCCCAGTGGCTTACCCCACTTAGACTCTCCTGGGGATTTGTGATATCTGACAACGCCACCAATATTGTGCGGGCATTACATCTCGGCAAATTCCAGCACATCCCATGTTTTGCTCACTCAATAAACTTGGTGGTGCAGAATTTTCTGAAAAGCGACAGGGGCGTGCAGGAGACGCTTTGGGTGGGCCGAAAAATTTCTGCCCACTTTCGCCATTCAGCGACTGTGTGTCGAAGACTAGAGCACCAGCAAACACTCTTGAACCTGCCCCACCATCACCTGAAGCAAGAGGTTGTGACGCGGTGGAACTCAACCCTCTATATGCTTCAGAGGATGGAGGAGCAGCAAAAGGCCATTCAAGCCTATATATCCACCTATGACATAGGCAAAAAAGGGGGTATGCACCTGACTCAAGCACAGTTGAATGATTTCCGTGTTGTGCAAGGTTCTCCAGCCCTTCGAACTTGCCACACGTGAAGTCAGTTCAGACACTGCCAGCTTGAGTCAGGTCATTCCCCTCATCAGGCTTTTGCAGAAGCAGCTGGAGAAAGTGAAGGAGGAGCTAAGACAGAGCGATTCCGCTCGGCATGTGGGACTTGTGGATGAAGCCCTTCATTCGCTTTGCCAGGATTCCAGCGTGGTCAATCTGTTGAAATCAGACCACTACATTTTGGCCACCATGCTCGATCCTAGGTTTAAAGCCTATGTGGTGTCTCTCTTTCCGGCCGACACAAGCCTGCAGAGGTGCAAAGACCTGCTGGTGAAAACACTGTCAGCTGAAGCGGAATGTGACACGTCAACAGCTCCTTCTTCATTTTCTCCCGCAACTGGGGCTGCCAGGAAAAAACTTAGGACCTGGCAACAATTTCTGACATTTCTACTGTCACTGCATATGATACTGTCACCATTGACAGAATGGTGGAGGATTACATCGGTGACAGCATCCAAGTAGGCATGTCAGACAGTCCGTACCTGTACTGGCAGGAAAAAGATGCAATTTGGAGGCCCCTGTAGAAACTGGCTCTATTTTACCTGAGTTGCCCCCCCTCCAGTGTGTACTCCGAAAGAGTGTTTAGTGCAGCCGGGAACCTTGTCAGCGAAAGGCGTAGGAGGTTGCTTCCACAAAATGTGGAAGAGATGATGTTCATAAAAATTAATTATCAACTGTTCCAGGGAGTCCAGCCTCCAGAACGTACAGAGGGACCTGTGGTGGTGGATTCCAGCGGGGACGAATTAATACTCTGTGAGGATGAGGATGTACACAACACTGAAGAGGGTGAAGAATCAGTGGATGAGGAGGATGAGGACGACATCTTGCCTCCGTAGAGCCAGTTTGTGCAGGGACAGATTAATTGCCAGCTTGTTTTGTGGGGGCCAAAACGAACCAATCATTTCAGCCACAGTCGTGTGGCAGACCCTGGCGCTGAAATGATTGGTTTGTTAAAGTGTGCATGTCCTGTTTATACAACATAAGGGTGGGTGGGAGGGCCCAAGGACAATTCCATCTTGCACCTCTTTTTTTTCTTTGCATTATGTACTGTTTGGGGCCTAGTTTTTCAAACTGCCATCCTGTCTGCCACTGCAGTGTCACTCCTAGATGGGCCACGTGTTTGTGCCGCCCACTCGTGTCGCTTAGCATAGTCATCCAGCTACCTCGGTGCAACCTTTTGGACATAAAAACACTATTGTGAGATGTGAGGTGTTCAGAATAGACTGGAAATAAGTGACAATTAAGGTTATTGAGGTTAATAATAGCATAGGAGCAGAAAAACCCACAAATTCTGTGATTTTAGCTGTTTTTATGCTTTGTTAAAAAAAAAAACAGATCCAAAACACAGAACCCAAAACATGGAAGGGTGGTTTTGGTAAAACCAATCCAGATCCAAAACACGAAGAAAGATCCAGATCCAAAACCAAAACACAAAAAGTGGCCGGTGCACACCCCTAGTTATAATGCAATGCCCTGGAGCAGACCAACCAAAGCAATCCAGGGGACCCACGCCCCAAAAATCAACCCAAAATTGCACTACAGTTTATAAACTTGTAGGACTTACCTAAAATTGTGCCTATTAATAGTGTGCATATACTATACCAGACTCCATGCTTTTAAACCAATAAGGGAGGGTTGCTAGTCCAGACTGAAGGCGTCTCCTTTCCTTCAGATGTGCAATAAAGCACATTAAATGGAGTGTATAGGAAAGATTCCTGGACTGCACACCCTGAATGAGACTAATTGCAGGCACAGAAACAGACAGATCTCAGGTGCTGCTTTAGGGGTGTCCTGCACTCTGGATTTGAACGGGCGACATTGCTAACAAGGGCCATGCTGCCAAATGCAGCATTATCCCCATCGTCGCTTCATTGCTGCCAGCATCGGCAAGTGAGTGTGAGCCTATGCCAGCACCCCACCAGGTCCTGTCTAGTGTGTTCCGGCCTTAAGTGTAGACATTGTCTAGTGTGTACCGGCCTTAAATGTGTAAGGGGCTCTTTTATTAACATTATTTTTACTAAAATAATGTGAAAACTAGTGTTTTCACACCCCTTTCACATTATTTTAGAATCACATACATTTATTAAAGGGTATTGGAGTAGTTTTCGTGAAAAACTACCCCAATCCCTGCAATTCACATATTTTTAGTAAACAGATCGCTTTTCCCATACTTGTAATGGGAAATGTGATCTGCTCAGATTTGCTAAAACTATATTGTGAAAAACTACCAGGGAAGCCCTGTAATAATAACACCACCTTCAGATGGCATTACTGGGGCTATCTCCTGGTTCCCCGACTCCTACTCTGCTCTAACAGGCAGAGCAGAGCCGGGAGCCGGCCCCTGCGAACAGCTTTGTGGTCTAAACAGATCACAAGCGGATCACTTAAAAAAATTGTTAACAAACAAATTCTTACTTGCATCCAGGGACCAGTGATCGGTGCTCCGGTGAGGTCCTCTGGGGTTCCGGTCAGCTGGTCTCTGAGCTCCTGCACTGTGTCCCTGGTCAGCTGCTGTATAGAGCATGCACAGGCATATTCTCATGGTATTTTTTGCGAAAAATACCATGAGAGGTGTGTGGAGGGGATTCGCAGGGAACTTTATTGCATTTCTCTCCCTGCATGCATATGTTAGTACATCTAAGTGATATTTTCTAAGTTCATAATGGGAATTTAGTCAAAAATAGTAAACTACAACCACATTTTAAATAAGGATTGTAGTAAATAGGGACCTAAGTCATGCTGTAAAGTGTTGTACTGCCTTCTTTGGGGCGGTTCAGACTTCAGTCAAGATCAGTGCACCCAAAAAAACAGATACACCCGGTCTGATGATCGCCTTTCTGAAACGCAATAAGAAAATAGCCAACAATCAACCAAACTTAAACTAAA
The DNA here is from genome assembly GCA_031769625.1 of Taudactylus pleione. Lineage (NCBI taxonomy): Eukaryota > Metazoa > Chordata > Amphibia > Anura > Myobatrachidae > Taudactylus > Taudactylus pleione. The sequence continues at coordinate 7,927,245 of JAUIMM010000706.1, forward strand.
GGGAGGTAGGGAGGAAACATTCTTCACAAAGGTTTAAGACATGATACCCCAAACTTAAATACTCTAAGCTCTATCCTCACCACACAAAGACTTACTAGCTAAACAAACACATATGACTTGACACAATCCAGCCCCTAGCCTCGTGATTTAACCCACAGCAGGCATATTCTGCCTTCTGCTCTTCAATTAGGCGCATATTATTATTATTATTATTATCGTTTGTTTATATGGCGCCACAAGTGTTCCGCAACGCCTTACAAAGTACCTAAACAAATAGGTTAATTTACAGTGACTTACAGAACAATACAATACAATACAGGACAAGGATAATGGGCTTCATTCAGAGCCGCTCGTAAGCCGCCGTTCGCTCGTTCCGAGCGATGTTCGCACATCTGCACATGCGTGCGGTTTGTAATACGCATGCGCGAACCAGTCAGTGCGGCCGAAAATTGTATGTTCGCTATATAGCGAATGCCTGCTATTTTGAGTGACAGAGGGAGGCGTATGTGGGTGGTAACAGGGGAAGGTGCTTGAAAACGGGGAGTGGAATTCAGAACGCAGGCGTGCTTAATGGTCAAAACGGGCGTTTTAAGGGTGTGCATAATTAAAACAGCAGTGTCATTGACCACGTCACTTGGTTGTTTTATAGTCAGAACTGCTCGCAATATAGCGGTAGGAAAAACCAGCCACAAGAATAGCGAGCAGTTCATACGCTGTTCGATGTACTCGATTAATCTATTAAATAGCGGACATGACGTATGATGCGAGCGGCCAGGGGGCGTCTTTTTCAAAATTACGACCGCAAGTTTTTTTCGCTCGTTCAGACTTATAGGCGTGAACAGACCGCAAAGAGCGAACGGTTCATTTGAATAGCCACCCCCTTTTTCTGAACGAGTGAGCGCAAATAGCGTCCGGCTCTGAATCAGACCCAATGTTCATTGCTACATTCGCGACCATAACACCCAGATAAGCAATAATACAAAGCAACCAAGTGTTACGTGCCCTGGTAGAGAGTAAGAAGTAGATGAAGGTAGAGTAAGGAGAAGCACGAGAGGGTAGAGGGCCCTGCTCAAAGGAGCTTACATTCTAAAGGGGAGGGACAGCCAAACAGGGGTTGAAACAGATGGGGTAGGCAGGGAGGAAGGAGTATGTAGCAGCAAGTTAAGAAGAGAGCTGGAAGGCTTTGATGAAAAAGTGGGTCTTGAGAGCCAGTTTGAAGGATTGAAGAGAGGTGGAGAGTCTGATGGGAAGCGGGAGAGAGTTCTAAAGATGGGGAGCAGCGCGGCCAAAATCTTGGAGGCGGGAGTGGGAAGAAGTAATCAATTGGCATGAGAGGCGGCGTGCATTTGTTGAACGGAGAGGGTGGACAGGAGAGTGAAGGGAGAGGAGATCAGAGATGTAAACGGGAGAGGAATGGCTGAGGGCTTTGTAAGTGAGTGTGAGAACCTTAAATTTGGGTCTAAAAGGGAAGGGGAGCCAGTGGAGAGCTTGTAGTAGAGGGGAGGCAGATGCAGAGCGTTTAGAGAGGAAAATGAGCCTAGCAGCAGCATTGAGGACAGACTGGAGAGGGGAGAGAAGGGAGTTGGGGAGGCCAGATAGGAGGAGGTTACAGTAGTCCAGTCTGGAGATGAACAGTGAGTGTATGAGGGTTTTAGTGGCATCCTGGGTGAGAAAGGGTCTAATCTTGGAAATATTTTTAAGATGAAAACGACAGGACTGTGAGAGATACTGGATATGTGGTTTGAAGGAGAGGGAGGAGTCCAGGATAACTCCAAGACAGCGCACTTTGGGGCTAGAGGAGATAGTTGTGCCATCAATTGATAAAGAAATGGTGGGAAGTGTGGTTATGTAGGGGGGTGGGAAGAGGATTAGCTCAGTCTTAGACATATTAAGTTTAAGAAATTGCTGGGACATCCAGGAAGAGATGGCAGAGAGACAGTTGGAGACACGAGTGAGGAGAGATGGAGAGAGGTCGGGGGAGGAAAGGTAGATCTGGGTATCATCGGCATAGAGATGATATTGGAGGTCAAAAGAGCTGATGAGTTCCCCTAGTGAGGATGTATAGAGTGAAAAAAGGAGAGGTCCAAGAACAGAACCTTGGGGAACACCTACTGCAAGAGGCTGTGGGGGAGAAGAGGAGTCATGAGAGGAGACAGAGAAGGATCGGTCAGAGAGGTAGGAGGATAGCCAGGAGAGGGCAGTGTCACGTAGACCAAGGGAGTGAAGGATTTGCAGAAGGAGAGGGTGGTCCACAGTGTTGAAAGCAGCAGAGAGGTCAAGGAGAATGAGAAGAGAGTAGTGGCCCTTGGATTTAGCAGCAAGGAGGTCATTGCTGACTTTTGTGAGGGCAGTTTCAGTGGAGTGAAGAGAATGGAAGCCAGACTGAAAAGGGTCAAGGAGGGAGTGGGAGGAAAGAAAGGTGGTAAGGCGGTTGTAAACAACACGCTCAAGGAGCTTGGAGGCAAAAGGAAGGAGAGAGATGGAACGGTAGTTGGAGAAAGTGTTAGAATCAAGGGTAGGTTTTTTTAGTATGGGGGAGACAAGGGCATGTTTGAATGCAGACGGGACAGTGCCTGATGATAGGGAGAGATTGAGGAGGTGGGCAAGATGGGAGCAGGCAGAAGGAGAGAGGTAGCGGAGGAGACATGAAGGGATAGGATCAAGGGGGGAGGTGGAAGGGGGGGAGGACTGGATGAGGGACATTACTTCCTCTCCAGATACAGGGGAGAAGAAAGTAAGAGTTGGTAAAATGGATGGAGAGGGGTGATCTGGGAAAAGAGGAGGTGGATGGCAAAGGGACTGGTGGGATATGATGTCCTGACGTATGGAGTAAATTTTAGATGTAAGGTAGGTAGCAAAGTAAAGGGCAGAGAGCGAGGAGGGGGGGCGAGGAGGGGGTGGGCGGAGGAGGGAGTTGAAGGTGGTGAAGAGACGTTGGGGATTTGAGGACCGAGAGGAGATGAGGTTCTTGAAATATGACTGTTTAGAGAGGGAAAGGGCAGCACTGTATGAGGAGAGCATAAATTTGAAATGGAGGAAATCAGCCTTAGAGCGTGATCTTCTCCACTGTCGCTCGGCAGTTCGCAAACACTTTTGCAGGTATCTGGTGCATTTGGAATGTCAGGGTTGAGGTGTAATTCTGCGAGGGTGAATACTGATTGCCGGAGCAACAGAGTCAAGAGCAGAAATAAGGGAGGTATTGTATAGGGAAATGGCTTGTTCAGGGCAGGAGAGAGACAGGATAGGGGAGAGAAGTGAGTCAAGCTGGGAAGAAAAAGAAATGGTGTCAATAGCCTCAATGTTACGCTTAGTGATAGTGGCCTTAGGAGGTAGAGGAAGGGAAGGAGAGAGGGATAGGTTAAAAGAGAGAAGGTGATGGTCAGAGAGGGGGAATGGGGAATTGGAGTAATCAGAAATATCACAACGGTGAGTGAAGACCAGGTCAAGCGAATGCCCACTCACATGTGAGGGTGAGGAGGTCCATTGGGAGAGACCTAATGAAGACGTGAAGGTAAGGAGTTTGGAGGCAGAGGCTTCTGTGGGGATATCAATAGGAATATTGAAGTCACCTAAGATAATAGAGGGAAGGTCAGAGGAGAGAAAGTGAGGGAGCCAGGAAGCAAAGTTGTCAATGAATTTGGAAGGAGGGCCAGGGGGATGGTAAATGACAGCTACTCTAAGGTGAACTGGTTGAAAGAGGCGTATAGCATGAACCTCAAATGTAGAGAAAGTAAGAGATGGTTCAGAGGCTAGGAGTTGGTAGGAGTATCCTGGGGATAAAAGGACCCCTACCCCACCACCATGGCGACCCCCAGGCCGAGGGGTATGAGAGAAGATGAGGCCCCCAGAGGAGAGATCAGCAGGGGAAGTGGTGTCAGAGGGTGAAATCCAGGTTTCAGTAATGGCTAGGAGATGCAAGTTTTTAGAGATGAAAAGGTCGTGGGTGGGTACGAGTTTGTTACATACTGATCTGGCATTCCAGAGGGCACAAGATAGAGGGACCGTGATTGTGGGAGAGATGTGAATTAGATTGTTTGGGTTGCTATAGCGAGAAGGTGAGTTTAATATGGGTGGCCGACATGAATGTAGTGGAGAGATTGAGCGGGGACCAGTGCTGGGAAGGGAACCTGTAGGTGGTTGGCAAGGAGGGAGTTTAATATGATGGGGGTGGGGTGGGATGACATGGAGAGGAGAGAGGTGTACGCATGTCCTGTTTTCTCCCAATTTGATATAAACTCTGCATAAGCCCATGTGTATCCAGGACCTTACAAACTATTTCCTTGCATGCTATGGGGCTACCAGGAGGCCTCGCACTATTCTAATCTACTCCCTCCTCACTAAGACCCCGCCCTCACTTGACACCCCGCCCCCTGATATACACTGTCTGACTTTTCTAATCTACTCCCTCCTGTCCCATGCCAAGACCCCACACCCTTGCCCCGAGTCTCCTCCCCTTTCCCAGTCTATCCTGTCTCTGCATTATTTTCCTGTACCCTGGCCTGGAGATCCGCAGGGACCAGACACTTCCTCCTTCTGGAATGGTAAAAAGGGGGGACACCCAGCGCTTATAGTGGCCTCAAATGATTTATGAGCTGGTTGTGACCTGAAAATAGCCGTAAAATATATGTAGGCAGCGGACTATTCTAAGGTATATACCTAGTTTAATATATATAATGGTTAGGTCAGTGTAATACAGAGTAGTCTTAGGTTAAGACCCATGATACAGTGAATACAGTGAGTAAATATAGCAGACCTCCCAACTGTCCCGCATTTAGCGGGACAGTCCCATTTTTCTGGGACTGTCCCGCTGTCCCGCCCGCGGGCCGCAGAGTCCCGCGGTGGGGGGGGAGTTTGGGGAAGCATACACGCTGCTCTGTATGTAGCGTATATGCAGAGGTAGAATAAACACTGTGCGCATGCGCACAGCATCTATTGAGAGTACGGGGGGAAGGCTGGGGGCTGCCCAGCATTTCGGAGATGCTGGGCACGCCCCATTAGTGATGTAAACGGGAGAGTGTCATCAGACCACACCCCCTTTACAATTATGCCACTCCCCCTTTTCTGGCACCCGCGCCTAATGCGCGCGCAGGTCCCGACTCCCTCCCAGCAAATATTGGTAGGTATGATATAGGCATGCACAGTGTGTATTAAATGAATATAATGGGAGCAGTCAGGATCTGACAAATAATCATAAAATTTATTTGCAAAGTAAATATTAAGACTGTTTTACAAAAGCATTAGTATGAGAACAAGAAAAACTGTGACCAATGCGCATGTAATACTTAAAGGGGTATAAAAAGACTAATACTGGTATTAGAGATGGGCAGGTTCGGATCTCAGAGATCCAAACCCACCTGAATTTTGAGATCCGGGGCGAGTACCGAACGTGTGTTCGGTTCCTCCGCCGGCCGCGGATCTCAAGCCGAGGCAAATCCATAGAGTCGAAAATCTCGCCGCTCGCAAGCTTTCGTTTCTATGATCTATGTTGTATATAAGGGACCTTGCAGGGGATACCATTTCACTCCGGCTGTGGTGACTGAACAGGGAGGGTGGTTAGTGTAGGGCTGGGAGAGGTGCTGGTGCTGGTGCTGTGCTGTCTGCTGTGTCCTGGGTTGGTGCACTGCTGATCCATCTGGTGCTGTCACTGGTGTGCTGTCTGCTGCATCCATCTGGGCTGGTGCTGATCCATCTGGGCTGGTGCTGTGCTGTCTGCTGCGTCCATCTGGGCCCAAGTTCTGGACCCCCCGCCCAAAAAAAAAAATATATATTGTCTTTTTATTTTTTTTCTGTGTGTGCGTGTTAAGCTTAGCCGCACAAGATACAGCAATGCAACCTAGTGCTGCCCGACTCCAGTCGTCATCAAATTGTGCTCTGGCCCAAGTTGTGGACCCGAAACAAAAATAAAACAAATAGTGTATTTTTTTTTTGCTCTAATTTTGTTCTGTGTGTGTATGTGCGTGTTAGGCTTAGCCACACAAGATACAGCCAGCAACGCAAGTTGCAACCTAGTGCTGCCTGACTCCAGTCATCATCAATCGGTGCTCTTGGCCCAAGTTGTGGATCCGAAAAAAATAAAATAAAACAAATAGTGTCTTTTTTTGTCACATTTTTTCTGTGTGTGTATGTGGATGTTAGGCTTAGCCGCACAAGATACAGCAGCAACGTAGTGCTACCCATATCCAGTCATCATCAATCTGTGCTCTAGGCCCAAGTTGTGGACCCGAAAAAAAAATAAAACAAATAGTTTATTTTTTTGTACATTTTTTTTCTGTGTGTGTGTGCATGTTAGGCTTAGCCGCACAAGATACAGTAGCAACGCAAGTTGCAACCAAGTGCTGCCCGACTCCAGTCATCATCAATCTGTGATCTGGGCCCAAGTTGTGGACCCAAAAAAAATAAAACAAATAGTGTATTTTTTTTTGCTCTAATTTTGTTCTGTGTGTGTGTGCGTTAGGCTTAGTCACACAAGATACAGCCAGCAACGCAAGTTGCAACCTAGTGCTGCCCGACTCCAGTCATCATCAATCGGTGCTCTGGGTCCAAGTTGTGGACCCGAAAAAAAAATAAAACAAATAGGGCCAAATGTAATAGGGTGTCTGTTTTGGTAAATTGCGAGTTTGGTGCTAAACTCGCAATTTTTCACAACTCTCCAATGTAATAGGGTGTCTGTTCACTAAAACTCGCATTTTTCAGAGTTACTAAAACTTCCCATTCTCAAACTCGCATCCAGATGTTTTCACATTGAAAACAATCAACTCGCCCAATGTAATAGAGTGTTTCAGACTCGCAAAAAAAAGATTACCAAAAGCTCCCAAATATTAGACCTGCTTCAGGCTAGCGAGTATATCCTGAGCATGTGAGATTAACACAGAAACATGCACATATCCATGAGATATGTATATGTTTCTGTGTGTACTTATGTAAAATGTTTTTAAATTAAAAAAAAATTACGTACACCCCCTCCCCAAAAGCATAACCAGCCCCGGGCTTTATAAAGCCTGTTCTGGTTCTAAAAATACAGGGGCCAAAATGCGTAGGGGGCCCCTGTATATTAAGAACCAGCACAGGGCTTTGTTGAGCTGGTCCTGTTCTGGAAAATCAGGGGACAAAACAAGTAGGGGTCCCCTGAAAATTCCAGAACCAGCACCAAACTCTTTCTAGCGGGGGGCTAATGCCACAGCCTTGGAAAACCTTTCACCGGTTTCCCTGGCCAAAGCATTATCCCTGACCGCTAGTCAGTCCAGGCCGGGGGTCCCTGGGGAGTTGGGGACACCCCCAATAAAGGGGTACCCCTCTCCAGGGCACCCCAGGCCTAGACTGATAGCCCGGGGCTATCCCCGGCACCCTATGGCCATGGGTGCCGGGTTGATAGTGTTAGTGTAAAGTGTAAAAATAAAGTTTCCATATTGTCTTTAGTTGTAGAACCACAAGTACCAGCAAGCCTCCCCTGCATGCTGGCATTTGGAGAACACAAATACCAGCATGCGGGGCATTACGGGCCCCCTGGCACTTGTAGTTCCACAACTAAAGAAATACGTAAATAAACAAACATACACCGTGAATGTAAAATTTTAATTAAACATACATTCACACTCACACTCACACATACTCACCTAGTATCCGAAGTAATCCATAGGGGTGTACCTGAAATAAAAAATCCATACTCACCTCTCCTATGCATCGATCGCGCCCACTTGTCCAAGTAGGCAAGCCAGGGGTTAAAATAACAAACACGCAAAAAACCCGAACAAAACGGTAATAAAATTCTGCCACAGGATGGCGCTGGATATCACAAAGAAATAGAAAGAAAGTTTTGATACTTATTCCTTTTTTTTCTAATGAGAAATTGAACCCAGTCTCCTGTTTTGTCAGTTCTCAGTTAGTCATAATGAATTCCATACGGTACATAAAAGAAAACACATAGTGCAAAAAAATCTCTTAGTACAAAAATAAAGAATATAATGGGTGGACATCTGGATATAATTCAATAAATGCGTACCAAAACTCACATGTCTAGATGCGAGTATAAACTTATCAAGGTATCTTTAACTGTTCGAAAGAGCCACTTTGCCAATGATATGGGAAAATATATGTATGTGGGGGGAGGTACTTCGTACTTAACTTACATCCAGGTTTCTTTATATATGTGTTCAGACTTCTCCCTCGGCTTTATATTACACAGGAATCCATCCTCATAATAAAAGAAGAATGGAGTGTGTAGCCAAGGTATCGTTTTATTAAGATAAAAGAACACAATACAAACATATGTAAAAGAATATGATGACCTGGTAGATGGTAACAGTAGAGTCCGGAATCTACTGTCTTCTCCAGTGTCAATAGATTAAACAATCTCACAGCAAATCCCGTACCAACGCGTTTCGATCCTCCTGTGTGGATCTTTTTCAAGGTGTGTGGGATTCTGCTGTGAATAAAGTCCTTAAATACACCCTTCCATCAATCAACCAATTAATCCTGAAAAAAACCCTCCTGTGTGCCCTGTCAGTGAAGGGGCCGACAGCCAATCAGGGAGCATCTCTGTCGGAGCAGCTCCCTGATTGGCTGAATGCAGTCAGCCTGTGTCTCCCATAGACTTCTGTGGTGAGAATTCCCCATAGAAGTCTATGTAGGGAGCCGCTACATCTTAACCGCAAGATTAATTGAGGTTAATCTTGTGGTTACATCAATGATACAATGTCGAGGTAACCTTGCGGCTACTATGTAGCGGTTCCCACCATAGACTTCAATGGGGAATTCTCACCATAGAAGTCTATGGGATACACAGGCTGGCCGCATTCAACTAATCAGGGAGCTGCTCTGACGGAGATGCTCCCTGATTGGCTGGTGGCCTCTTCAATGACGGGGCACACATGTACCCCGGTCATTTACGCGGAGCAAAGGTATGTGTACACACATACCTCAGTCCTTGCTCAGTCTGCATGGATCGGGTTTTTTGCGTGTTTGTTATTTTAACCCCTGGATTGCCTACTTGGACAAGTGGACGCGATCGACGCATAGGAGAGGTGAGTATGGATTTTTTTTTTTCAGGTACCCCTATGGATTACTTCGGATACTAGGTGAGTGTGAGTGTGCATGTATGTTTTATTAAAATTTTACTTTCACGGTGTATGTTTGTTTATTTACGTATTTCTTTAGTTGTGGAACTACAAGTGCCAGCGGGCCTGTAATGCCCCGAATGCTGGTATTTGTGGTTTTCCAAATACCAGCATGCAGGGGAGGCTTGCTGGTACTTGTGGTTCTACAACTAAAGACAATATGGAAACTTTATTTTTACACTTTACACTAACACTATCAACCCGGCACCCACGACCATAGGATGCCGGGGATAGCCCCGGGCTATCAGTCTAGGCCTGGGGTGCCCTGGAGAGGGGTACCCCTTTATTGGGGGGTACCCAGCTCCCCAGGGATCCCCGGCCTGGACTGACTAGCGGTCAGGGATAATGCTTTGGCCAGGGAAACCGGTGAAAGGTTTTCCCTGGCTGTGGCATTATCCCCCCGCTAGAAAGAGTTTGGTGCTGGTTTTGGAATTTTCAGGGGACCCCTACTCGTTTTGTCCCCTGATTTTCCAGAACCAGGACCAGCTCAACAAAGCCCTGTGCTGGTTCTTAATATACAGGGGCCCCCTACGCATTTTGGCCCCTGTATTTTTAGAACCAGAACAGGCTTTATAAAGCCCGCGGCTGGTTATGCTTTTGAGGAGGGGGTGCACGTTTTTTTTTTTTAAACACACACAGAAGCCATCACGGATCTCATTGATCTGTGATGGCTTCTCTAAAACTCGCACCTTTTAATGCTACTCGCATTAAAAGGTGTCAGTTTACATAGTCCTAAACTCATAACAATAATAGGGGAAAAGGGGTAGAGGGGAGACCCCAAGCATTGGTACCAATATAGGTTCAATGTGTAATATTGAAAGCAGAAGAAACTCCTTAATCAAATAATCATAATTGGGTAATAATGCCCAGTACCAATAAGTAATGGGAGGTGCACTTAAAAGAGTAAACTACATAGTAGAAAGAAAGAAGAGGAAAGTACTCTATATTGTAGGGGCACAATTCTCTGCTTATAGTAGAATAAAACTTAACATTTATTGGAAATATTCCAATAAATGTTAAGTTTTATTCTACTATAAGCAGAGAATTGTGCCCCTACAATATAGAGTACTTTCCTCTTCTTTCTTTCTATAGTCCTAAACTCGCCCAAACTCGCAAATGCAGTAGCCTCGAGCTAAAAAGTTCGCAGGCTATTGAATTTGCGAGTTTCAGTACAAACTCGCACTTTTTAAAAGTGCGAGAAAGTGCGAGTTTGTACTGTTACCAAAACAGACACCCTATTACATTTGGCCCATAGTGTCTTTTGTTGTCAAATTTTTTTCTGTGTGTGTGTGCGTGTTAGGCTTAGCCGCACAAGATACAGCAGCAACGGAAGTTGCAAACTACTGCTGCCCGACTCCAGTCATCATCAATCTGTACTCTGGGCCCAAGTTCTGGACCTGAAAAAAAAAACAACGAAACAAGTAGTGTCTTTTGTATATATTTTTTCTGTGTGCGCACGACTGCACGTGTGTGAATTTTGTAGCCGCACCTTGGCTACACTATTGGTGCTTATGACACTGCTTCAAGACCACAGAAAATATGGAGGGCTGTCACATGACAGGAGAGCAAGGCCAAGAACCACATGTTGTAGCTGCCGCCAGCAGTCATCATGATAATGCAAGTCCGTCAACTTCCTTATCCTCTATGAAGGCCCATGCCCCAGGGCTTAAGTCACGCCATGGATATGGTAAGCTACTTTTACTGTAGTAAAGAAAAAAAATTGAAAGGCAAGCTGCCTTTAGATAAACAAAAAATTGCAATATGCCATTCACTACATGAAGTGGCAAGGAAAGGATAAGGCCTTGGCCTTTATTTATGTTGACTGCTGGTTCTGATAACCCTTCTGCTTGTAGTAGTAGTGGTGGTGGTACCATTAAAAAATTGAAAGTTGTTAAGAAGAGTAAGACAGTTCCGGAAAAACCAATTGTGTGCCCTCAGAAATCGAAATCACAAATCCCAGAGGAGAGTGCAAGTGTGTCCGCGGTTGCCATGTGTGAGCCAGACCTAAATACTAGTGTACTTGAGGATCATCCAAGTTCCAACATTTGTGTGCCCTCTGCAAATGTGGGGAAGGGCAGTCAACATCTTGCAGATGTAGTCAGTGAGGATGCTTCTGTGGAATTGCACATGGAGGAGGATATTTTGGTAGTTGAAGGCGATAAGGATGATGAGGATGTTGATGATGAAGATGTTTGTGATGAGGATGTTGATGATGAAGATGTTGGTGATGAGGATGTTGATGCCAAGGATGTCCTTTGTGTAAGTAAGGCAATAGCTGTTGCCCATGGATTGAAAAAGCCAAAGCCCATTGTTGTCATGCCAGGGCAAAAGACTAAAAAAATCCACTTCTCACGTGTGGAATTATTTCCACCCCAATCCGGACAACAGTTGTCAAGCCATTTGTAACCATTGCCAAGCAAGAGTGAGTAGAGGGAGGGACCTAAACCACCTAGGAACCTCCTCCTTGTTACGTCACTTGGAGCGCATTCATCAAATATCAAAGTGTATGTCGCCAAGTTCCAAAACTCAAAACGTAACAAGTCCAGTGTCACCTACCTGCTCCCTCTCTGTGGGATCCAAGCGCCTTCGATCCTCAACACCTACACCTGCATCATCAACATCCTCATTCATCATCGGCAGTAGTCCTGCTGCATTCAATGTTGTTGTTCGAAGCATGATTGACTCCTCTACTATCCGTGATTCCTCAGAAGCATCCTTGATGACTACGCCTGTTGCTGCTGCTGTTGCTCTGTGTGGATCTTCATCCCAGAAGGGGACCAGGAGGAAGACTACTTGTAGTGTATCCTCCAAAAAACAATTAACTGTCAAACAATCGTTTGCAAGGGCAAACAAGTATGACAGCAATCACCCAGTTGCACAGCAGATTACAGACGCCATAACAGCTATGCTGGTATTAGATGTGCGTCCGGTATCTGCCATTACTGCAGTGGGTTTTCAACATTTGATTGAGGTCCTGTGTCCTTACTACCAGATCCCTTCTAGATTCCACTTAGCTAGAACAGCAATTCCAAGTCTGTACAAGGACATTAAAAAAAAAACCTTATTAATGTTCTCAGAAATGCCATTGTACCCACTGTCCACTTGACCACTGATATGTGGAGGAGATGCTCTCAGTGGCCCACAAAATATCCGGACATTTTAGACATTTGGCAAACGCTTGTCAAAGATTGCATGACCAGCAGGTACTGTTAAATTTGCCCTGCCATCAGCTGAAACAAAAGGTAGCAACTCAGTGGAATTTTACCCTGTATATGCTTCAGCGGATGGAGGCAACAAAATGCCATCCAGGGCTATACAACGGCCTATGACATAGGCCGTGGAGAGGGAATGCACCTTACTCAAGCGCAGTGGAGAATAATTTCCGTGTTGTGCAAGGTTCTCAAACCCTTTGAACTTGCCACACGTGAAGTTAGTTCAGACACTGCCAGCTTGAGTCAGGTCATTCCCCTCATCAGACTTTTGCAAAAACAGCTGGGGAAACTGAAGGAGGAACTGAAATGGAGCGATTGCGCAATGTATGTCGGACTGGTGGATCAAGCCCTTGATTCACTTCACCAGGATCCAAGAGTCGTCAATCTATTGAATCTGAAAAATATATTTTGGCCACCATTCTGGATCCTAGGTTTAAGTCCTTCCTTGTGAGTTTTTTTCCAACAGACCGAAATCTAAAACTAGGCAAAGAGCTGTTGGTAAAAAAATTGTCAGCTGCAGCCGCATGTGAAACGCCATCATCTCCTCCTTCAGTTTCTGCAGCTGCCAGGAAAAAACAAAATTTTCCTTACAGAATGACTGCTGGTCATGCAGATCGTTCACCAAAAAATGACATCTGGTCGGGCCTGAGAGAACTGCCGTGACTATGTGTGATACGGTCTCCATTCACAGAATGGTGGAGGACTATTTCAGAGATAACATCCTAATAGGCATGTCAGACAGTCCCTTTCAGTACTGACAGGAAAAATAGGCAATTTGGAGTCCCATACACAAACTGGCTTTGCATTACTTAAGTTGCCCACCCTCCAGTGTGTATTCCGAAAGAGTTTTCAGTGCAGCTTGCAACCTTGTCAGTGATCGGCGTGGGAGGTTACACACTGATGGGGATGACGAGGATGAGGATGACGACAACTTGTAATGTAAAGCTAGTTTGTGTATGGGATAATTTTAATTTCCATGTCCAATAAGCCTTACAGGCAAAACGAGTCGATTGCAGATTGGACGATCCTGACACGCGCCGCACAGCACTCATTGCGGCCATCCTAGGAAGTCTGCCGACAGACCACTAGTACCATGGGACTCTCAAGGGCTACATTGAGGTACCAGAGAGGGCCCACTCCCAAAAGACAAAGGTAACTGCATTCCAAGGTAAGGGAACATAGGGCACAGACATTCAGACCACATAGAATCGGAGCCTTATCTATCACTATCACGGCACTGACCATACCACCACAGGCACGGAATAGGAATACCTAAGTGCGGTGGGGAATATTGACACACAGTTACATCAGTCACATCTCTCCAAGTCCGTTCAGGACAACTACAGACTTACTATCCACCATATATGCGGAGTGAGTAAGACGCTTTCCAGCATATCGCTCTGCACACCACATACGATTTAAATGTCATGTTAAATGTTGTTTTATGTTATATACCGGTATTAGTCTTTTTATACCCCTTTAAGTATTACATACGCATTGGTCACAGTTTTTATTGTTCTAAAACTAATGCTTTTGTAAAACAGTCTTAATATTTACTTTGCAAATACATTTTATGATTATTTGTCAGAACCTGACTGCTCCCATTATATTCATTTAATTCACACTGTGCATGCCTATATTTATTCACTGTATCATGAGTCTTAACCTAAGACTACTCTGTATTACACTGACCTAACCATTATATATATTAAACTAGGTATATACCTTAGAATAGTCCGCTGCCTACATATATTTTACGGCTATTTTCAGGTCACAACCAGCTCATAAATCATTTGAGGCCACTATAAGCGCTGGGTGTCCCCCCTTTTTATCATTCCTATGTGAACACTTAGTGAGGATTTGTAGTGCCCTCACAATTGCCCAGCAGCTATAACCTAGGCCAGACCACAGTGGATTAGCGCATCCCTTCCCCATACATTCTGCTTCCTCCTTCTGGACAGGTAAGTGCTAGTGGAGTGGTGAAAATGTTTAAATGTTATCTAGGGGGATGGTATACTTATCCAATGGGGAGGGGTGTATTTGTTTTTAACTTGGGGGGGTAAATTTACTAAGATAAGAGATCTATTTAAGAAGAGATGTTGCCCATAGCAACCAATCAGATTCTCCTTCTCATTTATCTAGCACCTTCTAGAAGATAATACCTTGAATCCGATTGGTTGCTATGGGCAACATCACTTCTTAATAGAACTCCCATCTTTGTAAATTACTGTCTGTGCTGGGGATGATGTATTAATGTGTGTGCATGGGTATTATTATTGTGTTTAAGTGTGTGAGGGGTGTATTCATATTATCTGTTATATGTGGGTCAATGATGGTCTCTGCATTATCTGGCGGTCACTGCAACTCTCTTTGCATTATCTGGCGGTCCCTGCAATGCTCTCTGCATTATTTGGTGGTCTCTGTTACGTTCTATGCATTATATGGCGGTCCCTGCAATGCTCTCTGCATTATTTGGTGGTCACTGTTACGTTCTATGCATTATATGGCGGTACCTGCAATGCTCTCTTGCATTATTTGGTGGTCACTGTTACGTTCTATGCATTATATGGCGGTCACTGCAATGCTCTCTGCATTATTTGGCGGTCACTGTTACGTTCTATGCATTATATGGCGGTCAATGCTTCACTCTCTGCATTATCTGGCGGTCACTGCGATGTTGCCTACATTATATGGCGGTCACTGGGTTGTTCTCTGCATTATCTAACAGTCACTACAACGCTCTCTGCATTATCTGAAGGTCACTGTTCTGCTCTATGCATTATTTGGTGGTCACTGCAATGTTTCCTGCATTATATGGGAGTCACTTGGATGTTCCATGTATTGTCTGATAGTCACTTCATTCAAATGTGCTACTTTATTTACTGCAAAATGCTAAATGGTTTCTGTCATGTTGATAGATGGAATAATAATGCAGCTATTATTATGTTATATTGTATTTTGTATGTGTTACAGATACAAATGTTCCTGGTAGTTTGTGTTACTGTGGGTAGCAGCCATTCCACCAGGCGCAGAGAAGGTGGAGGCCATGTTCTTATAGAAGATCCAAATGGAGACTATCCCCCCCCCCATTACCAATTTGTAACCTATTTTACTGATAATGGAAGAAGATTCCTAGGGGTGTAAGTGGAGGTCTATGGGCCGCAGTAAAACTCTATTAGACTGACCACCAAACACCCTGCACCTACATTTTTATTACCAATGTTACCTAGTTGTCCTCCTGTATTGCTTTGACACATTAATTCTAAGAATTTTAATTTGGTAATCTAGACACCATGGGCAACAAACATGTAAATGGTAGGAAAGGCTGCGAAGCGGTGGAAGAACAGGATCACATGACTGAAAACACGTGTCACATGATTTGCTTAAATTCTGCCTTAGGATGACGCCCCATTGACATCTAAGCCCTCAACAATTATTTGGATGCAGCTGGAGGGCTGGTTTCCTATCAATACTACTGTGGCATAATGTGTATAATGGGCTCTACTGTGTGGTGTAACGTGTATAAGGGGTACTATTGTGTAGCGTAATGTGAATTAGAGGCACTACTGTGTGCTGTAACGTGAATAAGGGACACTACAATGTGGTGGAATGTGAATCTGGCACTACGTGCGGTGTAATGTGAATAAGATTGTGCTACTGTGTGGAGTAATTTAAATTAGAGATGAGCGGGTCCAGTTCCCTGAGAACCGGACCCGCCCGAACTTCGGGGATCCGGGGCGATCCAAGGCGCCCCTCGGATCTCTCCTCCTGCCCCAGATCCCTAATCGAGGCAAAACCTTGCCATCCTCTGTCGAGATTTTGCCTCGAGCAACCATTTTTCAATATCCCTTTGCCCTCAATGGGTAAAGCACTGATTGACTGACAGAGCCATCTGTCACGGCTCTCGGCCAATCAGCATTAAGCCCATCGAATGCAGGGAAAAAAGAACAAAAAGAAGATGGCACCAGTTCCCATTGCTGACACACTAGCGGCCGGAACCCCAACTGCCGACACACCTGCTGCCGGCATCCCCGCTGCCGACACACCTGATGTCGGCACCCCCACTACTGACACCGCTCATTTATCAATGAGTTTTATCATACGCAATGAGTGATAAAACTAATGTCTTATGATAATTTGTGCTCAAGCCAATCAACTCCCAATTGTCAATTTTCAAACAGATTAGTATGCGAAGGCGGCATAAGCGAGGGCATATGTAAGATTACTGGTGTTTTTGCTGTATGGCTGTTTATGACAGCCTTGTTGCTGGGCGGTTTACAGTGCTGGCTGGTCCGATGTTGCTGTAGGGCTGTTTATGACAGCCTTGTTGCTGGGCAGTTTATAGTGCTGGCTGGTCAGATGTTTGGTAGAGCCGATGACATTGATTGAGGGAGTGGTCGGTTTATCAGAATATATTAGCTTGTTTGCATGATGCAAGCCTCTTTGGTGATGGATCTTTGAAACCCACCATCCCACCCGTTAATGAATTTTGTTCTGTCACACTAACCTTTTCTTTCCCAAATAGGTGAGGCGCAGCATGGTGGGAGTACGCTGCAGCTCAGTGGCTTTATGTGGCGTAAGATAACTTTGTGGGGGCACTTGCCCTCGATGAACCTGGCGAATTTGTCCTTCTGCGCGCGGGGGGACCCGAGCGCTTTTCAGTGTGTAAGCGCCTCGGATTGGCCAAGAGTGGAAGTGAGACCCTCGCATCGTTAGTGCGTCTTAAGGGGGGACGTGTCAGTCGTTCCCCGAGTATCTGAGTGAGGTGAAAGCTGGAACTGAGTCTGCAGCGTCTCTTGCCACCCTGGTTAGGTTAATTAATTATAAATAAAAGCTGTGACCTTTTAGCCAAGCTCTTGTTGTCTGTGTCGTTATTTATTAGTTTAATTATGTAAGCTATACAAGGTTGTTAACGGTTTGAAGCAATAAACCAATGTATTATCTTAGACAGATAGGAGCTAAACTATTATCATACGCAACAAGTCTTATCAAATGTTGCATATGATAAAACTCACTGATATAGTAAATGAGGCCCGTAATATTTCTGAGATTTATTTCCTCTTCAAATTGAGTATTTGTAGTTATTCATTTATTCATACGAGACCGCACATATTTGCATTGCTATACAATAAGTGAAATTTCAAATAGTTGCATACAGACCTTTCCAGGCTATATTTTGCTTTAATTCTTCTATCTAAAGACAAACATTATATTCTACTACAGTATATGAATAAAAAAGCCTATACTGTATGTGCCCACCCACTTCAGAAAAAAGTAAAAACTTCAGGCCATGAGGCTTTAAGATGTAAAATACCCTTAGATTTAACTGGGGCTTAGGGGATCAGTCATTTCCACAAGCCGTCATGATTGTGGATTTAGCAATGCTGACATAGGGGAGGTCTGTAAGAGCCCAGCTTCAGGGTCTTACCTGATAACCCATTTAAAATCCATGGATGTTGCACTTCAGTAACCAGAGCAATTTGGCAATTTTTGATATGAGTCAGTCACACCAGGAATAACCTTTTATATTCAGTCATTTCAGTTATTTGTCCTAACATTTTATTTTACATCAAGGTGTAAATACTTTCATAACTCTCCCCAGAGCTGTAACTAGACATTTTGGTGCCCTGTACCAGAAAGAGTATTGGCACCCCCCCCTTGCCTATTTTTCAAATAGGGACATAAGACAGGCATCCGAAAAAGGGCCATAGCCTCATGGGGAAGGGCCAGGGAAGAGTTAGGGGAGGCCAGGAGATGCTGGGGATGAAATAAGAGGAAGCTACTAGTGAGAATGATAATAAACAGAAAATTGACAGGCCTGAACAGCGCCCCCTGCCCTGCGGTGCTCTGTGCCATGGCAAAGGCCGCACTACGCTAGTTATGGCCCTGCCTCTTTCCAAGCACGGTAGTATGTATGTCTATATAATATATATAATTACCTGATTACGAAGTGTAAAAATAGTACATGTGCCTCCTATGTGGGATTGTGTTTAACTGTGTTCATTGTACTCTGGTCAGTCATTGAGGCATAGCCACAGCCTCAATATTGTGTGCCCACAGCCCCCTCCTGTGTTGCACTACAGTGGTATAGTCCTGATAGGCCAATGTGACGTGGCCATGCCACACTTGGCCACACCCCCTTAAATTATCAGGGTCCGGACTTTTTCATGGCAGCCCTGCACATCATCCCATTATGATTTGAAAATTGCCCAGGGCACCACTTATTACTTTTCAGTAGCTGATCTTAGGGTATCAGGAACTCACTAGGACAGTGATTCTTAACCTGGTTTCGATCGAACCCCAGGAGTTTGGTGAGTCAGTCTCAGGGGTTCGGCAGAGGTGTGTGTCCATTCCGTTCGCCAGGGTTGCCATGTGCATTAATATACTTTTGGCATTCACACAATATTTTGATGGCATTTTTGTTTTGTTGGTTTTGTTCTTTGAACACAGTGATTTTATGTGCAACTGATGCATGGTTCATTTTGTGCACCAATAAAATATATATCTATGTTTTGAATTTGAAATTTTTATTTTTATTCTTCCAACTATGAAGGGTTTGGTGAATGCACGTATGAAACTTGCAGGGTTCAGTACCTCCAACAAGGTTAAGAACCACTGCACTAGGATATGATTTATACAATATGTTAATTCTAGTTTGACTCTACCAAAGATGGTGGGGCTATGTCTAAATCATGGTGCAGAAGTCACACAGGTCACAGACTTCTATTCGGGCCCCAAACGTGACCAGTAGTTAAGAAGTGGCTGATGTACACTAATGTACCAGAAAAACTGAGATAACCGCTCCCATTCCCAGAACATGCCACCACACCCCTGCATTAAATAGTATCTTCTACAATTGAAGTACTATACGTAGACAGATATTTTAGCAATTCAATGTTGTTTAATTCACAGTGAAGATGGCAGCATATCATGAGTTAAGGGACTTTCAGCAAGGCTTGATAGTAGATGCCAGGGAGGGTCACCCCATCTCCGAAATCAACACTAAATTTAGATTTTTGACATGCAACGATTTAAAGGGTGTACCTCGACTATACAACATCAGGGAAGACATCTAGTGTGTGACACCACTGTGGCTGGATGATGTGGACAGTGTCATCTAGCACGCACTGTAAAATCCAACTGGTGTGTTACATTGCTGCAGGCAACATCAACAGTCAAACAGTGCAATGTTTCCTTTCTATTATGGGATATAGGAGCCTATGGCCCATTCTGGTCCCATTGCTGACCATATGGCACAAGGCTCAGTGCATTGCCTGGGCTCATGACCACCACCACTGGATGCAAGATGACTGAAAATGTGTAGCTTGGCTGAGGAGCCGAGTTTTCAACTGTTTCAGGCAGCTGGACAAGTATTGCCAGAATTGAGCTCAATAGTACACATGTGGGATCGCAGGATTCCACCGCTGGTAAGTATTAGGGAAATGTGGGCCATTATTTAGGAGGCATGGGGTACACTATCTACACAAAACTTCAGAGAGCTTGTAAAGCCCATGCCCAGTTGTGCTGCTGTAGCAATCAGACTGAAAGGAATACCTATGTGTTACTAGAGAGGTGTCTCAGTTTTTTTGGCACATGACTGTAGATGTGGATGTTATGAGGTACAAGGGATGACTGGGATATCAGAAACTCAAGGCCAATGGAGCAGGAGGTAAACCAGCAGGGTACTGAAAAAAATGGAACTATAAAAGGATAGCTGGATACCCGGTACAAGGCACTGAATAATGATATTTGGATACCAAACACAAGGAACTAAATAAGGGGGATATAGCAATCATAATGTAGACAAACTGAATATAGACCAAGGAATTTAGAAACAATTATGTTGAATCCTATAAATCACTACTTAACGCATTTTGGGCAACGGCAGTAAAACTGTTAAACTTCCTATCGGCTGATGTCAGCTTACATTTCTACTCCTCGTGAATAGAGGAAAAAGGATATATACAATAAAGATACAGACATATTGGCAGGGAGAATGGTCATTTTTCAATAGTTATTTCTTGTAAGGGGGGATAAGGTACGGTGGGAAAGAAAGACTGGCCCTAAACACAGTATCGACATCTTGCCCAAATAATACAATAAAAGGTGTACTTTGGGCACACTGCCAGCTCCTAACCAACAACTCAAGACTTAGATGGGGGCCAGCTGTCAGGCCATCACCAACAACTCAAGGCTTAGATAGAGGCCAGCTGCCAGTCCATGGCCAACAACTCAAGGAATTGAAACTCCCCTGCCAATGACGCACAAAAAGGCCCATTAGGACCAGTGTTGTTGCTGACCCCATTACTGTAGAATCTGCCTGAACCTGTGTATTGGCAGGGAGAGTACCTCAAGGCTTGCAACATAACAGCTGCTGTCACTATTCTTTCCCACAATACAATGAAGCCGACAAACACAATAAATGGGTGGGTGGGAACTTCCAAGAGGCAAGAGACCTCCCAACCAGGAAATCGCAGCCTCAAAACTCTACCCCTCAACTGTAAAAGGATTGTACAAATCAGGCCATAAAAAAGGGGCACACCTTTGTAACCCTTGCTCCTAAATGTATTCTGACACAGCCTAGTAATCTAAGTTCCAGCAGGCACATGGAATGCATTCTGTCTTCCAAACATGATCACTAGAGTGCTGGACCCCAGTAAGTACACCTAAAGGTCTGGTAAGTGCCAGATCCTTTATCATGCTTCTCAAATGTCTTCATTTCCGTGGGAAAGTCCAATTCGAAAGCCACTAAAGATGTGGGGTTTCTGTAAAAATGGGTGTTTCTGCGGTGGATTGGAGCTGGGGTTGGATGGGTTATTGTGGAGTTTTGGTGTATCAGGGGTGGGGCCTATTTTGTCTCTATGTGGCATGCATATATGTTAGGAGCTTAGAATTATTAATATTATCAGGTATTGTGCATATATCTTCCTTTAATGCTGTAAGTGTCTGCATGTTCATAAATACCTTATCAGACCATGGGACATAGTATAATTTTTGGGTCCAACTGGGATTGTATAAGTACTGATGCCACAGGCTTTGCTATTTGCTTTTCTGCAGGCACAGAGGACCTCATTCAGAGCCGGACGCTATTTGCGCTCGCTCGTCCAGAAAAAGGGGCTGGCTATTTAAATTGACCGTTCGCTCTTTGCGGTCTGTTGACGCCTCTATGTCTGAACGAGCGAACAAAACATGCGGACATTTTTTTGTAAAAAACGCCCCCTGGCCGCTCGCATCATACGTCATCTCCGCTATTTATTAGATTAATCGAGTACATCGAAAGGCGAATTAACTGTTCGCTATTCTTGTGGTTGCATTTTCCTACCGCAATCATGCGAGCAGTTCTGGCTAAGAGACACCCAAGTGACGTGGTCGATGACGCTGCTTTGTTAATTATGCACACCCTTAAAACGCCCGTTTTGACCGTTTGGCACGCCTGCGTTCGGATCTCCACTCCCCGTTTTCAAACACCTTCCCCTGTTACCACCCACAAACGCCTCATTCTGTCACTCAAATTAGCGGGCACTCGCTATTTTGCGAGCACACGATTTCTGACCGCACTGACTGGTACTAAAACCCATACGCATGCGCAGATGTGTGAACATCGCTCGGAACGAACGAGCGGCCGCTTACGAGTGGCTCTGAATCAGGCCCAGAGAGACAAAGAGGGCTGGTTAGTGTTCCTGATAGCCACATTTGCCATTTCACAGTTATTTTAGGATCTGTCTGTATGCTATGTACCTCACATTACATGTCCATTGCACTGAATGTCAAATTGAAATATATTTTTATTCTGTTTAAATGTTGGCTTAATCTGTTACCGCTCTTCCTTTTGTATACAGTACAGTCACCAGCATTTGGTCAGGCTCTGGGAGCTAAGGAGAGGACAGGGGTCCTGATTCAGAGATGGACGATAATCAAAATGCAACTGCATACTCAGGGCCATCTCTTCCATTGGGCTTGTTGGGCCATTGCCCAAGGACCCGCAGCTTGCAGGGGCCCACCAACCCGCCCCCCTGCAGTCGCGGGCAGTTGGTAAATTTGTGATATTTTTATAAGCTGGCCGCCGGTCCCCCCCCCACTCTGGTGACGAGTACTCACCTCAGTCCCAGTTTCACTTCACCCGCTGGCTTCAGACCAGTCAGACAGAGTCTCTCTGCATGTGGGAGGTCTGATGGGCATGCAGGAGGTTTAATTTTATTGACCATTTACATTTTTTTCCCGTGAGTGGGTGGGTAGGGGCCGCAGTGTATTGCTTTGCCCAGAGCCCACACTGCTGTTAAGACAACCCTGTGCATACTCTCACGGATCGCAGTTGCTAAAACATGCTAATGCCTTCCAAAGCATAGCCGAGCATAGGGGCGCCCACTGTCGCCTTCTCATATCCGTACAACGATATGCATCAGCGCAAACATTGGTAATATTGACACACAGCAGGCAGTCACGCAGCATGGAAGTCAAGTTTACTGCAGTTCTCCTGACATGCTGCACAGGAGAACGCAGTGACTGATTTATGCACACCCACCAACTGTGTTTAAATGGTCACACACACCTGCGTTTTTCTAACAACCCGCGCCCCCCCCCCCTGCTACCACCCCCAAACACTGACTGCCTGTCACTCACTTTGCGATTGGGCCCTTCATGCGTGCGTGATCGCAATGCGCATTAGCAAACAATTGCTCGAACTGCGTAAAAATCGCCATTGCGTCCGTCTCAACACTTCAGGAACAAGTAACAGCAGGTAAATAGTTAATCCATAGTGGCAGATCCAATTTAATATGTTTGCTGAATTACCAGCAGAACATAAACAGTTAAGATGACTGCCCTTGTGGCAGACAAGAACCTTAGTTGGTTTTAATTCATTGTAGCTTTGCGGTGAAATAGCAGCATTTGCTGGAGAGAGCGGAATCTCATTTTCATGTGTAATAAGGGGACATTTATCACCATGACAGGGGACGCAGTAGAGCTGGACACAGTTCTTAATAGCAAGAAAACCGTATGAACTCTGTACATGAACTCATATTGTTGGTTGCTCTAGCACTGTGACGCATTGTAAAAGGTTAATGCCAACCTGACAATTTTCACAGCCATGTAATTGAAACGAAAGTAGTTTCCTGGGGTATCAAGTAAAACATGAGTCACTCTGCTACCAAGAAATGAAAATCTGCCCACAATATGCTGGAAATATTTAGGTGATTGAGATATAAAGCTGCTTCAAATGTGTGAGGGATGATTGAAATATTTCACTTGTTCGCAGGAAATGGAAGTCGTCACCGAATATGTAACTTAACTGCGGCATTGATATAACCATGTAGTAATAGGCTATAGCTCCCTCTTGTGGTTAATCTCTAAATTGCAGATCAGAAATAAAAAATTGAACAAACATAAAACGTAACATGATGAATGCCATACAAATGTGTGGTATTCCAACTAATATTGATAGAGCATGCCTCTTTCTGTATTGAAGTGAAATTTAATTAGTAGCTTTAATAAATGAAGAAAAAATACAGCATATATGTTCATGGCCCAAAATAGTAAAAACTACTGTTTACACATTAGTCCAGCTCTCCTCCTTAATTTTAGCTTTCAATTTTTTTCACCTGAAATGTTGCTTACTACTATGCTGTCATTTGAGTCATGAAAGTAGGCAGACATCAGTTTATGGAATTATTGGAATTTTCAGTATGTAAGCTTTGAGAAATAGGATGCATTATCGTACTTATGACAGTTTATCTGATCCCACAATGCCTTTATGTGCTTTGGACTTTTCATTTCTAATAAAAATCATATTTTTCACTATATTTTATAATTATAATTATATTTCTTATTTCCTGGAGTAGTCCAAATGATTTCAAAATATAAAACCTAGCTAACTTAGTGATGGACTTCCCAAGTTGGGGGTCTATTCATGATGTTAATTATTGGGGTCCATTAGGACCCCAATAATTAACATTCTAGCTCTATGCGAGCGCCAGTGCAATTCCTCATTGCTCCGGCGAGGAGACAGCTGATCTGAAAATCATCTGTCTCTTCGAAGTGTTTCACTGCTCCTTTCGGAAATATTTAGGTGCAGTGACACTATTGCGCATACATGACCTACAGGTCACGAAATGCGCACAAGAGCCTCGAAGTCCAACGGAAGGAGCCGGACAGGGGCGGAGAGATCAGAAGGATCCCTTTTCGCAACCCGGGAGAGCCCGGGTGGGAGTACTCAACATCTAAAGATGGTGAATGCTCTGGCACTCAAGCTCCGAAAATATTGTATTTTTGGAGCTTGATGAATTCTGTGTCCATACTAGTGTATGGGGACATGGGGCCATTTCGTGAGATTAAGGTAAGCAGGAGATATCTTGATGAATGACCTGATAACTTAATTTCTACAATTGCAGGTGTAAATTTTAATTTTCACCTGCTTTTGTAGAAATTAAGTGATGATGAATAGAGCCCTTGGTCTCCTATAAGAAACGCCTGAGCAGGACATTAAAGTTTGTTTGGCCTTGAAATTTTCTGTCCTTTGTACCTAGAATATTGTTTGCTAGATGTCTCAAGGTATCTGGTAACTTTTTCTGATTAACAGAGGCCATTGAATATTGCAGTCAGAATCAACTAAGGATATGGATTTCGTCTGAGACCTATAATTGGCAAAGAATGGACACTGGGCCTGATTCAGAGCCGCTCGTTAGTGGCCGCTCGTTCGCTATGAGCGATGTTCGCACAACTGCGCATGCGTATGGGTCATAATGCACATGCGCAAACCAGTCATTGCGATTGGAAATCGTGCGCTCGCAAAACAGCGAGGGGCTGCTAATTTGATTGACAGAATGTACCGTTTGTGGGTGGTAACAGGGGAAGGTGTTTGAAAATGGGGGAGTGGAGATCCAAACGCAGGCGTGCCTAACGGTCAAAAGGGCGTTTAATGGGAGTGCATAATTAGTAAAGGAGCATCATCGACCACGTCACTTGGTTGTCTTTTAGCCTGAACTGCTCGCAGTGATTGCGGTGGGAAAAACCTACCACAAGCACTGCGAGCAGTTCAGATGCCTTTCGATGTACCCGATTAATCAAATAAATAGCGGAGATGACGTGTGATGCAAACGGCAAAGGGGCGTCTTTACAAAATAGCAAGCGCATTTTTCGTCCGCTCGCTCAGACATAGAGGCGTCAACAAACCGCAATGAGCGAGCGCTCAATTTAAATAGCGTCCGGCTCTGAATCAGGCCCACTGTGCAGTTAAGAAACACAAATTCACTTTTTCTGGTAGTTCCAGAAAGAGTGAATATACTGCAGCCAAGAGTAAAAACACTGGTATAAATACACTTCACCCAAGAAGAGGTTCCACCCTCCCTACACCTTTTCTTGATCATGCCTTTACGTGGCTGGTGGCTTGTAACATGTTTGAAAATATGTGAAACTGAATCGTCTGCATTTTATTATTATGTTAGATTTTTGGCTCTTTTGCTGGTGCATTGCAGAGTGCATGGATAATTTGTGTGTTTTTTTTTTTTATTCCAAATTCATTGTGGGGGTGTAACAGAGGTTCTGCACTGAGTCCCGACATTTTTACCTTCGAATAAAGATTTTTCCCTACTTTTCACCTGCTCAGGGTCTGCAAACTACAAGCTGTGTAAACTCCCATTGAGACTTGAGTTAATCTTATCACAAAATTTCTAAATGGCATAGCAAAAAGTTGCGGACAGAAGTTTTTGTGGCCAACTCACGGCTAATTGAATCGCCCTTATATACAGTAAGCTGCTCCGGCTATTTGTGTTAGTTTATGGATCTTGTAGTAAATACAACAAAACAACAGTGGACTTGTGGTAAAGGAAATGGGGACTTGTTTCCTTGAAAAAAGTGAATGCTGCCGACACAAGTTGTCCTTGTAGAATGACAGTAATGTCTTCCACTGGAGATGTATATACTGAGCCACAGTGGTGGGGACATTCCCTAGATTATCTTTCCATCACCTGCCCTACTTGTGACCACTCATTGTGGCATGAAGCAGGCAGCCAGGGAACTGATCCCAGGGGATACAAAGTGAAATGATACAGCTATGCTGCGCCACTGAAGGGAGACACTGGAGAGGGAGCAAGTAGCATCAGTCAGAGCATACCTGGGAGATCGCAGCGCCTGGACACCCTGGAGTCATTCTCAAATCTTCTCTCCTGTCCCAGCAGTGAAGTAAACAGCGATGGGGCTGAGGAAGATGAGGGTGTCTAGGAGTCGCAGATGTAATAAGGCAAACCAGTGCCTCTCCACTTAGAAATATATGATACACTGCACATGCGTGCTAAGGGTTACCGCTGGGAGCAGCATAATACATTTACAGAGGGGCAATTCCGGTGGACAATTCTGGGTGGCAACATGGGGTGGCTAGCCAGACGCAGGCAGAGAAATTGCAACAGCCATAGGTCTGGTGCAATCTCTGATGGTGCGACGGATGTGTCTGAAGGTGAATGCACCAGATTAGTGCCGCAGCTGGTGTGACTCTGTACGAATTGCATTGGCTGCTGCATTAGTATAAGGATGCAGTCACAGCTGCAAGAGCAAGCACCGAAGAATCAGACCCAGTGTGTGTAAAATGTGGCTGCCAGAGACCAGTTCCCAGGGAAGTCTGCAATTTCAATAGTTTGAATGCATAATTTGCTTAAGACTATTGTTTTTTTGGGTGTGTACCAGTGGCGTAACTTCATCCCAGGTGCCCAGAGGCAAGATAAATGTTGGTGCGTTATGCAGTCGGGAAGCCGGCGGACCTAATCCCGACAGCCGACTTCCTGACTGCTTAATACCACCGAGGGTTAAATGACAGGCATCTAAATCTAGACGCCTGTAATTCTACCGACGTCGGGAGACCGGTGCCCGGCATTCCGATCGAAGTGATGCCGGGCGCCAAGCGCGGACAGCTTCGGGGTGGGAGGGTTAGTGTTAGGCACCCACGTGGGGGACTTAGGGTTAGGCTCCGCCGCAGGGGACTTAGGTTTAGGCGGCGGGGAAGGGGGGGTTAAGTTTAGCCACTTTAGGCGACGGGGAAGGGGGGAAGGGGGGATTAGGGTTAGGCACTGGGGGGGAAGGTTAGGGTTAGGCACCCTTAAGGGAGGGTTAGGTTTAGGGGGTAGAATAGGTTAGTGAATACTTACCTGGGGACGATAGGGATTGTCATCCTTTTCGGGCTGCCGCTGCCGGGATTTGAACCGCCGGCCAGGGGTCCGGCGGCAAATCATACCGATTCCATTGGTGCCCCCCCAAATTAAAATGTACCACCCCTCCAGCACCTATGCCAGCCCCAGCTGCCGCCGCCCCCTATGCAGTTCCTTTTATACAGTGCCCCTAGTAGTGGTCCCCCTATGCAGTGCCCTCAGTAGAGGACCCCCTATGCAGTTCCCGCCTATGTAGTGCCCCCCAGTAATGGACCCCCTATTCAGTGCCTCCAGTAGTGG